>JAWNLI010000349.1:0-1418750 GCA_035042405.1 Drosophila demipolita | reverse complement strand
GACCTGAATACAATGCGAAGATAAAAACGGGTCACATGTTTGCTCCCATTGCAATCATGACCAACATGCGAAACAGCTTGGCGCACTCAGTGGGTCCCTATCTGGGGCATCACAATATCTACTCGCTTTTGTTTTCCAACCAAGAACTAATTCCACATAATAATATACTTCTGAATATGTTTTTTAATTTATGTGAGCCGGATCAACAGCTGAGACTAATTTGTGATAATTTTGTGGCAAAACTCTATGATAATGATCGTATCAACAGGGTAAGTATAATTGGTTAACTTATATCCTCGAAAATGTTAAACAATCTTATTAAACAGACTGCAATGCCGGAAGGTATGGCTACGCATCCGGCTGGCTTTTCCTCCAATCAAATACTGCACTATCTGCAGGAACAACAGTCGGGACATTTCAGATTGTACGATTTCGGCACCAAGAAGAATTTAGAAGTGTATAAATCGGATCAGCCACCAGATTATGCTGTTGAAAATATAAACTCTGAAGTGCACTTGTGGTATTCAGACAATGATGTAATGGCAGAGGTTGTGGATGTTTTAGCATTGGCTGACCGTCTGCCCAACAGGGAACTGCATCATATGGAGGATCCATTGTGGGATCATGGTGACTTTGCTCTAAACAAGGAGGTTCGCAAACATTTAAACGAGCCGGTCATTAAAATTATGATAGAGTTTGAAAAGTCCAAAAAAGGAATGTAAAAAATTGTTGATCCATTATAAATGTATTTATATTGATTGAATTGAATTTAATGTTCCTTTGTTCTTATTATGCAAAGTCATAATCTTAATCTTTACTATTATTAGATGCAACATTTGCTCGCTGGTGGTAGCGATATATTCGGAATAGCTAATAAAGAGGTATAAATATGTTAATAAACAAATTATAAAAATTTCTAATCTACGAACGGTCTCTTAAGTATATTACCATATAAATAGAACAAAGAAAATTGAATTTTTGTGATTAGATCACGGCCAATATACATGCAGTTGGTGCTGAACAAGTTTTATCGATCTCGCTTACGCTTTATGATTTTTAATTTATACTTATAAAAAATGTTGTAATACCCTAAATGGTAGTGTAATTGGGGTCGACTTTGAACACTCAACACATCACACACAAGCACAGAAAATTCGTTAAACATTCGTTTTCAAAATATTTGAAGATGAGGACCCATAGACTGAAATGTGATCATATAATAAATAAGAAATTAGCATCAACATATTTGATCAGTTTAGTTTGTCTTTATTTATCAATGTTAGAAAATTGCCCGTTAAATTTATGCTTAAATACACTTAATGGTATTTAAAGTATTTAAAGATTAGCACTTCAAATTAACAAATTTAAAGGATTTAAAATTTTTTTAATGTTCTTGTATTAATTCAATAATTTCAACGACACGTCTTGAATAAGTGTCTGCCCAACAGTGTTTGGTGCTGCCTGATTTTGATGTGATTAATGAACTGAAATGTAACAGCTAATAACTTGTAATTAGGGGAGCATTCAACGTAAGCGAAAATGGTTTGGTTGAAATACAAATAACAATATTTAATATTAAATTGTTGAATCATTTCATCAGAACTGCAAGAAGTTGGTCGATTTATGAAGGAAGGTAAATAAAAGTGTAACCTAAGGAATCGTTAAGTTAAATCAACCACATAAATTGCACGACCCGAAAATTGTACCTATGGTATCCAATACCAATAAATAAAAAATGGAAGACAAATAACAATAGTAAATATATCAGTAGTTGAACATTAAATTCAAGTACAAGTTTTTGGCATATGGGCTAAACATATATGCCTAATTGGTTTTTCTTAATCAGTAAAATTAATTCGGACATGCCCACATTGTCTTGCGTTACTTTTAGACAACTTTATATAATTCCTTTCATCTATTTTTAATTTTTGAGAACCAAAACAACAGCAAAAAACTGACGCCAAAATCAAACGGGAGAAGAATAATAAAAGTACATAAAGTTTCTGGGAAATGAAGCCACTTACGAAAATGAGAACAGAAATAATTACGGGTGGTGCTGGGTCAGGAGAACCTTAGACGCTCATTTTATTAAAGACTTCGGCTGTTTTTAGAGCTTATCGTAAAGTAAAACTGGGTGCGATTTCTAGAAATATTATAAAGGCTAAAAAAAAATAAACATATTTTATATTCAGGGTTTTTTTTTTAAAAAAATGAGTCAAGTGTTTGCGCTTGCATATGCTAAGCTGGTTTAATTTTTGGGTAAAATTTTTGCAGCTTATAATATTAATGTTTTGTAACAAAAACGGAAATTTTAATTTTGTGAGGCCGTTTGCACCGTTTTGGTTCCTGAGTAAATACTTTTACTGCTTTATTTTATTGAGGTTCCTTACCCTGAGTTCTTGGGGTTGGACTATAAGCTGTAAATAATAAGGGGTCACAAATTGAGATTTATTAAAATTTAAACACGAGACATAATTAAAATTTGTACTACACTGCCTTGATTAATAATTCAGCGCTTTATTATTTTATATTTAATTAGAAATTAATTCAATTATTATTAGCTGAAGTAAGAAAATTGTAATGGTAAAAAATATTTTACAAACTTTCTGGTTTTATTAAGCAACACATTAAAACTGTTGCTGAACTTTATGGATTCAAATCTAATTTTCGTATTTATATTCCAATATAGATTAAGATATGACGAACTTTCCGTTTTCAAAGCACAATAAAAAAAACAATTAGTTAGTAATTAAGTTGATAAATTGTGATGAGTTCTTGTTGCATATTATGTACATTTAATATCTGACATAAACACAATAAAGCACAATTCATATTGCGCCGCCTTTGTGCGGCCATTAATTTGCATTAGTTCATTCAAAGCAATTTGAATGCAGTTAGAGTGATAACGAGACAACAATTGTGAAATTAAATAACCATGGCACACTCTGCTTGACGCGTGTACGCATTTTATTATTTTAAAACAACATTTTATTTACGCACTTTTTGTTCTTCTTACGTAATATCTTTTGTTGTACATATATAATGATTTTTCGTTTTGCGAAAATGACAATGATCACTACGCTATATATGCAGTTAATATTTCGGGCTTCTAACTTTAATCACTCAAATAAACACTAAGTATCTCCACACTGCCCAACAAAATAAATTAATAAAAATATAATGTTATTTATGCTACTGTAATTGCAAAAAATAAAACAATTAAATTTTGGGGATTTTGTATGTTTAAGATAGATATAAGCTAGATCTGCACATTTATCTTTATACTGCTACTAGATCTAATGGCAGATGTCAGCAACAGTGTATGTATGTGTATATATTGAGTAAATAACTCTGACGATAAAGTGAAATCTCACACAGATGGTCGTATACAATTTTCATGAGTTGTGAGATCGTATTTGATAAGCGCCGCAGATCTCAAAAAATCAGAAGATGCTTAGTTTCTGTTTGACTTTAAGTTCAGTTTTTCGTTGCGGTTGGTGCGTGTCGCTTGTGTGTGAGAGTCTGTTATTGTTGTCTAGTGATAGTTCTCCTGATTTTGTGACAGACACATTCATTAAATGTGAGAAATTATAATAAAGGAAGAGAAATGAACTCAGTTTATGTAGTTGTGGCAAGTAGTTGTCATTGGGATACACAAAAAGCTAGTCGCGAACAGAGTACCTTTCAAATTGCGGTAGATATAAGATAGTAACCCTCATCGAACTTTAGTAACTGTAGCTCTTAAATTACAAGGAATATGGGTTTTTATGAATTTGGGGGCGTGAGTGGGATGAATAAAATGATTGAGAAGGTTTCAAGTAATCTTCCACCAAAGTTTGCCAACTATAGCTTTTAAATTGCGAGAGATATATGCTCTAATTGTTGTTGGAGGTGCCAACAACTTACCAACCAAATTTGGTGACAATAAAACTTAACTTAAAATAAGGATTTATTGATTTTATCGATTTCCTAGCCCCTAGTGAATGGAGCGTTCCAATTTTTACACTTCGGGTTATATTATATGTTGTGTAATATATGCACTGGTATGCAGCCAGTTTATACTCAATCGACTACAACATGACATCTATTTGTTACTAGTGTTATAATAGGAAACAAAACTGGAAAAATGTTTAGATTAATACATTTATTATTATAACGTACAAGATCTAATTACAAAAAGTGAGGGGTATTTGTTGAGTAAATAACTCTGATGATAAAGTGAACTCTCACGCAGACGGTCGTATAAGATTTTCATGAGTTGTGAGATCGTGTTTGATAATCGCCGCAGATCTCAAAAAAGCAGAAGAGGCTTCTGTTGGACTTTAAGTTCAGTGTTCAAGTATGAACATGATGCATTTACGAAACCGAATGATCATAGTTAAGGCGAAAATTTCACTATACCTGTGTTAGGAGACGACCATTTTTAGGATTATTCCGATACCGATCATCGTCAATAATCAAAAAAGGATTTCAGTGATAGCAGCGAATTACATGTTCTTTAACCCGCTGCTAAATACTTTTCACTTGATGTCTGACACTGACCTGAACAAGGAAATTGGGCATGGAAAGATACGGAAGAAAACTTTTGCGAAACAACACCAATAATGCCTCATTCGAAAATGTTGTGTTCAACAGATGAATACAAGGATACATTTTTTTGAGAGAACTGAGTGCACACAATCGCTGGTTGTTTAAGTATGGTTATATCAAATGCAGTAACTCGAATCAACTAGCAAAATTACCACACGTTGGCATCCTGAATCTCATGGATGGATGCTAATTAAGGTTGAAAGGAATAACTCGACAAGCCACTCAAAGTGTACACACATCTTTGAGAGGGAACTACCTGACGCACTTCATAAAGGATGCCTTTCGAGTTGACCCCAATTGGATCGCTTCTTATTAAAAATACAAAGGAACTGGAGAAATTGCATAACAAGATACAATATCTTGACGACCATAAAGTACACCTAGGCGACTTGCATTTATTTACTGCAAGTGGACACTTAAGAATAACATATGTACAAAATAGAGAATCAGTTAACATTACATTTGCCCTCCAGGGAATTTTCAAGTATGAACATGAGGCGCTGCAAGGGTCAGCTATTTTTAAATAACAATATGTCATATAGAGTCGACTTTCAAAATATGAAAACATCACATGGGGTTCGAATTTCAAGTGGCTGCAGTTCGATCCTTACCGTTGTCTCATCGTGTTGACTGCAAACTTTATGTGATTCAAACATTCAGTTTTTCGTTGCGATTGCTGCGTGTCGTTTGTGTGTTAGAGTCATCAAATGTGAAAAATTATAAAAAGGAAAGAGAAATGAATTCAGTTGATACAATGTTGTATACTTTAAGTGTAATTTTTATAAAAAGAAACATTAACTTTCCTAAGATCTCTTCGTAAATTTTGTAAGATATCTAGTAGCAAGTTAAAGGCATGTTTAAAAGAAATTCTAAAACTTTGAACAAATATTTTACAACATCTAGCAACACGACGGTCAGCATTCGAAGTAACAATAAATTGAGTTAGTGTTTGTTGCAAGTAGTTGTCATTAGATACACAATAAGCTAGTGGCTGATATTAAAAGGACATTGCCAACAACTTACCAACCAAATTTGGTGACTAAAGCCTTAAAATGTAAATTTATAAATTTCCTAGCCTATTGGACGAAGCATTCCAAATTTTACACTTCGGGCTTAACTATATATTTTGTGTAATGTCAATTGATCCACTGGTATGATGCCAGTTTAAGCTCAATCGACTACTACTCAAAGCTCCTGAATAACGCTATCTTGAAAATCAACTTGACATATATTTTGGTACTAGTGTTATAATAGGAAAAAAACTGTTTAGATTTAAGTGGGGGTATTTGTTGAGTAAATAACTATGGTGATAAAGTGAACTCTCACATGAGTTATGAGATTGTATTTGATAAGCAGATCTCAGAATAGCAGAAAATTTGTTTGACTTTAAGTTCAGTTTTTCGTTGCGGTTGGTGTGTGAGAGTTGGATACTGCTGTCCAGTGATAGTTGTCCTGATTTCAAGACAGTCACATTCATTAAATGTGGAAAATCATAAAAAAGAAAAAGAAAAATTAATACAGTTGATATAGTGTTTAACTAATTACATGCAAGCTAACTTGTTACAGAAATTTATCCTTAAAGTAAAATTTCTATAAGAAAATTATATATTAAAAAAGAAAATGCATAATAATCCATATTTTTTTCTTAAATCTGTATGTTAAATTTTGTAAGATATCGAATAACAAATTAAAGGCATATTGAAAAGAAATTCTAAAAATTTGAACAAATATTTTACAACATCTAGAAATACGACGATCTGCATCCGAAGTAACAAGAAATTGAGTTAGTGGCAAAGTTGCAAATAGTTTTCATAAGGATACACAATAAGCTAGCGGCGAAACAGAGTGTGGGTACCTTTCAAATTTCGGTAGAGATAACCTAGTAACCCTCATCGAACTTTAGTAACTGTAGCTCTTAAATTACAAGAGATATGGGTTATTATGAATTTAGGGTGCGTGAGTGGGATGAATAAAATGATTGAGATGGTTTCAAGTAATTTTCCACCAAAGTTTGCCAATTATAGCTATTCAATTGCAAGAGATATAGGCTCTAATTTTTGTTGGGGGCGGGAGTGGATGTTGCCCAAAAATTTTTGGAGTACGATTTTAGTAGTCAACTATTCAAGTGTGGTAATTCTAGCTCTTAAAATGCGGGAAATATATTGACTTTATCTGTTTAGGCGTAATGTAACTAAATATTTTTGAATGTATAGCCTTAAAATGTGGATTTATCGATTTCCTAGCCCCTCGAGTTAAATTATATATTGCGTAATGTAAATTGATCCAGTACTCACTAATATGCAGTCAGTTTATACTCAATCGACTACTACGTTTATTCAAAGCTCCTGATTAACGCTATCTTAAAAGTCAACATGACATCTATTTGTTACTAGTGTTATAATAGGAAAAAAACTAAAAAAATGTTTAGGTTTATACATTTATCTTTATAACGGACAAGATCTAATGGCAGATCAGCAACAGTGTACCAGAAAGTGGGGGTATTAGTTGAGTAAATAACTCTGATGATAAAGTGAACTCTCACACAGACAGTCGTATAAGATTTTCATGAGTTATGAGATTGTATTTGATAAGCAGATCTCAGAATAGCAGAAAAGTTGTTGGACTTTAAATTCAGTTTTTCATTGCGGTTGGTGCGTGAGAGTTGGATACTGCTGTCCAGTGCTAGTTGTCATGATTTCAAGACAGTCACATTCGTCAAATGTGGAAAATCATAAAAAATAAATAGAAATGAATACAGTTTATATAGTGTTTAACTAATTACTTGCAAGCTAACTCGTTTACAGAAATTTATCCTTAAAGTGAAATTTCTTTAAGAATTTTTTTATGCATAAAAAAAGGAAATACATAATAATTCTTAATTTTTTTTCTTAAATCTGTATATTCAATTTTGTAAGATATCTAGCTGCAAATTAAAAGCATGTTGCAATGAAATTCTGAAACTTTGAACAAATATTTCACAACTGCTTCTGCCAAAGGAAGCTACATCTAGCAACACGACGGCCAGCACACAAAGTAACAAGAAATTGAGTTAGTGGCAAAGTTGCAAGTAGTTGTCATTAGGATACACAATAAGCTAGTGGCGGAAACTTAATGAAAAATCGAAGGAGGCTGCAGAAATTGCGATACTATCTATGTGTTCGTGCGGTTTTTGTACAACTGAACCAACACGAAAGTAATCAAAGCTAAGCCCATTAAAGCAAAAAGTACGCGTTAGAAACGCGGCTGGAAGTCAATAAAAATAACCATATAAAGGCAACTTGCGGTCTACAAAATTATGTCAACGACTACCGAGGAGTTGGCCACAACAATGGCGGCGGTCGCTAATGCTCCCTCTACAGTAACCAATGCGATTGTTCAGACAGTTCAGTCCATAATTAGCAGCACAACATCAAAATCAACAACAGCGGCGGAAACCGCAAATGTCGCAGTTTTAGGCAGTTCCACTGCCACACCAACAATGGCAAAAACAACAACAACAACAGCAACCACAACACCAACATCACATTTACAAACACCATCCTTGTCCAGCATGAATGAGAATCTCAGCGTGAGCGATTTAAGTAGCGCCCTTCAACATTTTGGAACTGTTGATTATTTGGTTTTCATTGCCATGTTGGCGGTCTGTGCCGTAATTGGCTTCTATTTCGGATTCATTGAAAAGAAGAGGAAAAAGCAAAGGGGCCAATTGCCTACCGATGACAAAGATGGCAACGATTCTGTTGGCAACGACGAGGCACGCGACTCGGAAGCATTGGATTACTTGGTGGGTGGACGCCAAATGAAAGTGCTTCCGGTCTCGCTGTCTCTAATGGCTAGGTAAGTAACAGCAATAGCTATAGAAAAACATCAGCAACTACATGTAAATGGGACTGAGAACTGTTCCTTTGGGCTAGATTTACGCACACGGCACATTTAATTGACTAGACTTGAGTAGAGCGTGCGGCGCTTAATATGATTGCTCTGAATGCTGGGATGCTGGGATGGTCAAGCAGATTTGTAATTCCTGCTCAAATTGAATTGTGCACGAATTCTGTCCATTATTTTGTCTCAGTTTATGATGTCTACATGGCATAGATTGCAATTGTTTCTTTGCGATATGCAATCCACTTCAATATTCTTTTTAATAAAGTAATTGAAAATGGGTCAAATATATGTAAAAGGAAAATGTTAGTCTAGGGTATAAAAAAAGTGTATTTTGAATTTGTAATCGACTACATGTAGAATAAATAAATAATAGTGAATAAATCGCAGTAACTTTCGGAAGGGTATTAACATTAATGTAATTGGAAATTAGCTGCGATCAATTACAGATTCACCTTTGCACGTCCAAATGCTTGGCCAATCAATATTTGCAGTCAGTCCACTTGATTTGCTAAAAGGTGACCAGGATTAGCTGTCCGTCTGCGTAATGTAAATGCCAGCAAAGCAGTCGGCATCTGACTCAATGTTTGCCAGCGCAAACAAAAGAATTTGATTAAAGCTCTATGCAAATTTTCATTTCAGAGCATTAAAAGTTGATCTGACGCGAGCGCCAATAAATGTAATATATGTAATAATAATATAGTAAAGTGTTAGGGCCATATTTACGGTAGCTGATGATTATGCAGATAATAATAATCTTTGATATGACCTTAAAACCTTACTGAATTTATTGTCGCCAAGTATCTGGCTGCTATTACGTCGGACTAAGCCAGATACAATTTTAAACATACGGCAGCCGCAACCTGAAATTATTTGCCAAATTACTTTTTTCTTTAGGCTCGACCTTGGGTTTGTCTTACGCTTATGGGCCATTTGACACGTTTGGTCAAGCACCTTTTGCACTGCCTTTGTCCTGGGCGTATTGTCACCGTGTTAATGATTGTCAAAAGCAAATGAAGGGGCTACCATGCGAATGCTCCTTGTTCTTCTGCTCCTGCTTTGGTCATTTGCCTCGGCGACAATTGTCTTGTCCGCCTTTTTTTTTTTTGATATTGTTCATTCTGCTTGTTGTCGTTTGCATTCTGCAAATTCAGGGGACGTGCTTTGAATTAAAATTACATGCCAGTTTTTCTCCCACGTTCTTTTTTTATTCATTTTTGTCGCTATATACATTTCATGATTTTTTCAATTCATTTTGCAGTAGTAAGTATTGTGCCTGCATCTTAACACCATTTGTTTTGAACTTTTAATGGTATTTTGGCTGCACAAACTTTTCTTTGGACATAAATAAGGCTTGGAGCAATGCATATGCCTTAAGTATAAATAAGAAATGACAATTGTTGGGGACATTAGTCATCCAATTCAAATTGTGATTATAATATAAATATAACAAGAGATTTGTAAAGTTTTTCACATGCGGCTGCTCTGACTGACATTTTTATGAGCGAACTTAAATTGTTACGAATTCAAGTATTTTATTGTTTTTTATATATACTTTTCGGGCACCCTAAGGCATAATAATTAAATATTAATTTTTTACTTAGAGCTGCGTTTTTTTTTTAAGAAAGATTGAAAGAAGTGATAAAAGAGACACGAGGTTTTTTTCTCTCTTTTTTTATTGTTTTACAGCTTTATTTCTGGCATTGCATTACTGGGCTACTCAACGGAAATTTATGTTTATGGCACTCAATATGCCTTCATCCTCATTACGTTGGCCATATCGGGATTAATATCGTGGTATATCTTCTTGCCAGTTTTTTGCAATTTAAAACTTACTTCTACTTATGAGGTAAGCTGCACATTGTTTAATCTGTATTTATGTTCTGTGTATTTGTGTTTTGTTTGTTTTTGCTATGTAAACCCTAGTAGATTTATCTTTAGAATTTTGTTCATATAAATTTATGTATTTTATCACAACATAACAAAATAAGTTTTATAAATCTATCAAGCATGTATTTGTTGGGTCTGCATGGGAATTCTGTCTTGGAATTGTTCTTTAACAACTTGGTGGCAAGATAATAAGAATTGTTAACCACAACTAATTTCTTAAAAATGTAGTCATAAAAATAAGTATGGATTGATTTAGCATTGAGCATTTATTAAAGGTTTTCGAAATGAGTTTGTTAATTCAGATTAGCCAGCAACTGAATCCGCTGGGCTATTTATACCTTCAGTTAAAATCAAAAACACAGACAGCACCAGCAGTATTTTCTAAGCCAAGCATAGACATGCGCCAAGCAAATATGTGTGCAATTTATTTACATATCCCCTAGCACGGTTGCTAAGAAAGTCCGAGCATTGGTTTGGTTGTTAAGTGAAATATTTATCGAGCGTTTCGTTAGAAAATTGCAAATCGGAGTACAAAGAGTTTAGACCCTTGTACGAATGCGAACTGTTTGTGCTGGAATGTGGTCAGCAATGTGGTAGCAGTTGTGGCACATAAACTAGCTTATCTCGGCTACATGGCGTATGAGTAATGTTCGATTATTTATGCGCAACATTGCCGGCTGAATCATATGTGCATATTTGTATTTTGTGAGTGTGAGAGCATTGTTTATGTGAAAATCAAATGTAACAAGCGAGCAAGCAGAGAAAAACACAGTAAAACATATTTCCAGTACTTTGAGCTGCGCTTCAGCAAGAGCACCCGTTTCGTGGCCTCGGGTCTCTTCACCATAACCACAGTAAGTTTAAAACAATTGAGCCACTGGCCAGAATAATCAGCAATTACTATTCCATTTAGTTTATCTGGCTGCCAATAGTCATCTATGTACCAGCGTTGGCCTTCAATCAGGGTATGTACTCAACAATCTCAATGCATCTTTTAGGAGCACTTCTTGACTTGGCTACTTTGCAGTGACTGGCATTAATGTTCATATCATTACGCCTGCGGTGTGCATTGTTTGCATATTTTACACCACTGTTGGCGGCTTGAAGGCTGTTGTCTGGACGGATGTCATTCAAACCGTAATTATGGTTGGCGCCATATTCTTTGTCGTTGTAAAGGGCACCATCGATGTGGGCGGCATTGGTGTGGTCATAGAACGCAATATGGCAAGTGGACGTCTCGAGTGGCCCGAGTAAGTTAAGCTTTATTTTTGCATCAGAGATGCCATATATGAAATAATCTAGAGTTTTGCAGCGTTTACCAATAATTATTCTTATTTTTAAACAGATTTACATTTGATCCCAAGGTGCGCATGTCCTTCTTTGCATTGTTCATTGGTTACACGGGACATGCCACCTACAATGTGGGCTGTAACCAGATCATTACACAACGCTTGATGTCGCTGCCCACCGTGAAGGACATGAAAAAAGCAACCTTCTTGTTTATTGTTGGTGTGTTGATATTATCTTCCCTAACATTTTATAACGGCGTCCTACTCTTTGCCACATACTACGACTGTGATCCGCTGACGACAAAGGTGAGTGTGTATTATAAACTTAATTTGCAAATATGTGAGACAATTTAAATGACTGTATTATAGCTGGCCAAAGCAAAGGATCAGCTGGTGCCATTGCTTGTCATGGATACGATGAAGTCATTTCCAGGTATGACCGGAGTTTTTGTGGCCGGCGTGTTTAGTGCAGCGCTGAGCTCGCTGTCCACAGCGCTCAATTCCCTGGCCGCCGTATTTCTTGAGGACTACATCAAACCGCTCAGCAGCAAGCCCCTCACCGAGCGCCAAACGGCCATCACAATGCGCCTCTGCACGCTCATAATTGGTACCATCAGCGTCGGACTCGTCTTCATTGTGGAGCGCATGGGCACACATGTGCTGCAGTTGTTCATGTCTCTCACTTCGGTGACGCAGGGACCACTGTTGGCACTCTTTGTGATGGGCATGCTGATGCCGCGCCTAAACTCAAAAGTTTGTAATGCCTTTTAGATATTATTGTAATCATTGTACTCAGAGCCATTAATTGGATATAATATGCTAACTAGATACATTTAGACGAAAATATTATCTCTTATCAGCATATTTGTAAATGTTATCATTATTGTATTTTTATAGTGACCAAAAAATAATTCAAGAAATTGGTTTGCATAAAGGTATAGAATAAAAGTATTCTCTGTTTAAATTGCCTTACTTGATAATACAGGGTACCTTTTTTGGAAGACATTCACAATTAAATACCCTCAATTGCTTTATGCAAATTCCAAAAATAAACATTTCTTGCTTTTTCAGAGCGCGCTTGCTGGTGCCGTTTGCTCCTTCTTATTCATGACCTGGGTGTGCCTTAATGCCCAGTTGGCATTAAATTCCGGTGAATTGCATTTCGAGAGCAAACCAGTCAGCATAGATGGCTGTGATTACGAATTTGAACGGCCACTGGTGACGCCATCGAATGCCACTTTCATTGCCACAGAGCCAGAGTAAGTACTTTTCAAAATAAGTGAATTTCAACTAATATAATTTTCCTTAGTCCACTTAGCTTTTCTCAACAAATCTATCATATTTCCTTTATGAGCTACACACTCGCCTCGGCTCTCGTGGGTATCATTGTTGGCTATCTCTCGAGCTTCATATTCGGACGTAATGAGCTTAAGGATGTGGATGTTGAGCTGCTGGCGCCATGTTTGCGACGTTTCTATAGAGGCAGCTACGACAGTGTGCAGCTCCAGGAGTCCGTATTAAAGCCTTCTGCTCCGAAATTAATTCAATAACTCTGCATGTTCCAACTTGTTCCAAGACTTGTAATAAATGCTTGCGATTTAATATACGCCTTGCTTGTCTTTAACTTTGCCTAATCACCAGACCAATTTGTAAATAAAATATTCTCTTTTTTAGAACTGTGACTAATACAATTTGCTACTAAAAACATTGTGAATAACCGGATTGCCCATTTATAAATAATATTCATAAGTATTTTGTTTATTAATGAACTTTTTTAGTATTTTGAGATGCGGTACGGCTCCAACATTCGCAACTTAGGCTCAGCGATGTTCATTGTGGGCACGGCAAGTATTTTGTAATAAAACAGAGATTCCAATTCAAGATTAATGTAAACGTTAAATGCAGATGGTCTGGCTGCCTGTGGTTATCTATGTGCCTGCCATCACCTACAGTCAAGGTGAGTTGTCGCTAAACTTTTATAACAATATAATAATATAAAAATATAGTAATATAATAATAATATAATAATATTTGCAGTAACTGGCACAAGCATCCATGTAATAACGCCCATTGCCTGCATAATCTGCATTTTTTACACTTGTGTGGTAAGATTTAATTAAGTTATGGCCTAAATATCTCGCAGTGGCAGCATACAAATCCACTCCATTTAAGGGCGGGTTGAAGGCGGTCATTTGGACGGATGCCATCCAAAGTTTCGTGATGTTTGGCTCCATTTTAACCGTTTGCATTAAAGGAACCTACGACGTGGGCGGCCTGGGCGTGGTGCTGCAGCGAAATCAGGAGAGCGGACGACTCAATGCCCCAGAGTAAGTACATCCTTGCCAATATATTTGATAATAATCTGTTAACTCTTTGTAGATGGACCTGGGATCCAACCGTGCGTTTATCAATGCTTTCTGTTATTGTGGGCGGCACTCTGCACAAAATTCAATCCGCAGATGTGAATCAAGTTTCTATCCAACGCTTTCTATCGCTGCCCAGCTATAAGCATGCCAAGAAATGCTTGTTTATATATAATGTACTGCTCATATTTCTACTGAGCTGTTGCTGTTATATGGGCCTAGTATGTTATGCTGTTTACCACGATTGTGATCCTATCAGCACCAAGGTTAGAATCTGATTTGGATTGTTCCCCGCATCTAAAGACCCATTCCTATATGTTTTCTTCAGCAAGCCAAGGTGAGCGACCAAGTGCCAGCGTTGCTGATGATGCGCACTCTGGGCATGTTACCTGGTATGCCAGGACTCTTTGTGGCTGGCGTTTTTAGCGCCGCGTTGAGTTCACTTTCCACGGGTCTAAACTCAATGGCATGCGTCATCTCCCAGGATGTGGTTCGCCCATTGCTAAAGAAGCCACTAACGGAGCGTCAAACAGCTTTCCTTCTGCGCGGCACCGTTGTCGTACTTGGTCTCTGCTGCATGGGAATGGCCAACGTTGTGGACAAACTGGGCATGGTGGTGCAGTTGGCCAGCACCACTTCGGCTGTGTCTATGGGTCCGCTGCTGGGCATCTATGTGATTGGGGTCTGCTTGCCCTGGGTTAATGGAAAAGTAAATTGCGGTTGGTCCGTAAATGTCAAAACTTGACTAAGAGATTTTCTATTTTCAGAGTGTTATGACTGGCAGCTTAGTTTCATTTGCTGTATTGACTTGGATATGTACAAAGGCACAGCTTATGCAAATGCGCGGTGAGATTCGCTATCCAAAGATGCCCGTCTCTGTGGAAGGATGTGATTTTGATTACGATAATGCCACTGTGTGGCGCACCTTGCACGAGTACAGGCAAGTATTATAAACTTTAGGAAAACTTCAAGCAAGACTTACTTCTCTCCAATTTTATTTTACTTCTCTCAGTCCATCGGAACGGAATGTGTATCATTTGTCTTTCTTTTGGTACACAGCTTTCGGTAGCGTAATTTGTACTGTGGTTTCGTTGTTGGCCAGCTTTGTATTTGGGTGGCAGGATGTGTCGGAAATGGATCCAGCTTTAGTCACGCCTTGCGTACGCCGCTTTTTGCCCAAGAAACATTATGAAGCCATCGACTTGGAAGAGCTCTTTAGGCGTAAAGCTCAAGTCGATCTTAAGACGGAGTCTGATTCTCCGGGTACAGAGGTACTCTAAAAATTACTTTTGTTTTCAACTTTTTTACTGTTTTGTTTTTTTGTCTTTCTATATCAACATTTTCTTCTCTTATACTTTGCTTCTTTGTCTGTTTATTGTTTGACGCTTTCACATATTTATATCTAATATATTTGTTAGTTTTAAATACATTTTTGTGTTTCTATGCATTTTTAGTACTTTAAATAAAATATTTACCATTTTTTTATATTACATTTTTTTTTTATTGCTTCAATTTTTTAACTACGTTGGTGTTTATTTAATTATCTCGTATTCTTTTGAGCTGACACGCTCCAAGGATCAGGTGAAACTTTGGAATGCCATGCCAGATGCTATTTTATCGAATTTTTATTTTGTGTTCTGCACGGACGTGAAATATTCCTGGCCACAGCATCACATGTTTAAATAGTTGAGCGCACTGGCTTTCAGTCGTAATAATTTTTCAATAATTTTTATTTGCAAAGATTCGACAAACTTGCAGATATTCATTTCAGCAGAGCTTGCTTTTTTGCTGTTTTGACATTAAATTTGTAATAGGATTATAATATTGGAATTGAGTGAAAGCCAACTATGACTGTCAATTGTATGTGAGGAGATAAATTATTTAAAAAGTTTCTTTCATCTACACAATTGTTAGCAATTGCTGGCTGCCGCCAGTCATAATTTTAAGTCTTGTCTTCAAAGACTACTTTTTTTCGTCTCGGAGGCACTTTATAGTGAAGTTGTTACTGCTGACGAAGGACACAGACAACGGAACTCTCGAAGGGATTCGACTTTGGAAGTAGATGAATGCAACTTTTGCTTGTTGTTGCTACTGCTCGATGTGGAGAACAGGGAGCAGATGTGGCATGCTGAAAGTAGACACACCCTTAAGCGACAGCCTTATGATTTTTGTCTAATGGGAACGTTTAGGCCTAGTTAAGTATTTGCGGGTCTTGAAATTCTTGTAAACTGGCTGCTGCTGATGATTAGTGCAATTATCCTGCTGTTGCCACAGATGATGCTGAATGTTTTTTTGGGTTTGACTCTCAGATTGCTGTGGCAATTCGGAATCTTGACTACAATTCTCCGAATTAGTGTTATTTTTCTGCTCTTCAACTATCTCCGAGTCCCCATTGTGCTGATGTTTCAATTGGTGCTCGTGGGTCAGGGTTATAATAAATTGTCTGATTGTCGATGAGCATCTGAGCAATGAACTTGAATTGATTGATGATAGCCTTTTTCTGCTTTGCGATTTCTGGCAAGGTTGGTGGAGAAAACATATAGTTTCTGAGTTGATTTTATGTTGGAAATAACTTGAAAGGTAATTTTGATATTATTTCTTTTTAAAAACCAAAACAATATATTTTTTTAATTTGTTTAATTTCAAATTTATTTTTGAGATTATTTTCCTATTTTGTAACTTATTTTTGAGCCGTTGTTCGTATTTTTATTAATTTTGAAGGAAAAAGACAAGATGTGTCACAGATTATGTTGGATTTCAGTAACAGAGAAGCGTATAATTTTACAAACTGATTTAATTTACTTAAACATATTATTGACTCTAGTGATTAATATTTTCAAGTACTAATTGCGAATGAAATGCTATAATTGGTAATAAAATTGTTGATAAACAGTTGGTTTTATACTCAATTCTCAAATAGTCTATATCAAATAAAGAAGTTGCCATTTCTTTCTTGTTAACTGTCTGCCCAACAGCAATTCAATTAGAAGTTTGCAAGTAAATTATTTAAGTCTAATTGAAAATGTTTAGCAAACTGCGGCACTCGCTGACTTCATACCCAAGTCTCAAGTCTCAAGCTTAATGAAGCATTTTTGCCATAACATCGAATCTAAAAAAAGATAATGGAATGCATTTCAAATGAGTTGACTTATGGTTTTTGATTATGTCATCAGTCGTTACGGCTTGTCTCAGCTTGACAACTCAATCGTAAAGAAGTCGAGGACCCGGTCAGATTTAGTCGGATAATAAATATTTGCTATTAGTAAGCGCAAGTAAAATAAACTTTTTCTGTTTACCAAAACCAAAGAAGACAATACTGAAATATGTTTCCATTGTGTTGTTGCCGTTTGGCCTTTGACGCCGACAGCCGCAGACATTTCAACAGTTATAAATGATGTGGGAATGAAAATTAGCTGTTCCATCATCATGTCTTGCCTATCCTATCGCCGCTGGTCCTTGGTCCGTTTCGTCCTTGAGCTCATTGTGCGCTGAAGCATTAAGACCTAAGAATGAAATTTGTGGCGCATACCAAAATGAATTAAAATATAAGGCGCAGATTTTTGGACAACTTTGGCCTTTATTCTTTCACTTTCGCCCACTTTATACATGTAATTATGAAATCAATATTAGCTTAAATCAAACTGACTAAAACGTTATGCTCTATTAATTATTATATTTTCATTAAGTATATATAGATTTTGGTTTTCAATGGATGGTTTTTACACTCTAAAGTTAAGCAAAGAATATTTATCTGTAGGTATGTTTGTACAATAGAAGATTAATATATAATTAGTTGACAGATTAGAGATACAATTATATAGGGAGTAAATAGTAGCATGTAAATACTTAGTTGGCTTAAGAATTAGTTTGGGACTTGAATGATATTCAATTAATTGAATTTCGTGTAAATAAACATCAGTCTGGTAAATATAATACATAATATAGAATACCACTTTGAATTGGGCTAAAATGTAGATAAAATAAATTAAGAAACAATGGTTTGGCCTTATTCATAGTGGTGTTAAAATAGTCCAAGTTTATAGCACTAGAACAATTAGGTTAGTTACGAGCTAACGCATAAATACTTAAGACAAATTGTAATGAGAAATTCGTAGCTTAATTACACACAAGCACACCCAATAAATATGTATATATGAATTCGCATACATAATCAATACACAACTATTGCACTTATTGTCTAAGCTTCGTGTAGCGTCCAGTTGCAAATGCTTTTCCTGGTATTTAATTATAGAAATTCAGCATCACTGAAGGACGTCGGCCCATGGACCGCAAACGTTGAACGTTTGCGCGTCGAGTGCGCCAGCTATCATACTTCCGACATGGCCGGGGCAGTGATAATCTTGTTGGGCCGCTCGCAAATTACGACCCGGGCGTTTGCCTTGTTAGTGGAACGACGTGAAACAGTCAAGGATGTGGTCAATGTGCGCATCGAATCGCAACTGTTGTGCAGACGGCGACCCACTGTGTGGCAGCGGTTTTGCTGCGAGTTGTTCCGATACGATTTGCAGCAGCAAGTGAACCACTTAAAGGGCGGAAAGCGACTGTGGGTTGTATGGGTCAGGTCATTCAGAGGTAATTCGTTTTGTTAATTTGTATGCTGCTTACCTGAGTGTACGAAAGACTTGCGAGGAGAACAGACAGTAGATGAGCGGATTCGCAGCGGAGTTGAGGGGTGCCAGGCTCTGTATGAACGTGGCTATGGCAATGTTGGTCTGCGAGTGCGGTATCTGGCCAAATACTTGCAGCAGATCAAAGATAATGTAGGGCGACCAACAGATTATAAAAACAAACACAATGGTCAGCGTCATCTTGACCGTTTTGACCTTGGCCCGAGGTATAATGCCTCGAGAGCTTGCTCGTCGTGTTGCCGCAGCTCCAAAGCCTGCACGTTCTAGGCGAAAGCAATACATGAGGGATTGCGGAGGCATGGATTGATGAGTTCACCTACCTGTGGGCACAAATATCGAGCCCTTGGCCCATATGGTCTTCACAATGATCGCATAGCAGGCGGAGATAATCAGAGCAGGCACTGCAAACAGTGCAGCAGAGACGAGACACATATAAATCTGCCAGGCCATCGGTGAGCCCAGCTCAATCCAGCATTGAGGATGACCCTGTATCAGCTTCTCCTCATATAAAACCAGTATGGGCAGTGAGAAGAGAGCGGAAAGAACCCAGGCGCCAGCAACCAAGTGACGAGCACGTTTCCCTGAAAATGGCACAAAACACATCAAGATAAGAACATTGCAGTCGGCAAAATACTCTGTTCCCAATGAAATGTAAGTGGTGAAAACCGACGGGAAATGTATTCAAAATTTATTGTGAGCTTAGTTAACCCAAAGCTGTGACTATAATAAACTGTAAAAAACATTTTATATCGGTGATATATATATATATGTGTCTTTTTTAGAAGATGGGTTTCTTTAAAAATGACTCCTTACAAATATCTAAAAAAAAAAATATGCCAGGACAGACTTAAAGCATTTTACAGGTGATAATCAGCTTTACTAAACAAAACTTTTTTTTATGAATGGACATTGTGTAATTCCAGCATACTTTCCCTTATTTGGTTTAACAGAGTATAATAAGAATCCAAAAGCATTTTGCCTGTTATGTCAAGTGCCAAAGATTTTCCAATTAGAAAAGTTTTGCGAAAGAGACTTACACGACTTTGAGAAGTTCATGGGATGTGTTATTGCATCGTATCTGTCAATGCTCATGGCTACCAGTACATAGGTAGAGGAGTATGTGACGCACACCTGCGAGAAACGGATGACCTTGCAGGCCAGATTTCCGGCACGCCACGAAATTGTGATGCGCCATATAATATCCGTCAGCACATTGAGCAGTCCAACGCACAGATCTTAAATATAGACAAACAAAAAAAAAAAGAAATCACATTTTTGCTCAAATTATTTATTATTTATCCGGCTGTGAACTCACCTGCCAGCGCCAACTGCTTAATGAAGTAGTTCATCCGCGACTTGCGATTCTTGTTGATGAACATCACAAACAGAACCGCCGAATTACCCAGCACAATTATGGTGAAGAGTATCCACAACACAGCAAATTGTTCCGTCTGTAAATAATAGAAAATAAGAAAGACATTTGACTATGATTGTTTTGTATTATTTTTATTAACCGACCATAAAATGCATTGTCAACAAAGTGTTAAAAGCGGAAAATACGTATAAAACTCAATTTAATACCACAAAGAAATTTCAAGTAGAAACACAGTCATTGACAAACATACTTAAGACCACACACGAGCATTTCTTTATGGCTCTTTAAAGATCCATAAAAATTATAGACACTAACTGAGGCGTGGCAAGGCAAGGCATGGCAAATCAAAACAAGTCAGGACCAGCGTAGGCGTTTTGTGCCTAACAGGCAGGATGTAGTAGCGGAAGTTTAGACTGTCTGAGCCAACAAGCCACGACAGCAAAGGCAATAACAGCACACATTGCTTTTGGTAATGATGGAAGGCAAACAGGCAGAAATTGTTGCCATCATTCATTGAATTGTGTGCTGAGTCTCAGTGTGCAGTAGTCGGTGAGGTAATTAGGTTTGCTATGTGACTTGAGCAGGAAATTGCAGCTGAAACGAAGTGCCACAAGTTAAACAAATTAAAGCCAAGACAAGACGTACAACAAGCTCTGCTGTCTAATTTGATTGCAAAACAGTGTTTTTTATTGCATGGCGCTGCTGATGCAGTAAAAGAACATGACAAGTTTTCAGCTTGTATTCAAAGTTGGTAAAAGTTAGCAAAAATTTTAAACTTTTATTGCTTATGGCATTTTTATTAACACTGCTGTATGCCTTAACACTAACTTTAAAGCGGTTTTAAATTTATTATACAACAAATTTCAAGCAGTTGTTCATAAAGTTAAGAACTATTTTACTTCACATTTCGACAGCTCAGCTGCTGCGAGCTTCTTACCTTGTCGTCCAATTTAACTTCTGGTCAATCACCATCAACTTTATTGTAAAATTTTATTTAGATTTTCATATATCACCTATAATTGCTCAAGGTACTATATTTGGGTGAAGGCTGATACAAACAACATGCGCTAAAAGTTGCTACCAAAAACTTGACAGTTCTGACAGTTTTTTTTGCTTGCCCCTTGGCAAACTGAAGTCGTTCGAGTATATGCTATCCTTTTCGCCTCAAATGTTGTTTATTGTAGCTTTTTTTTTGCGGCTGTGGCATATTTTATATAGACATTTTTTGGTAGACTGAGATTCCAAGACAAGCCGCGAGTCGCCTTTGCCTGTCTGACAGGTTTGTTGGTAGTTGATTACGGTGCGCAAATTGCAATATAAATCACAAACGCACACAGTAAACGGTTATTCAAAGTCATTTTTTTTTTTTAGTTATTTATACACAAAGATAAATGTATATGTATGTGTTGACTCCATTGGTCTTTAATTTATACGTGGTCAGTATTCGCTTAAAGTATAAACTTATTTTTAGCTCTCGGAATTTGGCTTCTTGGTATTTATAGTAAATTTCCTTGTATATGATTTTTAACATCAATGACTATACAATTTATTGAAGCCTTTGGCTTTGTGTTCTTAAGTGTTTGGGCCTGCGGTTTTGTGTCCTGGAGTGTTTGTGCCTTTTGCCACAATTTTCTTGCATGACTTTGACAATTTTTGGCTCAAGACGCAATACAAAATAAAATACAGGCGAAAAGTTGTTATAAACTTTGTCCATTGACGTTCGCCCTGCTCTTAAGTTTTTTATAGCCCATTTTTTTGGGTAATTTTTTTCACATTTTATTTACGTTTTTGGTTAAGGGAACTGTTGGGCAAATATTTGTATACTGTTAAGAGCTACGAACATTTGCTGTGAGTTGTAGTAAAAAAAATGTATTTGCATTTATTCCACAAAACTTTTTCTCTTTCATTTCGTCAGGTGAGCTGTAACATTTAAATTGAACGTATTTTTAATCATGCTACTGTTTGGAACTTCGTTTTTTTTCAAACGTGTATCTATGATTGGAACTTATATTTTTGTTATTTATCCATATAAGTCAATGTGTATAATTTATATTTTTTAAAATTCAGTTTTTTTTTTATCATATTTGTGTTAAAATTGTTTACTAAATCTCATTAGAAAAGTTCTATTTAGTATTCTTTTACTCAAGTTTTTTATGTCCGTGATGCTGCGTTGTTAAGTCGTAAAAAATGGGAATTTTAAGCCTTTTTTAATGATCAGCCATTGGCTGTGCGTTGCCCTTTTTATTTGGTGAATTTTTATTTTTGTTCGGCATGAAGTCATTATGTCCTTTTCAATTTCGTTTTGCACCTCAAGGAAATTACTTCTTTTTTTTTTTGCTGAGAGCAATAAAAGTGCAAAATTTAATTTAAGACCAAAGGAGTTAAGGAAACGATGTACAAAGGCCAAAGTTGGTTTCTGATACAGACCACAGAAACATTCACAGAGTTGTCTTGGGCAACCGTAGATCCCTATTAAAAGGCTATTTGGCAAATGGCAACGATTGCCACATTGCAGGCTGCAATGCCAACAAAAGCCTCTTGCCACCTGTTGCGTAACACGCAGCAACTTTGTGTGGAGCCGCAATTATTATGTCGGATTATTAAGTGCGCCAGCCATAACAATAGCCTGGCTCTTAAGGTCGTGGTTGCTGTGGCATTGTGGCCCTCTCGAGTGCCACATAGCCCTTGAAATGGAGGCACTCTTCGTTCTTTATTGACTGTTCTGCTGGCCTTCACGGGACTTAAAGTGTAATGTGGCTTAAAATCGCCAAGACAAATTTTCAGCAGCTGAGGATCGTAAAGTGCAGCAGCAAGACAAATGGGTGGCCACAAAACACTGGCAATGGCAAATTAATTTCATTCCACTGCAATGGCGATTATAACAACAACAACAGCAGGGGATAAAACTCTCTTATAGTTGCTGCTGTTGCACTTATAAATCAGCAGCTGTAGCAACCAAGTCCGCAGGGATTGCAAATAGCATGGAAAAAGTTATATTTGCAGTTGACACAAAAACTGCTGAAAGCTGGCTAAAAGGGATAACAGCGATTGCGGCATTCAACTGTAAATTGAGTTGTAATAAACAAGTTCACTGAAAATAACTTAATTATTTATCAAGTGTAGTTCGTAGTATTAAAAGCCCAGTGTAAGTCAACTAAAAGCTCTATCAAATTATATTTTACTTAGATTTCTAATTAAAAAGAGTTTTATTTTTTCGTATTTTTATATTATATTATTTTTTTTATTTATAATAACAAAATGCGAATAAGCTATAATCGTACATAAATAATTTATTTTTTAGGCCATACTTTAATTAAATTTCATTACAAAGTCCTTAAAGTCTTAGAGATGCTGTTTTAGGACTTTATCTTCTACATAATAACTCAATTTTGTAACTTGTGTTTGTGTACTTCTCTTCCTGTTTTCATTGAAATATATGCCAGATCTGCTCCAAGTTTAACAAGTAATTTCCTTTTACATTTTCGTTGCTGTTTTGTTTGTTTATTTTTATTGCACTTTTCATTAATGCCGATTACATTGTGCCCAAGTGCTGAGTGCTGTAAGCGGGAAATACCATGGTAGCATGAAGTGAAATTAAATGGAATATAACGTATACGCAGCGTGTTAAGCTGGCGAGAATGGTCAGATAATAAGCAAAATGATGTCGTCGCCTTAAAGGAGAAGTGGCAACTTCTTGGCTTACTGCAAAGTTCAATGAACTCGGCGCGTGCTGGATGTCAAAAGCTGTTTAATATTTAAGCGTCCGCATATTGTCCACAAACACAAACACACACCCACACACACATTTAAGCCAACAAACTCAGGGGAACACAAATACAAGATGAGACATAAAACGACAACGTATCTGTTAAGTAGGTATAAAAACATGTATTTGGGTCAAGTCGTGCGCATCAATCATGGTTTTAATGGATGTTGTTTGGACAACAATGACCAGTCGTTGAGTTTTATGAACTACGCTTGTGCCAAAGCCACTAAAGCCAGTCCGCGATCCATATTTGTCGGAGTGCGGAATGCGGGGAGCTAGCCACATGAGTGATGTGTCCCCAGCACCCGAAAAAGTGTGCTTTAATTCGACTAATGGTCAGCATTTTGTCATCAGCTGGCTTAAATCATTTCGTTTAGCTCACTGGCTGCGCATATTTGGCTCTAATGTTGACACAAATTGAAATTAATAAAGCGCTCCCCGTCACTTCCCTCATCTCACCCCCCTCCACTCCACCATTCACATTAGCCCTGTGCGTTTGTGTTTGCTTACTTGACAAACCGCTGAGCGGCACTTTGACAGCTGAGTGCGTAACTAGCAACAGCAGGAGCAAATGACTGCAGAGGTTAAGAGGGGGTGAAAGAAAAGTGAAAAATTACCAATATATTTTGGTTAGTTTACTGGTCACGGCTACTGATGTTGCCACAACCTAGTCTAAGGAATGGCAATAATAGCGATGAGCACGCCAACTGTTTCTTTAATGAGCTATTTGACTGATATAGGGTTAATCTGTAGCTAAATAAAATGCATAAATACAAATGATACAAAGAAAAAAAGAAATGTTCGACTATTATCACATCTATAACCGTATTGATTTCGATAAATGTAAGGAAACGGAAAACGGGAAGAAAATAATTAGTCTTAATTTTGCAGTCGTTTGCAAGTCGTTATATATATGATTTATAAAATTGCACAACAATAAATTTTGTACAATTTATTTACAGTATAAGGCTCTGAGCAGCTGACCCCAAAAACATGTCCATAAATTTTAAACGGAAAAGTTACAATTTTACAACAGTGACTTTTGAATTCCCCAGCTCAACCGCAAGACATTAATCAACTGCGGCAAACATAAATCCAAGTAGCATGGAAAAAAAATAAAAAATATAAGAATCACAAATAGATGGCTCTAAAAGAAATGAAGGACATCATTGCTAAATGCTGTTGTTATACAAAAATGAGCATAAATAAATTATGAAGGCCCTCATAAATATGGGCTCAAATGGCTGCGCTGCGCTGCGCCTTAAATAACACAAAAAAGGCCAAATTAAATATGCCAAAAGTAGATACAAAATCAACATAACTTACGCAGACAGACATGGAAAAACACACATTGGAGTGACCAGACAATTGTAAAACAAAGGCGCAGCTGTTGTGCTGCTTTCCTTAAATTTGCACAACACACATTGGGTAAACAATGCATGGAGACTCGCGCCTCGAACTATGCCAACTAATTTACATAGAAAAGAAGCGGCAGTTATTGCGAATGCGGTTTTTGGTTAACACATGGCCAAATGTGTGTGTCCTCGAGTCATTTGCATAAACCAACAGCATGCCGGATATTTGGAGAGTGATCATGATGGCCAAGTTAACGTATCCTGGACGCAAATCAAGTCAAGCATAAATTCAAATTTTTTTCTTGTCATTTGACTTTGAGTTGGGTTCACTGTGGCTACAAGCTGCTAATTAACACATAAGCAGCCGACAAGTTGCCACACACACACACACACACACACCCAATGCAGCAGTGTATATTCAATATAGCTGTGCCAAATAAACGAAGCATAAAAATAGATTTAGATTTAACATATGTCTATTAAAACTGAGTAAAATATTTTGGTGGCCACATGGGATTTATATGCAAATAGCTTGGATTATAATAGATAGATAGATATAAGAGACAATCATTATATTTTTTGTCAACACTATAAACGAAGATCTTTTATCATGAATATTTGGCAGAAAAAAAAGAAAATTAAACAAAAAATTTTATCAAAGAAAAATTTGCATAAGAGCAGATAACAAATTTCAATTTAGCTAGAGATAATCTAGAATGATGCGAATATTTCGCCAAGAATTGAGTTCAATTTTTTCCCATTTGTTATTATCAAAATAAAAGCATATTTTGACATTTCCATAGATATATTTAGAGACAATTTGCTTAGCGATACTTTTAGCATAAGAAAATAAACTTTGTTGCCTTAATAACCTAAATATCATTAGACGACAAAACGAGTTTCTTATCCCAATACTGACTATCAGCATCCTTGCAAAAAACTCTGCTCGAACTTTTGGCAACTAACAAAAAGTTGGACGTAAGCAGTCTTAAATGTGAAACATTTTGCTTAAACCTGCCAAAAGCAACAACCATTAAATGTATTCAAGTGCATGCATTCTTTAAAGGCTGTCATTCGGAATTTGGCATTGTAAACTAACAATTTTAATTACTGTAGCACCTTCTGATTAACTAAAGGACCAAAGGAACGCGAATGCCATTCAGGACAAACTTAAATCACCTAGCAGCGGGTTAGTTTGACAAAAATGGCAAAGCTATCCACAGCAAAATAAACT
Organism: Drosophila demipolita; assembly: GCA_035042405.1. Classification (NCBI taxonomy): domain Eukaryota; kingdom Metazoa; phylum Arthropoda; class Insecta; order Diptera; family Drosophilidae; genus Drosophila; species Drosophila demipolita. The sequence goes on along the minus strand of JAWNLI010000349.1, from coordinate 1,392,357 downwards.
TTTTCTTAATTTGAAATTCCACAACTGGCAGTTGTCAAAGGAAAACAATAACAATAACAACAACAAGAAACAACCAAAATACACACAAGATAAATAGAGAGATAATGGAGATAGAGATTCGCACACAAAAACAAACAGATGCGGAAAACTACGACCGCTACCGGAAATGCAGCAGCTTTGTAAGGAAACAGCTCGGACAAGTTGGTAAGTCAGAAAATCAGTTACACAAGGCAGACGGGCGACCAGACGATGGTCGATGGAAGACAGGCTTCAGGCAGTCCACTTCGCAGCCACCAGAGGCTGTCAAGTGGCTCCATTCACAACTAAAAGTAGACGCCCGAGTTCTTATTTCTGATTTTGTTGGTTTTTATAGTTTACGAGTGTTCAGCTGCGTTGCACGCTCCGCTGCAATGGGCGCCACTTGGCGGCTGACTTTGACTCAATTTGAAGCAAACCACTCGCAAATGGTGTCCCGTGTGCCTAATCTTCTCTGCCCCACTCGAACTCGACTTCTCTGCTTGCCTGCGTGCCTGTGAGCATAAGTAATTTTGAATGTAAGTGAAAAATGTTTATTTTAGCTATTCGTGTTATGCAAATTACTTCGGTTTGGTAGACGCTGAAGGATTGGCAGAGAAATGGCCCGCGGCCTTGATAGTTTCGGCCACAGAGTTTACTTTGTGGCAGATAGGGTACTTTGCTTACATATATATATGTATATATATATTGAAAAGTCTGCTCTGCTGGCTGATGACACTTTGTTGGGCTGCCTACTAATGAGTTAGTTACGAACTTTGAATATCAAATAATTATTAAAATTTTACACTTGGGTAGATGAAATATGTATGCAAGAGTTTGGTACTTTTGCACTAAGTAAAAATCGGTCTTAACAAAATTAAATTTTATTGTTCAATAATATCTGATTACTTCTCTATCTTTACAACTATTCAGCTCTTCTTCAAGTTGGTAATTACACAATTGACGTCGATCTAAATCGATTTGAATGTGTTGCACAAATGCTTTTATTACTAAGTCACTATAAGTAGCATGCAACAAGTTATTATATGGTGTATCTTTCAAATCTAATTTGATTACAATAGCAAATCAGAGCACTTTAGCGAATAACACATAAAAAGCAAGTAAGAGGGCATTACGTATACGTAGAGAACAGTTGCAAATTGAAAATAAATGCAGAAAGTCAACCAAGTCGTCTAATTAAAATGCCAACAATTGATTGAAACACATTACTGCATAAAATGGTGTCAAATGGGTATCAGATAGAAAATGTCTTTATACATGGATGTAGTTGCAATAGTAGTGTGTGTGTGTGTGTGTGTGTGTGTCAGTTTGATTGTGTGGGCGTGCATTATAAAGTGCTCTGTCAAAAGCAAAAATGCATGGACTGTACGTGATGCGCAAACTAAATTTAAGCACGCACTTAATCATTTATGCACTTGCACATACGTACACCCACACCCACACCCACACACACACTCACATACACATACAGTCTGACAAAATGTATCAGTGTGTGTTTGGGGCACAGTTGACATTGCCACGTACACAGCGAAGAGGCGTACGCGACTTTTTACACGAGCTGGCAACATTCTCCTTTTAAGTTTCCAATTCTTTGCACAACTAGCAGAATAATATTAAAGTAAACTATGCGATAAGTGACAAATGCAACGCTGAAAGCAGCTAAAAGCAGCTGAAAGCACAATCGCTTTAGGGAGAATTAAAATGAAATGCAGAAAAACTGCAAAACCTCAGCACTGATGTACAAGTTGGCAATGTATTTTGGCGTTATTTAATTTTAAACAGGGAACACCCATTGCAGAAGTTGGCTGACAGATTCTTCCGGCGTTCGTCATCTGTCTCATAAAAACCAACTTCGAGGTATTTCAACTGGCAAATGGGATGTTTGTGCGAACTTTATTAGAATTCCGTAAATAATGCATTCCTATTTGCCCTCTCTTCCTTCCGTCGAAATTGTTTTTTTTTTTTTGTGTGCCACCCACAAATCTTTTTATTATTGGCAAGTGTTTCCGTCACTTTGATGTAGCAGCTGCCATGAGTTGCTGCTCTGACGTAGGCAGCGTGCAACTCACAGCCAGATACAAATATAATGAAACTTATATTGCATTTTTATAGCCAGTTCATATAGGACTAGGCTCATCTGAAATTGATTTTGTTGTGTAAACTAAAGGTCTATAAAAGGCTCAAGACAAACAAATAAAAAAAAACGTTTTTCCTTGCACATAATGTTAAGTAATGCATGATTTTAGTGAATTTCATTACGCAATATCTTTTTATAGTTTCAACGTTAAAAGATATTTTGAATAGTATTTTAATAATAAATAATTAATACTTATTATAATAAAATAAATGTTCCAAGAAATTAAAAATGTTTAAAAAATGCAAATAATGCAGCTGTCCTTTAAAATGTGAATTACCATTTAAAATACTTAAAAAGCATATTGCGTGGAGCCCAATATATTTAAATTTTTGTGCCAGCATCATTAACTCTCAAGTGTCGCATAATAAAACCAAAATTCATCATCATGAAATTTGTTAAAGTCATTAAAATTAATTTAAGTTAAATCGGTCACAATTCATGGCATACTTTGGTGCGTTGTCATCTGCTGACGCTGACCTAGTTTCGGGGCAACCAGATGGTTCAGGCTGGCTGATGTTGATGGTTTTTGTGCGGGTTGAAGTTCTTTGTCCGGTTCAAGCTATTTGCCTTGGTTTGGTTGTAGTAGTGTTTCAAGTATTTACTGAGCATAATTTCGCTGTTCCTTGTCGCCTTTGTATATATTTCAGTAAGCGCATTACGCGCTTGCACAAATGCCGCCCAAAGGGGATAAATTAATGTTAATTTTTTTATTTTTATCCACAGTAAGGCTGCCTTTTCATGTTTTTTTTTCTCACTTCTCCGTTTTGCTTGCAATTTTATTTTACTTAAATTTAATGTACTTCACATTCTGTTGCAATTATCTGGCCTGACGGTCCTTAGACTCGGATTTCAACGCTTTTGCCATTTGCATAATTTGCAACTTACGCTTGCGTTTCAGCTGCCATTCTTTTTTTTTACGATTTTTTAAGTGCCCCTGGGTTGCGTCTGCAGTTTTATTATTGTACCCCCCACTGAGCCAGAAGAGTTCTGTTTTTGTTTTGTTCTTGTTTGCTCTCCAGCGAACTTTTGTCGTTGTGTTTGTCTGTTTCTTACTGCTGCATGCACCTAGACAACACAGCAGGCGACGGCGTCAGAATATGTGCGAGCGCGCATTTCCTTTTCCGGGTAACCTTGTAGCACAGTTTTGTTGGGTTTTACGTGTGCTGGATGCGCATGTTGCTCATACGCCGGGTGGTTGCACTGAATGGTTGCAAACTGTAATTGACTCGGGCTATGCTAAATTTATTGCCTGTCAGCTCATTCGCTGCTGCTCCCGCTGCTGCTTATGCATGCAAATTGTCATTGCTATGAAGTGCAAGTGTTGGCGCTTTTAATTTTCCACATTTTCCTATTAGTATATTCACACTTTTTTGCTCAGCATTTTCGTTTTATTTGCTAGTTTCCACAAAAGTGAGTGGCAGTCCGTGCTCATGAAATTACAATTAATTTCTTTTTCATCTCATGTCATGTGTGAGATGTCTGTGTATTAGTGTGTTGCTCAGGATGTGATATAATTGTTCATTGTTCTTCGCCAACTGCTGTCGACCGGGCTTATTCTTGTGTCCACTAACAGAATAATGCTGCCTTGTCGTTCTCATTATGTCAACTTCCGTTGCGATAACAAATAACAAAAATCGCAATGAAGATAAATGTGCGCTTCATATTTGAGAAAACGCATTTGGTTGGAAATTTTATTACTCTAACGTTGCACTAGGTATATAAAATTTTGTTAAATGGTTTGTATTGCTATGATGTTTTCTTTCTATGACTATAATTTTGAGGGAGAGTTATAAGAGTTATAACAGTTAACGAACTGAAAAATAAAATGATCTATTTGTATAAATACAGCAGTTTAAATGAAATTTGTTCGCACATCAATTACACAATTTCGACTATTTTACTGACTTAACTTTCTAAGCCAGAATAGATTCACTAAGGGTATTTATGTTTTCCGCTTGATTGTGTTCCTTGCCATATTGATATTTTTACAACAGTTCGCTTTGTTAAATATAAATATCAATAATCATGAGACATAAATAAACTTGTCAACAGATAGGACATCAGATACTCCTTCAGGCGTCGTGAACGCTTCATTGAGCTCTCCAAAATGATTAGAAAAACAATACGGAGTTGGCAAAACAATTGTGAATTCGATGCTTGTGGCAGCTATCGCCTCACCTCTTCAGACGTCTGCAGTTGCTCCGAGACGAGCATGCAAAATACAAATCAATTAGGCGTTAAAAAGAAAACACAAATGGGGCATGGCAAGAAAGCAATCCCAGGGCAAACAAAAATCCTAGCATATGTATACACACACACATATGTTGTTGGTGTGTGTTTGGTGTGTGCGCGTGCTTTTTATTTATTTGCTTATTTGAAGCCCATGGCGACGCCTACTTAATGGTTATCAGTGAAACGCTATTAACGCCAAGTTGATTTATTGCAATTTAATTTTGTTTCAATTTGGCCATGTTCGGGTGTTTTATTTCACAAATAATGTGCAGACACGACTGGGACGTGGCGGGGCACGTTGCTCCTTTGGCATATCAATCCGGACCCTTGATTATTTATAGCTCGGGCCCCATGATTTACTCCAAAACAGAAAAGTTGCCTTAAACTTTCAATACAGATTGCTCCACATCTTTATTGCTAGACAATAAAATGGCAGCGATCTCGAATTTTTCTTTAATTTGTTTTCTTGTTTACTTTTGATGTGTTTTTTATTGGTCGCCTTACGAGTTTCTGGAGGCTTTTAAGCTCCTGTTCGCTCTGCAAATTTCTCAAATTGATTGAGCAAGCGATTTCACATTACTTTCCTTTTAATCATTAAGCGTTGATCAAATATTCAGCAATCATTATCCGCAAATTCGGTTACTTGAAAACTCCTTTGACTTATATTTACACTTTACCAGCTTATGTAAACTATGTGCTCCGAGGAAACACTTAATTTTCTTGCAGCCTTTTCACTTTTATGCTCAAAATATAAAGTTGCTCCGTTGTGCCAAAGCCAAAGTTTCTGGCATGTTTTTTAGAACTGGCTCGTAGCATAATACATACGGCTCAAATGAGTCTTGTAAGTCTGCTCATAATCAGGTTCATAGTGTGTTTTTTCAGGGTTGACTTATTGTTGATGGAAGCACTTTTAAAACTGATTCGCAAGAGAAGTTTCTCTGACAATTTTGTGTAAATATTACATTTCAGATATATATAATAACATTCTTTAATAACTGCACTGTAAGTAAAAAAAAGGCAAGACTAACTTGAGCAGGTAATATTATTGTTAACAAACTAATTAACATAAAACTTGATTATTATGTACTAATAAATTCATTTAAACAATTCTGTAATTTGCTGTCCGATTTGATTTACTTAAAGTCTGTTCTATCTGCAGTAGTCATCTAATTCAATCTTCTTTATAGTCAATAATGAAACACCTTCAAATTTATTCTGTCAACTGAAGATGTATCTGGGTGCTTTAGTAGTCTCACAGCTTGTTACACACAATCAATTTCAGCTTTAATCATTACTTGAGGGGTTGGTAAGAAAGTTTGGAGCCCCTCTTAATTGTGCACATTAGCCAAACAAAAACATAGGGTTCAAAGTTCAAGCGTGACAAATAAACCAACAATTAAGTTTAATAGCAACTTTCCTCAATCCGCCCGAATCCATGGGAATACATCTGTTAAATTAACACTTTCTCTCATTCTAAATGATATTGTTGTTGTTTGTCTGGCCTTTTAGTGTAGGGGCATCAGAGTAGAGTAACAGATGCGAAAGTCAAGGCGAAAATTATTACAATTAGTTGGAGATGTCGTTTATTGACTTTGGTGATCAAGTGACACTTGGAAATGTGAGCAATGAGCACACAGCCGTTTCCAAAAAGTGTCAAATACAAATGACAGAGGCTGGCACCCAAGACTTTGACTAAGAACATTGAACCAATACAAGCGAAAACATAAAGGATGTTGGCCTTCTTAATGGGCAGTTAATAAGCTGTCTAAAGTCATTCAAGCTGAAATGTCAAAGGCAACTAACCGTCAGGAACACAAACATTAAAGCACACACCTCAGGGCAAACACACGCGGAAGTGCATTGCCATTGAGCCGGAAAATAATAATAATATTTCATAAGAAATTGGCCAACAAACAACAATCATGACGAAATAATCGAGAGCACGCACAAGTCGCAGCAGCTGAACTGACAAGCAGAGCTGGACACTGGACACGACTTGTCGAGGGATCTTGATGGCTACAAATCCTAAGCCTTATAAATCGTCATCGCACACACTCACACACACATGCATACAGGAGACGTTGGAGGCGACGTGCCAGATAAAACTCTTGTCAGAAAGTGCTTTATGGGTGGGTGAAACCCATGCTTGCGGTCTGTGACGTGACCACGTTCATACGATATTGCACATGGTATGGCTATCTTACTAAAATTGATGACGCGTCTACTTCTTAACTTGGCTAAGGGCAAATATTGTTTTTTCATTTTTTCTACACTAGTCCGTTCCCAAGGGCCCCATTCTCATCTTTACCTAAACCTGGGCAACTCAAAAACTTATTGTCCTTGTGGCAAATTTGTTTTGTCAACAATGGCGCCGGGCAATTGCAATTAAAGCCCAACTATTCACATCTGCAGCTAACAACTCGAAATATGCTTAATTTGCGTTAAAGCACTGCATGTTTAATTAATGCCACGCCCTCCAGACCACCCACCTAGCTTACATATGTTTACTTAGAGACCCAAGTGCTGACCAAATACCTCAAGCTCTGCACAACAAACAAACTGGCTGGCAATTCCTTGTCTCCGTCTAAGGACTGCCTGCCTGCCTGTCTGTTGTCCTTGAGTAAAATATATGCTTGCAAGCCGCTTAGAGGAGCACTTGTAATTTCTGCTGCTGCCACCATTGCCACCGCATTGCCAACATGTGGCAAATTAAATTGTTAAAAGAGGGGAGCCAACATGCCCAACACAGCTCTCAGCCTTCGGTTAATGATGCCGCTTTGTGACCGCTAAGCGTTTAACCTTCAGACGGCGAGTCGTCTCCGACGAGACATGTGATAAATATTCTATGTGCATAAATGTTTTTTTTTATATATATATATATTTTTCACATTTCGCCTTTGCTCTGCTGCCTTTTACATGGGGTTAATTTTGTTTGGCAAATAAACTTAAGACGTATTTTGATGCCAGATTAATGAGTTTTAATAAAATTTGCTCATGAGCAGAATGCAAACAATTTAATTTTTAAATGAATAAAAATTTTTTTATAATAATAGGTATAATTAAGTATTATTAACAATTGTAAGTGGGCCGACGATTAAGTGGAGTTTATACTGAATCTGGTGTATTCATTTTTTTGCACACTTGAACTAAATATTGACGTCGAATTTATCACTATGACAACCCATTAGTAATAAAATGCAATCCACATAAAAAAAACATATTTATTGATTTAGAGGCTTAGCAATGTTTTATTATTATTTTTTTTTGTGGATATAGCTACAGGTGAAGAATAATAATATAAAAATAAACTTATAATTGGTATTGGTATTGGTTGCCATTGAACTACAAACAGGTAAAAATATTTCACATTCCAAGACATATTTATGATGATGCCCGATACTCGATGCCCGACAAAGGTTCAATTATTATTGGCCTTTCATGGTCACGTTATCCAAAGGCCGAGAACAGAGTACTAAGTAGCTATTATGTGCTTATATATATATATATAGTACATGGCCAGGCTAAAAATATATTTGAAATATGAAAAAAAAAACAATTGCTTTAGGTCCTTGAGACGCCAGGCGCCGCAGACGGCTCAGCAGACCCAATGAACACTGAGATTCGACTGGCAGGGTTATTAGTGCCACACACACCCACACACACACACACACACACACACCCACCCACACACACAGCCCAACACGCAGAAGTGATTATCTGGCCATCGGGCGTTTTTATCTGATGATTTTATTGATAGTACATGAAACCTTGAAACAAAGGGTCGCTGGTCAAATTAAATTTTAAGGAAAGAAAAAAAAACTCATATCCAGTGTGTAAACAGTGAGTACGACCACTGCTCGCCCACAGAGCCAAGCAAATAGCCGGGACGCGTTCTGGCCAAGTTCTCAAATCTCTCTCTCACAATCAATACGAGTTTCCTAGCTGCGTGTGCGTGTGCATAAAATGCTTTGATTTTGCCAGCAAACAAACATAAAATTGCGCAATGTTTTCGTTTCTGGCTGATGGCTAATCGAGCCATGTGTGTGTGTTGTCTGTAGGGCAAACTGGAGGAGGAAGGAGTGAGAAAAACCCATCAGCTGGCCGGGGAGAGAGCTTCATGCGCATAAAAATGAAATTTTTGCTTATACCCAGCAACCCAACTAATAGCCAAGTTTGGTTACATATGTTGCCATGGGTTCGCAAACAAATCGGAATGGGATTTAAGTAGTGGAATATTCTCATATTGACAGCAATTCGGTGCGTGTGAGCTGGCCCTTGGTCAGAAGTTCCTCGCTGTGTTTGCGTGAGCTGCTGCCATATTTGCCTTGTCTAACCTTTTGGGTGCCGCTTGATGAGAGAGTGTTGCAGTTGGCATATCTGTGTCAGACCCATCAACAGCTCAATGTGCCAAGATTAGACCCCAGGGTGTGTGGCCTTGCCCATTTGTGCGTTTACGTATGTGCAAATGAACTTGTTGACGCCCCACAATGTAAGTCTTACACTATGGCTCCATACAGGTTATTGAGCCGATTTAATCAACATTTGATTTACTTGTTGTGCACAGTAAACCTTGTGTATGTCTTTATTTGACCACCCAACGTAATCCACTTATATTTATTCTATTCACTATTGTGTGCCTCAACTTTTTTATCATATCGTCAATCACTTTTGATTGATGATTTTATTTAACTTTCTGTCATGAGTCATGGGATTTTATTTTGATACCCCGAAGCAATTAAAAATGGGTAAAAATGCTATAATGGTTTGGTGCAAATGTAAATGACAGGCAGAAAGACGCATAAGGTAAAGATACATTTTTTTGATCAGGACCAACAGGCGAGTCGATATAGCCATGCCCGTCTCTATGTCTGTATAAACACGCAGATCTCAGATACTATAAGAGCTCTCGTATATCAGCAGTTCAAGTTAGCTTTATTTTGATCGATAACTGTCTGTGTTTCTCGATTAACGATATTTTTCGATTACCGATTGCAATAAAAGTTACAATTTAAGTTTAAATGCAGAATCTTCTTATTATAGAAAATAGATATATACCGAAGTCGAGCTCACTCGAATACAGCGTTCTTTCTTGTTCCCATCCCTAATTTAAATTTTATTGTATATTCTGTATTTTGTTTAGTTATGTCTCCTATGACATGCTAGCTCCACTCATATTTCAATATTGTAAATATGTAAGTAGTCAGTGCAAAAAATATAAATCCTCGTCATTGTAATTTTAAACCTGTCTATAAATTCAAATGGTATACATTTCAAAAGCATCAAGTAAATAATACCAGTTCACTACACCCTAGGCTAACAGTTTGCATCCTTTTAACAGCAGTTAAGAACCTTGGTGTTATATTCTCACATGGCTGAAAACAGCTCAACTTTCTTTGTGCATATCAGATATTCATTTAATTTTATTTATTTACTATTGATTGTCTAGAAATGTATGTTAAGTATACGCATATGATATACAATTTTTTTTTTGTTTGTTTGTAATCTACTTTTAAAAAAAACTTAACTGAGATTTTCTTAAATAATTCAATCAAAGAAAATGTTCTTTAAATTTAAATAAATATGTATTATCATATATTACCAACAGAGACTACGTTTGCTAGAAATGATGATCATATTGCATTTGGTATCATAATAAATCTATCAATCAATATTTTACAACTATCAAATAACGTAGCCAAAAAGAAACTTGGAATCCCGTCTGATGCGCCATAAATTTAGATGAAGATGAATTATTTGCTTCTCCATCTGGTTATTTTAATGACATTCGCGTGGGATCATATAAAAACTATCACTCAAATCAATATGCCGTTGGCATTTGCGTTTTATGGCTTATTTGATTTTGCTATAACTTTGTCATTGGCAAATGGCTTATGGGCTTATCTTTACTCTTCGTTAGCCATATGTTGTCAACGGGTCTAGTTATGTCTATTTGTGGCTGAGACAGCATTTGTCAGCTTTCATTATGCGGTCCTCATTTAAATAAGCCCAAATTTATGTCTTACTCACAAACAGAGGAACACTCCTCGAGCGATTGACGCGCCTTAAGTCATCTGGTGACGCTGTATTCGCAAAGTGTCGATATGGAGTGGATTGAGGGAAAGTTTTGGGCTTGAGGCTATTTCCGTTTTAACAATGGCTCCTCGTTGGCGTGATTTATACGAGGGAGCGTTCATTTCATTACATCTTCGGTGCGTGCCACACTTTCGAGAAGTTTTCCAATTTTTACGGCCGCCTCGTCGCAAAAAAAAAAAACGGAAGTTTCGTTTAATCGAAGTTGTTGTCACGAATTGCGACCGCTGATTGATTACCCAATTGATAAGCCAGGCGTCTGGCATGCAAATTAACTCAAAGTACGCAGCAGAACTTTGTTCGTTTCATTCAATCCTAATTTGCAGTGGCAAAGCCAAATGATTATTTGTCAACATTTGCTTTAATATTGTTGGTAGTCATTTGGCCCAAGCCAGAGTTCGTTTCGCTCACTTTCAACTAGCACAAAATTCAAATTTGTGCCAAAAACATGACAACAGCTGCTAACTGACTGCGACCTCAGTAGCCAAGAATGTTGTCTGCCATCGTCGGCTTCTGTTTGATTTTGCGAATAAAAAAATAAACTTCCAGCTTGTAACCAAAGTCATTCACATTCATAAAGTATGCATGGCTAATATGCTAAGTTACCATTTCACTTTTATTATTATATCTTTTCATCTGTTCACAATGCAATGTCAACGACTCAATTTCAATTCATTCCTTATTCAAAAGCTTTACATTGTTGATAAATACTACCTTTGGCATTAAAAAGCATTTCCTTTTTATCATCTTATATCCTTGTAGACGGTATTTTAATTTTGTTTCCACTCATCGTATTTAGGCAGACGTCTTCGACACTAAAAAAGTATATTATATGACATCTACAAGGGCATATCAAATTCGTTGTAACCATGGCTATTTATTTTACTATTAACTATAGCCTATATAAATATTCTCTCGAATGCTCTTTAAAATTTTCTTATTCACTTTTCAATGCTGCGCAACGAAATGAAACTTTTCAAAATCAATTTAATTCAAACAAGTTGATGCAAAATGCATTTGAGCAGCTGCATTTAAAGTTGAATTCTTGATTTTCAATGCATAAATTAGGTTGCCTGCGCTCACTGCACACATGAGGTTTCTCAGAAGACAATATGACAATGTGATTTTTCTCTGGATACCAACCTCATAAAAGTAGAATGAATTCAAGTTGTCCAATTCACCCGCATATGGCGACGATGAGTTGTCGCCCCCTGCCGCCTGGAAGTCGCTGCCCGGCGGTGTTATGGTTGTTGTTGTTGCTGTTATTGTTGTGGATGTTGCTGCTGCTGCAGCCATTGTCGCCGCTGTCGTCTGGGCTCCGGTGGCAGTCGTTGGCGTTGGCGCCAGCATCATGTGTGAGATCGCAGGTGTGAAATATGTCATATTTACTGCAGTCTCCATTGGCGCTGGAGTTGCTGTGGCAGTCAACGTCAACTGGCTGCCATTGGACGTCCGTGGGGGTGGCAGCATGCCCGACGACATGGAGGCCAAAGTGTAGTAGAGCGAGCTATCAAATTGCCTGAGATGCAACATGCCGGCTAGATTCTGTCGCAGCTTAGTTATTCATATTTGCCATATCCAACAGTTTAAGGCTGCAATCGAAATCAATTTAAAAATCGTTACAATAAGTGCTGTGTGTATTTAGAAAAAAATAAAATAACAGTTAACCGATAAGTGCAATAACAATTTATCAGGCAATAATACTTCTTAAGCACTGGTATTTAAACCTCGTTCATAACTCAACAGCTGCATAATAAACGCCTTAAGCACTTGCTGGTATAATGTCAAACACTTGCCCCACGGCTGACATGGCTCATGTCTGGTGACTAGGATTGGATTTGGCCCGCTGCCAGTCATATGTGCGTGTGTGTATAAATTTGTGTATTTGGCAGTTTAGCTGGTTTAATTTCGGCTCAGGTTGTGTACTCAACCTTGTTATAAAAGTGGCGCCGCGTGCGACATTTGTAGGTGCTAAACTTTAAATCTGGGGAATGGTAAAATTATGCCTTTTGCCTTATTTCATGTTTAACTTTCAAAGTCAAGCAAACGAATCAAAATTAAGGGCAAACTTTATTAATTATTAAATACGGGGGCTCAGATTATTTTTGAAATATAAAATATGATTTCTGACACTTCATTTTGAAATTCAATCATATGTGGAAAATTGCAAGTACTTGGAAAATAAATGCTTTAAAGTAAAAGGTTTATTATTTTGCACTTTATCTAATAGAGATTCATGTACTGATGAATACAATTCGAAAACTTGAGTATTATCTACTCATATTTAATCCAATGAACAACCAATTAAAATTCTATTTTAAATTAATAAAATTGTCTGGGAACACACTCATATTTTATAATTAAATTGCTGAAAAAATATTTACAAACTAGTTGAAACAAAAATAACAACCATTTGAAGCCAATTGAGGTGGTGAATCACGTTTCAAGTGAAATTATGAGCATGTCACTAATTGAATTAAACACATGCTGCTCTTGATACCAACGGACATAGCTAACTGATTGCTGGATTGTTCTTTGCTAATAACAATAACTTAAACAAAAGCTTGTAACTAACAATAATGTTAATGTCCTGGCCACACGCAAGTCTGTGCATGCAACAAAAAGTTCCCTGAGCTATTTGTGTATTTTCAAAAACCTATACATATGCATATGTATTTGTGCGTCTGCCTTTTCTTTCCGCGCGCCCCTCTGTGTGGTTTGACCTTTGACAGCGATTTAAAATTAGAACCACTAGAGGATGTCAACTTAGTAGACACAAAACGGCGGTGACAGCCGCAAAACGTGCATGAAGTCGCCAAATAAATTTCATTTCAAATGCTTACAAAGTTTTTTTTTGCCACAGGTACTCGGTCTACTAATGTGGCCACGCAACTATTTTGGCAATGATTTATTATCACACGTACACTTTAAGTATGTCTGTGTGTGTGGGGGGAGGGGTGTCTGCATTGCCTCCTTTCATTTTGACATATTCAATTTAGTTGAGCGGCTGCTAGCGTTTGTTAAGGCGTTTTGGGCGTGTACAAATGTCGCCACTTTCGATGCCTTTAAGTTGATCACATTTGATTGTGTGTAGCACATAGTTTAAATTGGCACAGAGCCAACAAATATGTTTCTGCGTCTGTTTCATGTCAGCCAAGTTGTTAGCCATCTCCGCCTGCACTCCTGCACTCCTGCACTCCGACGCAGAGTCCATTCGTCTGGCGGGCGGTGCGTTGATTAAAATAATTACTGCAAATGTGCTTCCAAAATGTCATTAAAGTGCCAACGCTTTGAAGTGCAACACTTTATAATATTTACAATTTGATATATAGCGGATGTGCAACGATGCAAAACTAAGACATGGCGGATACTTGAAACATTCTGGAGCCATTATTTCAATTCGATTTGTTGCTTAATCTAATGCTTTTATATTTAGCGATTTTATTTTTTTTTCATTTGCAATTTTCTTAAAATAATTTGTGGCAGTGGTAGCAGCTTCGTTTCGTGAACTGTCTGCATTTATTTAAAAAAAATTTATATATTGATTAATTATTTTATATTATAAATGAGCTGAAATTAATTGTACCGCCCATTGGAATGGATAAGTTTTAAAATAAAACAAATGTAACCTTTTTGTAGTATCCTGTTCTCAATTTCTTAAACCTGATTTGAAGTATATATATATTTTTTCTTTAACTTTGCCGTATATATTTCATTATGAGTACTTGTAGAATGCATATGTAAATTGTGAAAATCCCTTCAAATAAATAATCGTCTCAGCCCATTTGGACTTTGCATAATAAGTTTGGCATTTAAGTTTTAGCCTACTGCTGCTGCTGCCACTGATGCTTTTGATAATGCGCATTTAATTTGCATGTGAAATATCCAAAGTATCAGTCAAAGCTCCTTTTCATGACCTAGACGTAAGTTGAAGCCAAGGGGGATGAGGGGTATTTTATTTTATTTGTTTAGCTATGCGCTTAGGTTCAATTTCATTGACATATTTTGACTAAGCTGTCAGCCGAAATGCAGACTGCTTCAGACAATAAGAAGCCAAATTCGACTTTTACTGCGACACTTTATATTTGTTTGGCCGTTGGCATTTCTCTTTTATTCTTGTTGTTGCCACCAGTAGGTAATGAATCGAGTGGCTTTAAGTTTGATTTGATAAATCAGTGCAAATATAGAAGTGTTTTGCAGCTGTTCAAGCTAGAAAGGTGCTGCTTTAAAGATTCTTTGTTCCATTTTCAAAGAGAAACAAATTCGAACAGACGAAAATGTCAGACTTTTGAGTGCGTAATCAATGCAGTCGCTTTGCTAAACATACAAATCCAACAATTTGGCAATCTGACAAAACTGAGAGCTTTATGGCAGTCCTTATCTGCTTTTCTGTTTCTGGTAACAACTTTATATGTAACTTTGTGCAACGTTGCGTATGCTTCATAAAACCCGAATGGGTAGCAGCTGCTGCTGCAGTCGCTTGACTTTACTGCCACTTGCTGCATATTTATGTTGGGTTTTTGTTTCTCCATTTGATTGCGAATGCCATTAAATATGCCATTACATTGTTCGCAGCTTCGCTGTAATGCGCCCAGTGACAATTGTCGAGCGTACAGGATACGACATGGCGTCACCATGCTGCCACAAATTAAAAATTGATTTAACTGCAAAAATGCGAGCATACCCCAAGGAGCGGTCAGCAGTTTGTCTCTGTTATATTTATCACATTTTTTATTTCTATTTTGGCATTTGGCTTTGCTTTGTTTCGTGCAGCTCGCGTTATGTTTATGGCTGGGAGCATTGCAACAATTGCAGTTCATGGCAATCAGCACGAGAGAACGACGCAAGTTTACTATTTCATTTAAATTTTATGGAGCGTGACGTGTGCTTGCCACATAAAGGATAATTGGCAGTCGACTATGCCATGGAGACTTGCGAGTACTTTCACAAAAATGTACATATTAGCTGAAACGGTCTTTTGTTTTTCTATGCCCTTGAGCACAATCACCTAAAAAATAAACAAATAAGAAGGCAATCTATGGTTTAGGTAGCTTTGTCTTTTCAAACATATTTGCAGGGATCATTTAAACTTAATATGAGTGAAATATTTTGTGGTAACAAATTATCAGTCATCTTTTTGTTGCCAACCTTTTTAAAATGCTTTTTATATAAATGAGGTATATTACATCTGTTTAGTATTTTATTTATATTATAAATGAAGTTCATTTAAAATTTTGAAATAATCAAAATTATATACTGCAGTCGGTATCATCTGAACAAAATAATTTATTATTCAATGAAATATTACAGCCATTTTAAGTCCAAAGTAAATGCGGTAAATTATTTGCTCATTACTTGCAACTCGGATTTCCTTTGGGAATTTCTTTATATCTTATCTTTTAATTCCAGACAGCTTTATAGAACAATCAACGCAAAATTTGTCTAGCTTACGGCCTGTTAATGCGACTGTCGCGCATCTTAAGTAGCCACTAATTTTAAATCCAAATGATCAACAAAAATAGTCACACGTAGCGCCGCACAAAAGCCTTATGAATATTTTTGAGTGCCTTTCGTCATAGCCGAAAGCGGCCAATTTAGCTGTCTCGATGGTAAAAGCAAATGAAATGTGTTAATACGCTGTAAGCCAAAAACAAAAGGTTGTATTAAATGCGAAGAGTAAATGAATGAATTTTGCGTAGCATACTTATATAGGGATTTTATTTTTTGATATTGTTAACCTTCTTTACTTTGTTATTCCCTTAGAATTTTCTTATTTAATAGTATTTGGCCTAAATGGCAAGTAATCGAAATTGAAAAGAACTACCTGTTCTATGAAAATTCTGCGTCGCCCTTATCGGTGCTGAGTCCATTTTGGCGTCCCCAGTGACTAAACCGCCGACGCATCTTTGGGTATGCGGCATTGAATGGCATTTTATTTTATTATTACACACAGGTGCCTGCGCATTTATATTCAAATTTGTAGCACCTATAAAACAGGTGAGAAACAATGAAGCCACAATCGACGTCGGCGCCACTGGCTGGCATATTGACTGTCGAAAATACACACAAACCCACGAACACCTACACAGAAAGAACAATCACACTTTGTATGCATGTGCGTGGCTACATCTGTGGCTATTTGCCAAAGTTAGACAAATGCGCATAAACGTGTTTGGCAATCGTATCGAAATATTTGTCACTCGAGATTAGGTTTAAGCCGCTGTAAGCGGCTTGTTTAAAGTTGTCACTCATATAAATGGGCCAGGCATTAGGGTTATGAATTGGCCGAAAATGTTTGACTTGCCCGTGCTGATTGCCATTTATTTGCCAGTAAATTAGTGTGAAATATATAATATCTCTAAATTGACAGCACTTAAGTTGCAGCAACTATGCCAGAGCTAAATAGAAATTACAAAAGTTAAGCAAAACGAAAATAGAAAAATGCGTATTCGACATGTTGCCCCATGTGGGATACCATTTCACTCGATTTCACATTTTTACTTTTATTTTAGGCAAAATTACAAAGGAACATCAACAGAGATCAATAGATAAAGCCACAAAAATGTGGCTGATTTATTCATAATTTTCGACCTAAGTTACTCAATTGCACTTATAAACACATATATGTAAATGTGGTCTTTGGTGGCTGCCTGTCAAAATGTCAACAGCTAATGTTTTTCTGCATAAGCAACACATGTGTGGCTCGGGGCCAAAAAGCAAACAGTGCGTTAGGGAGTTGTTTATTGAAATTTGAACGACAAACTCGCGTTAGTTGATACTTTAATAATGCCTCAAGGCATGCACCGAATTGACTTTACCCGACACCTTTAAGAACGCCTGTCAAGTGGCCACCGCTTCCAAAAAACAGTTTAGGTTTCGCTGGCTGTCAAGTTTGGTGGTGTCGCTTTCGACTGCTTAAATACAATACGATTCGCACCTGAAGGAGGTGGCAAAGCCAATTCGTTCATTAGGGGAAAATAATTAAATTCATTGGAATGAATGAACGAATGAATAAGTTATAGAATGTGTTTTGATCCGGATGCTGTTGATTTTGCTGCCTTGCCATGCCCAATTGCCCCAAGCCTATTAAGGCAATTATAAATAAATTAAGCTGCTTTCAACCAAAATTTGACTGCATTTGTTATGCCCAGGTAGAAAGGTATTCGGCCAAGTAAAAGGGGCTTTCATTAATTAGCCGGACTTACTGGCAGGTAAGTTATTAATATTATTTATGTGTACTTAAGGTATGCACTGTAACTAATTGTTACTCTGGGCAAATGAGTTCTGATGTAATAAATAGTCACAGCTTGACAGAAAATTTGCTTGATGATTTCCAATAATCAACAGAGGAATGTCAGACTAATCAGCTTTATAAAATATGCAAACAATTCCATAATTCACTTGATTAACTAGTTTTGAGCGAGTGAGGGGCAGATAATTAAACTAATGCTGCGAGTCAAAGTATAGTTCAAAAGTTCCAAGATGCTCAACCACCGCGCAGACAGCTGTCAGATAGACAAGTGGGGCAGACACACAATTTCAGTAGTCAAAAAGAATTTACCCGTATATCTAACTTATGTTGCCACAGCTTGACGTACAAAGAGTGACGCGTTTTCATTTTAAGTTGAATTTTTAACTTGACTTAATTAGACAAATACAAAGCAAAAGGCGAAATGCCACAGCCAGAACCACGCAATGTTTAATTAAGAGCTGCGCGTTGTTGGTTGAAGACGAAGAAGAAAAAATTAAAAAATAATATTAAGCTAAAATATTTTTTATTACCATTTGTATAAGAGTCACTTAATAATTATATTAAGCAGAAGAAATATGCAATCTTAAACTAAAACCTACAGCACATGTCGTTTTATCAATTTAATGTCGAATAATTTGATTAATATCTTAGCCAGAAAAAAGCTAAAATAGCTTTACTTGTCAAATGTTGATTTGATGCGTTTGTGGCTTTACCAAGATCAGACCAACAAGCATATCCAGTCTAAAGGGCCGTCGACCGTTAATTAATCAAGCTGCTGCCAACGGCAGATTCTGTTAATTTTCGTGGAGTTGCTGCTGCTTTTGCTGCCTTTTGCTGCCTTTTAGTATTGCTGGTCAACGAACCCTGCTTCGTATTTGTATTTGTGCGCAAACAATTAAAAGCAGGGCAAAAGAAACAGAATGCATTGGATTGGCTTGCTTCAGAATGTGCCAGCTGTTTAATTAAACGCTGAATAATGTAGCACATCTTGCGCCAGGAAGTGTCACAATCAACGTCACCGACACCAGTCACATTGCCCATGTAAATCTGTGCAAAAAGCAATTTTGGTTTAAAGCAAACAAAAGATGCGATTGCAGGCCAGCCACCCAAAAAAATCTACAAAAAAGGTACCAAATTGAAATTGAAAGCTCACGAAAGTAAATGGCCGGGACGTGGGCGATACCAAAGAGCTTAAAGAAGACCAAATAAACCAAACAGTAGACAAAATCAACAGTCAGCAAAAGAGAAAAATACTGAAGAATACAAAAAAAATGGAGAAAAATGGAGAAAGAGAGCGATTACAAGTAAGAGATAAATGGAACTTAACACCTACAGAAATAGCCAGCAAATTGGGAATGAGTTAATAAGAAATTTCTCTGATTTCAATCTGCAATACCAAATACCAAATACGTACGAAAACGTATATACATAAATACATTGCCACACGAGGCACGGCAGATATACTGCGTGTCGCGCCTTTTTGGGCAGGCCTGTAATTAGCGAGGGTGAGGCGTCAAGCATCGATCAAAATGTAAATCAAAAGGTGTAAACGTTAAGACAAAGCAGTTTGTGTCTCTACCCTATAATTTGGATATGGAGAGGTATATCTACTTTCAATCAAAATACCTTACACATAGAAAAGTTATTTTTGACCACTTTTGAAAAGGGCAATCGTAGCTGCAGGGCAGGTGATTTGCACACTCCAATTTCCCAATTCCATTAAGGATTTATAGCATACTTTTGTGCTTGGCTGAAGCCTATAATCGACAAACAAATCAAAAAGAACAGAGTATTTAATAGGCGATAATATTTCTAATTTTAATTGACATTGTTGCCAATCGCAGCTTGTCAGTCAGTCGATGGGTTATTCAGTCAAACAGCGACTCTTAGACTCAACCAAGTCAGACATGTCGCAAAGCGCTGAAGTGTAACATAATTTGTCTCGTTTCTGCCGAGCAATCGAATCAATAGGCGACTTGAACCAAAAAAAAATCAGGCATTTAATGCTTTTGCAGCTTGCGGGGAATGCCCCTTAATTGCTATGTCTTCAACCTCCTGTGGCACCCATTTCGACTATACCACGTCTTATCTCTATGCCCGACACGTACGTGTCGGCGGCATAGCCGAGGATTTCTTACTCCTTTCATGTGGACTTAGCATACCTGAACGTATCGAATTGAGTGTGTGTGTGTGTGCGTGTGTGAAAGTGTAAAGTGCGTGTCAAGCCTTTGATTGCCCCACTTTATGCAAAGACAACATCAAACAGACGTAAATAGAATTGAGTGTCGGACGTGCATCATGTTTTGGTGAATGCCTTTAAGTAGCATTTACTATGTATTTTCTGAAATATCATTTAAATGGGCATCGAAAATTTGTTTATCGAATTTCTCTATATTTGACCTCATTTCAGTAACTCAAACCTTTTCATTATTTTTAGTCCGGCACGTAAGAACATTGTCCGTAAAATGTATCTTATTTCATTAGCTCTGCCAGAATATTGTTATCTCTGCGATAAAATATTGCCTATAATAAACAAAAATGTATATTGACTTCTACCAATGTAATCCGTAAATAATTAGCGCTACTAGCTATGAAAAAAACGAAAACACTTTTCCGCCTATAAAAAATTGCTTATGTGTAAATATGTGGATTTGTGTGGCATTTAATTTGTCTGTGCAACAAAGCAATCTAAATGAATGAAAAGGCATGTTTATTGAGTAAACCAGAGTCAGGAGCTGCACTTCTGACAGAACTCAAGCGTTAACAGTTCAAACAACTTGCATTCTCACAGCTTTTGATTATGAGGTGGCTCAAAAACGTATGCTGGATTGGCTTATAAGGAGAAAGCTAACTGAATTCTATAAAATGTTGAAGGGTGCGTAACAAGTAACATATGCGAAGAAGGAAGCCAGTTTTAAGTGACTCATAATTGCTTAATTTACACGTGTTTGGAATGAAATATTGTAATATTAAGTAACATTTGGAACAATATAAAAAAAATTATATTTTCAATGCACTGCAATTGAGGAGCTGACAGCTGCTGTTCCAATGCAGTCGACTGCCTGGTTGAGTGGTTCATTGCATGATTTCCCGACTGCCTGATTGCCAGTCTTTAAACGCCTGCATCATGCTAATGAGCTGTCGTTCCATTAGCGAGATGCCGTTTGCGGTTTCTTTTGGCTGTGCTCTGCTGTTGACGTCAAATTTGCAATGCCATCACAGAAATTATCAGAACAATGTTTGCAGTTGGTCGTACTTTTATGGTTTGACAGTGATTGTGCCATTTTTAATGAGACATCTGTTTTATTAAAATAGAAAAAAACATCATTACGATCCAAACGTACAAATATTAAATTTATTTAGGTATAGAAATAATAAAATAGTAAAATTAAAAAATTGGAAATTATTTCTTTTTTATTTTTAAGAAAATTATTCCTTCCAGGATATGCAATATGTCAGTCTACTGTTTGTGTTGCTCTTGTTTTAGTTTGTTGTTGGCTATTGCTGACATTGATTATTACTTAACCTCTATGTACTCAACACCTAGAACACAAATTCAATGGGCCCAGGAAAGGCTGTCAACGTGGGCAACGTCGAAGATCTCGCTTATCGGGATTGCGTGGCACACACAGGGCACAATTAGGTTAAACAAAAGTATTTTAATCACAGAGGCGATAACATTGTGAAATATGTGGTGGTTGTAAGCCCTGGATATTTGTCAAACTGGCTGCCACGCAAAGATTTATGAGACATGGCGACTTGAATTTGTGGTTTTGGCCATACGGGCACTTGGCCAACGCTTTATTGCTTTTGCGCACGCCTTTTGATATAACGGCAGTTTGATATTTAAAGAATTGAGCTTTAAAATTATATAAATTGAAGCAAGATCTGTTCAAGGGACATTTTGTTGTAATTACCTAATATTCGTAGCATCGGTTATCAATCAAAAGTTGTTAACTAACATTATTTTTCCACATTTTTAAAGTAAAAAACACTTCCAACGACGTAATAAGAAAACATTTATATAATAATTTGCACAATTTACATATTTATAATTTACCTCCCAAATGCATTGCTCGTAATGGAATATAAATGCAATTATGTGCGTAATGTGGCATTACGTATACGCTGAGTTGTGCAGCGCATGCAAGCCAAGAAGTTGAAAGCGAGAACACGTTTCCCAGTGGGTGGGCACGTAGTGATTAACGTTGCGGCCAACTGGGCGGATGAGGCCATAAATGCAACTTATGTATTTTTAAATCATTGGGATGCGGCTGGCGTGTGAAATGACATGATTTTCCCATTAACAATGGTGAAGAAATAACCATAAAAATGTATATTATTGAAATGTCAAGCGTCAGTGGGACTTACGGGATTTATGGAATTACCAATAAAAATTAACTACGTATTTACCTGTCAGACAACCATTATTGGCCTTAATTGAAGTCGATTATTAAGCTGAATGTGTTAAAAATACATTAATTAAGCGAAATGAGTAAAATTAAACAACTGAAGCAAAAGGTATATCTTAAAGACATGTTGTGGTCAACGTTGGCCCAAAAGAGCCAACCCCAATGAAAACGAAGACGCAACCAAACGTCCTGTGGGACAACCGCCCATTAATACAGAGGTGGCATCATTAAAAAAGTGCCGCGCGCAGCACAAAACAGCCAAAAGCAAAAGAAAAAGGCTACAGACGGCCAGACACTAGACGGTCAGACAATTGGACTGCCAGACAGTTGGCACATTATTGGTAATCACAATATTTATGTGCGTTTAACGACACGACAGGCAAAATGGTTGAAACAAATTATTGACAGCTGTTGCAGAGTTTTTCTAGCAGCAGCATCTACACACATTTTCGGTGGTCTTCACATCATCTGTGTGCATTTTTTTCTTTCACTTTTTTTCACATATGCTGCCTTTTTGGAGAGTTTTCTATTTCTTTTTTGTCACACGACACTTTTCCCTACTAAATATGTTTTAGTCTTAAAAACAAATAACTCAAACTGAAATCTGTGCTATATTCATATTTCAATCACAATGTGGAAAATGTAATATTAAATATGTTATATATTGATTGAATGTTTATTTTCTTTTATTTTCAACCAAAGTTTTCAAATGATTTTCATAATTGTTTTTTTTTTTAATTCTAGTTTCATTATATTTGCATTTAAAATTGCGCACTTATGCAAGATAATTGAACACATGCTTCATGTGGAAATATTGTCCCAATTTGCTTAAAAACATTAAATTGATATTTAGCAATTGTTTTTACTGCTGTCACAATGCCATTAGCGAAATTACACAAAATCTAATTGAAATTATTTGAATTATTTTTTAGGTGTTTGTTTTATTTTTAAATGATACTGAAAATATGTGTGAAAATGTACAACATTGAATTGACTGAATAAATTAATTTTATAATTCATTCATAAATAAAAGAGAATTTTTAAAATGGTATCAAAAATATTTTATGCTGCGACTTCAAAAACTTTTTCAAGCATATTTCAAACAGTTAATTCATGAAGTGTATCGCAAATTCACATGATATGTGACGGAGTTTAGTAATAGATTTAACTTAAATAAATAAATTAGCTACACATAATTTAAAACAATAGTAAAGCATTAAAGCGATAACAAATAGATCAATCAAATGAATCAATTAGGTGTAATCACAGATAAATTCTAAGCACTTAGATAAGATTTTGCGGAAGTAGCACGTAATTCGAACTGGAAGACAGACTGGCGACTTTCTTATGGTGTATATATATAATATATATATAAGTATATATATATATATTTGGGCATTTATGTGTAAGTGATGTGGGTTGTATAATAGTCATTTTCCTGATAATGTCAGGCAGCTGTGGAGTTAGTGGCATGTTAAATTTGATTGTGGACAAAGGCATAAAAACAAGAGAAAAAAACAGGATTCAATGACTTGGCAAAAATCATTTGTGCTATGCAAGGGAGTTGTATGTCCTGGATTATTGTTGATTGTGTATTGAAGTTTGATAAGTGTATACAGTAAAAAAAAAGGGGTTAGACAAGCGGACATGAGTTTCTAAATGTAGAAGTTAACAAATAGAATAAAATACTTTGTGGAGAGACAGAAATGAACGCACGACTGATAAACTAAATTGTTTCAAATGCGAAATTACTGTTACGAACCGCATGGCAAACTGCTAAAGTTGTTAACGTGGCATAAGTCACAATAACTCAGTCAACATGCCAAATGAACACATGAAATATGCCAGTGTAAATTGAAAATCACTGGTTAGAGAAATGCCAGAGCAAAGGGCAAACATACTTAGCAACAAATGCCATTTTCAATTTAACACGCACGTATTTCTATTTCTATATACATATAAGCATATTCATTTATGTATGCGTAGATGGAGTCTTTTCAGGGCACTGGGGTATGAGATGAGTATACGTGAGCTGGCTGGTATTGGTATTGCATACATCTAAGCATCTGCTGAGCGTTGACTTGGCTCGCTGCTCACCGCAGCCTTTAACTTTTTTAACTTGAGTGGCTGCTCATCGAGCTAACTTAGTGTGTTTCTCAGATGCTTGCATTCCAGGAATACCTAAATAGATCTAATAAAAATTCGTAAAGCATTCAAACATGGTTTGTGTGTAAAATTTTTAATAAAATGTTTGTTTTTTATCTTTATAATGAGGTAGAATTTACTTTATGGCACGAATAAAATAATATTAAAGTATTATGATAATGTATGTAATTTAAAAGTAAACGGTTTTGGGAATGCCCATTTTTCTCATACATCCCATTTCAATGCGCATTTCATATTTGATGTAAATCAGAGCTAGGCCTATTATCTTTACTACACGTGACCACGCCCACCTACTTTAGACCCTTGTGCAATGTGGTGTAAAAACACCCACATTATTAGCTGTGTGTGTATTTTGATTTGCCTGCGGGAGATGTATGTAAAAAAAAAACATCAAGGGGCAACTTCGCATATGGTGGCAGCTTCGTATTGCAAGTAAGTTTCGCTTTCCATCTAACAACTTCATAAATGTGTCAAGCATGTGTTTCTTATAACAACCCCCTGACTTCCATTGGAGAAACCCTTATACAATTTCAAACTCTCCAGCTCTGAACATTTCTGGACTGCGATTTGTGTGTGTCATCGTTCAAAGCAAAGCATTTTTCCGCTTCGGTTCAACAACAAAA
Organism: Drosophila demipolita; assembly: GCA_035042405.1. Taxonomy (NCBI): domain Eukaryota; kingdom Metazoa; phylum Arthropoda; class Insecta; order Diptera; family Drosophilidae; genus Drosophila; species Drosophila demipolita. The sequence goes on along the minus strand of JAWNLI010000349.1, from coordinate 1,367,409 downwards.
TGGCATTAAACACAGATCAATCACAATCTGGACACCATACTGACCCACATAGATAGATGATGCAGGGGACAGTCAAGCTGACCCGTGTTCTTTCGAAAGCTGACTTTTAAACTTGACGTTGGCACTTTTATTTTTTATGTAAATATTATTTCTATATGGCTTTATATGCATTTCAACTAAGCTGTGTGGTTTCATTAATTTGCGTTTACTTGAGTTGGGATTACTTGCATCTTTGATCTAGGCATATCACTCTTCAAACTTTGTGAACTTTTTGGCACTAAGCTTGATTTCCTTTATCCATTAATTACAACAGTCAATTTTATTGCTGATAGAAAAGAGTTTTGTGAACAATAGTTTAAAATTGTACCCACAATTTCGCACAGTTTGTAAACTATTTGATTCTGCTGTAACCGATGAACTGCAAATTCCAAGAAAACTTGTACATGGTTTACACAACAATCCATTTCAAACTTCTGATATTTGTGGGTTTCATTCAATGAATGTTTGATATTAAAACGCTTAAATCAAATACCGCACATTTAATCTCATTTTGTCTACAAGAATTCCGTTCATTTTTCCCACAAAGTTAGGTTATTTTTCAATTGAAATTTGACCTTTCTACTCAAATGAAATTAATCAAATTAATTAATGTTATAAAATGTAAATTGGTGAAAAATGAGAATAATTTTGTATATTAATATCAATTTCCAATTTGAATCAAGTTTCGGTTGAATTGCCATTTACTTGATGTAAATTCTTGTTTACAAAAAACAAAAATTGTTTATACATGATAACATGAGTATTTGATAAAAATGCAATTTGCAAACACTTTCCACCGGCCACCCGTCTCCCAATACAAAAATGCGTATAAATTGCAAATGAAAGTTTTTACAAAACTTGAAATGTAGATGGAAATTTCAATGAATCTGAAACGATTTACATGCATTCTACATTCCGCAAAGAAGTTATCGAATTATATTTAATTGTAAACTATATAAGAGATAAATTATTGGTGTTAAGTGCATTGGCGTTAAAATAGCACAATAAATAAGCAGTTGGCAATAAGTAAAATTAATTGCGTGCTTTTATCAAGGCATTTTCATTCAAATTCAAATGTTAAGATTAATCACTGTCATCTAAATATATATAAATTGAATAGATACTTAAGAGCTAAGACTGGATCCAAGGCATGGCGCTTATAATTGCGCAATGTCAAAGCGATACTCACACAAATATTTGCCGTGGCATAAATTGCAATTGCAATTGCAATCGCAATTCAGATTGCTTTTGCGTTTAGTTAGCAATTGAAATTCAAATTGAAATTGGTTTTGGGTTAGTTGTAAGAGTGTTAAACAAGCGTCGCCAATTTGCGCGACCAAGTTGTAAATTGCACTTCAATTTTGCAAATTTGGCACGACAATTTCACTCGATGTCACTTGAGGCTCGATTGCAGCCACTGCAACTGTTGTCACTTTGCCTGTCTGCCGTCCGTCTGCCGTCTTTCGGCGGCTTCACGTCTTTCGGCTCAAAGATTCACACACGAGTTGGCCAATTAATAGTTAACCTCTTTTGCAGCGTATTGCAAATTGTTATGTTGACACTCAAAACACCGCACAATGATCAGATATTGACACTGTTTTCAGTCACCTTTATTTTATTTATTTTTTCAAGTTTGTAGCTTTTTTCGCGCTCGCATTAATCTTGATCTTCATTCGATCAATTAGGTATCGGAAACTGTCCTTCCGTTTTGCAGTTGTCTTCCCTTTGACGAAGGTCGCAGCACAGCTCAACGGTGCTCCAAAATCATTTCATTTCTGTAACAGATTACGAATAATTCTACGCGATACTTCGTTTCGAGAGTATTTTGACCGCAGCATTAAGAAATTCGTCGTCTAACTCATTCACAATTTCGCGTTGAACTGAATTTGTGTGTGGCATCGTCGTGCGGATTTTCCTGTTTTCTGCTGCTTTTGCTTCTGCTGCTGCCGTCAACGCACACTGGGACTAGTTGCACAAAATACATGAAACTAAAAGCTGGTTGGCAACTTTTCTTTATCAAATCGTAAATAAATAATGAAGAATGTTAGGAAATATCAATTGTAGATTCATATGTAGATTTCATATAAAAATGCATATATACATTTGTCAGTTATCACTTATTCAAGTGTATATACAAATGTAAATGTTAATTATCCTTTAATTTATTTTATTTTCAGTTAATTAAGCTAATAATTATGTTGTTGAGCAATGTTCTACAATAAAAAACATCTCCATTAATTAAATGCCAACCAAAAAAACATTAAAATTTATTTATATATATGCATATCTGACAATATTGTACAAACTTATAATTAGTTATTATTTATAAATTTCAAATTGAGCAACATTTCAAATTTTTAAGAACCACTGTGCAATGTCGACGTCGGCATGCGCTGCTTGATTTCACTTCAGAAAGCTTTGCCGGCGCCAGAAATTGAAACAGCAACATAAGCAGCTGTTTTTTGTTTATGTTGCTACACTGGTTATTCGCACATGTTGCGTGTCAAGATGTTGCCGCTGCGCTTGAACGTTGCACGTCAGTGGCTGCCACTGCGCATGATAATGAGGTTGCACGTTGTCATCTTAACTACTTCATGTGTTGAGTTAATATTTGTAATATTTTTGGCATTTAATTAATCCGTCTATGTTGCCGTCAACATTTACTGCTCAGCAGCGAAACACTGCTTAGCAACAAAAAGCTTTCAGCATAGCAACATTGTGCTTAACGTTTATTTGAAGCTTTCTTATCTACTGACAACTAAACAGACAACAACGGTTAAAGCTAGAATTTCTTTATGCCCAAAACACTTGTTTTTTTTTTCAACTCAGAAAAGAACATTTTTTATATGTTTTGACAGCTAAACAAATTAAAAATATTTCTATACGTTTTTTACTGCTCTTTCATCCTAATTGTAAATTTTATAGCTGTTGATCGTAAAAATTTTAAGTAAACAATAAATGGTTATCAGATTCTTTTGAAATATTTCGTACATCGTTCTGTTTTTAAATTCATGCTGGCAATTTTTTTTTTCGTGTTTATGACTTTAATTGATTTGAGTGACGCAAATTTGTTGACCCAAATACCAATGCATTTCAATCCATTCAGTTTTAAAGCTTGCTGTGTATGTAAAGAAAAAAGGCGACTGATCCCCAAGAAAAATCGAAAGACAATGCATAAGTCAATAAAATTTATGTTTTTATGTAGTTAAGTTTACTTAATTTCTTGGTATTGTTTTTTATTTTTGTTAATTGTGTTTGCATGACAAAAAGTCATCAGAAAAAATCGCCAACAATCAAATCCGAACAGAGCAATTTGTTATTGCCTATAAAATGGCAACAGCTGCTGTTATAAATATCGCATTTAAACTGAAATTGAACATGTTTGAAAAGTTTGGCAGCATCACATAAATAAGCGATATTTTGTTGTTGTATATCAATATCTGCAGGCAAATTTATCGCTGTAGTATTTATTTATTACTCGCATTTAGTCATAAAGCACAATGCATAGAGAAATGCGACAACAATTTCAGTGGCGCAGACACTCATCACGTTCGCCTGTCAGCTGGCAATGTTTTCAACAAACGACGAACAATAATAAAATGCGCTTAATTTAAAAAAAAATAAACTCGCTGTTTTTTTTACAAGCTGGCTGGCTACGCATGAAAAAAGAATATTCAAAAGACTATGAATTCATTTGTGTGCCTTTCATCGTTGATTTTATACCCTAAATATTTATATATCGAAAAAATTCCATTTTTAATAAAAACATTAATTTTAAAAATCTTTAAAAATAATTAAATTAATTACACATTCAAACATATATTGTTATAAAAAAAAAACATTCAAAACATATTAAATCACTGTGATCTTCATAATAGAATTTTGTATATAATCGCACAACAATATTATTTATAAATATAACTTTGAGACGTCATGCGGCGTAGGTGTTTTACGAAGAAAAATGTGCTGATTTTGGTGACAGCTGACAAATTTATGCATCTGTAAAATACTTATGAACATGCTCTGTCTCTAACTGCTAATTGGCCGGCGTGCTCATAATATGAATTGTGCACATAAATACATACTTATTCATGTACTTATTTTTTTAGTCTTGCTTAAATATTCACACACGACATTTTACTGCTGTGGAATTTTGTTGGCATTTGTTAGATGTATGCGTAATGCGCTTGGAATTGCGCTTGCCATGTTGAATATCTAGAGAATCTGAATCTTAATCTGGTTTAATGCCCATTTAGTCACATAAAATTAAGTGTAACGTTTATTTATGAGTGCTTATGAGTTATATCCATTTAAATGGTCGAGCTATGCATCAACCGTTAATTTACCCCCAAGACAAGTCCATTAGGAATCACTTTAAGGGCCACAAGCTGATTATAATAAAGAGCATTGGAGCAGTGCAAGGACAATATCTGCCCGGATACTTAAACACAACCAACTGCAACTGACACAAGCAAACAAACAAATAAAGAACACTTAAGTTCCATTCTGCTGCTGAAGATGATAATGCTGATGACGATATAAAAAACGTTGCAATTGCAATGAACAATTGTGCCGACAAGCTCATATCAAGGCAACAGACACCCACTTAAATAAACCCAACAAATACATTTGTGGTCAACTGCAGTATGGACTCCACTTCAGCATTCAACCAATGCCCGCCGCAGTGGCAGTCCAGTCTTCCATACAAAATCATAAGTTATCAAAATGTTGACTGTCGTTGGCAGTGCAGAATGCGATTCTCTGTGTCTGTGCATATATTTATGGGTGCATAGAATATGTTGAATAAAATGAGTAACTCAACTAGTGAATTAGTAATGGAAACATTACTGTATGAAATTTATGCATAATTAAAAGCATAGAAACATTTATAAAAACAATTATTTTTGCATATTTTTACTTAAACATTTTTTAAAACAAAAACAATATTAAAAATGGTATGATTTTCTAAAAATAAAATGTTGATGTTTGTTTTCATGTTAAAAAAAAGTTTATGGAGGGTCCCAAATTGAATATATGTTATATATGATTTCACTTAATTCTAAAAGTGGGAACAGGCAGACTCACATTTTTACCTTATGGAAAAAATAAAGAAGCTATAAATAAATGTATGCTATAAATATTTGTACACAGTCCCCTTGCAGGCACTGTTTGATTGAGTGTGCGCGTGTCCTGGCCTTGCTTATCGCATGCAACAGCTGGCCAACTACACGCAGTATACATGTAGTACATTTGGCTATAAACAAAGATGCTTCACAGTGGGGTACTCTGCTTAGTTAGTCAGCATTGAAAACCTCGCATGGGCAATTTGCATAATGAGCAAAGCATCAAATTGTGCAGCATTTTGCAGGTTTTTAATTGCAAAATCAGGTCAAAGCAACGGCAGGTTAAACAACAGGCCAACTGCCCCAATTACAGAGCATCCATCATCCAAAGTTGCAAACTTAAATCAAGTGCTAGGCGTCTGTATCCTAAGGCATTTTGCGTTTTATTAGATTATGGCTGCCTTAAAGCCATCACATAAAAAATGTGAAAAATGTGGCAGTTAGACCGGCATTCATATTCTACAGGCGTCAAAATGCAAACACCCCTTGAAGGTTCAAAGGTAAACAATCTTCTAAAATATTGTACATATTTGTGTACACTTATTTGTATAAGCAAATCACTTGAAGGCAACCAAGCGAGCAACCACTATAAACATCGCAATCAGTGCTGCACCAAAACAGCTCATTAGCATTTTGATTTGGTTAAATCAAACAAACATTTCCGGCAAGAAAAATGGCAACAAACATTGAACCTGCACATATGTCATTGGCTTTTCAAATGTCACCAATCTTTAATAAATAAACAGATGAATTTGAAAACGATCAATAATGAATAAGACACATAGAAAACCTTACTCAAATATATTCATATATTTTAAATAATAAGTGACAAATTAGAAGTATAAAACATGATATATTCTCTTGAATAAAGACTGGTTTGAGTGTGTCCCCAGTAAAAATGGGATTTTTCTGCATAAGCCTTCTTAAATCCAAATATATAAAATAATATTTTCTGTTCTGACGAATTTTGTCTAGACATTTATAAAATCTTTAATCGTCATGTGTAACTTAAAAAAAATATTTGTGTTGGCATCTCAGTTGGCACTGATTAGGAACTAAAGTTAAATCATTTTCCTTTTACTATCCGTTGGATATACACAATTGAAACACACTAAAAAATTGATACATTTATTATTTTAATTTACAGGCAAAAATAATACGACTTTCGCGTCTCGTGTTGCATGTAAAGTTGTGAATTTATTTTATATTTGGCAGTGTGTTTGAAAACATTGAAAATTTGATAGAATGGTGCGCACAAATCGACGAAAGGGCATTGAAGAGTTATATGGCAGCAAACTGGATGCCATGCAACCGGAGCGAGTGCAGCCTGCCGCACTGCCAGGAATGACCAAGGCGGCAACAATGCGAGTTGCCTCCGCCCGCAAGGGAGAACCTCGCACACAGCGCAACTATGTAACTGCTAATGATTATTATATAACCACAAACGTACCGTTGAAGACTTCTAGTCCGGCTCTGGCTCATCCAGCGAAGACAGCCCAGATGCCGGTGCAAACCCAGGCGGCAGCCACTGACTCAAAGTGCAATCGTCGTCGACCGACCGCTCGCCACCTTCCGGCAAACAGTCAGACAAAACTGAATCTTTTGGCTGCAGAAAAAAGGGCACACTGCCACACACACCCACAGGCCCACCACACTAATCCATATGGCCAGTCCATGCCAATGCAAATGACTCAACGCACAGTGTATGCGTCAAATGCAGAAATGGAAGATAATCTGGCCGATCTCGCCGCTAAGAATCAATTCCATGGCATGCTAAATGGACGTCGTTCACATATGCATCCGCATCAAGCAAACCAACAACATACTCAACAGATTCCATATCCGTTGCAGCATCAGCTGCATCAGCAGCAGCAGTTGCATCAACCGGGCAACAACAATCAGCATCTTTTAAATATGCACCAGCAGGAGCAACAACAGAAACTGCAGCAGCAACAACTGCGTCCTGCTAATGGTCATCAGCGTGGTGGCATGCATTCTCCATGCGTAACCGATGATGACGACAAGGATGAAGATCCCGAAGAGTTCTTTGAGCTTATACAACAGACAGTGAAAAGGGCCGTTGGAGTAAGTAATCCAACGTAAATAAAACTTTATATAACTTTTCCATTTTATATTTTTTATCCATCAGACCACAATTTCCGAGGTAGTCAACAGAAATTTTCGCAATTTGTTTGGCCAAATGGAACGTTTTACAAATGAACTGAAGATGACCAATGATTACTTGGGTAAATTGGAGAACGAAGTTACTAACAGTAAGCACTACATCCATTATGTTTCTCATTACCAGAAACACACTACCCAACATTTTGAAGTTCCTTTTATAATTGGATTCTTCGACTAGGAAGCTGAGGGATCGATTAAATCGGTTGATAATCGTAAATTGTTTGATAGGTTTATGGTTTACTCACACCTCCGACGCTCTTAAGAGCCCCGCCCCTAAAAATCGGATACGGCTATATGTTTCCTAGGTTTTTATTAGCTAGAGCCATCAAACGTGGAATGTATATTACCGGTAATTGCATTTAAGTATCGATAAAAAACACATTTCATGGTCACGCCCACTCCGGTTCCTAAAACTGATACATCTGTTGGGGTAAATCGATAAAACGATAAACCTCACGCAATTTGAAAGCTAGAGTAGCCAAATTTCAAATGTATATTGCATTCAAAGAAGGAACACATTTTTTGCCACGCCCCCTCCCACCCTGCAATGCAATATTAGGATTATTATATAGACAGCAATTGCTCGTGCTATTGTCCCTACAATTCTCTGTTTTCACAGAGATAATTCAGTTTGGGGAGGAAAACACACGCAACTTCCGCTACCTGTGCATGAAATCCGAATACGATAAAATGTATTATCCGCAACAAAAGTTAGCATCCGGCAAGCAGATGTCTCCAAAAGTGGCATCAAATCCCGTAGTCACTCCCAATACGACGTCAGTGCCAACCAGAGGTGCTTTCAAGAATGCCAAATCTTGCAAACAGTTCAGAGCTGCAAAGACAAGTCATGGCAACCAAATAAAAGTGGCGAATCCTTGTGCATGTTGCAGCACTTCCAAATCAGCACACCAGCATCCGACGGAGGAGCATCAATCTTCGTCTGCGCGAATTGTCAATGTGAAGTCTTCGGGGGTGGATGTACAAGAAGTGTTGGGGCAATTACAACGCATTTACACACAGATGCAAATTAATGATCTGAAGGAGGAGATGCCAAAGTACACTTCTCCCGTAGTGCTTTCCGAAATGGATATATGTGAAAAGACAAGTCACGTCTCCAACAAAAATGCAAGAACTGCGTCATCTCCACCTACTGCCCTCGATGCGGATCTGGAGACACCGGTGCTCAGCACAGACGATTATAGCTCCGAAGCAACATACTCCAGTGAGGATGATGACTCTGTAGATACATTAAACGGCAACAGCACAGCGCGTCCTCCAATGGATTCCTCTCGGGCCAAGCCCCAAATTCATTATTCTGACAAAGGTGCCGGAGATGGTCAGTAATTGTGTGCTTTTTCCAGTTAGACATACCAAATAATTACAACCAAGACAACAATCCAACTGAATTACCGCTAAGAGCAAATTATGTTATTATTTACTGTTTTGGACCGAGCTAAATTTTAAATGTCAAGTACCAAGAAGTACACGAAAAAGCATTTCGGTATTTTATTTAAAAGAATTATAATTTATTTGTGATTTAGTTTATTTGCCTTAGCTAAAACAGTTAATACTATGAATAATTAAAAATCAGTTATATAAAAATCAAGTCACATAGATTTTATTTTTCTTTTGTTTGATATCAATCTTTCCCTTTGGTAAACATTGTCAACTATCTTCAAAGACATTTTAGATGCCTGATAAGTCGCTGCTTACAACTGACCCATATAATGCCAGGCAACATGGTGTTTGGGGTACGGTTCATCGGTGTCACTAATCCCTGCATAATATATTGACTGCAAAATATGCCAAACACTTACACAAAGTACATGCCACAAAAAACTATGCATAATTACAATTCGAAATGAGTGAATGAATGAATGAATGAGTGAATAGCTGAGTGAGTGTGTGCATGAGTGGATGCACCAACCCCCATCCTCAGACTCGCTCTCAGACCCAGTTACTAACTGAGCTCTTGCATTTTTATGGGCTTACGGCTGTTTTGGAACTGCTAGCGCTGCCAGCTAGAACAGTTGAGATATGGACGTGGACTTGGTCGCGTGAATGACTAACTGTTTCAGTTCAAGACAAGCAAAGTGCCGTTGCATGTGTATGCTGCCGAGTGTAAATTGGTTATATATCACAAATCCCTTCTCAGAATTGCATAAACAAATTGAACTTATCGCTTGTGCGAACATGGCCAAAAACAATCAACAGACATAGTCCGCTGGCCAAAATTGTAATTAAAGTCCACAAAATCTCATTTTGACAAACATTCAGCTAGACAGTTGGACAGCCGGTCAAACGGACAGCAGCTAAATTAAACTTATGCAACGAGATTTGGACTCGGCGCCAAGTGATTTGACCAACTGCAAATGCAATTTTCGGCTACTGTTCGTTGGCCATGTGTTGGCATTAATTAAAAGTGTTATGCAAAACATTGCAAACCAGAAACGCATCAGACAAACTGTTTTCTTTAAATGTCAATGGCAAATGGGGATTTTAAGCCCTTTTGCTTTTCACTTTATCATGGACACTTTTCAAGGATTTTCCGATTTGCTACTCGGTTGCTAAGTGAAAATAAATAGTACTTCCTCCATTTAGAATGGATTTGAAATACTAATGATTGATTTGAATAGTTCTTAATAAAAAAAATTGCTATTTGTATTTAAGGGACAGCAATTTCCATAGCTTAAAATTATATATTTTGCACCCACACCAAAAAACATCAATCCGATGTCAACCCCCAACAACAATTGTGTGTGTGTGTGTGTGTGCGTGTGCGTGTGTAACTCAAAACCTGCTTTAATCAGCCGCCTAATTGTAATGACCAATGTTTGAACTTCAAACTTCAGATAGTGCCACCAAAAGGGGTTACATTACCCCAAAAACGTCACATAATGTTGATATTTGTAATTATGAAATATTTCCACTCAACTGTCAAATCGAGTGAACTCACAGTTGAGCGCATTACCATAACAACGGACGGGTGCGCGCCGAATATGAGGGCCTAAGCCAAGTTGGCCAAAACAAAACAAGCGAAACAGGTGCACAACGCGCCGCTCGGGGGTGGCTGAACAAAAACTCGGGAACCCAAAAGAAAAACAGAAAGCAGATAAAATATAAAAAAAAAGAACCGCACACAAAACAACCAATACAACATAATTGCAACGCGACTCGGTTTTGTTAACAATTTGTGTCGTGACGCAGTAGTTGCAGTTGCAAGCAGAGCTGCACCCGTTGACAGTCGAAACGCCAATTGATTGTCTATCTGTAAAGAACACAAACAAAATAGTTGGGAAAAAAATACGAATAAAATAAAAATATATATATAAATCGAGTAGTTTCTGTGTTGTTGTGCTATGACTGCGTACTTCACTGGGCAAATACAAAAACGTTAAATCGTTTAATTGACCCTAAAATCGTTGAAGCATTCCATTTTAGATTTGCCTTTCAGTCTATTTTGCTTTTTTAGTTTTAGTTAGTTGAACCAAAGCTGAGAGCACCTGCAGATCATGTTTGCGATGTACAAAAAAGTACCTTTAAAGTCTGCTGAAAAAAACTGATTGAAGTGAATAAAAAGAAAAAACTGTGCCACTAATATCAAGCCAATTTGCATAGACTATAATAATTTCCGCAGAAAGTAGTTCCTATTGATTTTCCTTTCGCTTTTCAGCATGCTTTTCACAATTTCTGTTAGCTGTTTTGAAATGGATTGAACAAAATATGAAAAAGAGCATTACTTTTCACTGATACGCGTGAAAAGTGGGAAAGGCAGGAAAAGAACTGTGCCAGGCCAAACCAAAGCTTGTCCAGCTTTATGTTTGCCTGTGTGTGTGTGTGTGTGTGTGTGTGTGTGTGTCACTGCGTTGGTTCCACAATTTTTAATGCGATTAAAGTACAACACTCTCCCAAAGAGTCCGACGGCAAAGAGAAATGCCCAGCGCTGAAATTCTTTGGAAGAATGGCAAATGCAAACCCATTTGCATGGCACACTTCGTTCCCACAATTGCTATTTTTACCGCATTAATATCTGCAATTATCTGTTTTTCTCATTTTTATAGTCAACTCGCCATTATTGAGTGAATAAAATGCTGATAATTGTCAATGAATGCTGAACTCTGCAGAAATTCGACCAAACGTTAAAAAATAATTGAGTGCATTTTTTAAATTAAATAAGGAAAAGTTAAATATTTAAAATGGTCATGAGTTTCTGGCAGCGCGAATGGAAATCGCCAACACAATTGGGTGAGTTTTTTTTATAAAATAATGAATTGAGAATATACATTAAATAATTTGTAGTTGAAGATTAAAAAATTTAGTTACCTTTTAGGCAAAATTACTTTTGCTAATAACCTGATCAGTGCGAAATTCTAGTCAAACAGCAAAGATTGGTATTTAATAATAGAGTTGGATTTTAACAAATTCAGCAAACTCACAAATGTTAAACTTAATTAATATAAATTATTTTAATTATAATATCGTCCAGCACAAATGGGATCAACCAAGCATAAAAATACTATTCTGTGCGTAGAATCAGAAATATATAATGGTTGATGATTTCTTAACAAAAAATTCAAAATTTTACACAACTCACCTATCCAAATCTTTTCAGTGCTAATCTACCTGCTCATCTCAGCAATTTGCATAGCTCATTGTTATGGTGTAGGTGATGGCAAACCTGGCAAAAAGTCAGCACCACTGCGCATAACAAAGCCACAACCGACCAGCAGCAGCACCTCCACTGTGCCACCGACAACCAATGAGCCCAGCAGCACTAAAGAGAGGGAGCAACTGGCGCCGCTGATATCCTCCACAACGGAGAGTATCGCCAGCAGTGCCGGAATCAGCAGCATTGATGACAGCAGCACAACTGCAGCAGGCAGTTTGGTCCCAGAGATTTGCATCAATGGACTGCAGCTGAGCGTAAGGACTGCGGATGGGGAGCAAGTGATGCGCAGGCAGCAGGAGATAGTCCAGGTCATCGAAGGAGATGTCATGCTCAGTGTTCTAACCAGCGATCCGGTTTCAGCGCTGTTTATTATCAATCGCGTCAATCAAGCGAATATTATATCAGCCGACTTTGAAGTTGGTAAGTGGAAAAATATAAATACGAAACGGAGGCTTATTCTAATTCCAATCTTCTGATCCACAGGCATCCGAGCCATCAGCGTAGATAATGCCAGTCTGGCCGAGAATCTGCTGATACAGGAAGTGCAATACTTGCAGCAGTGCACCCAATACTCAATAGGCATTTTCATTGACTATGACCTATACAAACGCCTCGAGTCCATTATTTCTGATTTAGAGTACAATGTGTGGCCCATTCCCACAACGCGTGGCCATCTCTTCCCCAAGGTGGCGCACCTACTACATCAGATGCCCTGGGGCGAGAAGATTGCCTCTGTGGAGATAATAAGCGAAAATTTGGATGTGTATAATGAGTTCATGGATGCCGCCAGGCAGGAGCACATGTGCCTAATGCACTTCAAGAGCGACGATAATATTTACATAATATTTGGCAACAAGATTACCAATAATTTCAGGGAGAACGGCACCGTTTTCGTAGTGCCCACAGAGCGAACCGATCATGCTTTCTTGGAAGGTAATTTAAGTCATTTAAAATAGTTAAATTTAATATTATATTATAGTTCGCCAATTAAGATTGTATTGTTTGAACATGGACTTAAAGTGCCCCAATCCAACTTCATTCACAGAACTTCCCAACAAAGCATTTATACTCATGGAGAATGAAATTGAGCTGCGCACGGCTGATTTGGATGCAATGCCCACAACGCTGGATGAGGTGCTCATTGGGAAGAGTGTGCTACCATCGCGAATTCTGTCCTTTGCCAGACCCATTGTGGATCTGATGAACTGGCTGCGCACCTCGCTGTCCAAGCACTGCAAGCGAGACGAGGATCTCTATGTGCTCGAGAGTTGTTTCAATTTTCTCAACTTCATCGAGGATTGGCGCACTCCGGAGTATCGCCGCAAACATGACACCGTCGAGCTGCTCTCGCTGTTGCGCATGCGCAAACTGTCCACCTCGATGACCTTTCAGATGTTCCAAAAGAAGCAGAACACTGTGGATGTGATCACGGGTGAATCCGGCATGGAGCTGCGCGAGATTGCATCCCAGAACTTTGTGACAAATGTGACAACTTATTATCATTATAATCGCGACAACCACACCAGTCTGGAGCTGAAGACCAAGTTTGGATTAGTCTTTAATTGCCAGTACACACCAGGCGACAATCGACGGCATCCGTTCCTGTTCGACGGGGAGAGTGTGATGTTCTGGCGCATCAAGATGGAGACGTGGGTGGCAGCGGGATTGACAGCCGCCATACTTGGCCTGATTGCCACGCTGGCCATTCTAGTGTTCATTGTGGTGCGCATCTCGCTTGGCGATGTATTTGAGGGCAACCCGGTGACGACCATATTGCTGCTGCTCTCACTCATTCTGGTCTTCTGCTCCTTTGTGCCCTTCTCCATGGAGTACGTGGGCGAGCAACTCAACTCACATGTGACTTTCGAAGATGTCAACTCCCTCAATACTCTCTGTGCCGTCCGAGTATTTATGATGACGCTCGTCTATTGCTTTGTCTTCTCGCTGCTGCTCTGTCGGGCTGTGATGTTGGCATCGATTGGGTCCGAGGGCGGTTTTCTGTCCCACGTAAATGGATATATTCAGGCCGTAATTGGTGTGTTCAGCGTCTTCGTTCAGCTGGGAATGTCCGTCCAGTTGCTCGTGGTTATGAATATGGCCACGGAGAGCGTCTCCTGCGAGAACATCTACTACGGTCACTGGCTCTGGGGTCTTCTGGCCTATGATTTCCTGTTGCTCTGCTCTCTGGTCACCCTGGTGCCATTCATCTATCGATCTCAGCGCAACTATCGGGAGGGCATCTTGATCGTGATTGGCGCTGTGCTCATTCTGATCATCTGGAGCGTTTGGATTGCCTTGTCGTTCTTCGGCGATGAATGGCGGGATGCGGCCATTCCGTTAGGATTACAGGCCAGCGGATGGGCAGTACTCATTGGCATTCTCATACCACGCACGTTTCTCATTGTGCGCGGCATTGAAAGATCAGATATAGCCCAGGCACTGCCCTCGCTCACCTCCCTCGCCTTTTCCCAGAACAATCAGTACTCCTCGGAGCAGGTGAGAACCTACTTAACTACCATACTGTAGCCACCTGACATTTACATCTTGCAGAGCGTGTACGAGTGCGTTAATCCTGCCATGCGGCACTGTTCGCAGGAGGAGATGAATCATCAGTCGCCCAGCGAGATACCCACGCTGCCATTGCGCGGCGGCGGCCCGCGACGCCAGCAGTTCTTTGCCAATCTACGCCAGGCTAATGCCAACATTAATCCGCAACGTCCTCCACCGCGTCCACAGCAGAGCCCTTCGCGTTCGTCCGTCTGCTCCTTGCCGCCCTCTCCAGAGCACAGCAAGATAACCAGATTCTAATCGGATCGGCTGTGAGATCCCCTCTCTTTGGCAGCACACCTCAACTTCCGTTCCAACTCTAGTCAAAGCGCCAAGAAAGTGCATTCAGTAAACTTCTTTTATCTAAATGTTAAAAACATTCAATATAATAACTGACGATCCAGTAATTAAAAGCCATTTAAGACTTTAATATGAATAAATTAAAAAATAATAATAATAATTAAATTTTGATTATTAAAATTATGAATTTGCTTATATTATTATGCGGGTGATTTTAGAGTGGCAATAAGAGTGGGAGAGTTCTTGGAGGCCTTGTTTTATACTATGATATGAAAGAAATACAACAGTTTTGCTGAATTATTTTATCATAATCTTCATTTAATTATTACAATTGCGCCCTGTTATTGGCCCCCTCTTGCTTGTATTCCGTCCTTGTACTTTTGTCTATGCTAAATGTGCAATATTTAACTTTTCTGGTTTGTGAACTTGCTAAATGTAAAGCTTACAGAAGTAAGCTTTCTAACGGTAAGTCTAATTGGCTTTATGGACACGTGACTAGTAAATTGGCCATTTAAGAAATTTCGTCTGAGATGCCCATGCTTGAAAAGAAAACGCAATATTCTTTTACGTCACGCGACACTGGAGCTGGCGCCCATTGTTTGGCCTTGAATTAGGGCGGAGTTGGTTGGCGGTGTTTTTGTTGAGTTGTGTGTGTTGCTGACGTCAGGCGTTCGTTGTCCGCCTAGAACATTGACCATGCCGCATGAGAGAATGCGCAACAAGATATGTATTTTGAGCTATGTGCTTTTTTCCAAAGAGACCGCCAAAAAAAAAAAAACATTCACAACATTGCAGGCCCGTCAAGAACACGCGACCATCCAAAATGGCGTCGTCGCCACGCGCCAAATATTACACATTTGAAATGGTGGGCAAGAGGGGAACGCGCTACTGCGTGGTGAATACAAACCGCAGTTAAGTTATGCCGACAAGTTTTATCTGGCAAGTAGCAAGCAGTACGTGTTATGCTGCTGAAATTTGCGTTGCATACTTTTTGGGGAGAGAAACACAGCCAAAACAAGAAAAAACAATACGAAGTAACTGTGTACCCTCCTCCTTGCTTCTCCTCGCTTCTGCACGCTTCTTGTTTTCGCGTATTTCCTACATCATTTGCACTCCATCTGCCGCAGAGAGTGTGAGAGAGAAAGGGAGATATAACGGCTGGTTTCTAAGCTGTTTTCCTTGTAGGTGCGCACAATTTGCCGTTGACTTAAATCAGAGATAACAAGCAAAATGTGTTCGTGTTTTGTATTTGCTTTTGCGCGGATGTTTTGCATAATTTTTCGCAGAATTTTCTAATTAAATTTTTACTGTCTCTTCCGTTTTGTGTCTATAAAAGCTTTAAGCCTCTTATACAACAGCCAAAGAAATATACGTTTATTTAAATTGCACTCAGTTGCGATAGAAATTCAAAAGTTTTCATTTGTTTATTTTTATTTGCAGAATATTTGATTATATATATATTTTTAGCAATGCTAATTGCACTAAACAACTCTAAAACTGAGAGGACTCATAGCAATTATTCCCCATGGCGAGCAAATGAAGCTGTGAATGAAGTATATGGCACTTGGCTGTCAAAAGCTATGCTACGTGACATTATTAGCAGTGCAGTCCATATCCTGCATACAGCAAGCCTGACCCTCTTCTCAAACACACCCATTCCAAGTGAACAAGTACATATTGTGGCAGGGTGTCCATGATTTATGACTAAAATATAACTAATGATGCTACATTTGTTGAATGCCAGCCGTGCCAGGCCAAAAGGCAATGGTAAAACTTCCAACCCCACATAAATTTATACATATATATATATATCCTATATTTATTAATAATATTAGTGCAGATGTTGCTAATGCAAGCTCGATTACCATATTACTATTACTGTCTACATGCTAATGCCAAAAAGTCACTTGCAAAACTTTTACAATTTTAACCAAAATATCTTGTAATGCCCAGTTGAGTGTTTTAGCTTTAAGAACAATAACAATTGAGACATTTGCTTATTGCATTTGTTGTCTGTTTGCTGAGGGTCTGCCTGTCATTTGTCACACGCCAAGAGTGGGCCATAAAAGCGTTACGGAAAGCAAAACATTTGCCGGCTGCATGATTCACCAGGCTTTTGTGACGACATCAACAAATTTCGGTGCCGACGCCCCCGCAGCGAGGCATAATACATATTTTGTTTAAGGTTATCTTTCGTCGGGCTGCTTAACTCCCATTTACTAAACTCATTGGCATGTCGCCAAAAATTTCGACGCCATATCCACAGTCGCGTTGCCCATTTGATTATATTAGTCATGCTTACAAAAAAAGCCATATGACGCTCGGGCAACCAGTTGGCCACCGACCACCAATCAAAAAGCCACAACCCACAACTCAGCCTCAGCTTTTAACGCACAAAGAAGCAGCAACAGCAGCAGTCAAAACGTCAGTCGACCCCCCCACTTTATGGAACTACAGCACAATATGAGCCTGACATAGACAAAGACCAGAGGGGGCGTCAAAGGGATGCGACAAGCCAAACCGAAAGCTTTTCATTCATCAAAAGTAATCGGGCGAGCGTAATATCCTGTGGAGTGTGCGAGCGTGTCGCACTCAATGTAGAGTCTGCGCTCCTCCAGTCAGTCCTGTGACTCGTGTGCTATTTTTCGCCCTCTCCAAGCGAAAGTATTTGACTATTTTTGTTAGGTTCCTCACCCTGCTGTCAACTTGACGAAGCTTCTTCTTCTTCTTTTGTTTCTATTTCTATTTGTGTTTTTGTTTGTGTCTTCAATTGCTTCGAGGGATTCATTCATGAATTTTTACAGCCCTTCGCAGTAAAACAAATAAAGCTATTAAGCTTTTCATTTCAATTGCTCTGAGCTCGTCTATTTTTAGCCAGCAACGGCTCGAAGTCAAATTTATCAAGTTATGAAACATAATTGTTGGCCATTAATTTATTTAAAATAAATTTTCTATGCACAATTTTTCATACTCTTGCTGAATTTTTCTAAGATTTTTATAAAATACTCAAAATATTTTAAAATATTCTGATTGTTAAAAGCTGTTTCCACAGTAACTTAAAATACGTTTTTTTCCAAATTCATTACTACTTTCTTGACCTCAAACGGTAAATTTAACTTACGTTATAAAATTGAAGGTCTTTCATAATTTCATTAACAAATTTGTCGTTATTTTAAATGTACGTTATTGGAATGATCATCTGAGGCGCCTGCTCGATTTGCATTTATTGTACACACACGCTCTCCCTCTCTCTCTCTCTCATTTTCTCTGTTTCGAGTTATTTTCGAGCAGTTTCCCTCTCTTACATCAGCTGTAAGTTAAAGCTTTTGTCAAGCTATGGGCAAAAGCTTTGCGAATGCAATCCACAAGGCAACAACATCCTTGAACAAAAGGATATGCGCGAGCTTTTTTGGCCAGTACGCGACGTTAACTCATGGCATATACACATCGCAGCGGCAAAGTAGACGCGCATACCCACACACACTCACACACACACACACACACGTACATACAGTCGAACACACAAAGAGTATTTGTATTAAGAAATTGAAGCGCCAAGAGCGAGTGGCCTCGAAATAATACGTGAATTAAAAAGGTTGCAATTAATAAATAAAACGAAAGAAATGCAATATAAATGCGAAAAGTTGCTGAATAAAAAGTGCAAGTGAAAAGTGGCAATACGAAGGAGAAAATCACACACGCGCACACACACCAACACACACACCAACACAAACACGAACACGCACAAGCACACACAGACAAAGAAAACGTCATATGCCAGAGGCAGGCTGTCGCTTGGCAGGCACATTGACAGCAACAGCAACAGCAACAAAGGCACAGGCAGCAGCAGCAGCAGAAGCAGCGAAAAGCATTTTGTGTATCCTATTTTGTGTGTGAGCGAGCGTGTGTCCATGTCCATGTCCGTGTCCATGCCCGCGCCCGCGCCCACTCCGCTCCCGCTCCCGTATCCTTTGCCACAGCAGTAGCAGTAGCGACAACAGAAGCAGCTAACGGCAGCAAACAGCAACAACAACACTAGCAATTACGGCGTGTAGTTGCTATAATGATAGATTTCAAAACAAAATTGAGCAAATTATCGTATGAAACGTGCCCCCGTTGGAAAGTCTAAAAATAACAGCACGCCAATTGCAAAACCAAAGTCGGAAAAGGATTCTAAAAAACACAAGCGTTGCCTGCGTTTGGCCCCCATCAGCCAACTGACTTTAAATTATGCATGCACATTGATTTTCTGACGCCGTCGTTGTCGTCTTCGCTCTGCTACTCATCGCCGTCCACAACATCATCATCAATAGCAACAACAACAACAACAACAGCAGCAGGAGCAGCACCACCAGCAACAGCGGGAACAGCAGGAACAGCAGCCTCTGCCTATTGGCAATCTCATAAAGTCATTTCCCGTTCTGCGTTCAGCCCGCATCGTATGTTATCAGCGGAACTGACGTCAACGGCGTTGTTGAATGCGAATAATCAGCGCACCAATGGCCTAACAAAAGGTGAGTACCTACAACAACATAAAAAACAAACAACAACAACACGAAAACACTAAGCAAATTTACAAAATACAAAGCATTATGCATACGCACGGTGTGCGTGCGCCCACTGGGCGTATGTGTAATATTTGAAATCATATTGCGAAATGTATCAAAAGATTCAGCATGAATGGTGGCAAGATGATGATTCTTAGAACTGTTCGCGACACGCCCAAAAGCAATAAAGCATAGAGAAACCACAAAATACAAAGATTAGCGCATGGAATGTAATTTTAGTGTAGGGAGAATAAGATTAATTGAAGCAAATTCTAATGGTAGTTGGCAGTTTTTATACACACATTAATGAAATTTAATTGAATCAGATAAATTAAAAATACGCAGTTTTGCTTTGTCATTATTAATGGAAATAATAACAATTCCCAAAATCTATGATTACTACTAATATTAATTACTTTGTGTCTGTCATTAATTATTTTGCTCGACAAATATGAAATATCACACAGAAATTATTTATATACAATTACAATCAGATATTCAGGTAATAAAAATTCAGGGTTTTAATTGTTCCAGTGAAATTAACGTTCAGCTCAGTTTTGTCAGCTTAAATAAACGCATTACTAAACTAAGTAATTAATCTAAAAAAACAAATTATTCTTTTTTACATTTCTTATTCAACTTAGTTTTATATTTAATTAAATTGATAATACATGTTTTTGATCAGCCCATTTTTTCTTTTTAATCCTTGCCGTCTGTCGCAGCGAAAGTCCAGCATATTCAATTAAAATGTCGTAAAACACATTCAAAGCTCATTTGCTCAGCTTGTTAACACCAGCGTATAAACTCATTAACACCCACACACACACACACACACACGCATACACGCACCCACGCACACTCTTTCTTATGCTACTGTTTGCGCTTCACTGCCATCAACGGCAGCGCTGCTTTATTGTTGCTTTAAATCTGATTTCAATTATAATTGCATTTTGCAGCGCTAATGCGCTTTGGCGCCCACATTTTCCCCGTAGTTGCACCCACCCACTCCTCTGCGGCATCCGGCGACAAGGCCTATGAGCTCCCACTCAACCCTCAATTAAGCTCGCTCCTTTTGCACGCCCCATTTAATGCAATTCATTGGGCCGACAAAGCCTTCAAACCGGAGGGGCTCACAATGTCAATCCATGCGCTTTGGACAGCGTCGACGGTAACTGGCACCGGAAATACAGTTATAAAATGTCAACAACAATGCAAATTTGCCAAATGACGGCGTTGACAACAGTTCTGTTCTCTGTGTGGGTTTTTGCTGACGTTTCTGTAATGATTTTACGACTTAATGTCATGCATTCAGAATCAACTAATACAGCAACAACAACAATCAACAACAACCAACAGTTATAACAATAACAGGCATAATAACAACCACGACACCCACACACACTCAAAAGTTGGCAATTGTAAATTTTTTTGAACATGCAATTGGTGTGCAAGTTTGGAGTTTATGGCTCCTATTAAACTGCCAGAATTGCATTAATTATACAAATTGTTTGCACATTATAAATAACCATGCAGTTTGCATATTTTTACGGAATACGTGTTTCGGAGGGGAATAACAAGTGCCTCTTATGCAAGTAGGGCGACATTAAATTTGAACTTAAGAATCTAAGATTGCAAGTATAATTTAACTAAAGTTACGAGAATTTTATTATACCTTTATAATTCGAATAGAATTACTTACTGGTCGATATATGAGTTTTGTGCTGAATAATATAGTTGGTACGGGAAAAACTCGTGCTGCTGGGGAATGTTATCTTCAGCTAAACTATAATAGCTCTGCCAAGAAGTTAAAAACTTATATGAATTATGACTGAAATTTAATGATAAAAATTGACAATTTCTGTTAAATGAAAACTAAAATATAAGAATACTTCAAAATAGATAATTTCTAAAGCCAATAGAAATCTGGTCTCATTATCTGCAGCACATCTTTAATATTGAAACAAACAAACATATCTTATATATATATCTTTAATTTTCTCTCTTTATAAATATTTTTTTCAGATGCGGCTTGCCTGTCAACGACATATGAAAAGTGCACAGCAGGAGAAACAGCAGCAGCAACACCAGCAGCAGCAGCAGCAGCAGGAGCAAGAACAACAGCAGCAGCAATGACCAAACAATTGACAACAACAACTGCAACAAATGCAGCGTCGAGCATAACACAAACATCTAATTTGGCGCCTACGGTTATATCGCCCACATCAGCCTATGCAACAACGGCAACAACTACTACTACGACAGAGGCAGTTGTGCCTGCAACATCAGAGACAACAACAAAGACGCAGCCAACAACAAAAGCCGCAACATCCACAGCAAGTGCATCAAGTGATGCCAGCGGCCGTTCGGCGGCGCTGGAACGTGCCTACGTCCATGATGTCTATGAGAATTGTGAGGAGCCCACGGGACCGGTGCGGCCTCGAGTGGCCCAGTTTCTGGGCAACCTGGAGCCGGGCTCGGTGGTCTGTGACGTGGGCTGCGGCAGTGGGCGTTATCTTACACAATGCAATCCAGCCATATGCACCATTGGCGTCGATCGCTGCTACCGCCTCGGCAAGGTGGCACACGAAAAGGGTGGCGAGGTGAGTGCAAA
Source organism: Drosophila demipolita (assembly GCA_035042405.1). Lineage (NCBI taxonomy): Eukaryota > Metazoa > Arthropoda > Insecta > Diptera > Drosophilidae > Drosophila > Drosophila demipolita. Next base: position 1,345,389 of record JAWNLI010000349.1, on the reverse strand, counting down.
TGGCATGCAAAGAATGAAATTGTAATTGATGTGGAGAAATTACTCCATTGTTGATATTACAGGTGTGGGTGGTGTGTCCTTACATGCATATATATATATATATATATAGTTCTTGGTATGTCAACAATAGTTCATGGGTTGTCCTCTATCTCTCTCTATTTTCTGTCTCTCTCTCTCTCTCTGTTGGGTTGCTTTGCCGCACAATTGACCCATTTTGCCAGAACGAGCAAACACTGTGGATTCATTCAAATATTAGCAATGGGCCAGTCGAGAGCTCTGCTGGCTCCGCTCGCCCTTATTGCAGCGCATAAATTATGCTTATCATTGAAATTATTTGCACATGTTCTCTCTGTGTAATAGCCCGAGTTGAGCTTTAATGTCCCCATAATTACAATGGCCAACAATGGAGCCATAAAGCGAGCCAGAGTTTTGGCCATTAGAGTGCAACTAATAAAATGCAGCCGTCTCTGCCTCTGCAGTCGTTGTACGATTGCAACCAAAACGACATTGAATCGATAATTTGTCCGTCTGGGAATGGAACAACTGACAATTAACAAACGACATTTAATTTTCTCAAGCAATTCACTTGAATAATATATTTATTACCAGCAAATTCTGCACATAACATATTTATTGATCCCAGTTTGTGCACTTAAATTGAAATTTATTGCATTTCTATATTTCTTTAAAATTGCTATCACTGCAGCAGCAGTAGGCATTTTCTCGTAAATTGTGTATAAATACCACTTTGGCAAGCTTCCATTTGAAGTAGAGCCCATTGTATTAACTTTATTGCTTTGTAGTTGTGCTGTAGTTGTTGCATTTCCTCTTCTTTATAGCTGCCAACAATAAATTGCGTACCCCTCCCCCCCCCCCTCTATAGTTGTACCCAGTTCCCAGTTCCCGGAGGTATGCAATAGTTTTCGCAATAATCTATTACAAACGCTTCGTTTCGTTTCACTTCGCTTATTTATGGTGCCATTTGCAGGCAACAAATGCCCTTTTCTTAGAAATCTAAAGTAATCCCCTCCACAATCTTCACTCCGCTCATTGCACAATTTTTCCCTTCCGGCTTGCTTTAGTTCCAGCCATTTTTCGCATTTAAATTGCATTTGCTGGCATTGCGTGGGATTGAACTTCGCATGTAATGACGACGAGGACACAGGGGTTACGGCGAGGACGGCCTGGCATTGCAGGCGGCCATGGTTGCCACCTTAGCTGGTTACATGCCACATGCCACATGCCACATGCTGCAAAGTGCATCCAATTTACTATAAATGGTTTCATTTATTTAATAACCAGCCCCATTATCATTATCCCGACTCGACTGCAATGAAATGTGACTATGATTGCTCGATTGTAACAGCTGTCCAGTCCTTGACATTTCACTACTATTCATTAATAGCAATCATATGCATTATCTTTCCAATTCAATCGATATTAGAACAAACTTGCACTCTTCCTTTTATAACCAATGTTTACACTGTACTTTTTACTTGACCTAAAATAAATAAATTTGTCCCAAACAAGTTTTAAGTTCCACGTTTTATTCCGATAAAAAGAGATTATAATTTATTTCTGCAATTGGATATAAGCTGTCAGTAGTCGAATATCGCCTTCTTTATTCCATCTTCAATGGAATATCATGAATTTGAAACCAAGAAAATTTGCTCAAATCTTTAAAGACTTTAATCACTTGGCAGTGACAAGATATGTCAGCAATGAGCTAAATTCATTTCAAATATACATCTGTATTTATGCAGAGCCTTCATGTTTCTGACATTGTATTTGGGTAGCTTAAAATGCCATGAAAAGTATTCGATTGAATGCTCTGGCAAAGCAACTGTATGCAAAACTTGGTATTTTTTTCATGCAAACTGTGAGTTGATTGTGTTAAATAAACACAAAAACGAGAAATGCAAAACACACAGGCGACTCACGTGACCTGCAAGCCTGTGCAGCTGTTGCTTTGCTCGGTTTCCCTTTGCGGAAAGAGAGAAAACCCAATCTAACTTTACTTCGAATATATAACAGACATATACATACATACATATATATACATATACATACATATATCTGATGGTAGGAAAACTTTTAGTTGCTGTCAGGCAACTTTGATTTCACAACTCGTGCATGGCCTGATTTGCTATAATTTTGTAAAGCAATAAATTGGCAAGTGGAGCAAGCTATGCAGCAGGCATTAAGCAAATAACACACTCACAGTTACACACACACACACACACACAAACTACACACATGCAGCCTGCTGCAGTTGAGAGCTCATACATTTTTTTTGTTGCCTGAAATGACGCATCCAAAAAATAGACAAAAAAGGCAGCAAATAAGATAACATAAAAAAAACACATTGCCCACAGAGTTTTTCTTTCTCTTGTTTCACTTTTCAGGCAAAATCTTTCAGTTTTGTGCCAGGTGATCTGGCTTAGCTCAAGAATGAAATATGTTTGCAACCTTTTTTATCAGTGTTTTTATTTTGTGGTTCGCTTAAGTAGCATTGAAAAATTATGCAGGCCAAACAATTGTACTAAGTACAGACCAACATGTCTTTAAACACACTGTATATATGTATATATATATAGATTTATTTATTTTCGCAAATGGTTTTATTCTTGGTCTTTGCGCCACCGTTTCCAGCCGGCAGGCTTTGGCCTCATTAGTGTGCAACATGGCGTATGCGTAACATGTTTCACCTGACACTCGCCACATCAGTGGAGCTGCATTGAAAACTTGTCAACAAAAATGTTCAAAGGCATAATGTGCCCGACCAGCGTGACATTACACACCCACAAAGCATAAACTTGTGTGTGTGTGTGTGTGTGTGTGTGGGAGTGTGTATAAAAAATGGCGACTGCTATAAATACAATTTATAAAGAGCAAACAGAAATGTCAGCGTATGCATTCATTGCACCCAGAACACGAGTTAAAAATGAAAAAATAAAATTCTGAGAGTCGCTCAGACACCAAAGTTAAAAGCGAATGTGCTGCATTTTTATTAGTAGTTTTACACAAATGCCAAGTTGGTAATAGCAATGTTCACAAGCAGGACAGTCCAGTTTTTATTTTAAATTTTCCCGTAAGGATATTAATATTCCGAAGACTGCAGCACATTTCACACAAAGCTCTTAAGCGGATTAAGCATATATCTATGTATCTATTTTTTTATGTATAACTATTCTAAAATATTTGGAACACTTCTGCAAATGTACAGCTCCAATAGCAAATAGTAACCTTAGAAATGCAATGTCTAAAAAAATGTGTACGAACTGTGAAGCTTTGATTATGACTCATGTTTTCTACTGATTGTTGCAAAATTTACACTTGAATTTCAGACTTTTCTTACGCTGCAATAAAATGCCGAATTAATCGATAAATAGTTTAATTCACGCTTAATTTTCACAATGTTTGCTTTGTGGTTAACAAGCAATATTTGGTGTGTCCACAAAATATATGTACAAACACGTGGCAACAATAAAATTCCGATTAATATAGCCACAACGCATATGGGACATCTTGCAACTTGCGTCAGCCAGTTTCAGTTTTATGCCAACAATTTAATTAAACTTTCTGAGAAAACTAAGAAATATAATTATAATAAATATAAGCTATAATTATATAAGTCGTACTGAAGCATTTCGAACATGTTGTTAACATGCGACCTGTATTCTTGCAGCAGTGTTTCCTCCACTTAACTTAAATGATATTTTCGGCTAAAATCTGTGTTGCCACAAGTTGAGTTGCAACGTCTGTTGCATGGACTCTTTATTCCGACATCCCCAAGTACCTGGCTACCACTTGCACAGCAACAGAGAGCAAAGAATTTTTTTTATATATTTTTTTTTTGTTTTTTGCTTGGCGGGTCAAGGTTGTTGGTTTTTGCAGTTACACAAATGCAGAGCGGGCGATATCAGCATTATTACAAATTATACACGTGGTACGTGCCGAAAAGAGGTAGCCCAAGTGAATGTGGCACAGAAACCTCTATTTTGTATTATATTCAAGCTCTTCAAAGTTTTTGTTTTTTGGTGTTGGTGTTTACCATGATTTATTAACTGGCATGTGCAATTGATGGTTGCTTATTTTATGTTGCATTTTAAGAGATATAGAATGGATTGAGCACAAGTAAATATTCATTTGCTGCGTGAAAGTATTAAATTTTTTTTTTTTTAAGAGTTGATTGCTACTTTTAGCGCTGTGCGTGACATGAATGATGCATTTGCAAATACATATACACAAAAAAATAAGCAAAGGACAAATCTACAAGCACCCGTTCCACAGTTAGGTCAGGTCATTTTATTCGCTCACATTTGAAAAACCCGTTCAAAACTTTGCCACTAAAAGAAGCGCAAGTCAACGCAACTAACTGGGCTAAATTGGATATGTGTGTGTTAACAGTGCTATGCATTTGTTGTGTCACTTCAGTGCCAAATTGACTTAAGCAACTGCCAATTTTCGTCGAGAGAGCGAGCTAACCTGGTTTTCGACAATTTGTTAGTTTTCAAACAAATATTTGCACACACTGAAAAAGTTCAAAAAGTGCAGGAATTTTGAGAACATATTTATTATAGCCAAGTATCACCGAGTTGAAGTTTTAATTCCATAATTCCATTTATTGCCGTATTTCTGTCATAAACTTATCTTTTAAGTTTCACTCTTTTAACTTTCTCACAACAAAATTAATAAGAGGAAACTACAAAAATGAAAAGATCGGGCTGAGGAGTGAGGAGGGGCAGGTATCATGCTCATGGGATGTGCAACATGATTTCTTCACTTTGCTTTTAATGTGTGGGCGACGAAACTTGTGCTTAATTTAATTGGTTGGTTCTTCGACTGATATTTCCCTCGACACCAAGTTGCTCATATTTATGTCGTGCTCTCGTTGGCCCACAGGTGGCGCTGTGCGACAATCTGGAGTTACCCTTTCGCGACGATAGCTTCGATGCGGTCCTCTCGCTGGCCGTTGTGCATCACTTCGCCACCACAGAGAGACGCGTGCGCGCGCTGAGGGAACTGGCGCGGATCCTGCGCATTGGTGGTCGCGTTGTCATCACAGTCTGGGCACTGGAGCAGCGCCATCGACGCTTCGAGTCGCAGGATGTGCTGATACCCTGGCAGCCGCCAAAGAATCGCACATTCTCCTATTCCGATGAGGATGATGACGATGACTTTCTGCCACCCTACCACGCATACACAGAGGACTCGACCAATTCTAGTCGCTCCGCCGGAGATGGCGACAGCTCCAGCCTAAGCTCATCCTCGCCGGGCGAGTCCTGCTACAGCTTTGTTCGCCGCGCTATACAAGTAATAATAATATGTACTTTTTTTACTTAAATTAAATTTGTAAGATTTATTAATTTATTAATTTGAGTTTTTGCCTATTTAGTTTTTAATAACAATAACAAAAATTTGAAATTAATTTAATTTATTTATTTAAAAACTTTTTTAAAATATTGCCTGTACTTGCAGAAACTAGCGGGCGGTCGACGCCATGCATGGTTCCTGGACTCATGGACGTCGAAGGACACAAAGAACGACAGCAGCCTGGACTATGAGGATGCCAAAGATTTGCCCATTGAATTGCGTCGCCTCGAGGATTTTGATGACTTTCCCGATCCGCCGCTCTCCGCTGGTCTCAAATCCCGCAGCCTAGGCAGCATTCTTCAACCACCACCTCGTCAAATTGTCCGCTCGCGCTCCAGTGTGCCCAGCTTGGGTGGTCCCCTGCTGCCAGGCGAGACGAAAGCGAGTGCTGCAGCGGCACTGCTTCTAAGCGCTCCTGAGGTGCAATTCCAATTGAATGGCCCACACTCGCCAACAGCGACCGTCAGTGCGGGCAGCACGCTGAACCGCCGCCCTAAGCTCATCAAACAGAAGCAGTCGTTGTGCGACGAGGACGACAGCCTGGCGCAGTCTGGCGATGCGTCGAATTCCCCAGCGTTCCAAATGGTCAGCAGCTATAACAGCACCAATGGTGGGGTCAGCAGCAGTCTCTATACCCGCACCGGCTGCTATGCTTCGAGTTTTCATCAGCACGCCTCCACGACAGCGACTCCACCAACAGAAGCGGCGGACATCTCTGGTGCTCCCGCTGCGACGATGCCCAGCTTTCTGCGCAAGCAGAGCTCGCTAAATGAGGATCTGATGGCGGGTAATAGGCTGCGCGAGAAGGAGGGGGTGCGGAAACGCATACAGAAGCAGACGTCGCTCAACGAAGCCTTCCTTTGTCGCTCGGCGATGTTCTCCAAGCGGTTGCAGCTCATACGAGAGGGTTTCACGAGCAAGATTAAGAACTCTACGGGCAGTCTGGAGCGTGTGACCAAAACGGGCATCAGCAAGCTCATTCAGAATATAAAGCCCAGTCCAACGCCACCCAGCGATCCCAATCCGCAGCAGTCCAACAACAACAACAAGCAGGGCACAACAATAACTGGTCAGACGCATCCACATGCACATCCGCATCAGCATCACCATCATCATCATCTTGGTAGCAATGCCAGCGGACTGTTCCCAGCACACCTGCTGCTCTCCAGCACGTCCAGCACGGGTCCGGTGAGCTACTGCAGCAACGTGGACTGCAGCGCGGCAACCATCTGCCACTGCAGCGCCTACCAGCAGGAATGCGTCGCCTGTGCGGACAGCGAGCAGGGCAATGCGCGCCGGCATTCGCGCGAATCGGGATCGGACTCCTCAAAGGACAGCAGTCTGCAGTCGGACACCAGCATTGAGTCGGAGGATAGCTTCGCCTCGGTCATATTCATACCAAAGCCGGAGCAGGCACAGCAGCAACTGAACTATCAGCAGCAACATCAGCACTCCAACTCGAGCAGCAGCAACTCCAGCTCCGGCAATGGAGCAGCGCTTGCCGCAGCAGCAGGAGCAAACCAAAACACAACCACTCTGATTGCCACGCCCGGTGCACGGTTGCCGCACTCACACACGCACACACACTCAGTGCCAACATCGCCGCTTGTCATGCCCTGCCCGCCGACGCCTGCCCACTCGCCGGCTGCCAATCAGGGAACCGTAACATCCCCGCCACAATCCATGGCTGCAGTAACAGCCGCAATGGCCATTTTGACGCCAGCTCCGAAGCCGGAACGCTTCAGCTTCGACGCGGCGCACATTAAGCAGCAGCAGGAGCAGCAGTTGGAGCAGACGACAAGCAGCATTCGGCAGATTACACGCCAGACGATACGCGAGATGCCAGCGATACCAAAGTTCCGCAAGCAGCAATCTCTGCAGCTGCAACGCCCCAGCTTTCCCATTGTGCGGCGCGCCTCCGGGTCGGCAGCAGCGTCCGGCAGCAGCAGCAGCATCGGCACAAGGCTGCTCTCGCTGGAGCTGTTCAATCCGGCTACCGATGATCTGGACAGCGATTCCAGTGAGCCCTCCTCGCCGGACTCCATTGACAGTGTGATCAGTGCACCTCGCTCGGCACAGCTTCTGTCGGCTCCTAGCACCGCCACAGGCAAATCCAGTGATGAATCGGACTCGGCTCTGGCTCAGCAGATCAGTATTAATCAGCAGCAGTATCACAAGGGCGAACTGCAGATCAATAACGGAACGCCCAATGTCAATGACATCATATTGAATGCGGATAGTGCTCCATTGCTGCCAGATAAGCGGGACACTAGCCACACAAAGAAGCAGCAGTTTCCGCACGATTGTGCTGAATTTGCAGAGCAGCTAACGGCGCAGCTGCAACGTGAACTGGAAGACAAGAGCAATCGCGCCGAGTGCCGCAGTCTGGACGGGATTGGTGATATTGGCGAGTTCTTAAGTGGCGTCTCTAAGAAGCGCTCCAACGGTGATCTGAGTGCGTTGCGGGATGAACTGCGCGAGCGTCGCCTAATGCTGGCCAATCTCTCCACACAGCCCAGTTTGCAACACTCGCCCATGTCGTCGTCCACCTCATCGCTGTCCTCGCAAACGCGCAGCTTCACAATACACGAGGAGCAGGAGGGCGAGGAGGAGGAGGATGAAGAGAATGAACGCAGCTACACGCTGGGCATCTACGAGCACTGCAAGATCTCCAAATTCAAATACAAACGCAATCGACACTACAATCTCAATCCGGAGACAGCCTATTTGCTCCAGGACGACGGCGACAGCGATGTGCGCGATGATGAAGATCGTAAGTAGACATCTTGACTCGCTTAAAAATAGAAACTTTAATCTCATTTTATTTATATTATTAACCTTTCTTTTATGCCATTTAGCCATACCCGAAGAAGATGAGGATGCAGAAGCACTGGAGGCAAGAGGCGGCGATCAGCTGGGCGAGGGTATGCACGAATATGGACAGCGTCGGCGCAACTTAAGCGCCATCAAATCGGTGACCTCCAGTGCGTCGAGCTCGACGGAAACGGCGCCATCGCCATCATCGCAGCAACAGCAGCAGCGGCAGCCGCTGCAGCAGCGCGCCTCCACCGAATCGCTGGAGCACTCGAATAGCTCAAACACATCGCTGGACAGTCCCTCGCAGGGTGGTGGCGCGACCACACACCACCGCTACTATCATGTGTTCCGCGAGGGCGAGCTGGACGCCCTGATCAATCATCATGTGACCAGTCTGCACATTGTTAGCTCCTATTATGAGCGGGCCAGCTGGTGTGTTGTCGCCGAGAAGGTGCAGGTGTGGACGATCTAATTTAGAAACCTAAGGAATACAAATATTAAGATAAATAAAAACCATTAATTGGAACACCCAATAAGTCTCTGAAGCCCCCAAAGGAATTGTTAAATTTAGTCTTTATTACTAGTAGGTGAGAGAGGAGAGGATAGCGAGGAACTTCTAGCACTAATTTAAGTAACTGTAACGACTTTTGCTTAGGGTTGCCAAGCCTGCTCAACGGCAAGGCTGCCGCACTGCATTGAAATTCAATTTCAAGTAAACCGCTTAATTTTTAAGAGCAAATCGAAAACGAAAACGAAAACGAAACAACGCAAATTATAACAAGTATTGTATCTAAAGATAAGAAATTAATGTATATGTAAAAAAATCTATTTTCAACGACTATCATCTTTAAGTTAATTCTATCTATCGTTCCCAAAAATATATCAGTATGTATTTCACAATTTAAATACTCACAAACGTCCAATTGCAAACTTTACATACAAAAAACCCAAATAGTAAAATTATAGAGCTAAATTAAAAAGTTAAATTAAGCGTTGCTTAGACAAAATCAAATAGATAATGCAAACCCATATCTAAGCATATACTTACATAAATATATACCAAGGCTTTGTACACAAAATAATAAATAAAAAAAATTCTAACAACAAATACACCTACATATGTGCAAGAAAAAATCAAAACGTAAGTTTTCGAATATCAAGAACTGCATTTAACTAATTTCAATGCAACAATAAATAAAACGACAAACTGCAGAAAAAATAAGAAATTAATTCATAACTGTTTTCAAGCTCACAACAATAATTGTAAAACAATTTCAATAATTTTTTGTAATACTCGTAAATTAAAAATTTATTATGCACTTCATTATTTTCTTAAAATAAAACAAAGTAATGTTATATAAAAGTGAAACACTTCCCAAAGAGCCAACAAACCCGAACATACATTAGTAAAAAAAAGTATATTTTGTTCACCTAAGGCGATGTTATTTAAAAAATAACGCAAGCTTTCAATAAGTATATTGCGACTGTAAATGTGTTTTTTAGATAGCTAAACTAAACTTTATACCGTACAATATTAGAAAATGGAATGTTGAAATGATGAAATTATATCGCAACTTCAGAACACTATCAAAATAAACTAATAACATCGTATATACGCTCGATATGCTGAATATGAATATTTACAAATCTTTAGAGATATGCATAATTAGAATTATATAATTCGAAAATACGTATTATGTATTTGCACAACCCAAACAGAGATTGACACAACAGCTGCAACAAGTAACATATACTACCAGACAGACTCAATAAATACAAAAAATTAAATACAAGAATTTGTTATGCATAAAAACATTAAATAAACTAAAATTACTAATACTAAACTAAATTTAAAAACGTATTTTTTGGTCGTTGTAGTACATAATAAAATTCAATAGCGGATATTTATTTTCTGAAGAATATATTTTTAAGTTTAACGTATTTTTCAGTTTCGTAACTGCCCAAATGGGCAGCACTGGCACCGATACAAAACAATCGATATATTTCCGCAAATATCGAAATTATATGTGAAGAAGCCCTTGTTATTAGCAAACTCAATTTTGGTTTTAATGTTTCTAATTGAAATTTTTCTAAACCAGAAAGTTCGTTGACATATTTTAATTGATGTTCACCGATTACAATACATGACAAAAGTTTGGCGCTAATTATTTTAAATTTATGCAGTCAATTGAAACAGAATCTGCAAATTATCGATAATAATAAGCATCGGGAATACATCATGGTGTGCAATGGTCAATGAATTTCCACAACATGAAATTCTGTGACGTCACAGCTCACAAGTTCTGCGTTGAATTACTTGAAGAGATATAAACAAATTTACATATTTCCTGTTGCAACTGACCTGATTCAAGTATTACAAGCAATAAAGTTAAAAATTTAAAAAATACATTTTATACCACAAGTATATACTGCACGATTCGAATATATTGTGTCGTCATGCACAGAGAAAATAAATCGAAGCAATTCTTTGCGCAACCTGTTTTCTGTATTCCTTGCTTATACACATACATTTCTCTTTCAGCTCAAACTTATCCATCGTTTTGACAGCTCTGCATTGTAAAACTCCGTCGTTTCAAAAATTAATAAAATGCAGTGAAAAAATTGTTTAGATTTTAGAAACAAAACACAATATGGCTACACAAAAGCCTGGAGAATGGGCGACTGGTCTACTAGCCAGATTCGAAGACCAGGTAAATGTTCTACAGCACTTTTTATATGTTGTGTCGCGATGCTTTCGAGCTGAGTGAAAAAATGTACCTGCTGCTGACATTGTTTTGGTGTGAGTGTGGGTGTAAAGGGGGCGTGGGCGGACGTTTGGCCGGCGACAGCTTCATGAATGAACTGAAAAGCTGTGTTTTTTTTCTGAACTAACGAAGCGTGTATACCCTTGAAAGGGCACAAATTATAATATATTTCCCGTCAGCTACAATTTTGAGTAATCATCTTAATTAAAATAAGGCAATGATAACTTTAAAAGTGCATTGAATTATTTTATTTAAGATGTTTATTCAAACTTATAGCTGACAGGCAATATATTAGATTCTGACGGGTGATATATTAGATTATTTGATTTAATAATAAGAAAAATTGTCAAATATATGACGAACAACAGTTGGTAAGAGTAAAATTTACTTATTTAATGAAATATTTTTCTTTTGCAGCTGCCAAACAAGATAGGAGCTTACGGAACACAGGCGCGCATGAACCAGGACCAATTGGTGGCATGCCTCATACACATCTCGCGCTACCGTTTTTCGCTGGTTATCTCCGGCTTGACGAAGATGCTTCAGCGAGTCAACGAGGCTGTAAGTAGTAACTAACTAATAAAAATAATAAACATAAAATATTAAAATCTAATTATATTATTTAACAGGCGCTACAAAATCGATATGAGCCAGATCGCTGCTACTTCGAATCTCTGGTCATCATATTGACAACGCTAGAACGTTGCCTAACCAATCAAACCAAGGATACGGCACGATTTAATGAGGCGATGAACGTGAAACTGTTGCTACGCGAAATTTCCCAGTTTGTGGATGTGCAAAGCGACAACAATCCAAATGCAGCTCAACTGAAGGCTCTGGCCTCCAAAGTTCTCTTTGCATTATCCCAAAATCATTTTTCTGCGGTCTTCAATCGCATCTCAGCGCGTATACAGGAGTTGACTTCGTGCTCTGAGGAGAATCCCGACTACAACGATATTGAGTTAATACAGCACATCGATATGGACATGACTAAGCTGACTAAGCTGTTGCAGGGTATTTTAAACTTGTGTCTTTACTATACCGATTTATTCTAAAATACTTCTTCTTTGCAGAAACAATTACCAAATTTCGCTCGAAGCGTGCACCACCGTTAATTTTGCTTTACTCACTGGAGAAAGCGATTTGGAATTGGATTGAGTATCATCCACAAGAATTTCAGGATCTACAGCGTGGCACTAATCGCGATATATCAACGTGTGTACCTATGAATTTATATGCCAATATTACTATTTAATGATTTTTTATTTTTAGCTGCTGGGAACCACTCTTGGACTTTGTGGAATATTTTAAAACGGAGAATAAGAAGAGCAAAACATTAGTTTGGCCTTTGCAAATGCTGTTGCTTATTTTGAATCCTTCAAGCCTGGAGGCTACTGTCAACGAGCTGCAGCAGTCAGAGAAGGAGAAGGAAAAGGAAAAGGTGCCCTCAAAGTCCACACAATCCACTTCGCGCGACAAAGATTTCTCGGCTAGGCAGTTTATTGAGAGCATTAAACGTGGCTTGGGTCCACATTCACCATCGAAACAGGTGACCGAATCATCGGCCATAGCCTGCGTGAAACTCTGCAAAGCATCCACATATATCAACAACAATGACTCTAACAATGTGGTCTTCAAATTGGTGCAGTACTTCATTAACGATCTCAAGGCGCTGCTGTTCAATCCGCTGAAGCCGTTCTCGCGAGGTCAGGGCTACAATTATGCCGACATCGAACTAATGATTGACTGTTGGGTTTCTTGTTTCCGGATCAGTCCTCACAACATTGAGGCACTGAAGGTGTGTCTCAATCTCTCCTCGCCGCAGGCCTATCATTTCGTGATTGTCTGTTCCTTGCTGCGGTAAGTAAAATATATAACAATATTTCAAGTCAGTATTTTAATATTTGAACACACATAATTCGAATTTCAGATTGGCACATATTTACGTTGACTTTCGGCTGCAGAACAAGAATCCATTTCGCATTGTCAACCAGCCACGATTGCCCTGGTGGCCACAGACCGATGTCGTCCATTATCGTTCCGCTGAGCTGCGCGCTCTCTTTACGGATACGTTGAACAAGGCCACCCAGGGATATATAGCACACACACCACTGCGCTATATAACCTCTTTAACGCTTAAGTCAAAGGACACACAGAAGGGCTTGACGCGTGCCGAGGAGGGACCAGCACACAAGATGCTATTGCTGCTGTTCGTGCGGCTCATACATGCTGATCCCACACTGCTCTTAAACGTAAACTAACTTCGTTAATTTCATTGTAACTTAATTATATTTGACCCTTCTGTAGACGCAGGGCAAAGTGGCGCACGAGGTTCAAAGCTCAACGTTGGAATTAATCAATGGTTTAGTTAGCCTCGTGCATCAGACAACTCTGCCAGATGTGGCACAAGAGGCTATGGAAGCTTTACTGGCTCTGCATGCACCTGAAAAAATTGAAGTTTGGAATCCAGAAGCACCTATTAATACATTTTGGGATGTGAGTTCTCAGGTGCTGTTCTCCATCTCGCAGAAACTCATCCAGCATCAGATAGCCAACTATACGGATGTACTAAAGTGGCTGCGTGAGATACTCATCTGCCGTAACACGTTTCTGCAGCGGCACAAGGATTATGCGCACGTTGGCAGTCAGATAGCCATATGCAAGCAAGCCCACATAAAAATGGAGGTCGTCTTCTTTATGTACCTGTGGAGTGTGGACTTGGATGCGGTCCTGACATCGCTCTCTTGTTTTGGTCTCCTCTGCGAGGAGGCTGAAATCTGCTGTAGCTCGGATGAGCTAACCGTGGGCTTCATCATGCCCAACTATCACATCTACCAGGAGCTCGCACAGCTCTCGTCATGTAAGCTAAACAATATGTCTTTATTTGTTATCATACATTTAGTATATGTAATTTCTTTTGTAGCCTCCACGGACGCACGTATTTGCTATTTTGAGAACAACCATGGCAGTGTGCTAAGTCGCTTGACGTTGCAGAAGCGCATCATGATATTGCTGCGCAAGATTGAGCACTGTGTGCACGGTGTTCAGCCTGCCTGGGAGGAAACATTTCGCAACTGGGAGGTGCTTAGCAAGGTGCTGCAGACCTACCCCAAAGTAAAGTCCGAGGATGCACAAGCGGAAATGTTTCATCGCGGCATGGGAAAACGTCGGGCTAGCCACCAAAGCTCCGAGCACGACCTGGAGGAGCAAATCAACGAATGGGCCAACATGACGTGGTTCTTGTTGGCCTTGGGCGGTGTTTGCCTGCAGAAGCGAAATAGTAGTCGCCAGCTTCTGCTGCAGCAATCGCAGAACAATGCATCGGTTGCATCCCTGGCTCAGGCCTCACTCTACTCCAGCTCGACCAGCTCTGGTCATGGCTCGCTTCATCCCAGCACAGTCTCTTTGTCCGCCATTCTGCCAGCCCCGCCACAGGATGTCAGCTATTGTGCAGTTACGCAGTGCGTATTAATATGAATTAAATTCCATTTTAAGGATATTCTAAGGAATACTAATATTAAACTCCATTTTTCCAGATTCATTGGACAGCTGCTTCGGCTGTTGGTGTGCAACAATGAGAAGGTCGGTTTAAATATACAGAAAAACGTGAAGGAGTTGGTTGGCGAGGAAATGTCCACACAGCTATATCCAATACTCTTTGATCAGATACGATCCATAGTCGAAAAATTTTTCGACCAACAGGGCCAGGTCAATGTGAGTGTTACAGATATTAACACACAGTTCATCGAGCACACGATTTACATAATGAAATCGATACTGGATCCCAAAGCGAGTAGGGATCCCAACAACGAGACGCCGTCGCCATCGGAACATTTGGGTGTGACCAGTATTGAAGGCATGATGTTGAGCATTGTGCGATATGTGCGTCACCTGGACATGAATGTCTATGCCATTCGAGTTAAAACTAAGCTGTGCCAACTTGTGGAGGTCATGATGAAGCGTCGCGATGATTTGGCCTTCCGCCAGGAGATGAAGTTTCGCAATAAACTAGTCGAATATCTAACGGATTGGGTGATGGGCACCTCGCATCAGATAGCTCCACCCAGCTCCGCAGATGCCTCCCTCATGACGAACACCACAACGATCTTTCGTGATCTCGATCAGGCCTGTATGGAGGCTGTCGCCGCTCTACTGCGTGGACTGCCGCTGCAGCCTGAGGAATCGGATCGTGGCGATCTTATGGACGCAAAGAGCGCATTGTTTTTGAAGTATTTCACATTGTTTATGAATCTCCTAAATGACTGCACAGACAGTTCGGAGGCTGAAAAGGACATAAATAGTACTCCTCTCTTGCCGCCGCGTCCACGTATGGCTGCTGGAAAGCTGACCGCTCTGAGGCATTCCACCATACAAGCCATGTCCAATTTGCTTGGCGCCAACATTGACTCCGGCCTGATGCACTCCATCGACTTGGGCTATAATCCCGATTTGCAAACACGTGCCGCTTTCATGGAGGTACTCACCCAGATTCTACAGCAGGGCACAGAGTTTGACACGCTAGCCGAAACAGTCTTGGCCGATCGCTTCGAGCAGCTTGTCCAACTGGTGACAATGATCAGCGACAAGGGCGAACTGCCCATCGCCATGGCACTGGCCAATGTGGTGACCACCGCGCAAATGGATGAACTGGCTCGTGTACTAGTCACGCTGTTCGATGCCAAGCACTTGCTCTCCCCCCTGCTGTGGAACATGTTCTATCGCGAAGTCGAAGTCTCCGACTGCATGCAGACGCTCTTCCGCGGCAACTCGCTGGGCAGCAAGATTATGGCCTTCTGCTTTAAGATCTATGGAGCCAGCTATTTGCAAATGCTCCTCGAGCCGCTTATTCGTCCATTGTTAGATGCACAGGAGGAGACTTGTTTCGAGGTGGATCCTGCTCGACTGGAGCCCAACGAGGACATCGAAGAACATCGCAATAATTTGATTGCGCTCACCCAGAAAGTATTCGATGCTATTATAAATTCATCCGATCGATTTCCGCCGCAGCTGCGCTCCATGTGTCATTGCCTGTACCAGGTGCTGAGTAAACGTTTTCCAAATCTACTCCAGAACAACATTGGTGCCGTGGGCACAGTCATATTCCTGCGCTTCATTAATCCAGCTATAGGTAAGTCACTGTTCCCATTGAGGTTTCATGAAACACATTTGTAAATTTTGTAATAATGTTTTCGACCGTCTTCATTACAGTTTCGCCACAGGAGCTTGGCATCGTAGGCAAACAGGTGCCCAGCTCGGCCAAGCGCGGTCTGATGCTTATGTCCAAAATACTGCAAAACATTGCGAACCATGTTGAGTTCTCCAAGGAGCAACACATGCTCTGCTTCAACGACTTTCTAAGGGATCATTTTGAGGCCGGACGTCGGTTCTTCATACAGATCGCCTCCGATTGCGAGACAGTTGATCAAACGTCGCACAGCATGAGTTTTATTTCGGATGCAAATGTGTTGGCGCTGCATCGTTTGCTGTGGACGCACCAGGAGAAGATTGGCGACTATTTATCCAGCAGTCGCGATCACAAGGCCGTTGGTCGACGACCCTTTGACAAGATGGCCACATTGTTGGCCTATTTGGGTCCGCCGGAACACAAACCTGTGGACTCACACATGATGTTCAGTTCGTATGCACGCTGGAGCTCCATCGATATGTCCTCAACAAATTTTGAAGAGATTATGGTTAAGCATCAAATGCACGAAAAGGAGGAGTTCAAGACGCTCAAATCCATGAACATCTTTTATCAAGCGGGCACCAGCAAGTCAGGCTATCCAGTTTTTTACTACATAGCCAGGCGTTACAAGTGAGTTTCTGTAAATCATAATATATATAATATAAAAATATATTTTATTTTCTAGGATTGGTGAAACGAATGGTGATCTGTTGATATACCATGTCATACTCACGCTGAAGCCCTTCTGTCACTCACCCTTCGAAGTGGTCATTGATTTTACGCACACATGCTCCGATAATCGCTTCCGCACCGAGTTTCTGCAGAAGTGGTTCTATGTTTTGCCCGCTGTGGCCTATGATAATGTGCATGCGGTTTACATTTACAACTGCAATTCGTGGGTGCGAGAGTACACAAAGTTCCATGATCGGATTCTGGCGCCGCTCAAGGGCTATCGCAAGCTGATGTTTCTCGAGTCACCCAACAAGCTGTGCGATTACATTGATGCCGAGCAGCAGAAGCTGCCAGGCGCCACGCTATCCCTGGATGAGGATCTGAAGGTGTTTAGCAATGCGCTCAAGCTCAGTCACAAGGACACGAAAGTGGCCATCAAAGTGGGTCCCACTGCACTGCAGATTACGTCCGCGGAGAAGACTAAAGTCTTGGCACATTCCGTGCTCCTAAACGATGTTTATTATGCGTCAGAAATTGAGGAAGTCTGCCTGGTAGATGATAACCAGTTCACGCTATCCATTACCAATGAAAGCGGTCAGCTCAGCTTCATTCACAATGACTGCGACAACATTGTGCAGGCCATTATACACATACGCAACCGCTGGGAGTTGAGTCAGCCGGATTCGGTGACTGTGCATCAGAAGATACGGCCCAAGGATGTGCCCGGCACGCTGCTCAACATGGCACTGCTCAACCTGGGTTCGTGTGATCCCAATCTGCGCACAGCTGCCTACAACCAGCTCTGCGCTCTGACCGCCACATTCGATCTGAAGATTGAGGGCCAGCTCCTGGAGACTCAGGGTCTGTGCATACCCTCAAATAATACCATTTTTATCAAGTCTGTCAGCGAGAAGCTAGCCACCAATGAGCCGCATCTGACACTGGAGTTTCTTGAGGAGTCCATTCAGGGCTTTCAGCGCAGCACCATTGAGCTGAAGCATTTGTGCCTGGAGTACATGACGCCCTGGCTAAAGAACCTAACCAAATTCTGCAAGTCCAATGACGATGCCAAGAAGCTAAAGGTCTCGCAGATTCTAGACAAGCTCATTTGTCTGACCATCGACCAAAAGGAAATGTATCCCTCGGTGCAGGCTAAAATCTGGGGCTCCATTGGACAAATACCGGAACTGATTGATATGGTGCTGGATAACTTTCTGCACAAGTCGATTGGGTTTGGATTGGGCTCACCACAGGTAGAGATCATGGCCGATACGGCTGTGGCATTGGCTTCCGCCAATGTTCAGCTGGTTTCGAAGAAAGTCATAACGCGTATGTGTCGTGTCATGGACAAGTCTTGCACGAATCCCACACAGTATCTGGAGCAGCACATGATGTGGGACGACATAGCCATATTGGGACGCTATCTACTCATGTTGTCTTTCAACAATTGTCTGGATGTAGCCACATCGGTTCCGTATCTGTTTCACACCATCACATTTCTGGTCTGCTCCGGATCGCTTTCTATGCGCGCTTCCACCCATGGCCTGGTCATCAATATTATACACTCGTTGTGCACCTGCACAAATCCCTCGTTTGGTGAGGAGGCACAGCGTGTCCTGCGGCTCTCACTCGATGAATTCTCGTTGCCCAAATTTTATCTGCTATTCGGCATCAGCAAGGTCAAATCGGCCGCTGTCACCGCTTTCCGCTCCAGCTGTCGCCACCCAACCGAAAAATGGCTAGGAAATGAGCGCGTCACACAACCGTTGCCAGCGGACCGGGAACGCCTCTCGCTGCCCTCTTTGGAGGTGATCACTGATGCGCTGCTTGAAATCATGGAAGCCTGCATGCGCGACATTCCCGACTGCGAGTGGCTTCATACTTGGACTACGCTGGCGCGCAGCTTCGCCTTTTGCTATAATCCGGCGCTGCAACCACGCGCTCTAATCGTCTACGGCTGCATCAGCAAGAGCGTTACGGATCACGAGGTGAAGCAACTGCTGCGGATCTTAGTCAAGGCGCTGGAGGCCTTCAATGATTTGATATTGATTGAGGCGCTCGTTATGTGCCTCACCCGAATTCAGCCGCTGCTGCGCCCTGAGTCGCCAATTCATCGTGCACTCTTCTGGGTGGCCATCTCCGTGTTGCAGCTGGACGAGATTACGCTCTATGGTGCTGGCCTGGCGCTGCTCGAACAGAATCTGCATACGCTCAAGTCGCAGGGCTGCTTTGACAAGAAGGAAACCATTGCCGAGGTCATGATGAAAACCCGCGAAAAGCTCGAATGGCACTTCAAGCAACTGGACCATGCGGTCGGCCTATCTTTTCGCAGCAATTTCCACTTTGCACTCGTCGGACATCTCATCAAAGTGGGTTACTATGACGGTAAATGTAAGCCATCATTTAATTCCCTTTTTCCGACAGGGCTATCGTCATCCAACACCCACTACAGTGTCGCGAACGTCCCGTGTGCTGACCATGCTGCTGGGCATTATAGCTAAGCCGCTTCATCGTGACAAATTCGAGGTGTCGCCGGACAGTGTGGCCTACTTGACGGCTCTGGTAGCCGTCTCCGAGGAGGTGCGCTCCCGCTGCCATGTGAAGCATGCTTTGCCACGCTGGCCCGCGGATTTGAGCGGCAGCAGCATGGATAGTGGCGATATAGCCAATGGCGTGCAGTCTGTAAGTGCAAAGAAATATATATTTTAGGTTGACAATTTAAATTGATTATAATAATATATTTCAGATTGGCCAGCCATTGTCGCGACGTCAGAAGAGTTGGGATATCCTAGATCAGTCAGCCCTGCAGTTTGCGCGTCAACATAAAGTACCCACTTTGCAGGTAAGCCGATGAGCAATAAATTAAATTATCTGATTTAAATGTGTATTCTATTTGAATTGAAATCGTTGTGCAAAAGTTGTTATAACCATTTGCTATAGTAACTTTTGGCTATCCACTTGTAATATTGAGAATACTCTTATGTATACATCCCGCCTATGTATTATCGACTATCTATTCGAAATTCAGCTGTTGCATAACAAATTAATTAATCGTTCAATTACTTTTTTTCTTATCTCTTTTTATGTTTGTTTTGACAAATACAAAAAAAAAACAAAAAAATAAAAATAAACCGTAACATACATTTATCACAACGTAACTCGTATATACTCTATGTATACTACATAATATATGCCTGCTGCCTCTTACATCTAATTGGTGCTTGTAACTCTCATCAATATACTTATATCTATATATATCTACATAAACTACTCGTAATTGCCACTACTACTACTACGCATGAACATGTCATTTGGTTTACGTTTGTTTTGGTTATCGATCACAATAAAAAATATAAATAAAAAAAACAACAACAACAAATGAATAACACAACAACTAAAATCAAAACTTCAAACGTAGAATGCGAGAGTTTTATTTAAAACTCAACGCTCATTTTCGGTACCAACCACCAAGGATCCGAATAATGCTAGCGGCATCGAAGAACGTCAGGTATTGCCTAAAACAAAACTCTATTTCTATTTACCTAGACTCTTAGACTATCGATAACATAACATTTATCTTCTTCAAAACCTAGGCTTGTTATTGTAATTACGTATTATTTTCCTGCATGGCACTGCCTGTTCAATAACAAACCCATTAATTCCATTTCAAACTTTTTAAATATTTAACCTCTATATATTTTTTCGTTCACAATAAAACGTCCTTTTTAATTATCTCAATGTCTCAAATTAGCCGATTTGTTAATGAATTCGAACATATTTTTGATAACATTTTACAAAACCCCAACAGGAACGCGGATCACGTTCGTCTGTCTCAAATGAGTCGAATGTTTTACTTGATCCGGAGGTGCTGCCTGATCTATCCCTACAAGCCCTGGTTCTGACGGTTCTAGCTACCCTCGTCAAATACTCTTCGGATGAGAACGAAACACGCGTTTTGTATCAGTATTTGGCCGAGGGTTCCGTCGTGTTTCCCAAAGTATTTCCAGTCATGTAAGTTACGAGCTGCAATTTCTAATGCATTTCTCTTTAACATGTGCATTACTATTTATTACAGACACTCGCTGCTGGATCAGAAGATTAACAATATATTATCCGTATCACACGATCAAGTTGTTTTGAACTCCGTGCAGAGCATCATTCAAAACATGCTGGCCAGCGAGGATCCCTCCCAGCAGCAGCTACACTTTCTGCAAAGCTGTGGTTTCGGCGGACTCTGGCGTTTCGCTGGGCCCTTCACAAAGGTTTGTTGTGTGATGGTATTTAAATTACCATCTGGTTAACATTAATCGTATCTCTCAGTACAACATGATGGGTGAATCGTCCGAGTTGTTTGTCAACTGCTTGGAGGCCATGGTGGAAACTTGTTTGCCAGGCGATGAATCCATACCAGTGCCACCCTCGCCGCGCCCTTATAATCTAAGCTCCAGCTTAAGCAGCCTTACACTTGGCTCACCCACAGACAAAGGTAAACTTTTACTTCACAATTTCAATCAGTAAATGTTCAAAATAGATGCTTAAATATATCATTAATTTAAAATTTGCTTATAGTTTAGCCCGTTTTTAGCGACGTATTTGAGATGATATTTTTGTTATATACTTGACTTTTGATACAAATGTTATACATTCTCTATTTACTCTTCTTTAACGCAACACACCATTATGTTACCATATAAAGCATTCTCATCGGAATCATTAGACTTTTATGACAATTGCGTCGGCAGCGTCAGCTCTCTGCGCCGCGCCTCACACAGCAAATCACGCGGCAAACATCGTTTAAACGAAAGTCCATCACATTGAGCAACAAGTGTTTTCAAAAAATTAATTTAAAAAAGAAATATAATACATAAACTCAAATGAATGCTAATGTGCAACACAACTCACTTAAATATCTACATCAAGTGCTTTGGAGAGCCTATTGTACAGTCATCTAATCGCCACTATCTAAATTAAAACATCACTAACAACCGAAACGAATCAGGCAATTGGAAAATTCTCTAACAAGCGGCAAAACATCATGATCATTATGCAAATTGTTATCAAACTCCCCAAAACGAATTGAAAAAAAACCCAAAAATAACATTTGAATGTTTGGCTATTTGAGAAATCTATTTAATAATATTTACGAGTACCTTTAATATTAAATGTTGTTTGCATTCATTCATATTAACTAAGCATGAATTGGTCGTTGTTAATAGCGATAACTTACCAAATTTGCATTCCTAGTAACCTGCATCCATATTTTATTATACATATATATTATTAAAGTAAATAAAAATAACTTTTATGTAACGTACCTAAAGCTTATAGAATTGAAGCTGCATGCAAATTCCAAATATTGATTAAAGCAAAAAACATGCTAAATCAAGTGCACAAATTAACTTAAATAAATTTTGAGTTTATTACTTAGCTGTAAGTTAGACTAAATAATGAGAATCGTTACAGCGACATTTTATATAATTATACATTGCATGGCATATTTTGGTTAGTTAAACAGAATACAAATCTAAGAAAATAGATAATACACTTTTTTTTACACATTAGTTAGTACTAATTTGTTGATGCAGATGTTTGAAGTTTGTGTGGGAAATGCTCTTTAATTTTCTGTTTATACTATATTCACTCTATTCACATATATTATACAATTTAAGTTTATTTAATTTTGCATAATTTATGTATACGTTTATGCCTCTTATATCTTATTTTCAGCTGCATGAATAACAACAACAACACCACGCACTAGACGTACCACACTTATCGCAAAAGTAATGCGTTTTTTGAATATGTTCAAAAAATGTTTCTGAACCAAATAATATAACCATTAAATGTACAAACGCGTTTCAAACGAATATATATCTATTGATGTCAGTTATGCGTGTCAAACCAAAAATAACAAAATTATAAATGTAAAAATATATTGTATATGTATGTGTGAGCAAGGCAAACCAGATGGCAAAATGCAAGGAACCCCCCGAATACCGTTAGAGAAATAGCATTTGCATATATATATATATATTTTGACAGTGTATTATGAAAGCTCACAATTTTTAACAATTATCAACCTATGAAGTTTTTAAAATATTTATGTACGCGTAGTTTAACAATAAGCACGTAAACCTACTCACTCTAGTTCCTGACAAGATCGTGTCCAAGGCTCAAAGGCACCATTTGTATCAGAATTCAATATACAAAACAAAAACTACCACAAAAAGCTTTAAGAAACTGGCATGCAATATTGCGGCCTTCGAATTATTTTGTATTATATGCGAATATCCCGCTGCAACTAACAAATTTGTAAATGAATGGCATTTATTTTATGTTTTTTTTTTTATATATTTTACTTAAGCTCATCACCCATTTAACAATATTTCCTAATTTATTTCATATACATACGTGTAATTTTTCATTTAATTTTATAAAAAGTTGTAAAACACCAAAATACGAAACCCCTACAATTAAGCAAGACCCAGTCCGCTTTTAATGCAAATTAGGCTTAGGTATAAAGAACGTTTTAAATTTCGTAAATCGAATTAGTTTTAAACAAACAAACATTTTACATTTGTACCTCTTTTTGAACAGTTTAGTAACAAAAATAGTCGCAACAATTTAGTACGTTATCTTCCTTCCCCTTCTTATAAGCGAAACTAGCACAAGAATTTTACTTATTATCAATTGCAAAAAAAAAAAACATGTTTAACCCAACTTTATTAGAACGGGGACTTCTATGTATCACAAATCCGAGAAACGTTACTTCGCGTATAAGTATAATATATATCTGTCTGTGTTGCTATATGTGTATGTATTTGAGATCGAAACTTATGTATTGTATTTTACGACGCGATTACAAAAAAAAAAAACATTTGGCGTATCTATGCGTCTAACTAAAGAAATATATTCAAATGTTCATGTTTCAAATTATCAATGTACAAGTATGTCAAACAAGTAAATTTACTCTCAATAAAATGTAAAAAAAATTTAAAAAAAAAAAAAAGATTTATATATATATTTTAATTGATTGGGAAAAGGCTCTTTTTAAGATATGTTCGATTAATCTTTTTGAAAATCTAAATTCCAGCATTCTCGACGTCTTTCATATGCAAACAAACATTCTCTTTATCGCAATTCCAAGATATCAACCCCAGAGCAGATACCACCATATGCACTTGTCAAGCAACCCATTTCATAAGATTGAAAACCTCCCCCACGACGCAGCAAGGCTGCCAAATCAGTGGCATCAACTCAAATGTTGTTTTTGTATTTGTTAACTTCTCGATTTCATGCATGCGATTAAACGACCCTCAATGCTGCATGCTACACACTCACCCTCTGAGCGTAGGTCGAGCAGGTGAATTTTGTCAATGGGCCAATCCCTGTTGCAAACGCGCCAAAAACGGGGCAAGTGCCACAGCTGACCGGGCCAAATCTCTAAATTTCAATCCCAATACTTGTGGGAATGCTTGAAGTAAACTTTCTCACGATGCGCCGCTGCAAGCGACACACCGGCTGGCAAGTGGCTGGCACTGGCTCTCGCACTGGCAACTGGTACGGGTGGTGGTTGCGGTGGTTGCTCGAGCAAGCGCGACCCGTCCCCGTCCGTAAGTGTAACGCAATGTCGCGCCAAAGAGGAAATGAGGTCTGGGTCTCGAGCTGGCCTGCGACAAAGGGAAGAGCGCACAAAAAAAAAAACACACACACAGCCAACATGAAAGAAACAGAAAACGAACAATGCCATCGTTGAGATTGCCGCTCTGGGCCCAACTACTGAGGGTAGCAAAAGGGATCGGAACGGGCATGGCACGCATGGGGCACGGTTGCCAGAGAGTGTGCGAGGCGCATACAGGCAGTCAGGTCGAGGTCATGTCGCTGTCGCAGTCGCAGTCGCAGACGCTCTTGAGTTAAATGTTGCACGCAGCCAGCTCGTGTGTGCGTGTGGTGCGAGTTGCTGCTTGCAATGCCGATGGTGCTGGTGCTGGTGGTGGTGGTTGCTCTGCTTTGGCCTTTGTCTCTTGCTTATGCTCTTGCCTGACTCTGTTCCTGTTGCGCAGGCGCACGGCAGTGGCACGAGAGAAAGAGAGATCGCCGCTCTGGCAAAGATCGCACTATTAAGATCAGGCAGCAGCAGCAGCCTGCACTGAGCAAAATTATTAATATGATAGTCTGCATATTTTATTGTAATTTTATTCTTTTTTAATTTACCCATCTTTGTATTTCTGCTTAGCTTTTTTAAATATATCTTAAATATTAATATTTTCGTTTGTTAACAATATCATTTCTTGCAGTGTTAATAAATGGCTTCCGCTCCTTAGCTGTAATAATTATACCCTTTACTTAAAAGCGGGAACAAACTGGGTGAATCAATATTAATTTATTCAGACAAATCATTGAAAAAAATTGTGTACAGATCATATTGAGTTTATAATAGGGGATTAAAGATTCGAGATTTCTGTATCATTTGATGTTTTAGATGTGTAAATATTTTTGTCGGATCTTGTTTGATTTCTTTAGAGAATATAGTCAGCAATATTTTAGACACATTTGGTTGAGCACATTTTCTGAATATCGCAGTTTTATAGAGTATTTAATAGTTGAGTAACTAAAACATTGAATGATGCACACGTGCAGCGTCGAGTGAATATTGCCCCAAGCAGAGAGTCGCAGCCACACACACCGACAACCGACGACCGACGACACGATTGATGCTCGTCTTGGGCCATCATTCCCGATCCGTTCCGATCCGCTTCGGCTCGCTTTGCTTTGCTCTGATCGTTTTGTGCGTTGCGTGGTAGCAGTTAGGGGAGGATTTTGCAAGTGTGCGCGCCGCCGCCGCCGCCGCCGCCGACGCTGCTGCTGCTTATGTTGCAGCTACAAAAAGGATCAGTTTACCTTGCGGCAAGATCATTTCTCAAGCGACTACCGTGCGGTGAAGAGCTGCAAGTGCCGGTTCCGGAGCATCGTTATACATTTAGCACGCCAAATTTAATTAAACTTAAACTTAATACGTACAACTAAGTTAGCACAATGGCCTTAGACAGTCAAAGATTTATGACGAAGACGCAGCACTATCGCAAGGTGACCAAACCGTTGCTCGAGCGCAAGCGACGCGCACGAATGAATCTGTATTTGGACGAGCTGAAGGACCTCATTGTGGATACAATGGACGCGCAGGGGGAGCAGGTCAGCAAGCTGGAGAAGGCTGATATACTGGAGCTGACGGTTAACTATCTGAAGACCCAACAGCAGCAACGCATGGCCGGCGTCAGAGCTAGCACTCCTCCAAGCGGCTCCTCCTCCTCCTCCATTTGCACGCCCACTTCACCAGCAGCACCTGAAACCCAGTTGAACTTTGACAAATTTCACGCTGGTTACACACAAGCCGCCTACGAGGTTTCGCACATATTCTCGACGGTGCCCGGCTTGGATCTCAAATTTGGCACACATCTGATGAAGCAGCTCGGCCATCAGCTGAAGGATATGAAGCAACAGCTCAGCAGTCCTGTGTCTTGCGGGGACGCCAACGAGCCAGTCAATCTGGCCGATGTCAAGCATCGTCGTTCCACATCACCTGAAGAAAATCTGGACATGGGCGAGGAGGTTTGGCGACCGTGGTGATTCTCATTCTCATCAGCCAATCATTTAGCTTTATTAACTTTGCACATTGAGAGCTTTATTTATCCGGTTTCAGTTAGTAAGATTTAATTGAGTTTCCCAAGCATCTATTGTAAACATTGATCAGTTAATTATTTAACAAGTTTATAAACATTTATCATGTGATGTTCCTGTGATAGTTTTTAAGTGCGTTTTTTTATATATATTATTGATCTCTAGTAGTAAATAATACTTATGTATACATAACTTATTGTAACGCAATTACCTTGAGCTTCCAATTGAGCTTCCCATTAGATTTAACGAAAAAAAAACATAACTTAATTAAGACAAACCATTTACCTTTAAAGAACATGCTTTACTTATGATATTTAAAAAAAATATATAAATTAAATAAATAATAAAAATGAAGAAAAATATATTTATCTGATTTTTATTTATTAAACACACTTTGTAGAAGGAGTAATTAATCGATTAACATTCGATATAAATACTATTCAAAAATGATAGGTGTACTTTTATGGCATACTTAAAGTATGTTTATTATATTTTGTTTTGAAGTTTGTAAATCATTGAAGAAAACACGTGCCTAAAATATATAAATACTAGACGTTCATCACGATCGGAGTCTATATAGCTGGGAGAGTGACAGGAGTGGCAAGAACTTATATATCAGCAGATTAAGCCAATTTTACAAGGGTAGGTAATCTTCTATGTATAAAACAAATCCATCTTTCAGGTATTTGATTTCGTAGCCATTCGAATAGTATATTAAATAAAACACAATTTAATATCTCTCTGTCTTAATATAATTATACAATTCAGAAACAACTAGTTAAAGCTTAAATAATTGCAGATTATGTTTTATTTGTTCACGCTTAAATTATATAATAAAATAATTTAGCATTCAGCTAAACCATATTTGCTCATCGAGAGTCGATCAACTTAACCCAAAACATCCAAATTAAGTGCGCCGCTCAACTCATGCTTAATCAAATTATTCACATTTGATTATTCATATTATGCCACACTTAACAACAGCCCCTGCCAACATGCTCATGTAAAGAGCACCCAGTACCACCTCACACTAAAACTCCACTCCAGCCCAATTACAAGAGCCTGGAACGTGCACGACTTACAGTCAAAAGTCGGAAGTGTGTCCACCGTGCGCTAAGCATGAGCAGCGAGGAGCAAGCAGCGAGCATCGAACAGCATCGCTTGCCCCCTGCCCGACCTCTACTTACTTACAAAAGCAGCAGGAGAAGCAGCAGCAGCAGCAGTGGCAGTGGCAGTGGCAGAGCAGCGCCT
The DNA here is from genome assembly GCA_035042405.1 of Drosophila demipolita. Classification (NCBI taxonomy): domain Eukaryota; kingdom Metazoa; phylum Arthropoda; class Insecta; order Diptera; family Drosophilidae; genus Drosophila; species Drosophila demipolita. Next base: position 1,317,645 of record JAWNLI010000349.1, on the reverse strand, counting down.
GCAGACACAACGGGAACACACATTAAGCACACTCGTCGCACACGAGCAATGTTCCCACAGGAGCATAACTGGCCAACAACAAGTGCAGGACGAACCGAAATGCCGAATGCCAATGGACACATAAACAGGAAGTGCTTCTCTTTCGTCTGCTCCGCCTAAGTGAAACGCCCCAGCAAAACGCTGCTGCTGCTGCCGGCGTTGTGTGGTTGAGTCGTTCCCACGCCAACGGGCAACAAATGAGATGGCAAGAAGCGTGCAGCAGTTCATTATCCTTTCGCTCGCCCATATAGGCAAATCATAACACAAATCTAGAAATGGCAGCTGCGCCACAAACACAAACTGCAAAAATTCCCATGGCCAGGCTTCGTTGCCCATTGAGCAGGTGAGCCCCTAAGGAAAAAAAAAAAATATATATATATATATATATATATTGGTGTGAGAAACCAAGGAGGAAAGTGTTTCCCACGATATACTGCAGAGCACACAGACACACACACAAAAAGGTAACGATCCTGGCAAAGGCAGCGATCCTGCTCCCTGGCCCGCCAATGATAAGGGTGCCAACAATAAGAAATCGAGCGAACAATAAGAAACCAGCGGAAGGCAGCCTGCAAGCAACCCTCATATGCCAGCACACGCTGCACACCGAAATGCCGAATGCCGAATGCCAGCACAGCAGAGCTGCCGGGCAGCCGAGCAGCCGAGCGACCAGAGTGAGCCAGAGAACGGAGCAAGAATCTTAGGGATCGACATGGGGGTTGTTTTTGACGTTCGGCTATAAAAGGCAGCGACCAGTTGGACTGAGTACACACAACGTCTTGCACACTCAGAGCAGCAACAGCTCAGCAGAGCCAAAAGAAAGAAATATACAAGAAACACCAACAAGCATACCAAATACACCGCAAGATGTCTTCAATGCATATGTCGGAAATGTCCAAGACGTATCAGTACCGCAAAGTGATGAAACCACTGCTGGAGCGCAAGAGGCGCGCACGCATCAACAAGTGTTTGGATGAGCTTAAGGATCTGATGGTCGCCACGCTGGAGTCGGAGGGCGAGCATGTGACCCGTTTGGAGAAGGCCGACATACTCGAACTGACCGTCACCCATCTGCAGAAAATGAAGCAGCAGCGCCAGCACAAGCGAGCCAATGGCTCCGACGAGACCTTAACACCAGCTGAGGGTTTCCGCTCGGGCTATATACATGCCGTCAACGAGGTATCCCGTTCGCTGTCCCAACTGCCCGGCATGAACGTCAGCCTGGGCACACAATTGATGACACATCTTGGCCAGCGACTAAATCAATTGCAGCCAGCGGTCAAGGAATTGTTGCCAGTGACAGCGCCACTCTCCGTTCACATTGCCAGCCGTGGTGGCTACTCCGTGCCGATCTCGCCCGTCTCCAGCTTCGCCGGCAGCCCCAACTCGAGTGTGGCCAGCGAACAACTGGGCAGCGCATCACTGCTTACCACTTGCTCCAGCAATCTCAGCATCGATGTCCTCAAAATGGAGGAAGCAGTCGACAGCGAAGACGAAGAGAATGTCTGGCGTCCCTGGTAGAACGAGAGAGAGAGAGAGAGAGAGAGAGAGAGAGAGAGAGAGATAAAGAGTTACGAATTAGTAAAACGTCTTCCAAGTCAATGGGTTGCTAACCAAGCCCCATTGACTCCCAATTAGCATTAAGTAAAAAAAATGAAATGAAAAGAAAAAGCTTTAAACAAGGCGCAGTTGATGTGATAATAAATTAAATAACTAAAATTAAAATACATCCAAATGTTTTTTTTTTATTCTCCATTGGCAAACTTTTAGGTAAAATATATTCTTACTCATATATTTGGTATTTACTGCAATAGTTAATTGTCAATAAGCCAAATTTGTGTATCCAATTGGCCAAACTAATTCTGAGAACATATTAGCTTGGATTCAGGTTCTACGAGCGGAAATGGCCTAAACATTGTCCAAATTACGGCTACATTTTTATCGAACCCAACTGAGTCGATTCGTTGTAATTTTCTGCTCTTTCTTATTGTTACGAATGCTGACCAAAAAATCCCAAAACAATAGAAAGCGAAAACAATGCCAAGGCCAAGAAGAAACCCAAAAAAGAAAAACAAAAAAAGAGAAGAAAAAAATATATGTATATAAATCGATGTCCGTTACGAGGCTACCGAAGCGTCCACGCTCAAAAGATCCAAGGCACCCTTGAACACGTGTGCAGACAATAAGACGAGGCAACCTACAAAAAATTAGAGACTTATCTCTTTGGCGTGTCTAATCGAGTTACGACAATGTCGTTCAGCCCTAAACCCAAAACGAACTCGGCCATAGAAAGCCGAGCCGAACAAAAGCAGAAAAGGATCGAGTCATCGCCGGACAACCCTCCAGGCCAACCTCCAACTCAGCCATCATCCTTTTTGGGCACTCGACTAGAAAATCGTGTGCACAATGGTCAGCTAAGACAAGGCAAGTCAAGGCACGGCAAGGAAAGACACATAATTGCTTGGGCTGTCTGCTTGGCATTCAGGTAATTATAAATGATTGCCCTGCCCTATGGCAATCCCCAGCTTGGGCTCTGACAGGATATCACTTTTGGCTGGCCCGCATCATTTGCTTATCTGCGCTGCTGCTGAGGATGTGGCTGATGCCACAGTTGTTGCTGTTGTTGTTGTTGCTCTTGTTGTTGTTGCTCCAACAAGACCAGTAGCCCTGACGCCTGAGCTGTTAACAATCAATGAAGTTAAGGCCAGACACATAAAATAGTCCAGAGAATATACAAATTATGTGGGCACCTCTATGGATGCATAAATGTGGCCTTGATCAGAGTAAACAATCTCAAGATTTAAGATACCAGTTTCTTTTAGGAGTCAATATATCTTAGGATGGGATTCTTGTGTTGCTGCTTAAGTTACGATTTATGTAACCGCTTTAATAATAAATATACCATACAAGTGGTGATAAATTATTCTGATTTAAGAATTACTAAAGGAAACAAATTATTCATATTACAAAATTAGCTCTCTAATTTGGAATAAAATGCCATATAAATAATAACGCTAAAATATTTTTTAAATATTAAGTTAATATATTATGTTATAGCATTGTTGTTGTCAACTAAGATCAACGAAATTAAATAATTATAAACACTGCTAAATTTGCTAAAAATTAGAATGTTTGAATTTCAGTAAATTAATAAGAATATTTTATTATTGTCGTTTAATCATTAATCATCTTAATAGGAAACATGATAAATTCGACCTTGCAAAGTAATTTGCATAAATATTATTAATCAAAGATTAATAATATTACTATTGTCCAACTCAAATTTAGTTTCAATAGAGTACAAATTTGCATTAGATCAATACATAAACCCGTAAAAAAATAGCAACTATTTGTTGATCCTCGCCCATCCCTAGGCAGCATAATTGTGGCATGGCAACAACAACAACAACAAAGACAACAAGATGCCCAACCAGAGACGACAATGGACAATAAGCTGAATATGGCATAAGGCAAGAGCAAAGCCAAGGCAAAGGCAAAGGCAAAGGCAAAGGCGAAGGCAAAAAGGAAATGCATGCAGCTACAAAAGATACTTAATCTTAAAGGTAAACCCGATGAATGATGAACGAATGTGTTTGCGACGTAACCGAAACCGAATCCCGAAACTCTGAAATGCTCAAGATCTGCAGTGAGCTCAACGCTCGACGCTCGTCGCTCGTCGCTCGAACGCAAGCCCAAGTCATTAAAAAAATATACAATACACAAACTGCATACGAATCACTTGAAGGGCCCCAGCACACGCACACACAAATAGACAGGCGGACGGACTGATGGACTGACGGAGTGACGGACTGACGGACCGACGGGAGACGGGGTATGGAGGGACACAGTACAAAAAAATATCAGAAGCGAAGATCGTGAGAAAATGGTTTGGAACGTGGTTCTCACACGATCGACACACCTGCCCTTTTTTATAGGTGTGTGTGTGTGTGTGTGTGTGTGTGTGTGTGTGTGTATGCCTGGGTCTCTCTTCGTGTGTGTGTGCCCGTCCCTGTTGTACGTATTTTTTGAATTCAAGATACAAGACCACTTACGGGCAAGATCACGACCGAGGAGCAAGAGGTGGGGTGAATCGCTGCCGCTGCCGCTGCTGCAGCGACTTGAAAGAGAAAAGCAGCGTGCGGTAAGTGTGCGGCAAAGTCGACGTCGTCGCATTGGCCAACATTGTAATGACTGTGGACACACGATCGTTAAGACCAAACAGAACGGGGTAGTGGCAGGGGCAGTGGCAGGGGCAGCCTGTGGCGCGGCGCATGCGCGAAGCAGCGCACAACTCGCTGCTGGCAGTCGCAGCGTTTTGTCGAACGAACTCAATTTAGTTTGTTTATGGCCAGAGCGAGACAAAAAACACACAGAGAGAGAGAGAACCGAGCCACACTTATATGGTGTGCTATTGACTCTGTAATATCTTTAATATGGGATGTTGTTCCACAGCATTGGCACACGCGCACGTTGCCACTGGACAACCGCTGACCAAAAGAGAGCTCAGTGTGCGGGCTTATGTGTGTGTGCGCGAGATGCTGGCACGAGTTATTGCATTGCCACCCCACACCACCCCCTTCCACACACACACACACACACACAACAATCGCTGCTCATCTCAATCCCCCATTGCCAGCGCCCAATCGAGCAGGCCGGTTTTATTCTGTGTGTGATTTTTTTTTCTTTTTCTTTTTTTTTATATTTTTTTTTTTTTTTATGATTAAGTGGCGGTCTTGCGCTTACTTTAATATGGTTGCATTAAATTTTGCGGCGTGTGTGTATTATGACTGCAGTAGGTGGCAGTGCCTGGCCCCGGGGCAACATCAGCATGAGCAAAGGCACCAGTTCGCTGAGTGAATGTGAATGGGTTCGGAATTGGAATTGGAATTAGTGTGGCCCAGCACTCAGAGGTCACGTGATGTGTGCACCGAACTGTACTTCATTTTTTTAATACATATTTTTTTTTTTTTGGTTTGTTTTTTGCCACTTTAAGGCGCTTACGAACCGTTGAAGACGCTTCCATTGAACCGTTAGTTATTGGCCCACAAAATATCATGCGAATCATTATCATCATTGTCATTGTTATAAACATGTGCCAAATATTAAGATCACACTTTTGAAGTATAATATTAGGTCTGCAACGAATTGGGAAATAAAGTTAATTAAAGTATCTTCGAAATGTACATACATATTTTTATATTTTGGCAATTTTTTATTGCTATTAACTGCTTGCACAGTTAATTGAGCATAAGTTTCAGACAACTTTATAAAAGCTGTAATTTTGTTGGCTTTCAATATTAATTAAAAACATAATACAACATAATTTAACTTTATTTAATTTCAGTTAATAAGAATTCCAGTTACCAAATTCCCAATTTGACGTTTGTATTCAGGGAATATCACTTTGCTGGTGGTTTCTTTTAATTATCCTACTTCCTCCGTACATATCCTCAGTCATTAAAATATCATCACAATCCTACGAATTTTTGACCGCACTTTTTGAAGTGATCTGCCAAGACACGTTTTTAATGGTTCCCTGGCAATTTTCGTCTTTTAAAAACTTGCTGAGCTAAATTAAGACATATATATATAAATATATATATAGATATATGTGTATATATTTTAATACGAAAAAATAACAGAGCTGTGCAAATGTTACGTGACTAATCACATTTAGCGAAGATTAGCAGCAATCAGCATCAGCATCAGCGAAGAGTAGCAGTCATCATCATAGTTGTCCACGCCAGACACAAAAGCGTTCAATTTGAAGTTCCGTAACCAAACCGCACACTCTCAAAATACCCATACACTCAAACATTGAGGCACACACACACATGGACAATACCGATATATGGATACCAATACCGATACATAACGAAGTTTTAAGTGCTCGGTCCGGTCGCGGACCTTAATTTGCGGTGTCTGGAGGTCTGTCTGTCTGTCTGTCTGTTTGTCCCCGGCGCATGTGCCAAACGGTCAAGCGCAGTTAAAGCTGTCAAAGCGTCAAACAACAACAATAACAGCAACCGCAAAGCAACAGCAACAACAACAACAACAACAACAACAATGCGAACCATTCACAGGCGAGTCGAGCGGTTCTCACACTCAAAAAACATGTAATAAATGACGTTTCCTAGAATTCTATAGTTGCTTGTCTTTAAAATACACACACACACACACACACATTCATCTATATCTATATAAATATATTTTTTTCTACACGTTTTTTTTATTATTTAATTGCGGCAGCAGCGCCGGCGCAAATGGCACACAGACGAAGCTCGGCATGAAATCGGAATCAGAGAACTGAGAACGGAGAACGAACCGTCATTAAATGAGGCCAAACTGGATAGCGAGCGAGTGTGGGAAAATATTTAGCAACTTCCGGCTGCGGATTTGATTTGCCTTTTTGAATGGAGCTCATTAAATGCTGTCCGCCTCCTCCGGAAGGGCGTCATTGATGATTTCGTGCGCTTATCACGCTGCACACGATGACGCAGACAGGCGCCTGGTGAAATTCAATCACTTGCTGAAACTTGAGATGGCAAATGCAAAAAAGAAATTTCGGTTTGTGTTTTTTTCAATTACTTTATTTGTATTTAATTTTTTTTTGGGCATTGTACATAAAATTGTAGCGCCACTCGTTAGCCATAGTCCAGGCTCTAGCCGAGTGCGCAGAAGTCTGCCGATGTCGATGCCGAGCTGTCGGCGCACGGTTTCCAATCCAGCGCGCCTGTGCGAACAGCTGTGTTCAAAGTGTTGGTTAAGTTGTCAACGCCTTGTGCCTCAAGGCTGCACGCCTGCAATGCATTCACCAGGGACGCCACATGGGTCCTGTACTATTGGAGCTGGTGCTGGCCTCACTGGGCGCCGGGCTGCAACTACCACTGGCACTACCGCATTCCGAGGGTGGTGGTGTCACAAGCGCTGGACTCGGGCTGTTGCTGCTGAGTTCATCTGTAGTCTGGAGGGGCATGGCTCCGCCAATGGGCAGTGTGGGCACCACCACTTGCAAATAGTTAAGACGATGTCCCAAGTGACTCATCAGCTGTGTGCCGAGATCGACGCTGACGCCGGGCACCGCTGCCAATGTCTTGGATACCTCATTGGCGGCATGAACGTAGCCGGCACGAAAACTTTCCGCAATGCTCAGCTTGGAGTCCCCGGCAACGCTGGAACTGGAGCTACTCCCCAGACGGAGTTGCTTTTGGGCGCGCAGCTTCTTCATGTGCTCCACGGTAAGTTCAAGTATGTCGGCCTTCTCCAGGCGTGTTATGTGCTCCCCCTCCTGTGTGAGGCATTCCACCATGATGTCTTTCAGTTCGTCCAGACACTTGTTGATGCGGGCACGACGCTTTCGCTCCAGCATTGGCTTCATTACTTTACGGTACTGATACGTCTTGGACATCTCCATCTCCAGCACCATGTTGTGAACGATTAGTTATTTAGTTAGTTGGTTGGTTGGTTGGTAAAAGAACTTGACGATGATTTCACGCGTAATCCACAGTTGAAATTTGAGTCTCTCTCGTTTAGTGTTGCTAGCGTTTCTTGTGGTGTGCACGCTGCAAAGTCGTTGCTTTGAATGATTCAGCTCGCTGTTTGCGGCGCGCTTTTTATAGGCTCGGGCCGCGTTTCGTTGCGAATGTGAGTGCGAGCGAGATGCGCATTTTGCCTCGTGCGCAACCCAACTTTAAAGTTCCCTTCTCGCTTGCGCCTGCAGACGCTGCTGGCTGGCTTCTGTTTACGTATGCGCTGTGTGTGCTCACTTTATGCGCCCTCTCTCGCTCTTGCACACACGCTCTGTGGTTGTGTGTGTGTGTGTGTGTGTGTATGTCTGTTTGTTGGTGAGGGCAATAAAATGACTTGAGCTGCGGCTGCGCCTCTATCTTGCTGTGTATATGTATGAATGTGTGTGTGTGTGTATGAATGTGTGCAGTTGTGTGAGTTGTGATTGTTATACCGTGGGAAACTGTTTCGCAGCCGATTTCCACGACGACGACGGCTGCCTGCCTGACTGCCTGACTGCCTGGCCTGACTTCTTCTGATTGTGCATGCTTGGGGTCTTTTGTGGCTGGTCTGTCCATCCGTCTGTCAGTCTGACGGCCCGCCGCCTTAAGAGCTCCGACTGCGGCAGAGCGGCAGCCAAGCGAGCACATGCCTTCCATCCATAACAAGATGTTTGCATTTCAATTCATTTGTATGTGGACTCGAGCTCAGAGGCTCTGCTTTTGCTGTTATTGTTGCTGTTGCTGTTGCTGTTTCGTCTTGGTCTTGCCATGTGCCTTCAGCTTCAGCTTCGGTTTTGCCTTCGCCTTCACCCTTGCAGTAGCTTATGGCACGCTGATAATTGTGGAATCGTCATCGCGCAGCATTTTTAGTTTTTTGTTTTTGTTTTTATTTTTTTTTTTTGTTGTCTTCTCTCTCGCTTTGTTTGGCTTTTGTTGTATGTGGTTTTTTTAACGCTTTATGGATCATTGATTGGGATCGTGGACTTCGTGGGCCAAGCATTACGCTTTTCGTTTACATGATTATTCTTGATTGCCTATTGCGACCACTGCTCGTTCGAGCTTCGCGATCTGTCGGTGGCTTTTCTGCATTTTTTTTCTCTCGTCTTCTTTTTTTTGGGATTTTTGGTTCGGGTACGGCTTATGGCTCGGACTACTTCTACCATTTGTAGACAATTACCGGCTTGACTGGGCAAAAGGCAAAGCATTTTTCTGCGACGTGTGCGCGAAAGTCAGTTACGAGCTGCTGCTGTTGTTGTTGTTGTTGTTGTTGCTGCTGCTGTTGTTAGCACACGCTATAAATGTTGTTGTTATGGGTTATGTGGCTCGTGGGGTGTTTTCAGGCTTTTGTCACGTCACGAGTGATTTGAAGTATTTTTTTTAAAGCACAATTGTGTTTATATTTGGCATGGCATTAAGCGGTGATTCATCCCCGTTGCCACAATAATAGCACATGCATATGTATCACATATCTCTATTTTAGCTATTTATAGCAATCTCACACGACTCGAATTTCACAACACTTAATTAGAAGTGCCGAAACGGCGAAATCACACTCAATATGACAACACAAGTGGCGCATCATCAGCGCCACACACAAAAAATAAAACCAAAAACAAAAACAAAAGCAAAACCATAAAAGTAACAACAACAAAATAAGAGGCACATGACAAATTAAGTTGGCGTTTTGTACGCATTTCAAATGAGCTACAGTTAACAAATGTTAACAGCCTCATCTTTATTTTCTGTGCATGTTGTTGTTGTTGTTGTTGTTGTCGTTGGTCCGTTAAGTGGGGCGCGCGCGATGCTGTCAAAAAGCTGACTGCTCCGGAAATGGCTAATTGGATTGGGAGTGAAAAGTGTGTGATTGTTAGTGTTGTAAAACATGAGTAGCATTCCAAAATACATAAGGGCCGCAATTGGATTCGATTTCATGAGGGTTGATTGTTCTCACTTGCCCTAAATATCATGCGTATTTGAATTAATAAAATTCTTACTGTGGGTACTCTAAATATCATATATCAGACGATGGTACATCCATGAAGACATATATATATACATAAAAATAGAAAAAAAAGGAATTTTAATGTTTAGTCGACACTAAAATTTTAACTACAATTGAAGCTACTTAAAGATTACACAATTTTTGTAAACTACATTATACTAAATATATGATAGTAAATACAGAAATATATCCAGGGGATATAAGTTATCTAGCTTTATACACACAGGAAATGTATTCTTCTAGGTCGATTGTATATCATAATTATAAATATTTTTAAAGGTATAATATATAACAGAGATATTAAAAGCTTTAAAAAATTACACTCATAATTCATTAATTTCGATAAATAATTACTTTTTGATATTTATAGAAAAATATTCATGGGTAATTATAGACTCAGTTCCCTACTGAGCACTGCTCAATGGTCTAATTGAATTTGTCATGACTCATTTCAATTTCGCAACAGACCAGCTTAATAAGTAGCGGATTCTTCATAGTCGCCCAAAACCAAATTAAACACTTACACTCAGTAACACATACACACACCATGCACACCACACCCCCCCCCCCCCACACACACACACACACTGATTCTCGACATAAGCACAACGTAGACCTCATTTCTCCTGCTTTGGTCGTTTCATTTTTGTATTTATATTTTTTTTTCATTTTTGTAAAACAATTTTATTTTTTTATCGATGGCATACGCACGCGCGAATTTCAGTGCCCCCGCTGCGCCGGCGACCAACTTTAAGCCAACAACGACAAAGCAACAAAAAACAACAACAACAACAACAACAGCACGAGAGCGTGCACAGGCACAGTCCCAAGCCCAGAGACCAACCAAGCCGGGCAGCAACAAGAACAACAAGAAAAACAACAACAGCAACAACTATAGCGTGTTGTTGAATTAATTTATATCCAACAGTGCGCTTTCAACTTTATTGCGCCGCGAAAAGCAGCCACAGCCACAGCCACAGCCAGCAGCGTCAGCAGTGTGTTGAGCGGACCCCCCCTTGTAGACCCCACCGCGCACCGACAGCTCCATAACGCCGCCAGCAACCCACACAGAGACGTAGACAGAAACAGAGACAGATACAGAGACAGAGACGGCAACCCATCTATACCGACAAAAGGCACAGGCAGTGTGCGGGGGGCGTGTGGGGGACTGGTGCACACAGATACTCCAAGCACACTCACACACACACACACACACACATACACGTACACACACTTGCGCAGTACCAGACCGTGGGAAACAAACTCGTGCCAGTCGTTTCATTGCTGTCAAATAATATCTTGATGGGGATCAACTTGAAAAGATTGGTTGGGGCTGGCTCGTTGCCGCTGCTGCCGCTGCTGCTGTTGTTGCTCCATGTTGCTTTTGTTGTTGCTGTTGCTGTTGTTGTTGTTGTTGCTGTTGTTTGGCGAGTCGTTGCTGGCCGCTGTTTAGGATGCGGTCGACGCTTTGTTTTATTTTATTTTGTAGGTCTCTTTTTAGTCTTTTTAATACTTTACACATTTGTTCGTCATACCCCAAGCACTGACTGGCTTTGTGTATGTGCGTGTGTGCATGTGTGTGTGTGAGAGTGTAGTCATAGCCATGGTCGTAGTTTGGCTTCGAAACCCGTTTGCCATCCGCCAAAGCGAGGCTACGTCTGCTACGTCTGTAGCTATGGCTGCGGCTTGCTGCTGGATGTTGGCTGCTGGATGTTGGATGTTGGATGCCAGCACATACTCGCTAAGATCACATAAAAGACACGGCACGCCCCACACACTGTCCGCCCCCCAGCGCCTGACCTCAGTTTTCGGTCAGCTCTTTCGTGAATGGTGGTGACTCGCTTTTATGATGCAGTATGTATATTTGTATGGATACACACATGCGAGCACTTGGCACGCTGCCCATTATCTTCGAGCCGCTGGAGGCTTCAGTTACTCAAGTGCATATATTATATTACCACAGAGACAAGACAACTATCTACAATAATAACAACAATAAGAGAAGAAAGAAATAAAAAGTTTACAGTCAACTGCACACCCAAGAGCTGAAGTCTGGGCTGTCAATGCTGTCCCCACTCTAGATGCACGGACTGCAGTCTCTGATAAACATTGTCTTGGCGGGAGGGCTCCCAAACATTTCACACACCCAATCCATTAGCTGCAACGATAACAAAAATACACCCTCTAGCAGGCATCTAATGTCATAAAAAAATAATGGTATCTTCACAACAAATCCCAACGCGCTTCACACACACTTTCGAGTCGCACTTACGGATCGCTTACCCCATCCCCAGCAAGAAAATTAATTAAAATATCTGAAAGATTTCACAAGAGCAAATAAGGGCGCATTTATAATGAAATCGAAGACAAGTGGCAGCCACATTTATTGCTGCAGTGTTTCGAGTTCAGGTTCTCGTTTTGGGGTGCAAGTTCGAGTTCCACCACCACAAAACAACAGCACACAAAAATCCGTGTGGGAAAGTTGGGAATGGAAACAGCTTAACAAGTGATTCGAAATGCCCATACAAATATAAATAGCAGGGACCGCAGGACGAATGTGTTGTGGCAATGCGTGGGAATGCTGGCTCAATTCTTATATATTTTTCCCCTGATATCCCCTGGGTATGTGAGCCAGCCTTTATGTTGATTGCCCATTAGGACAACAATTTGCACTCCTTTTAACCGTATGATCCCATGCACAAATATTGGGCACCGTTCACTCTGTGCTGAGTCCTGTCTTCTCTTCCTTCGAGTCGTGAGAAATTTTACGAAGGAACACCTGCCTGTTGTTAAACAGATCAGATCCAGAGCCACTTGAATATATATTTCCTTACAATTTTAGGGTACCGAAAATTGTTTCCCACACTTCGTATGGCCGAACAGTTGCACTTTTTTTTTTGTTGTGTTCAGGGGTTCTGCGTTTGCGTTCACGTTTACGTTTCCTTGCTCCATGTTCGACTTCCTACACACATCGAGTGGAAACAGGCTCGTCTCAGGCTACCTGCTGCCCTTACAAGAGAGCCTTGCAACGGCTTCGTATTTCAGGTTCTCGCTCGTTCGCTCGCTCACCCGCTCGCTCACCGGCTTGCCGGCTAACAATCTTATCTCTCTCGCTCGTCAGGGCATTTCCAATGAGGGTGAGGTGCGTACCACGTACGCGTGTCTGTCGGAGGGTCTTTCTACGTTTCCTTAACTGTAGTGTTTCTCGCTCTGTCTCTCTCTCTCCCTCTTTCTCGCTGTGCGTCTCTCCCTTGATTTTTAGTGTTTGTGTGTGCTGCGGCTACAGGAAATGCATTTTGTGTGCTGGGCTGCGCTGCTGCGCTGAGCGGACCGGCGCGGAGCTATAAAAGCGGGTTGCCTTTCGGTTAAGAAATCATTCTGACATCGTCAGCGTTTCAAGCAACACACAGCTCAAACAGCAACAAAGCAACAAATTTTAAAAATGTGCCAACAAGTCACCGTCGTCAGCAACAATAACAACAACAAAATGAAGACCAGCTACAGCATTAAGCAGGTCTTGAAGACCTTCTTCAAGAAGCAACAAAAACAACAACAGAACAAGCAATGCCAGAACAACTCACTGGAATCACTTGAATCGGTGGACAATCTGCGCAACGCCGAAGTCGAGGAGGTCTACTATGCCGAAATCGATGAGAATGCCGCCAACGAGAAACTTGCCCAGTTGGTGCAGGAGCAAGAGCTCGATGCCGAGGAGGACATCTATGTGCCCGTCCGCTTTGCACGCACCCAGGCCGGCACCTTCTTCTGGACCACAAACCTGCAGCCAGTTGCCAGCGTCGATGCCGATCTGCTGCAGCCCGCCTACTGCTACTCCAGCCAACAGCATCCCTTCATGCAGTACCAGGATCGTTGGGCTCAGGCTTAAATCTGTAAACCATAGCCCAATCATCGCAACAACAAACAGCTTTAAATGCATGCAACATTGTGATAGCAGTAGCAGCAGCAGCAGCAGCATCGTACTTAATCTTAACTCCAACTCAACTCAGCGATCCCAGCGCTTCCACTAGCTTATAAGATATTGTGATAGAAAATGAGAGCTTTAAAAAAAAAAACAAGAACACATTTTTACAAAATACATAACAAAAGATATAATAATGAAAATACTTTGGTTTCTTAATGGGTCTTGGTTTTGGGTTTCACGGGTTTTACGATCCAAAACATATCTTTCATCCACATCCTTCGTCTATAGCCATCTTCAACATTGTTATGACGTCTGGAATTCCATTCAATGGGGTAGCCAGTTCAGGTTGTTTACGATATGAGATTTTGTTTATGTTCGCTCCATAAAATATGCTCTACTCGTCTACGTGACTGATAAGAGCATGGAGTGTGTTTTTATATATAGTTGCGTCGAGATCTTTCTAGATATAGAAATTTTCTGGAAATTTCCTATGACGTCAATGCATTATGGCTTGTTTATATAGTGTCATTTATCATCAATTGTTCGGTGGCCTAATTATTATATCTAATTTTAATGTGATTTTTTCTCGCAACTTAAATAATAAAAACAATTTGCTGGTTCTTTAATTAATTTACTTTGCATAATATTAAATGTTTTATTGTAATTCAATTTAGAATTTATAGTATTATTTTAATCACAAGTAGTAAAACATGAAAATCCTCAAAACTCAACAAAATAGAATACGGATTCTAACTAGAACTAGCATAACTTATTTTGTACGGGAAATTTCTTAAGTTGCTAACTTTAAATTAAACTCAAGAAAATTAATTGTTAGAGAAACCAAAATTTTGATTGGACGAAAGCATCTCAAAATTGTAATTTCCTCTTGCAACAGGTTTGTAAAGCAAGAAAATGATTTATGTGCCAAACGCGTTTGCTTCCTACTGTGACAGGCGAGTTCAATGACTTAAGTATACCGTTTAGAAGCTGACTTACGACTTCTTTCCTCATTACCAGTATTCTTTTATAAAATGACCTTGTCTTGAACTACATTGACTCACTTTATTCTTTAGTCTGTGGCTTCCATTCGATGCCTAACTTGGCAAGCGGCCAATGTGAAATATTCTCACTTGCAGTGGAAATAGCTTACAGACAGCTACTAGTGCAGTTGTCAGTTGCCTTGGGCTAAGGCCACCGCCACCGACATCGCCACCGACACCGCCACCGCCACCGCCACCTGTGTGCCCAAATATGGGAATGGTGTGCATAACTTCACGGCAATTTCTTGCACGGGGCTTGTCGCTGCGTGTCGTACAACTTATTTATTTATGTGATTTTCTAGAAAAAAAAAGAAAAATAAACAGAGAGACTTGAAGCAGGAGCTCGGGCAGGGCAGCAGGCAGGCTATAGAAAAACCCATATCAAAAACCACAATTAAAATGCAACATGTAGACGTCAACACCTTCCAGTCACGGGCCAGTAACAACACACACACACTCACACACACACACACACGCAACACTCACATGCCAAGGCGTTTCGAGGCGGACGTTCAAATTGGGCATAAAAACAGTACCGCAAAAGATAATCGTTCCCATCCAATCGCTTGCCCCCCACACCCAATCTCTCTATCAATCACTAAAGCATTTCTCCAACACTCAAAATGCAAATTGATGTCACTAAATAAACGACGGAGAAATGTGAAAAGCAAAATTAATAAAATTCTGGTAGCGCCGTGACGTAAATTAAGTAGCAATATAAGTTTCTGTTAAATTGGCTCCGACAGCGCATAATTAATTTCGTATGCGCAGCGGCAAAGAATCGAAAGAAAGAACCACCATGGAATGCCGTTGTTGATGTTGATAATGCTTATGATGATTGCTCAACGCTGAACGATGAACGTTGAGCGTTGAACGCTGCCAGCGATAGGCATCGTCGAACCCGGCTACCTCTATTCATTTGCATTTACAAGCCGAGTGTGCGAGTAGGAATACAACCCACAACACACAACACACAACACACTTGCATATATGCGCCGATCTGTCTCTGAGCCTGAGACTGGTACTGGGAAAGGTACTGGTCACTGGGGTTTAATGTACGCCTCTGTGCCCAATTCTCGGCATTAAGCTAAGCACAAAGCCGTCGACGACGATGTCGACAAATGAGCGGCGGCCTTCGCGTGCGTGACCGGCATGTGCTTAGCGGTCATTGATTGGCCAACAGTTAGTGTGTTGGCCAGTTCTTTGACCATGTCTCTCTCTCTCTCTCTCTATGCTCGACCAGGCCAGTTAGCTAAGGGCGCCGCGAGCAACAAGTGTGTGAACACATTAAACGGTGATTAGGCACGACTGGGTGTGTTGTTATTGTTGTTTTTTGTGTGTGTGGCGGTTGTTGGCTCAAATTAGCCAACTCGTTGTTTTCAGCTCCACTGCTACCATTAAACTAATGAGGGACAATGTGGGCAACTGAAATCTTTAAAATGCAGTCACTTAAATCTAATCGTAAGAAAAAAAAAGAAAAAAACAATTAAATTAGTTATGCTAACACGCAAATTTATGCATGTGCTGGTTACATAATAGCCTTGCAAATAATTGAGAATATTATATGGCTAAAGACCAATTATTTTAGCATAACTACATTTTACACAATCCGTATAACACCTGCAAATTCCAATGCTAACTGACTTCTGTTAAAACTGATCATAAGATCTTTGCATAAGTTGTTAGTTTTTTAATATGTATTGAATTTTGTGTATTAGATTCAATTATTACCAACTAAACAAAGTCTACTTATGAGCTTAGTATATATATATATATATATATATTTATATATTTTAATTGACCGATGGGTACTGTTCTACATCTAATTTTAATTAATTTTGCAAAAGTGCTCAGCACAAGTAAATTTAGTTGTGCTTGCGATTTAATTGGAGTAATTAACTTTGCTGTTAACAAGATGTACAATTTTATAGTTGATGCTCAATAACTTCTGTGTAATTGATCCATCCCATAGTTACTGGAACATATTCTTTATGCATTTAACGTCTTCTGGTGAGACAACAAATTAATTTGGTTGTTTACTTCGAAGAGTAAGTTTTTGAAAATGTTTGTTTTAAGACTCAAGGCCACAGTGAGTCATTGCTTATAAAAAATAGACATACATTCCCAATAGTTTACAAAAAGAAATCAAAATTAGATACCGTCCTAGCCAATTTTAAGAGAGAACTCAATTACAGTATCAGTTTTATCTTTTAATTAACTAAAAGTTTCCCTTACTCTCAAACTTGTAACAACAACTGATTGGCTCGATGAAAACAATAACATTTATCGATTCCAAAATAAAATGAATTTTGCTTATGTAAAAACCGCAGATTCCCGCTAGCAAACACATTCTGATGCAACAAAAAACAAATGGTAAACAAATTCGTTGATGATATCGCATTTATGGTAGCGACATATAATAGAAGTGTTTCCTCAAATTTTAATTTGTTGTTCCGAAGAGATAAACAAGATACGAACCACTATCACAACAATATTGATTTTGATTTTTATTTTGGATTGCCGATCTATTGATGACTGTATTGATGCAATTTGGCCATCAATACACGTCAATTAGAGTGATGTAAAGCTTGTTACTCACCATGGTTATGGTTCGAACCAGAACATTATCGACCAAAACAACAACTTTTCCAATTGCGTTTATATCTGTTCGATTGCGTTATCAGAGCCCCATTTCTGATAAGAATGTTTCAATAGCTGCTGCTAAAGTGACTGCAGTATATATAAAAATCATTGAATTTCCAAACAGTTAAAGCAATTGTCAGCGATAGCTACCAAAAAGCAGACGTAGTCAACCAAAACATTATTACCACAATTTTCACAAGAAAACTCAAAGTTTGCACAATGCAATTCCAAATTATAACACTGTGCTGCTGTTTGGCCCTCATGTCCGGCATAGCTGCCAATTCGGTGTCCAACAACGAGACCATTTGTCCGCAAAAATGTTCGGCTATCCTTCAACCAGTTTGTGGCTCCGATGGCTACAATTTCAAGGAATTCGACAACCTTTGCATTCTAAAGGACATCAATTGCCACCGTGAACGCAATGCCCTGACGAGTAAGTCTAAGAATGAGTCCAACCAATTGTATGTATTCCTAATGCTCTTCTTCTTTAGCCTATGTCCAAACGGACATGGACTGGTGCACCACCCAGGAGGTTGACAATTTTCAAACCCAATTGAATATCAATTTTGAAGTTGAAGCCTGCCGTGGACCCTGTCCCATGATATTCCAGCCAATCTGTGTATCCAATGGCCAATACCGCGGCATTGTCACAAGCCAGTGCATTCTGGACACCTACAACTGCGTCCTTATGAATGCCGGCATTCCACCCAATGAGCTGGTCCGCATTCTGAAAGCTGGTACATGTGATTTCACAGAAAATTAAAAGGCAACGAAATACAAATCAAGCTATCCAATTTTCGAATAAGAACATTTTTTGCTTCTCTCTTTTTTTATGGGTTGTGTTCTATGACTTATCTAAATAAGAAATCTAAAATCTAGATGTGAAATTTTAATTTATAAAATTTGTTGGTTTTTCCAAGTTTAACAACCTTTTTTTTATTTTACTTATTTGAATAAACATAAAACTTCAACATTTTCAATATTTTAAAGAGCAGAAAGAATAAAAACTTCTTATTCAACAGTTCTGTTAATAGACGCTTTAAAAATTTCTCGTATACAAATTGTTAATAAACTTTTCCAAAAGTAAAGTGCAAAGCTAAATTTGAAATCCGTTAAATCAAAATCATAAAATATGTTATGATTAATATCATATATATATAACTGGGCTTGAATAAATATGGATCAGCTGTTCAGCGAGTGTGTAGGTAGTACAATAGTTTTTCATTTATTTGCAAATTGATATCACATTGACAAAGTAAATATTGCGCGAGGAAATAAATAATTGTGTGAACAAACAACTAATAAAAATTTGGGGTGCACTATGCTGGGGCCTCAGGTGTGTTGACTTTTTGAGTCATGCTGCAGACACAGTCACGAGCGAGCCCAAAAATGAGATCGTTTATCGATTGTTGTGGGTAACAACACTTGGCCAACTCCTTGGCTAGCAAAGCGTGCCAGGCAATTGGCTAAAGCTTTGGCAGAGCCAGGCGTGCAGCAGATCATCGTCGACGCGCTCCTGTGTGTTGGCCCAGAAGAAGGTGCCGTTGTCCGTGCTAATGTACTGCAACGGTAATTGCAGGTCCCAAAACGTGGGCGTGGCCGTAGCTGTGGGTGTGGGCGTGGATTGGACACTGTTGCTGTTGCTGTTGAAGTTGATGTTGCTGTTGCTGTTACTGTTGCTGCTGCGGTGTGTGTGCTGACAATTCCGTCCATGCTGGCAGGCATTGCAGCTCTGTGTGCTGACCTTTTCCACATAGACGCTGCTGATCAGCGTGGGCGTGTTGGGCGGCGGTGGCGTCTGTGTCAAATCCTCCTCCGGCACCTGCTGCTGGCTCACCTCAGCGGCAAACTTGTTGATAGACTCATCGGGCGTTGGTAATATTGCGGCTGTTGCTTTGCTGTCGCTCAACAGCTCCAGCGGCGGCAGCAGCAAAAGCTGTGTATTATTGAGATCCACATTATTGGGATGTGGCTGAGACACGGGTCTTCCCTTGCCGCCCACTGTCAGCAATCTTCGCAGCGGTTGCCAAACTTTCCGCATGCGTCGCCCCGTTTTGGGCGCCATTAAAACTGTTGTAGTTGCTGCCGTTGTGTTGTTGCTGTTGTTGTTGCTGCTAGCTGTCAGGTTTTTTGTATCCAGATACATGGCAATAGCGGTTCTTTGAAGCTTTTTCGGCTCGTTCAAGTGTGGTGCTTGTGTTTTGTGGTTTGGAGCGAGCGAGCGTTGCGTGTGCGCACCTCTCGAGAGTTGTTCGTTTTCTGATGCTGCTGCGCCATCCGGCGCTCATATTTATATATGAGGCGCTGCCGCAGCGCTGCCAATGGCCAGTCAAGAGTGAAATCGTCTGCGAGCTGATCTCACGAACCCCGGCCAGGCCAAGCAGCGAGCAGTGTACGAAATTTGAGTGCACTCTCATGCACACACACACACTAACACACACAGAGGGAGACATACAAGCAGACACTTATTCTCATCGATGATGATGAGGGAGAGGGAGCTGCTTTTTATGTGCGAGTATTTCCCAAATAAATTCCAACAGGAATCCACAAGCTTGTGTGTACTTTTCCCATGCACGTACAATCGACAAGGGCCGCTTGATGAGTTTTGGCTGCAGGTAGATGAAGACAACACCGGCTGCACAGTGGCGCAGTGTATCAGAAACATCTGCGTGTATTTAACAAAAGAACTAATTTAATTACAATCATATTTAGTAATTCGTTGGAATTATATTTGATTTAATATATATCAAAAAGAGAAACAAGAATTTAAAAAAAACCTGCCAATAAGTCTATTATTATTATAATGTCTAGTGTTCAATAGAAAGAATCGCCTTTAAAAAGTAGTAAAAATGCTTTCGAAAATTTAGAATAATTAATATGTATTCACAATAGTCTGGTATTCTTGTATTATTTTCAAACTAATCGACTTAACGTAATAAAAATGGCTTTAGGCGCTATAACTAAATTTTTTGCACAATCTGCAAACTAATTTCATTATCGTAATAAAAAACTATAAAAGCAAATTCAATAAATTAGGATCTTATTTTGTTAATGCGATTTTCATAATTTGTTTGGTCGGTAAATACTAAAATAAATGAGTGTAGATTTTAATATATTCTCTAATTTCCAGAATTATTATACAGTGATCGGAAATGCACTTAATTTCATAAAGAACAAATCGATTTGCAACCAGTGTGCATTGCCCGTTCCGTCATTTATGCACGACTGACTTTGTTTTCACATTCACACGGTACCCGAAGCCAGAGCCAGATCCACAGAGCCAGAGCCCAGTAGTTGCCAGTTGCTGGTTTGCTGCTTGTCCATCTGAAGCGGTTTTGGGCGCAGTGACGTAGCCGTTTTGGTACCATACAACTCGCTGGGGGCAGCAGCTGCACCTGTTCCATTGTGGCCCCTGTGCGCTAAGACGCTGTGCATTTCCGTCCTGGCGCAGGCGGCGCACCGTTGCGAGTGTGGGAAAGGGCTTATAAGAATTTCACTTGGGTTGTTCGGGTTTTTGGGTTTTCGGGCACTATTGTTGTTGTTGTTGTTGTTGCAGTTATTTTTGTTTCCTTTCTTGTGATTTTTTGGTGTCTGGTTGTTGTTGCTGCTCTTGTTGTTATTGAGCAGCTGTTATTGCTACTTGTTCGCCTGTTTGTTGTCATTTATAATCAAGGCTCTGCACAGCGGCGCTGATAAGTTTATTTTTCTCATTTTCGTTCCTTCAATCCTAGCCGAGGGGATTATGACATGTTGTTCACACGCTCCGCACAAAGGCAGATCTAATAATGAGGCCATGACCTGATTCCACAACAGTCCTTATGCTCTTTCCCACACAATAAGCCAGCGCCGGGCCTAGTCTTAAAAACTAGTCAGCCAACTCAGTCAAGACAGAGCCTGCTTGCCTGTTTGCCTGTTTGCCTGGTTGCCCGGTTGCCTACTTGGTTGCTTGGTTGCTTGGTTGCCTGGCCATGGCCCAAAAGCAACAAACTCGTGCCAATCGCGTGTACACCGCACGCCTGCAGCTTGAGAGCCACCGTCTGCTGCTCCATCGCTTTGGCTGCCATTAATCTTGAACTCTCCGCTGCACGTCGTCGTCGTCGTCGTTGTTGAAATCGTTGCCCCGCACATTTGCCCCCAATCAGCGCCTAGCTTTGAACTGCACGTTTGCTAAATTGAAAGCGACTTTGACTCCATCTTCGGCTACGACTGCAACTCCGAATACCAACTAAGCAACTAAGACTCAAACTCCAACTGCGTCCCTGTCTCTAACCAAGCTGGGCATACGCCTGCCTTAACGCCTTATTGGCAGACAGATGGATCCGACTAACGCCAAGTTGGTGCCTTTGCTGTTTTATACACTCTCTGTGGGACAGTCTCAGCGGGCTTGTATGACCAATAATAGTTAGATGATAACATATTGACACAAATTAAATTGAATATGATTATTATTTCGTGCGGATTAAATTGTTTAACATAACCTAAATTAAAAAAATACAAAAATTTTATATTTATTTAAATTTGCAAGCTTGTTTTGTCTTAAGCCAAAAAAAAATAACTAACAAAAATTTAATAAAATCATGCTTTCGGTTATGGTAAATTATGATTGAAGCAATGATAAAAACATTTTATTGGAATAACATTTACCTTATTTTACTAAAGCAGGCACAATCTGTATCTTTGTTTGATTGATATAAATTATCTTTAGAGTTTTTTCTTAACTCACTTAAAAATAGTATAATTAGCAATTTATTAGGCATAAGTTAAATGTTATACGCCTGCGTAAATATTTTACTTAAGTTTAATTGTAGTAAGAGCATTTGAGTATCAATGTTGGGTATTGGAATTTAACATTTTTTTTTAGCCACAAGCATCCATTTGGCTTTTGGCTTTTGGTTCACACGGCAGGCGACCAAAGCGGCAACGAGTTTTGCAAAGTTAGCGTAAAGCTTAAAAATATATATGACAAGCAATTAGTGTGCATTGAGGTTAGTTGAAAATGGTTTTTGGTTGCGGCTTGTGGCTGCTGAGATTCTTCGTATGCATATTATAAATGTATGTTTGTAATAGAGTTTACTTGTTTTGTAAATCTGGCTTTTACTCCTTATGATTGTGTGCAACGATGTTGCTCATACGACACGTGTGACAACAAAGTTGGAAGTTTTGTCAGCGTGTAAGTTGGATATGGCTGCTGTTGTAATTGTTGTTGTTTTTCTTGTTGTTGTTGTTGTTGTTATTGTTGCCGCTGTTCGAAGTTAGCAAGAAAAAGCAAAGCAAGCAACCACAAACAGCGGCTAACGGAAGTCATGGGCAAAGGCACACAAACAAACAAACCAGAGATTCTGCAGCATCATGGGAACTGCTTTGGACGGCAAAAAAAAAATGTCGCGCTAAGCACAAGTGTCATATTGCTGAGATGGCGATAAATACGAAAAAAAGCCAACATTTTATACATATTGTTCGTGTGTGTGTGCGCCTGGATGTATGTATGTGTCCACAGCTGTCCAGCTCAGCACAGTAGCTTCTGAAGAGATCAGTGTTAAGAAAAACAACATCAGCTTAGAACGGCAACCGGATGTTGAAGTTTATTGCTTTAGATATTGAAGGCGAAAACTTTGGCTATGCAAAGTTTCTTATTTCGGCAAACCCAGAGTTGTTGGAAAAACTAAATGTTTTACGCTTAATCGATAGGCTTTAACGAAATGGTAGCCACTCAATGTTGTTGCTGTTTCTGTCTCAGTTTCTGTAGTTTATTTATTATTGTTGTTGTTGTTGTTGTTGCTTTTGTTGTAGTTGTCGCAGTCATCATCATCAGCCAACCATACAACATAATTGCGCGAGTTAAAGCCCCCCAAACAAGAGGCAGTCGCAACAACAACAACAGCAATCATCAACAACAACCAGCAGCAGCAGCAACAGCAGCGGCAACAACAACAACAGCAACAAGCAGCAAAACATTTCAGCAATCCATCGGATCGCATCACAATCCAGCCATCCGTCCAACGTGTGGGAAACACACGACAAATCTGTTTCCCACGGTCTCGTAAAGTAGGCACAACACAACACAACACACACTCTGAGCCGCAGCCACAGTTGCTGTCGCAGTCGCAGTGGGCTCCCATTTATGCATATGCATGTGTGCGTGTGTATTTGTGTGTGTGTGTAAGCGAGAGCGAGCACCAAAGACCCAAACGACGACGAATAGGAGCCGCCGTTGAAGCAGCAGCGCAACTGTCATCATTGACAATAAGTATGACATGGACGATGGCAGCGGCAACGGCGACGGCAGAGGCAGCGGCAGCAACGTGGACGGCACACTGAGAGCCACGCGCAGGCAGAGACATTCTCATTCCAAATCCACAAATCCAAAGCCCCGACTTCGACTCCCGCTCGGCAATCAATTTTTAAAGACGACGCGCGCCAGAGCGCAACAGGGCACGGTCTCTCGCTCTCGCTCATCCAACGGAGTGCTGTCGAATCGGCGCTCGGCTACATAGGCGAGATCAAAGAGAGCACACTGGGATTAATTGTAATATTTGCTATAGTAAGAATTAAAAAATCTTACGTAATACATATAGTGTGTTATAATACACAACTGATGAAATGACATTCGATTTATTAAAATTCATGCAGATTCAACGAAATAAATACTCAAATAAATACTTATTTATTTATTCGCTTAAATATTATTTATTTATGTGAACCTATGGCTTAATTTAGTTTGTAATACAAATTAAAATAATTACTTTATAAAACTCATTTTCACATTAGTGTTTTGAATAGGACTTTCGAAATAAATTGATATTGTCATGTGTTGCATACTTAAGGGAGCAAATTATCCTTTTGAAAGGACACACAGAAAGAAGATCGACCTACTATTTTAATAAATACATATCACTAACGTAGGATACAAATTTAAGAAAATAAAAATTATTCTATAATTGATACTAAAATAACTAGTAAACAGTAACCATTAACCATTAATTCAGTTTTATTACATTCATCTGCGCACAAAAAAGTATGCAGTAGAAAATTAAGGAAATTATATAGATACATATATTTTCGGATTTTGTATTAACTAATTTCATAGGTGCTAATAATACTGATGTGTGAAATTAATAATTTGATGAGAACTGATAAAACAAAAATATGTCTTTAACGCTATTAAGAAGAAAGTGAAATGTTATTTAACCTTTTAATTAGCTAAACAACTAAAATTGAGTAAATATAAGCAGGCTTATTAGCATCGAGCCATTGTTGAACGCATAGCATTGAACCACTGTGCATTGGACTGCCTGACAACCCCAACCCCAAAAAACCTGTGCCTGCAACGGATTTCACAGTAGCCTCTCTTTGTGCGCGCTGCCGAGTGCCGCTACTGAGCCGAGACCGAAGAGCCGAGTGCCCGAATGCCACCACAGCGCTCAGCTCATGTGTGCGCTTGTGTGTGTGAGCGATCATGCGGGAGCTCTGGGAGAGCGTCGTATAAAAGTAACGTTGGGAACTTGTTTGCCACTCATTTCACAAACGTACCGCCTGTTGAACGGAACGCAAAGCGCGACGCACGCGCAACCGGCCCCCCACACACAAAAAAAATCACTAATAAATCCAGCCGATATCTACGTGAATATGTGCGACTAGCTCGGAATAAATAAAGCCAAAAATCAAAACTATAACAGAATTTGTGTGCGTGCCTCGAATCACAACATGGTCATGGAGATGTCCAAGACGTATCAGTACCGCAAGGTGATGAAGCCGCTGCTGGAACGCAAGCGACGGGCGCGCATCAACAAGTGCCTGGACGATCTCAAGGATCTGATGGTGGAATGCCTGCAGCAGGAGGGCGAGCACGTGACGCGCCTGGAGAAGGCCGATATACTTGAGCTAACGGTGGATCACATGCGCAAACTGAAACAGCGCGGCGGCCTCTCGCTGCAGCCAATCGGGGGCGGTGGTGGTGGGAACACAGCCGCATCCAGCACAAGCGCCGCCAACGTCGAGTCCTTTCGCTCCGGTTATGTGCATGCAGCCGATCAGATTACACAAGTGCTGCTGCAGACGCAGCAAACCGATGAGATTGGCCGCAAGATAATGAAGTTTCTTTCGACGCGCCTAATTGAGCTGCAATCCCAATTGCTGCAACAACAACAGCAGCAGCAGCAACAACAACAACAAGAACAGCAATCAATGCCTGCCGTCGGCTATGCAACGGGACGCTTATCCTTTCCGCTGCTGGGCGGTTACGGCGCCGCTGCCGCAGCCAGTTACAGCGCCTTCCTGGCGGGCAAGGACGAGCTGATCGATGTGACATCCGTGGATGGCACTGCGTTATCTGAAACGGCATCGGTTAGCTCACAAGAGTCGGGCGCCTCGGAGCCCGTCTGGCGGCCTTGGTAATCAACTGGCTAGCTGGCGACATCACCTTATTTCTAGATTTTATCCTTAGTACTCCAAATGGCTATTATTCGTTTGCTGCCGCAATTATCTGCAGCAGCAACAACAACAGCAAAATCCGTTGTCTTCCAAAGCAAATTGTCGCATCAAATCGAATGATTTATTGCACTGTGCATTGTTTTTAAATACTTTTAAGTTTATTTTGATAATATTTGTAAATTTTGTATTTCATCTGTGATAAACCTAAAGTACGCAGCCCCTCAACTTAATTTGAGAGCGCTGATTTCCTAAATATTTTGATACAGTTTCCTAGAACTAGAAGTTTGTCCATAAGAAAGTGTGCAGATTATGCGAAATAACTAAATTAAGCTTTAAATAATTTATAAATGTTAATCTATCAATTAAATATGAATAAAAAAAATCATTCTTAATTCAAAAGAAATAATATTCAAATCTTTTATATTTATTCCAAGAAATATCTGAATTATAAACTCTATTTATATTTTCTATGGCTATAGGTGAAAATCGAATGGAATAAATTATGTTTGATTAGATGTGACATTTTAGATTTGTTCACTTTGATAAGTCTCATTCTCATTTGGAGGATCTAAAATGTCCAAAGAATTTCTTCCACTTTAATGTCTGAAGCAAAAGCAACAGTTTATGCATAAATATTTTAATTTCTATTAAATAAAAATTTCACATAGATAAATAAAAGTTACGATTTTACATATTTGAGTAAGTGATTTAAAAGAGTTATATAATATTATGGCAAAACATTCATTTAAATTTATCTCCCTGCACTCAGGCAGTGTAACTTGTAGATGAATATCTATTGACAGCAAATATGTGCTGAGTATGCATTCAATGATATTTCAAGCATATCTTCACATATCTCAACCACCACTGCTCTCATTTCAAATGTGATCTACTGCCACACACACACTCACACACACAATTACACCAACAGACATGTGTTGACTTTTACTTTTATCAGTTAAACATCTCCAGATTTCATGCAACATGTACATCAGCATATCTGAAGTTGCCGTCACACAAGCAATTAAGAGCTTGTTGCTACTGTAAATGTAAATGTACATAAAGATACAATCGTATGAATTTATATACATATATAAAATGAATAATTCGTAATCAATTGTGAAGCGCTGCAGAGTTTCTTCTGCTCTGCTCTCAACATAATTCAATAACTGTCCAATCTTATTGGACCACTGCTCGACCAACGATCTTTTGCTGGTATTCTGATTAGCCGCAGGTAAACTGCCTGAAACTGGTTAGACCTGCATCGAAGTGAAAAAAACCACCCTTATTGTTGAGTTGGATGCCGTTGCATTCACTCTGATTTTTACCTGCCTGCAGGTAAAGACATAAACAATAAGCCATCCTCATAATAAGGGACCAGAAGGGACTCTGGTCAGGTAGACCATATCGAGCAAACAAAGTGGATTAGTCGCTGGACAATGAGTCACACTGATTAACAATGGATAACAGTTATGCAAAGGTTATTAAGTAGTTTTTTTTTTGGTAGAGGGGTTGCTGAAAATTGAAAGTCATTCAAGAATAAGAACAAAATGATTGATTTTTCTTTTTAAATTGTATATTTTTTTGTAAATATTAATTAAAATGTATCACAATTTTGTTGTAAAGCTCAGTTGAGTTTTGCAGCTTGCAGTTAATTTTGTTTAAATTAACAGAAGATGCTTTAAAGCTGGATGCTGGAACCGCTGGCCCCATATGGAAGACAATTGTTGTAGTGTTGTGTGTGGTGCTCGATGGTGGTGCGATGTTGGCTTTAGGCTTGCACCCAACGATCCTGGAACTGAGCGACGGCAATTTCGTTGGCTGTGCTGCAGTACAATGGCTCGACGAGATCGTTGTCGGCAGGCAGATCGCAGGTGGCGGTCCAGAAGAACGTGCCATGAGCGGTGCGCACAAAGTGAACGGGAACTGTGGGCATTTGCTCGTACTCGTAGTCCTCCATTTCGCAGGAGGCTGAGAGACGCTCGTTGGCTTCATTCTCGTAGGACTCCATCGAATCGGCGCAGCAGGATTTGTTGGCAATCGATTCAAGATCAGCATTGCGGCTGTTCTCAATGGACTCCAGAGATTCCAATGAGTTGGCTTTGTGTGTGTTTTGCATGTTCTGCTGCTCCTCGACCTGTTGCTGCTTGAAGATCTTCTTCAGCAGTTTCTTCACGCTGTACGACTTCTTGTTGGATTTGGTGTTCATGTTGCTGACGATGATGTTCTTGTTCTGGCACATTTTGTAGTATGTGTTTATATTTTTTTGTTGCTGTGTTGTAGCTGAGTTGTTTGCTGTACGAAGCGCAGTGCTCGAATGATGTCTGATCCTCTGAAACGGCTGCCTTATATACCCGCACAGGACCAAAACGAAACCCAAGCCGACAGCAGGTCAGAGACGGGCAGAGAGGCAGGCAGGCAGCAAGATACACCAGATACATTGCGAGTGTGGGAAAGTACAAGGATACGTGCACAGACAAAACGAGTAAACGAGAAAATCCTGAGCACACACATGCACACACACACACAAAAAACGGCAGGTGTGTTTTAAAAACGGACAGCGGGGACGGACCTGCCAGCCATTAACCTGCATGCGTTGGAGTGTGTCGGCATGTATTGCCGCACTGTTCGCACCTGCTGCGTGTGTAGAGCAATTTTATCCTGCGCCAGGATCGTGAGAAGCGAGACTTTCTACCAGTTCCCACAGTTTTTCGAAGGATCCTTTTTCGAGCCTATTGAAAACAAAACCAAAAAAAAGAATCTTATTGCTGATCACTTTTGGTTTTTATATGCTCCTCAGTTGTTATCGTTGTTGTTTTTGTATTGTTGTTGTTGTTGTTGCTGGCAGCTCTTTATGCACTTATCTCGTATTGGTTGGCATAGAAATCCCTTTTTCGGGTCTTGAACACGTGTGCAGAGCTCGGCCCCCGGAATACGTGGGAGAATATTTTCAATTTTCAACGCTTGAACGATCCAAACAATTAATGGCCTGACAGCAGAGGCCCAGATCAACTAGTTGAATAGGCAAACACAGGACTGAGGACAGAGGACAGAGGACTGTGGACTGGGACCATTTAATGCGCTGTAATTTGAAATTTATAAAAATTTTTGTATTGCTCGAGGCGTTGCCCAAGCGAGCGAGAAAAAAGGAGGATCATAAAGAATAGGGGAGACAAAAAAAAATAAAATATAAAAAAACGTGTCAGGCATTCTAAAGCCGAAGGAGTTGCTTTTAATTTCATTTCGATGGCACACAATTAGCAGGCGAGTCGAAGCGATCGTCCCTCTCTCTTGCTCACTGCATCTTTGCTGCCCTGTCTGTGCCTTATTAAGGGGCACTTTGTGTGCTTCCTGGAGGAGCCAAGCAGCACGCACAGCACGGTGCGCCAGAGTTGTCCTTTTTCGACTTGGGTTCGGTCGCAAGTTGGACGCGTGATGGCGCGTGAGGCGTTGAGGATGGCACAGATCCATGGGAACGTTTTCGGGGTCGAGCCTGTACTTAATGGATTGCCTTTGACGTGACCATAAATATTTTATACCCATGTGCATTGAGTTTGTTTTTTATTTTATTTTTTTTTTATTCTTTGGAGCTACACATTGTTTAATTTCCAAAGACAAATTAAGAATCGAGCAGTGAGAGTCCTGGTGAGAAGTTGTAGGCTGGCGTTAACAGTTCGTTTTATAATTGTCTGTACCTAGAGATTGCGCAGACTTACTGATGTGCTCCTAGATGCGTGACATGATTATAAGGTTGGCTTTGGACCCATTGTTACACATATTGGTTGGCCTGACCGAACTGATTAGTGTGTGTACGTGTTTGTTTATCTGGGCTCAGCTCAGCTGTTGGGGATTAATTCGGAACACAAGTCGCAATTAAGTGATTTGTTGGCACACTAAAGCAATAAATAGTCAGACAGATAAGAAAGAAAGTAAAAGTCTTGGGTGCTTGAAGTATTTTATGGTAAGCGAACAATCGAAAATTGCTAAAATCATAAAAGTATTAATATCATTAAGTATACGCTACGCTGATAAAATGATAAATGAGAATTAAAAATAATTGTTTGAAATTTACACACAAGAAAAGGTATCAATATTCCATATGAATATAATAATAATAAAAATTAAAATAAATTTGAAGTCTACTCAATAAAAGTAAAATATTTAATTGACTTCATATATGCTGTAGACATAAAATAAAATTTACATTTTATTCAAGTTAAGAGCATAATAAAAACTTGAATATTTTATGACTTAACTGAATACTGGTAATAAGATGCAATAATTAAAACCAATAATCGTAAACAATTTTTATTGCGAATTAGTATTGATGGCTTGCTTCGGACAATTTCACAATAAATAGAATATATTTTGACGACCTGATCTTGCAACAATTTTGATCGCAATTCAGTAATTAATTTTTATATAAAAGGCCAATATTTCCAGGAATGTGTCTGTTAAAAAAAGGATAACTGCATAGTTTCTCAATTCGCTCAAGTTGAGGCATTTCTGTAGCTTGTATGGAGCTGCTTCATGGAACTAGGAGTTCAGGCCTTTGCTATTTTGCTTGAGTCATGCTACCATATCATTATTATGCACGATTGTTTGTTCTAATTGTATTTCGTCCTTGGCTCTGTTTTGGTTGACTCATTCTGCTACTTTTCATTTCATGGCCCACGTGCATGCCCATACTACGATCCAATAGAATAGCAACCAAATTTCTATGGCAAACCAAAATACCAAAAAAGGTTTTTCAAAAAAATAGATTGTTCGAAAAGACCCGTTGGGGGTCCAGAGGCACAGAGATGGACAGATAGCTGCTGCCACTGTGGCGGTTTTGGGCTACCGTGGTGCACTTGCTGGCCCATAAATCGTTTCCAGTGAAATCTTTGACCTGCTCGCTCGATGAACACGTGCACTGATTTCATATCGTTGTCGATCATTTAGGGTTCAGAAAATTGTAGATTAGCCCGAAACAAAAACCTCTACAACAAAAACAAAAATTCAAGAAATAAAATATACAAAAAAAAAAAAATGTATATCAACAACAACCTGACCCCTCACCGTTTGGCATTGTTTGCAAGTGTTTAGATTCCTGGCCCTAGTGTGTGCGTACACAGATTGGGATCGGGAACGGGAACGGGAACGTGAATCGTCTTGTTTGAACACGTGACGACCTCGTTTCTGTCGCTGCGGGTTGCCTGGTGTTACGACGCCGTTTCAAAATTGCAGCGTCGCCAACAGACACGTCTTGTTGATGTACTATGTGGACACAGCAAGTGTACAAGGGAGAAGCCACAGAGGCGATCCTTACGATCTGAACGTGCGGAACTTGTGGGCACCGAATTTTCACACATGTGGCGTTGCGGGAAATGCCCGCAATCATTGGCGGACGTCAGGTCCGGTTACAGGATTCGGCTTTTCCACAAAAACCAAAAATCGTTGGCGGTACTAACCATAGTCAATGTTACGGTATTTCCGCTTCTCGCCGGTCAATGTGAACTTCAAACGAGACGTGCGAAAAATTCAGCTGAATGTAACACAAGCAGTGACGATGGCAATCACTTGAGTCAAGCCTAGCAAACTGTTGTACTCCATATCGTATATCAACTGTACACAGTAAACAATTTTTGTTGATGCGTTATTCAATTTAAAATTGGAAACTCAACTTGAAATCATTTGAGTTAATCTTAACAGTTTAAGGAATTTAATGTATTGACTCATTTAATATTGTATCACAGATATATTAAAAAACATACCATATTTATATATAAATATATAAAAAGATTATATAGTATATATAATCTTAAAATTATTTCAAAATTTGACTGAGAAGATTTTCAATTCTGTTCAATTATGTTGTAAAGAAAATAACAAAAATATTATTTATTCAAATTTGGTAGTCATATTTTGGCTATGTACAATTGGTTGTACAAAACAAAATTTATTGTGTATATCTAATGCAGGCAACTTCATAGTCAAATGAAATTTATACTTGTAATTGAAATTTATGGCCACATTTTTTGTAAGTGTCTAACAATAGCGATAAAGTCATGTGCACTGCAGTTAAAAAATAACATCGACAAGTCGCAGATAAATTTGAATAGCGACCCACGCGGCGGTTTTGTAATGATAAAATAACAAACCCGAACACACCATAACACAACAGGCGAGGGAAAGATCGACCCAAAACACTCATAAAATCGTTATAAAAATAAAAACTGGCTGACAAACACACACACATATACACACATGTGGGGTCCTTTTTTTGTCCTCATATTACATGCGAGAGAGATGAAGGCGCACTTGACACGAGACTGTGCGACATGTTGAATTATCTTTTAGTTTACAAATTAGTATGTGCGATGCGCGTTGCACATGCGGGTCTCGTTTCTGGGAATGCAGACATTGTTAGTTTAGGACATGGACAGGGCAATAACAACCCAAAAGACGAGTCGCATAGCTGCCCATCACTCAACGCACGTGCAGTGCACAAAAGGGGTTGTAATTACAGTTTAACTCCGTGTCGCCGCCCTCCTCTAAAACGAGCCTCGACAAACACCAAACAAGACACCAACGAGCACCACAGCAAGTGGTCCGAGTCTGGTTTATGCAGATTCGATGGTAACACGTGCATGCTTATGAGCATGGGAGGCGCGGACAGGTCTCGAGCTCGTTTTTAGGGGCGTCACTGATCGATGCAGCTAAGGTTTCATATGAAAACTAGCTTACGAGGCAGGACCTCCTACTTGAGACCCCAGGGAGCTCGAATTCCCTCACCATCGATCGCAGCTGGGGTGTTTGCTTGCGTTCGACACGTTTGGTTTACAAACCGAGTTGCTGGGGAGCCGCTTTAATGTAAACAATCACGTAAGAAAAGAAAAAACAACCAAGATCCCTTTAACCGAAAACTCATTAAAATATATATAACTTAATTCGAGTCCCTTTTTTCTTAAATTTTCCTTTCATTTATTTTATCGTTAGCGTGTCTAGGTCCACTTTTTACTTTCAAAACTAATTATAAAACTGTAGACGCCGGGATCCTGTTTCGAATACAGATAAGCCTGTGATTTAAGTGCTGTCTCCTGTTAGATTGGTTATCTTACTTTTGTATTGGGTTTCAGCACAAAACTCAAAACTAATGCTCTGATTTTGAATGCACAGCACGTAGATCGATCTTGATAGCATTGGTGGACATTGGTGTCAATATTTTGAGGCAACATTAACAGCTCTAGACTGGGTATTATATGTTTAGGAATAGGTACAGTTGCGTCAAATATTAAATTTGTATATGGTCTGCTAAACAAATTTTCTGCACAGATTTAAAGACGTATAAGTATTCGGTATGGAATGAATCAGACTATTGAACAGTATTTATTATCGAAAAGTATAACACTATATTATGTTATAAATAAAAAAAATTATATAAAATATAAAAAAAGTATAAAAACTTTTGACATCATAAATAAAAATAAGCACAAGTTTTAAGTGAAACATTTTTAAAGATTTTAAATGTTAACCCAATAAACTAAATATTTTTCCTCTGCTAGAAAAACATAATGTGTTCAGGGTATAAAATTTGAAGCTAATTTTCTGAAAAATCCAACAATGAAATAAATGCATAGTGATTTTTTTTTTTTTTTTAAGTTTTAGTTTTATTACTATTAAAGCTTTGTAATATTTTCTTAAGGTCTAAAGTTATTATAATATCGATCTTATTTACAACTTAAAACTATTAAAGCTTGAGTTGGGTTTATTATTAGCTAGGTGTGTTTTTATATATCTATGTAAAGCATCCTTTTATCACAGTGTACATCGATTCAATTGGAAGACATGATTCGTTGTTATATGTTGTTGCAGTTGTTGCTGGTTTCTGATTTACCATGGACGCCACATAGGATTGTTGGCTGGCTGGGGGCTGGTTGCTGCCTCCGAACCCTCAGCATCGCTGTGGTAGCCAGAAGATGCTGGGCTACCTGGACGACTAATTGGCGAGGATACCAATTTATTTTCCTGCTGCTGCTGCTGGTTTTGTGGTTGATCTGATTGGAGCATGCGTTGAAACTCCATGCCGAGATGTGTCATCACCGTTTTGCCGACATCAACGCTCATTGCTGGTGTGCAGGCCATGACACGTGAGATTTCGCTAACGGCATTCATGTAGCCATTCTTGAAACTGTCCATCGGCACTGGAGAGACTGGCGCCTGCTGCTTGATGAGCTGTTTGCGCATGAATGAAAGTGACGCCTCCAGCATTTGGGTTTTGTCGAGACGTAGTATGGCATCGTCGCCCTGGAACTCGGCAACAAGTGTCGTTAGCGTGTACAGGCACTTGTTCATGCGTGCCCGACGCTGCCGCTCCAGCTGTGGCTTCTTCACCTTCAAGTAGTGTTGCGTCTTCGAGACGTAAGCGGTTTCAGTTTGTGGAGCCATTTTGTGAGGTCGACTGTGTGTTTGAGTTGTGTACAGTTCGCAGGATGCTGTGTGAATGATGCTCTTCTCGGCTGCAGCGTCGCCTTTTATACCCGCACTGCAGTTTGTGTTCAGGTCCTGCAGTCAGGACCTGCTGCAGGTAGGCAAACGCACAGAAGAGCATCTTGAAATCTCTCCCGCTCTCAGTTGCTCTGTGCGTGGGAAAGGAAATCGTTGATAGACCCTACAAATCGAGATGGCCAACAACAATAACTATTAGACGATTGTCTAGTTGCGTGTCTGATACATTGTACTTGCAATTAAACCGTAAAATTCTGGCCAAGAATAATGATGGAGGCCAGACAATTGACTGGACCGTAGTGATTTGTCTTGTGAGGCAACAGTAAAAGTTATGAAAAAGGTTATAAATGTGATTCGGTTGATGTGGCTTTATGACTTCGTCCTTGAAAGTGGACTTTTGTTATTGGGTCTACAAATAAATCAAGGCTAAAATGATCTAAAAATCAATGCTATTATTGGAGTCTTATTGACACTATAAATAAATCGAATTGTCAGTATATAAATGTATTTTTAGATTTGTTTATTTTTATAAAATTTGTGTTCATTTATTTATAGATTGAACTATTCAAAATTCCGTTACCTACTCTACATACATATCATAGTTTTATCGATCTTTGATATTACAAGATTTTTCTGTATTATTCCTTTATTTAACAATCTTAATATTGTTAAATATATTTGCGTTGTTTAATATTTATTTGTGTTTATTATAAATTAAATGTATTTCCAAAAAATGAACAGATAAATATGTTTATATATACATGTGGCTCAATTTCAATGGTCATCATATCCCATGTTAAGAGCGCATGCGATTTTTTTCAAAATTCCTTGGGGGCACTTAATCCAGTTCCGGTTCAGCACACAAGAACTTCATACCTTAATAAGTGGTATACATTTTAATTACTTTCTGGTTGACTTCTTGCATTTGCAGAGTTCCAGTTAGAATTAATGCTTATAAGAAGGGCCACCTTTGCCAACATACGTATATAATATGTTTGTGTGTAAGTAGCCTCATTGCGGAAAGTGGCACCCGCAGTTCGGCACTCGGCACTCGGCACTCGTCGCTGATCGTCACTCATCAGTCGTCGCAAGTCGTCAGACTTCAGTCGTCTGCCGTTCGCTTGTTCGTCACTTGCTCGATTTTCATATCGTGAGAACTGCTCGAGTAACGTCGTGTGTTTCCCACGCGATGTGCACACCTGCCATTTAAGTCGCTTATATGGTTACGATTACAAACACAGCAGCAATAGCAGCAGCAGCAGCAGCAGCAGCAATAACAACAACAACACAAACATGAGGGCCTCTGCTGTTGACGGCACACATTTATTGCGCCGGCGCGACGCGCATTATCAGCGTCGTGTGGCTGGCCCGACGACTTGACTGCCTGTCTGACTGACTGACTGAATGACGACCTGACTGTTTGTCTGACTGACTGATTACTTACTGCTTTACTTTAGTTTTTCACTCTTGTCGTCATCATGTTGCTGTTGTTGGCGTCGTCATTGTCGATTGTTTAATTTAAATCGCCGTCGCAATGTCGGCTACTCGGCTTCAGCTTAATGATTATACCTCAAAGTCTGCCTCGAGGTTGCCGCAGAATTGTACGCAATAGTTATTTGTATTTTACGACATTCGCTAATTGAACCGCAGTTGATGAGCCTCAACATCGGCGTCCGCATCAGTAGCAGCAACAGCTTCAGATTCAGTGAAGCTCCAGCAAAAGACATTGATTGGCCAAAGCCGAAGGTGAAAAGTTGGCGCTACTGTCGACGTGATTGGAATTGAGTTTTTTTTTTTTGTTTTTGCTTTATTCACAAGTACTGATGTCGGCTAACATCAATAGACATAAATTGAGAATTTGAATTGATGAGTATTGGGTCATAAGACACTAAAAAAAACGATGGCAATAAGTCTTATAACGAACTCAAAAGCAGGTGCAAATTATAATGATTTACAATTAATCAGATATGTGTGGCCTTGGTGGCAAAAAATCTAAGAAGGACCTAATAAAAAAAATATATAGCCTAAATCGAATAAAAATGTTTTCAATACCAGAATCTCAGTTCGTCCAAGATGTCTGTACCTAATGAAGCATAGAGCTATTTTGATATATCTGGGAAAAAAATTTAAAGTCTAATTCCTTTCTATAAGTAATAAATTATATTCACAAAATAAGTTCAATGTTAGCAATTAGAGAAAAGGTTCCTTGATTTTTTACTATAAATTCCTCAAAAATCGACCTCTGAATATTACATTAATTGCTTTGATAATAATTAAATATTCTTTTCAAAATCACAAAAAGAGTGGCTAATTCTCGTTATTATGTCAATTCTTATAATTAACTGTACGCATTTTAGAAACAGTTCCCAGGCATCTTTAAAATGGTTACCTTTTGAATTTTAACTATAGTATTTTAAAGTAGTTAGCTGGACGATAAGTGGACAATTGTGCGCCGCATTGTTGCTAGACCAAAGCACAAATTGCCCAAAACTGTGGGATGAAATTCCAAACGTTTTCCCAAATGTTTTACAATTCTAATTAGTTAAGCATGCCTACACAATCTT
The DNA here is from genome assembly GCA_035042405.1 of Drosophila demipolita. Lineage (NCBI taxonomy): Eukaryota > Metazoa > Arthropoda > Insecta > Diptera > Drosophilidae > Drosophila > Drosophila demipolita. Next base: position 1,281,007 of record JAWNLI010000349.1, on the reverse strand, counting down.
ATTTGAATGTCATCTAAAATGTGATGTTAAATGAGAAATACACAAACAGTCAAAAAACACTTTTAAATATTACCTACCACTTAAAACCACTTGCAATTAAATATCAATTTCCTATGCAACCCCCTGAAATTTGGAGCGTGCCACTTCAAGCATACCCAACACACTGCTATGATAAACACTGTCGGAAAATCACTCAAATTATAATCCACAAAGCGCCCATAAGCTGAATCAAGTGGCGATCAAACAGAACTCAATTGCTGCACCTTGTGGCACAACCACCGAAATCAAATTCACGACCAGCCACGTGGCCGCCCAACGCCCCGCAGGCAGCGCAGCGCAGCGCAGCACGAGGCAAGTCTATGGCCGCCACGCGGCTGCGACTCGCGCGAGCTTTCCACAAGTGGGCAAAACCAAAAATATATATTAATCAGGTGCAACAGCGGGGCAGGAGGCGGCAATCGGCAATCGAGTCGTTGGTTTTGTGTGTGCGCATTTGAAAATGAAACGCGTGGCAATTAGGCAGACGCAAAACCACACTTGTCCGGGAGCAGGCTTTAGAGGTCGCTGCAGTGGCGAGACTTTCGCCAGGCAGCAAGTGCAATATGTGTCAGGCAGTCAACAGCCACCACCACCACCAAGGCAACAACAACAACAACAACAACAGCAGCAGCAACAGCAACACGAAACGGGCTGTGGCCTAAATTGCAAGCAGCTGCCACTCGAACCGTGGGATATTTTTCCCCTAACCAACTGAGTGCCATCGAACCTTATCCATGGGAACCACAACTGCTCGACGCTCTCAATATTTATTTTGTGCGTTCGTTATATTGAATAAGTAAAAAAAATAAAAAAAAAACAACAGCAGCAATCGAAAGGATGCCTCGACAATGAGGGGTGCGGACGACTGACAAGATTATCCTGCACGTGTTGAGCTTGCTCTCTCCCCGCTGCTGATGATGAGCCTGCGCTGAAAGCGTGGCAGGCAAGCGTTGGGCGGCTGCTGTTACTACAGTTTCTGATGATGTTGCTCTTGGTGTTGCTGTTGCCTGAAAGTTGCAACATCAGTCAGCCGCGTGCTGGACACATGTGTTGCCCATGTGGCACTTGTCGCTGTCGTTGGGTGGTGCTCTTCTGTTCTGCATTGATTTAGATCTTGTGGTGGTGGTGGTTTCTTAATGTTGCTATATAAGCGCAACACTTGCCACGCCGGAAGCACAGTTCAAATTTGCCAGTCAAAGCGCAAACAACAGTGTAAAAAACCCAGAAACTATGTCGAAAGTGAAGAATCTAATTGCCAAAATGCTGCAACGGCGTGGCAGCAAGCACAACAACAACAACAATTGCAACATTAAGCATTGCCAGCACTATGAAAGTCTGGAGGAGATTGCACAAAATCAGGCTAACGAGCGCATGCTACAGGAGACAGCTATGGCCACACATCAATTGGTTTTTTGCCTCGAAACCGCAGACGGCAGTTTTTATTGGCATGCACAGTAGTTGCAGCAAAAACCAGCAGAAGCAAAAACAACAACAAATACAACACACACAAACCGGTAGTTAGAATCGGTCAAATGTATGAATGAAAACGCTTATTCAATGAAGTGATCCATCCATCCCGTCAACAAGTCAGCCACAACATGCGAAACTAGTTGCATGCCGCAAATGAGAAAATGGAAATCAAGTTGCCACTGCAATCAACAGCCATCAACAGCAACAATATCAATGTGATGCAGGTGGCAAGGTGTTAATTTAATAATTAATGACAATTCTCATGTCATATTGAAATGCCTTGTGATACAGTTATATAATCATAATCGAACAGAGTTTAGTCTATAGTAACAATAGCATAATGGTTTATTAGTTTTTAAGTTAATAAAAATAATGCCTTGAAAAATAATATATTTTAACTGTTTTTTTCTTGTCTTGAACAGCTGATTGTCTCCTGCGAATGAATATGTTCACGAATATAAATTATATTGTAATTATATTCAGTGACATATTTATACTTGTATGCCAAGTCAAATCCATATAGCTAAAGTCTTATTTATGGAACAAATGCACTATCATATGAATTTATTTAGTGCAAACGTTTATAAATTATTTTAGACTCAATTGTATACTCAAAAGACAGTTTTTAAATATAATATATAATCGTCTCTTCGATATTAATTTATACAGTCAAGCCTAAGATCAAAGAACGCTGACAGAACACCCCACCGCTAATTAGATCAAGTACCCCCAGTCAAAGATTCAATTACTTATCTGGAATTTGTATCCCTAATGATAACATCCTGTTTGCTGAAACTTTGCAGTTCAAAAAACTGAATAACTGCACAGCAGCAACAGCAATGAGCTTTGTGCAACTTGCATCCTTTCAGTTCGACAACCCTTTAACACATGTGCCTCCCCTTCAGGTCAACATGCCCCCTCTATCAAGCCATTTTACGTGTGTCTGTCACACGTTATTACGCGGTTCAAGAATGCGCACATATTCAATTACACAGTCATAGCCAAACCAACAGCAACAGCAACAAAAACAACATCAACATCAACAACAACAACAACAGCAACATCAACGATGACAAGAGCATTGCATTGACAATAAGCTGAACAACCCCCAACCCAGTTGCGTGCATAAATGAACCCCTGTTGAGATCGGAGATCGGCTCGCCATGTGCAGTTGAAAAAATGTTCTCACACTCGAAAGATTGTAACGGCTTGCTGTTCAGCACACTCTCAGCACGCCATGCTCATCATGCCTGATATCTCATCCCCCTGGGTAAGTATACACGAGCAGGCTGTCTCGCTCTCGCCGTTGTGTTGGGCTGCTCGCACTTCCTGCCCGTGGCCAAACTGGCCACGTATATTGTTTATATAGTTAACGAATGCGATACATTTAATCTTTAGTGTGTGTCAATTTGCCGTACAGTCATTTAGTTTGCATGCCCCTCACAGCGTCCCTGTATTGTAGTTACTCGGTCCTGGTCTCCGATCCCCGGTCCCACGACGTGCCCAGGCATGCCACTTAGCGTAGCCCAAGTGTTCAACAGAAGCTACAATTCAGCATTCATAATTGACAACAACAACAACAACAACACCAACAACATCAGCAGCAGAGACTGCAACGACAGCAGAGAGGAACCTATGGCAACAAAAAAAAAACTTAAATAAAAGGCAGGTGGTAGTTTTTTTCGGTAGTACTGTCCACATTACCGTCCATGACTCGGTCTTGCGCACGGTCAGATTTACAGTGGGACAAGCGCATTAATAATGTCGTAAAAACTTTATAGTAAACTAACCAAATTAAAGATATAAAAACTTAATAAAAAAATAGAATTAATTCAATAAATATCTATGTCGCGTTCCATTTATATATACTTTTATACTCTGGTGGTTTTTTTAATCCGATGCAAATTAAATATTTGTTTTTTGATGCAACCTGCAAAATTACTAAAAAAAATTTAGCTCACACATAATTAACAAGAAAATCCCTAGGCTGTGCCATTTTCCAATGCACCACCTTGACTTTCGTACATCACCTTACACTACCTTGCCATTCCCAATATTTCCAAAACTTAATTCCCACGCCCATGCATTACCAAATCCCAAAACTAAGCGTATCATGTTAAATCCATGTACATTTATACCCAAATCCCAAAACTTCATTCACACTGTCAGTTCTAAAGTTCTGAAAAACTAACCGTATCAAGTACTAGAAATACGACGTACAACCCACAACAGATTTTTACTTATTCTGCACCTTACCATACCTTACCTTGCCCAGTATTTTCAAAATTTTATTCCCACGCACAGGCAGTACAAGAAATTTTTAAACTAACCATATCAAGTAGAAGAACAGCTACGTAAAGTCCAAAAACAGATTTTTACATTGTATCGAACATGTTTTGGAAAATCCAGATTTCTCATTTAATAGAAATTTATACAAATTTTCCACACGTGTTGTGCCCACTGTGCACTGTGCATAAGGGCTCAACTCGGTTGATCGCTCTCTCTCCCTCTCGCAATCGCTCTCTCACTCTTTCACCCTAGAAGACCGAGCGATTATAACTTATAACACCAACGAGCGAGAAAAATCTTGTGGGAAACTTGAGGGCAAAGTGTTTCCCACGATTCGAACGTCAATGTAAAAGAAAACAGAGAAGAGCTAAAAGCAGCAATAACAACAACAACAACAACAGCATACTGAACATGTGCAACAACCACCAGCGACACCACCAACACACAGCGACGCACCATCAGCTTCATCCCCTGCCAAGACAAAACTTGTTTGCCGAGCAAACAAGAGAAAAACCAACCACCATTTGCAGTAGTAGACGAGGATCGCTGCAAGGCGAACGAGAGCCGAGTAACAGACCCGAATGACTGAGTAATTTGCTCGGCAGGTGGTGTTGTTGTTGCTGATTTTGTTCTTGCTCTCTGCTCTCTGCGTGCGTGCTTGCTTGCGTGCGCTGAGCACGAGACGCAGATAGACGTCGACGTCGACGTCGACGTTGACGGCACGTGCAGCTATAAAAGAAGCAGTAACTGGAGACGGCAGCAACATTCTCAACGCAAACGTCGTGAACTACACAACGAGTACAAGTAAAAAAAACTAAGCAATGGCAACCAAATACGAATTATCAAAGACTTATCAGTACCGCAAGGTGATGAAGCCGTTGCTGGAGCGCAAACGTCGCGCACGCATCAACAAGTGCTTGGATGCTCTGAAGGATCTGATGGCCGAGTGTGTGACCCAAACAAGCGATGCCAAGTTTGAAAAAGCCGATATCTTGGAGGTCACCGTACAATATTTGCGCCAGCTCAAACAATCCAAGGCCGCCTCTGCAGCCGCTACCGTTGCTCCCGAGCATAGTTTTCGTTCCGGATACATTCGTGCCGCCAATGAAGTCTCTCGTGCCCTGGCAGAACTGCCAAAAGTTGATGTTGCGTTCGGCACCACTCTGATGACACATCTGGGCATGCGTTTAAATCAGCTGGAGCAGCCTATGGAGCAGCCAATGCCAATGGCAATGCATACACCACTCAGCATCAACTGCGGCTCGGCTTACACCACAACCACGTCCAGCAGCATCAGCAGCCGTGACGCCTTCAGTCCCGTTTCCAGCGGTTATGCCAGCGACAGTGATTGCGCTTCATCCGGCTCATCCACGCCCATTGCTGCCCAATCTCTGCTTCAGATTAGCGCCACCGATAGCGTTTGGCGTCCCTGGTAAATCTTGGCGCCAATGCAGTCATCGGGACAAGCACGCAATGCAACTGTAGCTTTACTTTTAATGCTTTACAATGATCCTCATTCTGATTCCACTTAAGTGTTACGCAGTTTTATAAGTTAGTTCTGTGATACGGCACGTTTTATTGACTCCACCTATAACCATTAGCCAGAAGTCTGTTAGCCAATACAAATGTATATAATTTAAGAAAAACAAATATTTGAAAACATAAATACAAAAACAATTTAAAAAAGAAAACTATTTCTCGACTTATTATTTCAAATTGCACTTATTTTTGCTTTCAGTTTCATAGGTTCCAATCAGATATATACAAAATTCTGGACTGCAATTAATGTTGATATGTTATTTGTTACTTATTAGTATCTTGTTTTCCAAACGGAAAATACATACAATAAGTCAATTGAGGACACAAATATATATGTTGTTAAATATAAATGGATTGCTGTTCTGCTCTTTACGTAGTTAAATTAATGCAATTGCATAAATTTGTCTTATTGAGATTAAATGATGATATATTTGCTATAAACGCTATTTAATATAAGCCAATTAATTTTAAACTTTACTAAGTAAAGAACCGTAATGAAAACATATTGATTTCCTATAAGATACCAAATTACCCGGTTCTCAATAAATATAAGCAAATATTTATGTATACTACATATATTTTGGTCAAGTGTCAATTTTTCAGCCGATATAGATAATTTTCCGACAATAAACAAAAACTTTGTAATTAAATTTTCGTATACTATACTTTATTTATTTATAATGCAATTTTTTTGGTACAGCATGTCTTTAAGTCTACAAAAAGGTGGTTACCCATAATTTTACCATAAATTATTACAAGACTACTTGCAAGCTTATTAGTTGATTATACTTTAATAGAGCTGTTGAGGTCTCTATGCAAAGGGGATGTCCGTCAAATATTCTTATTAGAATAAGATTGTTATTTATTTAGAAGATTCATTTATTATTTAGAAGATAAATTGATAAGCACCAAGTAATCTTAAATATTTATTATTCCCACGCTTCATATGAAGTTGAATAAGCCAATTAAACTTACATGTATATAATTCACTTTAAGGACTCATGTTTAGTAAACTCATTTTGAAAGAGCAATCACAATCAAAACTTACCGATTTACAATATCACTGCCTGATTAATTTGAAAACATATTAAAATATCAAAAAAGACCTTAAAGTTTCTTAATTAACAATATTAAATTGCTTGTTTTGGTACTTAACTCTGACACAATTAACTGCCAATTATCAATTTATCAATTAGCTGCCACAGCAAACAACAACAAATACATAAACAACGACTGAAATTTATCAAACAGTAACGATAATTATTACATTCGTACAGACATGTAGTAGCCAGATATTAGGGGGTTGCGAGTAGCAGCCCAGCTTAAGTCAGCGATCACCTCAACTGATCCACGCGCCGCAAGGCCACACCACGCTTCCAGCGCACGTCCGATGCGAAAGCCAAACGAAGCCAATATGCCACACTAATTGTGTCCAATAAACATTCATCGGGTCAGGAATCGGTATTGGGATCGAGATCGGAATTGGTACCGCATTATGCCATCATCATCTGCATACAGTGATGAAACAATAAGCGAGAGAGATGGCACGCCAGGATAACAATGGAAATGGGAACGACCCACGCACACGCACACAGGATGAGGCAGTGAAGTATGCATTAAGGATAATAACACCGGCCTAAAGAGCAACTACAACAGCAGCAACAACAACACACACACACACACACACACACAACAGAAACAACAACAACAAGAGAAACAAGAACAACAACAATACCCAAAACAGCGACAGCTGCAAAATTTTGTGCTCTGATCCTTTAAAAAGCGAAGCATGTGGCCAAAAGGAAAACAAACGAGAAAAAATTGTGTGAGAAACTTACTTTCAGGTCGGTTCCCACGCCACGAGCCACAAGGATTGCCGATTGTCCTCCATGCACAGCCGCACATTGCAGCTGTTCCCCCAGCGCATTGCCTGCGAGAGAGAGAGAGAGCGAGACTCCCGCTATCGTTCGTGCGTGTGCGAGCGAGGCGGGGCGCACTCATGCGTTGCCCTCGCCGAGGGTGGATTCAGAACTATAAAAGCGAAGTAGTGGCAAGCAGAGAGCATCATTCACGATACAGCCAGCAACAAGGCAACAACCAAAATTGTATACACTTAACTATAAAATTCGTATACAAAACTTACGTAAAAATGGAATACAGCAGCAAAACTGAGATCTACCAGAAAGTGAAGAAGCCCCTGCTGGAGCGTCAGCGTCGGGCACGCATCAACAAGTGCCTGGACACCCTTAAGACACTTGTCGCCGACCTGCGCGGCGATGATGGCATTCTGCGCATGGACAAAGCCGAGATGCTTGAATCAGCTGTGGTATTCATGCGCCAGCAAAAGATTGGCAAATCAGTAGCAGCAACAGTAACACCAACAATAACAGCAACAACAACATCGCCCGCAATGCCTTTGGAGAACTTCCGCAATGGGTACATGAATGCAGTCAATGAGGTGTCACGTGTTATGGCATCCACACCTGGCATGAGCGTTGACCTGGGCAAGTCGGTGATGTCACATCTGGGACGCATCTACAAGAATCTACAGCAGTTCCATGAAGCACAAACAATGTCTGAATCAGAGTCGGAATTAAGTATCAACTGCAACTCGGCGCCGCTCAGCCCCGCCTCATCTGGCTATCATAGTGATTGCGAGAGTCCTTCACCGTCGCCTATGCCAGTGGAGGCGGAGAAACTGTGGCGCCCCTGGTAAATCATCAGGTCAGCTACTATAGAAGGTAGCTACAAAAGAAGAAGACAACGCAACTGTGATAACCAACTGTGATGGCAACAAAGCAATTAGCAAAAGCAAAAACAAACAAAAAACAAATTCCATTGAATAAATGCTCTTAAGAAACATAATATTATTGACTTTTGATTACTCTAAGTGGGCAAGGGATTACTTTTAATTTCAGCATTGAGTAGTATTATTAGAGGCGAATGATTGTGAGCACGCCATTACTAACACTTTTCTGAGCAATTAGATATGCGATAATGTCACTTCACTCTTAAGACATCCATTAAAAAAATCAACAATTTCGCAAAATTATAATATAGTCAAATTAACTAAAAAACTAAATATATTTTATTTACTTAAATGTTAATCGCTTTTAACTTACGTTCTTATTATTTTTTTATTTTTTTTACATTATTGCTATTTATAAAAATTTATTCTAGTTAAAATAATATTATGTTGCACTGATTTCATAATTCAGATTGCGCGCCAAATCAATCGTTGCTATTGGCTTACAATGTTGCACAGACGATAAATTAACATGTGCGATAGCAAACAAGTTCGATAAATCAAAGAAGCCGTTCGATGTATGATGGAGGCCAGTCGATACATCTAAATAATAAAGTAATGATATATATCTGGCGATATATCGTCGGCTTTTATTTTTTCCACGCTTCAAAATCACGTTCTCGATTAAAAAACAAATCGGCAGTAAGCGTTAACAAGGTTTCCAAGTAATTGTGCATTGAGAGCAATATAAAACCATTTCGGAAAGCAATTAAATGTAGCCGAAACCCAAAGTGCAAAATAGACGGCTAAAGCAGATGCGAAAAAATAGAGACGAGAACGAGAACGCCACACAACACATACACGACTCTCAGGCTGGCTGTCAGACGTAGCGAGTCGGTCGGTCGGTTGAAGAGGCCAGTTTTTACGGGCAAAATTTGATTAAAAAATTACGTTTTTTGGCACTGAAAAAATCGGCTAGTGCAAATATTAGTGCAACGTATGTGTGTGCTTACAAATTGGCAATAAAATGTGCAATTCTACGGCTAGCTAAATGCCCAAATGTAAATTGGTACTGCCAACTACTCCGTTTTTTAATTGCTTTTGTTTATTTTTTGTTGGGCCAATTTTTCTTTAGCGCTGTGCTCGTGTGTGCGCCTATGTGTGTACGTGTGCGTGTGTGTGTGAGTAAGTTTTGCCACTCGTTCGCTCGGGGTGCGCGCGCTTGTGTATGTCTGTCTGTATAGTTTTGTGCATGTATGAGTGGACAACTCGCTGTCGCAGCAAACAGTGTTGCCAGCAAAGTTAAATTTCAGTTGCTTTCGTATTTTGTTGTATCAAAATCATATTCGCTCAATTGCTGAGTTTTCGCAGAGTGTTAAAAACCAAAAGGCAATGCTTCAATAAACATAAAAGTGTTTTGTGCGGCTGGCAAGCGTCAATATTTGTGCTTCGGTTTTAGGTGGCAACCCTGCGTAATTGCAGTCTATCTATATGTGTATTGCACGGGGTACATTTGTTTGTGCAAAGCGTGCGACCAGCTTGCATTGCTTTTGCAAAAATTACATGCTACAAGAATGTGGAATTTGTTTAACAAGAGCTGCTTAAGCTGCCAATAAAGTGAACAATAGTTTTTTGCCCAATGCCGCATGCTTGTTTTTTGCGTAACATTTCGCCCAGGCACATGCAACTGTGCGTTTGATTTTTTCGGCGGTAAACACTCACACTCATACCCTTGTACGTGCGTCGTCCTCTGCATATGTGTGCGTGTGTATGTGTGTGTATATATGTTCACTCGTTGTTGCTGGCATGGCTGCCATTGCTGAGATGCTCAAAAATACGTGAGCGCGCGTGTATGCGTATTTGTGTGTGTGTATGTGTTCGTGAGATTCTACGTATCGAAAAAAATGGTGCAAAATAACTAAGAAATGTAAAATTAAATTTTTGCAGGATACCCGCAAATCTCTTGACAATATGGAAACGCAGCAGTTAAACGTCAACTAAAAATCACCATAATAGCAATTACAAGTTTGCACAATAACATTTTATACATGCTCCTCCGGAGCTAGTGCTGCTAATTTCAGCAGAGGGGAGCTTCATCTCAGGGTGCCAGCAGCAGCGGCGCACTGCCAAAGGGAAGAGGAAGCATAATCAACTCGCTTAACCAAACGCAGGCTACGAACAAAATAAATAAAAATAATAATAGAATATAAAAAAAACATTACGGTTCCACTAACTACAACTGTTATTTGTTGTTCATCTCGTTGCTCCTTCTTGGGCAACTATCAAACAGCAATAACAGCAGCAATAACAACATCAACACAACACCAACACAATGTATCCCGCACCGGTGCGTCACCCCGCCGCCGGGGTAAGTATTTAACAGATTGCAATGGGACCCAATCAAGTGTTTTGCTAATTGTGTTTCGCCCTATGCCCATCTCTATCTGTCTCAGGGACCTCCACCTCAGGGCCCAATCAAATTCACCATTGCCGATACATTGGAGCGCATCAAGGAGGAGTTCAATTTTCTGCAGGCACAATATCACAGGCAAGTATCTACGACGTACAACACCCCAAAAGGAATCCTAGCAGAAGGGGTTTAAATATTAATTGTTGAACTTTTTAAAAGTTGCTAACTTAAAGGGCCCTTGTTTAAATGAACAAGATTAATCCGAGATTTTTCTATTATATTTTTGGATACAGTTATTTATATAGCGGATGCATTTTTTCTACATTCGAAATCCAACAATGAATTCAGGCTATAAAAATCAGTCCAAGAAGAGTAAAAAAAGAATGTTGTTCTCAGTAGATTTTTCATGCTCTGTTGTTCTGCTGGGATATTTCTGTTGTCTTTCAGCCTCAATGTCTTTTTGCTGTATAAACCGGTTTGCCAGGCAGCTAACCATATGCGCTGGTTGGTCATAGGATTTTTTTTAGCCGGCGGGCCAACGACAACGGAAGCGTTGCCCGAGATTTTTTTTAACTAAACTAATTTGCCCTTTTGATTATTTTTCCTGTGAATTTCAGCATCAAATTGGAGTGCGAGAAGCTGGCAAACGAAAAGACCGAAATGCAGCGCCATTATGTTATGGTAAAACAATTAATTAAAAACAAAAATATTCGAGTATTTATTCTAATCCTCTCCTTCTACCTCCCACACATAAAATGCGCAGTATTATGAGATGTCCTACGGCCTTAATGTGGAAATGCACAAACAAACTGAAATCGCAAAGCGTCTAAACACACTGATCAACCAGCTGCTTCCATTCCTACAGGCCGATCATCAGCAACAAGTGCTGCAGGCGGTAGAGCGCGCGAAGCAGGTCACAATGCAGGAACTGAATCTGATCATTGGGGTAAGTTGATGTCTTTAATTTTCACCCAGTGCCACGCAATGGTCATTGAAACTTCGTTAGTCTGAAATACTTTCTGATTTATATTTTTTGGCTCTGTTAAAATCTTCCCAAAGTTAAATTTGTAGTTTCCCAAGGAAAATCGGACAAAAAAAATTTAATCATCTTTAGATTTGTATAGATTTTAGTGATTTTTATATTTATATTATTACCTTTTTTAAAATCTACCACAAATAATATTTTGAAGACCAGAGCTCAACTTTATAATACAGAGCTCAACTGAATAATATTGGCTTAAAATCACGATAACTTGAACTCTAACTGGACAACTCTCATAAGATAGATTTTTGAAATGTTTGTTGTTTAGTTAGTTCACTTGAATAAATGCTTCAACTCCAGATTTAAAAATTATTAAATTTATGACAAAAAATGTACAATAAGAAATCCCAATTGAAATTAAATATATATATTTTAAAAACAATGCGATTGTGCGTGTGCGTGTGCCTACAGCAGCATCAGCAGCAACATGGAATACAACAACTTTTAGTAAGTTTTAATTTTTTTTCTTTTTTTTTTTTTTGGAAATTTGCATTCGTTTGTTTGTTTGCTTGTTGCGCTAATTCTCGCTCGCTCTTTCGCTCTCCACAAGGTGTTGTCGTTCATATATATACATATAAATAAATATATATTTTTTTTAAATAATACTCTACTTGTCAATATTGTTGGTGTTGTCTGCACCCACACGCGCACAACTGCATTAAAATTGCTTTTGTAACGTCCCAAAGCCAAATAACAGAAAATTTAAGCGCCCTGACCAAAGTCAAGATTTTGATCAACTAACAGCCTATGGATTTCCAATTGCAGCAACAAATACACGCACAACAGGTGCCAGGTGGGCCGCCACAGCCAATGGGCGCTTTAAATCCATTTGGTGCTTTGGGTGCCACAATGGGATTGCCACATGGGCCACAGGGTTTGCTGAAAGCGCCGCCTGAACATCAAAGGCCTGATATAAAGCCAATGGGCTTAGAGGGACCAGCGGGCGCTGAGGAGCGTTTGGTAAGTAGCCCAAAACATACATGTTATATGATATAATATTAAATAAACTCAATTTAAATTTCAGCGCAATTCGGTTTCGCCAGCGGATCGGGAGAAATATCGCACGCGCTCTCCACTGGATATTGAGAACGATACGAAGCGTCTAAAAAATGAGAAACTGCAAGTAAGTATCGAATTGTAACACACTTATAAATCATTAAGTATACTTGTTATTATTGTGTCATCAGCTGATGCTGCCTCTCAACTCACCATAAAATCAACCATTAATATTATGTAGTATCCCATATGTAGTTGTTGTTGTCTATCTCTAATCCACTATCACTTTTTGCTATTCGTAATAAACGTCAAACCCTCAAATCAATATAGCTATAATTATATTTGTAGTCTAGTAAAATAAAATAAACAACTAAATTGTTGTTTGCATTTGTTGTTGTTTATACGTTATACGCATTTTGTTTTATTGTTTGTTTGTTTTTTTCAAAATTTTTGCAGGAGGATGAAGGCGAGAAAAGCGATCAAGATTTAGTCGTAGATGTTGCAAATGAAATGGTGAGTTGAGTGCCGGCCCTGATTAACATGCAACAGATCTCCCAAGAAAAAAAATGTACCCATCCACAAATCACTTAAGTTTAACTCACGCCTTAAATCACATTTTGCAGGAATCACACTCACCACGTCCCAATGGCGAGCACGTCTCCATGGAGGTGCGCGATCGCGAGAGCTTAAACGGCGAGCGGCTGGACAAACCGGGCAGCAGCGGTATCAAACAGGAGCGCCCGCCTTCGCGTTCAGGCTCTAGCTCGTCTCGATCCACACCCAGCCTCAAGACAAAAGACGTAAGAACAAACATTGGAAAAATGTGCAAACAATCAATCAATCAAGTCTACATACAAAAAAGATACTTATTAATTTATATTTTGGTTGCCATTAACTATTAGATGGACAAGCCGGGCACACCGGGCGCGAAGGCACGTACACCGACACCAAACGCTGCAGCACCATCTCAGGGCGCAAATCCTAAACAAATGATGCAACAAGGTGGTCCACCGCCAGCTGGATATCCAGCGTCGCCGTATCAGCGACCGGCGGATCCCTATCAGCGTCCACCATCGGATCCCGCCTATGGACGGCCGCCGTTGCCGTACGATCCGCATGCGCATGTACGAACAAACGGCATTCCACATCCCTCGGCATTAACAGGTGGAAAGCCGTAAGTACACCACAATTATTATCTATTTAAGAATTTGTAGTAATTTACGATCCTCGTTATTTTTTTTTTCGAACAGAGCATATTCTTTTCATATGAACGGCGAGGGTAGCTTGCAGCCGGTGCCATTCCCGCCGGACGCGTTGGTGGGCGTAGGGATACCGAGACATGCGCGGCAAATAAATACCTTATCGCATGGTGAGGTTGTCTGCGCGGTGACCATTTCAAATCCTACAAAATACGTTTATACGGGAGGCAAGGGCTGTGTCAAGGTGTGGGACATCTCACAGCCGGGCAACAAGAATCCCGTCAGCCAGCTGGATTGCCTGCAACGCGATAATTATATACGCTCCGTAAAATTGCTGCCGGATGGACGCACGCTTATTGTCGGTGGCGAGGCATCGAATCTGTCAATATGGGATTTGGCCAGTCCAACGCCACGCATCAAGGCCGAGCTAACCTCAGCGGCGCCTGCCTGTTATGCGCTTGCCATCAGTCCCGATTCAAAGGTGTGCTTCTCGTGCTGCAGCGATGGCAACATTGCTGTCTGGGATCTGCACAATGAGATACTGGTGCGTCAGTTCCAGGGCCACACAGACGGTGCCTCGTGCATTGATATCAGTCCGGATGGCTCACGATTATGGACTGGCGGCCTGGACAATACGGTGCGCTCGTGGGATCTGCGCGAGGGCCGTCAGCTACAACAGCACGATTTCAGTTCTCAAATTTTCTCCCTTGGCTACTGTCCCACAGGTATGTCTACTTATCAACCTCACATCAAACTCTCTTGAAACCCATATTGACTCCATTTCCTGCTCTTTTTAAAGGTGACTGGCTGGCCGTGGGCATGGAAAATTCACATGTGGAAGTATTACATGCATCGAAACCAGACAAGTATCAGCTGCATTTGCACGAAAGCTGCGTTCTGTCGCTGCGATTTGCCACCTGCGGCAAATGGTTCGTTTCCACCGGCAAAGACAACCTGCTTAACGCATGGCGAACACCATACGGTGCCAGTATATTCCAGGTCAGTGGCTTCTCATCTGAATGAACTTTATATAAAATGATAGTAAAGCTAGTTGTTTTGTCAGCCTCAAAAACAAAACAAATCGTACTGCTGATAAGGATTTTGCGTCTAATAATATTTTCAATTCTATATTTAAAAAATCCAATTCATCATTCGCACTAGACAGCCACGAGTCATATCTATATATAAATATATATAATTATAATCAATTATATTTGCTAATTTTGTCAATTTGTATGATTTATTTCATTTGCAGTCGAAGGAAACATCATCCGTACTTAGCTGCGACATATCAACTGACGACAAATATATTGTGACGGGTTCGGGCGATAAAAAGGCTACTGTCTATGAAGTTATTTATTAAAAATCAACAACAACAACAATAACAACACCAGAGCAAATTCACACTTTTCATTTTGTAATAAGCGCATATAGGTTTTTATTACAACTAAAAATATAAAAAATGAAAAACCCATTGTTCGATAGCCTGCAAATAATAACAAAAGAACACACAACAACAACAACAAACAGATCATCGGCAGCAGAGCAATGCATTAGAGCAAAGCAAAAAATTCTATAATATAAATCAAATAAAACAAAAGGAAAGAAAAAAGTAAAAAAATTTAAGCATACTTTTAGCAAATAAGGCTAGTCTAAGACCAATAAAAAGTTGAACACAATTTGCAAAGTAAAAACCTAAAGCAAAATCAATAATAATAATAATAATAACAATAATGATGAGTGGAGCAGAAATGGAAAACGAAATACTACAAAACAAAAAAGAGTAAAAACAGTCGGCGTTACCTACTACGCTCATCAAAAGAATTACTTGCTGGGTCCTTCTATTTGTGGACCCAGCATGGATTAGTCATTGTTGGAGCGTTGAGATTATGAATACCAGATGAGTACACGATGTCAGAAATGTGAGTGCTTTTAGTTTGTCTATATGTCGGCAGCGAAGATTTTTGTAAACAAAAAACATAACTGATCGTAAATCAATGATTGCAAATGCAAATCAAAAAAAAAAGGAAACAAAAAGCAAAATTTCAAGTTATAATTTGTCAATTTATTTGCTACCACATTGTCCCATATCCCCCACTTCCTTCCTCTTTGCACACAAAACACATTTGCATGCAGAAAAGTAAATATATAAATATATATATAAATATAAATGAATATAATTAGTAAGCAGATTAGTTAAGAATTTTACATTATAAATTAATACAACAATACCAACAACAAAAACGCCGCCGCAAAACTCCCGCAACCACATCTACATTAACACACACCGAAACACACACACACTCACACTTCAACAAATGGGGGCGCCAAAGCAGCCAGCTTTAGCTTGTATGTAATTTTCAAAATCATAAAAAAGATAATTTTTTCAAAATTTGAACATTTGTAAAATCCTATGTTTTGTGCAGCTTAAAAAAACAAGATCACAAAAACAAAAAAATAATGAAACAAGCGAAGAAAAAAAAAGAAAACTTGTTTATACATTTTACATAGAAATGAATCGGATATATATATATATATATATATATATATATATAAATAATAAATATATATAAATTCTAAAATGTGGGCACATTTCGCGCCCAGCGAAAATTGTAATAAGCAAACAGAGAATAGAGTGCAGCACACGCTTCGATTTTTAATTTTACAAATATTATTATTATTATTGTGGTTATATATGTATATAATTATATTATAAATAATTGAAGCAAAACGAAAAAGAAAAATAAAAAATTATATATGTAATCAAAAGTAAACTTCTACTCTTAAAACACATCCGTCGTGTAGACGCTTCGCTGTCGCGGCACGGGAGCCCCCTGCTGCCGCGATAACTTCGTGTGCAACTCGCGCAGTCTCTCACACTGACGGTCCGACGTCTTGCGGAATTTCTCAATGGCAATGGGCAGCAAATTGTCCACCAAAAAGATTTTATTCTTAATTACAAAGTTGGGCTGTGAATGGAAAGCGTAAACATAAACATCAACATGATTAAAACAAATGATTAAGTGTCCAACTTACATCCACGCCCATTTCGCTGGGTGGCTTCAGCGAATGTTGTGCCACAAACAAGTCCTTTAGCAGCTGCTCGAGGCTCTGCAGCAAGGCCTCACCTTTGGCCAGGCAGGCGCAGTGCTCCGTCAGCTGCAGGAACTGGCGTACAAAGACGACCGTTGATTGCGTAAGATTCAGCCATGTGTCGCCCGTTGTCTGGGCACGCACATCAATGCCCATTGTATCCAGCTCGAGAAGCAGTCGCTTTAAGTTCGATTTGGTTTGCAAATTGTATGGCTGCCAGCACTCCTCGGTACGTCCCACTGCGTCCAGCAAACGTTGCTTCGACTCTTCAATAAGCGATTCGAGCGTTGTGCGCAACAAACCCTCCAAATGGTAACTAATGTCAAGACCAATCTCGGTTAGCTTCGTGGCCGGTTTACGGACTCGCTCCACACATTTTGCAACTGCCTCCAGTGAGGTGCCCTTGGTCAGATAGTGTTTGATCAGCTGGCTGGCAAAGTACTGCAGCTCAGCATTGCACCAGACGACAAGTGCTACAAATCGTTGCAATAAACAACGATGACATTAGTTCAGAATGCTTTACTAATCGATAATCCAACTCACCGCTGACGCACGCCGGTTGTTGCTCAAAGGCACTCAGAAAATCACAGGCCACCTGCGCCAGGTCGCAGAAGAAGAGCTCCGAGATTTCGGCATTGTTGCGACGTGCCTCGCGCTGTGCCACCCGCAAACTAACCGTACATACCTTCAGTAAAGTTGCGCTGGCCTCTCGAGAGCGACCTATTTCGACGAGAATCTTGAGAGGTCGTCGTACGGCACGCAGAGCAATTTGCAAATTGCGATTGTGACAGTTGGAGAGCTCGTGGAGCAGCACACCAGTCAGCTTGAGCTCCTGTTGCTTCACCTTGGTCTCAATGTTGTCCGCCTGCAGCAGCTTTTTCTTGTTCTCGGCCAGTCGGAGGAACTCGTGGACGCGCTTGATTAGCGTCTGGGCGTCCTCGAAGTGACGTTGCGCGATCAGTGTTTGAATCTCCTCGCTAGCCGTGGTCAGCCACTCGGGCGTCTCATCTTCCAGAGATTTTGGTTGCACATCAGTGGGACTTTGTTCGGGTAGTTTTTCGGGCGTGCCGCTTTTCCCGATTTGTGATTGCTGTTGCTTAGCGCGATTCGGTGGCTGCGGCGCCTGTCCTTTCTTCGACTTTTTCTGCTGATCAAAGCGAAAAGCCTCCTCCAACTTTTCGATCCATTCACTCTTGCCGGCCGCTGTTATGCTCTGATATATCTTGGAGCCATCGGGCGTTATGATGTTAATCGCATTTTTAACGCCATCAAGATCCTTAATATTAATGACAGCTATTTTCTTCGGATCGTATTCCGTCAGAAACTCCAGGCGTCTGCGAAGAAATTGACGTTATGATTAAGGTATAAGGATAAATAATGTGAGTTCCTACTTGTCATGTTTCACTTTGCACACAATAAGCACATCATTGAAAAGGAAGAAGAATACACGTTGAATGGGCCGATAGTCATTGCTATCCAGTTCAATGAGGGCGCCCTCGTTTAGGAATGTTTTGCCCTCGAGATTGCCATTAAATCCCTGAACCATTTCCTTCACGGCTCGTGTCGTCTGACTGTTCTCCACATCCTCTGGGGCTGCACTGTTGTTCGTCTCCGTCTCGATGCTGTCCGCCTTCAAATGGCTGCTCGTCTTGCCATCAGTCATCGTGGCCAGAATGTTTCGCTGCTCGATGAGTATGTGCGACAACTGGTACATTTCAGACTCCAGATCTGTTGGCATTAACTGTTGGAAAAGTAACTCACAATGGATGGATCATTGTGTTATTCCGCTTACGTGATATCTCCTTGGCCGTCTGTATGAACTGCATATAGTTCTTCTTGCATGTCTGCTTGAGCGTGGCCGAAGTTTGTTCCGAGTATGCCTCGATTTCCTTCTTGCGCTGCTGCAAATCGGTTCCGCCCACACATTCTCTTGTCAGCTCTTTAGTATCTGGTGTGTAAGAAAATAAAGATTGGTTACCGCTAAGCAAACTACACATAAGCACTACATACATCTATCCACACTAAAGTTCAATTCGTCGAATTCCTTCATTTTCTTGTCCAATATAATTAAACGCAAAACATAAATGGTTCAGCGTCTGTTGTGAAGTAAAACAGCACATATGTTAACGTAAGCGCACTACGTAAGCGCGAATAGGGCGTTTAGCGGGGTACGCAGTTCCAAACAAGCAAAATAATATTTTAAATTTTACTTTACATTACTAAAAAAGGATTCATTTATATACGTATTTAATTGTTGAGTTTACAGCTACAAAACTTTTGTTTTTTTTATTTTTAGTGGACTAATATTAATATGCTATTTTCAGCATTAACAAGAACTGTCTTAACTGCTGAGATCTCTGTTAACTGGGAGCGTACTCTGTTAAACAACAACATGGTGGCAACGCTTTTCAATCGTTTGTTGTTTTGATGAGTAATTTTCAATATTAGCATTCCCTAAACAATTCTCCAGCTTAATAATAATTAATTGGTAAAATGGATTGGCTCTTTGGCAAGAAGATCTCACCTGATGAGATGCTACGCAAGAATCAGCGAGCCCTAAACAAGGCAATGCGTGATTTGGACCGTGAGCGAATGAAAATGGATCAGCAAGAGAAGAAAATCATTGCGGACATTAAGAAAATGGCCAAGGAGGGACAAATGGATGCCGTCAAGATCATGGCCAAGGATCTCGTGCGTACACGTCGATACTCCAAGAAGTTTATGCTCATGAAGGCAAACATTCAAGCCGTCTCGCTTAAGATACAAACGCTCAAATCTCAAAACACAATGGCCCAGGCCATGAAAGGTGGGTTGTTGCAAGGGAGGGGAAGGGTGAGCTGCATTTGTTGAGTCACATTTGGCTAATGCGCTTTGTTTGCAGGTGTGACGAAGGCTATGCAGAATATGAACCGCCAGCTGAATCTCCCGCAAATACAAAAGATACTCCAGGACTTTGAGAAACAATCGCAAATGATGGACATGAAAGAGGAGATGATCAACGACGCCATCGATGATGCGATGGAGGATGAGGGCGATGAGGAGGAAACAGATGCCGTCGTCAGCCAGGTGCTCGACGAACTGGGCCTGCAGCTGGGCGAACAATTGGGCGATTTACCAAGCGCCTCCGGCTCCCTGTCCATAGCAGGCACTGCTGGTGCACAGAAGACAGCCCTCGCTGCAGGTGGCATTGGTGGCCCTGGACCGTCAACAAGTAGTGGCGGTGGTGTTGGCGGTGGTGCGGGTGCTGGGGCGGGTGGCGGCAGTGGTGGATCCACGCCCATGTCCGATGCAGACGCCGATTTGCAGGCGCGTCTGGATAAGCTGCGCAAGGATTAGTGTTAACCACCGTCTCGACCTCTGGTTCTGCCTCTTTTATATGCCTCGTTCTACAAAATAAGCACCGCTGTTGTTTTTGTAACACACAAAATGTTAAAAAAAAACGCCTGACGAAAAGAAACTGTAATCGCTATCGTGTAAACTTTATGATAACAAGCGTATATATATTTTGGTAAGGGGGAGAGGGCACAAAGATACAATTAATTAGGAGTACACACACATAAGGAAACACACGTATACATATTAAGAATTGAAGCTAGAATTGAGTGCGTAGCTTCAATGAAAACCAGCGTCCAGAAAAACGCGTTCCACTTCCTGGAAAACGCTGTCTGCATCGGGACTGGCATCGATCCGCTTTACCTGCCCGGCATTCTCGAAATGCTTTATAATGGGCAATGAGTCATTGTTGTAGGTTTGTATCCGTTTTTTGAGGCTCTCCATGTTGTCATCACTGCGTCCGGAGCCGCTCTGACCACGTCCCAAGCAGCGCAGCACGCACACATCCTCGGCACAGTCGAAAAAGAGCACAAACTGCATGTCTGTTTTGTCTGCCATCTGTCGCTGCCAGCCATCCAAATTGTCCTGGTTTCGTGGGAATCCGTCGATGAGAAACCGCGCCTTGCCCGACAACTTCATTGCGTTCTCCAGCAGTGAACACGTCACCTCCACGGGCACAATTTTTCCATTGCGAATATATTCCTCAATAAGTTGGCCAAACTCGGAGCCTTCGCGTGCTCGCTCCTCACGTAACAAATCACCCGCCGATAAGTGTACGAATTGAAAGCGTTCAACAATATTCGAGCATTGCGTGCCCTTGCCAGCGCCGGGGCCACCCAACACAAAAACAACCTTTGGCTTTTCAACCGACATTTTGTTGAGTTTACTGAGCGTCTGGTGGCTGCTGTTGTGTAAGCTGAGGTAATTCGTTTTGCAGATAGAATGCTGGAATTGCTGTGGGAATCTCGCACATTCGTGACTGACACACTCAAAGGTTTTCACTGTTCGCGTAAAAGCGCGCCACATTGACAACTAAGACGAGTCGTTGCGCGTGTGTTTAAGTCGTGTACACCTAAGTATTTCCAGTGGAAACGGAAGTTTTGACGTCATTGCCGAGCAGCGCATTTGTTCGCACAAATACAGCAATAATAGGCGTTAACCAACACTGGCCGCAGAAGGAGCGCCAAAATAGATATTGCATTCATTTTGATTGTATTTAATATTAAGTATTTTTTGGATTTTAAATTAGTTGCGCTTGGTTCTTCTGTATCAGATCAGACACCAGCTGGTACGGTATAATATGCTGCGAGCCCGGTGCCAGATCCACTTCCTCATCATCAACGCCCACAATCACACCAGACACTGAAAGTCAATAATAATATGTTATGTGATACATATGACATATATTTAATATAAAACCACACACCTGCAACTTTCGCTTTGAGGAATACATGACTCATGAGATTTGGTGCCACAATGCGCTGCTCCGGCTCGCCGCGTTGTTGATTGGGCATATATTGTGTGGCAACCTTGTTGAAGTACTCATCCACATGGAATGCAAACTCCTGAGCATATTTCGCTTCCTCGGGCGACAGACGCTTGTCGGTCGCATCGCGTGTCTCATCATGGTTGATAATGTGTTGGGTGAAAGCCTCGATCTTCTGCAGACGGCAGCGCAAATAGCTGGCCATGATGTAGCGGATGCGTTCGAGTTCCATTTGATGCACCACGAAGCGAAAGTCGTTTTTGTCCAGATCCTTCATTTGCTCTTCCATATGCGCCACCTGTGACAGCATCAGCTCCAACATGTCCGTCTGATGCTGCAGCAGTTCCGGCGCACACATTTCGTTTGTCCAGGCGGTCTCCAATATTTCCAAAACCTGCACAATTGCAAAAAATTGCATGGAATGATTGTCAACAAAAAATAATAATAGCTTACTTTCTGTGCTGTTATTGGCTCAGCGTCCTCGTCATCGTCATCTTCTTCTGCATAAGCTGCCCCCGTGCTCAACTCCTGCTCATTTAAAGCCTCTTCAAGATTTTCGCTTTCCGACATAATTTTTTTTGGTATGGAATTTATTTTTGGCGCGTCGGAATGAAAACAAAAGAAGGCACAGCTGTCATTTGATTCACTTACTTGTGAATGACAACAGTTCGTTCACAATTGCACAGCACTGGCTCAGCACGCGATGGCATCGTCGTCACAACAAACAGAATTTCGGAAGAATTTTCGATTAATTGTCGAAAGAATCTTCAATAATTGGCAAAATTTGCGGCTGGCCGTCGAGCATGGCATGGGCGGACGCAATGGCCAGCAGGTGAATACACTTGCCGCTAACTGCCAGTCACAATTTCTAACCTAAGAATGCTCACAGGTGGCCATCCAAATAATGGAATACACATTTGAATATTGCGTGGGCAACGAGAATATAACGCAGGGCGAGCTGCAGGAAGTGATTGAGGAGCTTATGGATCAGGAGTTCAATACGCTGTGCGACGATTCCTCCATACCAGAAATATGTCGCAATCTGCTGCGCTACAAACAAATGTCGTTGGCCGCGCAGTATCCACAGATTGAGACGGAGCTGAGTAAGTTGCCGCAGGGCAAAGATTGGCTGCGACCCGATGTCAAGATCACATACACGCCCATCGACGGCGACTCGTCATCCGACGAGGACATGGACGACGAGGACGATGACAATGTGGGAATGAGTGCCGACGAGAGCGACGAGGAGAATGCGACGACAATCAGCGGTCGGGTTACCCGATCCCAGACACGCAAACAAGCAGCCGAGTTTGTGGAGCCCGAGGATGGCTGGACGACAGTGCGCCGAAAGTAGAATTAACAATAAATCCATTAAAGAAAAGGCAGTTTTTTAATTGTAATATGTGGAGTTTACTTCTTGCAAGTCTAGAAATCGGAGTGGAGGAATGGGAGCACGACGTTTTGGTTGGTGTTTCGTATGACATATACTACACGGCTGAGTGGAAACTGATGTATTTCGTGACGGCGAACTCTCATATTGTTTATATTGTAGCTGGGACCAGGATGTGAATTGGGAGCCCTTGGGCAGTGCCAGTTTGAGATCCACGACCGAAGCAACGGAATCAATATTCGGCGTCATTGATAGATTGATGGCCGGATAAATGACAACGGCAAAGGAGACACCCACCAGAATCAGCACTGGGACAAACACAGCGAAATACTTGTCCGGCAAATATGAATGCAGGCCCAGCTCCACAGGTAGATAGGCCCACGCCACATACACAAAGAAAAGCACGCTGAACAGCATGTAAAATGCGAATCCGTAGATGGCTCTATGCGGAGTCGGCGCTGGACTGTGTTCCGGCATTGCTATTACTTTGGATTGTGGGTGCTCCGAACAGCTTAATGGTATCCTGACAGAGAAGCAGGTTCTCAAAAAATGACGTGATTGCTGTGCGCAGACTCTTCACTTGATCAGCACTAAAATGCACCACAAGCTCATCCTGCTCCAAGTTCAGCGATTTCTTAACAAAGTTTCGGCGTGGTTCTTGGTCAACACTTAAAACGCGATAGGCAATTTCGGCATGTTGCGGCGTATCAAATGGCACCCTTATTGTACTGTAAATGTAACTTGCTGTAGCCAATACTAAATATATATTATATATACTTACGATTCATTCGGTTTAATGACAACTTCTTGCTCTGGCATCATAAATTGATCTAATTCCCCCACGAGCGAAACGTTCGCCTAACATAAGTGTGAATGGCAATTTGATAGTGTTCTTAGGTGCTTCCGCTCAGCTGTTCATTTAGTGCGGACACAAACCCCAAACCAATGAATATTAGCAACAACGAATTTTAACTTGTATTTTTGTTTATTACAAATTGCTTCCAAAGCGTCCAATTTTTAGTTCAATGAAATTCCCTAGCATATTTACTTCTTGGGCTTGATGCCACCCTTGGGTGCGGGCTTCTTGGATGCAGTTTTGACAGCGGATTTGCCGCCAGTCTTGCCACCAGTGGGCTTCTTGGCAGCCGCCGCTTTGACGGGCTTTTTCTCCACCTTCTTGACGGGCTTGACGAGCGCCTCGCGCTGGCTCTTCAGTGCCTTCACAATCTTTTGCTCCTCGATGAGGAAGGCGCGCACAATACGCTCGCGCAGGCAGCCGTGGCACAGGACGCCTCCATATGTGCGGGAGACGGTCTTGTGGCGCTTGGAGAGACGAGGACGCTCGCTAGGCCTGGATGGGGTGATACCCTTAAGCTTCTCCTTGCACTGGCCACAGCGTGGCACAGTCTTGTTCTTCTTCACATACTGGTAGACCAGACGGCCGCCGGGAGTGCGAACACTGTAAACAAGCAGGGTTTATGTTAATTAATCTGCAACAAAAGCGAATCAGAATTAATCAAATATTTACATGCGCCTCTTGTTGGATCTGGTGTTGTATGAGAGACGTCTCCTCAAAGTCAAGCGCTGAACCATTTTGCGGCTGCTTTAATTGTTATTTCCGATTTCAATCCAATTCAACCAGTTCATTCAAAGGAAGTTCCGTTGCAAGCATTAAATATGTAGGGAAAAAAACATATAATTTACATAAGTAAGTTGTGTCAACATAGCGCGAATATTTGTCAAGCATATTGTGTAGAAATTTTCCAAATTCAGTTTGTCGTTTTATGGATGTTTACAGATTATTTGATAAATTCACAAAAAGCAAGCTCTACATACTTGTAGTAAAAAACCAAAAGAGGGAAAGAAGAAGCAAATCGACTTGAAGTTGGCCGCTCGCCCCACAAAAAGTGTTGCAAAGTGGCGGCAGAAGTAATTAGTATTTCGTTCGCAAAGCTGGTAGCCCTTAGGTAAAATTAAACTGTTACAAATAAAATTGATTAAACAGCCGAAAAACATCGCATTTTTCATTATAGGTCGTTGTTGTAAAAAGTGAATTGCTTTGTAGTGATGATATAGTTTGGCTTATAACATAGGCGAATAGCATACCAGCTATATTATCTAAATTTACATTTTATGATTTTTGCCCATAGTTTGGCTGGTCACACTATTTAGTCTTAGGAGTGGCCCACGCGTCTCCATTCCTCTCGCCGCATCCTAACCCATAACCGGCAATAACAACGACAATAACAATGAGTTTCCTTAAGCCAAAAACACACATAGAGCAGGGCGACATTGTCATACTCTATCTAAGTGTGAGCTCCATGCATGCCATCGAGGCGGTCCCAACGATAGTAAACAAAAAAGGCGAAACCATTTCGCACATCTTCCAGACTCCATATGGCTCCTTAAAAGTGGAAAGTGGGTTTAGTTTTCAAACTAATTAGTATTTGGTAATTAATTATTTGATGCCTTCCAGGTGTTATTGGCGTCGAGTATGGCAGTCGCGTCGAGCTCTCCAAGGGCTGGGCGCACGTGCTGCAGCCGAATCCGGAAATGTGGACACAAACGTTGCCGCATCGCACACAGATTATCTACACGCCGGACATCAGCATGATACTGCATCAGCTGGAAGTAAGACCCGGTGCAGTGATTGTTGAATCCGGCACCGGTTCCGGCTCCTTGTCTCACTATTTCTTGCGCGCACTGAAGCCCACCGGTCGCCTGCACACCTTCGATTTCCACGAGGCTCGCGCGGATCAGGCGCGAGAAGAGTTCAAGCGACATGGACTCGGTGACTATGTGACGGTCTATCACAGAGATGTGTGCAATTTGGGCTTTAGCAGTGAACTGGACGGTGCGGCCGATGCGGTTTTCTTGGATCTGCCCGCGCCGGATTTGGCTGTGCCACATGCATTCAAGGCGTTGAAGTTGTCGGGTGAGTAAGTGAAAACGCCGCCGTCGACTGCCCGACTGCCCAATCAGCGTTCGACAACAAGTTGTCAGCGCCCTTTGGCGCGTCGCCGACACCGGCGGTTAACAGCAATCAAGACCTAGCCAGCTTGGTCAGTCAGTCAGTTAGTTAGTTAGTCAGTCACTCAATTGTCTCTCTCACTCACTCATTCGCTCTCACTCGCTGTCCCTGTCTCCCGGTCTGTCTGTCGCGGCCATATCATTGTGTTTGACATTGAATGCGGTCGCTTTTGTCAGTTGACGTGCTCAGGCAGACCGCTGGGCAACTTTGTCACTCATTAGCGAATCCAACTGCACTCCTCACATTGCTCTAAGAATGATTTGATCGTAGCGATATTCCGATATTTCAAAACTAATGCTAAGATATAATACCATGAGGGGAATTTATTTTATGTTATCTAAATATAACTTACTGATATTTATTTAATTTGTGATTATTAAAAGTACATTTTTTATGGAAGTAAATATCAAAAAACATTTAAAACTTTCCCATTTTTCTTAATTTTAATTTTATTTAGGATTTGCTAATAGTACTTGTTTTATAAATGAGGAATCGTACCATAACGTGAAAACCATTCCATTGCAGGTGGTCGCTTCTGCTCCTTCTCCCCGTGCATTGAGCAGTCGCAGCGATGCATTGCGCAGCTTACCAAGCTGGGATTCAACGAGATCTGCTCGATGGAGGTGCTGCAGCAGGAGAGTGTGATAAAAACTCGCTCGCTGCCTGTCATTGATTTGGAGTTCCTCAAAGCGCCGAAAAGCGCGGAAACAAACCCAAACGAGGACAACAAAACAAAAGAGTCCAAGGAACTCAAAAAGTATTTGACGTCCAGTAATCCACAAGTGCTGCCAGGTCACACGGGCTTTCTCACCTTTGCCACGCTGCCGCCCAACATACCCAAGTCTTAAATGCGTTTTGTGTTTTCTTTAATAAATTTGTAGTTTTTTATTTGCCTCATGCATTGTTATTCATAATCAAAGGAGTCGTACATATCGAAGAAGTTGCGCTCCGTGCTCTTGAGGCCGCCGCACTGATAGCAGCGCTGCTGGTGCTCCAAATCATGATGCTTGCGGCTCGATGATTTACGTGGCAACGCCCAAGGCATCCGCTGTTCCGGTATGGCCACTTGCGTACGCTCCGGATTGCCGCTGCACGTCGGACATCGACCCACCACAGTCGGTTTGGGCAGCATGCCATAGAGCAACGGACCAGACGGCTGAGCGCCATAAATAGTGACAATCTGTGGCAGGCTGGAGTAGGGACGCGTCGGAAATAGTTTCTCACGATGCAAAAAACTGAATATAATTGTGGAAGCCATTAGTATGTGGACAATTCCTCTTAATACTGTGTTTCCCAAATCAAAGTGAGTTTATAGAATAAATGCAATGGGCAGTTATAAAGATACGCAGGGAAACCCTTAAATGTTTACTCCTCTATCACCTACTTAGTTAGTGTCAGCAAACCAAGGTGTCTCACAAGGGTCGACGATATTACAATAGTCATCGGAACAACTGTAGAAAATAGCTATAGACTTAAATGCAGAACCTTCAGATTTGAGTTTTTTTTTTTTAGATGGCTGATTATTTAAAAACAATCAGATAAAAAAACGAAATCTTTCTCAATATGGCACACTTTCTAGTGTCTCAGCATTAGAGATTGAGATACCTTACTTCCCAAATAGGGAGCAGCAGAGTATTGAGCAGTCGGCTAGCTTAGCAGGTTTTATCACACTTACTTGGGACGCGGCTCCAGCCAGAGATTATTCATGCGCTTGCTGCTCATGATGTCGCCCAGCTTCTGAAGGAGACGCAGATTTTCACGTTCGATTTGCTGCTGGCGCTCCCGTTCGTTCTGCTGCTTCTTCCACTTGCGCTGCACATGATCGTGCTGCCTGGGCGTCCTGGTATCAATCGTCGGCCGGGCGGACATCACTTTCTCGCGATGCTGCGCATATCGCAACTGCTCCCAGGGCTGCTGCAGCAATTTGTCGCGTCTCGAGATCATTGTCTGTGTTGTTGTTTGGCTGCAACTGGAATTGGGATTGCTGACGGCATTGGCTTTGGCATTGGCTTTGGGGTTTCTGTGTGTGTTTACAAGCGCGAAACAAACATTTGGTGCGTCCATAACAACCTTGCCAGGACAACGAGCGCACTCCTCGTCGTCGTCGATGTCGTCATCGTCATCGTCGTTGGCCACTCTACAAACATTGCACAATCATCCCCGCAGATTAAGTCCAACGGCGGCGGCGGCTTTGCTCAGCTGTCCCGCCTGTCTATCCAAAGAGTGACATCCCCGGACTTGACTTGCAATTTTGCGATCCAAGCGGCCGGTGGTGTTACATAATTCTCAATGCTTGAGTTTCTGGTTTTGGTTCTGTTTCTGTTTCTGATTCTGATTCTGATTCTATTCGTCTGCTTGTTAGCCAGCCGACGGCCCGACGGTTCTTGATTCCCAGTTCCCAGTTCTTCCAGTTCCCTACTCCCGGTTCTTGTGTAGTAGCCGCTTCACTTGGTGTGGCGGCAAAATCTTCTTTCTTCTTTAGGCTTCTTCAAATGCTGCTAGCTGCGGCTGCGGCTGCGGCTGCTGCCCGCTGCTGCTGCTGCTCATATGTCAACTGGCAACTGAGTTGCTGCCGTTCTAAACTCTTGTTTAGTGTTTGATTGATGTTAAGTGCTTGTTCCTCCTAGCTCATATTTAAGTATTTAATGCTCAAACCAGCTTTTCAATAATTTCCCACTAAATTTTGGTTTGCTAAGAAAATCTTTGGGACTTTAATATCCTTTATTATATTGCTTTTAATTTTAAATAATAATATTTAAGTAGATCAATGATTTAATTGATTGTAAATCTTTAAATTTCCGAAATGTCTTTTGCAACATTTGCGCCAGTAAATGCATAATAGAAGTAAAAACAATTATAACCTTTGAACTATTTCCGTAGGAGGAATTATTATTATTCATAATTTTATAGTTGGAAATTGTAAAGATTTCTGAGTAACATGATATGCCGATTGAAGGGAACGGTTTTGTTATTATTATTATTTATTTGTAAGTATGTATCTATTCCATGCGATATTCCTGTCAAAAGACTCAGCAATTGTTCTGCTTTGAGTTTATTAGCCCCCCGTTGGGGCGTCTCACAAATGCGTCTATTGTTTTTGCCTGCCTGCGTCCGTGTTGCAAGCACATTGCGTGTTGTTGCTGTTGCCAACAAGTTGCTTGGCTAACCGGGCAACAGTTTGTTGCTGTTGCTGTTGCTATTGGGCGTGAGTTTGCACTATTATCAAATTAAAAGCAATGCCGCTTATTGGTCAGTTAATTGGAAGATCTGTAATTTGATACTGGTAACGTGTTGCTTATCACAGCTCTCGTTGTTGTGCCTCATTGTTGTATTTGTATTTGAACAATTATCTTGTTAGCTGATCGACAACTGTAACGGATCGCCATTCAGGTATGCCCACAATCGACTATCCGTAAACCATGGCCACTAACGCTCCTCCAACCCCTCTCAGATTCGCCCCCCTCTCAACATATATGAATTTCCATTGCTGCCGGGCAGTGTTTGTTTCAGTCGTCGTCACTAAACACCTGCTTATTTTCACATAAATTTCCGATAGAAATATTCATATTTATTGAAAATATTTGTATTTATAAAATGGCATATAATTGCGGTTTGAATCTGTGTGTTAGTAAGTATGCCAGGGGGGGGGGGGGGGGTGCAGCACTGCCCGCCAGCAATATGGCCAGTTTCTCACCTTTAGAAGCCGACCAGCAGTCGCAGATGGCAAGCCAACAAACACAAAAATTATGATGCCAGTGGTTGGCTCTGCTTTTTGGGTTGGTCATGATGAAACCTTGAATGTTCTACATGTCTGTGATATGTTATTTTGAGTTTGCAATTTAAAAATATTAATGAGAAAACAACAGCAATTAGTTTCATAAGGCAAATTATTGGCATCGAGTTATGTTGTAACATATTATGATTTATATTTTCTTTATTTAAATGCAGCCATATAGCTGGTGATCATATATAAATTTACGCGATTAAGGCTATGCAGGCCAAGTGCTTACCGAGTACAAAATAATGAAATGGCTATGATTAGCACAGGAATCGCCATGTGAAGCCAATTTGAGGCATGGAACACTTGTGATGCTCGCATTAAATGCTATTTTTGTATTACGTGTAATACTAATAGTGTTTCTGAATTGAAACCAAATCGTACAAGCCTTTTGATAATGCCCAATGATTGTAGAGTGTGCGCCAAGTTTTGGGTTAGTACTCGCATATCATGTACAAAGTGCATACAATAACAGGCCTGTCCATTTATTACAATATGCGCCGGCAACGCCGAGGCAACAACAGCAACAACAGTCGAAAAACTGCGATTTGCTGTCAGCTAATAATAATAATTTCGATATTGAAAATACGTTTTCTTAGTTAGGTACGACACTAAACGATTTCGCCCATTCGGAGAGCTGTTGTTCCGAGAGTCAGTGCCAAAAGTCAGGCAAGCGAGAGCTCTGCAAGTAACAGCAACAGCAACACTTGCAACAAGGCAACGGGCAACGGGCAACTGGCAACGGGCAACGGGCAACAGGCAATGGCCAATATAAACAGGCAACAAACGGGCAACGTTCAAGCTGGCAATGGGCACAAAGTTGACCGTTGGTGGGGGCGGTCCTATTTGCTGCTGCTGCTTCTTCTTCGAGCGTTTTTCGCAGACAGGTGGTGTATGGTGTCGATGTTTTGCTGGGTCGCGCTCGCTTGGTGTTCAATATGAGCCACAATTGAGGCATTTAATCGAGCATCTCTTAACACGCCTTGGAATGTTGACTTATTATTGGCCATGCAGCCAGTTGCGGCAGTTGCCGCAGTTTCAAGCTGCCAGTCGCTCGCTGCTCTCTCTTCAGTTTCGGATAGTAGAGGCATTGTTGGTGCTGGTGCAACACAGCAACACTGCAACACAGCAACGCTTGCTGTGTCTGTGTTTGCGTCGGTGTCAGAAGTCTGTAGTTACCTCACAGTAAAAGCGTTTATCATCATTAGACTCAATCTAAAGACGTTTTGGTTGGGGTTATCATGTTGATTATGTTGTGTGAAAACAAATTACATTTTGCGCTCAGGCTTTAACACCATTTGTATGTGCCAATGTTGTCGTTGTTGCTGTCAGTATGTTGCTCTTGCTGCTGCTGCTGCCGATGCTGCTGCTGATGCTGCTGCTGGCTAATTGTGAATCTGCTCGAAAGATTCAATTGTGCTATTGACAAACCAATTGGTTCCTCAATTTTGTGAAAGGCTTTCTACCAGCTCTCTGTGGGCCGTGAGAAAATTGCAAATCAAAAATATTTCTGCTATTGGCAATAATTGCTGCCAAAAATTGTGCTAGCAATACAACAGAAAACAAAATTATGAGAAAGAACTTGGTAATAATTTTGCTTTTCGAGCTTGTCTAAGACACAGCTGTGTTCTATATTGTTGTTGTTGTTGCCGCTGCAGCTGCAGGCCTGCCACTTGCAACTGCGTTGTTGCAACAATAAGCCAACAACAAAGTTTGGCCCTGACAGTCTGATAACACTAAACAACAAACAAAATAGCTGCTTTATTGAAAACATATATTTCCTCTCTAAACCTTAATAAAATTTCTCATTTTAATATTGCGAATCTAATAAATTTCTTAATGTTTATATTAATATAATAATATAATTATAATTTGATAAAGTTTTTCATTTGGTTGTTTAGTGTATTTCATTGTCGTGGCTAAAAGCGAACTTGATTTTGCCCAGCCAATAAACATTTTTATGCACTTCTAAATCGTAATGTTTGCAGTTGTTGTTCCGATAACGTTTTTAGATTTGTGCCACACACAGACACAAACACACACACACACACAAACACCACTTATCGAGGGTCAATGTCGCACCTTGACGCCATCGCCGATATATTTTAACTGACTTTTTGTCACAATTTATTACATTTGGTTATATCTCATTTGTGTGTGTGTGTGTGTTTGTGTGTATGCTGGCTGTGTTGTTTTCTTGGCTTTGGCCTTTTTGCCATTTTATCTTGGCAACGCAATCGTCTATTAGTTTTTCTTTTTTAATTAATTAACAATTTTCGCATGGGTGTCAATGGCGCAAATGGCGTGGCACAGTTGGTAAGCCTAGGTATATTTTTTTTTGTTTTCTATTTATTTTTTTCTTATTCATTTCCATTGCAGTTTATTTCTAAATGGCTGACTGTCTTATTGTTGTTTTTGCTGTCGCAAAAAAGCATGTACCTGACTCTATAAAGGAACCAAATAGTTCGAGTTGCAATGAAAACATATGTTGAGAAAAGAAAGCGTTGAGCTTCCAAATTAATTAGTACTCACATTAAATACCTATTGAGTCCCACTTGTGTTTTTTAAGTTGTTGCAATAAATGAAAAAACAAATATTTAGTGATTATGGAAAATATTCGTTTTTTGCAGCGGTGAACCACAAATTAAATTAAAAATTCAAATAATAAATAAATTAATATCTAATCCCCATTGAGAGCATCATATATTTTTAACTAACTTCGGTTAATTCAAGAGTCGCATTCCAAAAATACTTACAAGTTGCCAAACGCTTGCAATTTGTGAGCGAAAACTATGCAGTGCCAATCAATAAACTTTAGCAAGACGCCGCAAATGGCCACATCGCCAATAGTTGCCCATGAGAACTAATTGAGCCATTTTGAGCTCTATGATAATCGTTTTTGAGTACCCATTTCGACTGGCTGAGGATAGAACTGGTCAATAACCACACCATTTGGCCAACGCCTTCACAGAGCCAAAGAGCTTCGCTGTCAACTCGAATGCGCAATAAAATTAAAGTTTTGTTTATGAATGGAATTATACGGCGATCAGCAGACCAGCCAACGGCTAAGACAACGTCGACATTTAGTTAAAGCAAAACGCAGCTGGAGTTGGTCACTGAGTAAGCGAGAGAGAGAGCGAGAGAGAGAGAAAGAGAGGAGGTATACACCCAGCTCCGATTCACAGACACTTCATCTAAATGTCAGGCCATATCTAGCGACACTCGCACAACGTTCCAGTTGCTGTTAGCCCTCAATTTCAACACTCGCATTCGCATTCGCACTCGCCCCAACAGTGTCGTCCACTTGGCCGTCGTCGTCGTCGTCGTCGTCGTCGTCGACGGCGGCTGCTTTGGCGGCTGCTTTGGCCAAATCAATTGAGCCGCCTGCAAACGAGCCAAAACAAATGACTTGAGAGTTGTAGCCCAGGCGACTTGGCCGCGAGGAGCGCTCAAGATCATTAGTATAATTTAAGTAAATTAAACGCAGCGATTAGGCCAGGATGCAAACGGCACCATTGCAAACGTTGCGTCGTTCGCAGCCACATTCAAATCTCCGTTTCGAGCTGTTGTCGGCAAAAAGGCTTGTGTTTATTTAAATTTATTGTAACATTGGCGGTTGGACGGCCAACGTGGACGGCGATTTCAATTTGTAAAACAAGCGAGCAAACAAGCTGTTAAAATATAATGATTGGCACCAAAAAGATGCAACGAGTCTTCCTCTTCCTCAGCAGAAGTGAATTCAACTAGTAGTAGTAACTAGGTTAAACTATCCGCATATGCATATCGCTCTCAGCTCTCTGCTGGCCATTTGGTTAAATTTATGTGGCGTTTGCTCATTGTCCAAAATGCTTATGTTCGCTGAATGCTTATGATTGGTAATGCGCCGATGCATAAACCATTTGGCATTGAAAACTGTGCGCACACTCAGTGACAGTGGATGCGGATACATTGTTCGCCAGAAGTTTTTACAAGCCAAGCGCGCCAGTTTCCCACACAGACAATGGGGTCCCAAAAAAAAAAATGCAACAAAAAGCAAAACTGTGGCGGCGACAACCACAACCGAAAACAACAACAACAACAACAACTGCCATCGACTGCCGGCTGCGATCTCTAGCTTCAGCAGAAACAGCACCAGGACCGGAGCACAAAGGCAGCTCAGACAGAGTTACAAGCGCAATGGAACAATGAATGCAGTCAGCACCATTCGAACAGTGGTGAAAGTGCCAAAACTAACCAACTGAATATTCGATAATGGAAAGCAAATTGTCCTCAGATATGTAATCTGCTCATATTGATGCCAAGCAGCTTCTCGATATTCTAACCACTTAAAAGGCAAATAGCATTCCCTTGATTAAAGATGTGTTTGCTGCATATAAGTAATTATTTAGGAGGATTACATTTAGGTAAGATTCTACGGTTAGATTTTGTACAGACTAATATTAAATTAATAAATTAGTTTAAATATAGATTTGCAAACTATTATTTTTTATTTCATCGTATTCGATTATTGGCCATAAATAAAAAAAAGAGTGAAAATTGCAGAATAATTACCATTTACTATGCAAAACAAATATATGTATTTATTATTGATTATATTTTTTAAATTAAACTTTAAGTTAAATTCTTTGATTAGACAAAAGAACAATAAATACATAAAAAATAGTGAACAAACTTAGGTTGTGCATGGTCAGCATACTGAGTTGTGCCACTGTACGACACGCGGGTCTTTAGCAATTGACAAAAGCCAACGTAAACCAGCAAGAAAACAAATAAACAGTCAGCAACAGGGCCAAATGCGCAGACAAAACAGCAATTCATATTTGCTCTGATTTATATGGCGTCTAGAAGTTTTCCATTTTTATTATCATTATTATGATTATGATACTTTTTTCCCAGGCACAAAAGAGCAGCTCAGAGCCACAGCAGCAAAAGCTGTTGTAATCAATCAGCGGGCAATGCGCCAGAGATTTTTCAGTTTTTTGCCCCTTTTTAGACTTGCGGTTCTGCAAAATTAATGTGTTTTAATTTGCAAGTTTGTGTCCTAAGTCTTTCGTTTTGCTGCCACACACAAAGCGAGCGGGGCGTTTTGTGTTTTGCTGTTGTAGCTGGTCTTGTTGTTGGTGTTCCTCAGAAATGTCATTAAAGCAAAACACACACACACTCACACACACATACACACACAGACACAGAGAAAAGCAGAGGGTGTGCGAGCTATGTTCTGAGATCTGGGTAATGTCAATTGCTGGCATCACCAGAGATCTGCATTGCTTGATATTCTAATTGCTGAAATTGTTTGCCGCAGACAAGTGTGTGTGATTATATGCGCCATGCCCAATGAATAATCATTGAAATCCGTTCGCTGTTGCTGAATTTTTTTTTTTTTTTTAGTCTGTTTCTTGCTGTTGTTGTTGCTGCGGTTGCTGTTGACAAGAGCAAACACCCGCATGGAGCCCGAGACAACAGCTCCAGCCTGGTGGTGGTCCTCATTGTGTCGCACTGATCCAAATCGCTGCGCCAAAGCAAAGCATCAAATTTTTGCAACGCTCGTTTTCAGTTGTTCTTGTTGTTGTTGTTGTTGTTACTGTTGTTACTGTTGTTGCTGTCGTTGTCGCTGCTCTTGCTTTTCCATCAGATATGAAAGCTGGAGCGTCGTCGCCGTCGTTGGCGTCGCTCGTCTGCTCCTCGCCCAACGCAGTTTTCGGCTTGATTTTCTTAATTAAATTTTTGCTACGCCGCAGCTAAGGCTATTCCCCAGCTCCACAGCCAGGCTGTTGCTCCTTTTGGCCCGCTTGTTTAACCCGATTGCCTGTTGATGATGCTGCCGCTGACTCTGCCTCTGTTGCTGCGACTGCTGTTGCTGCGACTGCTGCTGCTGCTGCTGATGATGATGATGATGTGTGCTTTATAAGTTTGCTGCAGCGCTTCGACGCAGTCGCAGATTTGACGTTGTCGATAGGGTTCCTGTGCTTGTTGCTCTTGTTGTTGCTGTTAACACACTCCCACATTTTCTTAGGCTTTTTTCTTATTTTACTTTTCTTTAACTTTTTTTTTTTTATTTTTTAAGGAGTAGCTCGCAAGTACTCGGGCCTACTTAAAATGTTGCCCTCCTGATCAAGGTAAATAGTTGAAATTTTCCTGAATTCGTATTTAAAAGGGCTTTGCCTTTAAAGTACTTTTATATTATTGTTTTCATTATAAAAGAACTCGAATAATAATATAATTTTATATTAACCTAATTAAAAATACAATTGTTGCGACGGCTAACTTCTTGACAAAGTTGTCTTCTAATAATAACCGCACTTGATTTTATAAAAGCCATGGCAGACTGTGACCGTAATTTATGGGCTTTACCAAAAAGAAAAAAACAAAGCTTCTCTCATTAACCCATCTTGTCGCCCAAAACTTGACCCGCACTCAACTCGACCCATAGTTTGACCCAACTCGCTTATTTTTTTGTGCAGCGAATACAGAAACAACAACAATATGAAAATGTGCCTGCCAACATCATTTACATCATCATTCACAATAAAATAAAAGTGCACACGCCCACTTAAAGGGCCTCATAAATTGTGTCGAATAATCAGTTTCAACATAATTTATTGTAATTTACGAGTGTCGGCAACGTGGCAGAAGCAGCCGCGTCGAGCAGAGCAGAGTAGAGTAGAGTGGAGGCCACCAGATCTTCAGTAACTAACAATATACAGCCGCTAGATTCCAGGCAATGTCTGAATCCGTATCCGAATTCACATTGCGCCCACAAGTTGGCCACGAGAGCAGCTTAAAGTGCTTTTATTTTTTTATAGAGCGTTTCGCAGCTAAATGCTACAAATGAAAATCCTAAACGGCACATTGAAAGCATCTTGATAAGAACATTGGAGGCAGCAATGAGCCCAAGTTGTTGCCTCGAGTTCGAAGCTGGCGTGCGAACACCTTGGCAACACAATATTTCAATGGCTAATAATATTTTTAGCGTAGCTTTCAATATGGTTGCATGGCCAGAAGTCGAAAACCCTGTTAGGGGGTTTCTTAAGCATTAGCATTATTCCCCAGCTAGTTGGGGCTATTGTAATTGAAACTATTGTTTCCTTTTGTGGCTCAGCTTGAACCAGAGCCCGGTCTCTCAGTGTGCAATTGCTGCCAAGCAGCATTTATATCAATCACTCAATAAAAATACAACGATCAATCAATTTCAACAATCAGCGCAATATCATTACTAGAGATACAGATAGATATATAGAGAGGGAGAGAAATCCAAGATGCAGAGACGGAGCTGAGCTGAGCTGACTTTGTGGCCTGTGGGGATCTAGTGTAGCTATTGTTGGTACCGGAATCATCCCAATCAGAAGAATTGAAATGTCACTGTAATAAACTTCAAGAGTCAGTGCGATAAAGCGTCGTTCATTTCCACTTGACGTACTGACAGACAGCCCCACTGTCCGGGCCTATTATCGCCACTCGCAATCATTCAAAGCATCATCCAAGCGACAGTAGCCTTATTAAATACTCTCCTGTCTCTCACTCTCTCTCTCTGTCTAACGCTCACCTTGGCCACCCTTGTCTCTGGCGATCATTGGCCAGAGATATGGTTCGAAGCTCGTTATAATATTGAGTAGCCATAAAAAAAGAGGCGGCTCACAACAAAGTTGCCAGACAGCGATGGCAAAATTTCACTTTAGGCGGATGCAAATATTCTGTTGAAATGCTTCTGAGAGCATATGGAAAGGCAGCTCAGCTCCACTTTGCTTCAATGTCGACAATGAGAACCGATAAGATTGGCAGCTGGTTTAATATTTAATTGCTGCTAAAATAATTGAATGAGATTTTTTTCTAGTATACTTATATATTTTTTATTTACTTAAACAATTTAAGTAAATATTTCGTATTCCAACAAATAATTTTTCACATAGTTGACACAAACACACAGCTTGGCTACGGCACATTAATTTTGGCCGCTTTGCGCATTGGTTAAACAAATATTTGTTTACAATAATGGAAATACCAAATGCGGTTTGTGGCTGCAATTACTCAGGTTGATAGGCGTGTGCAGCAGTTTGCAGAGGATGTTTGCGGAGTTCAAAGTGCTTACTCTGAGCGCTGATTGCCCGACTGAATTCAGCAGACAGTCGAGGCTTGAACGACTTGTTGGCCGAGCCAAGCCGGGTTGTGCATCTTCCCAACGTAATTTAAACTAAATCGGTGCGCTCTCTAAACTGCGTAGAGCAACGGAGCACCAGTTGCACCGTTGGCCCCAACAAACATACTCAAACACAAACACAACACACACAAAAACACACACACACAGAGTTTGAACTGGGCGCTTGTTGCTATATATCTCGAGTGCGCCTTGGCTCTGTCTTTGGTCGTTGTGTCTACTCGTAATAATCAATTATTTCTGTGTAATTTATGGTAATGTTCAGTCATGATGGATTGACTGCTCTAATGTCGCTCTAAATCTTTGTTGCTTGCTGGGCCATACAATGTTACTTGTAGCGGCATCGCATATGGCCACAGTTCAAAACAGAGCAGGCTCAGGCTCATACTCAGGCTCTGACTGTGGCTCAAGCCAAGGCTTTAGCTGAAACTAAGGCTGAGACTGAGACTCAGACTGAGACTGAGACTCAGGCAGGTGCAATTGCTCAGTGCAGCCGCTGATCTCCCACTAAAAGTGAGCCTCGTCTGCCAAGATACGTTAAACAATGGGTTACATTTTTCAAAACTGTTGGCAAATATTCCATTAGAAATTATATACAAATTTTGTTTTTTATAATTTCAACAAAGCTGTGAATTAACATTTTCATATTAATTAAGAAAATACCTCAATTTCAATTTTTAAAGTTATTTGTAGAGATATTTAACAAATTTTGAACATCTGAATATTGCGAAACAAAAACTTATTAAGACCTCAGATATAAGATTCTGATTAGTTTCCTTCATAATACTTTGAGTATATTATTATTTATTATAAATCTTATTTCAAACGTGTTGAAAATGTGCATGTGAATAACATTATTTGTCAATCTCTTAAAAAACTGCCAAATGACTCCACTGTGCTCCTCTGCTTCTTTACTTCCGTCACTGTGCGAGGCGAATCGGCGCGCCTCCGCTCCGCCTCCGTTGTCATCCTCGTTCTGGTTTCAGTTCAGTTCAGTTCAGTTGGGATCGGCGGTAATATGTAGCATATGTTTTCGTAAGTTTTTCTTGTATTTTGTTTAATGGCAGCTTAGATTACACGTCCTGTGCGAAAGAGGGGGAATCGAGGATAGAAGCGGCGCGCGTCTCTTGAGCACATTTTCGCATGTTGCGATTGCTTCCATTGGGGCTTCGATGCCTGCCTGCCTGCCTGCCTGCCTGCTTGCGCCTCCTCGCTCGGCGTCAGTCTGCTGCTGCCGCTGCCGCTGCCTGCGCCATGTAACTGATGTTTAAAATTGCTGTGTGATTTTCGTGGTGAAATTAATGTTAAATAAGCTTTTAGTTTATGTCCCGCCACAGCGTTGATCAATTTCTCAGTCACCCGGTATGGCCCATCTTCGGCTCGGGCTCGGGCCGCTCTGCATTCTAATCGCAGCACCGTTGCCTGCTTCTCAGTTGTGCAACACACCCCTACTCCCCCTTGCTGTGCACCATCCGCGTGTGATGATGTTGCAGGTTTTTCTGTTCATTTTGTTTTTTTTTTTCCTTTTTGTGGCGCGTTGTCTTGTTTATGTGTAAATTATGCTTGTACACATTTTATTTACAATTGTGTATAAATTATAGACGAATTATAATGTTTTTTCTTAAGCTTCCCCCACTCACCTCCCCTCTGCGGCTTACATATTAATATAGCGCCAATGCTGACTCTGACTGGGCAATTTCTTTGTGGCCCATTTGAAAGTCAAACATTTGGGATTATTTCTATGTGGGCTAGTTAGAGAGTACCGTACAAATAACTGGGGGTATTGCTTATATAAAGAAATTCGTTGAAACTCACAATCGATTTATATCGATTTAAAATAATCGTGTTTTCAAATACAGTAATACAACATTTTAGATAAACCTTATATTCTTACATGAATTTAACAGTATTCACATAATTTATCATATCATAATTAAACTTAAGCTTAACTTATTAAAATAGCTTCTTAGATATGTAATCAAGATCTGAAGAAGCTAAAGACTTCGATGTGTTGTTTTTGGTCCATCGTTGGTTTTGGTCAAGTTAGTCGAAGCATCTGGCTTTTGGTGTGGGCGGAGCGGAATATATTGTTCATAGAGTCTTCGTTGCCCAGGAATATGGGGGCATTAGTTCCGTTGCAAGTCCAATGCTGCCGCTTAGCTTGGACCCCTTTGCAGGCTAAGCAATTGCTGTGAACTGCATAAAAAGGATTTGGCATGCAGTGGCAAAGCGAGCACAGAGATTTACCATGGCCACAGGCTAAATCAGAGGGGGAGTTGAGTTGTTGCTGGCTGCTTAGTAGGCGGCGGGCAGATAGGAAGTTCAGCAGCAGCAGCAGCAGCAAAAGCAGCAGCAGAAGCAGCAGCAACTGTTGTTGGCTTGGCAGGGCCTGGGAAACATCCTGTGCTGGATTTTTGGCTTGTTTTTTGTTTTTGTTGTTTTGCTTTGGTGTTATGCAAATGCCATGGAACAGGAACATCACCACCACCCTGTGTGCAGCACAATGGCTACCGTGCGCGTGCAATCACAACAACAACAACAACAGGAACAGCAACAACCGCAGCAGTATCAAAAGCAACAACAGCAACCAGCAACAACAACAGCAACAACAAGAGGAACACGTACAAAACAGCAGCTGTTTAACATTTATTTGCCTATTTATTAATTTCATGTAACATTTTTTCCTAGGAAATGGCCACAATGCAACGAAATCAAAGCCAAGGAACAAGCGCAACGCATTCTCTTGACGCCAGGCAGTCGCAGTTGAATCGGTCAGACCCTGGCGAAAATGTCCAGCCGCGCCAACTGTTGCTGATGTTGCACAAACAACAATAAGGCACAGGGGCAACAGCAGCAGTCGCCGTCGCAGCAGCAGCACCAGCCTTAGGCACTGATGCCTTTGCCATACTTCTCCCACTATTTGACTGCGCTGGCCTGCCATTCTCGGTGCTTGCCACAAAAAGTGTCGTGACCCCGAACGGGCCGCGCCAGCCATTGCATATGGTTAGCTCAGTCTGAGCTGGCTGATTTTTTTGTAGTATTTAGGTGGAGGGATTGCGGCATGTCTGGAGGGTCTGGGGCTAAAGTTGGGGCTGCTCAAAAATTACATGTTGTTCCTGTTAAAATGTTTTGTGTTTTGTGTGTGCAGCATTTCCATTGTCGTCGACGTTTATTTCTAAAATTCTTTTTTGGTTTTTGTTTTTAACTTTCATGAACAACCTTGGAGTGGCATGAAAACTTTATCATTCAGCTTGTGAGGCACATGTGTATGATATGGATATGGATTCTATATATAAAATCTTCTTAAAATTGTTTTCATTTAAAATAAATATTATTGAAAGTTAAAAAAACTAAGGCTGACTCTGACTCTAAGCTAAATTGAATTCACATTTTTTTAAAATTTTGATAAATCATTTTAATTTAGGGTATGTGCGCTTCGCTTAAGTGCAAATGCTTTTGATTTTATGGGTTTTGTAGGACTGTGGCTAATAACATACACATTGAGGTCTGGCGCAAATATGTAACAATCCTCGTCCATGCTCCTTGTGGACAAAAAGGAGCTTACATAAGGCCTGTGCTAGGACAAAGGAAATGCAAAAATGCCAAAAATCGCACAACTCAAAAAACTCAATACGAATGCGAGTACGAGTACGAATCCGAATCCGACTGCGAATACGAGTACGAGTACTCGCACACAAAACGATTCTGGCACCCATAAGGAGAGGAGCATCATCAGTCCCAGTTGAAGTCGCAGTCGCAGTTGCAGTTGCAGTTGCAGTTGCTGTTGAGGGCACAGTTTGCCTGGGCGGGTGGTGGCTCGTCGCTGATCGTGGCACATTTGCATACAATGAGGCCAGAACTGAGACCCAATCCAGCAAATGCAGCCAGCCAGCCAGCCAGCCAGCCAGCCAGCCAGCCAGCTAGCCAGCAAGGAGGCAAATACACACACTCGATGGCACAGCATGTTATCTCTGGCTGTGACCTACACCAATATTTCTCAGAATGTTGCTGTGGCCCGTCGTCGCCTGTAAGTGTGTCGTCGTTGTCGTCGTCGTCGTCGTCGTCGACCAGTCCAAGTCTATAGCCAGTCAGTATCTCAGACGACCGACGTCGAGGAGTCATTCAATCGCGCCAGCTGCGGCGTCTGCGTCGCCAGGGTTCCGTTCCGTTTCGTTTGGGTTTTTATTTGGATACGTTTTGTCTCATTTTGTTCTGTTTGGTTTTAGTTTGTTTTGTTTGTTTTTGGCTTTGCCTTGGTTTGCTTTGCTTTGCTTGGCCATTCTACTTACAATATTTGTGGGATATCACCACAGATCTTTGCAACTGCATCCGCAGCCCCCAAAAAAATAAAGGAGCCTCATCTGGCCAGCCTGCTGCTGCTGCTGCTGCTGCTGCTGCTGTGTGTGAATTTCGACTCTGTCTGGCGTCTGTTCTGCGTCAGCAGCTCCAGCGTCGTCACCATGAAGTGGTACGAGTAGTTTGAAATTGAAAATGTCTATGAGTGGCCCCAGCTTGGCGCTATTGCAGCCAGAATGTGGAGATTCGGTATTGGGGTTTGGGGAGTGGCTTTTGGATTTTTGGGCGAAAGCGTTTTAGCTGCTCGGACTGCAATGGATTGCAGTGGCTAAAGTTTCGGTGGCTAGTTCAGAGTGCATTGCATTTAATGGAAACTTAAAATCATGACATTTACCATAAAGTCTTGTGTGTGTGTGCTCTGAGTCTGAGTCTCAGACTGAAACTGATCATAAATTTTGAGAGTCGCCTTGAGTGCACATAAACGGCAGACAATGAGAATTATTTGTACATGTGATTTGAAAACAAGAAGAAGCTGCGAAAATATCAGTTGATTGTGATTATCACGATCACTCATAAATAAATATCGTTAACGATTTGGGCATACTTCGTTTGGCTATAATAAAGTATTAATAATAGATAAATCAGACAATCTTGCCATTTAAATAAATAACTAACATGGCAAACTCATTGTAATAATTTAAAAGAGCTCAATTATGTTTCATAAATTTACAACTTATCTTGACATTTAAAATAATTAGAAGAACAACTAATTTAATTAAGAATTTATTTTTTCTAAATCATATAAAATATTTTATATATGTGTTACTTACCGCTCGAAATCAAGTTAAATAAAAATCATTGTTTTTTTTTATATTTTCAATTCAAAACACTTTTGTTTGTTTATTATATAAGCAAAATCAAAAGGTATTGTGATAATAAATATTTGCTTATAAATTACTTTTCATAAATAAAATAGTTAACCTAATTTGTCTAGAAGAATATGATCCTATAACATAAAAAAAATACAAATACAGATACGAAAAATACTCATAAAAAACGCCATAAAAAAGCCACTTAAAATTCGTATACAACTAATAGAGCTCTTCTGCTTATCCAGGTGCTTATCGTAAAACTAATTTCCAAGCTAAATATG
This sequence comes from Drosophila demipolita, assembly GCA_035042405.1. Taxonomy (NCBI): domain Eukaryota; kingdom Metazoa; phylum Arthropoda; class Insecta; order Diptera; family Drosophilidae; genus Drosophila; species Drosophila demipolita. Next base: position 1,237,565 of record JAWNLI010000349.1, on the reverse strand, counting down.
TCTGTAATATTATAATATTTTAATGTTTAAGCTTTAAACAAAATTGCACAGAAAAATGTAGTATGAGCGTTTTGTGCTCAAATTAGTTTATTTTAGATAGGGGTTTACTTGCCAGTAAATAATGCCAATAAGCGATATCTATACTACCTACAACTATTGTTATTGTCATTTGTCTGTTTTTTTTTCTTTTTGTTTAGAGATAGGTAAAAAATAATTTAAACGCTAAGATGACAAGTGGCAATTAATTTAAGTGTGATTATCACCTGCCCGTTGCATGCCGAGCCGCGCTTGGTATTTCCGAGCATTTACATAATGCGCAGGTCCCTAATTTTTTGGATCTGAAATGAGCCGAACAAGACGAACATTAGATAGGGACAATAATCATTTCATCTATATATATATATATTTATATATATGCATTTAGCTAATAAACATTTCAGCACAAAATCTAAAACAAGAACGAAAAAATGGTTTCCTTTTTATACCCTTGCAGTGAGTATAAAGATTTTATCATGAAATGTGAAAGAGAAATTCGCCACATAAAAAAAAAAAAATGTAGAATTGATAGAAACAATGACTCAACAGTTAATAGTTTTGCAAATAGTTGTATATATCTGCGCCACATCTGTTGGAATGAGATCTGCAAGGGTATCGATTCTGGGATTTTGTATATGTTTTTGTTTTTGGGGCTGCTTTGTTTTTGAGATGTGAATTAATTAGCAGCTGTTCGCGAATTGAGCGCTGATTGACTCGTGCCAATCAAAATGTACTAACCTCTATCCTCGACCGGTTCGGTGGCATCAGCACGACCCGTGCCCGCCATTGATTCGGCGGCAAGTTCTACACGCGCCACGTGAACACCGTGCAGCGCCAGCTGTGGATGTTGTTGATGGTGCTGCTGCTGCTGATGTGGATGCTGTGGATGCTGTTGGTGCTGAAGCTGATGGTGCTGATGTTGTTGTTGCTGCGCAGCTGCCAGATGCTGGGAGAGATGCTGATGATGATCACCTGTCGCTGGGGGCCATTGCTGGTAGGCGACAGGCACCAGCGGATCCGACATCCATTCAAAACTGAACGCAGGTCCAATTGCCTGTGCACTGATGCCTCCATGATGCGGCGTGGCGCTGGTGGGAGTGGGTGGCGTGGTGGTGATGCAGGGACTGAGCTCATGCGAGGAGCCAAAACTATCCAGCGACGCCTTCTGCGCCGACTCTGACCAAGGCGGACTGGGATTCCACTGTTCAATAAAATCTGCTGGATCCGGCGGCAGTGTTTTATTCAGCAAACGCGGACGAGTTGGCACAATTGTGGCATAAATCACCGAAGCGGTGGCATCACTGCTGCCAGGGGCCACCGTCGCATAAGCGCCACCCGGATGCAATGCATAGCAGTCCGGCTCTGGCGTAATAGTCGCCGCCGCCGGTGAACGTTCGGCGTGCAAATAAAGCGGCTCCAATTTGTTACGCGCTCGTTTCTTTGGCGGGGGTGATGCGGCGGACTGCGTCGTCTTTTGACTGGCAGTGCCGCCTGTGGGCGTGCCATTCACTTGACTATAGTCGACGGGTTCCAGGCCAACACCGGACTGAAACCCCCCAACATATAGCGGCTGATCCTCCTTCAGTTCCAGCGCGCCCTCTGCATGATAGACGCCGCCATAGGCAGCGCCCATGTGCGGATGATGATGATGGTAGCTTGCTGCGGCCGTCGTATGATGATGATGATGATGGTGCGCAAACACGCCGGACATGCCAGCCGCCCCACCTGACATGCCCAAGCTGGCTCCACTAGCACCACCATGCGACTGCTGATGTGTGCCGAAGTAGCTGCTAGAGCTGGAGCTGCTGCCCGGCGGCACACGCATTGCGTTGTCCAGTGGCATGCCAAACTGTATCTTTGACTGCACCGTGTAGTAGTGATAGAGCCACGAGTTGGCCAGCATTATGGAAGCTTCGCGATCACTGAGAAGATTTCTCGCTATTAGCTAAGATCTCATTTGGAAATGGGCGTTACTTACTTCAGCACCTGATTGGTGCACACGATGACGGGCTGCTGTGTAGAGTCGGGACTATCTCGCACCTGGAGCACCACATGTACCCAGGTATAATCCCCACTAGAGCACTGCATGCGCACAAGCAGTATACAACTACGATCCTGTTCCGATTGCGTTACTGTAATCGTAGAAAGGTTAAAGTCTAGTTTAAAACGACTGACAGTTTCTGATTCTGATATATCTTTCTCTATGCCTTTTCGATTTACCTTAAAAGTAATTTTCATCACCTCCAAAGAACACGACTTAAATGACAGCTAATAATTCAAAATGTCATCTTAAAATATATCTTAAAGATTCATCTAAGCCTTAATTTAAATTCCACCTGCCTCTCAAATCCTTTTCCATCTTATTGTCTTGAACTATTTTTATTTTTTCTATTTTATCCATGAACAATTTGAATGACAGCTCCTTTCTTTAATTCACTCTTGGATGGCAATTAAATTGTTGCACAAATTAACTTTCCTTCTCTCCAATTTCCAATTTTTATGGTTGGAGTTTCCCGACTCTCTTTTTGTGTTAAGCTAATTATGAGTTAAGATTCCCAGCATATTCATTAAATATATTTAAATAGCTTGATTTAATTTGTGTGCTTTACTTACTTAGCCTATGTTTGCTTTGAGCCTCACGTAGATTCTCACTGTGTATTAGATTGTACCAGGATGTGCCCTGTAAGGAGGCCTTCTCATAGCCCAAGTGGAACTCGCCGCTGAAATGACAATTAAGGATTGCCAAACGGAATGTGTGTTATATGAAAGATATTTCAATTGTGCTTTTACTACTACTCACTTCTTGTCGATGTGTGCGATTTTCATATCCATGGAGTGTATGGTGGTAAACACATTGGTGGCGCCCTGAACCACACACTCGCGCGTCTCGGGCATCGCGATTGGTGTGCAGGTGGCTAAAAAGACGGGCTCGTTCCGACTGCACAGCGGCAGGAATGACAAATAGTGACCCTGTACCAGAACGACCTGCAAGCGCAAAAGCCAAAAACAAAAAAAACAAAAAAACATTTATAGTTAAGACTAGGTTTGTTATTGTTGTTGCTGGATTTGTTGTGTTTGTTGGGGTTGTTGCAGTTGCAGCTCTGTTTGAGGCGGCGGCTCCCACGAAAATTGGCGCGCACGTTGTCGCCGATAGTTGTGGCCATTTTTGGGCTGGCATGCTTTGTGGTCTCATAGACATTTTACATTTTACTCTGATTCCATAATTTAAAAAAGGCAATCACTGAAATGTTTTGCTAGCCATACGCAAGCCAATGCTGCCTCCACCTCCACACAACCAAATACACACACACCAGGCAGTCCAAATGGTAGTCTCAAGCTCAGTCTTAGTCTCAGTCGGAGTCCCAGTCTCAGTCAGAGGGTCTCAGCTATTGTCTCCCAATTAAAACGTGCTTGCATTTAGTTTTCCATTGCAATTGCATTTTGTAGCTTATGGCCGCTTCTTCTGCTTAAATGCAAATGCAGCCCGAATCCGATTCCGATTCCGAACCCGATCCCAAACCATCGATGACGCAGACGCCGCTGTTGCTGTTGTTGCTGTTGTTGTGGCTGTTGTTGTTGTTGTTGTTGTTATTGGCGTCGTCTCTGGTTTGGTAAATGAGACGACCTTAGGCTGGGGAGCAGGCGCCAGTGCAACAGCGCTGTCTCCAACTCTGGTCTACTCTGGCTCTTGTTGCTGGGAGTTTTTGTTTCTATTTTTTTTTTTGGTCTTTTGTCTGTGCTATTTGCCGGGTACTACCACTGAACTATGCTGACCTCATTCATAATTCTTTATTGGTCCATTTTTTTTATTGTATATTAACGAGTGCTGGGTGAATGTGCCTCATTTTGGGTTTGCGCCCTGGGTTATCGCAGCCGGTTCATGTGGGTCCCCATTCCTGACAAACTGTTGCTCTAGCTGAATGTTAAGCTCCCAACATTTAGTAATAGCTTTTCAATTAGATATTTATGTAAATATTTACTGACAATATTCTATGATTCAGAGAGTGATCCCGATGAGTAATCCTCTGCATTTCATTACTGTAGAAATCATTTAGGAAAAGTGTGTGATTTGATTAATTTTCTTTTAAAGACAAGCTTTTTTTTAAGGTTTAACTTGAACTTTTAATTCTCTTTATAGTGACCATTTAATGTGACTTTAGCGAGTGTCATTGTAGGCATATTCAACGAACTGAACTACTTGTTGATATCTTTATTCAGTTGCAGCAATCTTAAAGTTTTTCTAACAGCCTCTTTCAGAGTGAATCCATGTGGGCTCTTGTGGTGTCATAAGCAGTAGCTGGGAAAATATAAGCTAAACAACAGCAACACTTCCTGCACCTCATTAAAGTGCCAACTTTCAACTTAATTAAAAACGTTTGCAGCAACTGTCAACGCCTCGGTTTATCTCCATAACTCGCAGCGCACATCTGCGCACTTCAAGCGCAAAAAAAGGCAAGAAAACAACACAACAACAACAACAAAATAACCAAACAAAAAAAGAAGAAAAATAAGAAGAGATATGCATAAAAGACCAGCGACCGCCCACAAGATTGTGACAGCCCAACACACGGTAGCATTCACATCATTTCAACGCGTCTTCGTCTCGGTCTCAACACGTTGACAGATTTGGTCTTGCCTCGTTCAACCTGCCTCGCTGCCTGCCTCGCTGCCAACCAGCCAGCCAGCCAGCCAGACAAACGGCCAACCAGCCAGCTAGCCAGGTTGCCTGCCTGCTGAGTGAAATACTTGGCTGACTTGGTTGGCTGGCTGACTGCCTGACAACTTCATATTGTGCTCGCACTCATTTATATTGTTGCGGCTTTTTGTCTTTTCTCTGTTGTTTTTAAATTCTTTAAGATGGTACTATAACTTTGTCGCGGGGTGTGTAACACAACGAAGGGAACTCATTAAGGCAGGCTTCCACATTTTAAGCTCGATAAAAAAATAATGATGCTCTGGCATATACTTTTTTCTTGACAGATTCAGTCTGCTGACATTTCAGAAAGTATTAGTCAAAATTGAAGTTTTAATATACAAAAAATGTACTTTTCAAATGCATCTTTTGCCCAAAACATATCAATAATATTTTAGCATAAATATTAAACTTGGAGTTGTTAGGGTGTGCAATCTTCGGCATGTTGACGTAGCTGCGGTTTTCTTTTCTTTTTTTTCTCACATCATCATTTTGATGATGATGATGATCAGAGCAGAGGCGGCCAATCAGAGCAGTCAACAGCAGAACGAGGCACCCACCCGTTCCACATCAACTGTCATCGTTTGTCAGCTTATAGTAAAGCGGATGGCTGGCTGGGAGTCTGGCTAGCTGGCTTGTTGGCTGGCTGGCTGGCTTGGTAAGATGTATGACCAGCCCTAGACTGGGCAGCCGGTTGGCAGACAACGCATGCGCCCGGCTTCATGCATAATTCATTGCATTGCTGTTACTGTGACTGCTGGCTCTCCACTCTCCGGTTGCCAAGTGTTACACGCAACACGCTCCCAGGTGATTCATTCATCAATTTCTGTCAGAGACTACACGCGCTTACTCACTCATGTGCATGTGACTGTGTGTGTGTCTGTGTGTGTGTCTGTTTGTGTGTGTTTGTTTCTGTGTGTGTTCTGTTTGTTGCACTCACCTTCTGATCACCGAAACGCATTTGGCGTCGCGCATTGCGGCTAACATTCATGCGACAGAGAAACATGCGATGCTCCCCCTCCAGCGAAGAGGCGCCGCCAGTTCCGTTGCTGCTTGTCGAATCGCCAACGCCAATGCCAATGCCGACGCCGACGCTGCTGCTGCTGCTGCTGCCACCTGGTTGCGGTGGCACGTTCCGATTTAGTTCGGCTTGTATGGTTGCGTGATCCTGTTTGTCAATGATATCGTAAACGGAGTCGCCATGTATAAGTAAATCCTCCTAAAGGCAGAGAGAGACAGCAAGAGAAACAGAAAGAGAGAAAAAGAGAGAAATTCAAAATATGATTATGAATAAATATAAAATTATTTTGGTTACCAAATCAATTTATATAAATAATATCATATGTAATTAAAAACGTATTTTTCGAAATATAAATTTAAAGTTGTGGAATCGAGATTGAAATTTTTCTCCATATTCTATTAGGATGACAAATTTAATTTGTTAATGATGTGTCATTTAATGCAGTGCTGCTTTCGCACGGTCATCAGCTATTGGGTTTTGCATCTGGTTTATTGTTGTTGACAATTATGGCCAACACTGATGGAGCGCTAGACCAAAAGCGATCGGCCAATATGCATGCAACAATGGCATGTTGTTGCATTTGTAATTTATTTATGGCTGCTGTCGCAACATGACACGTGACAATGGCAACTTGTTATGGCAATATGCAAAAATCGAATTGGAATTATGATGCCCAGGCAACAGCAACAACAACAACAACAAGAACAACGACAGCAGACAGCAGACAGCAGCAACTACAGCAACAAGCTTCATTGACATTTTTGGCAGTTTGTTAATTAACTTTACTTGTTGTTGTTGTTGTAGTTGTTTTTGTTATTGCTGCTGCCGTTTTGGCCGTTAACTAACTGTGAGCTTGGCTTGGTGCTTGCCACAAATTAAAAGGTTGGGCAATCCGCTTTTGGGCCCGCTCATGTGCACAGTTATTGTGCCGTAATTATGCCAACACATGGCATACGAACAATTTATGAACTCGCTTGACCATTTAGTTGCTATTGTTGTGGGTGTCCCCTGATAAGGCCTGGCCCAAAGGCCAAAGGCTGTCAAGTGTCTTGCCAGCCAATTGGCCTGCCAGCCTCACTCTTTGAGTGTGTGTGTGTGTGTGTAGGCACTTGGCTGCACTCGCTTTTGACAGGCCTTAACAGCTCCAATATTGGCCACTACGTCTACTCGATATGCAAGTTAGTCTTAGCCAACTGGCGCTGTCTTAGCTTAAAATAGCCAAAAATTTACTGTAACCTTAAATTCTCTGTGGCTCTGTGGCCATAATCAAATAGTTGAATTTTATACTCTAATTCAGAGAATAAAATTTGAAATATATATAATAAAATAGAATATTCAAGATTCTTTACTCAGAATGTAATAAAAATGATGTTTCAAATATTTACTTAAGTTTGAAAAAATTTGTATGTTTTGTCAAACTTAAAATCTTTATTTGTGTCCAATTAAGGTGAATGAATATTTAAACTGCCACAAAAATCTATCTATCTAATTCCACCGGGCACAACTAGGACAGCCCAGAATATGATTTATCGGCAAAGTGTTGCGATTTCTCACAAGTTTCTTGACAGTTGCTGCAGTTGCAGTGCAAAAAAAAAACTCATACGCCCCCAAAGCCGGTGGATGCTTGGAGAGTTGCAGTAACCGGCAACCGCGGCACATCAACATTCAACAATCTCTCGGCATAAACATACAAAGTTGTTGCATGTGTGCACAATGCAGAGTTGGTAACAGTACCTTTGTCAATGTCTATTTGCTATTTGCTTTAGATGAATAAGTGACTGCATTCGCATTCGCATTCGCACTCGGATTTGGATTCGGATTCGGATTCGGATTTGTATTCGTTATGTAGAACGGGGATATGTCACATGTGCTGCATTTAAATATATGCAGCTCGGGCATATTTATTTAGCTTTAGTACTTCAAATGCAAAGTGAAAGGCCACGATGTATAACCTTGCTATTTAAGCAGCGTAAACGTGCGATAAACAAAACTTGAAACAGCCACAACAGCAACTAAAACAACAGCAGCAGCAGCAGCAGCAGCAGCAACAGCAGCAACAACAACAACAGCATCAGCATCGGTTGCAAAGTTGAGCTGTTTGCAACAGATTTAAGGAACTTTTGTGTAGTACAAGCAGCAGATTTATGTAAGCTCAATGAATCGAGTCTGTTGCAGTCAGTTGTTGCTGACTTGTCAACGGGAGCAGCAACCAAACAACCAGCACAAAAACTGCAACAAATATTTGTTGTTGCTGTTGTTGAGTTGACATCGATGTTGCTATTGTTGTTGTTGTTGTTGTTGTTGTCTGTTGTCGCTTGTCAGAGATTTGTATCAACGACTGTAGCAATTTTAGTCAAAAACTTTCATAGCCAGCGCTTTTCTAATTATTCGCGCAAATCGTTTCTCCAACAAAAAAAAAAAACAAAAGCAATGAGAAAAAAAAACAAATTTTAAACTTACCATAGAATGGCCCAGGTACTCGGCAGCATTATCCGATATATATAGCAATTTGCCATTTTGTGTGAGCATCATAAGAAAGCCCGAAAGTGCCTGCAATACAAATGAATATTTATTAGCTGAACATAAAGGGTGTCTGCAGATGGTATTATTCAACAAAAACTATATAAATAATTAAATAAATATTACTTATCATTATAATAAGAAATTAAAGCCTGTGATTTGATTTGCTCAAATAAGAAATTCATGTTGATTTCAAGTCGCTTGTGTAACCCGCTCAATTTAGGGCTTATCTATTGAAAGTTGATCAAACAGCCAAATTAAAGAAGAAACACCCTCTATTATGATGTTGGCTAACAGTTGTGTGGAAATGCAAATTCATTTTCGCGTCTGCACACTAATAAATTGTTAGCCCAAAGAGGTTGCCAGAGTTGACAACTGAAAATTGACTGAGGTTTCAATGATATACATACATTTGTGTAGCCATATATATATATAAATATACATATAGATAGATATATGTATGTATTTGTATTTAATTCAGTCACGAGTGCGCACAGGTATGTAGATCAATCTGCCGACCATCGCAGAGTCGCAACAGCCAGTGGCAGTTGCAAGCAGCTTGACTGACTACTGCCTGCTTCTTTACTGTTGCTGTAGTTGTTGCTGTTGTTGTTGTTGTTGTTGTTGTTTTGACTAAGAGCAGCATTTATTGTTTTCTTTTCTGTGCGCAGCAAGTGGCAGCGGTGGCTAAATGATTTCTGGCTTATGATATGCCACAGTTGTTGTCATTAATAGAGTTGTTTTCCCTGGAACTTTCGGATCACTAGTTGAGTTGTCAACGCGCCTCACTTAAATTGAGTTGTTTTCAACAGCGGCCACATTGGCTACCACAAATGGTTAATTGAACTGGCAACGCACCGTTTGTTGCAACTACGAAATTGAAGATAACCAATTGGGAATTCTCAACATTTCTTCATTTGCAAATAATCTCGAATGTTTAAATATACTTAAAATAAATAAGCAGAGATTATTTAATTAATTTTACGTTAGATAAGCTGATAATAAATATAATGTTATTTTATATTGGATTATTAAAAATAATTAAATTTAAATTAAGTTAACTTTTTTATATCTTAGGTATAGGAAATTCTTACCTTCGAGAAGCCAATATTTGGTGTTGCTGTCTGATGATGTTGATGAAGAGCATTGTGTCGCTTAAATACTGCAATAGAAATATATGTAAAAAGAATGTGAATAATTTAATTAGAAATGAACTATTGACCTTTTGTGTCTTTTTTTTAACAGACACACCCATTTACATCCGTGCCTAAGCATCCGCATTAAGTTAGGGGTAAATCGGTTTAACTATCTTAGTTTTTTCCCATAGCTCTTTGTGTGCAATTTATATGCATAGCTGTTAGCGAGGCTAATTAAAAAGTATCTGTTAATAATAGACTTGGTCTCTGACGGCGATTGTTAGATGCAATTGATTGTGAATTCATTGATTATATTCTACATACAATAAGCGACGATCTTGCATTACAAAAACAAGTGAATCACAAAAAGAAAATGTGTCATTGTCACTGAGACGGCAACAGCAGCATCAACTGCAACGGCAGCAACTGCAGCAACTCAGCAACGGCAGCAACAGCAACAATAACAGCAAAGCGAAAATCAACAGCGATCACAGAGTGCAATTGCAGTTAGCAGTTTGCAGCTGCGCCGCAGCCAGCATCAAGATCAATTATTTTTAAAACACTACAAGATACTCCCGCACCTGGCGAAACAGGCAAAACAGAAACAGTCACTGCAACAGCAACAGCCACGGCAACGGCAACGTCAGCGGCAGCGGCAGCGGCTGCGGCAACAGCAACAATAACAATCACTGAGGCAGCAACCGCAACTGGTAATTTCATTGAACTTGAACGGAAAGGCCATGAATGCAGTCAGATTTTTGCAGTGTTTTAATATTACAACAATACCAAGAAATCCGTTTGCTAAAAACAATTTTGTATCGATTGTTAGCCAGGTTAAGGCAGTCAAATAATGGGCGTGTTCGCAAGTTGCTGCTTGGAAAACTACTTGGAAACTCATTTAGCCAGTTGCCGTCTAAATGTGTTTCGAATGAATTCCCCGAAAAAATGACTTAACTTTCCAATCAATATCTTACAACTACACATTTCTAAATATTTCTAAACAATGAGATATCAATATTCAATTATTTATATATGTATTACATTAACATACAACTTTGTAAATATATTAATTATTTATATGCATTTTAGATTGTGTTTCCATGAATAAAATATGTGTTTATCGAACAGTTGATGTGTGTAGACTCCATAAAAAGTAAATGCCATTTACAAAATCTGAACAAGTTAATTTTACTTTCACAGTTTTCCCCGATAGTATCATAAACTGGCAAATATGTTAATGTGCCTAACAAGTATTTTTTTTCTTTTCTACGAGGCAATGCAATTCAAGCCGTCGGCTAATCTGCACAAAATGATGCGCATTAATAATTGTTTGTGAAAACTCAATTTGGTTTATAAATATTTCATTAATCGCATAGCTGAGCGCAACGCCCCAGTCACAGGCAGATCCAACGATGGAGCCACACCCACAGCGACCCACACCCACACCCACAAATATATATATAATGCCATGAACTTGAAGATCAGCGCCGTGTGTTCAGAGGCTCCTCCAAGTAGATTCGATAGCGTGCCAATATTAACACAATTTGTGATTATAAATGCTTTTAAACGGTGCAATGACAATGAACAATAACAACAATAACACACACACACACACACACTGAGCAAACGACAAGCTAACAAACGCCGACAATTTCTCACACTTAGTGCTCCAAAAAAAGCGCAAAAACCAAGTTAGAGAGAGAGAGAGAGAAAGAGAGAGAGATAGAGATAGAGATAGAGAGAGGGAGGGAGCGAGATGGAGGCAGAAGATGAAAAAGAAACAGTACTTAAGTTTAATTTTTTGCAATTTGTAGAACACATAAATCGCACATTTTGATTTATCGCAATATTTATAGCAATGCAAGGCAGACTTTGTTGTTACCATTGCAATTGTGAAATTGCCTCGACTCAGGGTAGCTGCAACAGCTGAGGCAGTTGGGGCCTGAAACCGAGTTCACATGCCTGGCAAAGATGCTAGCCAAGTTAAGAGCTAGGCCAACTATGCTGCACTCCATAGACGTATATGGGTGTGTGTGTGTGTGTGTGTTTGTGTGTTTGTGTGTGTTATCTATGGGCCTTATGTACCGCACAACGCTAATTTGAAAAACAATTTTCGTAATTATCCACAAAACAAAAATAAAGAGCGCGCAATGCCTGACTTGATCTCGTTCAGTTGCGCCTGCGCGTTGACCTGTGCGCATGCGCATTAAAGGAGGATGAACACGGAACAGAAGGGGTGGGGGAGGGGTAGGCAAACAGATTGAGAGTGTATGGGAGGAGTGAAGGAGTGTTGGGTGGGGAGAGGAGGGAATAAGGTAGAGATAGGCACTGGCAATTTGCAGGCTGGGTGCGTGCCTAGACGCTTAGCCAATTACTTGGCCAAAAACAATTTCCAGAGACGGAGACATAGACATAGACATATGAATGATGTGGTATCCCCACCACAACTACTCCGTACTCAGTTCTGAGGAGTAGTATTTTGGTATTTGTTACTTCGAGCTAGCGGTTGTTTTTGCGGCACTAAACGAATGTTTGGCGGCGTGGGGTCCCATACCAAACATGACTCATGCATATTCAATCAACGTGCAGCCAATTATCAACATGCATATGCATCAAGCTGCACACCCCCGCACCCCCACACCCCTAGCGACTCCACTCACCTTGTTGAAAGTAGTTGGCTTTGCGCACATAGACACAGACCAGGGCCATCAGCTGCAGCTGTGACAGTCGCTGGCGCGTCGATTGTGGCAACGGCAGCAGGTCCCGCAGATTGGCTATCTCCGCATTTATAAGATCGCGTCGCATCTTCGAGGCACCCTTCGTCGATTTGTTCGCATCGAATCTGCAAAAACAATAATCAAAAGCTGGTTACAAACAAACGCAAACAAACAAAACAAAAAAAAAAAACTCTAAAAAAAAAGAAACAATTAGAATTTATATGAGCACATTCACAGCTACAGCTCAATAGTGGACAACGTCGACATTGGCCACAGGCACATATGTTTTCACAGCCTCCAACTTGTACTTAGTTTGTGTATGCTTAACCCATGGCATTCTACTGTGCCACAAATTGCACGCAAGCTGAATTCTATAAATTTTAAATTTAAAGTAAGAAAAATATTAACCAGCTACGAAATTTATTTTCTCTACAAAACAATTTTGGTATCTAAACAAGTAAATTAATATAATTTAGTTTTTAATTAATGGTTTATTTCATAGGTTTGTTTACTTATAAATATATTTAAGCTTCCAAATAATGCAACTTTTTTAATTTAATAATAATGTAAAATAATTCTGTGTTATATACGTAAATATTAAATTTACATTAAGTTGAATTTTGGTTTATTTCATAGCTTTGTGTACTCAAAATGTATTTATTATCTGTAAATCACTTTGGATTATAACAAAGAGATTATCAGTATTTTTAGTTTATTTAAAGTTTGATTTACTTTTCATATTATTTGAATCTTTTTTAATTCAAAAATGTATCATTTCATATTTATGTGTTATATACGTAAATATTAAATTTAAATTTACAAGTTGAATTATGGTTTATTTCATATGTTTTTTAATTTAAAATGTATTTATTCTCTATTAATCACTTTGTGTTATAAAAAGAGATTATCATAATTATTTTTGGCATTTTCGTTTTGGCAACCAAATAAAGTTTGATTGCTTTTTAAATTATTTGAATCTTTTTTAATTCGAAAATGTAGTATTTCATAATTATGTGTTATTATATTGCTGCTAATATATAACCGTGATAGACATGTTTATATCTTAGAAGCTGAACAGAGTCTGAATTTAAGTGGTTTCATAAAGTTAAAATTAGCTTTTTCAAAGAGTCGAATCATTCAGGGGTTAAGTTGCTGGCGCATACCAAAAGTGCATGCGAGATGCATAAATAACTCATCGCGCATTTAAAAATCTTACAACAAGCAGCTAGTTGTTGCTGTTGTTGTTGCTGTTGTTCTAGCTGTTCTTGTTGTTGTTGTTGTTGTTGCTGTTATTGTTGCAACGCTGTTCGATGTGGGGCACACTTGCCACATGCCTTGTGCGGAAAATTGTGCAAGTAGGTTGGTCAGTTTTTGTTTGGTAGGTTGTCTGCTTGTCTGGTTGCTCAGTTGCCGGGTCGAGGAGCGTGGAGCGTGGAGCTGGGGCGGCGCAAGCGTTTAGCGATCTGTCCGTGTGTACTTTTGTGAGCATATTATTTACAAGGTTGAATTCATAAATCATAAATTTGTCTTTTTATGCAGCGGCCGCGTCGGCGACTGCAGCAGCGCACGCGGCGTTTAAACATTTTTGTTGTTGTATTCGTATTTATATATATATATATATATTTTTTTTATATTTATGCTGACGCTGTTGCCATTGTTGGCGCAGAGCGTTTTTTGCAAAGCGCTTGATAAATATTGGTAATATTGTTGTAATAACAGCAAGTGCCCGCGCCTTTCTGGCTTTCTTAGTCTGGGACTGCCATTTTGCCGCTGTTATTGCCTCTAAATGGCCATGTTAACATTTAAAACAATCACACACATGTATCTCTCCGATACACGGAGTGTGTGGAGTGTGGTGTGCTCGCGTTGCATGCAACAAACTGTTGCCGCATGCAATGCAATGCAAACGACCGTCTGTTTTTCTTGGCCGGCATCCGATTGACTTTGCCAGGCGGCGGCATTTTCCGACTGCTGTCCATAATAGAACAGTTTTGGTCCGAATTGAGTAGTCGCCTCAAAGGGGGGCCTTAACACACACACACACACACACTCACACACAGTCAGACACACACACACACTCAGACAAAATTAAGTCAAGGTGATTTGTACAATTAAAATGAATATTGATTTAAATGCTGCGATAGTCGGTGGAGTTCATATGTCTGATTGGATTGCTTTCGACTTCAAATGGCAATGGGCACCAACATGGACAGCCGGTGGGCGTGGTCGTTACAATTGGTGAAGGGTCACACTAGTCGATTGGGTGACTGATTTTTGTCTACAATTCGAGTTGCAGTTTAGCTTGAGACTGGTTTATTTTTGATTTATTGTTTTTTAAATACTATTTTCAAAGTTTTCAAAGCTAGCTAAAAACTCATTAATTAATGTCAAATTTACTATGGAAATATATCTAAACGTATTTTAAATTGTTCAATTTAATTAAAAATCTAATTTTTATATTGAAAATTTTATTCTGCTGTTCTTTTGATATAAAGTTATTTTTTATTTATTTTTGTTTTTTAATAATTCAAACAATCAACGGTGATTATCTGTGACGTCAAAAAATTGTATTAATTATGAATAAAGTAATTGTATTTTTATATAATGTTTGAATAAATATTTTAATTTGAAGACAGGTAATTTATGAAAAAGTTGGCGGAGTCTTTATATAAAAATGCCTGATCATGATGTGTATATTGTATTGACTGCTTATAATTAATATCTGCTGCTTAAATCTACAGCTACGTTGGACTATGTAGGCGGACTCATCCTCCCACACTCGCCACGGAACGCATGCCAAGGTAGCCTGAGTATTTGCCAATTAGCTGAGTAAAATGCCAGCTAGTTGGCCATTTGGGCTGTCTATTTGTGGCATAATTAATAAGTTTTTGAAATATTTATCATAAACAAGATGCCTGGTCAGGCGATAATATGATAATGCTCATCCTTCGTAATGCATGCCAAAAAGACCAAAACGTGTTAATAGCCATAACAACAGCAACAACAACAACAGCAACAACAACAACAACAACAAGAGGAAGCAGCAATCTGAGTTGGTGAGATTTACAAGTATGGAACGAGGCAAACTCCCGCGCATCTTTGGCTTGCAATCTCCATCAAAATTTATCTGAGCACACTGAGAGCATGAGAGGATGAGGATGAGGAGTGAGCGAGACATGTCATGTCATTTCTTAATATATCTATCGGTACCTTGAAATCTGCACTAAGTAGCACCAACTGGCTGCAGTTCGGTTGTTGCAGTCGTTGCTACTTACTGTACAAGTTGTTGTTGCTAATTAAAAGCATAAACACGATTCTTAGCGAGGCGTCAGCAGAAGCCAACCTGTGCCCAGTGTGGAAGGCGGGGGCGTAGGAGCAAGCTCAGAGTTAAAAATCTTCTGCCTCCCTCATAGCCAGCGTTACTGGCACAGGTATTGGTAATGGTACTTGCACTGCTACTGCTGCTGCTGGCTGCTGCCACATGTTTAATCTCAGTGTGGCAGTCAAGATCTTAATCAAGCTACTTGGCCAGCAGTTTGTTTTACGCTTTTCAGCCAGATATCCCACAAAGTTTACGTGCTCCACAGAAATTAGGCGCAAATCTTGTTATACCCTGTGTCAATTTAAGTTATCTAAAAATGGTATTACGAAGTTCTAGAAGGACAATTAATATTGCATATAGCATTCGACTCTCGCTCGTCTCTCTATAATTGATACTGGCTAAATGTCAATTTCTAATTAAATTTATAATTTATAAATATTTTTGTTCGAAAAGTAAACTAAATTATATTACATAGATAACAAAATGGTATTTCCTAATCGTGCATTTAGTTATTGTTGTCATCATTATGGGCAAGTTGGTCTTTAAGGCAGCCCAGCAGGTAATGAGCAAACGAAATACTCCCACAAATTGTAAGGGTTAGCTTTTAGGGCTAAGATAGTTATACCGTTTGGGCCCACTAATTAGTACATAAAGCTTAAACATATTGCGAGACCATTAAGTAAAATGCATTTCAAATGTGAGGCTATGGGCCGATCTTTTACTTTTAATGCTCTCGCTCAGCGCCATCGTAAAAATCGGCAGGAAATAAATCACAGGCGCCCAGGGCAAACATCTGTAACTGCATCTGCATCTGTGTCTGTATCTCATCTGCAACAAATACACACAGACACACACATTTACACTGGTATCAATCTAAGGCTAACTTTAATATGCATGGGGCGTCAGTCAGCCAAGTCAGGCGAGTCGGTATGGATGCGATGGATAGGCCAAGTCAATAGCAATTGCAGGCCAACAGAAACACGAAATTTGCGCAAATTTTTATTGCACTTTTCCTGGAGCGACTGTGGTTTACGAATTGCCTAGGCACTCGCACTTCATATACCTCTCCTCACCTCTCCTCTCTTTCTCTCTCACTCTTTCTGTGTGTGTGTGTAATTTGGACGAGTTTATTTGCCATATTCCCACGATATAGTTTGGTCCAGCTCAGCGCTGCGGGCAGCTCTAATGATTTTCTGTGCGGAAAATAGTGCAAAACGGCACATAATGAACGCGCGTCCAACATTCAAAGTTCCTGACAGACGGACGGACGGACGGACGGACGGACGGACGGACTGACAGACGGGTCTGGCCGGTCTGGTTGGTAACCCTATACGATTGAGTCAAACGAACTGCTTTAAGCCCACGCCCGACCACCGTCAAGTTGGCGCACAATTAATTGCCAGGCGCCGCACAATGCTTTTCTGGTTCGGCCCCCAAAATTTCTTGGAATTCCTGGGAAACACTTGTTGGCCCTTCATTCCACGCTTCAGTGTGTGGCTTATTGTGTGCCCCCCCAACAAGCCCAAATGAAACGCAACGGATCTACATTTCTGCGTCTGCGTAACCCGGTGGCAGTAATCGATACCTTGCTGTGCCAGTGCCGCTCCAGCTCAACGCAGATTAACATCGGCGACGTTCGGCATGCAAAAAAAATAAAAAAAAAGCAAAAAGAACAAAAACAGAGAGAAAAAAAAAATGAAATCGAAAACGATGCTTGCCACGTTTATGTTGGGCATCTAATAACCATGGGGTGCTGCTGTTGCCGTATGCTATTCTTCGGCCTTTAGCCAAATTATATGGCCAGCTACCAAAGCGCAGCAGCTCGAGGTGTATCGCTTAGGTTTATTAAGTATGTGTGCAGAGGTGGCAACTCTGATCTGTACCTTTTCTGTTTCTCTTTAGGAATAGCTTTGATGGGTTTCAGATTTATGTCTGGCTTCGAAGATCCCTTAAAGAGTTATTTAAAGGTCATAAAAAATACTAACAATTATTGTCTGTGTTTTTCTTCTTCCTCCACTCGGATTTACATACATCCAACCTGTGGGAGAAGTGCTCGGAGGAGTCTTTAGATCAAAGCCGTTGAGCACAAAATTCAGATGGATAAGCGAACGGATTTCTTAGGAAAAGCATTATTTTCCAGTTATCATTGGAAATTGATGCAGAAACATATTCGACAAATTCAAATGGATAGTCGTCGGATTTCTTAGGAAAAACATTATATGCCAGTTATATTTGAAAATGGATGCAGAAACATATTTGACATAGTCATTGCGAAAATTTCTAAAATTTGCTTTGTATAGAATTTTCAGAGGGTGGACAAAAGACTTCAACTTTTTCAAATGTTTTGCTTTGTTGAATTTTTTTATTATTATAGTTTAGAAACGGAGCGAATATTTTACATCAAAATTAAATATTCGTTGAAAATATATTTAAATTATTATTATTATTATATATTATTATTTTTTAAATAATAAGCTTCTAACACACAAATTTTTCTATTTTTCGAATTGGCAAGTTTGGTATTTGAACTGCAATCAACCACATTATGACACCCTGTATACTGCTGCTGGGAACCAAATACATTTTATTTGCTAAGGTAGTTTTTTTTTTGCCATTATGCTACTATCAATTAAGATAACTAAAGTTAAGAGTTTGATTGTGGCCATCCATATAATTTAGTGTGCATAAAAAAGCCACAACTCTGAGTGGTGGTTAATGTGGCAGCTACTGTTTTATTTTTTTATTTTTTTATTTACTAAAACACAAAAAGGCAGCTCAGCAAAATTGGCAACACACAGACAGGCTACTGGAGTTTCATAGCCAGTGTATTCAAAAAAGGAAAAAGAAGTTGCAGAAAAAATAAAGAAATCAATTGGTGATGTTATGTTGCTGTTGTTGTTGCTGTTGTTGTTGTTGATATTGTTGCTGCTGTTCTTGCTCTCATTCGGTGTGTGAGTGTGTGTGTGTGTATATATCCGATTGGAATCTTAGCCACAATTTAATGATGGACTGCCAAAAGCACACTTCGACGTCATCATCGACATCAACAACGTCTCCTCCGCCGCCGCCGCATAATTTTTCATATTTTTATGATTTGTTGCTACCGGGTAGTAAACCCGTTTGCTGAGCGCTAACCATGAAGCTGCTACCGTTGCTGCATTTGCTTTCGATTATCTTAATTTGCGTGCGAAACTGACTTTTTTGTGCCGTTGCCGAGCTGAGTTCAGTTGGGGCTGCAGCACCGATGGCAACAGCGACGACGAAGGCGACGGCGACGGCGACGGCGACTGCAACTGTGACTGCTACTGAGGCGTAAGCCAAACCCCAAATTGTGTGTGTACGGAAATTTTCCCATGACTTGGGTTCTGGCTTCGGCTCTGGCTCTGGCTCTCGCTTCGACTCTGTGGCCTGTATATATTTTGCCCGGCGGTGGCTTGGCCAGAAATTACCCAACTTAGCCAGAGAGCTAAGGCTCAAAATTCACTCCCAGACTGAGCCGTGCACTCTGGCTGAAACTCTCGGGATTGATGGTTGGTTTGACTACCACTGAGGCTGAGGCTGTGGCTTCGGCTGCGGCTGCTGCACATTACCGGCAGCGGCAGGCAATTAGCACAAGGATGCCGCAGCTAAATAATTTGACGCGCCTCAGGGCAAGTTTTTGGTTTGAGGCAGCGCAGCTACAACAACTCCCGCCCCCACCACTCAACCCCCCCTCCACTTTGATCCATGCCAGCCACCTTCCCCTCCAATCCACTCCACATGGCGCACTTACATATTTGCTTTGCATTTCATTTGGAGTAGCATTTCTTTTCGAGAAAAAAAGTGCTCAGTCATAGGAGGCACATCAATTAGCTCGAACGGGCGTCGTCAAATATTGGGCCAAACAATTAGACGAGCAGACTCGATACAGATAGACATATAGATACAAGTACAGGTACAGATATAGATACAAATACAGATACAGATACAGGTACAAAAATAGATACAGGTACAGATACAGCTACAGATACAGATACAGATACAGATACAGATACAGATACAGATACAGATACAGATACAGATACAGATACAGATACAGATACAGATACAGATACAAATACAGATACAGATACAGATACAGATACAGATAGAAATGCAGATACAGATACAGATACAGATACAGATACAGATACAGATACAATATACAGGTGCAATATACAGATACAATTTACAGATATCTGGTGCAACTGCAGTGCTGTAGAAATGGAGCTAAAAATTACTGAGGTAAATAACTTGCGCCGATAGCGATTCGAAATGTGTTAATGAAATTAGCAGCATAAAATGCTGCTTGCAACGTTACAGATACAAATATATATCGCAGCACGCTAATTGAGAAAATTAACACTATTGGCCAGTCGGACGTCGGTGGACCGCACAATACGCAACAATACACAAAACGCTTTGGTTAGTTTCACCCGGGAGGAAGCGGTCGATGCAGTGGAAAGATGCTTTTTCCTTTTGGGCTTCCTTTTGGAAGTGGCTCGCTGTCTGTTTGTCTATTTAGGTGTTTTTGTTGACGGTTGGCAATGTGCTAAAATTTTCTTGGCTTTAATTAGTGTTATTTAGTATTTAGAGCATATTGATATAGTTTCGTTGTTTAACGGTTGTTTGTTTCGGTTTCATGGCATATTTGCCATGTGTACTCGCCGCTAAACGCAGAATATATTTATAGAAATCCATCAGATTTATTCAACACACACAAATACGGATCCGGATTGTGACTCCGTTTTTTTTTTTTTGTATTTAAGAAGCTCGTGCGAAAGAGTCGCGCGCCGTCTAAACACACATCGAACTCTTTCCAGAGAAAATCTTTCTGTTCAATCGATTTCGATATGGGAATTTCAAATATTTCACTTGCTAAGTGGTTGCCCTGAATGAAAGCCAGAGCTGTACAAGAACCCATATTATATTGAATGAATGCGTTGAACTCGGCTTACCTGACTAAATGAGGGAGTATGGATTGGGTGGGACCTACTAAAGCAAAATATTAAAATTTACAATATTTAATCATATTATTTACAACTTCTGCCTTCTATGGTGCATTGGTTATTTTCTATAGAAATAATACTGAACTAATATAATCTCAAATATCTTGTAACTCGCATGACTTAACTATTACTGAACTTAAGATAAAAAAATATATATTGTTGTGCTATACAAGTACGTAAAAAACAAGTCCTACTGTATACGAAAACTTATATTAAATATTCTTTAAAATTCTCAAATGAGTTCAAATTTAGCATAGATAACAAAATGCTCCAATTTTGTATGATTTTGCCAATGGCTTCCGCTAACCAATTGGTCGTCTAGCAAAAGAAACAAACACCAGGAAAGACAGCAACAACAATGGCACGAAAGGCACAACAAGAAACACCCACATACAAGAAAGACAACGGCAGAGGAGGTGGAGGAGGAGGAGGAGGAGGAGGTGGCAAGTCTTCAGAGCTGGAGGCATTAGAGACGAAGTCATCAACAGCCTCACACGTGAGTTTTACACATTTCAGAAGCAAACGGCCAGAAGTCGATGCGCCTCTCCACATCCCTCTGAGTTTATACCCATCCTGTGCTGGACGTTGCGATGTCGTCGTTGTCTTGGTCTTGGACTTGGACGTGGACGTGAAGTTGGTCCGATTGCCAACGTGGTAATGTCAATCGCACTGTGCGGGTTTAACTTATGGCAAAACATTTGAAGCACTAATTAATTGGAGCTAAATAAAATGGCACAGCAGCCGCGAAGGAGGCAAACGAGTGAATTTTGCAAGTTTTTTGTTTTTGTTGCTGTTGTTTGTTTGTTGTGCTTTGGTTTTTTTGTTGTTGTTGTTTTTTTCGCTGTTGTGAATTTTTGCGAGAATCGACAGAACGGCGTTGGCGCTGATGCTGATGCTGCTGGTGCTGGGTACGCACGGGATTTGCCATGTGGATACCGGAGTTCGGTTCGAGCTGAGCAGATTACGAGTGCCAGATAAATGTGAACTACAAGTTGCCAATACAAGAGGCCATTAAAACCCGGCAGCAGCAGCAGCAGCAGCAGCAGCAACACTGCTTACAAAAATAAAAATAAAATCCCAGCTAAAGAAATTGAAAGCAGCGCGAGAATAAGAAAAAGCCAAGCTTTGCAGTTTCTAGAACACTTCATACACACACACACACATTCACACACACACCCCACACACACACACACGCTCGAATTTCAAATTGTATTGACAAATATCGAAGCGTGCGAAACAAATTGAAATTAAAAGTTTGCATGTTGCGCATTTTTGATGCGTTGCTGCCTCTGATTTGTTGGCCCTCAAAGCTAACGAGATGTGCGATGGCGATAAGCTCGAAATTGGAACTGTTGGCTCCTGAGGAGGGTATGGGGGAAATAAACTTGGCGCTAAGACTTACCTTGTAAACATGCCGGCTGCCTGTTGCTGCTGTTGCTGGCTTGCCTGTTGCTGCTGCTGCTGGGCGGCCTGTTGTTGTTGCTGCTGCTGTTGTTGCTGCTGCTGCTGTTGCTGCAAGTGTTGCTGTTGTGACAATGTGGCCGGCTCATGCTGTTGTTGTTGTTGCTGTTGTTGAAAGTTATGATGCGTGTGCATATGTTGTTGCATGTGAAGTTGCTGGTGCTGCAAGTGCTGTTGTTGCTGCTGCTGCTGTTGTTGTTGTTGTTGCTGCTGCTGGTGTTGAAGCTGCAGCACATGATGATGCTGCTGCTGCTGTTGCTGTTGTTGTTGCTGCTGAAGGGCATGCGCATGAGTGGGCGTGGACAAATGCGTGACTGCCACGGCTGCTGCGGCCGCTGCCGCCGCCGCTGCTGCTGCTGCCGCTGACAGCGCTGAGCCAGACTTTTCTAAGCCACGTTTATCCGCATACATTTCGTGGCTGTCACGTTTGCAAATATTTGTGCAGATCCTAAAATGGTACGATCGAGCGTGTTTGTCAATTATAATATTAATCAGTAGAAACATCAATCAATGTGTGATTCTCAATGAAAGTCTGCAGACTTATTTCATTGCTAATGAAATGGAACAACAATTGCTGATTATTTAAGCCCGCAGACACCCGACACCCGACACCAATCAGCAGCCAACACTAGAAAATCACACGCACTCTGGAAATTGGTTCAGTTTTGTTTGTGGCATTGTTGGTGCCGCATAAAAGAGCATATTTTGAGGGCGAGCCCACTAAAGAATTGATTTGCATTGTTGTTGCTCGGTCAACAATTGAGCCGTTGAAATCGCTCAGCGGCGTTTGGATATATACATATAATATGTATATCTTTTCTGGCTATCGTATCATGTGCTGCGTTTTGATGAGTTGGCAGTTTATCGACTCTTTGCTGGATTGCATAAGGAAAATGATTTATGGCATGTGATTCGACACTGAGTTGGTTGAGTTGACGGAGAGGTTAATGAAATCCGGCAACAGGAGTGATACTAGGCACCTAAAAGGGTCTCCTAAGGTTCAAAACTGTTCACATTGCCTTAGATTAATTTTGATTTAATTCGTGGCAAATGAGTCACTTTAAGTGCCTTGAAATGCTAATTACGCCCAGAAAGACTTCACTTTTAGGCCTGTTTCCAACTCGAACTTAGCATTCCCAGACTTGTTATGTTAAAATCAAAAGAGCCTACAAATAAGCCACACATAGCTCAGTTTGGTGACGCATTTAAATTTAAATAATGTTTTGTTTTTGAAAATGAATGGAATATTTGTCAGTTTTTATGTGAATACAAATAAATGGCGAAATTGTTATTTATGGAGATAATAATTAACAGCTTTATGTGCGCCATTAGAAGTGCCAAAAAAATATTAGTCATTTCAAAAAGATACAATCTTTATAATACTTATTTAATGAAAAATGTTCAGAGATTATTATTATTCGTGCTGCCTTTTCGGCATTTATTTTATGATATAACAATTAAAAGGCTTCAGCGAATAATTTAACAATTAAAGTCAATTGGATAGCAACATAAGCAAGACAAACACAGTTTTAAGTAAGATAATACATTTTTATTTAAAAAACCTTTCTCTACCCACACTCTCTAACTCGATGTTTCTCCTCATCATATTGTAAATAATTTTTCAACTTTTCCTGGCCACATCTACTATCACTTTCCATGTCATTATGCATGTGAACAATTTGGATAGCACTTTAGCTGGCGCCAAGAAGAAACCTTGAAATACTCGTTCATACAAATATTCTTTAAAATGCAACAATTGAAATTAGTTTTGTAAATGAATTTCAATTTTATACTTCAAAATTCACTACCGGCTGCGGCCATCTTCTGTTTTGTTTTTATTTATTATTATTTTTTTTGTTCCTATGTTTTTGGGCCCGGTTTTGGCTGACTGTAACTCTGTCTGTGAATATGGCCTGAACTGGTTGGCCTGGCTTAGTTGCAACTCATTGTCAAGTGAACTTATCAGAGTAGAAAAAAAATTTGTTCGAGTTGACGTTTGGAGTGCCATCGAGTTGGTGCTTGATTTGTTTGGAGTTGTTTGAATAGGGACCACCAAAAAGTCATTGAATGAAATGAAGAACCCCGAGATACATTTGTCCATTTGTCTCTCAATGTGTGTGTAAGAGTGTGTGTGTGTGTGTTTGTGTCTGTGTGTGCGTTATGTGTGTTTACTTTTGTTGTGGCTACATTTGCTCTGTGATTGTGAGCAACTGTTGGCTGGCTTTTTAAGTATTTTGTTATTTGATTTCTATCAAAGTTAATAATGAAATTGGTAAATCGCGTTTTCGTTTATTGTGCGATCGGGTGCGGGTGCGAGCTTTAACCGGGACCTTGGGGGCCTTACCTTTTCTCGAAAGATTTAATTTGCGATATCCATTGGGTATAGCAGGTACAGGCAGAGTATGCGATATATGTGCATAAAAATGTATTTGCCTAATGCTGGCCTTTGTTGTTATTGCATAAATTATAAATTAAAAATCTTTTCGATATTATTTTGTTTTTTTTTCACAATGTTTGGGGCACTTGATGGCAATGCCAAATGCGAACTTAATGCTATATTAAACAATTTATATTTCAATTACAATTGAAATATTTTGTATAAAGATCTTAACGGTTTGTTTTGCACAATAAAGCATTAATTGCTTTTTATTACTTTAACATATACATAAATAAATTATATATAAATATACATTTATATTATTTGTTTAAAATCATTTCGATCATTGCATATTCATGGGACTTCACAACACTTTGATTATATCTAAAGCCCGGCAAGATTTATGAGGTTTTGTTAAAGCAGCGACGAACCTTACATAATCTTTCGCAAATCTAATTGCGAATATGTAGCTCTGATGAGATTCACTTTGTGAACTTTAGCACTTAGTTTTGTGGAACTCAAGAATCAAACAATTATAACACCGATCAACCGACACGCCGATAACACGATTTCGATAACGATAACTTTGAACTTCCGACGGCTTTAAGACGTCGTTTCCGCTTCGTGCCTTACTGGCTATACAAAATCCGTGCAGCTCGTCCAACAAAACGCTCCGTGTAGCCAACCGTGTAGAATGCGCGCGTGCACCTTTCTGTGCGGATCACCGAAGCGACACAGAAGCAACAAACTTGATTTCCAAACAGGTAATGTAGCTTTCGTTCAGTTTCAGCTAAAGAGCTCACACACAATCACAAGCTGAGACAGTTGTATGCGTATTGGTGTGGCTCACCCAATGCGATCAACGATCGTGCACTGAAAGAAATTTGTATTGTCTAGCGGAAAGTTATAAGATTAAAAATCAGGATTAATATATCAAATTATATGCCTCTGTTTTAAAAGTGTTAATTAATACACACATAAGAAAATATGTGTATTTTTTAATACAAATACTAATATAAAAAACTTAGTAAGAGTCTTAAAAGCGAGAAATATACATAAATAGAAACGCAGAGAGAAAATATCTGTTATTTGTAAGAATATGAAATAATTAATTTACAACATTAATTACATTCAAGTACGATTTAAAGTTGCTTGGATATAAATGTTGACGAATAAGAAAGAAATTTAGAGATGTTTATTAATATATTTTAAATAACATTTTATAAATAAATCACAATATAAATACATAATATAAACTATTCATATTGTTTTTGATCATTTGCAGATATTTAATTTGTAATAACATTTTTTGTAGCAGTGTAATCGCCGAATCTTACTTAGGTACTCAATAGCACATACACACACACATCTAACTGACCAATACAAACAGGGAACCAAGCATTTTGTAAACGCCCCTTTTCACACAACACAGAGATCTGTGTAAGTATTGTTGCCGGCTCTCGTACCTCATAAACTGGCAATCTATTCAAATTAGCCATAGATCAATTAAATTCGCATTTGTTCCGCCGCTGACTAATGTATGCCAAATATATTTACTGAGAGTATTTGTCCAAGAATTTATAAAATGAATATTAATAAATTAAGGCACAATTTCTATATTATTTATTTTATTGCGTTGCCAACCAATACATGAAACTTAACATTCAGATGAGTTGGCAACTCTGCTCAAGCCTAGTCTCTCACTTTGTGTTTGTGTGTGTATGTGTGCTCGTGTGTGTTGTCTTAATGCGGCTGGTTGATTGGTCAGCATTCGCTGAGCTCCGTTAAAAAACTATTTATAGTTTTGCTGTATTGCTTTTGCATTGTTTTCGCTTTCCACCACAATATACAGCCAGCTTGTGTGTATGTGTGTGTGAGCCAATGAGGCAACGCAGTCGCTTCTGTGCATGTGTATGTGTTTGAGTTGCCGTATTAGCCTTTTAATTGTGCTTAATAAGTTAATTAAAATGGCGCTGGAAGCTGTGAATGTCTATAAAAATTTACATATGACTGTATAATTTGGTTATCAATGTTTGTAAAAAAAATAATAAAGCGGAGTTGTGACGGTTTATTTGACCTTGATGGATACCCATTAATTAATAATGATCGATAATACATATCAAGTATATCGTTAATAAAATAAAATCGTTATTTATTAGTAGCGGTTTTGAATTGGTTTTTCCAAACAATTTATTCAGTAATTAGCATTATGGTTTAAGGTTTCCCAATATAGTATTTATTTTTAATTTCCGTATTTTTTCAGTAATTGTAAATTGGCTTACAGTGGACACAAATATTCAAACTGCATGAGAGATTTTACGGAAATTTTTTTTAGAATAATCCATTCAATTATATAGAATTAAACTGTTTTAATATTTGATATAAAAATATAATATATCGATTTACATTTATTATATTTAGAATTAAATCAATATATATGGTTTTAGGAAACATAAAAATATATGTATTGGCTCCAATGAATATTTAATTGAATTGCTATATAATTTATAGGCCTGACCCATTGGAGAAGACACGACATCGACTGTGAATACGATCAGCACATTTTAAAAAACATAAAAGCCCAGTCAATGACTCGAAAACAGGACTCGTGTCGTTTATTTGATGGCTTAGAATTTCAGCTATCAGTCAGTTTTATGGCTTAAGCTGGACTTTCATGAAATGCCCGACAGCAAATTAGCATTTTACAAATGGTACATAAACGAATCGTGCATTTGGGCGACGCTATATGTAATGCATATTCAATTAGCCAAATCAATCGATTTTCGAACCCATTTAGGTGTAAGATAGCAAGAAGCAATCGATTGAATACAAATGAAACCATTAATTGGCTACAGGATAGGATGTGATTGAATGTAGAACTATTGAAATTTTACTGGATACACTGATGACTATCAAAAAATCTACCAACAATATAAGAAATCTTCTAGATGACATAAAAAACACCTTTAAGCGTAGAAAGAATATTTGATTTAAATTTTTTTACTTATTTATTTTATACAAAGTAAATAAAAGGACTTAATGTTATGGTATATAAATGAGAAATATTTTGGATCTCTCCTAAGCCAGTAACAGTTGATAACTAAATATTTTTGAACTTAATTTATGACGCATATTAATAATTTTAATATTAATAACAAAACAATATTAATAGTACTTAAACCTGCGTATTTTAAGCTAAGGTTTTCCTAATCAATCATGATATAATACATTTTTTAGAGCGGAGTTTCAACAACTAAATTTTATTATTCTTAAGAGATTACCGCGAAACTATAAATTACACATAATGGAGAATAATGCTATTCGAAATAAGGCCTTAAGCTACCCACAAGCATATTAAGAATGAGATCAAAATATTTTTGCTAACCAAAATCTTCTTCAACTACCAAGATATTTGGTTCTAAATGTAAGTTCAAATTCTAAGCCAGCTTATTTTTTTTTTTTGTGTTTTTGGGCATTTTTGTAAAAGAAATGATGAGTCATTTGTTCAAACAAATCACATACAAATCGACCGGTCGCCCTTTGAACTAGTCGCGTGGCGCAGGGAAATCACTGCGACGTGATGAGTCAAACACGTCTTCCAAGTCGAAGCTATCAGTTATTGAGTCAACACTGTGCATATTAACTAGGAGTAAGTGTGGCTCTGGCTAGGAGTGGGCAGACATTGTCGCCAGTTGTCTGCTTTTGTGGTGCTCAGGAAGCGGGCGGAACTCAGGCAGCACGCGCCGATTGCTGCCTGGCTGCCGGGTTAAAGGCTTTGATGACGCCGTTCTCTGTGCCACAATTGAGCTGGCCTCGTTTTGTATTTATATATTTATATATGAAGGAATATTTAATTTAAGTGCTTCATCGTTAAACTGGGAAGATCTCAACGCCTGCCTCACACACACATTCCGCTGCTCCAGTTGTGAGCATTTTGTGGCCCAGAGCAAACCGCACGCCTATAAATATTTGGTCGCACGAGTCAAATGTCGTATTTCATTAGGCCATGTTAACGTTGGCGCAGCGGTGGGCCCAGCCCTGCTCCCAACACTCACACCAATAGAATTGTAAAATTGCCGGTTCAATGCGCCTACAAAAAATAGAAAAAACCGAATTGAATTACATGAAAATGCGAATTGCGTTGCGGAAATCGTACAAACTGGTCATGAAAAATGCATCACAGAGAGAGAGAGAGAGATAGAAAGAGAGGGAGACTGAGAGATAAAGAGACAAACAGAGAGAGAGAGGGAGAGGAGTAGATAGAGCCAGCCAAACTGACGGCCAGACCATAAAAGTTAAAGCCAGACTATGACGACAGCCTCTTCATGGAACTCTTTGGACCCGGCTCAGGGTCTATGTCTGTGGCTGCAGCCCCGACTCTGACTGTGGGGCTCTGTTTATGTTCTCGCTGCTCCGTTCAAAGCCGAGTGATGAAAATGTACGACTTTTGCTTGAGGCGCTAAGTGCACACACCAAAAATGTAAGCACCTTAACGTTATTGTTGATGGCTTATAGCTAACTGATTAAATATGTAACACACATAAGATCAGCACAACAATTTCTGTTTTTTTTTTTGTTTACGAAATGTCTACTGTATTATTAAAATATAATTAGAAAACAATTTTTATTGAAAACTAATATATGTTTCAAAACTTTTTCAAAATAAACAGATGCTTATTTTTAAAATATATTGTTAAATAGTGCTTAAGAGCTGAATATTTTTTTTACAAACATATTTATTAAAAATTAATATTTTTTATATCTTTTGCTGGAATTATGAAAATAAAAATAAAATCGCTATTAACTAAAAATAATCCATTCAAATATAAAAAGTATAAGATAAATATATTTTATCTAAATGAATATCTTTAAATTCGAGTAAAGCAACACACAATCAAAAAATGTAAAACAGCAATTTAAATTTAAAAAAATAACCAATCTACAAGCTTATTGCTTTAATTAGTATCTTAAATTAATAAATTATTATTAAGCAAATTATTAAACATTATTATTAAAGTTACTATCTAAAAATAAGTTGAATTATTTTTTATTATTAAACTTCTTTATTATCTTAAGCTTTTCATTTACTTTAGTTAACAGGTTCAGCAGAGCATCTCAGTTTCGGTGAGGTGAGTTGGAGGCATCTAAGCCTCCTATTTAGTTACAGTTACACACACACACACACGCACTGCGCAAGAAAGAGACAGAGATCTAGCAAGTGACAGAGAGAGAGAGAGAGAGAGAGGGAGAGAGAGAGAGGGAGAGAGGTGAACAGGGTGAGTTGTGGTTGAGTGGTGACTGTTGTTGACTAGTCGGCTCTGTGGTCCAGTGGCGCCGGAGGCAACCAAACTTGACCAAGCCAATTCGATCCGAAACGGAGGACGACCAGCCGTCTAGGTGGTGCAGCCTGGTGGTGTTGGGTGCCGGCTGTTTCTGCGGCTGCGGCTGCGGCTACATTCGCTGAAATCAATCGATTCGACATTATTATTAATTTTTCATAACTTCTGCTGGCGGCCCGGCGGCTGGCGGCTGGCGGGGCCCAGTGTGCAATATGGCGCCCTAAAACTCCGGCTCGATGCCATGTGAAACTAATCTATTTGTGCGGGCAAAAAAGGGCCGCCTTCGCTTCGTCGTCGTCGTCGTCGTCGTCGTCGTCAGCGTCATCGCCGTTGTTGGCCTCTTCATCGAGTCTAAGCGTGTTATCTGCTATCGCTCCGCTTTGATCTTTTACCGCTTCTGCTTTGCATAATAAATTCGCTATCGATGAAAACTGACTTGCAACCAAGTCGTCGGTCTCGGCCCGAACTATTGAAGCTCTTTGGGATTTCCCCGGCAATTTGTTTGGCAGCGCTTTGCCAGCGCCTTTGGCCATTGGCTGTTTAATTCGATTGCCTGTGCGATTTTTGCTTCGGCTTAACCATTTTATTACAATAGCATAATTTTTTACTATGCTTAATGAGTTCTGCTTTGATTAGTTTTTATTTTATTTTTTTCTGTTGTTTTTTTTTCTTTGTTATTTTGTTGTATTCAAGATTTTTGCTGCAGCTTTAGTTTTCGCTTTGGGCATTATTTGTTGTTTGTTGGGTGTCGTTGGCAAAGGCTCAATTTGCCGAGGTGGAGTCTGAGGTGAAACTGGAACGGGCCTCCAAGTAGTTAGCATTTGCTTATTGAAATGTTGCAAATTGATTTTTCTGCGCAGTTTGGGCAACAACACAATTAACCTGCAGAAATATTAAAATTATATATATCAAATTAGTTTCGAAAATTCGGAAAGTATATACATAATTTCTAACTTGCCATAAAATAAAGTAGTCTGATTTGTGTGAAAATAAATGCATATGATTCAGATAAAAGTACTTACATTACTTATACTTATACTTAAACTTATTTATAATTTAAATTTTTTACTAGTTGTTATTTTTTGTGGAAAACCTATTTAAAATAAGCAAAAAGAAATTATTGCTAACTAAACAGCAATAAATGAAATGGCATAATACTTTCTGACATTAATTCTCAGAATATTTTTAACAATAGATTTTTATCTCGCCATCTAAATTAAAATCTCATTTTGAAAATACGTTAAGCATAATGAACAGCTGCGTTTTAGAAACACTGCTTGAAAGCACTGCTTTAGTTAACTGCTTTCTTGCTTATGGCAGAGAGCTTTTGTATGTTAAATATGTGGCTTCGAAAAGCATTGCTGGGCAGCCAAAAAGAGTTGCAGCCCTTCAAAAGCTAATCGCTATGTGCTAACTATTAACAAATTTAAAAAAAGATAAGCCTTCATTTAGAGTTAAAAAGAGAAATACCCGTTTAATAGAGTTGTGCCAACCCCATATGGTATATATATTCATGATCAACAATCGAGTCGATATAGCCAGGACTGCCTGTATAAGCAAGTGGACTTTGAGAGCAATAAAGAGATACAATAAAGATGCAGCCTTACAATTAATATACATATATAATATACTCAGACATATTGTCCATCAATTCTAAAAGATTAAGTTAGATTGAAAAAGAAACAAAAATTTTTCTAACTAAAATATGTTATCAACTGAATTTACATGTTCGTTCAAAAACAATATATATACTTCAATTTGTATCTCCTAGTCGAGATTACGAGACAGCAAGCATGGATGTAGAATTTCCATAGCTTATTGCTGATTTTTCACTATCAGTTCAACGCTATCAGTGTACGCATATCAGCCTGCTGCTTAATATATATTGTATATTTTTATATATATATATAAAAGTCAAAAATTGCGGCGCGTGACTTTCTTGTCAAATATGCATTTAGATAATTTATTTCCGGGCATTTTAAAGAGACCCGACATTTGCGTGTGTAGCAGTTTCTGCACTGTTAAGCAATTTGAAAAAATAAAAACAAATCAAGCAGAAGACAATAAAAAGCTATAAAAAAGAATTGAATTTAAAATTACACCCGACAAACATGCCAGAAAAACCGGTATAGAAGCACAAGAATTTTTATTTCTATTATGATTAGTATTTTTATTGATATTGTTACATGCGCGACCCGCTGACTTTCCCAAATATATCCGTCGGACATTTTTTGATAAACGCATATCGCTGGCACTCCGCCCAAAATGCTGACATACGTTTGGCAAGCGCCGATATGAAAGCAAACTTGCAAAAACAAACATATTTATTATAGAGTTGACTGCGTATCGTGTTTTTAATTTCCAAAACGAGAAAAATAATAAAATTATTTTAAGTTGAATCCAAGTTAAGCAATTAAAAAAACTTTACGACTGTGTTTCTTCGAAATGATAACTGGTCTCTAACGATAAGTCAAACAGTGACTTTCCTCAAATTAATGTAAGTATGATAAATATGTGAACATACATTTATTTTCTATTTGATTAAAATCTATCAGTACATATTGACTGACACAGCTTACACAACATTATTACTAAATCTACCAGTTTATTTCAAATTTATGACAAGCCAATAAATCTAGTAATTATTCAACTTTTTCGTGCCCCTAAAATGGTCATCTCTATTGCATATAAGTTGACTGCACTTACTTTAATGGTTTAATTAGTAACTTTACCTAGACACATTCGATTGGTCACCAAAAATTCCAAATGTATTTGAGTTATTTTGTATAAAAGTCGTGCTTCTAATTTAAATTGAGTAAGATTTTAAAAACATTTTGACTGATGAAATATAATTTTTATAAATCTAGTGGGT
The DNA here is from genome assembly GCA_035042405.1 of Drosophila demipolita. Taxonomy (NCBI): domain Eukaryota; kingdom Metazoa; phylum Arthropoda; class Insecta; order Diptera; family Drosophilidae; genus Drosophila; species Drosophila demipolita. Next base: position 1,205,044 of record JAWNLI010000349.1, on the reverse strand, counting down.
ATTTCTAAAGCAATTTTTTAGGTAATAATTCACAAATATTTACATAAATAAATAAATATTATATAAACATAATATTTACTCAGAAAGAGCATTAAATCTTCGTTGCTGCTAACTTTTAGGCTAATATGGATTCTTTCCTGTTTCTATTTGATTTAAATCAAAATATATAAAAAGCATTGACAGTGTGCAACATCGAGCTAGGGAGAGGAAGAGGGGCGTGGCAAAAGGTATGACGTGTGCTGTTTGCTGGCGCGTGTTTGATTCTCTTTGCAAAAATTAAAATGCCTCAATTTGATTACACATTTTTTATGGACTCTGTTGGTGATGTGATTATAGCGTTTTTTGAATTGACGCAACTGAGAGACAAGGCAATTGCAACCATGCTCCCCTTGAACGCCTCCCCAGCAGCGCCCTGGTCAAGTTTCAAGTTAATTATTCATTTTCTGGGCGTGATAAACTTTTACAACAACTGTAACGCCATTTCGCGGAGTGGCGAATGAGTCAACAGCATCTAACCTCACCCGCCTCCCCTTCACCGACCCTTCTTCTGCTCCAATTGCGTTTCAAAGCAATTCCAGCTTTCACACGTGTTGGCAATTGATACTGAAAATAGCGAACAGAACCAAAAATATCTTACGAGCCCATTAAAAATCACATAATGTGAGTGGGCAGAGAGAGGAAGAGTGAGGGCGCGGCGCTGCCAGTCAAGTTATTTATTATGTTAATTTTTGATTGTTTTCTCAATGTTTGTGTCAGCTGTTGTTTATATTTTAGTTATGAAAACAAAATTTAAAAAAAAAATGCCGGAACTCAGACGACGAGCGTGAGCATCTACGTTTACCGTTAGCTTAACAGGCGTCACCTGTGTGCCCTATTGGAACAAGACATTGAATTACATTTTCATTAGCACGCGCAGTTCACGTAAAAAAATATTGCCAAACGCGAAATGTATAACCAAATATTCACACCAACAAAAACACACACACACTAACGCACAGAGTACAGCAGAAATATAAACACACACACAACGAGCACAAACACAAACGCAAACCATAGAAAAAGCAATCGGCCGTAACAAAATTGCCGACACGTGCGACAAAATTGACTTACAGAGGATGAAACCAAGAGAGCGATAAGGGCAGAGAGACAGAGAGCGAGAGAGTGAGTCAAACGAGAGTTGTAGCGAACGTAATGTTTACGTATAGTGTTGCCCATCTAAATGTTGCTTCAACATTTGTTGCTAGGCAGATTTGCTTGTTTTGTCAGGCAGCATGAAACAAATGCGCGGGTATTTTTAGCTGAAATGTGTGTCAACGAATTGCTCAAATTAGGTTTGACATTTTATAAATAGTTGTTGTTTGATTGGCTATTTTTGCATGTTCGCTTTCATTTGGCACATAATTTGCGACATTACTTGATAAGCTGTACGCATTACTGTATTAACTGGGAAGATATCAATGCTAAATTTTAAAATAACTAAGCAATTAAGTTTTAAGCGTAGTGATTATGTTAATGTAATGAACTGTTTGAGTAGTAATTTAATCAACATGTGGGTGAAAATTAGTGTTAAAGAAAATGCAGAAGAAATGTAACTTAATTTCTATAATTTTTATACAGATGTTAAATATTATAAATTAGTAAAAAATTGGATATTTATAATATAATAATCATATATTTTTGTGTTTTATCCATTTCTTGATAAAGTTTTTGTACTATTATAATTTTTTGAACCCTTAATTTCTTATGTCAAAGCACTTTCGACAATTGTGTCGGGTGTGTAGCATTTGTTGCTGCGAGCGGCTATTTAAGCAACGCGCTGCTGGCAGAGCCGCTTCATTCAGTTTTGCGGTGTCGTTCCAAACGCCTCGCCGGAGAAGAAAAGTTACCGTTACATACCACTGCAAACGAACCAAAAGTCACACAAAATTTACGTACTTCTTGTCTGTGACTGTGTGTGTGTATGTGTATGTTTTAGGTGCGCTCGTGTCTAACGCGTAACGAAAGCGAAAGTTCAGTTTGCGCGCGTGTTGCCAACAGCAGCGACGTCGTCGAATAGTTGCACACACCTCGCCGCCGCATTCGCAGTCGCAGTCGCAGTTTGCGTTGCATTCGTTTTTGTTGCTGTGTCGTTGAAAAAAGGCTAGAAAATAGAATATATTAAAAGCGTGCGAAAACAAAGAGAATGCTCATAAGTGTCAATGAGCTCGCAATTAAATAAGTAAAACGTGCTTATGCTTTGTCTTCCTCTCTCTCTCCCCCTTTAACAATGAGTTTGTGAGTGTGTGAGTTACAACAAATTATTGTGTATTAACAACAAATTACCAGTCTAACAAATAAAAGCATCAGCAGCAGCAAACAGCTGTCAAGCTAAAAACAACGACAAACAAAACATTCCTGCTAAAAACTCTTTCAAGCAAACGGGTAAGTTTCGGTTACGCATAAGTTGGCCCATAAATCTTCTAACATTGAACGGAAAAAAAATGAAACAGAAATGAAGAAATACTTAAGCGCCACACGTGTCGGCTGTTGAAATTCCATGTCACAAGCAGAAAAACATATTGCAGAGAGCTTCTGTCTGGCAACCCTCACTTTAACCTTTAGTTATCCATGTCTCCTTCTCTGTGCTATCATCATATTGTCGAGTGTGTGTGTGTGTGTGGCTGTGGGTTGTTTGAGCATGCATTCAAGAATGATTTGACGTGCAGCACTCTCTGCCTGCTCTATTCTGTTCTCTTCCATTTTCTTGACCTTACTAAAAATATGTGTGCTTCACCTTCCCAAGGACGAATGTCGTTTCCTGGCTGCAACTTTAAAATTGGCAACAACTTTAAAATTGGCCCAAAGCCTAAAAACACATATAATTTAAAACAAACACAACATATACAAATTAAAGGTCAGCGAAGATTGTTTGTTTGTTTTTAATTTTATTTTATATTTATTTATCGTTGGTGCAGCAGAAAAGCAATTCAAGCTGTGACTTTGAAAACACATTCAACCCGCTGAATGACAGCTCTTTATTTACTTAAGTTTTGTAAATGAATTCCTTTGTTTGGCTTCGATTTTGATTCTGTCCATGCGCCGCTGTTTTTCACATTAATTAATGCAGCTGAATTCTATATAATGCCCAGAAAGATATGCACATGTCAATCAGTTGAGTATTTTGCAATTAATTTATAAACATCGAATAACCTGAAATTGCATTTCTCTCCAAGTCTTATTTCTAAAAAAAAAACAAACATTTTCGCTTTCAACAAATGTAACCTTAATTTCATTTTTATTTGATTTCTCAATCACAAAACATGTGTAGTTCAATGCCCGCATTCGTATGAGTAATGGTAATAAAAATGTTCACCAGCCGGATGTTAAATTAATTTATTCGTTCACTCCTTTAAAAGGAGTACAGCTTGATCAGTGGTTTTCTTTGGAAAAATCGCCGACGCCCTAATAATAGATTTATAATCACGTCTTGAACGCGATGGGCAAGAGTACTTTGAATTAACCAAAAGCAAACATACATTTACTAAATACTACTTACATACATATACACATACACGCTTGTATACATTATAAGAAAAGGCCTGCAGCAATATAAACAAACAGTAGCAAAAAATAACACCAAATAACAAGAAATACAATCGCGGCGATCGAAATGTGACTCTTTGGTGTAAACTGTTTAGGCATTGGGGGGAGGTGCGCGGCCAGTTCGACTACCCCAGCCGCAACACGTGCGCCGTTAAATCAATAAAAACAACAAAGGCAAATACACAAAAATCACATACACACACTAACTCATTTATTTATATATAACACACTCGTGTAGGCAACAGCATAAAAATTTATTAACACCGCGTGAGAAGAGCTGCTGTTGAATGTGTGCGCTATCATTGAGATGGTGACTTAACCTAGCAGAACTTTTGCAAAACATGTATATGGGTTTTTTTCAACTCTTTTTGGATGATTTTGGTTTTCAACTGGGTCTTCTTTTTGGACTGTGTGTTGATTGTCGATGGCTTGTGTTGTATTCCCTTACCCCGCCAAACCGCATTCATTCGCACACGAGCGTTTGCTCACCGTATATCTGCTCGTGGCAACAAAATTATCACCATTTCAATGTCGCCGTCGCTGACAGCGTCACAGTCGACCGCGTTTCTAACTGTGATTGAATGACGAGCGTATTTTTAATTTATGCAGGCAACTCAAAATTAATTCGCTTTTTGGGTTAAGCTTTTGGTTTTCTATTATTTTTGTCGGCTTTGACTCCCACACGTCGCATCAACTTTGTTTAGGTACGTGTTTGAATATATTTGTGTGTGTGTGTGTGCGTTTGTTTGTTTGTTTCTGTATTGAGGCCATTTTAAAATGTTTGTTATGGTTGTAAGGGGTTATTAAAATGTAAATACGATATCTGATAAACGGTAGCAATATCAATAAAATTTCAGATTATTTGTAGTGACAATTAAATTGTTTTTTATTTTTTGTAATAAATCAGTTAATAAATAATAAAATAAAAAAGTTAAACCCTTTTTTACTGTATGCAGTAAAATGGTTTTGAATTATATAATAAAAGTTATAAAAACAGAAAAAAATAAAATAAACCCATTAAAAGTTGAAAATTATGTTATGCTATGCAATTTTACTATAATCTTGTTCTCATAAAATAAAATAAATTTTTTTTACGATAGCACATTAAAAATAATTTTTTTCCTTTTCTGGTTATCCGTTTGACATTGTATTTTTTATTTATAAACTGTTTTAAAACTGACTCATGCATACCAATTTATGAGTCGTAACCTTCCTATATATGTTGCATGTTTAAATCAGACGTATGCTTAAGTTTTTAAAATACATAAATAATATTTATACGACCTGAATGCAGGGCAATCACTTGTCGGACTTGAGAGGAATTTTGTTTTATTTTATTATTAACATAATAATGACGAATGGCTCATAAATGAGCCCATGTACACCAACACTTAAGCCATACTTGTTAACAGCAGTAGCCCCAATAAATACAAAAGCGGCCATAACCAGTCCGGCTAATTGCTGACCCAATAATGCGAGTCACACGCCACCGTATGTAACTGTAAATTGCCACACACGCCTGCTGTTTCCTAATGTGTTTAGGTTTGTGAGTGTGTGTATGTGTGTGTATGTGTGTGCGAGCGAGAGAAAGTTATTATGGCAACCAAGTTCAGGGTGCCGATTTCGTGCTCGTCCCACATCTCATTTGCCTATATCCACCTCCCTCCCACTTGTGCCGCACTGCGACCATATGTTTGTCGGCGACCAATAAGTGTCACACGTGCGCCAATTTTGTTGCGAGAATAAATGGAGGACGTATCATGGAACCCAGGCACTGCACAGTCTTTGTTAATTGTCAATACTCTACAATAGTAATTCCGAGGGTATTTCGTTTTGGTCTGTGGAAAAATTTGGTAACATTTTTTTAAACATCATTCCTTGGAACGGATCTTTTAATTTGTTACAGAATAACTAAAATAAAAATATAAACATATTTACACCTTACTTTACTGTTTTGCCTTAATTTTAATCTCTCTCTGTTTCTTAGTGTTTTTACCTACCTTATTACTAAGCTACCAACACTTATCTAATTTTGGGCGGATTGCGCTTTCCCAATTCCCATTCAAAAAATATTTAAAAATTTGTTATTTGAAGTTTAATACTTTTAGCTTTCCCTTCTACTTTTATTAAATTTACTTCAAAGCTTTAATTTAAAATTTTTATTTATTTAAATCGTTTATAACAACTAATTTTTTAGAGTGTCAAGTAGTCGATTTAGACATTGTTCAACATTCTATTTTGTTGGTGTATTAGAACATTCGTTAGTTACATTAGCGAATTATTTTTCTGGTATTCGTAGAAAAGTAAGCCAGACATAAATTAAACAGACATGGCTCCAGTCCCCCCAACGCTGATGATAATAAAGATGATAATGATCAGCAAACAACAATAAAAACAAGTCCACGCGCCGCCCGTGGTTGCCTTTTGTTTTTGCCACGGTCTGCGGGCTGTGACTGTTTTCAACTGTATCTGAATCTGTATCTGTATCTGTATCTGTATCTGAATTCTACTTTCGCTGTGACTACAACAGCTGCACCACTTCTCTTTGGCCACAATGTGCTCATGACCCGTAACATTAACCGGAGAGAAACGGAGACAAACCGCTGTTGGAGTGAAACGGTTGGACGACCTTTGCCTGTCCGAGTTTGAGCACGGCAGACTGACCTATTATCAAGCCACGCGCAAGTCGACTTCGCTGCTTAAAATAATACACTTATTTATACGACTTTTGCGTAAGATATTTCAAAATTATTTTGCCAGCATTTCTGATAAGCATCAACCTACAAATAATTTCTCTTTATTGTTTCAACGGGCGACATGTGTGGCATATTTAATAAGTTTTTGCGCACATCTACACGGAAATTATACGATTCCAATTCCAAGAATATGGTATTCAAGTGGTTTTCAATTCTAAGAATGTAAGTGTAGCCATATCAAGTTAAATAAGTGATTGGTGAACGACTTGACAAGTTTAGGTGATACATTTTTCGTTTTCTTATATTTGATATGTGCTCCCTGTTTAAATTTGCTGTATTTATTTTTGGACCCAAATATGATTGTTGAACAATGGTTGTTATTGTTTGGCTTTGTTTGCCATTTTAAATTGTTTCCACATGTGTTCTAAAGCAGAGAACTTAGAGGTGCGTCACAAGCGGAAGTAATGCGACATCGAGTATACGACCTAGGGGCTACACGTGCCAGACAATTGTGTGTGCGTGTGTGTGTGTGTCTATGTGTAGAGCAAATGCGAAACTAACTAATAACATTAATTGCTTCCAAACTAATGACTAAACGATGTGTTTGTGACAACACAAATAGTGAGCAACATTTACATTTCAGAATCCTGTTCATCGAATCATAATTCATGATCCCTTAATTATTAGCTCAAAATCCAATTAGTAACCAGAACATAAAAGTCGCTAAACGGGAAATTGAAAGAAACCTAAAAATATAACTATATAAGTCCATTCATAAGACCGGAAGTCATGAATTATCACGAAAATTTCCCAGCTAAGTTTTTTTTTTTAGCAGATCCCACTAAGCCACAAAGTCAAACAGTGCTTTTTTATTGCTCTTTAAATCATAGAAGTGATTAGCCAATTTTAATGTTTATTGTTCGCCATGTGCCGTCTCAATAATGAAATGACTATTTGTAATTGATTTTTAGCGGCATACTCCCAACTATACTATACTATAGAGAGGTCATTGGAGGATAAAATATAATAATAAATAATAATAATATAATAAGTAATTATGACAATTATGTTTCAATTGGACATGTCAAACATATGTAGAAAATTAGTCAATCATGATGAGATGATTAATATCATTAATGACGTTGGCTTATAAATAGTATCAATTATAATTGTGATAACTACTAACAAGCATGATTATGCCCCATGTACGTGGCATAATCATTTGTGGCAATATTGATGTGCTTATCTTTATTTTGTACCGTGACGCGCTCGTTTGGCTAGTAAACAAGACTCGGGCCTAATTAATAGCCATGGCTGACGTACTATTTTTTTTTTTGTTAGTGGTAGGGGAGGGGTTTGGGGAGGCTTGAATTAACTTCTCCATCCATTTAACGAGCTGCTCTTTGTGGCACCTTTTGGTGTAGTGTTTGCATTCGTATTTGTTGTGCTTGCGCGTGGCTTTTTTTTGTTTGCCATTTTCGAGGCAATTGTGGCATCTTTAGGCACACGTGTGGCTCGTTTAATGTTTCACTTTTTATTTGCTTTGCTTTGCTTGTCGCCATCATAAATAATTATCGCCTAGCCGTGACAATTCAATTGGCAATACCAAAACAAAAAATGTTTACGTCCAGCTGCTTATCGCTCCCCCACAGGCTGTGTTGATAGGCTGCCATTTATATATACATATATATATATATATGTGTACATATGCCAGTCTTAATGTCTGTGAACTGACTTAGTTTATCTTTTAATGTCGGCACAATGTTCAGCTTATTTTTAGTAGGCTGTTTGTGTAAGGTATGACATGTTTTGTAGTTCTATAAATACAAATACAAAGTTTATTTATTTTTATGGACTTTGTTTTAATGTAAACATTATGTTTTTGTTCTTTTTGCTTCTCACAAATGGAATTTAGTTAGGTATATAGTATGCAATTATAGAAAAATATAGAAGAGCATTTCTAATATAAAAATTTGTATGTTAATATAATTTAAAATAAATAAAATTTTAATATGCATACGATTTTGCAGATTTAATGTAGTTCAGCAGATAGTGTGGAATTATAGAAAAATGTAAAAATTCATTTCTAATATAAAAATTTGTATGTTAAAATAATTAAAAATAAATAAAATTTTAATATGCCTACGATTTTGCAGATTTAATTTTTAATTTACAATTAGTTGTCGTCTAATATGGAAAAACATGTTACCTTATTTGGGTATTACCAGTCCAAGAGCACTAAATAGACTAATTTATAATACAACCCTAAATTTCAAATCACCAGGCAGACTTTTCGCCAAGTCTAAATTCTAAGCAAATAGAATAAGCAAATAATAAACGAGTCAGTTTGGCAAATAAAACATGGAAAGTTTTTTACTTTGTGGTTCTTTTTACTTGCTTGCTTCAACATTGTTGAACACTTTTGTTAGCGGCTGCACCTACAAATAAAGGTATTTTTTGGCTGTCATTGCTGTGGTGGTTGTTTGCCGGCACGTGTAGACGTGTTAGATTAGGTCAAGCAAGCAGACACTTGGAGTGTCCGAAAGATGCCCCTAACACATTTGGGATTCTTGCGATTGTTTATTGAATATTGTATTGCAAAGTATATTTACTTAATATGTATTTTTGCGCACATTCTGTTTGACAAATAAATGTGAAGTATTTTATTATTAATGGGTTTATTATGATGGATTAATTTGTATGTAAATGGGAAGTACACACCTTGCTTACTCATTTAACAAAAACTGGAGTTTTGGCTAATGAGCGTGAACTTATTACATGTTAAAATAATTGACAGGCTAATGCGTTATGGGTATTCCCGGCGACATTTAAACAAATGGCGCCCAAGCGCAATATAAAACGCTTTTCATGACTGACATAAAGTGTGTGTGCTTAGCCGACGTAACTGAATCCCTGATGCCTCATCATAAACATAACAACGTATTCCTGCCATTGTCGCTGTTGTTGCCAAATTCTGGCGACCGCTGCGAGTCATCGCGAAATGGACGCCAAGTAAACTTGAATGAGACAACGCCTTCAGCCGCTGTTTAAGCTGCGCGAGTTTCTTGAACTTGTTTTTGTTTTCTCATTTGTATTTTTTTTACATTGTTGACAATAAAAATTGTATGTGTGCATGACTCGGTTCTAACTGATTCTAAGAGTGCGTGGCCTGTCGGTTATCTTTGTTAGCGGCTGATGTGCGCCTAGGAAAGTAATTGGCCCGTAACGGCCTTACAATTTAAGCCCTTGTGTTGCCAATTTTTCATTTTATCTCAAAAGTCAGTTTTTATTTTCGACCTGACTGACAGCACTCGTACCGTGTCCAATAATTATTTGGCTAATATTAAGCACACGCATTGGCAGTTCTCATTAAGGCCATTGATTGACATAACCTTCAGCTACAACTGACCGCGTGTTCAAAATTAGTATCAAAACACCTGATTCATATGGGAAACAAACACACACGCGCAGAGTCACGACTTTTTTACATGTGTTTTATCTAATAAAATAACAAGTGATTCTACACCCAAGATTTTGCATGAGTCAATGTTATTCTTTTTTTTTTTTTTTTTGTGATTTTTTTTTTTTTTTGTCTGCCGCTGCCGGCACGTGTTGCTCGTTTTGCGTCCAGTTCGAGGCAAGCTTTAGCCATCGGATCAACTTGAGTGTGGAATACGCTTGGGGATTGATATCATTTGTATGTGTTATAACCTCTTTCTTATGTCTACTTATGTAAGCGATGGACAGAGTCTATCGCCTAAGGCTTGGAAAATATAACAATTTAAACTGCAAACAAATCTGGATTCAATTTCACTTTATGTGACTCACTTAACAGTAATCATAGAGAAAATATATTCATGTAAAGAAAATAAATAGTACATTTGAATACTTGCCAAAATAAATGGCATAAAAGTGTATTAGGAAGTCGAACAAGACGTTAGATCAGCTTTAGTTTCAAATTTACATATCTGGTTTATTTGCTGGTGTGGCTGGTGTGAATACGAATCAGCTTACCTCCAAATCTCCTTTAGCCTGTCTGGCCCACTCGCCCATCCCTTCGTCTGGCCAGAGCCTAGGGAACGGAGAGAGCAGCGCGTGCACGTCAAATATGCCACAGGGAACATTTTTTGGTTATTGAGCCACGCATACATTTTGCTTCTCGGTTTTTGTTGGATTTGATGCAGGATTGTGGTTAAAATGATGGCTTAGCCGACGGGCATGTAAGTTGTGGAAATGTTTCGTGTTCAATGGCTCAGCACATAAATAATAAAATGTAATTTGAGCTACTCCCATTGACGAATTGACAATATAGCAGAAAAGTACTGATGCTATTCCGAAATCCTCTTAGTAAATGCCACGCCCTCGCAACACACACACACACAGCCCACAAATGTTATATAGCCGACAAGTATTTAATATGAAAATGCCTTTTGGTCGCTCTCTTGCTCTTCTTTGTCTTCATCCCCTTCCTTTTCCTCTTCCTCTTCCTCTTCCTCTTCCTCTGTTTCTTCATGGGATTTTAAATTTGAATTAGAATTTGACGGGGTGGCAAAATCTGCCTTGGGGCTCATCTGTCTAACAGACCAACACAATGCCGGGCAATTTGCATCAGCGTCAAAATGTTGCCTCTCAATTCCATATATTTCTCTGGGGGATTACTTCATGCAATTCATTTTTGGGACTTGGACTATTGTGCTCTTTACCATTTACGAAATTGGCACGCAAGCAATCCGCACTAACTGCCCTGACTTGGGCCTGGCCTATGCTCAATTCCGAGTAATGGCTAATGACATTCAGCTGCTTTTGGGCTCATTCCGAGAATTTTGTGTTGATTCTGCTTTAAATGACAACTTCAGCCGGTTCCGGGCTTACTTTGCGAATTCTGGACGCACAAGTTGTTTGTTTTGCTGAATGCGAAATGTGCTGTAAATTCATAGAGATTAAAAGCTGAATAACAATGTTATATCAAATTTGAGACATTAAGCTCTGCTTATAAACTAATTCCAACTCTATTCAACCAGTTTGTAGTTAATGGTTCACACATTAAAGTGGTCTGAGGATTAAATGTGATTATGAAAATTATACGGAATTAAGTTAGATAAGGCAAGTTAATGTTTGTTGTGTGCTATTTCAATCTATTTGCAAATACTTACAACTTATTATTGTAGTATCAAAACTTTTAATTGTATTATATTTAGACTGTTACTTGGACCACTAATTGATAATCTATAGATTCATTGAACTCGAGACATTTATATTAAATTAATTTTAATTTATTGTTCTGGGTGCGTTTGACACTTGGGCATCAATCAATTAATCAATTTGTAAGCCAATTAATTTTTGCATTTTCCGTTTTGCTTGCAGTTCCAATGGCGCCCACAGTCTGCTCCGAGAAGGAGGCGCCACGACGTAGCAACATGGGTGTGACACACGCGAATGCTTCAACAGCTGGCACGTCAGAAGATAGAGCCACACAGAGCAGTTCCGTGCTCAGATATGGTGAGTAAAATGCCAGACTTTCCCACATGACGCATTCGTTACATGAGCAAAACTTATAATCTCAAATTGCTTTTTTTTTTTGTAAGCTATATTGGCAACTGTTGCTGTTGCTGTTGCTGTTGCTCTTCCAACTAGCCCTCACGTTACTTGAACAGGTCTAATTAATTTATGTAAACTTGGGCAAAGGATATGTCAGCTATCTGCACAAATACTTACATCGAGACACGTGTTCCAATGTTGTACGTTCGTTTCACGTGTTGCCAGCTGCATGTTGTCTTTGCAGCGGCTGATTGCTTTGACACACGACTTTGTTATGGCAACAATTTGCGTCTTCAATGCAGCCACTTGTTTTCTGTAAGCAGCATTTATATAACCCCACATGACTCGATATTGACTATCGAAATACCAACTGCACCTTTGGGGAATTTAATTTGGTATTCGCGATATTGTCTAAAAAAAATACTGTTTGGCTCTAAAATAAACAGGTTAAAAGATAAGAGCTACTCAAATTAATCATGCTTGATTAGATGCTTTGTTGTTCAGCTGGTTTGTTTTGTGAACTTTGATAATTAATTGGAGGATTATATTTATTTTGTTTTAAAATATATATATAAATAAAATATAAAGTTTACTTTTGTCTTATGAATTTTGATCAGATATTAGGTAAGTTTGCTGTAAAAATCAGTTAATGAAATCCTGTTCAAGTAGCAACAATTAAGATAACATTTTATTTTGCGTTTTAAGTAATTTTACCATATCTGAAAATCACTTACTTTGAATGAAATTCCATCGATCTTCGTACTTTGCTCAGTTACAAATTTGAACATTAGCACGTTGCCATTTTGTAATTTATCAATTTTATGACACTAATTTGCCAACAGTTCAACAACTCAATATTTTCAGAAAAGCTAATAAAAAGCAACGCAAGCTTTTCAAATATCTGAATGAGCACAAGAGAATATTGCATAAAAATTGGATAAGCATATATTTTGACACGAAACATTTCGTGTGTGTGTGTGTGTGTAAGGGTGTCGTTACCTTTTTTTGTTGCTTTAACTGTGCTACTTTTGCTAGCTTATTTACACTTTCCCACATTGGAAACGATACTTTTTTCGGCTATTGCTGACGTGAATTTTTGTAGTCGTATTTGTTGCTATTGCTCCTCGTTTTATTGGTGACATCTTAATGCATGCCAAGTGTATTTTCTTCTTATACCCTATGAAAAAACAGCTCCGACTAAACACGAATAAAACAATAATTTTATCGTATTATTTTACAGTTTTAAGCACTTGTTATTTTTCCGAGAAGTTTTTATGCTTAATTTTGTTAATAGAGTAAATGGTGTTTTCAAGTCGATCATTTGGTCGTATATGAAATTATGACTAGTTGTATTTTTTTGTAGCCAGCTAATTTCCAGCAACACGTTACAAAGTTGAATGCTAAATGAGTGTGACAGAGCCACGTGCAGCCGTCTATAAAACTCAGTCCTCCCCTCATTCGTCGCTGTCAATGACAATGTACGGATCTGGTTATTGCACACTGGGCTAGGTGTTAAGAGAAATGTTTCTTAATTATATATTTTCGCTTCACTGCATTTTATTGCGGATCAAGTTTATCTTTAGGTGGATCGGTTCAGCTGTGAATTCTCCTCTTGTTTGTATGATTTTGGAGATTGTACGCATTTCGCATTTAATATGAAAATGTTTGTTAGTATGAAGAAAATATGTCTACAATATTTAGAAGCAAAACAAACGTTTAAAATGTTTATCTATATTATTAGGGTAAAGATACACTTACAACTAAAATGAGAATACTTTTTTTTAAATGTAAAATAATTAAAAATATCAAACTAAAAGAATAACTTTTGTAAACTAAAGAAACTAAAAAAAAAGTATTTGTTAATTTGTATCTAAAATATTTGTAGTCATACAAATTTATAAATAAATAAATTTCCTTAAAGCTTGTTAAATTGATTATATAGTTTCTTAGCCCACAATATGTCAAATAGTCAACTATTTGTAAATGTTTGTTTTGATAGCAAATCGCAAGCATTTCGAAAGAAATTGAATTGAATTTTGTTGGCAGTGCCTAATGATATGGCCTTAACGTCGTTTGCTTTAATTACGAATAAATTGTTATTAAATTAATGAGTGTTGTGGGCACGTGTGAGCACGCCAGCAAACCCACAGACACCGCAAACACCTAAGAGGCCGCAGAGCTTATTGCGAACACTCAGGGGCTGCACACGTAATCAAGGTCTGCCTGACAATGAGTAGATAAATAAATAGGCGTTGCGCAGTCGATTGCATGTGCTACGGGGGGGAAATTCACCTTGCCTCGCCTCGCCTCACCTCGCCCTTGCCTTGGCTTGCCTCACCTTGCCACCTTTCGTTGAAGTCGTTGAAGGAAGTAAACACGACACACTCACAGTGTTGCTGGGTGGACCAGCAGGCATTGGAGGGGGTGAAGGTGAACAACAAAATCAACGACAAAACCACAACAACAACAGTAAACTGAACATTTCCGTATTAAATTTGTACGCTACGTTTGGCGCATCGCTTTGCACATGGCTAGAACACGCATTGGGAATCGCTTTGGCGCAACACTTGTTGCAACATGGGCGCATCCACAAGTGACAATCTGGGGTAAATTAAATAAAACAATGTCATTGAATGCATGGGGTGCGATTATTGCATTTATCTGCATGAAGAGACTTAAAAGATTCCCTTGTTCCCTGCATATTTATTCTCTTGCAATTTACATTTAAATTAAGTGCTTTTTGAATAAATAAATTAGTTAAGTACACTTAAGGAAATCGAGATAATGTAAATCGATGCCAATTTGCTGATGTGCTATTTTTGTTCTCCATTTCTGTAATGCATTTAATGCGTCACCCACAAACAGACATGCCATAATTACCCCTCTCCACCGGTAAAATGCCCATGTACCTCTCTCTCACGTTTCACTGCACTGGTGCAGCGTATCAGTAAATGCTTTGAATGCAAAATGCAAATTGCAAACTGCAAAACTGCAAACTGCAAAACTGAAAACAGAACGCTGAATGCGACCAGATAGACCCAGTTCTGTCATCGGCACTTGCTCTTACAGTGCTGTGTATTTGCGGATACGAATGTGCTGAGCTATTTGCCCCACAACAACAACACTCTGGCGAGCTGCGGACTGACCCTGACCATAGACACAGTCGCGGAAACGCTAATTGGAATTTGATTTCAGTTGGAACTGGCGTAGCTGCAGTCGAGGCAGTGACTGCTGCTGCTGCTGCAGCCGTTGGCAAATATTTGTTCTCTGTTTGCTGTGGGTGCTCGTAATTGCAGTCGGACAAGTGTGTGAGTTGCCCATGATTTGAGCGTGTTTAGCTATGCGTTTTGCATTGGCCATGTGCCCACTGACTATCATTGCAAATTGATGCGAAGCGCCGATGTCGTTCCTCGTCAGTTGGCCCCAGCTGTGGTCACGTTTTCTGACACACACAACACACACGGCACTTGGTTAAAAGCACTTGGCGACTATCAGTTTAGTTGACTGATTAGCAAGAGCCAAGCAATAAAACATACACTGTAGTTTCAAATAAAGCTTTATTTCAATATATATTTATTTGAATATACATAAATAGAAATTAATTAATTTTAGTTTAATTGTTAATCTATAAAGCTTTATTTAAATATTTATTTATTTTTATATATATAGATAAAAATGAATAAGCTTTAGATTAATTGTTATCTATTAAGTTGTTATTTGAGGTCAAGCAACTTATGATAATAATTAATATTATGTAGACTATTTGAAATTTATCTCAAATAATTGTTCATCATTTTTTATTAGTGTGTTTGTTATCTTAATTTTCACTTTATATTAGTGCTTAGCTCTGCCAACTCTATATTCATGATTGAATTATTATTTATTATAAATAACTAGACTTTTTTAGCTACAAATTAAGATATTGCATACTTTGAGGGCTTAATGGTTTGTGTCATTGGAAAGTGATTTATTTTCGAAATGGTACCACTGTGCGTGCAGCCTGTGATTTATATTCTGTGTGTGCTTCTCCGCAGCTAACCGTTTTCTTTTGCTTATTCTTGCAGTTGCCAAGGGTTCGATGAACTCTGCGGGTCGTTTGCCACATCGCCGTGGGGTAAGGCTGCCACACAGACTGCAACAGCAGGCGAAACGCGTGACATCAACGTCGAGTGGAGCTGGTGGGGAGACAAAATCAAAGCAAGTGGAGCTGATGGAGTTCGATGATTGCAACGAGACCAGCACGCAGACAGCACGCATACATTCCAGCAGCAGTATCAGCAGCAGTAGCAGCAGCAGCAAAAGCAGCAACAATCATATTAAAACAGTATTACAACCAACAGCTGCTAACAGCAACAGCAGCAACTGCGGTGGCAATGCAAATAGTAAGACATCAATAGCCAAACACTGTGATCATGTCTCAAGCATGGAGGATGGCGATGACGAAGACGATGACGGTGACGATGAGGAGGAGGAGGAGGAGGAGGAGGAAGAGGAGGATCAGGGCGATGGTGACAGTGGCTATGAGTTTGCCCTCGAGTCTATTAAGCAGCAGGAGCAACAATACCACACACATAACGAGGGTCTGCTCTCCATAGCCGTTAAGACCATCAGGCTGGTGCAGCGCAATAAATTGCTGCAGAAGCGATTGGCCCAGCTGCAGCTTGAGACATCCGAGTTCATTGCCTCGGTGCTGGCCAATCCCGAGAATCGGCATTTTCGTGAGAAACTCACGTCCAAAACGGATACGGCCAACAAAATGAGCAACATGTTGTTGCGACACTAAGCGATTTACAATACAAAAACTGTTGCATACTTTTGGGTGCCCGCCGGAAAATGTTTCAATGTGTCACAGAAATACATTCGACTCGCTGCAATGGGAATAAAATATATCAAAAACATAACGTTTGCAAACAGAAAAATACTTTAAATTCAAGCTTGTTTCAAAATAATACTTTTTCTTTCAATGGATGGTTTTTGTGACACGTTGTATTGAGTTTTGAGCAATTCGTACTGATTACATTAAAGATATAACAAGTCTAAGTTTAACATTTGAATATAAACCAACCAAACATCAGATTTAATACGTAAACATATACATCAAACTACTTATAACAAATATGAAAAGTCAAGAATGAATTACTTTTATGTAGTTACTAAGTATGTTTATGATCAACATTTTGTACATCCAACAATCAATCAATTCATAAATACATATTTAACACTTTTAGTAATATCTCTTAGTGCTATAGGTTTACACAAAAGATACAACTGGCATAATCATTTTCAAATTACTACGCTTTACGCTTTATACAAAGAGTTGCATTAAGTTAACAATGAAATTTCAATGCCAAGCAATTTATTTATTAATACTAACCGTATACGTAATTAATTGAATGTCAGAATTCATTACCAACAATTAATGTACTATATCATAAATTCACATGAAAACATGAAAATATTTCAGGCATAACTTATTAGAATTCTAGAATCGAAATTCATACCCATGTATTTATATTAATATAACATTTATTTGTAATTTTCTACTTCCCTAAATGTTATTATAATCAATTTATAGTAAATAGAGAAACACTTGAATAATCAAAATACAAATTTTAAATAAATTTCATTTTATTGAAGTGAAAAAAGGATTATCGACGTTTTTTATTAACTGCCAATTTCAATAGAAACCAAAATAACTCCAGTGTCAATGGTATCAAAAACATGTACGACTACTATATACTCTATACTCAGCTGTTAAATATGTTCTAGTATTCTTTTCAAATTTTCTGATCAGTAATCTGATGTATATTCGGTATTAATTATAACACTTAAAATGGTGGCTATCGGAAATTATAATGTATCGATGTTCGAGACGCGAATAGTCAGCTATCGAAAAACAAAACAAATCACATATTCCAAATTTTAAATTTCTAGCTCTTTTATATCGGCTCGAGTGTTGATCCTGATAAAGAATTGTGGGGTTGGCGATGCTTCCATTTGCCTGTTACATTCATTAGCACAAAACCCTTATACCCTTTTAACCTATTTTTAATGGGCTTAGGGTATTGAGACATAAGACGCACACTTAGGGGTCGTCTCAATAACACCAATCAATGCGTTCAAACACTGTGTCAAAAACTTCACGTTCAACCTGTCTACTCAATCATGAATCATGAACACAACTCGCAGCGTGTTCCCAAAAACGTTAGTCAATTTTTAAAATACAATAAGGGTTTGTAAGTAATAAAAGGTACACATCTCAGAGTTATAATTAAAACATAGCAAGTAGATAATAATAATAAGCATGCCTCACTTCTGGAATGCCCCATCGCGTGCTACAGACACATCTTGCATCTTGTTGACATTCGATATGAAATTACACTTCAACTGTTTCAAGTTCATTCAATTGATCCGCTCCCCAGCGACAACTCTGCTCATGACCAAAAGCCTTTGGAGTGTCGACACTTTGCTTAGGATTTTTGGCTCTTCTCTGGTCTTAAGTATTTGGCTTAAGTATTTGGCCACAAAGTCAGAGCTCAATTGGCGTCAGATATGCGTATCATTTTACAAAACACATATCAACATTTATCCACATGTTTGATGTGTTTATTTTTATTTTCATATTTATTGCAAATTTATTATTAGTTTTATTGGAATTTTTGAGTTTTATTGAACATGTTGTTGATATTTATAGGCGCTGCTCACGTCTTCATTTTTATAACGAATTTTTTGTATTAGGCACGTGATTTACGACCATCGAAAAAATTACAGTTTGCAGACATTAAACTCAAGCACACAGAGCACTTGATACCAAGGGAACCTTTAGGTTTATTTAGAATGTTTGTCACGTCTTCAGATTTGAAGATGATCTATTATTGTATTTGTATCATTTTATAACTTACTTTGTGTGTGTGTGTGTGTGACTGTAATTTTGTATAGAAATCAGGTAGCGTGTGAATGTTGGTCAGATTGCCAGTGGTAATTTTAAAATTGTTAGCATCAAGACATCAAGAAATAAGCGGATGTTTTAAAGAAACCTTGACAATGTGATTGTCTCGCTGCTTACTTGATTGACCGATTTGAGTACGGAAATTATTTATTACCCAGCATTTTAATATAGTCGCCCAATTTGTATTTCTGAAGACAAGTACAAATTTGATGCCAGAATGCTAAATCAGCATCATCCATGGACAATGCACTTTCAATGACAAATGTGGCATGTCAAATGCATAAAACTTAATTTCATAAGTCAACAACAGCTTTAACCAATAATGAATTGCATTTGCTGACTTTACTTAGCGAATTAACATGTGCAAAAGGCATGCAAAAATATTTGAAGATGCTTGCAAATATATGTTGAAATGAACACGGGTAGCGAGAATTCGTCCTTGTTATTCCATTAGTTCTAGAATCACGAGTATTTGTGTTTATCTATTGCATATTTACTTTGTTATTTGTAAATGCTAGATCACAAATACAATTTAAAATCAATTGAGAGAACAAGCCATGTGCAAAGTAGTAAGTAATTAATTAAGTAGTTAATTTTAGAAGCCAGAAATCTAAAGAGTGTTGTTTAAATATTAACTTATCTGCTCAAGCATTTCAAATATGGAAGTTGGAATTCCCCTTCTTGGCCAACCTTTTTTAGTATTATTAATTTTTATAACTTTTATTTATGTTTTCTCAATATTTTGTTTTTTTATTTGTATTTTTGTTGATACAAACCGCATACCAAAAATGCTTACTCATCTAGCGCTATTGGCAAATTAGCAAGTAAACTATCACTTTTCGACACTTTATCAAAGAGCAGACACATTAATTTTTTTTAAATTAAATTAGCATCGATTTGTTTCACCTTTGAGCTATGCACAATAAAATACCATCGATTGCTGTGAGCTAAGCAATTGAGAGAATGTGCACTTGATTAAAATCAAATCTCAGTAAATTTTACAGCTTTACAGTTGCCAAGTCATGCAAAATGAATATGCATAAAAACTGTGCATAAAACGAACAAACGTTTAAAATTTAAACAAAGGCGTGCGATTCGCTTAAAAATGCACAATGCAACAATTGGTTTGAGTTTTCGATATTAAGCCAATGTAAAATATCTGTGCTTATTTATATAAAATATATGATATATATGCGCATACATTTACAAAATACCAAATAAGATATAGTTGCCACGCCGGTACTGAAGGTCATTTGCGAATCACAAATTCGGCAAAACTGATGATGAAAGTGTGGCAACAAAAGCAGCAACTTAAGCTTAACCCAAAGACTATCAAAAGTATTTGTTGTTGTTGACTATTAATGAATAGGACTTTAATGTTGTTGGAATGCAAATTGGCTTAGCTGTAACTTTTACTAGGAATCGTTGTAACATGAATTCATTTGTCCAATCAACTGCATAGATACAAGATACACAGATACAATTACCCCAGCAAATCTTGACATTGAACTTGAGTTGGAGGCATCAAATGAGTTTGCTGTGCTCTGAAATGGCTAATTGGCGGAAGCTTAATTTCCAGATGATAGTTTTATTCGCAACTGAATGCTAATAGAAAAGCCAAAACCTTTTTATTAACGTATAGTTGGGCTATGCCCAACGGGCATAAAAAGCTGCTAATCAAACATCAGTAAAAATATTCAAATGATTTGGCTATGACTAACGCATAAAACACACACCGATATTGACGAAACGGGCCAAGACAAAGATGCCGAAAATAATATAAAGCGAAACGTAAATAAACTTTCCTCAAATTTGCAAGTTCACGCGATGAACTTGAAATAGTTCGGACAAAAAACGGACGGCACAGTGGTTTTGGGCCAACTCGCTGCGTGTTGTCCCAAACGTAGACCGCTAAAACTGACCGACTTAACCGGCAGCTATCTGCCTTGAGTCGTCCCGCATAGGCTTCATCGCTCCATGCGGCGGCAGCTGCGATTCATTTACCGAGCGGACAGCAAAGCGCGCGCATGCCCAGAAGCTGTCGAATTCAAAAGATTGCTAAAAAAAGAGAAACGAAAAACTATAGTAGAAATATCGAAACCAATATAGAGCTCTGGTGTATCGAGTAAGGAGAGCAACGCGTCCATTGTGTAAGTGCATTCTAAGAATGCAAAAAGCATCAGAAAACGTGTTCAGAATTTCACAACATAAAAAGTGAATTAAATGATTTAAGCCGAATTTTCGAGATTGTTGCTCTGCATGTGTCTAATGTATGTGATTTTTATTTTATTCACCAAGTATTGTTTACATCATGTGGCTATATGTGGTGACCAAAAGGAGTCATGCTGTGATTTGTGGCAACGTTTGAGATGTGTGTAATGTGCTTTAATAAAATCAAATTACTGACTCTATAGAAATATTTCAATTAAAAAAGTAAACATTTTAAAAAACAAACTGAAATAGATTGTAAATTGTATATTATAAATATATATAAATACAGATCTTTATTTTTCATAAAAATTAAAATTTATCGAAAATCGAAGTACTTTGAGAGTTCAAATATTTTTAAATGCTCTTCAAGCATTCATTCACAAGTCGATAATTGGATAATTGGATTATAAGTCCATTAATAATTAAGAGGCAAGCGGCATGGGGCAAAGAGAAGCAATTATCGCTGATTGAAAAATGTGTGTGCTATAAAAAATAATAACTTTAAAAAGACATGTTACTACAAGTAAATTGTAACCTGTTTTTCCTTGGACAGACAATCAGAACTTTAACGAGATCAGTGCCCTTGGCTCGCACATAGCCCTTTGAGTCTGTGAGGTAGGCCAGTTCAGTTAACTGGAGACCGATCGGAGTTCAATGACCGGTTCTTAATGGGCTCGTCTTAAATTCCAAAGCCAAAAGAAGTTGACCAGACAATGCAGTTGCGACTGACAAAAGCCCATTGAAAGCTGTTCACTTATTGTGCTGAGATGAAGAGAATTGTAAACGGATCTTAATGCCTCAAATTGTATGTGTACCAGTTAGCCGGGATTGTATTCATTTTTGTTCGACATGGTATTGGAGTTAATTGAAATTCCACTTTATCGGTCCTATTTATATTTGTGCAATTTTCGCCTTAAATAGACTCAAATGTTGAAAAAAACCCAACATTAATTTGCATATAACGTACTTTTCGGAATCACGACCCGCCCACAACTTGTGTAGCTTGTGATGGATATAATAGCTATGCCACTAATGCTGTTACAAACAAAATAATGTTTAATCAAATACAACATTTGTTAAAATTAATTATCTCAAGAAAATTGCAACATTTATGAAGATGAATGAACTATTATAAATAACGTATAAGAGTTTCTTAAGCCGTTTGTTTAATATTTTTAAATCAAAACCGTTAATAGAGTATTTAACAGTCGTTCTTCTAATATTTTGCAATTTTAAATTTATTGATTTTATACACTTTGTTTATATTTTCTTAAATTTGACCGAGTATCTGTAATGAACATCCGCGAGCTTTTTATGGGTCAACGTCAATGGGCAAATATTTCGCTCGAATTGTTTTGTGAATTTCGCTTTGGATACTTCTTCAGTTTTTCTGTTTTGATCGCGAACCGGTTTCCACATATGTATTTAGTTTGTTATTGTTTAGCTTTCTTGTATCTCACTTTTTGCATTAATATTATTTTTCTTGACAACTTGTTGAACTTGAGCCAAAAAAAATATGTATTCGCCAGATAACAAAAAGAATTTATATGCGAAAAATTCACTGAACCATTTTCATCTGCGTTGCAAATAAAATCGAAGGTCGTTTGAAATTATCGCATTCTAGCTAAAATGTATTTATAAAAGTGATAATAATTCTAAGCTAAATGCATTTAAAGAATATATACGTACACTGAAAATAATCAAGAAATGCTAACTTAAAATATTAGCTACAATAAATGAATATAATATTTATCAAAACCTTTTTATATATTTTATTTAAGCCATTTTTTCCGTTTAAAGTTTCACATAATTTTGAAGATGCGTTTGGCTTATTGGGTGATATTTTGTTTGAGCCTGGAATCCAGCCACTGCCAGCTGCTGGTCGATCTTGTGCGCGATTTCGAGACATCGCTGCTGAACACACGCATCCCGGACACCACATCCTTTCTGCCGGAATATGACTTCATCATTGTTGGCGCCGGCTCAGCGGGCTGTGTGCTGGCTAATCGACTAAGTGAGATTAGCACGGCTCGCGTCCTGCTGCTGGAGGCGGGCGACCAGGAGACATTCATCAGCGATGTGCCGCTTACTGCCGCATTGACCCAAACGACGCGCTACAACTGGGGCTACAAGGCGGACGCGACACCCAACGCCTGCCAAGGTCTGCGCAACGGAGTCTGCAACTGGCCAAAGGGACGCGGCGTCGGCGGCACTTCGCTGATCAACTTTATGTTGTACACGCGTGGACATCGCCGAGATTACGATGGCTGGGCGGCGGCCAACAATACGGGTTGGTCGTATGAGGAGGTGTTGCCATACTTTAAGAAATCGGAGCGCATTGGCATTCCCGAGCTGTACAAGTCACCATACCATGGACGGAACGGAGTGCTGGATGTGCAGTATACGGACTACAAGTCGCGAGCATTGAAGGCCTTCCTCAAGTCGAGCCGCGAGCTGGGCTACGACATAACGGACACGAATGGGGAGCAGCTGATAGGCTTTGCTCGGGCCCAAGCAACCATACGGGGGGGCAGGCGCTGCAGCACCAGCAAGGCCTTTATTCAGCCGGTGCTGAAGCGACGCAATCTGCACATATCGATGAAGAGCTGGGTGACCAAGTTGCTCATTGATCCCAGCACCAAGGTGGCGGTCGGGGTGGAGTTCACCAAGCAGCGCCAGCGTTTCGTGGTCCGTGCCAGTAAGGAGGTCATCTTGTCTGCAGGTGCAATTGCTAGTCCGCAGTTGTTGATGCTTTCAGGCGTCGGTCCACGTGCACATCTGGAGGAGCACGGCATTGATGTGATGCAGGACCTGCACGTTGGCTACAATCTGCAGGATCACGTTACACTCAACGGACTCGTTTTTACGGTAAATGATACCACAGTGAACGATGCACGTATGCTCAATCCCACGGACATCTTTCGCTACATCTTTGCCGGCCAGGGACCCTATACCATTCCCGGTGGTGCCGAGGCATTTGCTTTTGTGCGCACCCCCAGTTCCAGCTATGGTGAGAACACATCCCTTCCTTTACTCAACTGTGCTCAACTTTGGATTTCCTATGACTTAGCTAAGGACTATGCAGATATGGAGATTGTCTTGGGCGCTGGCTCCCTCAGCGGCGATCGCTTCGGCACTCTGCGCGATTTGCTGGGCATCACGGATGAGTTTTATCAGAAAATGTTTGGCGACATGCAGCACAAGGAAACATTTGGACTGGTCCCAGTGCTGCTCCGGCCTAAAAGTACGGGTCGCATTTCGCTGCGCACTCGCAATCCCTTCCACTGGCCACGCATGGAATCCAACTTTATGCAACATCCGGACGATGTGCGCTCCATGATCGAGGGCATTGAAATGGTAACTTTTCACAACATATTTATGTTTTGGTGAGAGTATTTATTACAACATCTTTGTTGTGCTTTCTTCGGCAGATCCTGCAGCTGGCACGCACCAAGTCGATGAAGAAGATCGGCACGCAGTTCCATGCGCGTCCTTTTCCCGGCTGTGAGCATCTGAGCTTTGCCAGCAATGACTATTGGCGCTGTTGCCTGCGCCTCTACGGCTCAAGTTTGCAGCATCAGTCGGGCACCTGCAAGATGGGACCGTCTACGGATGCTTCGGCTGTTGTTGATCCAGAGCTGCGAGTTCACGGCATTCAACATCTGCGCGTGGCCGATGCATCTATTATGCCGCATGTGCCGGCTGGTCACACGAATGCGATTGTCATCATGATTGCCGAGAAGGCGGCGGATATGATCAAGAATGCGTGGCGCATGAGAATAACCCCCGCAGACAGCTAGGCTAGATGTGAATTAATATTAAAATTTGATATTTATTGCTTAGTTTTTGTAGGAGTCATTACCTTAAGTGGTGGAAAGATATTAAATGTGATAGGTTGTTGATGTATGTTAGGAAACATTATGCTTTATAAACCTTCAGTCAGCCAATTAATATGGCCAACTCATGTAATTCCCTCTTTCAAAAGTTTATACAAACACTTGCCCAAAAATTATTTTACTTTATTGTATTGCATTGGAAACTGAAATGCTTATTTAATCTTGTTCAGTTTTAAATTTTATATTAAAAACATTTAATATATTATCTTATACTAAGTTTTACGAAATAATATTCAGTCAAACTACTATATGAAATTAATAATATATGTTATGATTATTTAAATTCAAAATTCTGCGATTTACCGCCAACTTGTCGTAGCAACCCTGTGTTGTTATAACATATATTTGTCTCGCTCTCGCATTTGAAATAGGCGCGCGAACCAGTTTCAACTGGGAACTAGATGCGATTTTCGTAGCAGTTAGCTTCGAGTCGTATGCATGCTATATTTAGTGCCGAACAATAGATGGCGCTTTTGAATGCTTGAAAATGGGTCTGAAAATTTGATTTGTTTTAAGACATATATTCGACAAATGCTAAGATGGAAGATAATCTTTTAAAATTCGTAATCATATAAATAATTCGAATTGTAAGTCAATTATCAAACAAATTCAAAAAATAAAAAACGCATTTTCTCAATTCAGTTTTTTGATTCGTGCACCAGCCAAGTGTTAAAATTGTTTTGATTTTAAAGCGCTTTCGATGCGCAAACTCCGCAAACGTCAAATGTGCTTGGCGGCGCTGCTTCTGCCGCTGCCTCAGCCAACGCAGGCGCTGCCACTAAATGTACCGTTGATGAACATTAGTTTTCTGTCGGCTTCGTTCGCGGTAAAAGCACCCATCGAAAGACGGAAAAACGCTGAGCGAAACGCAACAGAAACCCAAACGGTAAAAAGTACGTGTTGTGATTCTTACGGTAATTTTAGGACAACAAAAATATAATCGCAGTACAATAGGGATAACAAACAAAAGTTGCCGATAATCAAAGAAAATCAGGAGTGAAGCTCAGGTGAATAACAATGAGTAATAAATAAATAATATTAATACAAGTTCAGCGAGTGTGTGTGTGTGTGTGTGTGTGTTATGGCTTGTTTGTGCGTGAGGCAAGAAAAGGGACTATAGAAAAAAAACATTATTAACTTTTGGCCCAGTGGGGCGCTTTAGTCAAGTAAAAGTAAAAGCAATTTGGGTTTGTTATTGTTTTGGTTTCAGTGAAATTAACTATTTTTATGTACACACACCCACACACATACACATACATGCACACATACATATGCAGGCGGCTTGGCGTGCTCAGTTGAGTATTTTTTTTTAATGCCCTCTGCCTGGTAAGTTGTTGCTGATGTGGGATGTGGCCTCGTCTGGCTGCGGTCGCGTTTTTGAGGTGTTTTTTAACCCAGAATAGTCTGGAATAACGAATGCATACATTTAACCTACTTTGCCGGTTGTGCCACGTGGCGTATGCGCAATATTTTAATTAAATGCTGAAATACGTAGCCTGGCCACAGACCAGTAATTATGCCCAAACGAAAAATAAGTCAAGTATTTGTTTGCGGACCTCATGCGAAATACTTGATTAACTTAAACCTGAATACCCGTATTTGGGCCAAAACCAAAATTCGAAAATAGAGCAATCTGGATTATGATTATGATTTTAATAATATAATCGAGTACATGAAGCGTCATGAACCATCAACACAAAAGTGAGTAATTTTTCTTGCTACTTGACGTTTTCTCATAAAACAAGCTTTTTATTTTATTTCAACTTAATTTAGAGATTTGAATGTATTATACAATTTTAAACTTTAACAAGATTTTAACTAAGCACAAAGAATCGATATTCAAACTTTTTAAATTTATTTTAAGTTAGTAAACCTTTTTTTTTAATTTTTACCATTTCCATTCCTTATAGTAAACATTCAATTAACCCATATAAGCTTTATACGAAATTTTCCACTCAATTGTGCGTCTTAGAATAATTAAAATTCTGCTAAAAATTTTTTTTGTATAAACTTTAGATATATACATTTTTTTTAATGAAAATTGTTTTGTACAGTTTAGAAAAACAAATTAAAAGTTGGGAATTTATTTGACGGCATCAACGAATTTTCGAATATGTTACTTGGGAGCTTCAATTATTTCAGTTGTTGTTATTTTTTTGCATTTAGATTTTACCTTGGAAAACAATTAGTTTGCCAGCAATTCACATTTATTTCAAAATGCTAATTTAAACTAAGCTCCATTTTGTCAGGCTGTCAGTGTGTTCAAGAGTGCTCCAGCGGAGCGTGTGTCCTCCAGTTGGCCACAGGGACACAGGGACACAGGGACACGGGGGCAGGGGTCCATTTGGCATTTTGGCATATTTAATTATCTGGCAATTCATCAGCGAGTTTTGTGTGCGCTTTGTCTTTAATTTGCAGCTTTGTTGGAATAATGTTGGCACCCGCATAAGGACAGGCAGCCGGGGCGAGGCTGGTAGACAAACAAAAACGCACAGTTGCGATAATAATAAAAGAATAATAAACAATACACGAACAACCACTACAAAAAAAAAACAAAGGGGAGAAAAACGACAGAGGAGCCTGAAAGGCACGAAGCATGAACAAGTGTGGCAGTCACAGTCAGAGCCACATAAATGGAATGACAATGGGAGCAGACACATGTGAGGCAAGGTGAATTGCACACACACACACACACACATACATACGAGGGCATATGGGCCTGTTGGGGGCGCCCTCCCAAAAAAAGCCAAGGCAACTGAGGCGGTCCCAAATGTTGCCACAAATGTGATGTGCTCGCATTGCAACTAAACGCGGCGCTGGCCGAGTTTTTAAGCATGCCGCATTACGAATACGCCCCACATTATGGTAACCCCATGCCTCACATTGCGTATACGCAATGAGTATGACCAGTCGTCACGTAGCAAGCCAAATGTTGCCTCGTTGTTTTAGTGTGTGTGCGTGACTTGCCGTGTGTGTGTGACTGTGTGTGTGCCGCTTATCAGTCATCATAATAATTGTTGGGGCAATTCAATGGCACTAAACCCAAAGCTACACAAATGCTGGCACAACATGCGACAAGGAATATGTACAAATATGTAATATAATATATATACATATATATATACATATATCTATATATATATATATACGTCTATGTAGCAGTAAGCATGCGACCATTTGGTCAGCCCGGCACATTTGTAGTGGCCAACTGGAATGTTGCCCAGGGCGCTCCGTGCGAGGCATAATTACACACGCATTTGGTGGTCATAAAAAGAACATTTGTCCAGATGTACACTGCACAAAAGAGAGCACAAAACCAAAAAAAAATTAAAAAACAAATTTCTTTTTGGCAAGTGTGCATGACTGGCAATTACCCTCATCGCATTTTGAAATTGTTTCTTTCTATTTGACTTCTCTGCTACATTTGCACTTTTTCGACTCATTTAATGCTGGCAAAGTGGTAATGAAAGTTCAACAGTTGTACGACCCATAAATGAATTTAATGTTTTTCAGTTTTTTTTATTTTCTATCACTAATAACATTCATCTACGCTACTTTCAACGGTTAGCAGTTTTGCAGTTTTTTAATGAGCAGGTGTGCGGCTTGTTGGAAAATATTCAATTTGAGTCTGTTTTCACATTCAACATTTAAATTGTTTTTGTGCATTAATTCATTCATTATGTATGCGTAAGCTCTGAATTATGTAGTAAATTAATTAATGAATTTAAAATTATTTTATAAAATTCTAAACATTCTATTCAAGGCAAATGGTGCCTGAAAGGCACATTGTAAATTATATTATGTTGTCTATTTATTTAAAAAAGAAACAAGTACTTGTTATAAATCATTACTGACACACATTTTAAAGGGATTTTGTTTTGTTCAAATTATGACAAATTGTTGCAGCCATAAGCCGCATTTGACTTAACACTGAGCACATCATTTAATAGGCTTAGCCGCACTCTTTTCAGAATTGATTGGATGGGTTTGGCTCAGTAATAATCAAAAATGATTTATTTCAGTTATTTAAATTTGTACACATTATGTGGCTTTAAAGTGAAAATATTTGTATTACTTTCACAACAATGGCTAAGCTTGTAGCTAAAGTGGAGCAGTGAAATGGCAACTTTAATTCTCTGTTGATAAATATTATTGGTTTATTTTTTATGCCAGGACTGTGGCGCTTAATGCCAAAGCTAAAGAAAGGCAACATCCTTTGGCAGTCGCTTGTCTGCCAGTTCTCCTTATCCGACTCCCTCAACCTATCTCCCTCTGTTTGACTATTTGAACAGGAAACGAGCCCTCTGGCACCAGAATAGTAACCAGTAGCAAAATAAAAGCGTATTCAACAGAGAATTCCAGCATAAAAGTGGACTCGCTGCGGGGCCTCGACTGGACTGTCAACTCAGAAATGGCAATGGGGTTAAGGCACAATAATAGTTCCCAGAACGTTGCTGTTAAAATTATGACAAATGTGCGTTAAATAGGAAAAAAAGAACTGGTAACTGTGATACTATATAGGAATATTTAAATATAAATAAGACTATTTTATTCATGATTTATCCATTGTCTAAATTTGACCTAATAAAAACTGACGATTTATGACAAATGTGCGTTTAATAGAAAAAAAGAACTGTTAAATGCAGTTAAATATTTAAATATAAATAAGAATATTTTATTCATGATTTATGCTTTGTCTAAATTTGACATAATAACCTCAAATTATATTTTAAATTTAAATTCGAATTTTAGGAGGATGTATAAAGTCTTACTGTCAGGCTGCCAATTCACCATTTTATTAAATTGGTTGCTGGCTAAAACCAACGCCAATCGGCTGCCATCCTATTTGACAAGCAAACACGATCCATGTCCATACGAATCGACGAGGGGGGGGGGGGGGTGAGAGGACGGCGGGCGGGGCGGGGTGTGCAGACTACATCAGTCATGCAGCAATGAAAACAAGCGTCGCAGTGGCAATTACGTTAGCAAAGGACAAAATCAAATATGTGTAAAGTAAACTTGCTGCAGGCACAACGATGGCCATAACTCCTATCAGTTCGGATCAGTCCAATGGTCACTCAATCAATTCAACAAAAATGTTTTCATTATACCCTGTTTAAGGTTGACAGAACCGGGTATGAATAACATATAGTAAGCTGGTGGATATTCTAATGGAGCCATATATATTATATATGGTAAATAAAATCTTTAATAGTTTTCCTACATTAATCATTTAACAAAAATTCGATATATTTTGGATACAGAGTAATATCTAGTTTAACAATTTAATCTGTATTTATTTAATCTGTATTGCAGTGATTGACTTCACTTGAATACTTTAAGAGCTTTAAGTTTTAGTGGCCAATAAAAACATACAATTGACAGCTTTTAATAGACCTGTGTCATAACTACGGCTATCTATACTTATTTTTATAAACTAATATTTAGTACTTATTAGAAATTAAAAATTGCACAACGTGAAAACCAATTCAGTTCACATATTGCATTTTAAATGGAATTACGAAAGTCCTTAAGGCAAAAAGACATTTTCACTGACTGCTACATCTGTTGACATCTTGATATTAAGGGTAAAATCTGAATTATAAATGAGTTAAGACCTTGGCTCAAGAGCAATGGCCAAACAAATGTTTTCTTCAGGCAGCGTTGAAATGTTGTCTTAATGTAATTAAATTGTCTGACTCGATTTTAGTTGCAAATTGGCCACTAAGCAGACTAATGGTCTGCCCGACTGTCCTGGCAGTCCGACACCCGTAACCAACAGGAAACGGCACTCAGCGTTCCTGTTGACGGAAACGGAAGTCAGCCACAGCCCACACAGCAGCGCCGCCTTCCTTTTGATTGTATTATATTCTTTGACCAAATGGAGTTTACTTTTTATGCATTCTGCTGCTGGTATTACATGAACTCTTGTCAGCGTCCTTTCTGTGTCTTTTGCTCATAAATATATAAAACGTTGCCACTGTCTTTTGCATCCTGGCAACTGGCAGCTCGCAAGTCATCCTCGTTGTCATTGTCCTCTTTTAACGACTGTCAATGTGCTTGTTAGTTGCAGTTCTCTCTTTAGCTATTTGTGTGTGTGTGTGTGTGGCAGAACTTATTTAATTTCGTTGCCAGGCAATGGATGAGCTGTTCAGTCCACCTTTTTGGGCAAGGCAGAATGTTTGCCACAGATGTGTTTGCCTCATTTCCTGTCAAATCTCAGAAATCACCTTGAAAAAAACAACACAATTTGATGCCATTTTCAAAGATTATTTTCTGCTTCTTTACAAATTGGGAAAACTCAAATGAGACTGTGGCAGCAATCGACATTTTTAAAAGTTCGGCTTATCTGCAATAAGTAGGAGACAATTTGGACTGCCTTTGGACTGTGGAGCGCACTAAAAACAAGAAATGACAAAAACGTCGTAAAACACAAGTCAGGAAAAGAACCCCCGACAACTTCCACAATGTTTAGCTATTAATTTGATAATCTTTTAAATGTAGGTGCGGGGAGAGATTTAATGCCGGGCACAGACATAGTTACTTCATGCGGATTCTTATTACTCATTAGATTCAGCTTCATGTCCAAGTTAAGTACCACCTGCTGTTTGGAACTTGCTTTATAAGGGGGTGTCTAAGGGGGAGAGAGAAAAATGTATCTGAAGGAAAAAGCAAGTTAGCAAATCCCACAAAAGTAACATATTTCAAGTGCACTTTAAGGACTCTCCTAATGGACAAAGAATCTGCTTTGTTTGCTGCTGCTCAAACAGAATGATTTATTATGATTATTATAATATGCTCGTAAGAAGGCTCTTGAATTAATTCGTTCCATTGGGCCTGCAAACGAAGTCCCGTGATTAAGTACGAGCCAAAATTGATGTTATCGGCGCAGTTATCACGACATCTCCTCCCCACCCCAACCCCCCTCTTCACATATTGCTGACAAGGGTTCTCAGTGTTAGAGGCGACGACAAAAAAAAGTCAATCACAGGATGAGCAAGCAAATTTAGACCCAAACTTTAAGGTCTCCTCTGCTTTCCCCTCTTCACACTCACTGCTCCCCTCTACTCCCTTAACCTACGCATGTGTCATTGTGTTTTAATGGCCTGGAAGTAAATGCCACAAGTAAAATGCCCATTTTACTGCTCCGTTTCAAATTTCAATCAAAGTTGCAAACTTTTTTGCCTTTCCCATTTTATTTTAGTTGATTTTGTTTGCTAAAATTCAATTTCTGTCAATTTAACTTTACTTAAATTCAAGTAAAACAAGCAAAAAGAGCCACTCTTAGCTGCAAAGTTAAAACTTTTTTTTTTTGAAATTGTCAATTATTTAATATTGCTAAGACAAAACTTTCAACCAGGTGCATTCAAAAACTTTTGCTAACAGGTTGTCGCTTAAGCAACATTAAAACAAACAAATTAAAGTCGAAAACTAACAGTTTATTTTGTTTGCTTAAATGTTATTTTCATAAAGCTGTCAATATTCGAAGCGCACTTTTATTCTACTCCACAGGTCTGACTTTGTCATGGAGATAAAATTAATTTCATGCGGCGCACACATACATAAATATACACACACAAAAACACACGCACATAAACACACACTTAGACATAATTATATTTAAGCATATTTGAGCTGGAAAGGCATTTGCATAACTGCAACTTTAAATGGACAATTTATTGTAGCTGGAAAATTGGATATGGCTGCGAATTGCACTTCCAATTTGCAGCTGCAATTTGCAGTTAGCTGAATGCAAATAATGTAACAACAGCATAAAATATGACAGTTAAGAACTAGTAATTCAGTTATTTTATTCAAATGTTTGTTTAGTTACTTTTCATTTTAATTTAGTTTATGGCAAAGCTAACAAATCATTGGTCGTATGGAAAATTTTCATTTTATTTTCTGTTTGAAAATCATTTAAAATCGCATTCTGAAATGAAAATATGTTTAAGCAGAAAATGAACTTTTTACGTATTTGGTTGAGGGAACAGGTGGATGACATACCTCAACAAACTTTGTCAACAAATTTTATTTAATATTCTATTTTCATAGTTTTACCTGGTTGCGTTTCCCCTTGATAGCCATTTAGCGTCCTTTTTTAATACTTACTATTTCTATCCCTATCACTATCACAATTCCAGTTCGTACCATTATTTATATGCCATGCTCTGCCACGGAAAGGCTTAATTGACGCACACTCCACAAATGATGGCAACTCACGCATGCGACTCCTTCCTGGGGGAAGAGGACACTCAAACTAACCGGATATTTTTGTAAGGTCAGACGATTGAACTCAGTTTGAGTGTGTGTATGTGTGTGTGTGTGTGTGTGAATGTTTGTGGATCAGCTTACCATTAGTTAAGCACTTAAGCCAATTTTTTCAATCAATGTGCCCTCTCAAAATGGTTTTCAAAATGCCAGATGCCAATTTGAATATGCCCTGTGCGAATCGTGGCCATTAAATCTGCATAATCCCCAGTTGCGGAGTTCGCCAAAGAGCGTGAAATATTCGTACGGGTGTTAAAATGAGTGCAGCAGGTAACCACGAAACCAGCAGCAGTGCAACAGAGACTACACAGACTTGCAGCATTTGTGGATGCCCCAAAAGCCCCACTGTCCCACTGCGTGTATGCTGTGGCCGTAAATCAACAATGCGACATGTGGGCAGTTGCCAATTCCGCTGTGCTAACCCCAAAACATTCCAATTACTGAACCACCGCTGCAATATTCCAAATTTGCTGTTACCTTACTAATTGATGTGGAAAATGTTGCCAAACAAACGACGAAGACTCACATCGAAATGCGATTATAGAGCAAAAGATAATTTTACAAACTTTAAATATGAATTCATGGTTTTAAATGGGCATCTTGCATGCAATCAAATGCATATTGCAATTCTTATTGCCTCTTTGTGACTCTCAGAACTGCATTTTTTGCCTTTGCCTATTGAAAAGATTTTAAGCTTGACAATTTTAAGGCTTAGACTGTCCGTTACCCCTTTGCACTTAAGAGGCGCTTAAGACTCTCCTTCTCATTCTAGTATAGTGACACTCAAGAGGAAGGAGACAAGATAAGAAAGGCTAAGACTGCACTCAATGGTTGCTCCAAGGATGAGTGCTGTGAATGGGATGCGCGATAAGCAGCTTAAGAAATTTGCCTGCTGCTTCAACTACATGCAAAGCAGCTCATTCTTCACCCTTTCTTCCCCTTTCTCTTCTGTGCCTTCTTTTTTGAATGTGCAACTGCTGTTGGAGCTAATTAAGAACTAAATGATTTGGCAAACTGGCTGCAAAGGCTACTCCTCTGTGGGGCAAGTTATCTTTCGCCATTGACACCAATAGCTGAGTGTGTTTGTTCGATGACACTCGACCGCATTTTGCCAACTGACAAGAGGGGACTCTTTTGAGTTCTGAGCTTGGACTGTGCTTGCCACTCAACGAGACACATTGACTGCCACCTCTTTAACCCCCCTCTTTGTTCCCCTCTCTATCAGGCACACCCGTTGCCTTTGCCTTTGGCTCTGATGCTCACACGGTTGACTGGCCAGAAGAGCTTGCTCACTTTTTGTTAGATGAACTACAAAGAGGCTACGTAGGAATATTCATTCTGATGATGTCAATTCCAGGACACAGCCAGCTCGTACCGTCAAACGGGAGGGTAGAAAAACAAAGAAACCCAGCTGCCTGCTCAGCTTACAGTTCATCTAATTGTGTGGTTATCCTGTTGCTCCAATTCGTTGCACAGCTAAATTAATGAATTGGCTTCACTTTACAGTTTTATCGCGTTGATAACAACCACAGAGAGTGGACAAATGAGGATTAGATGGAGGAGGAGGATATTCTCCCCAAACCGATGTGCCTGACTCGCAAAGATGTTTGAAATTAACTTGCAGACTCCAAGTTTCATTTACGTGATCCCAGCTGCGGTTCTTAACTAATTGACAAAATACACCAAATATAGTTAAAGGGAATGGGAATAATTGACAGTACAGAGGATTGAGGTTAGGTCTTTCTTGTAATTAATTAAATTATGCTTGCAAATAATGCCCGTTGGTTGCTTTCATTTTTACGTGGAATTTTAAGAGGATTATTTTTTTTTTATTTTGAAATAGAATTAATTTTAATTTAATGCAGATATTTTATTTAGCTTATATATATAGGAATAAAAAAAATTATGTGCATTTATTTCGAGCATAGCAGATAAGGAAAATGTGACAGTTCGGACTCAATATTTGATTTGAGATATCGCTTTGACATTTTCAAAATCTCTACTATTTTAATAATGAAGTGTCTTCCTATTTAAATCTGTTTGGCAAAGCGTGTGAAACTTGAAGTAACAATAGCCACAAGGGCAAATAGCAATCTAAATTTTTAAACATTTTCATGAATAACAAAGCAGCAATCAACACAGCCAAAGTGCCACACCAACAGGGACCCCCGAGGCGAATTTGTCTATTAAATTCTTCTGTCTCGTTGAAAAGTTCCACAAAGAAACTCAAATTTAAAGTTGAGTTGAGTTGAGTTGAGGCTGCTGTCACTTTACTGAATGACAGATTGAAGAAATGAGGCAGAACCTACACTTCAAGTCGTTATACAGTTGAATGTGTGTGTGTGCGTGTGTGTGTGAAAGGCCAAGGGAGTTACACACACAGGTTCTCTTCCCGACAGGTGTACTCCAATGTGCAGATGTCGCCTCACATTTTCTCAAGACAGCAAAAGTTGGCGTAGCAATGAAAAGATTTCGGAGGCAAAGCAGATCATGTGGCAAGACGATATAAAACATGTGTACACACACACACAGCCACTCACACACACATACTCTCAGACACATTTGAAATGGGACAAACCCACAAGGCAATTAATTTAATGCAGTCGCCTTAGCAGAGGCCACACAACAATCTCACAGGGAATACAAGTTAGCGGCATGAAAACTTAAGCTAATTAAAGCGCTTATGTAAAGTGCTTCTGTGTGTTGGTTTATTTGGATGTGTGTGTTTTTGATAGGCATGAGAAATTAATATTTTACACAGAATTTTAGGAAATTATGTTGAAGCAGTTAAGTACGTGTTAAAGGCTCACCCAAACTTCCTGCGGCTGCTTGGGCAGGTGGATGTGGTTGTTTCCTTGGGCATGTCCTTGTTTGTGTCTATCTTTACTCTGTGTCCCTTTTTTCGTAATGCCACCTGAGTTTCGGCTCCACTTTCATAATGCAAATATTTACAGATTATGGTATCTTTTCTCTTGTATCTGCTTATCTGTCAAGTTGTGACGATGCTTTGTCTTTGGCATGTCGAGTCTTGGATTTGCTCATCTAATTATGTTAATCACATCACGTGTGTTTCACAGCACACTTCAAATTTATAGCGATGCTTTTGAGGTTAAAGTGTGATAATTTACACTTGTTGTGTGAAGGAAAATGTCGAGTGAGCCAAGCAAAATATTCCACAGGTTGGAAAATACTGGGCAGCTTATAGCCAAAAACAATTTCCGTACTGCAGCGAATATTTTTTTACATAGCTCAAAAATCATCTGCATTAATTCCCATGTGGGATATGTGAAACGAAGCAAATATATGAATTTCAATAGGATGTAAGCCATATACACAGTGTGTATCAGTATATCAGAATGTAGCCTGGGTTAAGTCAGGCAGATATGCTTTCAATTTATGCTTTGGCTGTAAATTCTAGCAGCATTTTATTACATGTTGCAGCCACATTGTTGCACAAACCCGATGAAGTGTAAAAGCTTGCTTAGACCAAGATTTTGTAGCTCAGGCAAAAAACATTTGTTGTTGGGCATAAATAAGGTAGAAACACTTATGCTGAAAAGCCATTTGAATTACAAATGAATCCATATGCAAATGTTCAGAGATGTACATTAAATGCCTTACATCAATAATCTACATTTTGCAGAAACTATTAAATTTTTTATTTAAATTTAATGTAAAGAAACATTCACCCCATGCAAATACTACGTATACGCAACGTGATCCATCCGCAACTCTGAGCAGCCAAGTCATGACACTTTCTCTCCGGTTTACGACGACTGCATCACTGTTTCGACTCGAGGCGCACTGCGCCAATAATTTCTCATTATTTTTTCAGGAAGCTGATTTACAGCATTTGTAAAAGTGGCGCAAAAGGATAAGAAAACAGTCAGTTCGCATTTTTCTTGTCTCTACTCTTCAGCCCCTTAAACTTGTTTCTGCATCATAGGTGGGGCATGTAGTCAGCTTATACTGGCATCTACTAGCCCTGTCTAAAGGTTGCCCCGTTGCTCATCAAACAAAGTGCATTTTGTCGTTATGCACGACAGAAGCCGGCAACAAAAACAACATCCAGTGATATGCACAAGAAAACTACCGCATTTAATTTTTCATCCCATTTTGCGGTTTTCTACTTTTTCCACTGAATATTTCTTTTAATTTTAGCCAGCGAAAATGCATTTCATTTTTTCAAATACTTTTCAGTTATTTACCAAGTTAGCCAAACGCCGCAAAGTAGACGGCTGCAAGCGAAACTGTTAAGAGCTGTAAACTGAGCACCGAACTTTAAATGCTCCATGGAGTAGGCCAGCTATATGAAGGGAGAGGGGAGAAGGGAGAAGGGGAGACGAATAGCTCAATACTTATTCAGCGAGAAAACTTTTTCTACAGTGGTACTTTTCTACTCTTCTATTTGCCACACACAAACATCATGTTTATGGCCAACTACGAAGGGAAAAATGGAACACGAAATTACTCGAGGAGTGAGAATAAAGTTTTTCCGCCTTTGTGCAAATATTTTGCACGGAAATTGCATTTGCGGTGCCGTTTACAACAATTTTAGCAGCTGCAACAATTCCGCCAACAATGATGATGACGATGATGATGATGATGATGATGATGAAGAAGATGGCGGGGTAATTAAAATTGCGAGAACTTCTCTAATAGAGTCCCGAATGCAGTGCGGCGTGATAAATGTGACAAGCACAACGGGGATCAGTGCCAAATTGCAATGAATGCATAATGGATGCAAATGAGTCAAAGAATGGGTGAATGAATAAGGGGAACAATCTTGGTACTGATGGAGTCGGGGAACAAAACAAGTATTAAGTAATTGAATTATTCTGGCTTCTTTAACAGTAAGAAAAGATATCAAGTATATCACTTGGAGTCGAGTGAAATCCAAAATTTTCAGTAAGATTGAAGTTCCAAGCCGCTTTAGTATTTATTTTCATCCTTTGCGTAAAACCCAGAAACTTGGAAACAAATTCCAAACAGTTGAGCTCCAAGTAAATACATTTAAAACAAAAAAAAAAAAAACACAATTCAATTTGACTGAGTTTCAAATGCAAGAATAATTAAGGCGTACTCGAAACATATAATGAACTCTATAAAGTTTTACCAGCCAACTAAAATGTGGCCAAAAGTGGCAGCCAGGAAAGGCAATGAAATTTTAAGAAGCTTGAAGAAGTACGAAAAGTTGTTGCCACTTAAATCAAATGAAAGTTTTTACAAAGGAAAACCGATCCACACAACGACTTACCAAAGTTTTTCAATAAGCGGCAATGCTGAAAATGGGGCTCAACATGTGTTTCAGACCTGGCCAAAGGAAATGAAAGAACAACACAACTGTGAAAATGTAAAGATAACTGGAATAAGAAAGAAATAGGAGCAGAAGCAGGAGCAGGAAAAATATAGAAGCCAAGCGCAGAGGGCATTATAATTTATGATAAGCCAATAAAAATAATTGAAATACATTAAAGGCAGGCAGTGCTCAACTGAGAGTGCCAACCACACACACAAGACCCTCTGAATGTGTGTGTGTGGTTACAACGAACTCCTCCTGTTCCTTCATCGATTGCTGTGAGCAGAATCGAACTGGAGGCACGAGAATATTAAAGTAATGGCACGCAATAAATGGCGGGGAATAAAAACGATACGAGAATGTCAAAGTTGAGACGCAGGCCTCAAGTCATTATGATTGCGGCTGCCGTGAAAAAAGTATGAATAAAAACAAAAATAACATAAAGTGAGAACATTGCAGTTGGGCGTAACCGACTGCAATATACTCTAATTCCAATAGGTAATTATAATTAGGTAACTGGCACAGAATTGAGTTGCTGTAGCAAAGAAAAATAGAGTTTTGAAGAAGGTCCTTAATCTACCTTACAAGTTTGGGCACATTAGTTTCAAAATTATGATACTTTTATTTTTAGAATTATATTGTAGGTACCGGGTGTCAAGTAGTACCGTCTTAATTTGGTAACTTTAGTTTTTAAATTACGGGATAATTATGCAGATAACTTCCAAATGATAGTACAAAAATACTACAGGATAAATAACACTTCGGAACAACTGAAGTCGGAAAGGCTTGATGCAAGTCGGGATATAACTAAGTGATTGGTGTTTGATGATTGTTGTTGAATGAAAGATACGATGATAAATGACTTTGATTTGCGTGCTTTTAGACAGCGGTAAACAAAAAAGAATAAAATTCCCTAATGGCTTATCTCTCAGTGGGTCTTGATACGTCGGCGGAGTTATAAAAAGAATCAAACACGTATTTCACATTACTTTGAGTGGTTTGTGACATGTCCAAATCACACACTAAATAAACAGCTTTGAGTGACATTATTCTTTAATAAGCTTAAACAGCATTTTAATCAAAATATTGGTAACTTTTTGC
Organism: Drosophila demipolita; assembly: GCA_035042405.1. Taxonomy (NCBI): domain Eukaryota; kingdom Metazoa; phylum Arthropoda; class Insecta; order Diptera; family Drosophilidae; genus Drosophila; species Drosophila demipolita. The sequence goes on along the minus strand of JAWNLI010000349.1, from coordinate 1,165,501 downwards.
TAAAGTAATATTTACTTTTTTCAGTTTTCGTTAAGTTGGCTTAAACCGTTTGCTTCTTCTAGTGAAAAATCAGTGTCAACTATGGCTTTTGTTGATGCATAGCAGATTTATTAACTTTAATGTTTTATTTTGATATCATTAATTTTTACAATAACTCAATTTATGAATTTGGTCTTTTGTTAAATGTCACAACAAAGCCCACGAAATATGTAAATTCAACCACAACATATTTTCGCCGCATCATGAAAAATTCAGCAAATTAATAAATTTCGTAAAATTTCAATTTGATTCTCTTTTGTGGTTTTTAACAACAACAACAACAACAACATAAACCTGGCGAGAGTTAAATTTATTATGTGTCTGCAGTAAAAATGACAAAAGAACAAAAACAGCGACAAAATATTTTCATTTCATTATCCACAGCACAGAGGGAAAATGGGGCGTTGCTACCACTCGGGAATATGTGCCAACAATAACGATAACCATAATATCCAACAACAATGGCGCAAGGATGTCGCTGGAAGCACTGCTGGTGGGAACCATGGGGCGTTTGATTGACACTTTTACATGTTGCAGTTTTAGTGGTTCTCCTTTGAACGGGAAATGTACTCAAATGCGAGTAACTACTTTTTTCATGTGTTCGTATGCATATGCGAGGAAATTCACAATTTTGATGGTTATTCCAAACTAGCAGGTTAGTGCTGCACAAAAGGTGATGCCATCCGCTACTGTATCCCAGGGCAGTACACAACCCGTCGGGTCAGCAACTGCAAGTAAAGTTTGACATTTTAAGCTGACTCTGCGCTTTGAAGCTTGTCTCCTAGGTAGACCACAATGCCATCATGAAAACAACAACAACATTGAGAGCAAGATGCGATTTTATTTGCCAGCCAAATTGAACAGGAAACGGAGACACGGAGAACAAAGAACTGGGGCAAATGGCAAGTTTTGTGCTCTGTGGCATAAAGTTTTTGGCCAAAGCCAGTACAAAGTGCGGTGAAGCTAGGCAAAGTTTGATTAACTGGGTACAGAAGCATTGTGGATGTTTGACTTGAACCAGTGCTCAGCCCAAGTCGGAAATTGATGAAAACCGTAGAATGATTGGCTGCGAGAAGAAGAAACTTGAAATGGATTTGCATATTGAGTGCAGCTGCTAAACTAAGTTCAAAAATTTAATTCTATTTTCGGAGTAGTTAAATATTATTATTTGTATGGCGAAATGGCAAAGCTCAAAGCAATTTACTGATTATCTGACAATAGGGTTTTCCTTTAAGGTGTTTCACTTGCATATACCCTGTATACTCAACATTGGCTTTTAAATTCCATATTTACCCACCGCATTTTGATAGTCACACATAAATCAAAACTCATAAATTTCATTGTGCTCCTTCAGGAGGAAGAAGTGTGAGTGCAAAGACCTCTGGCAAATAAATCCCAAGACAATATTTACTTGAAATGCTTTTAACAGCGTATTTATTTGACTCTGTTTAATATTGAGATTAGGCCAAGTATCCTCTGGGTCGTGAATTATTAACGTATACGGGAATGATTGTTGCTCCAACTAAATGTGAATTATGTGAAAATAAACAGTTGATAAGAATTATTTAAGTTGGTTTATTGTTAGCCACAAAAATTGAGCCGAGCGAATTCTCTCACCCAGCCAATTAGCAGACAACAGAAACCAAGAGACCAATTCAATAAATTGATAGACCAGCTCGCCTGGTGGTCTGATGGCCGGATGTACCAAGCTGAGCTGCATCTACATATATTCCCCAGGACAACCCTTGTTGATTTACAACACTTGTTGGTATGCAACAGGGGAGCAAAGGGAGCAGTCCTGCGGCTTATGTTGCTTGTTGTTGATTATTGGTTCGCAGTTGTGCATTTCCCTGTCACCCGTTGCCAGTGTAAATTTAATGCAATTTCTGCAATTTATTGAATAAGCATTGAAATATACTTAAAGAGAGAGGAAATTCCGGATGTAGCTGGAAAATTGCACATTTGTATAATTGGTACAAGGATGTTCTCTGGCTGCAGCAGCAGAACATGCCTCCAATTTGTTGCAATTAGTTGGCATTGTACTCTCTCTGAAAGTGAGCTCAAGTTACGCATGGTTTCTGCTGATGACAGACTAAAATATGTGTACAACTTAAGTTACTGATATTTGCTTCAGTTGGTTTACTGTCGTACATCTGAATTAACCAGCACACACACAAACACACACACAACACCACAAACATTATGTGTAATTCAGTCGCTTTGTTCTGTTTGCTGTGTAATGTTTATCCTAGCAGGATAAATGCTCCCCTCATTTCGAGAGCCCCATTATAATTTACCTAATAATATTTACCAAGAATTTCGCCTAGCACGTTAAATGCATTATCCGTGTTTCCCAGCGGTGCCTCCAAAAATATATCAAAGGAATATCTAATATGATACAACTGCTTTAGGCCAAAAATATTAAAATGGAAAAACTGATGTGTTGATTTTTGTTTGCATAGTAAAAGCATTTAAGGAAACGGACAAAAGACAATTAAATATTTTTGTAGACAATTTTGAAGATTTTAACATTATGTCGAGTCTCTCAAAAATTAAGTTAATTTTTTAATATATTCTAGAACTATAGTAATTGGAGCCAGAGTGCTGTGGACACTTTGTGGGTATTTTTCTTCATCTCGTTTTCACTTGACTCAAATTAAATTCCCAGCAGCTTGTGCAGGGTTTGTGGCTTAACAAGTATTTACTTTGCGAATTTTTAATTAGGGATTTTCCGTGTGCACTGGGACCACATTATACGCACAGTTACACACCCACAAATGTACCCTATATAGGAGAAAGTAAACTGAATTAAAGGAAGCCAAGTTCAAGCTTCAGAGCTTGCTTATACGATCTCGGTGCCTGGGTCAGGGTTTACTCTTAGCTTTTTATTAGTTTACAAATGCGCACGCAGAAACTGTGTCCACAGTGAATCCTTTTACCGTCAAGGAAGGTCTGTTGACATTCGTGGAGAAATCATACAGCAATGTGACTAGGTGAGTTGTCCTGGTTCACTTGCTTGCCTGGTCTTCACTCTTATAATCGGATGCAGTGCCTAGATTTGCATTTAAATGTACACATCCTCATCCTGACTTGACTGCTGGAGTAAAGAGCCCAGAGCCTATCTGGTTCGTAAATGCAAAGAAAGAAAATTTGAGCGCCTTGGTAATTGGATTGCATTTAACTGAACACTCAACTCAACGTCCCCTATCCTCCCCGCACATGCCATCTTCCAGATGCCATAAACAATTCGAAATAACAACAATATAATTGAGAATTGATGGCACATTTTGGCCAGTTTAAACAATTCAAAACAACTGCGTAAAATATATTTTCTTAATATATAAATAAATATATATAGATATATGAAAATTGACTAAGCCATACACTGCATGATTGTTTACAAAACATCACATCAACAAATATTCACCCGCAAAATATAAAATAAACAAAAGTAAATTTCGCTGCAAAGTTTAAAAGGCACACAGATGCCAAAAGTGACGGGAAATAATAAATAAGACAAAGAAATGGAAGACAGTTGAAACAAAACCAGGCCAATAAAAAAAAGCATAAATTTAAAAATTAATCAACAACTTCTTTTTAATGGTATGAAATGAAATTTATGTCATGCTTCTTTCCTTTTGTGCAACTGTGGAACAAATAAGATTCGTAACACGAGTTTTTGAATATTTTTAAAGATACACTGAAAACACTGGGATGAAGTGTTGATTTGGATTTATGTGGGTTTTTTGGATTTCCATCCATGTGCCATGTCTTTGTAGAGTTCAAGCGAAATATTCAAGACAACAACGGAAGCAATTCTCACAATGCAAATTTGTAAGTCGAGTTGAGCACTTCCTGTTGTTTATGTCCCATCCCTTATATTTCCATCCCTTCCCTTTACAACATCCTTTCATTTGCATATAAAATATGAGCAGGCGCTTAGTCATTTCTCATCGACCGTCTAACTCGCTTTGCATATAAGAAAGTCTATTAAAGATGATTTATATTCAGGTACTTCTCTACACTGACTGTTGTGCATAATGTTTTCCATCTTACAACACACAAATCATAGCAAGCTTTGGCAAAGAGAGAAACAAATTATATTAATCCAAGTCATTTTATCATTTCCTTGTTAAATGTTTTTCTTAAGCTTTTTTGCGTATTGCTTAAGGATTCCTCCGACTTAGTCAAAGTCTTCTTTGAGGTTTCCATTTGCCCAACCAATTTTTCATTTTTAATGAGCTCGTTACGCGCTGTTGGCTCTTGATATCTTTCGTAAAGCTTACCTGTCAGGCTGTAAGTCGATTATCCGACCCTCTATGCGCTGCTCAGGAGTTCATAGAACAATTTTGAGCAGTTTATCAAAATGGCACATGGCCTTAAGTTGCACAGCTCTGTTAGTCGCTTTATTAATGACAGCTATTTAAGTGCTCATTATTCTTACTTGTTGTCAAGCTGCTACGCCCTCCGGAAATAACGTTGTCACCAAGTCAATAGCTTTATATCCGCTGCGGGGAAACTGACTTGAACTCCGACTCAGATTTCTATTCAGTTTCACCTGCTTTGCTTTGTGTTGCTCTGGTTTTGTGTATTCCCGTTTCTTTACATTGATTTCAATCTCAACTTTATATTGCGATGCCCTCGGCAAGTTTCAATTATAAACACTCTGAAATTGGCTCAGTGCGCTGCGCCTTATGGTCAGGACGTGCGTCAGATTGCCAACAAGCGGAAGTTGGCTGCAATCAGTTTTACAGAGACTTTTGAGACTGGTCCGCAAAACATGGTTTTCTTACTTGACTTTGTGCAGCAATCAAGCTGAATTCCTTGTGTGCAGCATGTACAATCAACAAATGAATACAAATTAGAACAAGTGCCACAATCAGTTAAGATTTTTATGTTAAAATCAATATATGAATATGCGTTCTTTATATAAGTATCTTGTATCTTACTTTATTCCGTCGAAGTAAAAAAAAATACTTATTATAAAAATAATTACTTTTGGGTACGTCTTTTTGAAACGGTATAGCAGAAAATTGTTATTTGCGACCCAAAATAGAAGCAGACACATTACTAAAATACTTTCTTTATGGCTAATTAAGTTGGTCTAACTACGATGCCAGTAAAGCCTATATAAGGCATAAAAGTTTATTGTAAAATAACTTGTTCGGTTTATGGGCCCACTAAAAGAGTTCTGTGGTGGGTGTCTATGAGAGCCAAGGCGAAGTCAGGTCAAGCGAAATATGCCAAAAAAAAAAAACAATATAAAAATAAAGAAAAGAATAAAAACCACAAGAAAACATGTATAGGGACAACGAAGCCTAAAAAAGGCGGGGCAGCACACTCATATCCCAAGTTGACCGTAAAAAGTTTAAATGCGCTGAAGTGGCAACTGAAAAACAGAAACAGCAACACAACAACAAGCGAAGCAAAAACATAAATTGAGCATGGGGCATAAACAAACAAATCAAAAAATGAAACAAATTGTAAAAAAGTTGCCCAAGTTTTGTAATTGGTCAAAACAAGAAAACTTGCAACGGGAACAGAATGTCCAAACAGGCGGAACGAACCATTAGGTGGCAGAGGAAACGTCAACATGAAAAACTTTTGCAATGTGTTATTTTTTTTTTTTTTGGTACTTGGCTTTGCAATCCCACATGCAACACCAAATCCAGAAGGAAACTAGCTGACCTATGAACAGCCAGAAGGGCCAAAATTCAGCCCAGAAACAGAAGTGCGGCAAACAAAACGGTTCCAACAAGCCTTTAAGTACTTGCAACCATGTTTTAGTTTTTAAACTATATTTTTAGCTTCATCACACACGAATTTTATGTTTAGTTTTTGCTCTTTTTCCCCCTCTCGCAAAACCACTCTTACCATATCATTATTCATTTCTGGTTGAGCAAAATTAATGAGCTCGACTAAGGCTGGGCAGGGAAAGGAAACGCAAAACTGGAGTTGCTGCTCCTGCTCCTGCGGTTTGTTTGAAGTGGCTTGGCGAAATGAACTTGGTAGGGAATGTCCGGTTAGTTGACTCTGCAAACTCAAAGTGGAATAAATGAACCACACTATAAATTCCAAATGCTTCTGAAAAATATGTTTGTAGTTTTTGGAACGTAATAATGATGCTAATATGCATTTTGATATTAGTTCTTATTGCATAAATTATGAACAATTTGCAGTCGAACTGAGTAAAAAATGAAAGGGAAGTAAGCATTAATAGTGGACATAGTCAAATGTCAAGTATAGTGAGAAATTTCTTATCAATATTACTATTTTTATTTTTTATTTTATTATCATATTATCATATTATCATATTTTTATTATCAAAAAAGATTCTATCTTTCTTGTTGGATCAAAATGACATTAATTAATTTTGACAATGTGGTATAATAAACTATAAATAACTCGTTTCATAACTGGAAATATGTTTCCTTTAAAAATTTCAAATAAAATAATAATAATAATGTTCACATATTTGTCACATAAAACAGAAAAGAGAAACTATATTAAAAAACTTTCAAATCCAGCACGCATCAGTTGTCGAATGCCAGCAGCAGAAAATGTTACCTGGCTTAAATGGAATTTTCACGTTAAAGAAGAAAAACAAAAACTCAAATCGCCGACAAAAGAGCAGAGGTTGCTGTGGTGCCAGCGGGTAGAAGAGAGGATTGTGATTGCAATTTACCGAGTTAGTAGCTGGCTCTTTGTTGTCCCTGGCACGCACAATTAAGCGACTGGGAAACTCATCAAACAAAGCGAATAGCGACGGGAAAATGCGGAAAAACGAATCACAGCTGCGTATACGTAATGTCCGCTGTCCATTTTTGGCTGCCACCCGTATACCACATTGAAGTTGCGTTGCTATGTTGCGTTGCTATGTTGGCTGCCTGAAGAGTACACTAATGGGAACTGAGTTTGTCAGACAGGACTCATCCTGTGGATTTGCTTTTGTGGATTGAAATGATGCACTAGTAATCCTGCAACAGCTACACAGCCATCACACAACGGCAAAAACATTTTAGTAGCAGTGAAAAATGTAATATTATATTAATCCGCTTTTGAAAGCCCAACACAATTGATGAAGTGCATCACATGCGATTCGTTATACCGACAAGTTTGCATTTGTATTCAGATTTGCATTCCCACATTGGGTGCGCCAAAAACAAAAATTACATTTACTTACAACCATGCCACATGCTACTTTGCACGCCATCTATTTTTTATATTTATATATTTGTGTGAATGCTACATTTGTGTGAGGGGAAGGAAATTGGAGGATGTGGAGAGACTGCGTCGACTGTTTGCGTAATGCGCGAGCAGCAGCTGCTTATCGGGTGCACATCATGCGCACGTTATTCCTTCCATTTGTTCCTTCTATCACTCCCCTCGCATATCCGACTGCCATCCATTTGTTTAGCCCCAAGTTTTTGTCTCTGTTATTTTTGCAATTCTGCTTGTTGATGTTGCAGCAGATACAACAACAAAAGGGGGGAGCAGAGAAACATAGAGACATCTTCAGACGTTGCTTCTATTCAGTTGTTTGTTTTCTTTTCTGGGGAAAAGCTAACATTTTGTGTTGGCGAAAACTTGAAATAGCTTTGACACCATTGAAATTACAGGAAAAATATATGAAAATGTCTGGTGGAGAATGAATGTTTTTGTAAAAACGTCATTTCTTTTTTTTTTTAAATTGCGGTATTTTACTCTAGATACTTAATTAACATTTATGAGTTATCTTTCAATAATCTGTATTAATTTTTCCCCTTCTTGAAGATTTTCATCCACTGCAAATGAATGCAATTAAACAAATGCCACAATGTTAGTGAATTCAGTCTTTTGCCTGCTGCAAATGCACCAAGACTGATGAAATCTTGAAGAATAGTTTAAATTGCACAAAAAATGTGGATACAAGCAATACATTGCCGTCAGTATATTTTTTTTTTTTAAAATAAGCTTTGTGACCTTATGAAATAATTAAATTTAATTAGCAATCTCCTGAGTGGTATATTAAATGCATATATTCCAAACACAAGAAAACCTATTTACATCGAATTAATGCAAAAACTGCCAATAGCAAATATTTGCAGAAACTTCAAGAAAGAAAGAAAGAGAGGGGAAAACAAATATTTCTCTATTAACATTAGCAACACGTAATACATTTTTATTGAATCGAAGGAACTGAGAACAAAAGCCAAATCTGGAAACTATTAACAAAGCAAACAAAACAAAGTCAAACAAAATAGTCACCCAAGCTGTAACCTGCCGACAGGCTCTTACACACACAACACAACACAACACAACACACACAGGCCTACAGAGAGACACTTGGCTGCATCTAGAGCCAATGAGTGGAGACGAAAAGAAACGTGAATGAAAATAGGGAATCATTGAGCAACATCCGAAAATATGCAACGAATCGATACCCTATAATGAAATATAGAAAAATATAACAGAGTCAGAATATGACGAAATAGGAAGTTGCAGTATTAAAACGACACAATAGCATAATAATGCCAATGAGGAATTGGTTCATAATACATCTGAGGTTCCATCATATATTAGATTTATTATAGGGTACAACCTCTAAAGGACTACAAATCTGAAACATTGGGTAGAAATGCTGTTGAGTTACTGTCCATTCCAATTAATCTCATATGTGGGAGTCTTAATGTAATGCCACATTTCATGTACTGCCTCCGACTCCGACTCCGACTGCGACCCCCCATGGAGCATGTCAATTGCATCATTAATAATGCCATTTGCTGGTCTACTTCAGGCAAGGTCCAGCTGCCTGGCCATACATTAGGCTACGTGCACAAGCCTGCCACCCAGCTGTTGAGTAATGGCTCACACATGAGCCAAGAGCCTTGCAGACAATGAACTCCAAAGTGAGCCAACTGGAAAGGGAAGAGCTTCAAGGAGAAAGCTTCCCGAATAAGGGAACTTTGCTTATGCTTCCCACCCGTTCTTTTTGCATTCCAGATAGAGAACGTGATCTGCATTGCAAATCTGCTCAGCTAACTTGATTCCCAACTCCAATTTCAGCAGCTGCTCACCTCTTGACCCTCTTACCATATTGCGTATACGCAATTTTCAATTTTGATAAAATTCAATTGATTTCGAGACACTTCTAATGCTCGTAAGCACTTATAAGCTTAGTGTAACAAATAAGCAACTCAACACTGACTACTAAAAGTATAACCCTCCCCAAAAGCTGACGACGTGCATCAATTTACAGGTAGCAATGGGAAATAATAAAAAGATTTATGTGGCGCCTCTCAAGCGTACTCTATTCTCTCGTTAATAACAGAAAATGTACGCATTATGTTGCCAGAAACACATGTGCCTTCCTTCCTCCATTTGCAGGGCCTGTTTGGAACAGGCAAAAGCCATAAATATGCTGATGTTTGTTACGGTTAAGAGCCGGTATTCCCTGGCAATGTGTGTGTGTCATAATTACATTTTATTGCCGAGGCTTTTGGCACTTCTTATGCCAGACCTCATGGAAGATAGATTTCGCATTTCTCCTACGGGTGTTTTGTTTTTCAGATGCCTTTAAATGGGACTACTTAAATTCTTTAAGTAATTTTGGACAGCTTTATTAGCGTCATGAGTGACTCTAACATATAAGCCTTTTTAGAGAATATCTGAATATGTAATCTTTTTACTCACTGACTAAATTAGGCATTAAAGAATTCAAAAGTTTATTGTAGTTGTGGTATATTTAAATATTTAGGAATGCTTACAGTTTCAAATAAGTACTCAAGTTGTGTAAGGAGTATCCTATTTAAGAATGGATTTAAATAAGTTGAGTGCGCGATTGCTAATATTATGCCAGAGGCAACAAAAGCAGCTGGCCATCAAATTTGAAAACTTCGCCTTGGCAAACAAATGAAGCGACTACAGTTTGGTTAATCCGCCAAAACTCCCATTGCCATTACTGGTTCCTCTACAACAAGTCAACAATTGTCCTCTTAGCAGCCAATAAGCCGCACCCAAAAGTCATTGTGCGAAATTCTGAACTGACTGAAGTCAAGGGGATATGGGATGACAGTCTGGACTAGAGTTTTATTGAGTACCGAGATGGCCACAACAAGCGGTAACAAGCACGTAATTGTAATTGTGATAGAAATAGTTATAGTTGGACTGGTATCAAGAATGGTGGTGGCATTTGGCTCTTTTCCAAATTACCCCCTAAGCTGGCGCAATAGTTTACTTTTCTTCTCTCGTCGAAATTTCCATTAGTGTAAAACCATTTTAATATTTAAAATGTCATTTGCTAAGAGAAACTAGCGCAACACAGGATTTTCCGCATAAATAATTCAACAGGCGACAATAATAATATTTAAAATATAAGCTTCATGCTCTAGACTCAGTTCAGCTTACATAATCCAGGTAGAAAGCCGGCTTCTTGGCTTAAGTGCTTTCCATGCGAAAATCCCTTGAAAACTCCGTCAAGTGGATTTGGAGGGAACACATTGACGATACCCACATGAATTTGTATTGGCATCGCTGCAAAGCGGCATAAAATATGCAAATTAAAGTGCAGCCAGGTGAACACTTACAACCAGACTTGTTACTAGACAGAGACCCATTTTACCATATTCATGTTAATTCTCTAGCTCAAGTCGAAGGTGCCCTGAGAAAGTATGCAAGTGTTGGTATCTATCCGAAACTTTAATTCGCTTGAACGGCATTTGCATTTTCCGAATGTTGCGCATACGCCACATGTATCCAAGGACAACATAAGCCAAAAAAGTGTGTGTTTCTTAGTATCTGTATCTGTATGCGGCTAAAGCCATAAATTTTGCTGGCTGAGGCACGTCGAAATTCAAATTTACTTCGTTGGCGCAGAAATCATTCGTATGACTTTTGCCAGCTGGCCAAATGCGAAGGATAAACTCGCAGGAGGGACCACAAATTCCCCGTCCGGCTGTTGCCTGTTGCCTGTTGTTGTATTTGTTTTGATGAAATGCAAATTTATAAGCAGAAAACTTGAATTGAGTTACAGAAAAGCGAGTGGAAACGAAAACATCATAATAAATATGACAAAGCAGGCGGCTAAAAGAACAAAAGATATGCATTGGTTTTCCGATGAAAAACCAACACGAATAGGAAAAGGTTTGCTTGAAATGTTGAAATCTTTAAACTAACAAATTACATATTTTTATATTACGTAACAATAAAAAGACTAACTAATAATTTATACTATTTTTCTTAATGGATTTATATTTAAGCCTATTGACATCTTATAATGTTCAACTACTTAAATATGCCACAAAGCATTGCAAACTTGTTAGACAAAACAGAAAAAGGCAGGTTATTGACCTCGAGGGGCAAGTCTGTTAGTGAATCTACTTTTAATATCCCGGGAGTGTAAGAATGATGACAATGAGTCTCGTCTACGGCGTTGTAAGACCCGAACACCCGTCGTTTCTCTTTTGGTGAGCTGGTTTATAGACAGCCAAAATTGTAGTTGCCATCAGTTTCAGCTTTTGAATTGTTTTACGAAATGGGGATGGAGACGATAATGGGTATTTTTTTGTCTCTTCTTCAGTATGATGTGACTTTAAGCTAAGTCGATTAATTATAGTTCTGCATATATATATATATTCACCAGATTCTCAGCTGTGACAAAATTCTGAACTGAACATAATTCAAAGTAATCTGTTGGCTTGGCTTATCTGCTATCTGCTTATCACCCGGAAAATCCCTCTATTGTATGCTTATCTGAGTCCAATTGAAACCAGAAAGCCTCCTCTGACGACCCAATGCCACTGCCATTCCCAATCCACAAATCACAACAGAACGAGGCAACAGAATGGAAGACTCTCGCACAAAGGGCATAAATGTAATACAATCTGTTATGCCAATGTGAAAAGTAGAAGCGAAAGGTTTTCATATTCAACTTGACACTGAGAAATGATTTCAATTTCTCACTCACGCCTCGTCAGACTCACTCCTATCAGCATGGAAATCCAATTGATGGTGAAATGTTTGTTGGAAAACGAAAATCTGACATCTTTCACTCACCTAAGTTTAACCTGAGTTGAATATTCTGTTCTCAACTTTTACATCTTTTTTATTTACTCTCTCTCCGTCTCTCCGTCTCTTTCTCTTTCTCCCTCTCTTTTTCTCATTTTAGGAAAGTTTTCAGGTTGCCATTGCCATCCGAGTGAGAGTGTTTTTCTGATACTCTTCCCTTTTATATGCAGAATTTTCGTTTTTCATCAGCTTCTGAGAATGAATTGTGTTTTTTATTTTAAATTTACGTCAATTTCCAAATCTGATTTTTCGTTTCCTACCGGAATGGTAGAGCTGGTTCCGAGTACTCACTTTGCTCGATGGGGTAATGGAAATACAATGTTTTTTAAACTTTTTTGATTAGAAAGGGAAAGGGATTGGAATGGGTTGTGGCAAATTGTTTTGCAGCTTAAATCGTTTGCTGTCAATCCCCAAATTGCCGGCTGTTAAAATGATAAACGCTCCATTGGGTTGATAGGCTTCTATTCAGTCCAAACCACCTGAGCTTCTAGCTGGAGGTTGGTAAGAGAAAGGTAGCCAGTGCAACGCTTTTGTGAATGTCGAAGGTAAATCGGATCGGTATCGTATTCAATGATTTTATTGGCTTTTGTGAAGTCTAAGCTGAAACAGAAGGTGTGTCAATTAAATTGAATATTTTCATATATATATGCAATTTGGTTATACGCCCTTTTGTACTTGGCTATGAAATACTTCGTGCGGTATTCTATTATCATTCTGAATTGGTTTGTTTATCAATTTGCGCTGCCAGCAGCAACAAAGCATAAGTCAAATTGTCAATTGTCATTGTTATGCCTACTGCCGACAGTATATTCATATGTTTATTTGTTTATTGATATGCTATTATAAAGTGACCGAAACAGCAACGACTTTATCTTTTAACTAATTGGCTATTATGTGTGGTTATTTGTAGGATAGCGATGCATCTGGAACAGAATCGGAGGGTCAAAGATAAAATGTCGCTCTTAACTCACACAATAAAAATTAGGAAGCTTTGAGGATGAGTTTTGAATCCAGATTTTCTGGAAAATGTGTCCCACATAGAATACCAACGACGGACATAATGATAAACTGACACTCTGACGTTTGTACAAGTTCGTCTGCAGCTCTATCTAGATGCTGACACTGAGCAATGAGCGCAAGTGTTGGGCCAACATGACTGTAGTCCTCTATCCTTTGGGTAGGATAATATGTCCCCCTCTCCCCTGCCTTTTTAGGCAAACGACATCATCATTACGCAACATCCTCAGACTTTTGGCAGGGATCTGCGCCTGAGGCGCACCCATTTGGTGGAAGCGATTGAACCTCAAAATGACGGAGCATATTCAGCATCTACAGATAGTCAAATCAGACTCGGTGCACGTCAACCATTGTGTGAAGTTTGTTGTTAACGATGATTACAGTAGAGCAAAAATATTTTGACTCGTGTTGATTTTTTCACCGCTCTTCTGAGGCCATTTCAACGGTGCGACATATGTCCCTCAAGGAGCCGCTTCACTCTTTGGTGGCATGTGAAAATCGACATCCGCAGGAGGCGACACGTGTTTGTCAGCATGTGAGGCGGTCGAGTGCACAGACAAAGTGCAAAGTATACATAGAAAAAAAGCTTAATATAAATTGAAATGGAATACTCGTTTTATATGTGTTGAAATAAATATATTGCAAATTGTCACAGGTATTTTCGGTTTATGCCTTGTTAGCCTTATCCGGATTGGATTTAGTTTCGCCACACAGTGCGAAATATTTTAAATAAAATGCACGAAATCATCTTTCATTCTTACTCAGAAATATCTCTTGTATTTTAGAATTGACCTTACATATAAATCTGACATTTATTAAATTCCATTCATGCTGTTGCATGTTCTTTTTAAAATCACATATTCTTTTTTATATATATATATACGCCAAATGCAGCTCAATAGCTTTCCTGCTGACAATGCTCTTATTTTTATTTTTATGTTTTTTCTTTGACTGCAAAACAAGCTCGAGCGTTGCATTATTCCTGTTAGATATCTAAAACGGCATCTGACTGTCAAAACTCAATTTGATTTATATGCAAATATAAATCAAACAAAGCTGAAGAGCAAATGCTTTTTGATAGTCAAATGCGGAAGATGGCGAACATAAATTACGGTCATAAAGCAACAAATTTTATTTACTATAATTTCGTTTGGTAAAAATTAGATATTCTACTTTTAATTGCAGTAATTTTAATTTATCAGTACTTACGCATGTTTATTCAAATTTAAATTATTACAAAAAATTATTAATAAAGAAAATTATTTTATTTGTATAATTTCAGGAACGTCGAATTTATAGCCCAAGACACCACATAAGTGTTAAATTTGTTTTGATTGAACTGCGCAAACTCCGCAAACGTCAGTTGAAGGAAGCAGTGCTGCTTCAGTCGCTGCCACTGCCGCTGCCGCTGTCGCTGTCGCTGCTAATATTGACTTCAGCATTTTACCGTTAGCCGCTGCCAGTGAGGTTTTAGTTACTTTGCGGCTCTTGTGCGCAACGCATCGCACCGCATTGCATCGCATAAAAATGCCTTCAATCGGGAAAAAATAGCGTGAGTCGCGATTATTGTAGGCACATCGGCAACAACAACGCCAATAAATATTACCAGCTAGCAGAAGCAGAGCAGAGCAAACATTAACTATCCCGCATTAGAGTCGATGTTTGGCCTCTGTCAAAGGCGTGTAAAAATAGCAAAAATCGAAGTAAGCCAATAAATAAGAAGGCAACAAACTCTCTCTCTGTGTGTGTGCGTAGGTGTGTGTTAGTGTATGCAGTATAATTTGCATGCATAGACACATACAAACGCTATTCTCATACGATATACAATAACAATAGAAGCAATGACTTGTTGTTCCAGCCATGTGGAGTAATATAAAAGACGAGCAGAGATTCATTTCTTATGCATTGATGATTGAATACCCTCGACGAATAGTGTAAAACACGAACTGTGCATATCAGTTGCCATACAATATAATGTTTGGATTTCACTAATATATTAAATCAGTTCAACAAGAACTTTTTTTAATCCAATCAAATTTATAAGTTTGATTTTGTGTTACACATTTAGTGGCAATCCGATATTATCTTTGGCAAGGGTATACGTTGGAGTCTACCTTTGGTGGCAAAACTGAGACCTATTTTAGTTCTGTGTTTGTTTTTTGTTCTAGTGAAATTAACTATTTATTCCCTCTATTGTACACACGCACAACCAAATAATACAATTTTTGAGCATTTCTTTCATGAAGTTTTTATGTGTGACTGTTTTAATTGCTGTCTGGCCTAGTCGAACATTAAAGGGTTTTTAACCTTCAATTATGTGCGTATGCATTTAACCTACTTACCGATTCGCTATGTGGGCTCTTGTGTATACGCTCCACATGGCGTATGAGCAATTTTCTAATTAATTGCTAAAATAACTCGACCGACAAAGGCTGCAAACTGTGCAATAATTTTAAAATGAGTATTTGCTTTAGGGGTTCCTTAACGCTGTTGATTCTTAATGCAGTGTCTGCGCCAGCTTTAGGGAGTGCTAATTAAAAACGAAAACTCAATTTTTGACTACATTTGAAAACACCGCTAGGAATTAAAAGATTAAATCAACATAAGTATCTAAAAAGTAAGTATTAATCTGCTTTAAACCATTAATTTTATCTAGTTTTATCACACACTTAATCTGATGGGCTTATCAAAGATTAAAGTAAGTCGTGGATTTGAACAGAAAAAAAAATAATATGCAAAATTTATATTTTAAGCAACTGGTAACAATTCAAGTAGCTTTATTTTAAAACATAAATTAGACAAACTTTTTAATGTTGCTGATGTAAGCATATTAAATAGCTTTTAAAATGGATTTAAAGTGCAATCAAAGGACTACAAGTGATTACCTTCTGATCATCTGGCAGTACTTGTCGCTTATATCCTGACACTCAATCAACATTTACAGCTGTCGCAAATTCGCATTGAAAGCAATTCATTTGCAAGCAATTGCCCCATGAATCCATATGCTAATCTATCTGTGTACAAGTGTCTGTGTCCCAAGTTGTACTTCACTATATAGCGCCCCTTCTCTCACTGCCTCTCATGCTTCTGCCATTTTGGTTGGCCAAGTGTCACTCTACCTTAAAATGTCCACCCACATGAAAATTGTTGCTTTTAGTTGTCAGTTGGCATATTTCATTATCTGTCAATTTATCAGCGAACTAATGTGGGTTATTGTTTACGTGTTATTTGTATATATTGCTTGTGTTTAAATTTACAATTAAACGGACAGAAAAATAAGCCCATAAGCAGCTGTAGTCATAATAAAAGGATAATAAACGACACAAAAGAGCAAAATTCATGGAATTTTAAATGGATTTAGAAAAATTTACAAATCAGACAGTCGCATTTGACATAATAATGTAAATCATGTAAATAATACGATATTAGAAAAAAGAACAAAGGTGATAAATGTAAGAAGATTTATCAGGATATTAACAGTTTAGATAAAGTCAATTCACATTACGCATACGCAACGAGTGCACATGACTCTAAGTAGTTGTCGGATATTCTAACATGGGTGGCTGTCTGTGTGTGTGTGTGTGTGTGTAAATGTGACGTCAATGTACCATCATAATAATTGCTAGCGCAATTTTGTGGCACTTAAATCGCGCGATATCCATTTGGGGTCAACGTGCATGTGGTTGTTGGGAGAAAAGAGAGGGAGAGGGAGAGCGAGAGAGAGCGAGAGAGAGAGAAAGCGCTTTGTACTTTCATCTATGTTCTTGCCTATGTTCAGGATTGTTACACCCACATTTGGATATAAAAGCAAACACTTTTGCAGAAATGTTCATAATATTATACGAGCGTGGAATCCACAAAACTGGTATCTAAATATTTTTAGATTGCATCGTGAAAATATATATAATATTTTTTCATGTACGCTTTGGTATGTTTGTATACATTTTTACTGTTTCCATATGTTTTCTGTTTATATTGACCACCACAACTAATTTACACAACTGATCTTTTACATCGCATATTTTGATTTACAATGAAAAGATGGAATTAACTCTTAAAGTATTTTACATATGTATATCAGAAGAAAAATCGAATTGAAATGTACGATTTGATAAACACTATTTTTCAATACACATGTTGGATTATTGTTCTTACAACTTTCTAAGTCCAGGAATGAAGACCTTTTGAATTTGGCAAATGTCGTGCCTAACACGCAAACGAACCCACATCAAGGCAGCAAAGCAAAAACGCGAAGTATCTGTGACAATTTGTTAACATATTTCAAGCCATGTAAGGGGCATTCACAATCCGCATTCCACATTGCATAGTGACTATTATATCTATGTATTTTGTGCACTCCAGCTGTGCACCCGACCGCTTGACACGCTGACAAACACGTGTCGCCTCCTGCGGTTGTTTATCTCCACATGCCACAAACGACAGACTCTTCGCAGGGAGTCGCATGGGGCGAAGAGACTCCTTGAGTGACATATGTCGTGCCGTTGATATGGCCACAGACGAGCGCTGAAATGTCAACGTGGTGTCGAGAAAAACACAAAAACAACCACATTTTACTGTGCTGTCATCATCATTAACAACAAACCTGGCAGAAACGTATGCCGTGCATTTGGTCCTGATTTGACTATCAGTAGTTGCTGAATATGCTCCGTCATTTTGAGGTTCAATCGCTTCCTCCAAAAGGGGGCGCGCCTCAGGCGTAGATCCCTGCCAAAAGTCTGAGGATGTTGCGTAATGATGATGTCGCTTGCCTAAAAGGAGAGGGGGGACATACACTTGCCCCCAAGGAGACCCAACACTTGTACAGATGTCAGAGTGTCAGTTTGTCCTTATGTCAGTCGTTGGTATTCTATGCGGGACACATTTCCAGACAATCTGGATTCTATACTCATCCTCAAAGCTTTCCTCTGTGTGTTGAATGATTTAAGGACGACGTTTCAAATGTTTGTCTTTGACCCACAGACTCAGTTCATGTTGCATTGAGGTCACCCAACTACACACATAAATAAGCCAATTAGTTAAAAGATGCAGTTGCAGTTGTTGCAGTTGTTTGTCAGTAAACAAGAAAGCATATGAATAAACTGCCCGCAGTTACCAAAATAATAACAACTTACATTTTGACTTTTGTACTGTTTGCTGCTAAAAACTCAAACTGAATATTTTATAACCTTAAGGTAGAACAAAGAATTTAATCAATTTCAGATATATATATATAAAGTTTCTTGAGTTGAGTGTGTTTGAAAATTGTCTATGAATGTAGATGAGTAAATAAATCCAAGAATATTTATATACACCTTTTGTGTACTCAATTTCATTTCAAAACATCATTTTTTTCGCTCAAATAAACAATTCCATTTTGTATAAACATTTGTAGCTATTTTCACTGCTTTGATTTAGTCAGATATCCAGAACCAGCTGCCTCCGCTATAATAGAACTTGTTCTAGTACCGTTAGCTTTTAGAAACAATTCAGAATTATGATAAGCAATAAACTGTTTACACGAAATTAAGTACTACAAACCTATTTATAGCTACGAGATAGAAGCTCATCGATTCTAAATTCGGCGTTGACCTCAGTTCTTCATTAAAATTCATAAATAATTTGGGCGACCATCTGTTTAAATTTTAGCGTAGTCTTGACAAAGTCCAATACGACCATTTAATGCGATAGCGATCAGAATTACCTTCGACAGCCACAAAATCGTACCACAGGATACCTCCAGGCAAAGCAGCTCAGGTGGTTTGGACTGAATAGAAGTCTATCAACCCAATGGAGCGTTTATCATTTTAACAGCCGGCAATTTGGGGATTGACAGCAAACGATTGAAGCTGCAAAACAATTTGCCACAAGCCATTCCAATCCCTTTTCCTTTCTAATGAAAAACAGTTCAAAAACATGCTATTTCCATTGCCACATCGAGCAAAGTGAGTACTCGGAACCAGCTCTACCATTCCGGTAGGAAAAATCAGATTTGGTAATTGACGTAAATTTAAAATAAAAAACACAATTCATTCTCAGAAGCTGATGAAAAACGAAAATTCTTCATATAAAAGGGAAGAGTATCAGAAAAACACTCTCACTCGAATGGCAATGGCAACCTGAAAACTTTCCTAAAATGAGAAAAATAGAGGGAGAAAGAGAAAGAGACGGAGAGACGGAGAGACGGAGAGAGAGTAAATGAAAAAGATGTAAAAGTTGAGAACAGAATATTCAACTCAGGTTAAACTTAGGTGAGTGAAAGATGTCAGATTTTCGTTTTCCAACAAACATTTCACCATCAATTGGATTTCCATGCTGATAGGAGGGAGTCTGACGAGGCGTGAGTGAGAAATTGAAATCATTTCTCAGTGTCAAGTTGAATATGAAAACCTTTCGCTTCTACTTTTCACATTGGCATAACAGATTGTATTACATTTATGCCCTTTGTGCGAGAGTCTTCCATTCTGTTGCCTCGTTCTGTTGTGATTTGTGGATTGTGAATGGCAGTGGCATTGGGTCGTCACAGGAGGCTTTCTGGTTTCAATTGGACTCAGATAAGCATACAATAGAGGGATTTGCCGGGTGATAAGCAGATAGCAGATAAGCCAAGCCAACAGGTTACTTTGAATTATGTTCAGTTCAGAATTTTGTCACAGCTGAGAATCTGGTGAATATATATATATATATGCAGAACTATAATTAATCGACTTAGCTTAAAGTCACATCATACTGAAGAAGAGGCAAAGAAATACCCATTATCGTCTCCATCCCCATTTCGTAAAAAAATTCAAAAGCTGAAACTGATGGCAACTACAATTTTGGCTGTCTATAAACCAGCTCACCAAAAGAGAAACGAGGGGGTGTTCGGGTCTTACAATGCCGTAGACGAGACTCATTGTCATCATTCTTACACTCCCGGGATATTAAAAGCAGCTTCACTAACAGACTTGCCCCTCGAGGTCAATAACCTGCCTTTTTCTGTTTTGTCTAACAAGTTTGCAATGCTTTGCGGCATATTTAAGTAGTTGAACATTGTTAGATGTCAATAGGCTTAAATATAAATCCATTAAGAAAAATAGTATAAATTATTAGTTACGTAATATAAAAATATGTAATTTGTTAGTTTAAAGATTTCAACATTTCAAGCAAACCTTTTCCTATTCGTGTTGGTTTTCCATCGGAAAACCAATGCATATCTTTTGTTCTTTTAGCCGCCTGCTTTGTCATATTTATTATGATGTTTTCGTTTCCACTCGCTTTTCTGTAACTCAATTCAAGTTTTCTGCTTATAAATTTGCATTTCATCAAAACAAATACAACAACAGGCAACAGGCAACAGCCGGACGGGGAATTTGTGGTCCCTCCTGCGAGTTTATCCTTCGCATTTGGCCAGCTGGCAAAAGTCATACGAATGATTTCTGCGCCAACGAAGTAAATTTGAATTTCGACGTGCCTCAGCCAGCAAAATTTATGGCTTTAGCCGCATACAGATACAGATACTAAGAAACACACACTTTTTTGGCTTATGTTGTCCTTGGATACATGTGGCGTATGCGCAACATTCGGAAAATGCAAATGCCGTTCAAGCGAATTAAAGTTTCGGATAGATACCAACACTTGCATACTTTCTCAGGGCACCTTCGACTTGAGCTAGAGAATTAACATGAATATGGTAAAATGGGTCTCCGTCTAGAAACAAGTCTGGTTGTAAGTGTTCACCTGGCTGCACTTTAATTTGCATATTTTATGCCGCTTTGCCGACTAGTCTTTCAGTTGCCATTTCATTCAAATCATACAAAGACAAGTCATGTGGATGTCGTCAATGACTCTCTCTAAATCCTCTTGACGGAGTTTTCAAGGGATTTCAGGAAGCCTCTTTTATACCAGGACTGTCGAAGGTTTCTTGTATTCTATTATTATTGTCGCCTGCTGAATTATTCACCCCGGTCGTAAAATACTGTGCCTCGAAATTTTTGCTTTTGAGAATGATATTTTAAATATTAAAATGGTTCAACCCTGATGAAAATTTCGACTAGAGCAAAAAGTGAACGACAACTATTACCAACATACGCCATGCGCCAGCTGAGATGAGCATTTGGAAAAGAGCCAACTGCCATAGCTTTGAAACCACAACTATTTCCCTCACAATTACAATTATGTCCCGGCTGTTGCGGCAATAAAAGTCTAGGCCAGCCACTCCTTCCGATAGTAGCAGGAACAGATGTCACACAGTTGCTCAGTGAACACTTCTCACAATGATTTTGGGTGCGGCTTATTGGCTGCTAAGAGGACAATTGTTGATAGGTTTGGGGCGGAGTTCCGACAGTTTAGTCGCTCCATTTGTATGCCAAGACGAAGTTTTCTAATTTCACAGCCTGCTGCTTTGATTATTGCTGTTCGTTTTTGTTGCCTCTGACAATCGAATACACAAATGTAGAGCACTTTGTACACTCAACTGATTTAAATCAATTCTTAAGTATGAGCAGTGCGGAACGTCACAAATTGAACAACGTTAAAACTTGTTTGTAATTATCAGCGAATTTTCAGTATAAAATCAGTCAACATGGCATAGCTCTTAGCAACTTAATAATAAATTGAATATGACATTTGTGTGAAAACATTAATTATTTACAATAATAAAGCAGTCTAAATTACTATCCATACTCGTCAGGAAGAGAAGTGTGAAATCTATCTCAGCTGAGCTCTAGCATAAAAAGTACCAACTGCCTCGGCATTAAAATGTAATTATGATGTGTAACACATAAACCACACACAGCACCACACACACTGCCAGAGACTAAAGACTCTTAACCGTAACAAACATCAGCATATTTATGGCTTTTGCCTGTTCCAAACAGGCCCTGCAAATGGAGGAAGGAAGGCACATGTGTTTCTGGCAACATAATGCGTACATTTTCTGTTATTAACGAGAGAATAGAGTACGCTTGAGAGGCGCCACATAAATCTTTTTATTATTTCCCATTGCTACCTGTAAATTGATGCACGTCGTCAGCTTTTGGGGAGGGTTATACTTTTAGTAGTCAGTGTTGAGTTGCTTATTTGTTACATTAAGCTTATAAGTGCTTACGAGCATTAGAAGTGTCTCGAAATCAATTGAATTTTATCAAAATTGAAAATTGCGTATACGCAATATGGTAAGAGGGTCAAGAGGTGAGCAGCTGCTGAAATTGGAGTTGGGGATCAAGTTAGCTGAGCAGATTTGCAATGCAGATCACGTTCTCTATCTGGAATGCACAAAGAACGGGTGGGAAGCATAAGCAAAGTTCCCTTATTCGGAAAGCTCTCTCCTTGAAGCTCTTCCCTTTCCAGTTGGCTCACTTTGGAGTTCATTGTCTGCAAGGCTCTTGGCTCATGTGTGAGCCATTACTCAACAGCTGGGTGGCGGGCTGGTGCATGTAGCCTGATGTATGGCCGGGCATCTGAACGTTGCCTGGAGTAGACCAGCAAATGGCACTATTAATGATGCAATCGACATGCTCCATGCTGGGTTGGAGTCGTAGTCTGAGTTTGAGTCGGAGGCAGAAAATGAAATATGGCATTACATTAAGAATAATTGCTATGGGCAATAATTCAACAACATTTCAACCTAATGTTTCACATTTGTAGTTTTATCGTGGAGAGAATTTGAATGCTTAATTATTTTAATAAGCAACTGAACATCACAGATGTGTTTTGTTTTGAAGGTATTATGATATTTATATCAACGTAAAACTTAGTCGCATATTCTTAGCAGTTTCTCGCTAATTCCCAAAGTCGGTTTTTTACGTATTTTCACGTTTTTTTTTGCGTTTCTTTTCCTCTCCACACATTGTCTCTACACGCTGTTAAGTGGCTCTCTAGGGCGGTTGATGTGTGTGCTTGTGTGTGTGTGTGTGTAAGAGTGTGTTGGCAGGTTACAGTTTTTGTGGAGCTTTTGTTTAACTTTGCTGTTTTGTTTGCTTTCTTAATAGTTTCCAGATTTTGCTTTTTTCTATGTTCTTTTTTCTGCATCCCCGACGTCCAATCCAATAACAATTTATTACGTGTTGCGAAGGTTAATTGACAGCAACTTTGCATTTCTCTCTCTCTCTCTCTCTCTCTCTCTCTCTCTCCCTCTCTCTCTCGCACACTCTCTCAGTGTCTCATCGTCTCTGTTTTAGTTTACTGTTTATTGAAAATTTATACACGTTACTAGGTTTGCTATGTGCTAAGATACTCCAGAGTTCACTAATTAAATTTCATAATTTAATAATATGTCGCAAAAGTAATCTTAATAAGTATAAGACGAAGACAAAATGATGGTTTATGGCAACATTTTGTGACGATAATCATTGTGCAATTTAATTGTTCATAAAACTTTTGCCTGTGCCTGTTGCAACACAAGTGAAATTCCAGAGAACGTCAGAAAATGAAGCAAAAAATATATTAGAGGATAGAGAAAACTTTTAAAGTTTCTTAAAGTCTTCAAGAAAGTGAGGGAAAAATAGTTTCTAAATATTTTTAAAATTAATTCAAAACTACAAAACATTCCATATTTCATGTGTTAATATTTTCACCTGTTATTTTCATTTTGTTTTGCTTGTAAATAACGTACATTTTTCGCCAACAAGAAATGTTAGTTTTCCCCAGAAAAGAAAACAAACAACGGAATAGAAGCAACGTCTGAAGATGTCTCTATGTTTCTCTGCTGCCCCCCTTTTGTTGTTGTATCTGTTGCAACATCAACAAGCAGAATTGCAAAAATAACAGAGAGAAAAACTAAACATTTGGATGGCAGTTGCACATGCGAGGGGAGTGATAGAAAGAGCAAATGGAAGGAATAACGGGTGCATGATGTGCACCCGATAAGCAGCTGCTGCTCGCGCATTAGGCAAACACACGACGCAGCTCTCTCCACATCCCCCTTGAACACACCTCCTCCCACACACACAAAAATGTAGCATTCACACAAATATTTAAATATAAAAAATAGATGGCGTGCAAAGTAGCGTTTGGCATGGTTATAAGTAAATGTAATTTTTGTTTTTGGCGCAACCATTGTGGGAAAGCAAATCTGGAAAGAGTTCATAACACACAAGCAGTGCTTTTTGGTATAACGAATCACATGTGATGCACTTCATCAATTGTGTTGGGCTTCCACACGCGGATTAATATGTTCAATTTTACACTGCTACTTAAAGTTTTTGGCGTTGTGTTTGTCTTTGTGGCTGTTGCAGAATTATTAATGCGTGGTTCAGTTATTGCATACTTTCATCGTACGTATGCTCTCATCCTGTCTGACTTACTCAATGCCTACGCTCTTCACTATCCATTGAATACTTTACTACCCAGCTTATAGAGATCATCAGAGTGCTGCTGACTAAAAGGCAACATATCCCACTTCAATGCAGTTGAAAGGATGCCGGGCAAAAAATTTCGAATACGCAGCTGTGATTCGTTTAAGCTTCCTGTGCGTGTGAGTTCGTCCGTAGAGCCTTTCCGCGCTTTCCCGTCGCGCATCGCTTGGTTTGATGTTTTTTCAGTCGCTTAATTGTGCGAGCCACTGACAACAGAGAACCAGCGATTAACTCAGAACTCAAAAAATGTCAATTACAGCCTACCTTCTACACTCTACTTCAGCCACACTCCACTCCAAGCACACTCCACTCCAAAGCTGATCCTGTTGGCCATTCAACCATGTGGCTTTGCTCGTTTGTAGGCGATTTTAGTATTTGTTTTTTCACTTTACCATTGAAATTGCATTCAAGCGTGCTAACATATTCTGCTGGTGGCACTCGAAATTTGATTCGTGTTGGCATTAAAAGACTTTAAAAATCGTTTTTAATTACTTTTTTATATTAGGATTATGCAGCAATTTGTATCGGACATAAACTAACATATTTGAAATTAATTGAAACGAAATTCTCTACTTTTTCTTTTTCCTGTAATCAAACGAATTAAAGTATCCAAGTCTTGCTGTTTCTATTGTGACCCGATTTCATTGCCACTTATCGATTTTCTTGCAATCGTTACGAACAACTGCGACCCAATTTGAAATCCCTTTTGTTTGATTCCTTCTTTTTTCTCTCCCATTTTTCCATTCACAAATAAATAGGAATAAGGATAAACAAATTTACTTCTCACTCTATTTGTTTTATATCCATTGATAGTTAGCTATTTCCTCATCTGCTTCTTTTCTCCTTTTATTATGCAAGAATAACTACTTTCGTACCATATGCCATATTATAGCCCACAATTTAGCATTTAGCATTTATAGTTTGGTCCATTTCTTCCACTTTCCGTTTGCAGAGTCAACTAGCCGGGTATTTTCTAACAAGTTAATTTTGCCAGACTACTTCAAACAAACCATGGCAGCAGCTGCCTTCGCTTCCGCTCTTGTCTCCTCCTTCGCTGTTGCCTTTGTCTTTGCCTCTCTCCAAGTCTCAGTCGAGCTCATTAATTTTGCTCAAGCAGAAATGAATAATGATATAGCCTTGCGAGAGGGGCGAGAGGTGAGATACCATTAAACGTTAAATTCGTGTGTAATTAATACAAAAAATTCACATTAAAAATATTAATGGTAGTAAGTTCACTCTAACTCGAATATATTGCATGGTCCGTGTGTGTACATTTATTTGTGCTACATTGTTTTCCATGCTGGCTGGCTCATAGTTCCCATAGTTTCCATATTTTTTTGCATTTGTTATTGTAAAGTCATATTCAAAAAAATAAAAAAGGAAACTGCAAAAGTTGTTAATTTTGACATCTCATTTAACTTTTCCGTTTCCCCTTTGTAAGTCTTCTGGCTCTTCCGAATTAAAAAACTGTTGCACATATTATAATTTTTGTATTTTATGTTATACATTTTTTCCCAATATAACTGTGTATATTTAAACTATATGTGGACAACTTGTGGCAAGTGTGGCAAGCGTGTTCCATTTATAACGCTCATGTGATAAAAACTGAAATATGAGTTAGTTGGAATTGGTTTTTTTAATGAGATAATTAAGTAAGTAAAAAAAATGCTGAAAGACCAACAGTAAAAATTACCACAAAGGCAAAAATCTGCAATGTTAGGGAATGGACTGGATAAAAAAGCTACGGCATCTAATATTGTATATGGGTTTATATAACATGTGTTCAACGACAACATTTTATGAATTAGTGGTAGTTTAGTTTGGATGAAAGTAAAGTCAGAGGATTAGCAAAGGTATACCAAATGCCACATTTGCAATAGAACAGAATAGGACTGCATAAATGTCGTATTTTCTGAGATAAAATTTAAATTCAATATTCAAATTAATTAGCAATTAAAGGAACGGTCCAAAATCTCACTAACTGACTTCCAAAAATTCATGGAATCTATGCCAATTTTTTAAATCAATTTGAATAGAAAATGTCAGTTAATGTTTCCAATTTAATAAATTTTTATTATGTTTTATATAACTATCTAAAGAGTGTATTTACTATCTTCCCATAATATCTACTTTTTTATGAGTAGTTAAGCAAAAAAGAATGCAAAAAGAATTAAATAAATATTGCAGTTCTGGATTCAGGGCATATTTCACCTTAGAAGTCTGAAATATTACTATACTTTGCTTTATTCTACATATTTCTTGCCCATTCTAAATTTTAAGATTTTATAAGCTTTTGTTTAACTTTACCACACGATTGCAAAATAAATATATGTGTTTTGAAGAACTTGCAAATTAAAAAAACCCATTGCTTGACTTTATTATCATTATTTATTGAAACTGGTTTCGACACTTGTTCTTGTATGTAATCAACTTGCTCTTGACTCAAACTTTTGACAAGGAAGTAAACTTTGCAATTTCCACCAAACTTCACAGCCAATTTAGGAAACCTCTCCCCTCTCTCTTCAACTGAATGCAGCCAACTTCCGCTTGTTGCCAATCCGACGCATGTCCTGACCAAAAGGCGCAGCGCTGCCATTTTCAGAGTGCTTGCAATTGAAACTTTTCAAGGGCATCGCAATATAAAGTTGAGAATGAGAGAAACACTGCAAGGGAATAAAAAAAGAAGCAAACCAGGTAAAAAAACATCGAAACTGAGTCTGAGTCGAGGCGAATACTTGACTTGGTGACAACATCATTTCCAAAATTGCATGGCAGCGAATTCGCTACAATTGAAAGTTCTTGTCAGGCGATATAATAATTAGCAATTAAATTGCTGCCATTAATTAGACGACAAAAAGAGCTGTGTAGCTTATAGCCATGTGACATTTTGATTAAAAGCAACATTAAAAAGGTTCAAACGAGAAAACATTAAAATACGGAAACTTACGCAAATTGACACTGGTGGCAAAAGTTTATGCACAACAGTTTTATGAAATAAATCATATTTTAAAGATTTGTTCGCAATACAGGAAAATGTTGAGAAATGATTATATGGCTAAGCGGAAGGAAGTGTCGGGGGTAGTGGAAAGGGGAAAGAAAATAATAGCAGGAAGTGCTCAACTTGGCCGACAAATTTGCATTGTGTAAATTGCTTCCGTCGTTGTGCAAATTTTCAGCCCTGTTAAGGGGTTGTGCTGATTCTTGAGATACGTCAAGACAAGGTACATTGTTGGAAAAACAAACACTGAGATAAATCACAATCCGAGAGCTGTCCGCCTCCTTCAACAACATTTCCCTGTTTCTCTGCAATTTTAAAGAATTGCAAGCTTGTGTTTCGTTTTAGATGAATAATTTCGTCCCCAAATTTAACAAATTAATTCAGAGTTCTCTTTAGACATTTGCACAATTATCGAAAATCTTTCTGCACGTTTGGACATTAAAAAAAGCATTTACGAGGGGTCCAAGTTCTTTGTTTTAAGAAATTATTTTAATTTATGCGTTTTTTATTGGCCAGGATTTTTTTTTATGGGATAGGATAGGTTTTATGCTCACGTCCGTTGTTTTTTTTGAGTTTCCAGCAAATTCGACGATTGTTTACTCGATTTTCTGTTTTATTTTCGCACTTTAATACGAATAGAAATGTACGGCAATATACAAATATGAACAACAAATATGAATTGGATGGAATTGCCATTTACCGTCTATCCTGAGCATCATGTATTTTATATTATTATATTATATATTCAGAACTGTTGAGTTAGCATTTCGTTTTTCTCCGCTCACACTGTTTCAAGTAATATCTTTTCCTCAACCAAGGTCCAGCTCCTAAACCAGCTGATCTTCAAGTTTCAATGAGCAACTAATAATTTAATTTATTTATGAGAAGCCTCAATGTTATTCAGTTAATACGCAAAAGGCAAAATGTGCCATTAAATTTCTACTTGGTTGTTGCTACTTAGGTTTGTTTACGGCAAATAAAGCAAGGGGAGGGAAAGACAACTAATGGAAGCCGCTCGACTTTTGTTCAGTTGAGTGCCTCAGGTAGATGTAATCAAATTTCCGTGGCATTAAGATTTCCTTTCACTTTATTTACGTGGCTACGAATTCGCTTCGGAAAAACCGATGAGCGGCTTGCCACCTCTTCTGAGAAATTGTACATTTGAATGCAAGTTGACGCAGTGCTTCAACGTAAACATAAACTCTTCATCAGATTATAAGAGTGAAGTACATGCAAACAAGTGAATCGGGATAAAAACTTTGCCATACTGTGGTACATTGAATTGGATAAATGAACGGGCAAGCGCTTCAATCGGATTCTGTTTAATCCAGAAATGTAAACAAACCTTCCATGACAATAAAAGGATTCGCTGGGGACACAATTTTCTGCGTGTGCATGTGTACATTAATATAAAGTAAAGAGTAAACACTGAAACAGGCTCCGAGATCGTATAACCAGGCTCTGGAGTCCGAATTTGGCATCTTTTTATTTATTTTACTTCTTCCTATAAAGGGGACTTTTGTGGGTGTTTCTGTGCGTGTGATGTGGTCCCTGTGCACTCATGTAACCACACAGAAATCCCTAAATTAAAAGCTCGCCGAGTAAATATTTGTTTGGCTAAAAAAGTAAAACAACCAGAGACAAACCCTGCAGTAGCTGGAATGAAAATTTAATTTAAGTCAAAGAGACATACCATCAAAGAGTCCAAAATCTGGAGGCTTAAATTCGTATGGTTCAAGAATATTTACAAAAAAATCTCAGCTAATATTCGTACAGATTCGGCATTAGAAATTTAAAATTTCCTAAAAATCGAATAAATTGATATCGAAGGTATCATAGTATATTGGTTTTTTGTAATGTCCTTCTGTATGACAACAACTTTTTTCGACACTTTTAGAGACTGGTATGTCAAAGTGTAAAAATAGGAGTGATACTTTCTTTAGCTAGCTATTAAACCGATAAGATCGATAATTGCAAATCGATTAGGAAACATAAATAACTCTCCGCTTTTTTGAGTTAAAAATAAAAGAATAACTAATAAATAAGCCTATATTTCAGAAATATATAGAGAATATCAGAACCCATAAATCCGCATATTTTCAGCAATTTCCAAACTTAAAAAGTTACTTCGACCCTAGAAATCTTCCAAGCTAGGGTTACCAAATCTTAAATGTATTTTACTGGTAACTCCCTAAGAGATCGATAGAAAAAAAGATGATCTTCGCCTCGCCAAACTGATACGTCATGTATTTTACGCAATTTAAAAGATACATTACCCAAATTTAAATAGTATATTTCAAATAACAGTTAAAAAATCAGGACAACCGTTAACAGCTTATATATTCGTATTTAAGAGATAGACTTTCCAAATTTGGAAGTAGATTACTAACAAAGTTATCCATTTTTTTTTATATATCCCTTAGTTTAATAGCTACAGTTGTCAAGCTTGGAAACGTTTCCAACAATTATTTACGGTATTTCTTGGGTGCACCAACCCTTTTCTTTGTTACCAGTTATCAGCAAATATAACTTATGGTATCAGAGTATATCGCAGTCGGTGATATCCAACTGTAAAGTTTAACTGATTCCAGTTACATATTTTGAGAGTTTATTGCAACGAAAAGGAGCGGTTTCTGCCAGCTCCTTGTATACACATCGTATTTGACTTATCTTTGCTTTCCCTTTGCAGGCACTGCTGTGAAACTGGGATACTGAAATACTGGGATGATGCACTAGAAGTGAAAGGCGGATTACTTGGTAAATATAATTTGGCAATTATATTGTGCTTCTAGAAATCCGGGGAGTGTTAAACAAAGTATGTGAATTAAATTGGGTTAGTTATATGTGCGACAACAGTCCAAGCAAATGACCGTAACTTAAATCTGATTCCTGTACAGATTTTAGCATGTCATCAACAGAAGCCATGCATAATTTGCGCTCCCTTTGAGGGAGTGCAACGCCAACTTATTGTTTCAAATTGGAAGCATATTCTGCTGCTGCATCCAGAGAAACTTCCTTGTCCCAAATATATTACATATTTGAAATTTTCCAGCTACAACCTGACATTTCTCTCTCTTTGATTGTGTTCCAATGGGTATTCAATAAATTGCCCAAATTGCATTAAATTCACTAAACCAGCAGCAGATGACAAAGGGGCGACAGGGAAATCGACAACCGCCAAACAACCACACAACAAGCAGCAAAGGCCGTAGTACCCCCCCTTCCTACCTATCGTGCTGAGTGTGCGTTTAATGCAGCTCAGCTTGTGGCATGTGTCCATCAGGCGAACTGTGCTATACATTTTTTAAATCGGTTGCTGTTGCTGCTAATTGGCTGGGTAAGAGAATGTGATCCCTTTAATGTATTTTGGGATGAACCACAGCCACAACTTAAATACATTTTATCAGTTGTTTATTTCCACCTGGCTCGGAATTTATTTGGGGCATTAGTCATCCTCGCATACATTAATATTTCGCAATACTCCAGACAGACCCCAAGGACACTCAGCCTAACCATTATATAAAACACAGTTAATAAAATGCGCTGTTATGTAAATATTATCCTGGGATTTATTCCCTACTCTGTCTCACTCTGTTCCCTCCACCCAGAAAATATATATAATACAATTAATGAGTTTTGTTTTAAGTACCAGACTGAGAAGCTGCTATCAGAGTGCGGTGTTTATACATGGTATTTTTAAATCCAATTTTGAGTTTTTGCTAACGATGTTATCAACATTGGGGCAATAGCGAACAAAGAGGAGTTCAAAAATAAAAGCTTATTTTTCATTAAAATAATGAGAACCAATTAAATAAATTAACCACTCCTCTTTTGTTTACATTGTTGTAATCATTATTTTTAATTTAATTGCTATGCAATATGAGCTCAAATATCGCTGCAATCAAATTATTAATATGCTTAATTTTATTGTAAATGAACTAAAATTAAATTAAGATGTTATTATTTTAATAAAAACTTGTTAAATAAATATATGTAATTTGTCAAAAACTTTTTTATTTTTATTTGCATTTAACTTGCAATTGATATATATTTATGTTGCTGATTAATGTGGCACCACCAATAATTATTATAATTAGCATTTGCAAAATAAAATGAACATAATTTCAAATATATTGAGCTTATCATCTCCACACATCGGATGAATAACATATTCATTCTAAGGCACCTTATCATACCCAATTTGTGATATTGCAGTTGCCTTATAATTAAATTTCGCCTCGCTTCAAACACCGCACATTGTTCGGGTTGTGGCTAAAAACTTTCTACCATGGAGCACATGCATACAATTTAATTTCACTCTTTCCCCCAGACTATCATCTCTCTATCTTTGTTTTTTTGTACAATTTAGAACTTCAATTTGGCCGTCGGGTTAAAAGGCATGTTGCACTCGATTTTGTTGCTGTTGGTGTTGTGGTCTGCCCAGGAAACACGCTTCAAAGCGCAGAGTCAGCTTAAAGTGTCGGCCCCTCCGTGCATCTGCCGGCCAGGTGGGTTGTGGACTGTCTGGCACAGAGTGACGGACGGACGTGCAGTGATGTGGGTTAGGGCTGTATCAGCTTTTCTACAGTACTGACCCGGTAGAAAGGACTAGCCATTAAAATTTTGTTTTTCTTCACATGACATATGTGCTAACCAGGACTTTTAAAGTGTGGCTACAAGTCCATCCACATGTGAAAGTGTCAATCACACGCCCTGTGATTGCCACCCACAAGGCCGCTCATGCCCCAATATTCCTTTTATTACGATTATCATATTTTACGAGTATTCTTCATAATGAATAAAAACAGTTTGTTCTTATTGTTCCTTTGTCGTTTTTACAGCTTTTATATAAGGTGAAAGTTGCTGTTGTTGTTATTAAAATCACAAAAGAGCAGGAAAATGAAATTTTAATTAACTTTATTGTATTAATTTGCTGCATTTTTGATGATGCGGCAAAAATATTTGGTTGTCAGCCTCACTTTGATGGCGCAGCGGTTAAATATATATAGTATGTCTCCTTCGTATGAGGCTCAATTAAAATTTATCAAAGTGACCAATCGCTGCATTCATAATTTGAGTAATTTTAATAAAATAAAGTTCTTAAAATAAAACTACCTTAAACCCAACATTAAATAGTAAATTTACCAATACTTAAACATCAACCAAAGCCAAAGCTGTTAACTTCAACACGTATAAGTTTTTGTGGTCAAGAAAATGAGGCTGAAGTAGTTGGAGGACTGATTTTCCACAGGAAGATAAATCTTTGACATGAGGCTAAGGAGAATTTTATGTAAATGCGGATTAAATAAGTAGATTTTACATCCCTTTCTTAGAAAAGCTTCAAAAACTAAGTTGATATAAGATTTTTTTAAACAGTACAAATATAGGTTTTATTTGTGTAAGAATTGTGGAACACTAACGAAGTTCGTTTAGTGTGTGAGTTGGCACATGGCACAAACGATTCAAAGTCTTACGCAAATGCGTTTGCAATTTGTTACTTTTGCCGACATCCGCATTAAGCCTACATCCAAATAAAGCATTTGGGAAATTTATTTTTATCGCTCTCTGAAAGCAAATCCAAGTGGCATGTCATCTTATCCTTTCCTGTCAACTACAATCATCAAACAGCAATCACTTCGAATTCAGTCATATCCCGTCTCGCATTAACCCTCTGAGTTTCGACATCTGCTGTTTGCCATACTTTTCGCAATGTTTTATTTATTCAGAATAATTTTTTGTTATTCTTGCTTTTTATTCATACCTTTCACACGGCAGCAGCCACAATCATAATGCCTTGAGGCCTGCGTCTCAACTTTGACATTCCCGTATCGCTTTTTTATGCCTCGCCTTTTATTGCGTGCCATTACTTTAATATTCTCGTGCCTCCAGTTCGATTCTGCTCACAGCAATCGATGAAGGAACAGGGGGAGTTCGTTGTAACCACACACACACATTCAGAGGGTCTTGTGTGTGTGGTTGGCACTCTCAGTTGAGCACTGCCTGCCTTTAATGTATTTCAATTATTTTTATTGGCTTATCATAAATTATAATGCCCTCTGCGCTTGGCTTCTATATTTTTCCTGGCTCCTGCTCCTGCTCCTATTTCTTTCTTATTCCAGTTAGCTTTACATTTTTACAGTTATTTTGTTATTTCATTCCCCTTGACTTATTTTCGCTTTGGCCAGGACTGAAACACATGTTGAGTCTTTTTTTTAGCATTGCTGCTTATTGAAAAACTTTGATA
Source organism: Drosophila demipolita (assembly GCA_035042405.1). NCBI lineage: Eukaryota > Metazoa > Arthropoda > Insecta > Diptera > Drosophilidae > Drosophila > Drosophila demipolita. The sequence goes on along the minus strand of JAWNLI010000349.1, from coordinate 1,131,825 downwards.
AGTCGTTGCGTGGACGGCTTTCTTCCTTTATGAAAACTTTCAGTTAAGTTAAGTGGCAACAACTTTTCGTACTTCTTCAAGCAATTTATAATTTCATTGCCTTTCCTGGCTGCCACTTTTGGCCACATTTTAGTTTGCTGGTAAAACTTTATAGAGTTCATTATATGTTTCGAGTACGCCTTAATTATTCTTGCATTTGAAACTCAGTCAAATTGAATTGTGTTTTTGTTTTTTGTTTTAAATGTCTTTACTCGGAGCTCAACTGTTTGGAATTTATTTCCAAGTTTCTGAGTTTTATGCAAAGGACAGAATATAAAAACGTTCCTAAAGCGGCTTGGAACTTCAATCGCTTACTGAGAATTGTGGATTTCACTCGGCTCAAAGTGTTATCTTTACTTACTGTTTAATAAGGTTTCTACAGCCAGAATAATTCAATTGCTTAGAACTCGTTTTGTTCCTCGACTCCATCAGTACCAAGATTGTTCCCCTTATTCATTCACCCATTCTTTGACTCATTTGCATCCATTATGCATTCATTGCAATTTGGCACTGATCCCCGTTGTGCTTGTCACATTTATCACGCCGCACTGCATTCGGGACTCTATTAGAGAAGTTTCTCGCAATTTTAATTACCACGCCATCGTCTTCATCATCATCATCATCATCATCATCATTGTTGGCGGAATTGTTACAGCTGCTAAAATTGTTGTAAACGGCACCGCAAATGCAATTTCCGTGCAAAATATTTGCACAAAGGCGGAAAAACTTTATTCTCACTCCTCGAGTAATTTCGTGTTCCATTTTTCCCTTCGTAGTTGGCCATAAACATGATGTTTGTGTGTGGCAAATAGAAGAGTAGAAAAGTACCACTGCAGAAAAAGTTTTCTCGCTGAATAAGTATTGAGCTATTCGTCTCCCCTTCTCCCTTCTCCCCTCTCCCTTCATATAGCTGGCCTACTCCATGGAGCATTTAAAGTTCGGTGCTCAGTTTACAACTCTTAACAGTTTCGCTTGCAGCCGTCTACTTTGCGGCGTTTGGCTAACTTGGTAAATAACTGAAAAGTATTTGAAAAAATGAAATGCATTTTCGCTGGCTAAAATTAAAAGAAATATTCAGTGGAAAAAGTAGAAAACCGCAAAATGGGATGAAAAATTAAATGCGGTAGTTTTCTTGTGCATTTCACTGGATGTTGTTTTTGTTGCCGGCTTCTGTCGTGCATAACGACAAAATGCACTTTGTTTGATGAGCAACGGGGCAACCTTCAGACAGGGCTAGTAGATGCCAATATAAGCTGACTACATGCCCCAGCTATGATGCAGAAACAAGTTTAAGGGGCTGAAGAGTAGAGACAAGGAAAATGCGAACTGACTGTTTTCTTATCCTTTTGCGCCACTTTTACAAATGCTGTAAATCAGCTTCCTGAAAAAATAATGAGAAATTATTGGCGCATTGCGCCTCGAGTCGAAACAGTGATGCAGTCGTCGTAAACCGGAGAGAAAGTGTCATGACTTGGCTGCTCAGAGTTGCGGATGGATCACGTTGCGTATACGTAAGCATTTGCATGGGGTGAATGTTTCTTTACATTAAATTTAAATAAAAAATTTAATAGTTTCAGCAAAATGTAGATTATTGATGTAAGGAATTTAATGTACATCTCTGAACATTTCCATATGGATTCATTTGTAATTCAAATGGCTTTTCAGCATAAGTGTTTCTACCTTATTTATGCCCAACAACAAATGATTTTTGCCTGGGCTACAAAATCTTGGTCTAAGCAAGCTTTTGCACTTCATCGGGTTTGTGCAACAATGTGGCTGCAGCATGTAATAAAATGCTGCTAGAATTTACAGCCAAAGCATAAATTCAAAGCATATCTGCCTGACTTAACCCAGGCTACATTCTGATATACTGATACACACTGTGTATATGGCTTACATCCTATTGAAATTCATATATTTGCTTCGTTTCACATATCCCACATGGGAATTAATGCAGATGATTTTTGAGCTATGTAAAAAGATATTCGCTGCAGTACGGAAATTGTTTTTGGCTATAAGCTGCCCAGTATTTTCCAACCTGTGGAATATTTTGCTTGGGTCACTCGACATTTTCCATCACACACCAAGTGTAAATAATCACACTTTAACCTCAAAAGCATCGCTATAAATTTGAAGTGTGCTGTGAAACACACGTGATGTGATTAACATAATTAGATGAGCAAATCCAAGACTCGACATGCCAAAGACAAAGCATCGTCGCAACTTGACAGATAAGCAGATACAAGAGAAAAGATACCATAATCTGTAAATATTTGCATTATGAAAGTGGAGACGAAACTCAGGTGGCATTACGAAAAAAGGGACACAGAGTAAGGATAGACACAAACAAGGACATGCCCAAGGAAACAACCACATCCACCTGCCCAAGCAGCCGCAGGAAGTTTGGTTGAGCCTTTAACACGTACTTAACTGCTTCAACATAATTTCCTAAAATTCTGTGTAAAATATTAATTTCTCATGCCTATCAAAAACACACACATCCAAATAAACCAACACACAGAAGCACTTTACATAAGCGCTTTAATTAGCTTAAGTTTTCATGCCGCTAACTTGTATTCCCTGTGAGATTGTTGTGTGGCCTCTGCTAAGGCGACTGCATTAAATTAATTGCCTTGTGGGTTTGTCCCCTTTCAAATGTGACTGAGAGTATGTAAGAGGCTGTGTGTGTGTGTGTGTGTGTGGCTGTGTTTGTGTGTGTGTGTACACATGTTTTATATCGTCTTGCCACATGATCTGCTTTGCCTCCGAAATCTTTTCATTGCTACGCCAACTTTTGCTGTCTTGAGGAAATGTGAGGCGACATCTGCACATTAGAATACACCTGTCGTCTCTCACCTGTGTGTGTAACTCCCTTGGCACACACTCACACATTCAACTGTATAACGACTTGAAGTGTAGGTTCTGCCTCATTTCTTCAATCTGTCAGTCATGTGACCGCAGCCTCAAGAACTCAACTTTAAATTGAGTTTCTTTGTGGAACTTTTCAACCAGACAGAAGAATTTAATAGACAAATTCGCCTCGGGGGTCTCTGTGGGTGTGGCACTTTGTCTGTGTTGATTGCTGCTTTGTTATTCATGAAAATGTTTAAGAATTTTGGTTCCTACGAAACTTGTATTTGCTTTTTCATTGCTGTCTTGAAGTGGAGTTTCACGCACTTTGCCAAACAGATTTAAATACGAAAAGGGAGGCTTTCACCAAAAGAATACGATGTTTAAAATGTAATATTTCTTTTTAGTTACATTTTTTTTTTTTTTTATATTTCCCTTATAGTAAATAACTTAAGAACGACGTTTAATAATATTATAATTGTTTATTTTATATTATTATCGGGTTTCTTAGATAATGAAATTTTCTTCATCATAGAACATGTGCTTTTACAACTTTAATGAGTTTGTTGCTTGAGTTTCTGATGAGATCTTCTCTCCGAATGGCCGTAGAACTCACCGCCATTCTCCCTTTGGGATCTTAATGTATACTCGTCGTTTAATAACGGTTACCACTTCGAAATTTTTCTGTTCTCGTCCCACTGGTTTTCAAATTTGCAAGCATAATTTAATTAATTAGAAGAAAGCCCTAACCTCAAGCCTCTATACAGTTTATTTCAAACATATTTGCGAGCCAGGCACGTCGGTTAGGGGAATACCCATCCACCCTCCTCATTTGTTAACAACGCGATAAAACTGTAAAGTGAAGCCAATTCATTAATTTAGCTGTGCAACGAATTGGAGCAACTGGATAACCACACAATTAGATGAAATGTTAGAGGAGCAGGCTGCTGGGTTATCTTTGTTTTTCTACCCTCCTGTTTGACGGTACGAGCTGGCTGTGTCCTGGAATTGACATCATCAGAATGAATATTCCTACGTAGCCTCTTTGTAGTTCATCTAACAAAAAGTGAGCAAGCTCTTCTGGCCAGTCAACCGTGTGAGCATCAGAGCCAAAGGCAAAGGCAACGGGTGTGCCTGATAGAGAGGGGAACAAAGAGGGGGGTTAAAGAGGTGGCAGTCAATGTGTCTCGTTGAGTGGCAAGCACAGTCCAAGCTCAGAACTCAAAAGAGTCCCCTTTGTAGTTGTTGCTCTTGTCAGTTGGCAAAATGCGGTCGAGTGTCATCGAACAAACACACTCAGCTATTGGTGTCAATGGCGAAAGATAACTTGCCCCACAGAGGAGTAGCCTTTGCAGCCAGTTTGCCAAATCATTTAGTTCTTAATTAGCTCCAACAGCAGTTGCACATTCAAAAAGGAAGGCACAGAAGAGAAAGGGGAAGAAAGGGTGAAGAATGAGCTGATTTGCATGTAGTTGAAGCAGCAGGCAAATTTCTTAAGCTGCTTATCGCGCATCCCATTCACAGCACTCATCCTTGGAGCAACCATTGAGTGCAGTCTTAGCCTTTCTTATCTTGTCTCCTTCCACTTGAGTGTCACTATACTAGAATGAGAAGGAGAGTCTTAAGCGCCGCTTAAGTGCAAAGGGGTAACGGACAGTCTAAGCCTTAAAATTGTCAAGCTTAAAATCTTTTCAATAGGCAAAGGCAAAAAATGCAGTTCTGAGAGTCACAAAGAGGCAATAAGAATTGCAATATGCATTTGATTGCACGCAAGAAGCCAATTTAAAACCATGAATTCATATTTAAAGTTTGTAAAATTATCTTTTGCTCTATAATCGCATTTCGATGTGAGTCCCCATCGTTTGTTTGGCAACATTTTCCACATCAATTAGTAAGGTAACAGCAAAATTTGATTATTGCAGCGGTGGTTCAGTAATTGGAATGTTTTGGGGTTAGCACAGCGGAATTGGCAACTGCCCACATGTCGCATTGTTGATTTACGGCCACAGCATACACGCAGTGGGACAGTGGGGCTTTTGGGGCATCCACAAATGCTGCAAGTCTGTGTAGTCTCTGTTGCACTGCTGCTGGTTTCGTGGTTACCTGCTGCACTCATTTTAACACCCGTACGAATATTTCACGCTCTTTGGCGAACTCCGCAACTGGGGATTATGCAGATTTAATGGCCACGATTCGCACAGGGCATATTCAAATTGGCATCTGGCATTTTGTAAACCATTACAAGAGGGCACAATGATTGAAAAAATTGGCTTAAGTGCTTAACTAATGGTAAGCTGATCCACAAACATTCACACACACACACGCATACACACACTCAAACTGAGTTCAATCGCCTGACCTTACAAAAATATCCGGTTAGTTTGAGTGTCCTCTTCCCCCAGGAAGGAGTCGCATGCGTGAGTTGCCATCATTTGTGGAGTGTGCGTCCATTAAGCGATTCCATTAAAAGCCCACAGAGCATGGCATATAAATAGTTATAGAAATTGTGATAGTTACAGTGATAGGGATAGAAATAGTAATTATTGAAAAGGAAAATAATTGGCTATTAAAATAAATCGAAACAAGGTTAAACTATGAAAATAAAATATGAAATTAAATTTATTGACTTGGTTAGGTATGTCGTCCACCTGTTCTCACAACTAAATATGTTTTAAAATTTTCATTTTCTGCTTCAACCTATTTTCATTTCAGAGAGCGAATTTAAATGATTTTCAAACAGAAAATTTAATTAAAATTTTGCATTTGCGTTACTATCAATTTGATTTGTTTGCATTGCCATAAACTAAAATAATGAAAAGTAACTAAACAAACATTTGAATAGAATAACTGACTCAGTAGTTATTAACTCATGACTGTCATATTTTATGCTGTTGTTGCATTATTTGCATACTCCTGGCTAAAATTATACACACACTGAAGCAGCTAACTGCAAATTGCAGCTGTAAATTGAAAATGCAATTCGCAGTTTTAACCCCATTTTCCAACGCCAACAAAATATCCATTTAAAGTTGCAATTATGTAAATGGCTTTCCAGCTCAAATGTGCTTGAATATAATCGTGAATATGTGTGTGAGCCACGCATGAAATTAATTTTCTCTCGGTGACAGAGCGTGTCCTGCAGAGCAAATAAACGTGTTTTGTAGACTCCCAGAAATTGGTGCAAATATTGGCGACTCTATGAAAATGTGAATTATATGAAGAAAGTTGGCTGTTAAATTTTGCCAATATCAGGTTGTTACTAGATTAATTTACATGCCTGTCCCAAAGTTTTGGTCAACTAAATTGAATATTTAACGATTTGCATAGAAAGTTTTTACTTTTGCTGTGTAAGCTTTTCTTTTTGCTTGCTTAACTTAAATTTATTTAAAGCTAATTTGACAGAAATTGAATTTCAGGCAGGGAAATTACACATTATAATAGGGACTACTAAAAAAAAGGAGAGGAGGCAGGCAAAAAACTTTACCAGTTTGATTGAAATTCGAAACTGAACAGTAAAATGGACGTTCTGTGGCATTTACTTCCAGGCCATTGAAACACAATGACAATCGCGTAGGTTAAGGGACCAGGAGGAGTGACTGGGCGGCGACCTTTGTCTAAACTTTGGGCTCTGACTCTTTGTTGGCTTGCCCTTGGATTGACTTTTTTGTCGCCTCTGACACTGTGAACCGTTGTCAGCTGTTCCGGGAGGGGAAGAAGTGTAGTGATGACTGTGTCGATAATATCAAGTTTCTCTTGTGCTGAATCATGGAACTTCGCTCTTAGACTAGACATAACAAATCAACCCAGCAGCCTTCTTATGCGTAGATTATATTAATCATAATAAATCATTTGGTTTTTACCAAAACAAAACAAAACAAAAAAATATATTTGTCCCTTAAGAAAATTCGTGAAGTGCACTTTCTTTTTATTCTTTTTATAGGGATTTATAGATTAATTTAGTTATGCTTCCCTTCTAACTCGCCCTTTTTTAAGTACCCAAATAAGCCATATTTTAATATGCCTCAGCAGGTTGTCCTGAACCTAATGAGCAAACCTCAATTAAAATCAGTATGAAATATGCCCGTGCACGGCATTAAATCGTGAACCGCCTCTCCAACTGTAAGATTAACAAATTAATGTCTTAGCATTTTTGGGGTTTCTTGACTTGGCTGACTTGTGTCCTGCAAATGCTTTGTCATTTTTCATTTTTAATGTGCGCCACGGGCAGTCATAAGCCAGATAAGCCAAGCTTATAAAGGTCGAATTAAATATCGTATTTGAATGCCAAGAACTCGTGTAAGTTTTCCGAATTTGTAAGGAACCTCAACATAATCTATGAATAAGGCATCTAATTGAGTTGCCCTTTTCACTATGGCTCTGAGATTTAACGGGAAATGAGGCAAACATATTGGCAAACATTCTGCTTCGTCATTAATGTGGACAGAGCAGCTCATCCGTTGCCAGGCAATAAAGGTAGCCACGAAATTAAATAAGTCCTGCCACACACACACACACACAAACACACACAATAGCTAAGGAGAAGGCTGCAACTAACAAGCACATTGACAGTCGTTCAAAGAGGACAATGACAATGCGGATAACTAGCAAGCTGGCAGTTGTCAGGAGCCAAGCGACAGTGGCAACGCTTTATATATTTATGAGCAAAAGACACAGAAAGGACGATGACAAGAGTTCATGTAATGCCACCAGCAACACAATGCATAGAAAGTGAACTCCATTTGGTCGAAGAATATAATACAATCAACAGGAAGGCGGCGCTGTTGTGTGGGCTGTGGCTGACTTCCGTTTCCGTCAACAGGGACGCTGACTGCCGTTTCCTGTGAGTTAGTGTTAGTCTGCCAAGACGACAGCCTTATAGTTCGTTAGTCTGCTTAGTGGCTATTTTGCAAATAGAATCGGGTCATTCAAGCGCAGATGGGCAGTAAAACAAAAATAAGGCGAATAGCGTTTGCAATTTAATTACAGCTTCTTGTTGTGACTGATGGTGAAGACATTTATAGAACATTATTGTTCTAAATGGAGCAGTCGTTGGCTATTTTCTTGTTTATAAATAATATATCTTGTGCGTATAAGTGGTCAACAAAAAGGTAAAACATATTCAAATAACTAATTCATTAAATTGCCTTTAATTTTTTTTTTTGACTTCGTTTAACAGCTTACCAAATCCCACACAATTTGTTTAGAACCGCACGGAATATAATTAATGCAAGAAATTTCGGTGAATATATCAAAAATTCAACCAGTTTGCTACTCTGAATTTCATGTTTTTAAATTTTCTCTTTATCAAGCTTCGAATATGTACTGAATAATTTAGTCAAAGATTGCCACAGTTATGAACAGAGCTTTATAGAAAACTATCAGTTTTGTGTTATTATTGGCTGTAAAATTGAAATCTATTGAAATATTGAAACTACGGCAACCGCTGCCATTGAAAACATTTTTATTGAATTGAGTTGAGTTGAGTGAGTGCCCATTGAATGGTGGGTTGGCTATATCCGGTATATCAATGGGATTGCAGCGTGTTTGATTCATACATATTTGATTAAGTTGCGACAGCATCGTTTATTTTCATAGGAATAATATCCTCTACCCATGCGGACACGAGACTTGTTTGCTTATCATAGATATATCATGCTTTGCGACTCAATTTGATTGAAATGATGTATTATGGGGGCAATTAATTTGTTTGCACATCATATAAGTAGATGTCCAACAATAATTTGAAATGTCCCCTCATAAATTGTGTGCTCATGGCTTAAATACAGATTCAGTCAGGTTTCTGCTCATAATTCAAAATGGATAGTCATAATTTGTTATGTCCAAGTGTAAGAAATATGTCCAAGCCAAAAGGCCTAGATATATTAAACGGCCAGCAACAACAACAACAAGAACAGCCATAAACAACAATAAATATAAAAAAAGCCAAAAGTATGGCGCACATTCGACACGGAACTCGACTGAAAAGCAATTATCTACACTCTTGCGATAAAAAAATATACCACACACTGTTCCCGCTGGAGAGAAAAAATAAAGCTGAACGAAAATGATGTCAAATATTGGCGCTGTGAAATTTATTACCTTGCCTTTTTTTTTTTTTGGGAGGCAGTGAGTCTTCTTCGCTGGGATTGCATTTCGCGTGTGCCGACAACATTTTTATGGCCTCCTCGACCGCCGAGGAGCTGCGGGCGATCTTTTGATTTTTACGAGCATGACGCTTTCTGGCGTTGAGTCGACAAGCCTAAATCTGAATTGGCTTTACTCATGAATAGGCCAGGCATTTGCACAAAAGCCAATTATGAAGATGATAAAAACTCAACATTCGAGTTGGCCAAGGACTTTATTTTGACATTTTCAATTTACTAGCCGTCAACGGAAGCCACATAATCAATCTGTTATAATGTATTTCATCTTGTTCTCATATTTTCCCTTTTACTATGCTTTCAGGCCAAAAATGTTGCAACGCCCAAGTTGGCAGTGCGCCACATAACGTTGCCCCCATTCTGCATACTGTGAGTCCGTGAGTTGAGTGTTCCAAAAATGGCGGTACCCACGTCAATGGAAATCATCAGCTGCCTGGCACTGCTCCTCGGCATGCTCATCAGCAGCGGTAAGTCGACCACTGCAACGATGTCCTCAATTATAGCCCTAACGAATTGTGTTTGAATGATTTGACAGGATACTGCATAGACTGTTTCAAGTGCGTTTCGTATAACGGCGCCAATAAAGCGTGCGATGATCCATTTCACAACAATTACTCCACCGCCATTCTCGAGTCACCCTGCATGGGCGGTCGCAAGGGTCGCGATGGCCTCTTTCCGGCAACGGCTTGCATTAAAATCGCCGGCTATTATGGTGAGTGATGGGTCATCGAATCATGTTACGGGTTCATTCTATTCCGATTCACAGACGACAACGGCGAAACGATAACAGTGCGCGGATGCGCCCTGGACAGTGGCACACTCACAACAGACACAGAGATCATAAGAATGTCGCATTGTGGAAAATTCTACTATGACAACAGGTGCGTCACTTACCCAATCACACAATATCTTAAAGTATCATTTGAAGCACATGTTACCCATTTTATTACTCGACCTACACACGTCTCTTGATAAGGCCATAAATTGCGCACATTTAAATTTGTAATAAAATTTAATGCTCTGATCGAATTACGTGATGGGCATTATGGTTATTTTATCTTCGTTTCCATCAGAAGTATATTTATTGTACCAGAGTACAGCGTATTTATCATAATGGATATTCTAAAATTCCAAACTGTGTCTTCCATCCATTCTTTAATTTTGTTTTGTTGGCTTAACGTAAACGAAATGTTAAAAATTCTTTGTTAACACTCGCATGGAATATTCAAGACATATTTAATAGTAAAACAAAGTCGACCATTTATTCACAACTCATCCACACTGTGATATGTAAGCAATTTACCTTGTGCTGCAAAACAAACTCCGACATCTGTGCCACATTGCTGCACATAGCTCTGCAACGTTATCTACAATTGTTTGCGTAAGCACGCCATTTTTTTTTGATGCAAAGTCTTGCTTATGTGCATAAGTTTGATAAATGTTATGTCTTATCCGTATAAATACGTCACTCAGATGCTTTCAGATGTTTCTCCCTAACACTTACAAGATTGTATAATAAATCGCATGCTTTTGGACACGCTAACAAAAATTCTTAGTTTACCTTCGTCGTAGACATAACTTAATATTAAATCTCTGGTTTCTCGTCTAACCTTTAGGTACGTACACGGCTGCCTTCAGAGCTGCAGTGATGCGGATGCCTGCAATGGTGGCCACCCAAAGGACGTGAAGTCCTTTCTGCTCATCACGGCGCTGCTGCTCTTGGCGTCTGCAAGGTAGCAGTGACAACTTCAACAACAATGAAATCAGCAAAATGAACAACAATAGATGTTGCTAGAATCCCATGGAAGATGAAGGAATTTAGCTAAAGTGAATGTGAAAAGCATTTAATATAATTCAGCTGCGCGAAATATTTTTACATAACTCATACACTGTTCTGTCCCTCTCTCTCTCTCTCTCTCTCCCTGTCTATTCTTCTCACCATTTGTTGTGTGTCTCGCTATCGCGCTCTCTTTCTCTCCCACTATTCTCGGTGTCTACAATTGCACCTAACAGTAATTGCACACAAGGATTACACAGGATATCATGGCGGAAACAAAGCGAAACATATTTATATGGAATTCATCAAGCAATTATGTGATTTATAAATGAATATTTAACAACTACTTAACAATAATTGATGAAAAAAGGAACAAAAACAAAAATTAAAAAACTAAATTTAAACTATAAACGCAAAGCGCTGCTAGGCAAATATCAAAATAAAAATCAAAGCTAGACAAAAATTCAATTTCAATTACTTTTAAAAAAAATGAGGTATTTACATATTTACTTACAACTCACATGTGTATTGTATTGTTCAACTATTGTATATAAATTGATTTATTTGTTAGTAAATGCTGAATTTTAGGCAACATTTAAGTAACAATTTCGAGAATATATACTTACTTTTAATTACCGGCCATATAGATAGAACTGCGAAACAAGCCATACAAAATTTAACCCAAATATTTGTTTTTACCTAATAGTGTTTTACTCAAGCAAATAATCGAATCATAACTAAATCATTATCACTTCCTAAGATAAGAGAACTTGAATCATCGTCTGATTGCTTTGGACTATCAGATAAGAGTTTATCAATTTACCAATGCAATAATCGAATATAAGAAATATATACCGGTTACCAATCACACAGTTCTCAATCGAATTTCGAACAAAATGCCTGGTAAGAAACGGAGCACCATCATTAGATGTGTGGGGCTAAACTAATAATTCGACCGGATCTTTGCAGTACACAATTGGTCGCACTATAGCAATGGCGCTTTGCCAGCAGAACCCGTCGTTGCTGGACATGATTCCGATGGCAGCACCATATTTGTAGGCCGTGCCTGGCACAACAACGACTTGCTGCCAGCTAAAGTCATTCCAAATAAGGGCAAAGCATACGTGTCCTATGGCCAAGAGGAGATCGAACTGGAGAACTACGAAGTACTCAGTGGTCAGAACTTCGAGTGGTTGGCTGGCGCAAATGGCGAAGTGCCACCAGGTGCCGTTCCAGTGGGTCACAATGTGGATGGCGAGACGCTGTATGCCGGACGCGGCTATCATGCCGGCAGTCTGACGATGGGCAAGGTACATCCCTCCCACGGGTGCCTCTACATACCCTTCGGCTCGGAGGAGGTCAAGATCTTTGAGTACGAGGTTCTGTCGTGCCACATGCGATAGACATTTATTACAACATGTTCACGCATTCAATAATCTTCAACAATAATCATAACGTTTTACATAAACTTAAAAACAGCCACTATCTTTAGTTTTATTAGCCCCATAAAAACGGCGACTGTTTAATCAACACATAATTCTGGTAGCATGTCGTCATTCTTATTGATCCGCTGCCTCTGTTTCGCAGTTCTTTTTATGCTTAGTTAACGCAGACCTGGCCCTTATGAAGGAATTTAATACGAAAATCAGTTCTAAGTTAACAAATAAATGAAAGAGATGAAATTAGAAGGATTAGCTATTAAAAGAATTAGTTTTCGACATGCAAAATTATATTAAACCCAATCGTTTAATTATATAGTCTAACTACATTTTACGTACTCCAATGAATATGAAATACCAATAGGACCAAGCTACATCTACGTGCAAAGCTTAAGAGATCAACAATAGCATTTTATAAATAAGAATTGTTAATGATAACCTAAAATTTATAGTTACAATTTATAACTGTTTTATGTTGACAATTAAATTATCACTTTTTACACTAAGCGAGCTTGCAATGGTTTCCGCATTCAAATGAAATTAAAACTATGTAAAAAATAAAAATAAAAAAAGTTTCAACACGTTTTTGATATGATAACAGAATTTTGCTGAACTCGCTGCATGCAATTAAACAAAAGTATTTAATCAAAATCAAACTAAGCACCTGATTGGCTAGCAACCGATGTAATTAAAGCATTCTTCAACACAACTAAAATATATACAAATAAATACAAATCCAAATCAAAGTACATTTAATGAACGACCAAGCAAAATGTATAAAATAAAACATTGAAACGTTTCATGGCATAAAAGTTGCTTAACATTTTTGAATGCAAATGTATTTAGCACCTAAGAAGTTTATATATACATTTAAGCGCAAGCGGAAAAAAAACTAGATAATGATGCTACCAAAACTAATCGAATTGAATTACAACTGTTTCTTTTGCATTTAAATGCGTGCGTACAACTTTTTCTAGCGCTAATTAAGATAGAAACACACAAAAACACGAGAACTATAAACATTTCTTAATAAAAACGGCATTCATATATTGAAAAATCAACAAGTCCTTACGAGTTTATATTTATGTCTATATTTACAGTGAGACAGCGAGCCTTGTGTTAATCTAAAAGACTCTTCACATAGGCAGCATCCTCCTGCACAAACTTGTCGGCCTGATCTACAGGCACCTCGACACTTCTGTAGTTGTCCAGTCCAATCTCATCCTCTTTTCTGTTAACAAATGACGTTTAGCTCGAACAATCATTGATTCATTATTCAACTTACTTGATCAGAATATCCACAACGTTCTCGCAAGCCAGCAAGCACTCGCTTTCGCGGCCCACTTTTGCTTCCCATTTGTGGTACTCGCGCAGTATTTCATAGACGCCTTTGGCGCGCAGCACTTCGCGACATCGGCGAGTGGCGCACAGTTGCAGCAGGCATTCCAGCAACATCTTGCGCAGATCCGGATCCGTTTCACGCGTCTTGCTCTCAGGCAGATACTAATTCACGGATCAGTGGATGAATTTTATATAAAGCCCAACAAATAATTGCACAGGCTACTCACCTGCAGCTCAATGGGCAGCTTCTCCGTGTCTTCATCAGTGAACTCTTCGGGTCCGCATAGCGGCTGCAGTATGGCTACCAATATGTCATCCTGATCGTTTAATATTATATCGTGATACACTGCATCAAAGCATATATTTTTGATGATGCCAATGGTGCCACCGCGGCGCACCACGCTTTCCTCAAACGAGGCAAAGGGCAGTAGCTTCTCCAGCAGCTGATACTTGGGTTGGCAGCACAGCTCGCGCCCACGCGGCACTTGGGTAAGATTACAGAAGATGGGTGCCAAATAGTGAAGCTTGCACTTCTTTATATTGTAATCCAGTTTGGCAAACGCTTTTGCCAGCTGTGGAAGCGTAGGTTCCAATGTATCCAGTATAGAATGGACAAGCGCCTCGACGCGGCTCAAATTGCTTAACACCATGCTCCATGCATCCGCAAGCTCCGCCTGATCGTCGAAGATCTGCTTGGAAGCCACCTCCACGATAGCGAATCTCTGTAAATTGTATTAAATGGTAAATGTTCTCATTTTTGATTCACTTCAGCTTACGGGCTGCACTTGTTTCGCCAGCTCGTAGATTTTGCTGGCACCAGTTTCCTCGGCCGTCAGGTTAATCAGGCTGAGTACTGCATCCTTAGAAATTGTGGCGTTAGAATCGAGGGTTAGACCAAAGATGGCCATCAGCATGTCATCTAGTGAGAGTATTGCCTCTTTGCCCTCAGCACTTCCAGTCAGACCTAGCAAATACTTGGTATTAATTATAATTTTATATATTTTTATATACCTTGCAGCCGAGCACGTGTTGAAGTTGCCGTAATTTGTTTACATTTAAATTCTGTGGTTTGCTTTGATGCACTTACTTAGCACGTGTGTCAGTGCAACAGCTTTGAGGTCCAGCCGCTGGTTGGGCTGGAGGAATTGTATTAGTTCTCTTACATTATCCATTTGAGATATTTTAATATTTGTTGACAATTGTTTTGATTAATAATTTCGCATGCTTTAAATACGTGCGTAGTGTGACCGAAAGCGGCAAATAAAAAAATACATCTTTAGTAACTCTGTTAAGCTATGGTGTTTTCTATTAAAAAAAAAACGATGAAATAAGATAACATTTTAGACTGATTGGTATACCTTTTATAATTATTATTATTAATTTCAAATATGATATTATCAAATTATTTCAATCTATTCTGTTACTTATTAAAAGGAAATAACAGACTTGCCATTCAAATGTAAACGTTACTTGCTGAATGACGTTTAGTTCACTGCTATGAAAAATTCTTAGCAGTCGGCTTATGAGAGGCAACAGTTATGTAACGTATTTTTTAAATGTTTAGCGAGCTGAAATCTTATTATTAGATTCTTCTGAAGTAGAACTCATATTTTTACATAATATTTGAAAGATATAAAGCAAATGTACCTACATTTTCCATAAGCTCTGTACGTATTCTGTCTGATGCGGAAATTAATTCGATTTTTTATACATTTAAGTATGTGCCCATAGAAGTATGCCACAGTTACCAACTTGATTGTAACTTAGCCAATGCAGCAACCCAGTTTTTGTCATTGCTGTCTCTACAAGATATCCCAATGTATTTTTAGCTTATTATTGTCATATTATCTTTTGTCTTTACCGCTGAATGTAAATCTGTAAAAATTCGTGTGTATATATATATATTTACGCATTTAAAAACTCGTATATGCAAAAATGCATACATCGCCATTTAGCTATATGCTTTGATAAAATATATTTGATACAATATAGAAGAAAAAGAAAATTGCCTTGCTCAGAAGCATTAGAAAATAAAACTTTAGAATATTTATCTTCAAACAAAAACAATTTTGGTAATGCAAATCGAAGAAATGCGCACTTGGCTTGAATTGAATTTAAACTTTTGCGATTTCATTGCAAAGAGCTGCGACAAACCGAAGAGCTCACAGTTGCCAAAGGATCAACAATTGCAATTGAGAAAGGATTCGGTAAAAGAGCTGGCTCGCCTTTGGATTCGCTGAATGAATCCCCGAAGCGGCTTTATGCGCAAAACTTTTGCTTGTTATTTTTAATGGCTAGCAATAATCGTTAAATGTGTCGACTGTGTCCTCGCTGCTCCTGCTCCTGCTTCTGCTGCTACTGCTGCTACTGTTGCTGCTGTAGCCAACGTCCCAGATTCAGTTTGGATGCCAGCACCGCTGCACTCAGCAGAAATTCCCATTCCTGGCAGTTTCACGAGGTGGGCGTGTTGGGAGTTTGGGGGATGGGCGTGTGATGCTGGCAAGTCAACTGAAAATTTCATTTCGTTTCGCTAGGGCAGACCGAAAACTTTTTAGACTTTTTGTCGACTTTTCGCATTTTTAGCTGTGGCCAAGTGGCAAATGCTAGCTCAGCAGACACACGGCGTTTGGGGCCAGGCTTCAATTGTATCCGCATCCGCATCCGTAGACGTAGCAGTAGCAGTAGCCATATCCGTAGTCTTAGCTCAATGTGAACCCTTCTCCAAATGTTAATTTCATAACACGATTCGTACGCGGCTAACTGTTGTTTCATTTATTTGCCTTCTATGCAAATTTCCTTCCGCCCACATGCGCACTTCATTTGGGCGTGGCACCAGCTTCATGTACACCATGAAGCAATGGAGTTTTTGGAGGAGAGGTACCTGTTTGCATTTGGTGAGCCCAATGGACCATGTCGTTGTTGTTTTATAAATATTTAAGAATTCTAATCAAGATCCAGCTGGCTGGACGCTGGAGGACACTCGCTAACGAAGACCAGTAACCCACAGCCACCTCAGAGTCCACACATTTTGAATGGCCCAAATGTTGTGTTGAATCTTTTTTGGTGGCGTTTTAATGTTCTGCCAAATGTGCAATTCAAAAACGAATTCAAGCCATGCATAGTTGTTAGCCTTATTGTCGTATTACTTACATTTTGATAGGTTATGCGATAATAAAAGAGTTCTGCTTAGAATAAGGTTAATTGTGGAATTTGTTTATTGCAGTCTTAGCTTATTGGTTATTGGTTATAATGCAGATTTGTACAACAAATTTTAAAACAAATGAGTAATTTTTAAAATGATGTGTTTCTTAACTACTGGAAATAGTGGAAATATAGAAATGAAATCAACAATTTCACTTTACCTTCCTAAAATATAAAAGGATTTGAAATATTGTTACTGTTTTATAATGTGCACATTGAGTTTAATTTTTTACAAATATACATAGCATAACTGAATTAAATAAATATTTTAATTGAGCTTGGATTCTTCTACTGTCTGTTTAACATTTTTGTATACTCGTAATGAATATATAAAAGTCAGAAAAATTGTGTTTACGCCCGGTGGAAGTTCTCTGTTAGCCAGTTGGCAATCAATTTAAATGTCAACTTCATAATCGTCGTCATCGCAGCCAGTGTTACCTGTTCAGTGCGAACCGCTAATGAACACAAACAACAACAATAATAACAAGAACAGCAACAACAACAACAACAACTCCGACAAGTTGCACTGTTGAAAATTAATTACGCTGCGGATTGGCCGGCATGTTACCAGTTAATTATGACCTTTTTCGCCTGTGAGTGTGCCGACGACAAATTAAAGTTATGGCCGAATTCTACACTGGTATTGGTCCATGACGATGTCGACTGTTTGAAGTCGGCTTCACAAGGCGGAGGAGGAGTGGCCGAAAACCAGTTTCTTTGTCTTACCTCGTCGCGCTCCCCACTGCGGCGATGTCTTTGTGTTTCGCCATAAATCCAATCAACGTCCCTTTTAATGGCGTTTTTCTTCATGCAACCATTTTATTCCTCTGTCTTTAATTTTTTTTTTTGTTCTTTGGCTTGTTCAATTTGCGGTTGTGTTGTTTTTGGCTTTTATCTTAATTGATAGACGGACCACACATGAGGCAAATTTGTATTCAGTATTTGGCTATCCACGAATCGATATGCTTTATATTTAGCTATAATATTCAGTCTTTAAATAGTATGCAAAGCATTCTTGTGAAAGAGTTTCTTAATATGTGTGGAATCTTTAAATATTTTGCATGTTTTGTGGATATTAAATGTGCAAATGACATTTGCAAAGACAAACCGTGCGTTTTAACGATCACAAATGGCAGTCGTGAGCACATTGCCACTGGTGGAACGCCGGATATGAGTACGGCCGTAAAGGTCGAACGTGGGGAACACGACACGCAAGCCAATTGAATGGCGAATAACAGGAAAAGGGGTGTTTGGCTTGCCATCTCTTCTCCGGAGTCGTTCATATTTATGCATTTTAAGGACGTTGGATGTTCGCACATCCTGCGCTGGTACACATGTACGTGTTAATATCCTGCCAGGCTCACAGCTTTCTCTCGATGTCGTTGTAAAAATAAAATGCCGCTGCAGTTGTTGTATCCAAAAGAGAGGGAATCGAAACAAGCCCCAGCAACGTGCATCCAACTCCAAATTGCCATCGGTGCTGAATTTGTAGGGCGGAGGTTTTCTGGGGGAGGTGTATTGCGTATTCATTAAAACTTTATAATCACCAAACATGAACGATACGTGTTCCGATTGCAAACTGCGTTATATTCCAACACACCCACACCCACACACACCCATAAGACAAGCACTTATTGTACATTAACTTTTCGAAGATACGGGATTTTATCTTTAACATATGTGCATGCTGTGTATTCCATTGTGTGTGTGAGTGTGTGTATGTGTGTTATCTGTTGTGTGCGTAAATCCCCTTGCCATTATTAATAAAATGTTCTGTAATATCCGACAAGTATGTACAAGTATAAATAATGATATATAATATATATTTTATTGCTAAATTTTTTAAAATTAATTTCTCAAATAAAATGCATTTCCTTTTGAGAATCATTTAAATTTGTTCAATTGTCGGTATAAGTAAAATCGGTTTAAACAAATAATTAAAAGGTTAATAAATAAAGGCATTTTGATAGTTAAAATAATTTCGAGAAATCTTCTAGATATAGATAAAATATAACACTTTAATTTCATTAAAAAATAACAATTAAAAATAAGGAAAAAAACAGAAAGCGTGTGTGTGAAATTGAAGAGAAGGAATGAAGGTTAGGTTTTTATACAAGATGTACAAGATTTTTTAAGGTTAAATATTCATAAAAAAATATGCTAAATATGAAATAACACTCGGAGCTTGCTTATAGAAAGATAGGTAGAAAAATCTTCCAAAAAATTGTCACAATTAAAATAAGAATATGTTTATGAAAAGCATCCGGAAATAAGTAGTTGCTTCTTAAAGCGAGCTGTGGCTAAATTTGATCAGTTTCAATTACAAGAAAAATACTTTTCAGTTTTTGCTCAGCTTTGTAAATTTCCGCATGAATATGGCCGAGTTTTTTTCATTCGAACGAATGCAATTTTAAATTTTCCGTTTCATAATTATATTTATGCAAATGTGCACACACATGTTAGCCCGGGGAGACGGAGGGGCAGAGAGTTAAGTTGAGTTACCATGAATATTCATATTCATACATATATATGTATTTATGTAATGTATTTGTTTGTGTGTGTGTGCTTGTGTGCATCGCAGCTTCTGGGTAGAATATAATTTTCGTTTTTAATATTCTCTCGCATGCCCGGAGTTTGTACATTAAATTTATTTATTGGCGCAAATATTGGATCGGATGCCGTTGGCCCGCCTCTCTTATGCCATTTGCATTATGTGCCCCAACGTTGCCCGCCACTGAAATACATAAGTAGACGCGAACATGTGGGAAGCGGAAACTGTGCAGCGGCAGCGGCAGCGGCATGTAGGAGCTGTGGGTGTACACCAAGTGACAACTTGTGCAAGGGTCTTCCACTGACATTACAGATATGACAACTGAAAGCGCAACGAATGCCGTCTTATGCGCCAGATGTTTGGAATATGGCAAACTCAGAAGATTCGTGTCCCAGCTACAGTCATAACGAACGCCAACTCTAACTCAGGCTCGTAGGGGTGGCTGGTGTGGGTGGTGTGGGTGGTTGGGGCTGTTTTAGGGGCTGCCTGTTGTTTGCCCAAATGGAATTTCCAAAGTCGTTTAGCTCCTTATTTTTCTCGTTTCGCTTTTCTTAAATGCCATTTTTTTCCATTTCATGCGTTCGCATTCTGACAGCTGCCGTTCGCCGGATGCTGCCGCCGGATGCTGTTGCCTCGGCTGTTGCCGTTGCTGGTTGCTGTTGCCGGGGGTGGCTGTGCGGAATTCCTGAGTGGAATAACAGCGAAGAGCGAGAGCCGCAACGATGGCGAGAGCAACATGGCTGCCTGCCGCACGACCCACCCCTTACAGCCAACTCCTGTTGCCCCGTTGCCATTTGTTTGCTTTGCCGCATTTCTTGGGCTGCCTCCAACTGTTTCTTCTTCATCAGCGGCGGCATCCGCAGCAGCAGTAGCATCTTGGGGTCTTTCCCTGGCCCGAAATGCCATTCGAATAGTTTGCTTAGGTTCATTTTCCCCACACCAGCGACAGAGATGGAGAGAGAGAGAAAGAGAGAGAGAAAGAGAATGGAAAAAAGGGAGAAAGCACGAGCAAGACCTTGGCCACGGCAGGGGCTAAGACAGAGATTGGGGTTGGGGTTGGGTTGATGTTGGTGATGGCGATGGGAATGAGGGTTAGGGTGAGGGTGAAACTGAGCACGGCCATTGTTGCCAGAGTGTGCGCTCGTAAAGAAGATTTATTGGGAAGACGCGCGCGTTTCTTGGTCTTGGTCTTCGTCGTCGTCCTCGCCGTCTTGGTCGTGGTGTTTTTTTTTTTGGGGAGCGCACGTAGCAAGTGGCAAGTGGCAAGTAGCATGCCGCAGCAGATTCCATTTGTCCGGGCAGTGTCCTAAGGAAGGAAATTGGGTTTGCTTTTCCATTTCCCGTGCCGCCACTTGGCCTCAAACTTGGCAAGATACAGCTTACTAAATTGCTTTCGTATGCTCTGTGCCAGGGGGAGGTGTGGGGCCTGGTCTCAAGAAAAATGACTTCGCTCACACACAAACACACACACTACAACATAGATAGTATCTGTGTGTGGGTAGACAGGAAAGCAGTCGTATTCCTATATCACATTTCTCACATCTGAGACTAATGCGATTGTATTTTTAAGAGTTTTTCTAATTTGCATTTAATTTTTTGCAGCTGTTGTTACTTTCTGCCGGCTGCTTTTTCCTAATTTCGACGCCTTTAAGTCGTTCAAAATTCTGAAAACGTTTCGCTTAAGCTTAATGGCGCCTCACATCGAAAGATAAACATTTGAATGGCCGGATTAAGCACAGGTATGCAACAGGATGCGGCAAGGTGGCATTTTCTCTGCCACTACCAAAATACTTCAATTCCTTTTAGTCTGTTTTTAGAATTTAGCGTAGCTTTGTTGCCAATTTTTATGCTTGTATTTGCGGTATTTTAATTTATTTAAAAAAAAATTAAAATAAAAATATTAATCACAATAAAGGAGAAGAAATAAATTTCGAATTGCATACATCATTTTATTAAATCAAGTTGCTAATTTGTATTAATTTAATATTGTTTATAGTAGTTCAGATATCATTGTATTAAAGATATTATTAATTTTAATAATAATATAATATATAATAATTAATATTATAAATAATAATAATAATAATTGTATTAAGTACACAGACTATTTTCAAATGACAAAATGAATGTACAAATGAATAAATATTATTTGTATTTTTAATAAATCTGTTTCAACAATAATCGAATTTTATTAACAGATTTTAAAAAATCGCACTTTGAAGCCCCTTTTTAATATCATCTATTATTATTATTAATATCTGAAGTGAGCGTTTTTTTATGCCCTAGCTCAAGGTCATAGTTGGCAATAATATACACTAAAAATAATATCATGCTTCAAGGGCAATCCTTAGTGATATTTTCAGGTGATTTTTAGCAGTTATTAAGTGAAATGTGTCCGGTAAAAATGCTACCAAGGTTAATTGCCAAACACATTAAAAAACACAAGGCAGCTGAAATCATTTCATAATTCACGGTTATTAGCTTCAGCTGTGTACTTTGTGCATCAAATCGTAAGAGTGGAAGAGAAAAAACCAAACAGGTAAAAGATGAGAAGAAGTGTTTGTACAGTGAGTGACCTTCTGCTCAGAGCACACAGTGGGATTGCAGGAATCCATATATTATACGACGTAAAAAAGGAAAAGGAAAACTAAATATTAAAAGATGCGCGGCAGCATTGCTGAAATTTCCCACAAGGGCAATTCGAGAAAATCGAACACAAGTCACGGCTCCAGCCACCGGACCCTTCATGGCTGCAGTTGTTTGGCTTGCGCATATCGTTTCGGTTTTTGCGCAGTCTCAACCACGTTTCTAATCTCGTATATCCTCCATGGAGGGCTGGGGCTAAGGGTCCTGCGGCGGCGCCGGTACAGCGGCTATTACAATAAACAACGAGGCGGCGGCTCCATCGCGCATCGCGTTCGTATCTTCGGATGTCCTTTTGCCATCATTGGTGGAGAAAAAGTCAAGCGAATTTCTCTTCTCTTTTTTTTTTAGTTATTTTCTTTTTTGCTGTTTTGGGCGCTTTTCTTGCCGCCTTATCCCTTTGGGATTTTTGTGCCATTAACGGGAATTGCTTTTTGGGGAAATTATGTGTACCCCGCACACAGAAGCTTTAATGTTTTGTAAATTCACATAAGGAAACCATTATCACCTGAAATATGAAAGCAATTTTCCCGCATCCTTTCCACGTTGTATTTTGTTGTTGTTCTTCTTCTTTTCGTCAGCTCGTCCCTTGGCTTGCTTATCCCTGCTCTGTTCCGGCTGCTTGGCTGTCTGGCTTTGGTGAGAAGATAAGATAAACGAGCATATTACTTAAGTTAAGAGAAATCAATAGATGAATAAGCATTTTTTCAATTCAATGCTGTTGCATCAACAAGAGTTAAAGAGACAATATGTCAAGAAACTGAAACTAATTTTGCAATCAGAAAGTTTTGCAATCTTTAAAGTTGATGGCTGAGCATTTTAAAATGTTTTAATGGAAACCTAATTACACTTCATACAATTCTTGATTATAACTTAATTTATAATAATACTAATCAGAGTGTCTATTGTCATTTGTCCGCACTTAAAAACTATAATATAATTTATTTATAATAAATCTGCTCTTGTCTTGGATAACACAACAATATAAGAAATTAGTTGGGAATAAGTATAAATTTGTATATCTAAGTTAACTTGGGGCAATATTAAATATGTGCAAAATATTTTGCTTATGCAATTGTTTGACCTTATATATTTTTTTGAAAAATTAACCGACAGCGCAAAGATACCAATTTTTGTAAGCAACAACTTGAAATGCAGTTGGAACAAGTTTGAGGCAGCTGCTGTCTGAGGCGCTTCCAACTGTTAGCAGTGGCGGGGGAGGATGGTGGCAATTCCTAGCATTGGTAGCATCGTGGTATCGTGTCGTTGGCGCTATTTCGGTGGCCATAACAATTCTCGTAATACTTCGGGCATCGCCGACTAAACGATAATCGCACGTAAATGCCCCACTAAAATCAATACGACGACTGCGACGACAAGGACGAGGGCGAAATTCTCGCTCGCCACAGCCAACAGCTTCAGCGACTGGCTTTCAGTTTCACCTTCGTTGGCCATCTTTCCATGCTGCCATCCCTTTCGCCAGCGGAGCCACCAAGCCAAGCCAAAGATGGGCGTTTATGCACATGCGCTCCTCTTGAGTGTTTCGCCGGCAAAGTCAGCGATTTCCTTGAGCTGATTTCGCATCGCGAATGAATCGCATCTTAATCCAACATGAAGTTGACTCATAGAAATTGAGTTTATTTGAGTATTTATTGGCACTGAATAAAGACACTTACTAAAAATAAACTTTTCTAATGGCACAGAAAGCGATTGATGATTCTTGTTGCAAATAACTAATCCATTCGTGGTTTACATAATACTTTAATTTGGAAAACAACAAAATGTATTGGCTAAATATCTTTGAATTTATTTTATAAAACAAATGCATATCGAATAGATATGTCGTGTTTTTACTCATTTATTTTATAAAACAAATTGTCATTAAATTGATATTTTATGTGTTTACTCAGTTTCATTAGAATTTAATTTATTTAATATGATATGATTACATCTGGCTAACTTCTTTAACTTCAGTTACGTTTAAAAATGGCAATTGTGGCAAAAAAAATAGATTAAGCTATTAGGTATTTTATTAAAATTTTTTTCGATGATAAACACAAGTATTTACCGCAATATGCGGAAAATGTCTGCTGTTTGGTTATGGGCACTTTCAGCGCGTAATTAAAAATTATGTTTCGCACTCAAAATTATTGGTAATTGTGCGCATTAATGAATTTATTTGCCTCAACTGACAGCCTGAATGCAACAAAAAAAAACTGGATCTGCAGCCAAACGAACAACGACAACTGAACAATCGCATAAATATTAATTTACATTTTGTCAAATGATTTACTTGCACATTAAGTCCAATTAATGGCAACTTTTCTCTCTCTCTCTGTCTCACTCTCTTTCTCTCGTCTCTATCTTTCTCAGAGAAATACAATTTGAGCAATGGGGTTGAAGACTTAAGCAGTATTGAAAATGTATTCATTAATTAATTAAAATAATGCGTCTGCTCACCTCTCGCCTAATATTGGGCAGTGCTCTAAGTTAAATCCCAAAGCGAGTACCTGCCTCAGAGCAGCTAGTCACAGCTTCCCACGAGTTGCCGCAGCATGCAAATCGGACCAGGGCCAAACAGTTGACAGTTTGTGGCCGCAGCTGAGCGACAAATATACGAGTGGCCATAAAAATAGTTTACGACTTTTAATTACGGGCTCAGCATGAGGCCGTCGAGTGAGTCGTCGTCGTCGTCGTTGTCGTAGTCGCGATTGCTGCTGAGCAGCAGCCATTCCTTCGCCTGCCCCTTCCATGGAACAGCGGATCGCGACCAATGGCAGAAGGCATCAGGAATTAAGGTATAGCCTACGAGCAGTTGGTCAGGAGAGCCACTATTGTTCTGTCTGACGGGTTATTTATTGGTTTTTTAAGCCACCATTTTTTTGGTTGTTGCTGACTCCGCCGTCTTTTATAATTTCCTTGAATTATATCTCAATTCATGCGCGGCAATAAATTTGATAAATTTCTCATTTCGTTTACCTGTCCGCTGGTTTCCCTCGAATGGTGCCCAGTGGCCCATAAATAAATGGAAGACGTCGCCATGTGCGCTGTCCCAGGGCTGGAATTGATTAAAATGTTCGGGTCGAGTTCCTTGATCGTTAATTACAAATGCGGCACGATCGCTGCTGCTGCACCCGCGATGCAAATGATAAAAGAAACTAAATTTAAATGTATAATTCAACAGACTGAAATGGAAATTTAATGACGTCTATATGAGAACGCGGTGGCAAAAATAAATGTCTTAAAATTCATGAAATTAATTTGTAATCCGATGCATTCGCTAATTGAACTGAACATTCAAGTCAATATATATTGAGGATAAAAATACATTTTTTAATTGCACTAAATATAATATTCAATTAAATATCAATAATTGTTATGGGTAATAAAATATAACGAAATCCAAGTGCTCCATGGATCATCTTGATGCATGTTCAACCTGAGTCGCTGCATGCTGGGACCCGTGGCGCAACCAACTCGTTAGTGTCGCCGGTGCAGAATGTGGATATCAGCCGGTTGGCACAGCGTGGAACTATGATCAGCCTCTGCCATGGCGCCGGTTTCAAGCCACCATATTCAATAAATTGATTAGAGAGACGGGAAGTTATCCAACAATGTTGTTTGCCTGCGATCTGCAATTTGCTCAAACTCATACTCAATTTCTACATACTAAATCGAGATGTATAATATAGTAAATAAATATTATCAATATATAAAATATAATAAAATAAATAAAGCTATTGCAGTCGAAGACGAAGAGCGTGATGAATCCGCGTTAGGATTGGATGGAGAATATGCGGCACAAAAGGACATTGAGCAGTGCGTCACATTTGGGAGATCATTGGCAAATTATCGAAATCTGAATTCAAGCTATATTTTCTTTACTCCTCTGCTCCCTATGTTTTTGGATATGGTTCAAGTGGACACCGCCAACTGAGATCTTTTTTTCTGTTCATCTGTTTCTACTTTGGCAGTGAGAAGAAACCACACCGGAGATTCACCCATCGCATTATGTTTATTTCGTTTTTACCTTTATTCCCACATTTACTTTGATAATTGAAAACCTAAAAAGAATTTCAAGCAAACAACAAGCACATCTAGCTAAAAAATTATTTAAGAAAATACAAATTATAAACATTATTATTGGTGTCATCGTTTCTCACTTTTGGCTATGGAAAATTTTCACCTGCACCTAATACCTGTTTTTTTTTGTACAATTATAAGATACATTTTGGGTAAGAATCGTGTTTTTTAATTTTAAATATAGTTTTGTTCTAAAATCCATATCTTAAAAGCCCGGGTATTTGAATATAAAGAGCCGAAATTTGGCGAGCAGCATTTTATATACCCTCAATATGTAATATTATAATGTTTTTTGGAAAGATAATGTAAATTGTAAAATAATAAAAATAAGCTAAAGGATCCACAAATATATACTTAATTTTAATACATATAATGCAGATTGTATTAGCCCGATAAAATGTGGGGTCGAACAATGAGTATTATGAACGCATCAGCAATAAACTGGTAACTGCAAATATTTTTGGAGTATGCCCAGGGGCACTCGGCTTAAAAAGATGGTCACATGAATCTGTATCTGCGACTGCACATATGTATCTGTGTGTGTGCGTGTGTGTGTGTACGTCTGTGTCTGTGTGTGTGTCTGACTGCGTGAACTTCTGGCAAGTGCAAATATTTATGCGTATTTGATAGCACTAATGGGCCATTAAGTGCGTACGCAAATACACACACGTACTGCATGGGTGTGTGTGTGTGTGTGTGGGTATGTGTGTGCTTGTGTGGGTGCCCCAATGAGCTGGTGTGGGTGGCAAGGATGAAAATGTACCTAAGCGAATCTAAATGGCATCGGGGGCACCGAACATGCAAAATCATGTACTCGTAAATCTCTTTAATGCCAACGGCCTCCGGCCAGAGCAGAGATACCAAGGGGATGCGCAGGTGAGGGGCTGTACTCGTGTATGTGTGTGTGTGTGTGTGGTAGACGATCCCGGGTCCGACTACGACCCGCCCACACGCAATCACATGGTTGATGCTTGTTTACCCCCGGGCAAAAGAGGAACTCCGGCATATTGGGTTGGGATGCCTTCGTAATGAAACTGGATATGTATATGAATGCTGCAGGCGTGGAGATGCGTATGTGTGTATGTGTGTGTGTGTAAGGTGCTTTCGAATACGTATTACGTAACTAACGAAAATTAACGTTAATAGCCTTGAGTATCAAAATAATGGCAGCAGCACCACTGGCTGCTGCCTGCCGCCTGTTGGTCGCCCAACCACCGCGCCAGCATTTCGGATTGGATGGGTCGACAACGGAGCAGGATGTGGGAGCAGGAGTCTGAGCGGAAAAAAGGGAACGTGGAACAGGAACAGATACGGCGGTTGGGGCTGTCGCCCATATAAATTGCGAAAACTCATTCCGGACTTAGGCAAAACGTGAAAATATTGTTACGACCTTCTGTGCGGCTGCTTCTGTTGTGAGTTCCCGCATCCCGCACACCGCACCACAGCTTCAACCGAACATGTTTACTGCAGCTTTGGCAGATTCCCCCCATTGAAATAAATTTGATTTTAGTCGCAAAATTACGATGTTCGTGCACTTAATTGAGAAAAGTGAAGCAGCGATTTTAAATGATGCTGTGTTTGCCAACAAGATTGTCAAGGATAATGGCTTTTACGAGCCTAACCCATTTATATGTACATATATCCTTCTAACAGAATGTGAACATATCAAAATAATATTGCCTCTAATATTTAAATGATAAACGATGAACAAATTTGTCCCTCATGGATTTTCAGCAAAGACAGCATATTTTTGTGAGTGTGTTTATAAATTGCAATCAAAATTTGATAAAGTATTATTTTAATACACTATTATTAACTTTTTTGGATATCAAAGATATGCACTATAAAAAAGAAAATTTGCTGAATTTGTAGTATTAATTTAGAAACATAAAGATATAATTTTTTTTGTGAATTAAATTATATTATATTCGCTAAGCTTTTCGTCAAGGTGTTCAAATTGTATTATAAATGTTAGTCTAAAGCATATTTCGAAAAAGAAAAGTTGATATGTAAGGGAAAGGTCATAAACTGGCTACAAATACTTATGTGATACATACATACATATAATCATATATAATGCTAAGGAACAGAACCAAACATAATTGGATTTTATAACGACTCCTTGTGTGTCCATATCGAGAAAGAATGTATTACATAAACCCAATTATTGTTTAACAATTTACAAAATTATTCATTAAATTATTTTGTTGGTATGAATAAAATATGGACAAAAAAAAGTTAAAACTTGCAACTTTTAAGCGTGTCCAATTAAGTTACATTACGTATTTACAATACAATTGCTTTTTCAACAAAATTAAAAATTTCAATTTGAAATCCGAGAGCCGAAGGGTCGGTCCTGCAGCAAGGACCACCCTGCATCCGTTCCAATATTCTGCGCACTTTGTGTGCGTAAGTCGTTAATTTTTATTGGACAGCTTTTGAGATCCTCCTCGCATCGAAATCGAATGAAATTCAGTTGGTTGTGTTGCTTGTTGCTGGTTGCTGTTGCCGTTGTTGTGGCAGTGGCAGATACGGTCTCCAGGGATGTGAGGGGGTTGGTTGCTAACGGAACTATGTGTACGTATATGTGTATAAATGTTTATATGTTTGTGCTTGTGTTTGTGTTCGACGACGACCAAATCGCAATAAGCAGTTAAAAAATACTCGTAATTGCAACGGGAGCCATGCCATACTCCAAAATCCCATGGTTCATGCCCCATATGAGTTGCTGTTGTTGTTGCTGTTGCTGTTGTGGAACGTGCAGAGTGGCATCGACAATGGACAACAAGAACGATGCTCTGTGGTATCATTTTTGTGAAAATTCATGCATGTAAAGATGAAATTGCTTCGCGAGCTGACTGTCAAAGATTCCATGATTCAAGACAGCGGGTAAAATTTTTCAAAACCATACCGAAAATGTTTAAATATTTGTACTTAAATACTTAAATAGTCGCTTGAGTCTGCAAGAAAAATTAAACGAAAGAAAATGCTTTGACGTTGTACGTAAGAGTAGAGAAATTACTATTATTGCTCATTTAATGGCATTTTCTAAATTATAAGCATTGCTATAACTTGATAAAAAAAAAGCAAACAAAAAAAAAGAGAATAGAAAATAAGTTAGGTTATTTCTTGTCTTGTTTCAAGAAGTTAAGTTCCTTTAGATAAATGCGATAACAAGTACTTGAAAACTTATCAGACAGTTTTTATATATTAGTTGTTTTTTTTTTATGTATATTTTGGCTTTAATCTCTTAACAAAAATATGCATTGTAAGAAAATATCTCTTATTTATTAATTATACAATATAAACATTTTTTGTTTGTTTATTAAACGTATTTAAAAATATGCCAAGTGTTTCTCTTTTTATTGCCTTAGAAAAAACATTGCTTGTAATTGCGAAGCGTTATAATATTTGGTCATAATCAGTAAGTTTCTGGCAAATGTTAGGTAACTAAAAAGATTGTAAAGCATCCGGTGTTCGACCATTTCCGTTTTTATCTTTCCGCTTTTCTCTTTGTGTGTGGGAATTTTCTTTTCGACCGTTTCATACTGCCATAATAGTGTTTTGGCCGTGTGCGGACCTCAGCGTAGCTCCTTTTGTTGCTGTTGCCAGTGTTGTTGTTGTTGTTGTAGTTGTTGTAGTTGTTGTTGTAGATATAATGGGCTAGTGGCAACAGCAATTCTGTGCGCTGGCAGCGTTGCGCAAAATGTTGCCGAAATGGGTTCATATTTTGACGTTTAATGTAGCGAAAATGAAGCAAGGATTTATGAAATGCGCACGTTGCCCCCGCGCCGCGTCGCCCAATAATGGAAAAAATGGCAGCGAAAAAGTGCAAATCAAAAAGCAATTGCATTATTAGAAGCTATTCGAAATCAGAGGGGCGTACAAATAATGTCGAGTAACTCAATTGAATGTCAGGCGAATTGTCTAGACTTTTGGGGCAGTATATTTTGCATTGTCTGCAGCAATTAGGATTGAGTGCTGAAGATGCTAGTCTTTCGTCTGAGATGGTTTTTCATATTTTCATATTTTTTCCCCTGGACGTTTTCAGGTGGCTTTAATGGGCCATTGGAAATGATGAAAATGCCATTCCGAAGCTGGCTTAAATATGTCTAATCGACTGTTTTGGGGCACTTGACGGCAGCAGTTACCAGCTTTGTACGCAATACACATCCTGCACTCCTGGGACTCCCATCCGTCCGTCCAGGGATCAAGTAAATTGCGAAAACTATGTGCAAGATGGGCTGTTATTGCAGCCAGAACGCTTGTAATGATGACTCTAAGTGCCGTTTCCTTGAGTGTATTACCTATAAAAAATTTATACAAAGCTGCTGCCAAATTACCCGGACACGAACCGAGACAACCGAGAACATGCCGCCACCAAACACGGCATCCTATCCTACCCCCAAACCAAATAGACACGACAACAGGCAATGGCAACCACCTCATCAGAATCACCTCTGCCCTGGGCTCGACTACCTCTGATAAGGCAGCGTCTTCGCCTGGCGATAAAATGCAACATTAAATTGCTGATTTTTTTCTTTCTTTCTTTTCCCTGCCTCGACCCTCAACTGGCAACAGTTCATTAGGGTGGCACTTGGCCGCGGGAGATGCATGAGAAAGATTCCTTTCTGGGGACAATCAGCACAAGTGGCTCTTTGCCCGGATTCTGCTCTGATTACGAGGGTATGCATAACGAATCAAATTATATTTGTAATTATTGTTTTGCTCAGCTAGAATTGTAATCAAGTGAAAGAACCAAATTATGAATATGGCAAATTTAATATTTTAATGAAAACAAACAAGTATTTGTGTTTAATTCTACTATTTATTGATAGTTTATTTATTTTATCTGCAAAAATAATTGAAATTCGTTTTCCAATAAACTAATTTAATCTTTATCAAAATTATGCTTGCCTACAATAAATTCTACGAATATGTAAAATAAATAAACTAAATATTGTAGTACAAATAAATTGTGTTTTTCTGTGTTTACTTCGCCTTTAACGGATATTTAATTCAAGTTAATAGGGGTTTTTGCTCTTAACTCTTCGTTTGTTACTAATTCCCGGTTGAAAGTAAGCAGAAAATTAGAAAAAAGCGCAACCTGCGATGGAAAACGCTTTCTGCCCGTGGCTCGCCCAGTTTGTTACCCGCTGGGTCATCCCTGGGCGCTCGTAGTTTATGTTTACGTAGAAATTAAAATAAACGCCACAAGGAGATTTATGCAATGTTTGTATTAAGCCGCTGTCCACACGAGCCACCAGTGCCAGCGCCAGGAAAGAGCAATCCACGAATAACCCAAACCCACCCCCGATGGCAGACTGCTGCCTGGCGGCCATCACGACTCTGTGGCAGCATAAAGCGCAATTCCAAACCATTTGGGGTGATATCCATAATGGTCGTCGAACCAGCGACGACTGCGTCAAGCGCCCGCTTTGTGTTTGCTCACACGCGCCACCAACTCTGGGCGTGTGTCTGCTCCGTGGTGGTGCGATGGTGCGGTGTCTGCTGCCTGCCACCGGATTTAAATTCTAATCTAACGGGCACAACAGCAACAGCGCAACACGGCTAGCGACGCCTCGCTCCGACTGCGCACTTATCCGGCTTGGCGGTAATAGCTTTATCTGCCGACAGAATTATGGGCAGTCGCCTGATTCATGATCCGACATTGCGGACTTTGTTGCGCCTTTGTTGCCACTCGTTCCATTTCCCATTTCCTTTTGGGGTTGGCCCACCACCCCCACAGGACGCAGAAAAACAGGAAGTATTGCTGCTGCCATTATGAAGCTTAGTCGTGAATTTGAATGAATGCATTGGCCATCTTTCCACAGCAGGCGACTACAGTACAGTGAGCGACAGCAATTTAGCATCAGTTGCTTTAATTTGAATGCATATTTTAAATTATGTAAATTGGAAATGTGAAATTAACATTTTCAAAATATGTCAATTTTCTAGCTTATACATAAATATATAGATTCAATCGTGTGTACATAAAGAAATAATCATATGTTAAGATTTTTATTTTACTCCATCTATAAAATAATAAATGTTAATTTATTAATGTATACAATTATTATATTTTATTTTGCACAAATAATGTATACATATTTAACTTGATTTATATAAATTTTGAATCAAATATATAAATATTTATTTCCTTTTCGCTTGAATATATATTTCTGGACAGCGCTGTGCTGTTCACAGAAGCTCTCTGATCGACAGACAGACAAGTAGCGGATGGGAGGCCTTATTGCAATTTTTGCTATCTGCACGCGCAACATAGGAAATCCTGTTTGCCATGGATGACTCCTGGCTCCACAAAGCCTGCTCGGCCACACAAAATAAACATGGAAAATCGATATTGACAGCAACATGGAAGGGCAACAGCAGCAGCAGTAGCAGAAGCAGCCGAAGGCCGGGATTGGAACTGATTCTGGTTCTGTGGGGTTGGATCTGGGGTTGTTTGTTTAATTTTCCGCAGTACAAGTGATGAAAATCTAGTGAATGTGTTGCCATGCAGGAGATTCCGTCATTTCGGTTGCGCACTGTGAAAATATTTATTTAGTGCAACGGCTCAGCTGCCGGTGCGGAGTGAAGAGGAAGTGCGACTCAAGACCCAAGGCGACGACGATGTTGCTGCTGATGATGCTGAGGATGGTGAGGATGATGACGATGATGGGCTCAGGCATTGGTTAAAATATTCCTGCGGGTGGATGGGGAAGTGAGCAGAGATACCGACGGACCGACGG
The DNA here is from genome assembly GCA_035042405.1 of Drosophila demipolita. NCBI lineage: Eukaryota > Metazoa > Arthropoda > Insecta > Diptera > Drosophilidae > Drosophila > Drosophila demipolita. The sequence goes on along the minus strand of JAWNLI010000349.1, from coordinate 1,098,988 downwards.
ACAAGCCGAGAATGATACGCACTCGTTTAAATTGCCATTTAACGTCAATACAATGACAGTTATTTTAATTGTGTTTGGGTGTTGCCAGAATTTATGTTATGGCCGTAATTGTTATAGCAAATGTGTTGCTCATTGGACGTGAGTCCATTTAATTACAATGAATTTTCGTACATGTGTTTTGGCAATAGCTTGTCAAATCAATGGGTATATTAGGAAGTATATAATATATACAATTTTAATGAGAAATATTAATAATGTGTAAAATTTGTATATGTATAAGTTGTTGAAACAAATTCTGATCTCAGTAAATTATTGCCGAAGATATGACAGTTAAAATTTAAAATAAAAACTTAAAACATTCGTTTCTCAAATTTTTTTTTCAAAACTTTAAACCTCAATTTTTTTAATTGATAAAAATTAAATTTAAAGAAAGGACTTTGAAATTACAATTATCTTCGAATTTTATTATAGGAATTGTCACAGGTATTTTTTTACGGTTGCGGTTCTTGTTTGGGCCCAAAAACCGCACCATTTACAATTGCGCTCCCGTTTTCGTTGGCCACTTTAAAAACCAGTTTTAGGACTCTATGCGCACATTGGGCTGGCCACGCGAAGGCAGGTGAGTGTCTTTGTGGTCTCCCTAGCTCCGCTTGCGTTCCACAGGCATTCCATCAACATCCACAACCTCATTCCTATGACGCACACGTTTTAAAGTTGGCGCAATAAGAGCGAGAGAGAGAGAGAGAGAGAGAGAGAGAGAAAGAGCTGGGGGGCCGTTGCTCCATGACCGCCGTTCGGTGCACTCGCATGCCGCTAGATGGCGCGCGGGTCAATTTAGTGGAATTAATGGAATTGGAATTCATGGCGCGGAAATTGAATTTATGCGCCTCGCTGAGCCGCGCCGCCAAGCCGCCGGGCAATCGGATTTTAATGCGCCATTGAACGCTTCGAAATGGCTGCGATTTTGAACATTGGCATTGGCAAATGCAACAGCCCACAACCAAGCGAGTCAGCCAGCAACTCCAACTCCCCCCCAGCACCACTCCCAATAGGTGGAAAAGGAGAGTTTGTTGGCTATATTGAGGGCAAAACTGTACAGTAGTTCTCTAGCTAAATGTCACAAATAACAAAAAAAAAGGGGCGGACTGTTGAAATGGCAGTACAAGTAATTAAAAACACGTTTGTCCTTTCGGGCGGTATCCTGGGCCCAGGCGAAACCCTGAAGTACGGCCATTAGACAGCAACAAAAGTTGCTCGCATTTCTCGCATGCCGCTGTCGTTGTGTGTTGCATGGGAAAAGTTGAAAATAAACTTTGCGGCAAAAACCAAGAGAAACAACAACAACAACAAAAACCAACAACACATTCACATAACTCCATGATGTCAACTCTCGCGTTTGGTTTCACATTCGCCTGCTGCTCTTTGTCTTTGTTTTGGGCTTTTGTCCCGTTTCTCTGTTGTTCACCTTTTTCCCGTTTCCCAGTTTGACAGTTTGCCAGTTTGCCAGTTTCCCAGTTTGACAGTTGCCAGTTGCCAGTTGATTAACGCCAGAAGGACACGAAATGTTCTCGGTTTCGGCACTTTCTGTGACCGACAAGAATGGATTTGATATATGCGAAAGGTAAACGACAACAGCCAAAATAAAAAGAGTTTATAAAATCGATAATTAGGGAATGGCGCTTAATTAGCACCAAAACTGATGAGTAAAATAACAGATGTACCATTGCATGATTATAGTTCGTATATAATAATAATTGTGATTTTTCACTGAGCTTTGGATATTTTATTATTAAAATAATATATTATTATACCGCAAGTAGATATAGGAAATGAATACCGTTTGATGTGAGCTCTGTACTTCAAGTATTTCTATAATTCTACCTAATACAAATTGAGTAGGAAATATTGTTGTAAATTTTCTATATATCATAATTAAGTTTAAATAGTTAGCTGTATATTTAAATAATATTCAGAGTCATTAAATTTAATGTTAGGTAAAACTCGACAGCTGAATTTATGCCAAGAACTTGGTCAAGAAAAGATTTTTGGCAATGTGCTGAATTGTGCTGTTAGGAACACTTTTTGCCGTTCTTTATGCTGTTTGGGCCGTCGCCAAATTGTGCAAAGTTGCTAACTTTATACGAATTAATTTGTTCAACTCTTGCTGATATATCGGATTTAAAAGGGGCGGTATATATACATATGAGAGTGTGTGTGTGAGGGTGTGGGTGTGAGTATGTGCGAATGTGTGTGTAGCTGTACGACCGCTAAGACCGCAATAAACCCACATGAGCCCTTGAAAATGATGGCGAGTTCCCTGCCAAAAATCCAATCTCACAAATCACATCGATAAAGCGTTGAAGGCACGCAACCCTTTCGAGGAGTCCAAATACGAATACACACACATACTTAAATGGCCGCTATAAGCTTGCCTTAATTACACTTTACAGGACAACCCTTTGGCCGGTGCGAGATGCTGAGATGATGCCCACCCACCAGATGAAGGGATGAGGCAGGCAACTCAACTACATGCGACACAATTAAGCATTCATGGACCAGGATCTCTCTTTTTGGTGAGCTTTAATTTTGACATTCTGTTGTTTGTTTTGGGTCGCAGGGACACAAGCACACACGCACACTCGCACACACACATGGATATGGAGACCGTAATCAGACACACGACCTGATCCTGGCGACCATTTTATAATGTGTATATAGCAGCTTAGTGCACCCCGGAGACTCATTGCCGCCGGCACTAAACAATTTTATCATTTTTAATCATCAGAGTGGATTTTGGTCCCAAACACCCGACGACACCCACTCGGATTAAAAACGCATATTAAGTTATTATCAGACTGCCAAATATTACCCACGGCAGTACAATGCGCATGTCTGCAAAAGACAATTCGAGAATTCGAGAATTCTTTGAACTCTGACTGCACTCACTTTTTTTCTCTGTCTTTTTGGAGGCATTGTCGCTGGCAAATAAAAATTCATTCGGCTAGTGGCAAAATATCTCAGCGTATGTATAAAACATTGCCTGCCTGGCACCGAGCACGACTAAGCACTTGGAACAAAGGATTGCTGCCAAATTGCTCTTGGCCAGGCAACCAATGCGCGGTGTTGGTCGGTGTATGGGAGGGGGAGGGGGGTAGAAGTGCTCATGGTTAATGCATGATTTAATGTAATTTGGACGCTTGCACGCATTGCAGCAGTCTCCGCCAGTCGACACTCGCCAACGTTGTTGCTGCTGGACAGCCAATTTGGCAGAGCATCAACACGCCATTTGGGAACCAGAGCCCTGAGACGATGCTAAAACTGAATCTGGAATTTGGTGCAGGTGCGGCTTGTGTCGACGTGGCTGCGTCGCTGTCTCAGCTGGGGCATTGCGCATATTTCCATTAATGGTCACATCCTTGGTGGCAAATTGGAATCAGTTTCAGCGGCACATAACTCTCTGCCCCGACGGCTACTTAACTGCCGTTTATGGTAAAGTTCCATCCACTTCGATTGTTCGTGCCATTCCCGTCTCTTGGTAATTCCTCAAGCCCATTAAATGTCCATTGTTTGAAGCTTTGGCACGGATAAGCAAATTTAATAAGCTATTGACTAAAACTGAACATTATCTGAGCAATGCTGTTGAGCAACTTTTGTGGACAAACATTTTGTATTTGTATGGTTTTTCAAATATATTTTTAACTAAACTAAACTAAATTTGGATATACATTTTATGTATTTTATATAATTATTTTTTACAGACAAAACTCTACAAGTAATAAATGCAAATACCAATTTAATAATGTTAGCTGCTGCAATTAATAAGAATTCCCATTATATAAAAAAAAACATCAACTTTAATTTAGTAATTTAAACTCAAGTCTTGGCGATTGCCTGCACTTTTTAGCCATTTCCTGGTACACATCAAGAAGTCTTGTGCTGAAAATCGACGAAGAGCTGGAGACAAGTTTTGTGCACTTAATTGCCCATAGGAAAAGCCATATCCCACGTGCCACAAGGCAAAGTAAAAGTTTTAGATAGAAATGTCGTAATTGCAACACGCTCAGCTTATGTATGTATGTATGTATGTATGTATGTGTGCCCGTTAGGTCCATTAGGTGTACAAGTCGTTGGTATCTGTATCTGTATCCGTATCTGGTGGAAGGAGAGCGCCTGTTGTGACTCACAATTTTAGAATTAAAACCCCAAATGCATAAATTGCCGTAAACCGCAAGAAAGTTTGGCCGTGCCTCGACTTCAGATCCCCCCCGTCCAGAAGGGGCTGGGACTGGGCTCGCTGCCAGCTTGGTAGCCGCAAACGGAGCGGAGCTTTGGCTCCTCCGGCGCACAGACAACAGATGGAGACGCTGCCGCCGAAGATGCCGGCACAAAAACTTGCTTAATTTAATGTTATTTGCGTTTTAGCATATAAAGAATTTTGTGTCTTAATCTTTTGACTTTGCGGCGAGCGGACGCCTCCGATGCTTTGAATATGCTAGTGCTATTTATGCTCCAGACGTGAGCCGAGACTAGAGGCCCGAGAATCGAGAATCCAGAGAACACAGACTGTCGTGACTGGCTGCACTTTTCAGAGATCTTTGCTTGTGTTTGTGCATCACAAAAAGGGATGCAAATTTATTTCTTCATTTGCATATTTTAAGGAGCTCGATGCGATATATATTTGCGCCATCTTTTGCCGCTTCGCTTTCCAATATTCATGGGCCTCGTGCGAGGCTCCTTTGTGGGCAGCAGCCAACCAATCCACCAATCCAATCTCTCACCCGTCCAAGTCCCGTCGCTCTGCCTGCTTGATGAAACTTTATGAACTTTGGCTTTGCCGCTTCGAGTGAACTATAAATTTTTGGCCCGCTTGCCTGATTGCCATTCAGGTTGTTGTTGTTGTTGTTGTTGTTGTTGCTGTTGGCCACGTCGTACATGTAAATTGTATCTGTATCTTTACAATTGTGCGCAATCAGCGAAATTGTAACGCAGCTCATATTTTACCAGCTCCAACGTCGTCACATCCATATAGCCAGCCCACAGCTTAAACAGATCCGGCCTGATCTGAATCAGCCCTGACGCATCTGAGCCGTAAATTTAACAGCAATCGACGCAAGCTCCAAAATGTTTTAATTATATTTAAGAATAAAGAAATCCATGCGATTTATTACTTGCTTTTAAATTATCTGTTTTATAAGTATCAATTTCATATAACCAAAACCAATATTAATTCATACATCAAGCATATTTCTATGTGGTATAATTATAACAGACTTTTTGAAACTTGCTCTAATTTTAAATTATATATAGATTACCAATTCAACAATTAACTCATCTACTAAACATATTTAAAAGATAAATAAATAAAATACTAATTCATATTTCGAACATATTTTTATATAACATAATTATAACATTATTTTTTTAACTTCCTCTTATTTTATATGATATTATGGATAATAAGATTATTAATTCAACAATTTATTCATCTCCTAAACATAATTAAAAGCTATGCAAAATAGGTGTGCTAGTTATAGTAATATAATTAAAAAACAATAGCATTAATCTAATGGAAATGAATATTCAATATTAAAATCTTCGATTGTGATATAATTTTTAGTCTATTGATTTAATCCGGCAGGTTCTACCCATATTATAAATTTCAATAAATTATTTATCATATGGAATTTATGATACAATATTAATAAATTAATAAAATAGATTTTAATAAAAATAAAAACATTTTTAAAAATCACCATCAAAATAAATAAGAAGTGGTTCAACTTAAAAATTGGCTTCAACAAAATTGCGTATTCTGTGGAAATAAAAATGTACATAAAGTTATGCGTGCAACTTGGGCTGCGTCTGTTAACTGGGGTTGGGGCACAAATGCTAGGTTTTTGGGCAACAATGAATCGCATTAAAATTCAGAGCATATCCTTATTGATTTATAATTCGAGTTGGAATCGACTCGGCGACACTCACTAATAACTCATTTAAGGTGAACGGCGTGCGAGGAATCGAAAGCGATTATGCAAATTGTTCGGCAGTCGGAGGCAGGGCGGGAGAAGGGGCCGAGGTGGGCAAACGCATAGTGGAAAACACATCACGCGTCCCATAAATATCTGCAAATGTTTCTAATAATAGCTGAGCCAAGGACCGCCAGTTGGGACTCAAATGAAGCGTCAGCAATTGAGGAACCATTCCACTTGCCATTTGCCATTTGCCATTTGCATGGCTGCCATTAGCTGCATTAGCTGGAGGAGAGGGGAGAAGTCACAGAGCAGTGTTGGTTGCGTTTTTAATATTTAATCTGGTAAAATTTATTTCACACTCGTTGCATGCCCGAGTACACGTCGCACACATACACCCCCTCCACCCCCCCTGCAACTTCTTGGCGACCCCCTTGCATTTGCAATTGTGTCAGCGGCTTCCGGACGTATTTATGAGTTGTACAGCATTGCAGCAGGAACATTCGAGCCATGTTGATGCCGCCATGTTGGCGTGGCCAATTGAAACTCAACTCGGCTTTAATTTCAGTGCGCATTTTATTTTTTGCCCAGCAGCACCGTAAATAATGCAATTACTCATCCGCGTTGCAATCTACTGATAAAAATATTTAATTGGCGTTTTTACCGCCATTTTTTTTATGGAAATATAAATCGAATTGCATTTTTGCCAACGCGCATAAATCCTCAAATATATATTTTATATTTCCACTCGCCGATGCAAAATGCCTGATAAATAATTTAATCGAAAATTTTTCGATTACGCAGCAAAGTTAAAAGTGCAGCAAAAAAATAAAAAATAAAATCACGCACTTCATTTAATTTTAATTTATAATGACGCCGCCGCCGCCGCTGCCAACTCGCCAGCTGACCAGCCCCAGTCATGTTTTATGCCTAGGAGCACCTCGGGCCATTTCTAGCTTTGGCAAGAGTCGCTCGCCCGCCCATTGCCAGTGATCTCATCTTACAGCGTTGCATGTTGCAGTTATTTTTATAACTAAATTATATACGCCAGTCTCGTGGGCTGCAAGACACTCGTTCTGCCTTTTTCCCAGTCTCAGACTCCGGCGCAAACCTCTGCTTCCCGCTCGATTTATGGGGCACAAGGAGCGCGAAACCATAAACAGCTTTTATGGCGTTCTACTGGATTATGGCCAGCTAGACCAGCCTCACTTACATGCCAAGACACAGTACGAGCTGGGACTGGTCCGGCCTGGGCCTGGGCCTGGTCTGCCCAGCCTGCCAGCGATCCCTTTTGATTTAATCAACTCGATAAATTTGTGTCCCACGTGCAATTGTTTTCCACTTCTTTTGTGCCCCTCTCGCATTGAGTTTCAATTAAATATCCACGTTCTTTGCAACTATTCGGAATGATATTGAATTTGTTTTGAGAAACGAATTAATACTTTAGACCTAAATGCTTTAAATTAGAAAAAATTACAAAAAAAAAATTATTTAAATAGTAACGTTATTAAATATTTTTCTATTGCTAGATGTAATAAATTATTGTTTTATTTTTTTTTTTTTTAAATTAAGCTTAAGACATTTTTTTCCAACATTTGCCCAGTTGTTATTCCAAAAGCACTTTTTAGCACTAAATTTACTAAGCTTTAATATTCATCGCCAGTCGTATTTGGCTAAGAAATCATCTGCAAATCAATGACGAACACGCCCAATAATTGTTTGTGGAACTTTCAGCTTCTTCCATTGGGCTAAAACACATAACGCCTTATGCAAACGAAATGCATTTATTGGCATCTTTGTAATGAGAAAAATGTACTCAATCCCGTTTACTGTATATGTATAAGCCATTTGCTGGTCTAACTTGCGAGAAAAACTTTGAGCTTCAGTTGTTACTGTTGTTGCTGGAGTTGTTGCTCGTTGGGGCAATGGTTGTCGTTGGTTGTTGTGCTGTCCTGTTTCGGTCCCTGTAGCCCCCTTCGGGTTTATTCATGACGCATAAATCTGGACGGCAACACTTTATGCGAATACACAAACAACACGCCACCACTCGCCATGTACTCCTCGTAAATTTCGCAAGAGCAACTTTTTTACGAAATTAAATCTTGTTACAGCAACAGGAACATATATACAAATATATATATATATATATATATAAATATATACATACACATATATAAATATGTGGTGTATTTATGTGCGACGCAAGTCGCCGCGCTGTCGTCTAAGGCAAAGTTTTTGAAGTCAATTCTGAAATCTGGTCAAGCTCGTGTTTTGGTGCCAGCGAGGCGGGGGCGAGGGCTGTTGGCTGGTTTGGTGGGTGTGGTGACTGAGGGCGTACGCGTGTTTATTGCCCCGCTGCCAGCCGGGCGACAGAGGCAGAGGCAGAAGCAGGAGCAACGTCAAAGATTTAACATTCGAGCTGGTCGAGCCACATAAATTGGGGCTCAGGGACCCGTGCCCAGAAGAAATGGTGGGCGGACACCGCTTGTGCCTTGTGATATATACATATATATATATATATATGCTGCTCTAGGATGTTGGATCTATAAGAGTGCGGCTGATGCAGAGAAACAACAACAAGAATGTCCGCCAATCATTTGCACTCGGATGTTGCATGTTGCTGTTGCAAGGGCTCCAAACGAGAGCATAATGAATGCGGTCGGCTAATTGTTAATGCACTCGCCATTATGGCCACACAGCGGCAAATCGTAAATGTAAAATGCATTTTAATTAACCGTCATATATTTCACTTAAAACATTTCAATGCAAATTGGCCCGTGTATACCAAGGGGGAGGGGCTAGTTGTATAGGTATGAGGGGGATTACGGGGCGCCTGCAGCGCGACTGCGGGCCCAGCTTTAGTTTCATGGGCCGCGCTGGCCACATTAAATGTAATTATTTGGCACAAATTGCGTGTTTAGGATTAATTATGTCATGGATAGGCTAATAACGCGCTTCAAATTGCAACAAAATAAAAAATAAAAAAATAAAAAACCAACCACATTTCAAATTATGTGCCGCTTAAAATACGCGTTGATTGGCAGACCTCACATTATAGAAATTAACCAGACGTCCAAATAGAGACCAGCATTTGCGTGAGTCGAATTTAATTAGACCTAAAACTCATACAGAGAAATTATGTTTATTTGACTGCTTACAAAATAATTCAGCTTAGAAGAAATTTAAAAGAATTATTAAACGTTTTTTTAAATATATTAAATAATTTATCTAATTCATTTAAATATGACATTTGTTTGATTCTATTTTAATATTCATATTTCATATTGGAATAAACGAAGCATAAGTAATTAATATTTTTTTTAAAACCTGTCTAACTAAATGGAAAATTCTACAATTAACTACAAATTGTTGTAATTCAGCCCAAACCAAATACATTAAATGTTTTCTTCAATTAATTTAAATATGTCATTTGTTTGATTTTATTTAAATATTCATATTTTTATATTGGGATAAAAGAAGCCTAAGTAATTCATATTTTTTTAAAAACATCACTAACTAAATGGAAAAGTGTCCCATTAACTACAAATTGTTGTAACTCAGCCCAAACCTGCTCAGGCCTATAAAATTCGTTTAATTACGCAAACATTTTCATGTTCGTTCACTCGGTAATTTGCATCGTACAAGCAAACAGCAAATAAAGGCCTCAAATCGAGACACGAAACTGAGTGAATTTAGTTTTTGTGTTCAGCTTCAAATTTATTGTGGAAATCGAGTATTTTTTGTGTATTTTGGTTAAGGTTAACCATATAAACCATATAATAAAATTTGTAAGTTCGGCAAGACGTTGAAAGCAGTCTGAATTATGTTTTTTTTACTTGTATTGAATTTAGACTGCAATTGCAATTGATAACACCAGAGTGTTTTGGCCATAACGGTGCGGAGATCAATTGAATGCAGCTAAATCCTTGGCAATAACCATTATGCAAGAGCGCAACTTTCACAATTTTCTAAAAAAAAAAAAGCAGGTTGCATAATATTCGAGGCCCAAAATATGGGCACAAAAAATATAAATCATAATTATTGCGTTGAGTAAAGAAAAAAAAAATAACCAAGTCAAGGTTAACCATAGAATTTAGAGCAGGTTCCTCAATGCATTTGCCGCTCATTAAAAACGCACAAGTGCAGCCAGAGCAGCCAGAGCAGTGCAGCAGTATTCATTAGCAGCTGAGCGAACATATCGCTATCTCGCTCTGGCGAAGGTGAGCCTTGCACCTTTTTTTTAATGGCCGCCGGTGTTGATGAGTTGACCTTGGTACGCATTTTAAGCGGAAATTTCAAGCAGACGTTTTTTTACGATCTTTTTATGGCGTTTGGCAAAAAATATGAAAATAAAAAGGAAAAAAAATAACATATTCCCGCCGCTTTTGACGGCGTGTAGCAAACTGTTTTGGATTTGGTTTTTTAGCTGCAACCTCTGGAAATTTATGATTTATGATGATGTCCGTGACCCTTTAGCCAACAGGCAAAGATCAGCATCAGACACAGGATCGGTTTAGGGATCGGCGACTGCTGTTTTGTAAACACTCAGTATGAAACCCAGAACCCGGCTGCTTGGACGTGGCGGATTAACTAAAAACCAAGCGGCGGCAATACACCAAATGCAAAATGAGTTAAAAAAACGTTCGGTTATGCACAAAATATGACAAATATTAAAAAACATATGGTGAAAGGATGTGCGGATGTGAATGTGCCTTCAATGCTGTAAATTAAATATCTACTGTGAATGTTTTAAATTCGGTTACAGAAATAAATAAAATTAAAGCACGTATTCGAAAACTACCACAATGGATTACAACTACAGGAAAATATTTGTACAAGTAAGTTATTTTAAAATTGTGGTAATATTACAATACTATATTATTAACTTTATTAAACAAAATTTAAAATATGTATATTTATATGCCAGTTGATCTTTCAAAGTTATATATTATATAACTAATAGTTTATAAATGATGATGATATAATAAATAATTTAAAGAAGTCCAAACTAAAAAATCAACAATCAAAAATCAACAACATCGTAGCAAAGTTCATTTGATATTCACAAATTATAATTTTTACAATTAAGAGAAAAGTCAAGTTAAAATACTATTTATAATACAAAAAAAAAAAAAAATTCGAACTGTCTTTTGTCAAACTACTTTTGAACAAATAGCTAAAATATAATTTACAGCAATCGTTTGAAAAAAATTTTAAATTTCTTTTAACTTTTATTTTAATAAATTTCAATTATATCTTGGCAAAAAAAAAAAGGCTCGAAGAGTGGTTAAGAATGTAAAGTCCTGAAATAAATCACACAAGTTGGCAGATTCATCTGGAAGCTCGACTCGCTGCTCTGCGCATTCTCAGGCTTCTCTCCAAAGGCGTTCGTTGGGTTTTGAGTAATTCCGCGGAATACGCAGCAATGCAGCCACTTTGAGACAAACTAAAGAAATCTGAGGCAAGAAATAAGGAACAGAAACTAAAGAAAAAATCTTAAGAGAGCAATAAACAACATGGTTGACAATCTTAAATCTTGCAACTTGCAGGGCACCGCAACGGATACAGATACAGAATGCGAATGAATGTCGCAGCCATTATGGAACGCTCTTGTTGTTGTTGTTGTTGTTGCTTTGGACATTTCTTTTGAGTTGGTTGTGCGACCAACACAATCACAATACCAACAAAGCCCAATGTCTGCTGCGGTCATTGCTATGCTGGAATGCAGCAGCAGCAGCAACAACAATAACAACAACAACAATGAGTTCGAAGCAGGCCAGTTTAAAGGCTTGGCCTGACCAGACCTGGGCCTTAACCGAGACCCCGAAGTCAGAGCCATGCCTCACGTTGTTTAGGTAGAAAGAATACAGCACCTACCCTCGCTCCCTCCGCTGGCCCGCTAGCTCCAATGTTGTGCACGCCTGGGCTCTGGGCCTGGGCATGGGCTTGTTGTTTGTCTCCTTTATGGCTTCTTTTCGTACCTTTTATCTCTATCTGCGATTGTAGCCAGATTTTTCTTGGCGTCGTTGCTGGCTTCTCTTTTGGTTTTGGGGTCACATTTCTGTGCTGTGCGGGTAAAAGCCAAATGAAATGGGCTTTCCCCTCTTCGCGGATATCGTGTGGCAGCAGCGTCTCCATCGTAATGGCTGATAAGCGGCACGCACACTTGAGTTATGGCTGCCAGGTCGCAGCCAGCCCATTAAACTAGCCAACCCGTTAAGCCAGATCATAATTACCAGATAGTCCTTAAGGCAGCTCCTCTTCCGTGCAACTGTTTAACGACAATTTAAACACTTGTGTTTTTTTTTGTGTTTTTTTTTGGGCGCAGTACTTGTGGCTTGTGGCATAATCATAACACACAAATACACAGTGACAAAAACATTTGGCATTTAATGTTTATTTAATTTACCGCAATTCATAACAATTTCGTTTACGACATTTTTACAGGTTGAAAAGTCGTAAACAAAATGCGTTCGTCGATTTGTTAGATGCCACGAGCCGGCGTCTCCGTATGGCTTTATGGGCCACCTTAAGCCACCCACCACCAGTGGTGGGCAATGCACTGCTCCGGAACACCGGCAATTAAACGCCAAGTGCAGCTCGTCTCCGCACCCTCGCCCAGCGATTTATGTGCGTTTTATAGATCGTAAAAACAGCACTAGCAGAGCAACAAGGCCGTTGATTTTATGATGTGTTGAATGGGAAGCAGAGCTGCCAGGACAGCCACGTCAGGCACGGCACTTGTCATCATCCAGTGTTTGCTGTTGCTGGAGTCCGTTTCGGTTTTCCTTTTGAAATGCGCTGCTGATTGGGCCCAAGTGCAAGCGCCATCGTAAAACTTCAGCTAATGCCTGAGAGAGCCGTAAAAACGGCTATAAACAAAAGTGTTGTTTGCCCAAAAGAGCTGAACGAGACAAACGCCATTTGGAAAATATTTGTGTAACATTTGTAAACAATCTGATTTACTACGGATAATCGTGTGTCTTGTCATAAGAGCAGTTGCATTAAATCTTCCAGCATTTTGCCAGAAGGTGTCCGCTCAATTGAGTCATAAAGAGTTGATTGATTTATATTGTTTATAATGAATATTATATATTTACCATGTCGGATTTGGGCAATTCAATTACGGCTGTAATGGTTCTGCCTTGCACAATTTGAATGCAATTGAGTCGTAAATGTTAAATATAATTAAGTGTTATTATATATAAATTATTTTATGTTTATTTATAACAATTAGTAAATATATACTAGTAAAATAAATTTACTTAATATCTTAAGAAATTTCATTTGGCATCATTGCTTTAATGAATTATCTTTTAGCTATAAATAAATTTCAAATATTCAATGGGCATTTCGAATTGCCTGGACAAACAAGTTCGAGTGGATTTTGTGGCTAATTACGGTCGGAGTCAATCTCAAAGACAACAAACAAAGCACACACATCCATTATCCATAACCATATCTATAACGTGCATGAGCTCCATTATTAAGCTAGCTGAAGACGTGTTGAGTAGCAATGCCAGTCGCAGAGCCAACAATCGCTATCGTATACCCCAACCCAGACCCCAAACACACAGCCATAACCAGACCCAACACGGATCCACGTAACAGACCCAGCCAGACAGAGAGAACAATTGAACTAATGACGTGACTATGGACAGTCGGCATCGGTCTGTTGTTCATTCCGCAGACGGTCGTTCGACAGACTGCCCAAGCTCCACTGTCTGGTGGCCAGTCGCTCATTGTTATCATTCGGAGCGGGAATAGCTATGGCGGCGTCCGCGTCCGCGTCGGCGGACGAGACTTATGCACCGAAAGTGTTGTTAAATTACGCCAAATTGCTTAATTCCAATAATGAAACGGACCGACTCAGCGCCTGTGTTTCGACCACTCAATGAAATTATAAATTTTCGGCCAACTCGCCGCCGTCCAAATGATATGCAAAGCGCATGAAAATGAAGCCTCAACAGCGAATTCAATTTTCGTATCTGTTTCTTTATCTGAGTTTTTTTTTTTTTGGGTTTGGTTTTGGTTTTGCTGAATCGTTCTGGCGGCGATCGCACCTCGTTGCGAACCCCTCAATGATCGAGACAATTCCCGTAGCTGTTTGCAGCCCCCCCCCAACCCGTCCAGACGGCGACGCAAAGGGAACATTTTAATGGGCCCATCCAATTGGTCGTTAATGTTGCGTTTTATTTGGCTTTTGCTCGTTGTTATTGTTTTTGTTTTTGTTGCTGCTGTAGACTTACTCAATTTTATTATTGTTTATTTATGCGATTTTAAATAATGCGCCGCAATTCCAAAAGATAAGACGCGGCCTGTGAACTTTTTTGTGTGTGTTTATTTTTTTTCTTTTCGTTTTGCTCCGCATTGATTTACGGACAAATTATTTATTAGATGGGCGCGGGTTGGTCTGGAGTTTCATATTTGTTTCGGATTGTTCCAACTACATATTTTGGTAATATTTTATTGAGTAGCAGTTTGGTTATTGTTTGGCGCCCCAAAACAAATATTATAAACTTTTTGTAAGTTTTTCTCTGTGTCAGACAAAAGCAAACAAATTTTAAGTCTTTGTGAAGTTTTCTATTTCCTAATATTTATTGCCATCGTTATCGTGGGCGTATACGCAATATTTCATAATATTCTATTAGTGTCAGACCATTTTGTGAAACTACGTAGGTGGCTGGAGATCATTTAGTTAAACAATGGTAAACTTTATGAGACTTGTAAAACCCTTACAAAAATGCTTAAGTTTGAATTGTAAAATTGGTAATCGATTTGTTCCAAACGAGTCTTATTTGGTCAGCTCTTAATCAAATCAATCTTTTAAGTTGGGCAAGCAGCGATGTCATGTCAAAAAGTTAAAGAATGTCAGATGGGTCTATACGGAGTGGGAATATGGAAATCAAAGAGTCTTAATGCCTTAAACGATAATAAATATTAGTCTTTGATCTTAAGTAGATAGGCTTAGCGTAAAATAATTTTATTCGCTCTTATTATAAATAAATAAAATGTCAAAAATCTTTATCCATTTAAAAAATAAGAAAATAAATGTATTTTCTAATATATTTTGAAGAATTTTATTGTTTGAATGATGAGTGATATTTCAATGAATTATATTTCAGTTAGTATTAATTTTCTTTAATATCGACACATGTAAGATTGAAAACACAAATTTTATTTAAGTTTGTCTTCAAAATAGCTTAAAATTAGGATTTTCAAAAATCAAAAACACAGTAATAAGTTAATATTTCAACTTTTAATTTTTTTTTAATATACTGTTATTTGATCAACCATTTCTCGTTGGCTAACTGAAAAGTTTGGCGACTCACGTTCGGTTTTTGCCATTGTTCAGTGCTTTCCAGCATGGCTAATGCTTTTGTTGCATTTGCCGCAAGACGTTGTCCGCGGAGGCGTCCAATGTACGTCGACAACAACAACAACAACAACAATAACAACAACGACGACTGTGCTTGTAAGTTGGCCTGCTGACTTTTGTTGCCACTTTATCATGGTCGAGTATCATAATTAAAGCGAATCGCATGCAAACAGACAAGACGACAGACACTGAGACAGTTGGACATACACATCGTTACCTACACCCACACTCGGTGTGTTGTTGTCGCGCTAACAACATCAACAACAACAACAGCAACAACAACAGTGGCAACTGCAATGAATAAAATTCGTTGACATTCGTTGCGCTGACTAAGCGCAAAGGGGCAAGAGAGGGGGACAAAACGTGTGCAATCTTGGATGCATATGCTCGCCCTGACATTGGACGCAATGTCTGGCAACGCCCTCCTGCACTTACCTCCACACCCCGCTCCCAGCAACTGAGTGCAGTCATTGACTTCCTGCGACAAGTTTGTATGCTCAAAACTCGTATTATGTTTATAATGGTTTTTTATTTCATTATGTAGCCCCAAAAAAAGAGAATCGATGCAGCCTGCTAAACAGTTTACTGGCCATTGGTTAAATGGCCAGTCGGAGGCCATAAGCTTTTGGCCAAAAAGCTGAAATTAGTTGGCATTTTAACACGAACACCTGACACTAACTTTCGTGTCCGGGGCCAACTTCCTGCAGCCTTCGGCCTGATAATAGTATCTCTCTCTTTAGTCAAATGGATTATATTACCAGTACGTAGCAGATGGAGCCATAGGGGGGGCATGAGTGAGTGGAGCGCATGTACGTGGCCGGCCATTATCGGTGCTGCATGCCACAACGGCAACAAGAAACAAGAGTACCAGCAGCAGCATCAGGAGCAGCAAGATGCAACAATGGGTTATTGAACGATAATTCCATTTAAGCAAATGTTCGCGTTGAGCACCAGAATTGTCCAAATTATAGCATATGTGCGGGTACCTCTTCTCCAACCGCGCCCCTCGTCACTCCCTTTAACCAGTTGCCCGGCCACATATAAATTAAAAAATGTAAAAAGTTTCCTCAAAACCAACTCGATTGCAACTCTTTTTGCTAAAATGCGCGTAATAACACACTCAAAGATCGAAGAACAGTACAAACCAAGAGGAGCATCCGTACTCCATTCTGTGCCCCTCCATCACTTTACTCATGACTGGACTGCGTTTGTCGCTGCGGAACACTGCGGCCAATCCGTCGAGAAGATGTATTTTCGCTTAAACGTTTTACTCTGCGAATAATGGCTTTAATGACTTTAATGGCGTACGGATAATTTCGCCAACGGGCAGCTGACCAATACCCTCCGCCCCGCCATTTACTCTTCCCACTTGGCGGCCTTAATTGCGGAAAGTTGCTGCTGTGGCAGCAAGATGCGCACTCCCTTTGCAACAAAGAGGAGTACCTGTAATTTGTTGCTGTTGCGTTTCGTTTAAAATGCATTTGATTGGCCAAGTTGCAAGAATAAATATTCAAGCTGATTAAACGAATAAAAAAAAATGAATTGCTTACATAAATGCTACTCATCAAAATTGTTGGATTTAATCAGGAAAAATAGATCAGACTTAGAGCATTTTCCTAATGGCTTAAATTTAAAATTAATTTTTATTAATAATATTATTTAACTCGTCTAGTTGTGATATATTCAGATACTACTATTAAATAGACGGCTTTGACTTCCATATTAAATAGACTCAAAGTTTACAAATTGAATAAATATTCAAGCTGATTAACCGAACGAAAAAAATGATTTGCTTATTTAAATGCTACTCATCAAAAATATTGGAATTAATCAGAAGCATTTTCTAAATGGCTTAAAATTAAAATAAATATTTTGAATTTGAACTCGTTTAGATGTGATATATTCGGGTACTAATATTAAAGAGGCGGCTTCGTCTTAGTGGAACAGCAGTCCATCTTCATATTAAATAGACTCAAAGTTTACAAATTAATTAAAATATATTTCACCTAAAATCATCATCATCTATGCAAGTAATTAACTCAGCGCGAAGAACCTTGAAAACTCGCAACTGTTCAGCGCTCAAACAATAAAGATTGAAACAAACAAAAAACAGGTATAATATTCACCACTAAGCCAATAACCAAATAAGAGATACAAAAAAAAAACGACAAAAAAAAGTCACATGGTGACACAAATCAAAAGGTGCAACATAAAAAATGGCATTGAGAAAACAGATAATTAAGGCAAGTAGAGGAGAAGAGAGAAAGAAAAGTGCCAAATGGCGACTGGTGAGTGGAATGACACTAAACAACAACGGGATGCAAGTTGAGGAGGGGTGGGAGCGGATATTTATTGACTGACAAGTCGCTCATTTTCAAAAGAAATTACAAAAAAAAAAAAAGAAAACATCGGAAAATGTACATCAATTTGTGTGCAGACGTCGACAATTTTGAAAAAGAAAAAAAACTGAAAAGGAAGCCGTCGAACAGCTGCCAGTGGCAATGGAAGTCATCTTCTTGCTGATGGAATTATGTTTGACATGTTTTTTTTTTGTGTTCTGGAGCTGGATGAGAGCGATGCCAATGCATTCCCAAATTAGTCGAAAGCAAGCGCAGCGGAGTCAATTAAAAGGAAATTGATCGGGTGAAGAGAGCGGGGCGAATACTTAAAAAGCCATTTTTTAAGACATATATTTTTGATAATTGTTTACGAAAAACATTCCCGGCGTTCATTAAAATTGTCGCGCTGCCGAATTTATAAGCCAAACGAAATATGCGTCTTTTTCATTAAAATTCCGGAGGCGACAAGTAACAAAAAATGCTTTTATTATTTTAATTACCAATTCCGGGCGAACTGGCAAACTCAGCTGGCACTTTGGTCAGTCAATATTAATTTCATAAAAATAACTTTGCAGCAAATTTTTTCACATTTTTTTTTTCTCTTTTTTTTTTGTTGGTTGACTGCTTGTTTTTCTTCGTTAATGTTCCTTATAGAAAACGTGTCTTTTGTTTCTCTGACAGCTGCGCCCCGAACCTGGCTGAAAGCAGTCTTTGGTACATAGGTGTGGGGACGTGGGCAAGAGGCAAGAGGAGCAGGCAACTGGGGACTTGGTATCGGAATGTTTTCTTTATAAAAACTCCCAATTGAGCGGGACAGACATGCCAAACATTCATAGATAGATGCGCATTTGTGGCCCGTTCGATAAACATTTATTGGGCAATCCAATCACGGAATTCACGTTCGCAGTCGTGACAGTTTCGTTAAAACGCTTTTTGTTTAATTTTCCTTCTCTTTCCATTTTATTTTCTTCGTTGGAGCTAGAGAATTATGCTTGGTGTATGAAAAACAAATAAATAAAAACAGATGTGCATGGGATAACTAAAAATACAGAAAAATTAAGTCGAATTTTAGAATTGAAAAAGAATTTAAACTTTGAATATTTCAGGAAAACAAAGATGATAATTAAAATATATATATATAGTTTTTAATTCAATAACAATTCATTTTGTTGGCTTAATATAGATATTTCTTGCAATAAGATTGCCATACAATAATCATAATCATAATCATAATATAATTAAAAGTGAACTAAACAGATAAAGCATTTGTAATTGAAGTGAGTTAGCTGAGAAGTGAGAAGCTGATGTTTAAGGTACTTCAAAACATTATAAATTAGACTTTTAAAAAATATAAGACTAGCTATGCGATAAAAACAAAATTAACATTCACAATTTAAGTTTTTAAATACTTGTTACACAATAATTATATTCATTTGATTTTTATAACTAAATACTTTTCAAACGTAAAGTGTTCAACAAACGATAATAATAAAAAATAATACTTGATTAATTCAATCAATTGAAACATTAGAAAATCAGTTATAATTTTAAAAGATACGCGACGTTAAAACAACCGTTGTATTTCATTATTTATATATACCCATATATAAATAATATTTTTATTATAATTTGAGGCTTAAGATATTATCATGATAATAGGAATAAAATTATCAAATCCATATTTTATATGGGATTTAAATCTTACATTGTTATTTAAATTTTATGAAAATAATCCATAATAATTGCTTCCCAACAACACACACAAGCTAATCTCCGTTGCGGCATAGCAGCTTCCCACAAGACAAGCCATATTTTAACGATTCATCAACAAAGCGAGTGACAAGCCATCAAAAGACGTAGACAAATTGTCATTTGATTCAATGAGGCCAAACACAACGCACAAAAACGGAGAAAAAGCACACTTTGCTCCTTGATGGGGCAAGTCGGTGATTAGACGCATCATCTTGGGGCAATTTGTCACCGCACAACGAGCGACGGCAGGCAAATGGCCACTAAAAATCATTTAAAGAGGAATAAAAATATTTTTTATAGCATTTTTATAGTTGTTACAACAATCTAATAACAATCCAAATAATTATCCAAACAAACAATTTCACCGACGCCAAAGCGACGGCAACAGCAATGGAATCGCTCAGAGCCCCGTTACAGTTACTGTTGCTGCTGCTGCTGTTGCTCCGACGGACGACGAAAATGAGCCATAAAACGGACATAAAACCCAGTGCGAAGCGCTACTGCTACTTTAGGCCACGCCTCCGCTGCCGACAGCGCTGTCGACATCGACGACGCGCACACGGAAGCCATAACGGCCATAACGATAACTCAAAGCAAATGGCGTGCGCAAGTGGGACAGATACATAGCGACAAAGAGAGGGAGAGCGAGAGCGAGGGAGAGAGCCTGTGCGCTGCGCTGCAAAGAGAGTCAAACTGCGCACCCTAATGGCTGCGCATTAAGCCGCTGCCATCACCGCTGCTGCTGCGACTGTTGCTCTCTCTTTGGGAAACGAACCTGTGCCGGGGCCACGTGTCTCTCGCATTAAAGCAAGTAAATCGCCAGTTGAGCATAATCGATACACAGCTCGTTCTGATTTCATTCGTGAGAATTGCTTTTCTCACGCTCTTCGACTTCGGCAGCGCGCCGACGTCGCCGGCGAAGTGGCTGTTGTTGCAGCCATAACTGTCGTCGTTTATGGCCGTTTTAAGTGCGACTGAGATGGCCTCATAATCGTTTGCTGAATGTTGCTCAATTGTTTGCAGTTACCAGTTACCGGAGCGCTCTTCTCGACTCTCTACTCTCCCCCTCCGGGGCCCCGTGGGCATTTGCATGTTTGTTTGCCAATGCAGCCTAATGATGTTTGCTCGCATTAATTAGTATTGATTTAATTAGTGTGTTGTCCAGCACTGACCAAAACTTACACTTCACTCGCCAGCCACTCTCTCGCTCACACTCGCACACACACACACAATCAAACGCTCTCTTTGGCGCTTTTTTACGGGGGCGCTTTTTTTGCTGCTGCTTGGACAAGAGCAACAGCAACAGTAACAACTACAACAAAAGCAACGGCGAAAAAAGCTCTCGCGTGCGCATCTGCCGACTTTGCACGGCTGCCAGAATGGGACATAAAATGTGCCAGGCAGTTAAAATGTAGATTTAAGTAAGTGGAAACGAGATCGTTACGTTGGCGCATAAAAATAAAAATCATTGTTGTTGTGCACTGATTGAAATAAGCAGTAGCAGTAGCAGCCCCAGCAGCACCAGCACCAGCACGAGCACCACGACGTTTCAAGAAAATCGCACGAATTTTCCCGCCCCAACCAGCGTTCATTTCGTGCGTTTTCACTCGACTTTTCTTTGAGTGGAATTGCGCGAGTTGCCAGTTGCGTTTGAGTTTCTTTTGTGGGGCCAACATGTTGCAAGTGTTGAACTCCCCACTTAGCCCCCATGAGCCATATTTACTCACTCGATATAAATCAAGGGTTTGGGCACACTAATGTGGCAGCGGCACCTAAACAACACCTTAAACTTGTTTATAACCAGCGTAAAGAAGTTTTTTTCTTTATCAGCTCAACGCTAGTGTTTTCTTTGACTGCCCGCTTCCCGTCTCCCCTGCCATTTTACTATTATTCATTAATCATTAATTCTCGTTACCCTGTTTTGCTTGTTGTTTTTTTTAAGATTCTTTTCATTTTCATTTTATGTTTTTTATGCGGGTCTTTATTACTTTTATGGGGTTTAGTGCGTGCCAAAAACGAAAAAAATACAACTAAAAAAACAACTTTTAATTGAATAATGCCCAAGCGGCCGCCGGCGTCGGCTTTCAGTGTTTGTTGTTGTTGTTGTTGGTGTTGTTGGCGGTTGTGTGGGGCGTTGGCTTCGACGCCCGCAACGGTAATTAGCCAGATAAACATTTAATTGGTAAATTCAAAAAATTGGAAACTACCACAAAAATCCCATATGTATTTTAATTGGGTCAAAGAACTGAATAAAATGAAAAAAGAGCAGCACATCTTGAGGCAGATTTGTCTAAGATTTGCGCTTAAAAATTGGAAGGCAACTGAGAACAAAAATTACAGGATATTGTAATAATCGTTGGGTCGACAACGATGGGCTGAACGGGAAGTGAGTGTAAACACGACATGAAATGTTGCCATTGCCAGCTACTTACATGCGGCTGCAACAGGAATTTGCGTGTGCAGCACATGCAACATGCCACATGACCACTTGGGCAGTCGCAATGGGATGACGACCCTAGGATACCCCCCTACGGGTAACTCCTTTGGCATGCCGCGCGTGAATGGCAGCAAAGGATGCAATTTATGTGTGGCACAGGCTCGTGTAATTGCACGCAATGCCGTCGCAGTTGCAGTTGCAGTTGCACTCACAGCCAGCGAGGAGTCGCCGACCTGAACGGGTCGAGTTTGCTGTCCGCGTCGCTCACACGAGTTTCAATTTTTAAAAATTATGAAAACAGCAGCAACGCAAAATGAAAACAAAAAAACAGCAAAAAAAAAAAAATACTGAAAAACAAACAGAGCAGCCGGTTGCTGTACTCATCCTTGTTGTTCCTGTTGTTGTTGTTGCTGTTGTTGCTGTTCCCGTAGTGGCCGCATGTGGCGCTGCCTGCCTGCAGTGAGAGTCCATTTGGCACACCAAGTGCCGCACGGATCGGTGACGTGGAATGTCCTTTTAATGGACTTTACACACTCACCCTGGGCCGAGAACTCAGCGCGTCGCATCCTTTTACAAACCTTTTACGTTGCACTCATGTTCCGCGCCGTTTGATTGCCGTGAATTGCTGCCGCATGATTTTTATCCTTTTCCGTCGGGTTTCCTTTCCTCTCTTTTTGTTTCTTTTTTTTGTTTTCTGTTTGGCGTTTCTCTCCTCTTTTGTTGCCCTCGTCACAGGCACGTCATAATTTCTCTCCTGTGTGTCCGGCCAGGCAATTACGGCACATTGTAAGCGCTAGAAGCAATTGGACAGCAGCTGACCGGTTGGCCAGCTGACAGATTCTTTGCGGTCATTAACTGCACATAAAATTTCCAAATAGTCTAAAGTGCTCAAATTTAAAAATACTTCTGAGTATTTACATGACGTTGATGAGCTAAATCTTAAATAGGAGAATTTTCTATTTTCTATAAAATTTTGGAATGGACTTAATATATCTCTATATATACATAGAAACCACATAAATTTGAAGCAATGCTTTTACAATTTGTAGTCAACTGAATAAGAATAAATTAAAATATTTTGTAGGAGATTATTACAAAATATTTTCACTTAATGCTAGTTTTAATTTACCTAATTTATCATGATTTACGTTCATTTGCATATCAACTTTAAAGCAAATAAAATTTCCACTGATAAACTAGATTTATGGCTTCTTAAAAGCCAAGTACAATAATGGTGCTTAGCCGGCCATCAAGTTGACAACTTGTACAGTTAGTTGGATGTTGGATTGGTCGAATGACCACCTACCAGTGCCAAGCGTCAGTTGCAGTTGGAGTCGGAGTCTCCCCAGCAATGGCGACTGAAATGGCGTTGGTGGTGTCAGAAGTGACGCTGAATTTATTGCCGGGGTTTTATTTATGCGCTTATCGTTGCCAGTTGTTGGCCTTAGCACGTTGTCAAGTGTTTATCATGGTCAGAACACCGAACACCGAACACCTATGCCCGAACTGAACCCGGTCCGCAACTCAAATGAAACAAACACCAAATGAAATACCAAAAAGCTTAAAATTTAATTTATGACTGCAGCTAAATCATGCGACCAACAAATAAAGGAGAAGACGGCAGAACAACTAATGCGTGTAGTACGAGTATCTGTATCTGTATCTGTATTTGTATCTGTATTTGTATCTGTATCTGTATCTGCATTTTGTAGTGAACCGCATGAATGAGTCTGTCGCATGATTTAGGTGCCATGCCAGAGTCAAATTTAAATAATAAATATTTCATAGTTACAAGAGCAGCGGGGAGGGGAAAACGAACGGCGAGAAAATCGAAAGCTGAATGTGTAAAATATTCAAAGCGAGGCACACACACAAAATTTGTGCGACTAAATCAAAATGTTGTCGAAATAAAACGTTTGAAAATTGAATTTCGGGTTTCTTCTTTTTGAGTGTGTCTCTGTGTGTGTATGTGTGTGTGTGTGTGTGTTCATCTCCAACCAAATTGAAAACATTTGTAACGGAAATGAAAACCATTTTTTTCTCTTTCTCTCTTTCTGTCCCCCCACAGATTCTGTGCGCATTGTTGTTGAATTCAAGGAGGGGCAGCGGCGGCAAAACCCCCAAAAACTCGACTCGTTGGCAACTCAGCGTTTGGGGTCTGAATTTAAATTAAGAAATTTATCTTTTGAATGCGTCTTTTTATCCATTTCGTGCTCCCTTTGTGCTCTCCTTTGTTTTGTAAATCGCCTTTGTGTTTACACCCAAAAAATAAAGTCAAAAGAAACAAAATAAAGGTATACATCCCACCTTCTGGCAAATAAAATTGAAAAACGTGTGATTATATTATATATATTTTTATTCATCTCATTTTGAAAAAATACAATTTCTATGATTTTATCAAAAATTCGTTGCATAAATAAATTTTAATTTATTCCACGTTTATTTGGCATGCGCGAAACGAGTCGCTTCAAGTTGCTTAATTTAATTTCAAAGATTTATTTAAGCACCCAGTTTTGCACCTCCGATTCTAATGTCCCTCAACAACAATAATTAATAGGATTTGGGAAAGCAGAGTACGCGTATAGCTCTATAAATCAGAGATACAACATTTGCATATAAAACTGCGCATCTTTAAGATAATTGCCTTAAATTAGTTAATATTTAGAAGACAATTAAATAAATCTGCGCTGCAAATAATGCCATATGTCAATGGGTTTTTATTGCCTCCAATTGACTTTATTCAAGATAAATGCAAATCTGTGCAATAAAATGTTCAAAATATGCGCTAATGGCAAATCAGTTAACTCAGTTAACAATCCACAAAAACACACAAAAACCCAGTTGCCCAAACCGATTTCAAAACACGCACTTAAGACTCAATAAACGTATGCATTAAATTGAAATCGATTGAATATTGTACAGTATCGAATGTATTTTAACTGAATAAATAATTTGTTTTTATTGTGTGAAATAATGCGTGGGAAGTTGAAGTAGCAGAAAAAAATGTTAAACTACAAAAGTCGAATTAAACTTATTATGAATATCATATATCAACCTTGGTCTCTATGAATGATAAAAATAAGTCTTTTAGTCTTATTTAATAGCATATTAAATAGAAACTATATTTTTGTTGTTGCCGAGAGTGTAGAAATTAAAGTTATAGTAATTAATTTATGCATAATTGTGCGATTGATATAAGGGTACTTAGAGCTCAATAACTATTTAATTAGCACCCTCATAGTACATTAATAAAATATTTTAATGCCTAGAATTATTAATAGCTTTTTAAAATCGATTTTGAATTGCAATAAGCTTAATTAATATAAATTTTATAGCATCAGAATTAAATGCAGCTTGTTTAAATGTAATCAAATAATTTATAATTGAATTTTCTACAAGTATTTAATTATATTTGTGTCACATTTCCTAATCGTAATATTCTTTAAATTTGTGATAATTTAATAATTTACTCTTTCATTTTTTAATTACACAGATGTACGTCAGGAACTGACAGATGTAGTTGGATTTCTACCCTGGACAATGTGGAGTAGTCAAACAAATTTACAGCATATGAGCATTAAAAACTCGGAATGCGTTTAGGTGAGTGCCTGTCCACATGTGAATAAATGTGAATGTTTCTCCATATTTATGAGTCCTGCGCTGTATACAAAATACTATGTAAATGTGTGAGTGGGAATGTTTTTTAATGAAACTGGAATGTGGATTGTGTTGAGTGGTGCGTTGATGTTTTATATGTGGAGTTAAGTCCATAAATGGCACAGCTTGGATATGTATGTCAGTGTGCCTGTGGGGTAACTGAAACCAAGGACTTTGGGGTAGAACGAACGTGCCGTCCAATTTGTGCCATGTGTGTGGTATACTGCCCTTTGGCACAGCCCAAAATGAAAGCCCAGAAAACCAGAACCAGAAAAGAGCAGAACGAGATACAAGTACAAATGTAGGTGAAGTTGACCGGGCTCTGGGCTCCGGGCTCTGGGCACGGCCAAACGAATCTCGAGCCAAAACGGGCGGCATAAAATACTCAAAGACTCATTTGCATATTGGGCTAACGGTAACTGTAACAGGGAAAGTGTTGTGGCCCACAGGAAAAGCGACTTCGTTGCCAGTTTCAATACAATTTTTGAGGCTGTAACCGTGTTGTTGGTTTTTCTAATTAATAAAAGAATTTCGTGCGGCGTGTTTTCATTTGTTATTTATGCATCTATTTACGGCGGCCATTACGAGACCTTTTGACCTATCGCTATCCGAGTGGTTCCGCCGGCGTATGAGTTATGCACTCGCTTGGATAGCGATCTAATTAAATGATTTACGACCACTACATAATGTTGTTGAACTATTTGGGACTCGGATAAGCCCGTTCCTGTCCAAATAGAAGCATAGATAAGCACATTGCATGCGGCATGCGGCAACTGCAACTGAGAGAGGCAGAGAGAGATATGCTGTTGGTGCAGTTTTCGGCAATTTATGGGCTCGCATTTTGCATAGTTTCAAATGGCTGTTATACTCGTGCTTCAACACAAATTCAAACCCCAAAACACAATTCATTTGGCCAGGCTCAACTAACCAAATCCAAAGCGTCGCACAACGGCATACAAATCTGCCGTTTTGCATTTGGCGGCCATATATCATATCCCAGCGGGTCAACACTGGCCCCCAAAACATGCCAAAGAGACTAACCCAAGGTACAATGGGATTCAATATTTCTGCAGTGCTTGGACAATTTTAAAAATTATATATATATTAAATATATCATTGAAAAAAAAAACTTATTTTAATTCATTGGTTGATTTGTATAAATTAATAATTTACTTGAATTCATTTTAAAAACACTGATTATATTTTTAAGAATAGTGCCTTATGAAATAAGCTTTGAACGCAGCACTAAGGAAAAACATCAACAAATCATATTAAACGCAACTAATATTCATTGTGAAAAAGTTATAAAATATAATCAATAAATATATAATATATAAATGAAACAAATTTAAGTTAGAAATATATTCACAATCTTAAATATTAAAACATATAATTAATAACAAACAAAATAATAATTCTTATTGTTTAAGTGTAAATTCAATGATCAAATAAATTGTTAATATATTCATAATGGCAATACAAATATTTTACATTATAAATACAATAAAATCAATTAAATTCGTTAAAGCTAAGCTTGCCATAAATTTAAATCATTTTTTAACATGAAAGTAAAATAATTCTTCTATTTTATTAAACCTTTATAAAAAGTATTTATTATATTTTATGTGTTTTTTTCATCAAGCAATAAAACTTGAATATATTTTATTTAAACTGTTAATTGTGTTTTATCCACGGTATTATTTTTGTAGACCCAGAACGAGTTCTGTCCTGGCTGCCAGCCGTTAAATGAGTGGCTTTAGAGAATGTCCAACTTTCGGGCCGAACTCCCACATCGGTGCCAAAATGTATGCACATTTTATTGACCAACACTGAGAAAAACACAGCTGAACTGTTGTTGTACATGTTCTTCTTTTTGTTGGCACAACAACATGTCCAAAAGTGTTTTATGGTCGTTGTGGGTGCTCAAGTGGCCATTTTGGGTTCGCCTGCATTTGCACTCGCCGCTCTTGTCCGACAAGCACTTGGCCAGCAAAATGTGTAGAGCCCTGAATACAGATGAGCTTTGGCCCTGTTTAGGGCGAGAACTAACTAAATATGGCTATTTGTGACTTACAGGCATTTGATTTATACTCGCTGCTTGCGGAATACTTTAAGCTAATCGCAGTTAAAGGCGCTCCCAGCCACGTCAATGACCTGGGCCAATCATCAGTGAACCGAGCCGCGTACAGAGAAATGCGGTTCAAAGTCAAAAACTCAATTAGCTACTGATGAGCGGCAACAGGAGCGGGACATGGGACGCGGAACATGGAACGGAACTCTGACCGTGCCGTTGACTAAAAATAAATGTACATTGGAAAGCGCAATGGAGTCGAGGGGCGGGCTGAAGTGGAAATCTCGTTAAAAGTCAATAACAGACGCCATTAAATGCGCATGAAAATGAAATGAGAACCGCTTGATGAGGCGGGCTGTGTGCAACACACACAAGATTGGGGGGCACGCTCTGAGAAACAGTGGAAAGTGGAAGCCACGCGACCACTTGAGCCTCTGTGGAGTCATTTAAACTGACCTTAGAGCAGCACAGACAAGTTCAATGGCATTTATGCATAATAAAATTGAAGACAGATAAATGGAATTCTTTCAAAACTTGTCAGATTAGTAATGATTACAAATGAATTGAATCGAATAAGAGAAACTATCAAATGGCATTTATATTAAGTAAATAAATTAATTTTGGGTAGAAATATTTGATTTGTTGCGTAAAGTAAATGTGTACTGTTAGAGATGATTACAAAAAAATTCAACTATTCAATCGCATAACTCAGTTAGCTGTGAAAATCGTTTGGTAGCAAAAATACTCTAATTTTGAGTCGAAATTAGTTTAGCCACAGAAATCAAATAAAACAAAAAAATATTGAGCAATTGTTTTATAGTTATAGAGAAAAAAAACGAATTCCTATTTAAGTCAGGTGAAGAAAACAAATCACAATGAATCGCATGTTAGAAACTGTCATTCAAAATAACGCCGCCAACACGGAACGAATTACGGCGGAGAATACCTTGGGTTACGTGGTGTCGGACAACAGCACCTGCAATCTGGCTGCCACTTCTTTCGACAATACCACAGCTCAGGGCATAGTGAGGCACATAAATGGCAGCCTGGTTGGAATTGTGCAAAGTGCCGTCAGGGATCTGGACCCGACCAATAAGCTGTGCTATCTGCGTGTGCAGACACGAAAATTCGAGTTTCTCATTGCTCCAGAAGATGAGTTTACCATAACCGTGTTGCAGTAAGGAAAAGTATCTGTGTGTGTGTGTGTGGGCAACGAGTTAATCATATTTTAAGAGATGTATAAAACAGCTTTCTGCTTACGAGTATTTATTTGAGTTTATTTGTTCAGTTCGCCGGAGAAACGATTAAACTCGAGGCGAGTATTGGGGTAGAATGCTTAAATCAACAATGTGAATGCGATGGATGGCAGACCGAAAATCCTTTATAATACCCAAGTGACATTGGCATTATTTATGGCATGGCTTCATTGGGCAGCGGCCAGGAAATTTATCCATGAGAATGCGGCATTCTAATGCGATAATTCAAAAGATTTACTTCTGTCAACATGACCATTTTGTAGACAAACTCGGGGTGGAAATGGTCTTTGACCTTTTTGCTCTTTTTTTACATTTTCTATTTTTTTTTTTTGCTATTTCCATCTTGCCTGCCGCAATGGATGCTGCCTGCTATTTTAATTTAAAATGGCAGAACTCGTAACTCATTTTAACGGCTCACCCTCCACACTCTCTATGCGTGTGTGTGTGTGTGTATGTGTGTGTGTGTGTGTGAACTTGTCCTATTTTTACAGGCCTAGGCCCTTTGCAGGGGTTGCTCGCTCGCTACAATAACTTATCTGCCCTTTTTTTTACCCCGGGCCATAATCACCACGATGCAGGGGCAGATGAAGACGCTCCTGGGGTGCGCTTTGTACTCATCCAATCCCGTTCACATTGCTATTCATCCATTCCTTTTCTTCCACTGCTATCGCGAAGCAGTTGTTCATTGTCTTGGGCCGTTCTGTGGTACATACATACACATTCATATGATAAAGAAATAAATATAAAATTTGTACAGAAACTTAATTCAAACAACGGCCAAAAATTCCATGAAAATATAACTGGGATTTCGTTTCGGTCTCTCGTTCCATTGTGAACGGCTGCCCTGGTGGCAAGGTCGGTCTCTTCCTGCCGGTCCAGAAGTGCGCACTTCATTTCATGCAGCGTGAAATTCAATTAATCCATGGACCATTGCTGATGACTTCATTTTCGAGAAACCGTCTTTGGCTACATACCTTCTCCACCAAAGAGCTTCTGTGGGCATTCATAATTCATCTGGAAATTAGAAACACTCGGAATTATATTCAAATAAAACGTTTTTCTCTGCTCAAGTTAACATGATAATAGCACACACATATCCTTCACTCCATGTCCACCGCACCGGCCCTCTCTGGCGTCCCCCGGGGCGTGTCTACGTGTCTACATGCATTCAGTTTTCAGTAATTTGCGAGTTGCTCTATGAATTTAATTAAGCTGTGCGACAAACCCAACATGAAATACAATGACAAACAAACAAGATTTATATATGAGTGTTCTGACAATCAGACTTACATACATATATTAGACGTACTCGTTAGAACCCTATTTGGGTTCGTCCAAGCGAAACTTCAGCTGCCCAATGCCAAGAATTGTATTTGCTTTTAGACTTGATATTATATAAAAAATCTATTTATATACGAAAAGTTCTAAGGAGTGTTTTGAATGAAATAAAATACATTTTGATAATATTAATAATGAGCATTAACAATCTTCAAACAACAATGGATATACTGATTGATTTTGGAATAATATAATTCATTAATAACATACATTTTAGCTGTAAACACTGCGAAACATATTCAGACTGAGCACACTTCCAATTTTTCTAAGTAAATCCCACCCATTTTTCTGATTTACGCGTTGCTAAATAAAGTTCCACAGTGAATCAGAAAACAAAATCTGAGCGATTCCATTCACGAGCCTGTAAGAAATCAATTAAGTTAATTCAAACGCCGAAAAGCCATAGAAATGCGATTTAAGTGAGTGCCACAAAAGGCAACTGCTAAATATAGAAAACTAAAGAAAAACACAAAACACTCACACGCAAAGTGATAGAAAGAGATGGTGATGGAGTCTGAGACGGAGACATAAAGAGAGACAGAGAGAGAGCTAAATGAGCAGCCGGAATCCTCTCACTCGAATGCACAGGCCAAGCCCATTTTGCCAGGCGCTGGCTCTGCCCCTTCCCCTACACTGAGAGCAATTCCGAAAAAATCAATAATATCAAAAACTCAACAGTTTTAATAAGAGTGAATTGAATATTATAAAATGAGAAGGTCATTTATTTTACAGTATTTTATCACATTTAATTTTTAACATATTTATTTTGTTCAATTATTGGGTCAAGGCAACTTTTTTTTAGGGGGTTGACACGACGACAAGCGACATTTGATTCTCTCAGTGTGCTCTGCCCGAACCCGTTTTGATGAAATGTTGTTGAATTTTTTCTGACTTGTTCAACCACCAAACATTTTCTGTTGAGACTCGCAGCGGCGCAGACGTCGAACGCCAGCAACGGTGGAGGCGTTTCATACACATTGTTGTTGGACGGACAAATGGACAGACTTACGAACTGACGGACGGACAGAAGAAAGAACGGACGAGTGTCGAGTGGAGCACAGGAAGCACTGAAATATAATCAACATAAAACAAATAAAGAAAATATATTTAAAACCAATAAAAAAATATGAAGCACTTCTTATAAAATCAAACAAAAATAATAAAACAAATTATTATTATAAATGTTAAAATATAAACGGAAACTGATGGATAAACATTTTTACTTAACGGACTGGCAGGCAATCTATGGAGCAGAAACCTAACAAGCCATTAAATAATGAAGTACATCAAAATAAAACACAAAGGCAATAATAATACGCAATAAACAAAAACATAAAAAACAATAACCGTTATAACACTATTAGAAAATGTGATGTGCTTCTTCTTCAACCCGCAATATTTGCAACGCTTAGCAGTTGCAGCTGTTATGCAATAGATGGCAGCAGCATGTTGCACGCGCCATCTATTGGTCGTTATGCGCCCACATCAATGTTGGTCTGAAAGTCACTGCTTGACTAGTTTGGCAGTCATTGTTACTCCTTTGGAGTTTTTAAGTAAAATAGCAGAAGTTATCTGCCCATTTTATACCTTATTCCCCGCAGCATATTTGATTTAATTTTACTCTTGTTGCATGATTCACATTTCGTATTTATTTATTTATGTTAAATTATTCATTAATAATCGAACTAGTTCCTTTAACATTGTTTTTACTATATGCGTTACTTAATTTATTAATACAGTTTATTTTTTTATTTTATGTATTATTTAATTTTGGTTTAGTAGTATTGCATTTAACCAATGAAAATCGATTGGATTTGAAATGAGTTATTTAAAAAATCTATGAAGCAAAACTGAACAAAAATCGCTGGATTTGTATGCAATTTTAATCTGGCTATGAAAGTTTTGAAGAATCCTAACTAGAAAAGAACGCTTAAAAAGAGAAAGTTGGTTTAATAATTTAGTAAAGGTTTATAAAGATTGCATTAAATAAACTATCTAGAACAATATTTACAATATTTTGGCATTCATCAAAGTTGACATTTTAAATTATACAGCTGCTCAATGAATAAAAAGAATGGATCAAAAAACGCAGCGCATCGCTGCAAAAAGTTGATTTCCCTTGATCCCATTTCGAGAACAATTATTCAAAACTGGTACTAGTCGGAGACCAATAAAACCAAGTAGCTACATTTAAAATTGATTTCGAATGCCGATGAGCCAATAAAATCGAACATCGTTAATCCTGCCATTTGGTAAGGGGAGATAACTGTACAGCATATTGCCAATCAAAGATTTCAATTCAATTTTGGTCGCTTGTCACAAAATTCGGAATAGCGCATAAAACTGAAGCGAATGGGAATCATTTCATTCAAAATCGGAGCAATCGAAGCATCAAGATGTCAGTAAACGCGGTTAAGACAACAAGATTGCAGTGCGGTCAATCGTTAGGAACCGTGGGTCCTCCACATGAATGGCCAACGGGTCGAGGGCAGTTAGCAGAGGAAAAACATGAAAATCATCTTTCAACGCGTTCCGCTTGCACTCGATGGAGGCCCTGGATGCTGGGTGCCCAAGTGCCTGGGTGCTGAATACTGGATGCTGGTTGCTGGATGCACATGTGCCCCTCTTCCTCGCTGTTATTGTGGCACTGCCGCTGTTGCATCAGGCATCAGGCAAAACGACAAGTGCAAAAAAAGGCAAACTGAATACGTTATCCAAAGCTGAGACGGAGGCACAGACTGAAGCTGAAGCTGAAACTAAAGCTGAGACCCCTTCAACCATTTGCCCCCCTCTTCGCATATTGTTGCATTGCAGCTTTTCATTTTGCTGTCGGCGGTGTCCACAAAATGCGCTGCACGCGAGCAACACGACATGGCGGAGCTGGAGTGGCTGCAGTCGAACAACTCCAACTCCGACTCCAAATGTAACTGGTTTTGCTGGACAATGTGCCGCCCTTTCGCCCGACCATCTTGGCAATGGCAGCATCGCTGCAAATCATTTCGTTTGTTTGCGTATATAAATAAAATGTATTTATATAAATAATTTCTTTTTAAGCATTAAAAATGCAGATAAGAAATAAACCATAAAATTAATTACCTGTGGCATTCGTAAACTTGCTTCTTTTACGATAATTTATCGCTTATCTTATTTATTTAATAATGTTAACTAAAGTACAAAAAATATACACAAATAATATTACAGTTAATAATATAAATAAGAGCACAGTATTTATTTGAATTCTATCAGAATTTTAGTTCAGATATTAAAATGCATATTAATGTATTCATATATTAAATGCATAATGTATATTAATAATAATTAATTCAGTAAAGATATCATTTAAAAAATCAGATGTTCCTCCAATAATATTCTTCGTATAAATTTACGACTCTTTTTCTGAGCATTTCATTCTCAGTTTTTGTTAGCATTGTTAACCCTATTCCTGATGCCTTCCAGAGTGTCTTTGATTTGGACTGGTTTATCTCAAAACTAACACCCACAATTTAAATGCATATTATTATAAATTAATTCGGCAAAGATATCGTTTAAGAATTTGATGTGATTTACTCATCTATAAAAGTCCTGAATGCATTCATTTCATTCTCAGTTTTTGTTAGCATTGTTAACCCTATAGCTGATGCTTTTATTTTGGCCTGGTTTATACCAAAAGTAACACCCACAGCAGCTCACAAAACAGCTAGTTGGGTCATCAACATAACCATCAAAACTGCATCGATACAGTTCCTTGCGGTTCCTCCATCTCTGCCTCCACATTTGCCTCTCTCTTTTTTTTCATGCTGTTCCTTGCCCCGGCATATTGTTTGTGTGTCAGTCAGGTTTGTGTCTCAGAGTTCGTTTTTGCTTTGGTTCCGTAAATTACACTTTTGATTTTTAGTGGCCGTAAAATAATCGTAAATGTCGTGGTTATTGCGACCGAAAGTGCCCATTTTGAGTGCTGCTGTTGATTCTCAGCTGGCATTAACTGATATTCTCTCGTTTCGCTCAGTGCAGCGATGTCCGACTGGAACGGCACCGACTGGCACCGCGACTGACACTAGGACGTGTTGCCACTGCACAAAACACTTCACGTATCCACTGCACCCACAGAGCAACCCAATCCACTCCCTTCCACTCCCCGCCAGCAGCCACAAGCTTAGTGCTCCCAAGCTGAGCTGCACTTGTTGTTTTTAATAAGTTTTCTGGTTGGCTTTGTTGTTGTTGTTGTTGTTATTGTTGTTGTTGTTGTTATTTCTACTGGCTGCCTTTCTTCTTGACTGTGTGCTGTGGACTCCTTTGATGTTTCGATTAAGTTCGGAGTTCGCGTTGTCGAACTGGTTGGTTGGGTCTGCCTCCTGCCAGCCCTCTTATCCCTACCCGCCGCCCGTCATCCCCTCAGCCGTTTGACTCAAGTTTATGGCCATTTCGCTTGCACTGTCTTTGCAGCAGTTGCAGCACTCGAGAATTGCGGGTCTGTTGTTGTTCTGCCATTCCTTTGGCTGCTTGTCGAGTTGATTTTCTTAAGCATTTCACCCATTTACCTTTATACCTTCTTTGCTTTTGTATTTTTTTTTAGTTTTTGTTTTTTTTTTGGCTTGTGCAAGACATTTTCTCACATTGCCCACTCACTCGATTCGATTCTCCTGCTGCTGCTGCTGCTGCTCTGACGCAACTGGTTGTCGATTGCCCACTGCCAAGTTGCCATGTTGCCCATTCGCGGTTACCCGTTGGCGTACTCACAAATTTCGAATTTGATTTTATTGTTATGATTTCAATTGTTTTCCACAATGTAAACACTAGAGATTTCCAACATAGCATCGCCATTGTCGAACGGGAACATGTCGACTTGTCTCCTTCATAATTGTGCGGAAGTTTTTACTATGCGCATCTGTGTTAACGGTTAAAATAAAGTAGCTATTAAAGTCGGGGAAAGCAGCTCACAGATTACATCCCCTTAGCTGGAAAATATCCAAATGATTTTTAACAAATTAATAATTTCAGTTTTCGTCGAATCGTTGATTCATTCTATTTTCCATTTCCCGACAAATCTTCACTTTAGCGTCACATGAAAACGCCCAATTTCACGAATGCGGAAAACAATTATAAACAAAGACGGATCATAATGCCAACTTGGGCTGCTAAACGATTTTAAAGCCAGGCCCTCCCAGTACTCCGAAGGCCGTGTTACCAAAAAAAAAAAAATAGGAAAAAATGTAACGATCGGTGTTAAAATGCGCAGACTAGAAACCAAAGCAATTCATAAATCATAAAAATGTGTCATAAAAAATAAAAACAAAATGGAAACAACTTTAGGTGCAGTTTGAAGCTGCCTTTCAACATGTCCTCGAAACTAGGAGAGCATAAAAAAATGCTCAAGGCGACAGACTTTTTAGGCTGACCTTAGAGCCGGAGAGATTTGTTTTGACTCTCGGGTGAGGCTTGTTATCTGGCATTTGCTCAGACATATTACCACTGCTGGCACAAAGGACACACACACACACACACACACACGCAGGCATTGTCCTCGTCGGCCGTTCGATTATTGCCGGCTTGGTAATAAATCATAAAAATATGTTTCAGTTGCCCAAAATCCGACGGTTTCATGCCGATCGCCTCGCAATCGGTCTGGTCCTCGCTCGTTACACGGTGGAATTGTAAATGCCTGTAAAATTGCCGTATTACCTTTTACCCACCAGCTCCTGCAGTTGGGATTGGGATTGGGATTGGGAATGGGTCTGCTGTGGTGATCGCGCCCTCGAGCCATCTGATAACAAAACCACTGGCAAATGCCAAACAAAAGGGCCAACAACTTTCTCTTTTTTGCCTCATAGTCTGATTTAGGCCGCATTCATGCTCATTTTCGTTCTCTTCTCTGCCGGCTTTTGCATTTGCCAAATATGCACAATTTTGATTTATTACATTTATTATTATTTAGAAATACAACAGGAAAAAAAAACATTTGTTGTTAGATTGTCAACAAGAGGCGCCAGAATTTTATTTTATTAAGTGTTAATAATTAAAAATGGATTTGAACCATTTATAAAACTGAGTTAATAATGGATTAGCATAGATTGAAGATAAATATTCAAATTATTTTTACTAATTTTTATGAATTGAATACATAGATTTAAATAGAGGAAAACAGAACTTTTAAAAATTAGCTAACAAGTAAAATGGAATCTTAAATTTATATTAAATTATATTAAATTTATATTAATATAATACATATATATTTTTAATCCATATATATCATCAGAGATTAAAAGCAGCATTATTCAAAACTCTAAATTAAAGTATATATTTTGTAGTGTCAGAGTAAAATGAGCAGCGCCTTATTTGCTGCCATTGGATGATGAGGATGATGAGGATGACTTCATTTCCAGGCACATATGTACATATGTATGGTGTGGATGCATGCATGCGTGGTATATGTTGCATGTTTGTCAGGCCTGTACTTGTGGCAGTGTCAGTGCCTCCTACTCTTTCTCCATTCTCCATTTCGAAGCCGACATGATATACTACGAGCAGATGATTTAATGTGACCGCATATTGCGCAGGCACTTAAGACGCAGCCTCCTCAAACCGGAGCCAGAGCCACAGCCGTAGCCGTAGCCGGAGCCGGAGACGGGGCCCAAGTGCAGGCGTTCCACACATGTTTCAGTTCAAGCATTTGAGCTCAAAGAGCTGCCATCTTGAAAACTGAACCATGACAAGCGTTAAATGC
Organism: Drosophila demipolita; assembly: GCA_035042405.1. Classification (NCBI taxonomy): domain Eukaryota; kingdom Metazoa; phylum Arthropoda; class Insecta; order Diptera; family Drosophilidae; genus Drosophila; species Drosophila demipolita. The sequence goes on along the minus strand of JAWNLI010000349.1, from coordinate 1,062,069 downwards.
ACATTGAAATATATCCAATTCGTAGAAAGCAGAAAAATCAAAAGCAATTTACAGAAATTTATAATATTTACGAACTAATCGAAGAGAACTGGATTATTAACGTATTTTGTTCGGTTTTATTGCAGAAGCTGTTCCCAGGCTGTAAATCAGAGCTGCAATGAGCTGTGCCATCGCACACATAGCTCAACAAGATGCTGGCCAAATCCGCAGTCAAAACAAATCGTTAAAATGCCATAAAAAACCCATATGCAGCCCAAATGGGCTGGAGAAGCAAATGCATTCGAATAAAATTTTACCACCGTTTCCTCAAACATCATCAACATCAAACTAACGGCGGCAACATCCGAGCCACCTCATAAAAGTAACGATGTCTATCGAAAAAAAAGTATCTGATGGATACACGAAGAAGTTGCAGTCGCAGCCTCCAAGATGAGATGAGAGGGGTGTTTGAGGGGTATCACAATAATTATGGCATACGTCACGGAACTTGGGTTTTATGTCTTTTATATTGATTGTCATCGTGTCACACTAACAGATCGTAAAAAAGTCGTAAAACCCAAAACAGGGGCCACCTCAACACTCACAAAACACTCACACAACACTCACACGAAACACTCATCCGCCACTCACCACAGGCGAGTGCAAAAGCAGATGAACGCACAATCCATGGATACACTCAAATGCCAGGATCAGATTTAGGTGCAGGACTCTCAAACAGGAGGCTGAAGGATCGCTTGCCGCTTTGAGTGAGAACTTCTGGGTGAGTGGAATGATGGCGGCGTCAAATGTGAGTGGCAAATGTGGATTTGGGAGAGCGTCGTTTGCTCAAGTGGCGTCAAGTCGTAAAAACGGTCGTAAAATTTGGGACTGCGTTTGGTATTAACCACAATTTGTTTATATAGTTGTTAAAATGCCATTTTAGCTTGTTCTATTCTGCTTGGCATTTAATTGTCGGCTGCCGGTTTTTTTCTTTTTACGAGCACACAAAGTGGCCAAACCTAATAAAATTCATTTTTACGACAATTTAAATGGTCTCATTTCGAATACGCCGAGAGTGAATGAAGCATTCCAAACGGGTGACACAACAACAGGTTGCTCCCGAGGATTTGGCTCAAGCATCTCACAGATTATAAAGTTAATCTGCTATCTTTAATCCACTTAGAACATATTTGAAATGAGCGAAAGGCTCAAAACGACATTTTATTGCTGGAAGACAAATGTAATTTATTTTTTATTTATTGAGAGCTGTCATTATTATATAAAGTTCTTTGTTTTAATTGTTCTTTAAATTATTTTGAATTATATTTTATAAAATCAATGTTAATTTATTTAGATTCAAAATAGTGTTAAAGTATTAACTGTTTTTTTATAACTGTCATTATTGAAAAAACTTCTTTATTTAATTTGTGTTTTATTTTATATTTTATTATATGTTATAAAAGTAACATGAATTGAATTAGATTAAAAATAGTGTTTATGTATTAACTATTTATTTATATCTTCTTTAATTAATTTTTGTTTTATATTATTGTTAATTTTTAATTATATTTTATGAAAACAATATGAATTTAATTAGATTAAAAATAGTGTTAATTTATTATTTATTTATATCTGTTCTTTAATTAATTTGTGTTTTATATTATTTTTAATTTGTAATTATATGTTAAGAAAGAAATATGAATTCAATTTTATTAAAAAATAGTCTTTATGTATTTATTATTTATTAAGATTAATGATCAAACTTTATATGAACTTTTCTATTTAAATTGTGTTTTCTATTTATATTGTTTTTATTTTATGTTTTTAATTTCTAATTATATGTTATGAATGTTTTAAAAATTGGAGATACAATAATTATAGACTGGTTAATATTAATTAGTTAACATTTTTATATCTGATAATATTTGTAAAAATCTGTTATTTAATTAGTAGCTTAAGTCAAAAGTATTTGTACAAAGTTTCGCAATATTAACTTAAGGTTTTTAAGATTGTTATGATTGATAATCTGTTAATTGATTAATAAAAGGCTTAAAACAGAGTTATTTGAATTTGATTTGTTGCATAAGGAATGCAACTTGTTTTCTGATAGCTGACATTCCTAATTGATTAGCCAATTCTTTTAAGCCAATTCTGTAGCAAAGACAGGTCTCAATTAGAAAGTTTTCAAGTGCTTGGCGGCTTGGCTCAGAGGTGTAAGTGCTGTGGCACTGAATTGCCCTTTGGGGGCACACCCCTGTTTGCCCCGTAGGTGGGTGGGTGGTGGGTGGGTTGGTGCGAGCCATTCTGTGCTGCAGTCATCATCATCATCGGCGCCTTGGCGTGTTTGTGTGCAAAGCAGCCATAAAAATTACAGTAAGCAATCATCATAGCGATCCGTTTACACCCACTTTGCACGTTTTCGCAAGCGCCGGCCATGGAAAGTGAAAAAGGATTTGAGTTTGTGCCACTTCCACCACTTCTCTGCTCTGCCCACTTACAAAAGGTGGGCGGGCACAGCTGAAACAACAACTGGCTAACAAGCCGCCATAACCGTGAGCTACGGCAGTCAACGAAAAATGCTCAATTAGCCGGCGTTGGCCAAAGGACTCACTCTGCCATTTCACCGGATTTGATGAGCAGGCTGGCAGCTCGAGCAGGCAAAACGCTGCCAATTGCCTGATGAAAAGTCAAGGGTTCATTGGCAGAGGCAGAGGATTATAAACCACTACTGTGCTACTAGGTAAAATTAACTGTAACGAATGTCTTCATTCCGACTCCGACTCAGTTGTGCCTCTTTCGCACCCTCTCCCTCGGCGGCTCTTTTGTCTGCTCGTTTTGCATAAGGAGGCAGTTGCCTTTGTTCCACCTCTCGCATTGGTGTTTGGACTGTACTGAACTGGACTGGGCTGCAATTGATTCTTGACCTCATAATCAGCCGTTTGCGGCTGCGCCGGCACAGTTGTGCCACATTATGGGTTTGCGGGATTAAGTCATCATCTCGGCGGCCTGTTGAACACAGCACATAATAATATTGTTTGTTGTGGCTAAGTCAAAGGTGAGATTATCCAATTGAACTTGTGTTTATTCTAGTGGCTTTGACCTGGAAAAAGCAATCAGTCTAATTTAAAATTAATCCATTTTGCATAACTATGTAAATGTATATAAAATTCACTATAAATAACTATATTATTTAATAAAAAAATATTAAATTGTAATTCATAAATGTAAAAATATACACAAGTTATAATCATTTTGATACATAATTTATATATATAAATAAATATTATTATATATTATAAATATTAATTTATAAATAATAATTTATAAATATTATTTTAGTGGTTGTTGAAGGAAGGTTGTTGCCAGCCAAGTTTTGACCGATCTTGAATAAAATGCCCAAGTCAAATAAAAATGTATTATTCCAAAATGAAAAAGGTTTTGACAAAGCTGAAATAATCAATGCTTCGAGGGATGTCTTAGGATTAACTAAGTTGGCATTTATGAGTTGGAAATAAATGACGGCTCTTGGAACTGGTTTCTATTTGTTAGGTTTGTAAAATTGTAATTAATTTGCCCATAGTTAAGCACTATCCGGGGATAGTCATCTATCGCAGCAACTGGCAATCATCTCGTAAATGCAAAAACTGAGTTGAAGTTGTGTGTGGAGCTGAGTGCCAAATGGAGTTGCTGCCACAAGAGCAGCGCGCAGCAATTAGCTGGCTCGGATTGCCGATCTGGCTGGTGCCGGTGCTGGTGCTGGATGTGGTTCTGGTTTGCTTTATGGCCATAATGGCGATGATGGAGCAAGCAGCGCACCTCAACTCAGCTCAGCTCAACTCAGCTCAATGCGGCAGCAGTTGAGAGCATAAATTATGGCAACGTTTATGAAATGGCGCTGGGGGCGTTTATTATGCATTTTTAATTGACGTTCATTTGAAGAAACGCAAAAGAACGCTTCAATTCAATTATGCGCTGCTGACCCCCAGTCCACTCTCCCCCAGCACACTCTCCCCCAGCCCACTCTCCCTCTTGCTGCAACTGAATATACAACAACCACAACATTGGTTTTGCCGGGCCATAAAAGGCGCTCGCAACGGTTATTTTGGGGCCAAATTGCCACTTTGTGTGCAAATTTGAATTGTGGAAATGCTGGGCATAAAAATGAAAATAGCTCTGAACAATTGTTGAGCCAGCCTCGTATCACTCGCATGCAATCTCTCGCAAATACTTTAAACGATGCAGCTCGTCAAGAAATCAGCGAGGCAGGCAGTCTAGCGAGCTGACTCTGGAGTGGCAGGCAACCAAGCACTTGGGGGCAAGCAGCGCGTGGCAGTCAGATCGAAGGCAACTCTTCAGGCGACTGACTGTACTACTTGCTGGTGGTGCTCCTGCATGGCCACGCCCCGTTTCGTCGCACGCCCCCACACTGATTCATGCAGGTTGGCCATTACGTTGCAACAACGTTGGTGGCAACCTCGCTGCTAGTTGCAAGCTGCTATATCAAAGACTCCTAACGAATGCACGCCCAATTGTTGCACATCCATTTGACAGTCGATCGTTGCAGCAGTCAGTGGCACGTCAACTTATTCATTAATTCATCAAATTGTCCCTACTGTGCCCCCCCCCCACCCCCAACTCCCACCCTCCGCACCACCTCCCTCACTTGCTGAGTGCATTACACCAACGATTTATTTGCAATGCAGAGTCGCATTCGCCGCTGAATCGTTGATAGTCTTAATTGGCTTCGTTTCTTCGTTTCGATTGCATAAAATAATCGTTAGAAAACGTGTTTTGCTTAATTGGAAAATTTGTATGTCTTGTCCGTCCGTCCGTCCGTCCGTCTCCAGCCACGTCTCCCTGTCCTGCTCTACGTCTTCGTCTCCGTCTCCGTCTTAAGTCTCCCTCTTGGACCGGAGTGGCTTGCAGGCCCCACAATTTATTATTGATTTTCCCCAGTCTAATGAAGAGAAATGCCGTTGCCCAGTTCGCAAACAGCTCACATTAAGCTAACAGCACCTTCAGAATGCTAAAATTTCTATTTAAATGTTTTTATTGATGTTTTGGCCAACATCAACAGTTGGCAGCGAGTTGAGCCGGGTAAAAACTCTTCGCAGATCACATTTTATTTGTATTTGTAGCTTGTCAACAATTCTAATAATGATTTATTTGTGGGTACAAATTTAATAGAAGAAGAAATCTACAGATTCCAAGAAATTTTCTTTAAGAATAGTTATGATTTACTTAGCCATAAAGACCCCAATTTAATAATTATAATAATAATAACCATAAAGTAAATGAAAATATAGGCAACAAGAAAAATTCAATTAATTATTTATGAGTTCAGCTGGTTATTTGTTCAGAGATAAATTCATAGTATTTCGCTGAAATAATTAAAGTCTGTGTAGTTATATTTTTAGAGCAGTTAATTAGTTTAATTTTTATTTGACATATAAATTTATAATTTATTTATGCATTCGAATAATTTTATTTCTATTAAACCCCAACATTTATATTAATTTTGTTTGTAACTTAAATTTTAAAAATAAATTTATTTTAACAACATTTCATAACTCTGATTTTTAGTGTACTCTAAAAATATGCTATTTATAATTTATTTATCTTCTCAATAATTTGAATTATATTAAGCCCATAATAACGAAAATTAAAGAAAGGAATTAATACTAATTAATTCAATATTCTTCGATTAAGTTTAAGTGGAGTGTTGCTAGCTATTATTAGCTCAACATTCACATTAAACTTAAAGTTCACAAAAATGTGGCTCACATAATAAAAAACAAACTTTAGGCACAGTCAACAGAAGAGGGTGTGTGGGGGGAGGGGTGGAAATGATTCGCATTCGCACACAAATCGGCGTTAAGTTTAAATCCGTGAATATTTATAAATCCGTATTAAATTCATAATGTAGAATGTTTAATGCATAAATACATAATAAAATTTTATGACTTTTACCTTATCTTGTCACACAAATGCAACAACAACAACAACAACAACAATTACAATAAAACGAACAACAACAACAACAATAATAAACTTTCATTTAAAAATGAATGAGGAAATTTTTGCGCCTACCTTTTGTGGGTCGCTGCATTTTACGAGTATTTTATTGTGCTGCAGCACAGCTATATGTGGCACGTTGCAAGCGGCGATTGGCAGTGGGCAATGCACGTGCAAAATACAGGCGCCACATGCAACTGCGCCAACTAAAATCCGGCGACATGGATGTGGCGTCCAATTCCTGCGCCAATCGAGCGCCAAACAATTTGTCATTTTTTTGCGGCCACTGCGAGGGGGGGTTGAGGAGCGTCGCGATGATCAATGCTATGAATTATGATGAGGATTTATGCTTGACACTGTCGCAGTGTGGCAGATAGTGTCGGACAGCTGGACAGTTGGACAAATGGATGAATGGACAAACATTTACAGCACTGACTGCGGCATTGGTGCTAGTTTAATGGCCAGCACTTCCCTTCGGCCCATGTCAATCGACATCAGACGGAGACGAACTGAAAGACGGAGACGGAGCTGGCTGCCCGCTGCTCTATGATTTATTAAGTGTTAATAAAGAACTTAAATCCGTTGGCTTGCATTTTGTATTCTTCATTTCAATCCTTTTCTCACTTTACAACAGTCTCTCTCTCTCTCTCTCTCTCTTTCACTCTCTCTCTCACTCTTTCTCTCTTTTTATCCCTATCCCAATCATTGGCCATTGTAATGGTGTTCGGGGTCCGCGGCTCGCTTTCAGGATTTCCTTATCAACGCATTCCATATTCGCAACGGCGGCGCTGATTTCATTTTTGCCACCAGCAATTTCGCAATAAAATTTCGCGCTCCTGCAAATTAAAATTGCAATGTAATTGGTTAATCCACGCGTGCATTATGCTCCCATTTCCATATCCACAATCCAGGAGGAAGTCGTCCACACAGCTCACATTGTTTAACCCGCACAGATTTCATTTCATTTCTCTTCTTTTTTTATTTGTTTTTCTTCATTGTTTTTAAGCTCGATGTGGCAGTTGTAAGATGCGTTGAATCCATGTGTGGCTTGGAGTGGTGCAACATTTTAAATTGTATATAGATGCTGATTCAGCTAAGTATATGTTGAATCAAAATCAATATAAAATAATATAAAATAAAAATAAAATATACAAAATATAAAACATTTTAAATTGTATATATATTTTGATTAAGTTTATTATATGCTGAATCAAAATCTATATAAAATAATATAAAATAAAAATAAAATATACAAAATATAAAACATTTTAAATTGTATATATATTTTGATTAAGTTTATTATATGCTGAATCTAAATCTAAATAAAATAATATAAAATAAAAATAAAATATACAAAATATAAAACATTTTAAATTGTATATAGATGCTGATTCAGCTAAGTATATGTTGAATCAAAATCAATATAAAATAATATAAAATAAAAATAAAATATACAAAATATAAAACATTTTAAATTGTATATATATTTTGATTAAGTTTATTATATGCTGAATCAAAATCTATATAAAATAATATAAAATAAAAATAAAATATACAAAATATAAAACATTTTAAATTGTATATATATTTTGATTAAGTTTATTATATGCTGAATCTAAATCTAAATAAAATAATATAAAATAAAAATAAAATATACAAAATATAAAACATTTTAAATTGTATATAGATGCTGATTCAGCTAAGTATATGCTGAATCAAAATCAATATAAAATAATATAAAATAAAAATAAAATATACAAAATATAAAACATTTTAAATTGTATATATATTTTGATTAAGTTTATTATATGCTGAATCTAAATCTATATAAAATAATATAAAATAAAAATAAAATATACAAAATATAAAACATTTTAGATTGTATATAGATTTGGATTAAGTTTATTATATGCTGAATCTAAATCTATATAAAATAATATAAAATAAAAATAAAATATACAAAATATAAAACATTTTAGATTGTATATAGATTTGGATTAAGTTTATTATATGCTGAATCAAAATCTATATAAAATAATATAAAATAAAAATAAAATATACAAAATATAAAACATTTTAAATTGTATATATATTTTGATTAAGATAAGTATATGCTGAATCAAAATCTATATAAACAAATATAAAATAAAAATAAAATATACAAAATATAAAATTGTTTCTAAATGTGATAAAAACTCTAACGTTTCTCAGTAACTAAACTTAATAAATATTTCATAATACTTTGCTTAATAATACTTTAGTTGCACCAACAAAAAAAAACACACTCGCATGGAAATATAGACATATTTGAAGACCCATTTTCCAGATAGCCATCCAGATGTTTGTTTTTGCACTCCGGCGATGCTTCTGATACTATTTCCAGCTGCGATTTGCATACAAAGCGAACTCATTACCATTCCAACCGCTTCCCTGTACGACTGTCAACGGTAGCCAAGTATTAAATTTACGACATCTACCGCTCAGATATAGATATATATATATATGTAAAGAGAGAGAGAGAGAGAGTAGGGAATAGTAGACGTACCATGAGAGAACTGCATTTGGCCTGGGGCACTTTTTGAGTTGGTCGATTTGGCTGACCACCTTTCGGATGCAAGTGGGAATCGCAAACTGGGCGCCGCACCTGATGATGGATGGCATTTTAATGCAAGACGCTTATGTTGCTTACATAGCTTGATGGGGGGAGGGGGGAGGGCAATTAGACAGCTAATTAAATTACCACACCCACCCACATGGTAATTGGCCCATAATCGCTCAAAACGAGCGCCGGCGCTGATTGCCAAGCATTCGATGCAGCGAGACGCCCATTTGGTGAAGCTGCCAGTAGACATAGACGAAGACGCACTTGTCTCGCCACAACTATCTCAATCTGTATCTGTATCTGTATCTGTATCTAAATGTATTTGGATTTTGGGTGGGGTTATTTGGTTGTGTGTGCCAGTGCTGTGCTGTGCCTGCCACTTACGCAGCTAATAAAGCAGCAATTTGGCAGCTGACGCCGCTGCCAATGCAAACAAAACATCAAAAGGCAAAACCAGCAAACAGCACCACCCGCCCCGCACCACACTGCACCACCCTGACCTGAGATCAAACGCCAAATGTGCGGAGGTTTATTTACAAAAAAAAAAGAAACTCTTTGCAAGTACAGAAAACACTCGATCGATGGAACGCCTGGTTTTGTTTATGTGTGTTGTGTTGTGTGTGTTGTGTTGTGTGTGTGGTGTGTGTGGTGTGTGTTGTCTGTGTTCCTCTGTCTATAAAGATATTTGGAATTTTGGGCTGCTGGCGCTTCGTTGTGCCCACTTCTGCGGCACCTGTTGGTTGTTTTGAAGGGCGCTGTTATCGGGCTGCTGTCCAGATTTATTCCAAAATCCAGCAATCGTTCAGTTTTTTAAAGTCAATACTTTTACCGTTGGCTTTGTAGCCGCCGCCGCCGTCGACATCTTTATGAACCGACAATCGAGCCAATTTGATGCATTGCCATTGAAATTGGTCTCTAATCACACCTCAAGTGCTCTCACGCTGGGCTTATATTGATTGGGTTAAGATGAAACAACAATTGGATTAATATTATAAATCTTGTTGAAAATAAAATGTCTAGCAAGTAAAGGAAAATACTTGGGAAAAATAGATGTAATAGGTCGCAGTGTAATAATAAAAGAAAATACTTAAATTTAATGTATTTCCAAAAGAAAGTTTTGTTAGTTTTGCATTTTACAATTTATGCATTATTGATGAAGCCATAAACACCAATTTTATTCTGCAGGAAAAGTCAAAAATTAGATTTAAATATTATTTTAAAGAAGTCTTGGATTGGGTAAGGTATTTCTGTTAATTATTACTTATTTTATATTAATTTTGAATCCAAGAGTTCTTCAAAATAAGATTTAAATTTAATAATTTATATATACAATATTTTTGATTTGTTTGAGGCATATTTTTCGAAGAAGAATTGCTGATAAACCATATTTATATTTAAAAATTTATAAATGCACATTTTAGATTTGTTTCACAAAGAAAGCATTTAATTTTATTTCATACTCAAATCATGTATATAAATCTTTAAATAAATGTTAACAGTGAGTCAGTTAATTTATTCGCAATACATCAATTAAAGTGCTTATTTTGATGAATTTATAAGACAATCATGTCCCCATAAAACTGATGGCACAGTCTCAATTGTGCTACCAACTGGCGCCCGAGCAGGGAGAGCGACGGCAACAACAACAAAAACAACAATCATCGATTTGGGGCAGCATCCACACTCGCACTGGCAACACAGAGCAGTGTCGCATCCCGACAACAGTTGCTGCAACAACAAGGGGCAACAACAGCAGCCACATAACGAACCAAGTTTGAATATACTCGTAAGATTCCTGAGTATATTAGGTAGCAAAATTTTTACGAGCTCATTATGGCTCATTTCGGCGATTGTTGTGATCCTTTTATGCGCCTTCGAATGGCTTCAAATGGTTATGAGGCTATTTTCTGTCTGTCCCTCGCACCGCCTCGCCTCGCCTTGCCTTGTCTCGTCTCAGTCGGGCGTCCTGCTCGACCGCGTTTCGCTCTCGTCCTGCTGCTGCTGCCAGGACGACTCATAATATTTAGTTTGCAGTTGCGACTGCGATTTTTACTTTTGGCGCTTTTCTTTACGTTTCGTTTGGTTTGCTTTTTGTACTTTTTGTACTTTTTGCTTGGCTTTCCGCTCATGTTACTTGGCAGTTTTGTTGTTGGGTCCTCGCATATTTGGCCAAAATGTCGCCGACTGTCTGCGACAGTGTGTGTTTGAGTGTGTGTGTGTTGGTGTGTGCATATCCGTGCAAGTTTTTGTATCTTTCGCATGTTGTTGATTTTAGAGACTTGGCAACGAATGAGAAGCGGCGACAGCGGCTGGTGGGTGCGGGTTGCGGGTTGCGGAGGCGAGTGCGGGCACAAAAGTAAATTTCTTCTTATAATAAGTTTATTTTGCAAACACTTGTGGCAAGCAACTTTGTTTGTTCGCTCTTTCGGTTTTGGCCTCTAATCTACGAGCCGTTTGTGCGAATGTGCAAACTTTGACAAATATTTGCAAAAGTTTCGCAACTGCTCGAACTGAGATCTCTTTGCATTATGCATGTGAATTTATTATCATCAATTTGAAGACGCATTAATAACGCATTTCATAAATTCATAATTGACTAAAGTGAGGAATCATAAAAAAAAATCAGAAGGCCATCATTTTATTGACGGCAAGCTGCATTTAGTAAAATTCATCTTTATAAAGTTTGTGATTGCTAATTTATACAGCATTTTATTAATCCATTAAAAGCTGCGCGAAAACTATACAAATTAATTTTAAATTCATATTTAAAAGGCATAAATAAAATAAAATAAAAAAATAAATTTAAATATAATACAAATTATATTATTGCAAATCTGCTCTTTAAATTTAACCAGCAAGTTTTACAAAATGTTATATGGAAAATAGTAAAGATTAGAATTAAAGATCAGGCCAACAATTGACATGAAGCATAACAAAAACTCGTAAGTTAACAAGAAAATATCAAAACTTAAATATTTTAAGTAAACAGCAATAACAATAAATAAAAACAAATTTTTAAATCAACTGAATATGCAAAAAATTTTAAAAAACATAATCAACATTTTTTGTTTAAAAAATTGATTCTTGGAAAAATTAATTTTGGCATAGAAATGAAACTGGTATAACAAAATAATCAAATCAAAAATATTTATATGTACACACATAAATATATTTTCATATACATATAAACATAAAACAATATTTTTCTCGTAAAATAAATTGTGTGCTAAAATAGCAATTCAATAAAGACTTATTAAACAAATGTCAACAGATTTGAATTTCGATTTCCATATTAGTACAAGTTGTAATATTTACAATGTAAATGTCATTTTATTTATAGCTTTCGAGTCGTTTTAAATTAATACTTTTTGCAACATTGTATTGCTTAAATTGCTGACAAACTAAGAAACCCGAGAGTTAAATATTTGCATGTATCTATTTATGTATGACTAAATATTTAAATATTTATGTAGTTAAATAGTCGCTGTAGAATTAATGCAGGCAAAACAGTATTGTTAATATAAATTTATTAATGCGACTTTAGAATTGAAATGGTTTGTTGGGGAAAATAAGAAATGGGGTAGAATATTATATCAAATGGATGACGTACAAAAATATATCTTTTGTAGCACATATATACAAACATATTTATAAAAACTATAAATAAATTTTATATTTATAGTAGTAGCTTATATTAAATAAATATGTCAAAAACATATTTGGCTCTTATGTGAAACGGTTTTCGAGTAGTCGCACAAAATGCAGCGGACAAACTGATGAATACATGGCCAGCCAAACAATGTATCTGTATCTGAATTTGAATTTGTATCTGCAGCGCGTTGCGTGCGACTGGCAAACGTCGACTGGCAACTGGCGAGCGTCGAGCTCTTTGTCGAATTGAGTGCAAAATAGTGAAAATCATTTGAGTGCAACGTAAATGCTGCCCTGGCCTATAAGAAAAGTCAGCCCTCCTCCATGATGAATTTCCACGAACACAGCCAGAGCACATTTTCCACACGCGCAAATGATGAATTCTCCACTCAGAGCGAGCGACTGCTCAAACATGTTCGAATGAACGCTCTCGAACATACCGAATGAACGTCGAATGAAGCCGCAGAGCGGCCACATTCATTGCTGAGAGTGTGAGCGAGCCGTCGACGTTGTCGCTGGTTTGAGTAGCCCTTATCACTTGGTGAGAGCAACGAGTGTGTTGCTGGCTCATTCTGTTTCAGTTTCGCTCATTCATTTGGTGCGTTTCGCCTCTCTGTTTTGGCTGCTTCTTCTTCTTCTGGTGCTGCCGCTGCCGTCGCTGCTGCTGCTGCTGCTTGCTGCTGCTTGCTGGTTGCTGCTGCTACTGCGTATCGGGGGAGCTCTACAGGCAAAACGCTGCCGTCGTCGTCGTTCGCTGCTTGTGGCCCGTTGCCATTCAGTTGAGTTTAGTTGAGTCTCAGTCAAAACACAACCAACTGCGATTTGGTGGCACATTCGTTCGATGGCAACGGTTTGGATAACAGGCGCGCGCTTTGTTTTATTATCCCACATTATCAGCGGCATTATTGTTATTGGCATTGTACGCTCAATTTTAATGTTGAATGGCCCTCGCGCTCTGAACTCGCATTCGCAATCGCAATCGCATTCGTCCAGTGGCCAGTGAATATCTGAATTTCAATCTGAATCTGAATTTGAATATCAATTTGAATTTGAATTTGAATTTGAATTTCTTCTAATCGCATCTGAAACGTCAGTTGAACGTGAAGCGCGCGCTCGTCGCCGTCGTCGGTTGTTTCGGTCAACAATAATAATTATAATAACAATAACAACAGCAATAAAAATCATAATAATAATAATAATATTAATAAAAATAAAAATAATCATAATAATAATAGTTTGTAATAACAATAATGATAACTAGCTATGAATGCCAAGTGAGTGATTGAATTAAAAATGAATATTGAATAGGCGCCACTTTGAATACTTCAAGTCAATATTCACTCATTAACACACTAATAATAAAAATATATTTATTGTGGCAACAGTGTCAAGTGAATTATAATTACGAGTGCAATTGGAAAAACGAAACCAAAATCAAGTATACGAAACTCCACAACAAAATCTACACAATTAATAAAAACATAAACATAACAAATATTTTTTACAATTCTACAACTGATGCGAGCCGGCATAAGTGCAATAAAAATATAAATAAATAAAAAAAATATTGTAAAATTTATTATGCATTAAAAATTTACAATTAAAAAAAAAACAAATTTTACAAATAATTGTAGTTCAAGTTACAAAAATACATTAAACTCAAAGAAAAACATTGATAATATTTATTGAAAATATTATTTAATTTATATAGATATATATATAAATTATTAGTGCAGTTTGAGCACAACTGAGAATCTCAATTTATATACGAGTGTTGAGTGCCGCGTGCAGTTACTTTTAGTAGCTGCTGTAGCTGCAAGTTAGCCGCCAAAATTCTCACCGCCAGCAGCAGCAGCAGTCACAACATGAACTCCTACTTCGAACAGGCCTCCGGCTTCTACGGCCATCCGCACCAGGCGACGGGCATGTCCATGGGCACGGGCGGTCACCACGATCAGACGACGGCCAGCGCGGCGGCAGCAGCTTACAGAGGCTTCCCTTTGTCGCTGGGCATGTCGCCGTATGCCAACCACCATCTGCAGCGCACCACACAGGACTCGCCGTACGATGCGAGCATTACGGCTGCCTGCAACAAGATCTACGGCGATGCGGGCAGCGCCTACAAGCAGGACTGCCTCAATATAAAGGCGGACGCAGTGAATGGCTATAAGGACATCTGGAATACGGGCGGTGCCAATGGCGGTGGTGGCGGCGGTGGTGGTGCCACCACTGGCAACACCTCCAATGGCTCCCAAGCGCCCAACGCTGCCAACGGACAGAACAATGCCGGCGGCGGAGGCGGTGGCATGCCCGTACGCCCCTCCGCCTGTACGCCGGACTCCCGCGTCGGCGGCTACTTGGACACATCGGGCGGCAGTCCCGTCAGCCATCGCGGCGGTGGCAGCGCTGGCGGCGGCAACGGCAGCGCCGGCGGCGTACCACAGAATACAGCCAGCGGCGTGGGCGGCGGTGGGGTGGGCGCGGCCACAGCCTGGAATGCCAACTGCACCATCTCGGGCGCTGCGGCAGCCCAAACGGCAGCCGCCAGCAGTTTACACCAGGCCAGCAATCACACCTTCTACCCCTGGATGGCAATCGCAGGTGAGTCCACGGCAGATCCAACCAAAAGTGAGTGTCCGACTCTCAACTCTCAATTCAGTTCTCAATTCTCAGTTTAGTTCTCCAATACAAAACTAGCTTAAGTTTCAGTTCAGTTCAGTTTTTGTTTTTGTTTCGACTCGTTTTCATTATTTTTTTTATTAGCCAAGTTAAGTGTTTGGCTTTTGTTGTTGTTGATTGTTGATTGTTGCTGGTACGTGTTGCCTGTTCCTCTGGTGTTTTCATAATTGTTTCTGTCTGGTCAAGTGATGATCCAATATAAGTGAACCACTTGCCAAATGACTAACACTCAATAATAATAATTATGCTATTTGTGTGACTAATCTGTAAACTGTAAATTATTTAAACTGGTTTACAATAAAAAAAGAAAACAGCTTCACAAGCCATAAACAGATTTATAAAAAAAAACACTTAAATATATTTTACGCAAATTGGTCTGTAAAATATGTAAGTTTTGTTAATTATATAAAAATTGTTAAGCATAATTTTTATCTATTTCTGCTTAAAAATATTTATGTATTTTTAAAGCTCGCCATTAAAAATGTATTGTGTTAAATTTCGCAAGGAAGACATTTAAAAATTATGTTTAAAAATACATTAAATCATTTTTTTTTTTAGCTAAATTCACATAATAAATCAAGAGTTGTAGTAAAATTCATAAAACGTAAAAATAATAAAAATTTGGTTTTGTTATTTTATTATGTTAACAAATAATTATTCAAGTAATTTCTTACAATTTATTGTATTGCTTTTATAGCTTAAAAAGCTTAGATATTATTAAGAGTAAAATCTAATTTGAATATGAAAAATAACAATAAAACAAGTTAAAAGTTCAGTTTGTAAATAAATTGCAATAATTCTATATTTAAAATATTATTCAAATTAGTGTTTTAGATAAACCAAGTGCAGTCCTTAAATGCAAAGTTCGCTTGAAGAGAGCTCCACAGACCCATAAACAAAAAGCAACCACCCAGACTAGAGGTAACCACTGGGTAGGTGCACCTGGTAGTTAGCTATTCCTTGATTTTACGCTGTTGCTGCTGCCACACGCCTTGCAGCACTCTAGCGTTGGCTGCCTCATAATTTTCAACACTTTGTTTACCAATTTTTGTCACCTTTGGTTTTAATGATGCTCAGTCGCCGTCGCCTTCATCGTTGTCGTTGTCGTTGTCGTTGTCGTTGTAATTGTGTGTAACGACAACAACAACAACAACAGTAACAACAACAACAACGTTGGCGGCAAAGTGGCAACAAAAGTAAGCTGCAATTTGTGCAACAAGAGCTGCCGCCGCGGCAGCCAACTGGTAACGCAGTAAATTATGACCATGCGGCTAAAAGAGCTGCAGAAAATAGCAAAAATAGCAAAAACGGCAGCATGAAGAAATCCTTTTGCCAGGACACACACTGAGCGCAGTCGCGCTTATTACAGTTAACAGCGCCATTATGTAATTATGTGCAGCACGTCCCGAACTAAACAGCCCTTTTGAGTACTCCATGCCACCACCAGCCGAGCCAAGTCCACAGGTTACTCCTTGCCACAACAGCACTGCTAAGCACAGCGCCTTATCAACTCTTTGTAGGCCTCAAAAACAGTCGCTGATAACAATAAAAAACTACTCAAAATTCCATTATTGAAGTCAATTTCAATGCAGCGAAATTCATTTCCAAAAAAATAACAAATTTGGCCAAGCGGAATTTATGATTGGCCTCATGTAGGTGGTCAGTGCACAGACATAAATTGTGTTGCGCATGTTGAACGCGTTAACTGTGCAACATTTATCAGAAACTTGGACCGCAGGGCAACAACAACAACAACAACTGAGTACGGCTATGAGGCAGAGGTAGAGGGGAAGCGAAATGAAGCTCGCAAAAATCAATCAAAATTTCACTTGGGCTATCGATAATTACAAACTTGGCACCCGAGACCAACCAGATGGGCTGCTGGCTGGTTAAAAAACAATTAAAGTTGAACTAAATACTGAGGCTGAAGGTAAAAACGGTCTGGCGACAGGTTTTTAGAGTAACTGGTTCCAATTCCCCAACACTCGGCTCCGTTCCTTATTCGCCTCTTGGGCTCAATCTCAATCAATCGATTCTGATATAACGCAGAGATGATCGTAATGAAATTTATGCCCAGTCGCGATGGGCAGTGGCAAACATAAAATGCTTCGCGGGGCTGACAACCTAATACAGGGTGTCGCACACACATTCCATACACACAGGGACTGACTGTTATGCAATCAAATGAGACTTCAAAATATCTAAGAAAGCAATTTTTACCTGAGAAATTCGTGCAACCCTAACAGAGCTGTTTCCAATAAGAATACGATATGAGCAGCAATCTCACCACACCTAAGAATTATTCAATTTAGTGGTTAGTTTGCCTATGGTGAATACTCTCAGTGAATATCTTGGCATATTTATCTAAGCATTTTATTAACTTATCAATTTAATAAAATAGAAAACTACAATTTATAAAAAAAGATGGAAATCTTAACTATTTAATAAATCTTTAATCTATCATCTATAAATGGTGATTTGCTGTCGATATTAGCTCACAAATCTGTACTAAAATCAATATAGATTTTGCTTGCATTTAAAATATTTATCTAACATTTTATTAACTTGGCTACAATTTAATAAAATAAACATCCACAATTTATAAAAAAATGATTAAAATCTTAACTATTTAATAAATCTTTAATCTATAATCTTAAAATGGTGATTTGCTGTCGATATTAGCGCAAAAATCAATATTAAAATCAATATAAATTTTGCTTGCACTTTTGATTTATTTAGCAGTCGAAACAATTTGTAATGTTAACAATAATTTTGAATGGAGCATTTTGGCTGTGAGCCACCGATTCCACTGCACAAATATTCGCGCTGAGGAAAACCCAAATCAGGCCATAAATAAATCGCCGCACACTTCCAGCGATCATCGATCATTTCAAGCGGCCTCCAAAAGCCGGGGATAAAATAAAACCAAAAAAAAAAAAAAAAAACTCCAAGAAAATAATGAAAAATTCCGTTTTTATCGTATCTAAACATGGTTTAAGATTTGAGAACCTACTTCAATTTTTGTTTGGCTGTTGGGTGTTTGTGTTGGCGACTTGTACAGTTGTTGTGTGTGTGAGTTGTGTGTGTTGTGTGAGTGTGTGTGTTGTGTGTGTGTGTGTTATGTGTGAACACGTTGAGCGCGGGGCCATTAAATCATTGTCCTGAAGGCTTTTAAGTCATTATCGATAAATTTCAACATAAATTCGTAAATTTGCTTTATTTGCCTGGGCCCCACACACTCACACACACACACACACACACGGGTACAAACTGTGCCTGTCTGACATGTTAAGTTTTGGGGCTAAAATTTGTTTGGCTAATTTCGATGCTTGTTGAATCAGCGCCCACGTCTTACCAAAAAGATCGATATCAGAGGCAAGAGACGCGGCTCGCACATGTTTCGTGGCACATTTTTTTTAGGTACGAAATGACCTTGAGAATCTCCGGTTCTAGGGCCGCAATTGACACGTCCTGTGCAATCATAATTCATATTTGGGCAATTATCAGTGCTCATTGTCTGTGTGTGGACACAGGTAGAGGATGACTCAAGCACACAATGAGAATCCATCGACCTTTCCCTTTGTCTTAAGTCTCTCCGTCTCGGAACTCTCCGTCAATTAGTTGCAGTGCAATGCAATTGTGGTTCGCACGTACAATGGACGGAGGCACGTCGAGTTCTGAGCTGCATTTCAGTCAAGGCTAATGTTCTTGGCTGGAATTTTTGGTAAGGATTGCATAATCATAACTCATAGCCCACAAAAGTTCAAATGGCAATGGACTGCGAACACATTTTGCATTGCATGCAACAGGAACCGTCACAATTACAACTGCAACTGCAACTGCAACATGCAATTAAAATAGGCCACAAGTGGCACGCACTCCCCCCCCACTCCTCGCACATAAAATGTACTTACTACATCGATGATTATGCGAAGCAGCGAGAGGGGGGAAACAGGAAAACAGGAAAACAGGAAAACATTTTCAACGCACGCTTTTATCAGATTTGCAAAATGCAAAATCAAAAGCAAATCAAATCAATTGAAAAATTTGTTAACAACTTGCAACGGATGCTGCTGCTTATGTTGGCTGTTGGCTGTTGGCTGTTGCTGCATCCAAGCAGCTGATGACTCTTCGGTATGGACGCGTTGCGCATTCGGGGATTGGCCTGTGTGCTGGGGCAGCTTCTTGCATTTTTTAATGTATTTTTAAATAAGGAATTTAATAAGCACCTTGGCGGCCGTCGGACAACGACTCGAACCCAGGCAACGACGACGGAGACGACGACGGAGACGACGACGTCGACGTCGACAACGCAAAGTGGCCCAGACACATGGCCCAAAAAATTAATAAAAGAGAAAAAAGACAAAAGACAAAAGACTGCAGGGCGAGAAGCAATTTTTGGTTATAAGCGCAATACACACACAGTGGGAAAATGAAATATATGAAATTTCAAAAAGTGCAAATATTTACAAAAATCGTATTTAAATTTTTATGTTCGAGTGTTGCCTTTAACTTTGAAAACATGTTTAACAAAGCAATTTTTTTAATAATATCAATACTTGTTTTTTCTATATTTTCAAAATGCAAAAATACGCAACTTAAATCAAATAAAGTTAAGAGTATAAATCATTCATTAATCAATTCAATTTTTTGTATTGGCGATTATCTCCAGAATCTTTAAATTTATCAATTCTTTTTTATTTATTTTTATAATTCTATAATTCAATATCTTAATTTTTGTTTAATACATACGTAAGGAAATACAAAATTCACTAAAGTAAATACTTATTTGATATGCTAAAAGTGCATAATTAAATTTTTTTTACCCATATAAACCGAATGAATTTTTTTTTAAACTTAATAATTAGATTTCTTATCTCACGATTGAATAATCTTATTGAAGAATTTATGCACAATCGAAATTTTAACATAATATTTAATAACATTCAATAATTTCAAGTTTTTGATTAATTTGAAGGGTATTTTCTTGAGACTCTTTCGTTTTATGCCATTGTTTGTTGGACGTTTCTTGGCGGGTTGCAAAATCATGTTTTAAGGTGTTTTTGATACCTAATAAAAACAACAACACAGCTCCAAGAGGCAAGAGGCACACACACGCACACTTGCAGCCTATCCCTCTCTCTCTCTCTCACACACACACACACAGTTACACAAACATAAATGCAACGAAAACGCGCCATGCCAAAGGGTCAACTGAAGATGGAGAGAAGTAAGCATAGGCCGGGGGGGGCAAGCGGGGTGGTTGCCGTGGCTATAAGGGCAGCGAGCGCCGCAGTGGCCAACACAACAAGAAATGCTTTTTTGGACCCAGATCGCCAACATACGTCATAGCAGAAGACGTCGACTGCGACTGCGACGGCGACTGCGACTGCAACAGCGACTGCGACGCCGTTTGCCGTGTTTATTATAAAACAACAAATCATTCATTATAACCACTTGTGTGTACAGAAACAGATACATATATAAATAAATATATATATTTATATATATATATATATAATTGGTGCATTTGTATAGGTATGTGCATATGAGAAAGTGGCGTAAACATGAAAAGAAACACAAGTTGGCAACGCCATGAAATTTTGTATATATATATTTTGGCCATCTAAAACTGAGTAACTGCTTGGGTGTGCGTGTGTGTGTGTGTGTTGGTGTATGCGCTGTCGTATAATATGCATATTTGCGTATTATTTTGATTTTAATAATGATTTATTTATTATTAATAATTCATTGGTGGTGGGCCCTGGCCAAGATCGAATTGGTTTTTTGTGCCGGCTTCGCATGGACGCTGATTGCGATCTGATCTGTGGCAGCAACATCAGCAGCAGCAGCAGCAGCAGCATCATCATCCAGAGCAAAAGCTACGCACCTCAATGTGAACTCGATCTTCATCCAGATTGCCATTTGAATACAGTTCGACTTGGAGTCCATGAATGGGCATCTATATATATATGTATATATATATGTATGTTGTATTAAGTCCAGCTGGGCTAGATCGTTGGCTGCTTTGGTAATACAAGTTGCGTTTGTGCTTTGTCCGGGCTGAAAACGTAGGAAACGCATATTATAATGAGCTTCAATTAAGATTAAAATCTTGAAAACAAAAGAGACAATGATTTATTGGTTCACAATTATGCAGGGACTACCTTGAGGCACTAGACCAAATGGCCAAAACTCCAAACTCCAAGGGACTTGGCAACACTCAACTAGTTAATAGGATATGTACCAAAATAGACCAAAACTTAGAACATAATTCAAAGTTTTTTAGCTCACATTTAATTATATTATACAAAACTGAATCACCTACATTCGCCTATGGCATAAATTATTTGATTTTCTTACGAATTTTATTCCCACTCTTAAACCAGTTTAATATGTAAAATTTATTTTTTATTGTATTCGTATTTTGGTTAGTTTGGTAGCGCCTAAAAAAGGTATTCGTTGAATTAGTTAATAGCTTTTCATTTCATTTGTTTGTATTTTTAATTAGCTAACAAACAAAAATTGTGTACAATCTTTGAGATTTCTGCTTAGGTAAATTTGGTTTAGCTTGATTTAATAACAACTTGGAATTTGTATCTACCAATCGACGAATTTCATTCTTGGCCTGTTCACACTCTTTCGCCATAGTGGAACAGTAGCCTGGCCATTCTTGTCGAGACTCCAATCTATGATTTACGAGGGCTCGCTGCAAAACTGGGTAACTGTTATAACAGTTTAAATATTTGGTAAAAGCGAATCGATGTGGTATATGCCAACCATGAGTTATAGACTTACTATTTTGATTTACGGCCGTACATTGAACTCTACAGAAGTGGAACTCAAGAACTCCAACCGAGGCGCCAGTCTCCAGCTACGGGTCTGACCAGCCCTGCCCTGCCTTCGCCACCGACACCGCCTACGCCTTGCAACATTAATGTCAATTTAATGTTTCCTTAATGACTTCTTTCGTTGCAACTTGTTTGCCTCTTGTTGTTGCCCCTTGTTGTTGCAGCAGTTCTTATCAGTTGCTGGTCAAACTTGTCGCTTGGTTGGTTGGTTGGTTGCCTGGAAAGTGTTTATGCTAAACAGTTAACGAGTTTTCCCCACGAAAGTGAATTCTTTGGTTGGACTTTAAATTTTGTATATAGCTACTGCCTCTGCCATGATATGATATCATATGATATTCCATGATATATACTCTCTATATTCAGTGGCTGACATGTGCTCCTCGCTCCTCGTCTATTTATTTAGGTCGGCAATTAAGATTTTTATCAGCGCCTTTTGATGGGGCAATAAAAACGCAAAAGACGCTGCAGACAAACTGCAAACAAATGCCATCTCTCTCTCTCTCTCTCTCTCTCTCTCTGTCTCTATCTTTGTCTCTGATGCAGCTAGCTGATTTATGCGGCTGGGGATTTTGTCAAGAGCGTGCCCCGTTTTTAAAGAGTCATAAAAATAAACTAAATGTGCACTGAAAAAAAGGTGTGAAAAACAGCAAATAGCCTTTTGGGTAAGGGTGGTGTGTGGTGTGGAGGGGGGGGGGGGTTGTTTCAAATTGCTGGCTGCACTTGACGAACTGGTTACCAGTTCTAGCCACAAACTAAATGTGTAATTTTCAGACGCTTGTAAACACTTCCCCTTTACATCCTCCCCCCCCTCTTGAATGCAGACTCCCGGTGCCAGCTGACTGTCTGCCGACGCGCCAACCATTTGTTTGAATTTGTCTAAAGTGGCTGCCCCTTTCTGCCCCCCTCCCTCTCTCCCTCTCTCCCTCTCTGTTGCGCTCTTAAGTACAATTTTCATAATTTTCATTGCTGCTGCAAAAAAAACAGCGTTTGTCAAATTTTCCGTTTACTTTTAGTTGCTGCCCCATGCCACAACAGCAACCCCCAAGTCCCCAGCCCCCAACCCCCTGTTGCCATAGTTGTGTTGCCTTTTCTTTTTAATTTAATATTTTTCTTTGTTGTTTCTTTTTGGGCGCAGTGTCTGCTGTCTGCATCTGTTTCAGCTATTCTCCCTACTGCTCTCTCTCTCTCTCTCTCTCTCTCTCTCTCTCTCTCTCTCTCTCTCTCTCTCTGTCTATGTGTGCTGTGCTCTTCAGCTGAAAATTGCGTTTACTCAGGCGCCAGCCGCTCATATTTAAATACACACGTGTTTTATCGCTGCCATTAAATCATATTTTTATACTTTACCTTTTTGGCTGTGCCACCTTTAACGACAACCAGAACCATAACCCCCCCCCCCCCACCCCCACCCCACACTCCTCGTTGGGCGCGTTGGCATTTTGATTGTTTACATTTTGCACTTTCACAGCGTAAACAAACAAACAGCGCTAAATATTGTTAAAAATAAAAAAAAATTATATAAATACAAATAACAAATTCGAGTCTGAAAAGGCGTCCCGTTTGAAGTGTTTGAGGGGGGAGGGCTGTGGGGGGGACGTGGGTTGTCTGCTGATGGCTTTTGTCAGTGCTAAATGTCAAGTGTTTTATGTAGTTATAGTTCAGTTAGTAAAACTGACTTAAATGAAGTTAATTGTAATTAATATTAATTTTTATATATTAGCTGAAAATTAAGAAGCTCAAATAACTATTTCCTACGACTCAATATTGGTAAAGATATTTTTATTTTTTATTAAATTTTTAAATATATTTTTATTACATTTTTAAAGATATTTTAATTAAATTTTTAAATATATTTTTATTACATTTTTAAAGATATTTTAATTACATTTTAAAAGATATTTTTATTACATTTTTAAAGATATTTTTATTACATTTTTAAAGATATTTTTATTAAATTTTTTAAGATATTTTTATGAAATTTTAAAAGTTATTTTAATTAAATTTTTAAATATATTTTTATTACATTTTTAAAGATATTTTAATTACATTTTAAAGATATTTTTATTACATTTTTAAAGATATTTTTATTACATTTTTAAAGATATTTTTATTAAATTTTTTAAGATATTTTAATTAAATTTTTAAAGATATTTTTATTACATTTTTAAAGAAATTTTTATTACATTTTTAAAGATATTTTAATTACATTTTTAAAGATATTTTTATTACATTTTTAAAGATATTTTTATTACATTTTTAAAGATATTTTTATTAAATTTTTTAAGATATTTTAATTAAATTTTTAAATATATTTTTATTACATTTTTAAAGATATTTTAATTACATTTTTAAAGATATTTTTATTACATTTTTAAAGATATTTTTATTACATTTTTAAAGATATTTTTATTAAATTTTTTAAGATATTTTTATGAAATTTTAAAAGTTATTTTAATTAAATTTTTAAATATATTTTTATTACATTTTTAAAGATATTTTTATTACATTTTTAAAGATATTTTTATTAAATTTTTTAAGATATTTTTATGAAATTTGAAAAGTTATTTTAATTAAATTTTTAAATATATTTTTATTAAGTTTTTAAAGATTTTAATTAAATTTTTAAAGATATTTTTATTACATTTTTAAAGATATTTTTATGAAATTTTTAAAGAAATTTTTATTACATTTTAAAAATATTTTTATTAAATTTTTAAAGATATTTAAATTAAATTTTAAAAAATATCTTTACCAATATTGAGTTGTATAGCAGCTGAAAAAGAAGTTGCATCCCATTTAAACACATATTAAATGTATCTAAAATGATGTCCATATAAATTATATATTTTTCTAAAATAGAATAATAATTGCGCAACATTAAAAACACAGCCTAAATTAGTATTAGTCCAACACAAAACATTTATTTATTATTTTTATTTATTTATTATTGCAAACTTCAATTGAAATGTTGGCGGTTTTCTGGCTAAACAAGTTAAAGCAAAAGTGTTGTCTTACAATGGTCAGCAGCATAGGTTAAAGATCAAAAGAATCTTTAAACGGCTACTGTTCAAACAGCACTTAACTAGCTCCCCCCTCCCCCCTCTCACTAGACACCCTCTCTGTCTATCTTTGTACAACTCTTGCAATTTGCTGCATTATGGCAACTGCAGCAGCAGCAGCAACAACAACAACAACAACAAAACTTAGTTTCAATTTACTCAAACTGGCCGCAACACACACGTGCGGCTGCTTAAGCATAAATGCCTCATCCAAAGCACCCCCCCCCACCCCTCTCCCGGCACACACCAACAAGCTGTGGCTGCTGCCTCGTATGGTGCAGCAGTGGTGCTGGTGGTTCTGGTGCTGCTGCGGCGAGTTAACAATTTTTTAGCATTTTTTAAACGTTTCTCTTCTCTGGTCTTCTGCATTTTCAGGTAAGATAAGATCTGATTTAACACAATACGGCGGCATATCAACAGACATGGGTAAGAAAATTTCCACATTTTTTGAATTTATTTTTCATTTTATTATTATTATTTTACTTTATGCATTAGCGCATATTCTAGCCTCTACTAATATAATATATGGATTAGTTAGAAATTAGCAATGGTGTTGGGTTACTGCCTCCCTCCAGGAGTGCAACTGCAACAACAAGTTGCTGATTAATGTGGCAATTGTTGTTTGGCGAAGGGAGAAGGCGTCAAATGTTAACTCAAATGCGCCAGCCTCGGAGGTTGTGTGTGTGTGAAACTGATTGATTACTCGACTTCATGCGGCTGGCCAACGCCAGCTGATTAGGCCAATTGCAGCAACTTGGCTCGCACGCAACGTTAACGCAATTAACGTTTGGCATTAAGCAGACTCAAGTAGCAGCGGCAAGCGGCTAACAATGTTGCAGCTAAGCTCGGCCTGACTGATGTTGCCACTGTGGCTGCTGCTGCTGCTGCTATCTGCAAGCGGCGACTTCTGTGGCCCAAAGCCACTGGAGGCGTTTCATTCTGTTGGAACCTTTGCAAGGTTATCAATCAGTGCGTCGTCTTCGTCGTCGTTGTTTTAGAGCAGCTACTTCTTAAAATCCAATTACACGCCAAGATTGCCAGACAGACATACTGACAGGCAGACAGACAGACTTGCAACAAGTTGCAACGGGTCGACTGATCAGCGCTTGTTGAAGCCGCTCCGCTCAAATTACATGAATCGACGGTGCAAGGCATGAATTGAGGCGCAAAATTACCGAGACGCGCCACCCAGACTGAAACCAAATCCCTCCCACTCCCCACCTCACATCCCCTCTACGCTCCACCTATCTATCTGAAGCTGAGCTTATTATTTACTATGTTCAATTGATTATCTTGTGGCAATCGGTAGCTAAATATTGGCACAGGCGCAACAAGTGGGCAGCTTTCAGCATAAAGCGTGAGCGTCTGCAAAGATCTAGTAAAGCGCCCTGGCAACCCTGGCAGCAGGCATCCTCAACGCGATGGTGGGCAGCTCTGCCCGTAGATAAGATGGAAGATTCAGATTGAAGCTGGCAAGTAGTTGCCACCGCAGAAAAAGCTGCCACTTTCTGAGTGGGCATAACGAAAATCGAATCTGCTGATTGGCATCTGATTAACTAAAATTGTTACTTTAATTCGATTAAATTCCGATTCTCACTTTTTTACTCAAAAGTTTATCATTCAACACGATCAGTTTTTTTTTTTAAATCACCCATAAAAAGTTGGAATGCTTTTTCAAAGTACTCTTAAATTGCTCAGCTCAGCTTTTATTTATAAAGTATTTAAAAAGTTACTTTATTTAAAAATCACAAAATACTCTTAAAAATCAAATATATTTATTCTGTAATCGAATTAATATTTTTTCAATACAAATTTAGTAGTTTAAATCTCATTTCTGATACCCATATTTAGCAATTGATTTTAAGTTATTTTCTTTGCTATTCGAATTGTTTTGTATTTTATTTAAAAAATGATTTCCATTTAATTTTAGAGTAATTTTCCATCTATCCAGCAAATGCTGACAATATTAACTGCCTTTTATCCACTAAATACTCTTTGTAATAATAGTTATTTGTTATTTTGTGGCATGCAGGTAAAATCTCATAATTTGGCTGTCGTTTCTCACTCATTTCCACGGCCAAAACAACAGAAGTTGCACAGCTAAATGCTGGGCTGATGTGTGTGTGTGTGGTGGGCGGGGGGATGGGAGGTGTACGGGATGTATCCGTTTGAGGGGCGTGTACACATTCGGAATGCTGCTGACATTGAACATGACATTTTCCCCCAAAGAGATAATTAAATTGTGGGCTTAATAGAATTAAATGCTGTGTTTGCATTTCAAAATCCAAAACGTGCCAAATGCCAATGGCCGAATTCCCCTTCCCCCTTTCCCCATCCCTCACCATGCTCCCTGATGCGGTTTGCCTGTTTGTTGGTCAAAAGCAACAAAAAAAAAACCAACAACAAAGCACAAAAAATGTCAATTTGGACAAGTTTTGATAATTGCAGGCGAGGCCGAGCTGCAGAGTCGCGTTCGCATTGTGGCAGAGCTACTGTGCTGCATGTTGCACGTACCACGAATCGCATAGCCAGTGTGTGTGTGTGTGTGGTATGGTGTGTGCGTGTGCTGCTGCTCCATGTTGCATGTTGCAGTTAATAATTATTGAAATGTGTGGCCGCCAGGAATTGTGCTCGTGCTCCTTGTGCTTCCTGCGCGGCTTCCGTCATCGTCAGCAGCAGCAGCAGTCGGCAATGTTGCATGCATCGTTACCTTTAAGGCTCTGTTATAGTTGTGGCTGTTGCCACTGAGCAAAAGACTAACAATGCTTGCATTTTCCCACCTTTTTCACATAACTTTTCAGTTGTTGTTTTTTCGTTTACTGTTTTTGTTTTTTTTTTTGTTTGTGCTTTTTTTTTTTTGTTTTTTGTTGCTTTAGTTTCGTCTTCGGCTGCCGTTGCCACTGGCAGGGTAAACAAGTCGGCCACTTGGCCACCAACTCGTTACCACCCCTTGCTACTTCCCTCGCCACTGCCACACACACACACACACACCACACACACACACATTGATAACCCTCTGCGTCGCGTACACATGTCGATGTGTCTCGAACTTGTTACCACTTTAAAAGCGGGCCGGCCTCCGTACGGAGTGGCCCCTGTAATAAATTCATATTCAAATTGTTAATTGAATATTATTTGTTAAATTTGCAAGCATTAAATGTAAATGTCGGACTGACTGGGCAAATGTGGCGGGGGCGTGACGGCGACCCGTGCAAAATTTCCTTCTTCTTTTTTTCCTATATTGAAATTGTTTTTCGCTTTTTTTGCCGCTGCCTAGTTAATTCAATTTATGCGTTTTTAACACATTCTTGAGTGGGTTAAGGGGAAAATCGTTAACTGGATTGGGTAACATTTTGGCAGACAAATAAACACAAAAATACGTGTTACCGCAAATTTGGTCACTGTACCAACGACCTCCATAAAAATCTCCCCCAAGTGGCAACAATGGCAACCAACAAAAAAAAAAAAACAAAAATGCATCGATGAACAACGAGTGTTGCACGAATGTAGAACGAATGTAGAACGAGTGTTGAACGAGTATTCGCAATTGTAATTGTATCTGTGTTGCTGTCTGTGTCCTGTGCAACTGTTTTGGCTGTTTGGCTGTTGTCCTTGTCAGTTGTGCCATGTTGACTGTTGTTCTGTTATTTCCATAATTCATATTCATAGACATTACAAGCGGACAAACAAACTGAGGACCTGTCGCAGCGCTGCCTGCACCTGCAATACGGCTAAAAGTCCGTCCAAAAAAAAGGAAGAGTAGAAAAAAAAAGAAGAAAAGAATCTGCAAGGCGTAAATGTGGCCAGAGTGCTAAAATATCACATATGCTTTTAGCCAAGTTAGGGCAAAAAAAAAAAAAAACTCAGACAGCTTCAGCTTGGGCAAAAGTGGGCAAAGAAAGAGTTGAAAGATAATCGCAACACGTTTGTACATAAATTATGCAAAGTTGATTTGATTGAGCTTAAAATTGTGTTAAATTTATGACCAGAGAGAAAGAGAGACAAGCTTCAGCAAAATCAGCATATATCATCATTATGATTGTCATCATAAGAGAACTCTGGCAAAGTATCTCGTAGATACACACAAGCACAACGTGCCACATTCGAAATTATTAACTGGGGAGCATTTTGTATTTTGGCAAGTGTAAATGTTGTGTCCTGGAACTCGAACACTTCATAAATTGGTACACGGCACTTTCGCTTTTGCCGTGCCGCACGTGGATGGACAGAGTGGCATAGAGAGATGCCACATGTGTGGCAAGTGCGAAAACACAGAACGACATTCTGAAACTGGCCAACGGGTTTCAATTAATGAATTAGTAATTTCGGTTTCATTGCTGTAATGAACACTTGCCGCAACTCAGATGTGGCAGGATGCTTGTAAAATTTTCTGTTAATGTTGTAATGTTGCAAGTTCGTAATAAAGGCAAAAGTTGCTAGTGGCAGAGAAAAGGAAAGTTTCTGGCTTGTGTGTAAAAGAAAATCGATTTTGTGTGTGTGTTTTGTATATGAAATGAGTAAAATAAAATTTCATTCATTCAGATTTAATCAGCTCATTTTTATTGAAATACTTTCCACATTCCAAAAACACTTAGAAATGATTCGAAATGATTCTCCGGAGGGTTTTTTTTATGAAATCGAAATGGTTTTTATGATCAATTGCGGCAGTCAAAGTTGCCGCCATTCATTAAAAGTATTAATAACTTTAAATTATTGATAATTTTGTAATTGTAGTGCCACAATTCTGGCTTTTGACCACACAAACCGCAGACTAGGCGACTTTTATTTACTTTGTTGCATTCGCTTCATTTGTTTACGGCTGCTAATGAATGGTTGCACTTGCAACGTGCCCGAGCATTATCCGAGTATCTTTAAGGGGGGTGACACACCCACTTCTGGGCCGGCGCCACAGCACAGCACCACTGTAAAGGTTATGGAACCCGCTGTCATTTTGTATTCCATATCACTGCAACTGGTAATTGTGACATTAGAGCCGCAATTACGTAAGCCAAAATCCATTGGGAGGGCATCACTAAAAACTGATTTGCTAAGTGAACCTGCAGTGCCGATAAGAAATCAACTTTAAAAATGCACTTGCAACATGAGTTACTTTTTTATTTATTATTTTTTTCTTTGTATTTTTTGTTGGTTTTTGTTTTCATTTTGTTTTCGTGTTGCCTGCTGCTGTTGCGACGCTGTAGGTATGCAATTAGTCAATTAATTTGAAAATTTATTAACCGCCAAAAAGCAATTTGCTCCACATCAAAATATTTACACACACACACACACACACACTGAGGGAGACGCACGCGGTTTGCGAAATGCCGGCGGTAAACTAAAACCGAATCCAAAACCGAAACTGGACTTTTGCTGGCTGGCGATGGCAATAGGCAGTGAAATATATATGGCGAGCTGGTAGCTGGTAGCTGGTAGATCGGTTCACGTTCTCGGTTTGCCGGTCAGATGGCAAATGAAGGAATTCCACAAAAGGTTGCGATTGTAAACTTTCGACCAGTGTGGATTTTGCTTGGATTTGCAGGCAAACTTGCTCGCAGCTCGCAGTGGAAGCTCAACAAAGGAGCAGCAAACGCTGGGAAGATAATTTATGGGTTCAGTTCAGAGGCAGCGGAATCGGCCCCTTTCGCAGCGGAAGTGCGTGAGTATCTGTATCTGGCAGATACGAATCGCAGCTACTGCTAGCCAAAAATTTGTAGGTCAGATTGCATATTTTTATTTACATATATATAAATAAATAAATAAATGACTTTTGTGCATGTCGTTCACGGACAACCGTCGGCTTCTGCTTTGCCCATAAATTAACGGCTCAAAATCAAAATGTTTTCTAGTTTCTAATGTTACACGTGCGCTCTCTCCCTCTCCCTTTCCCCCGCTCGCTGTCTGCCATTCTCCTTCTCTCACTCTCTCTCTGTCGCTTTGCCGCCCTTTTGCTCTCTTGGAGCGCTCCATGTGCGTGCTAATGATTAATAACGCGCCCGACCGAAACCTGCTTTCGTGCTGCGGCCATCATGGCAAACAGCTGATCGACGAACGCTGATCACTGATTGCTGTTGGGAGAGCGAGCAGTCGACGAGCAGAGACACGTCATGTCACCGCCATGTCCGCCAGCCAAGTGCCGTAGCCATCAGTCAAAAATGCCGACTGTTACAGTTTGTATCTGTGCGAGCCCATTTTGAAATACAGGTACAGAAACTCTAGCGAAAAAATCCACAGAATGAAAACTACACAAAACACAACACACAAAAGTCACCTGAGCAACAACAAAGGCGGCTCGCTCAGAGCACAGGTATGTGCCATGTTGCGCTCTCAGTTTTCGTCTCTCCCTCTCTCGCCATCTCATTCTTTCGCTCTCTCGCTCTCTGCGTGTGAGGTGATTGATCATCTTTCTTGCTCAGCCACAGCCGGTTTTCTTTTAATTTATGTGCGCTCAGCGTTGCGACTGAATGAATCTCACCTTTTATTTTATATTCGAATTGGAACATTTGCTGGCTAGTTGGATTCTCGTTGATCGTAAAACGATATTCGGAGCGAACTCTGTTTGGAGTTGGGTTTGATGTTAGAAGGCAGCTCGAAGCGATTAGTAGCAGCCAGGTAAAAGTGTTATACAGGTCAAATCTCACCTGGATCTACAAATTCGAAATGTGTTCACTAATTCTAATTAGTTCGTTTTGGTTATGTAGATGATTTCATGGCATGCAGCTTTTGCATGCGACTATTTTAGAGCTGTAAAAAATGGATTTACAATTTTGAATGATTTTAAAGTCAAAATGAGAAATATGAAATGAATAGAAAATAATGTTGTGTGAAGCTGTAAATAAAAAACTAAAATAAAAGTCAGTAATAAAATAATTTAATAAATTCAAATGTTTAAAAAATCAATTTGAAGCGCTATTTTAAATTACCTCCCAGCTAAAACCAAAGTTGGATTTGTAAATTTCTATAAAGTTTTTATATTCATTAATTAGATGTTATTATAATTTTATGTAATATAAATTTATGTAATCTCAAGTCAGCAATATGCATTATTAAGCGACTTCCAGCTAAAACTACTCACATAGCAACCACTATCGAAACCAGATTCCAAAGTGTTTTTTCGTAGAGTTCAAACGAACTCGAATTCGACCTACCGCAGCTAATCGAAATGGTGAGGTTCCAATCTCAATTGATGATCTATTAACGAGCGTCCATACAAATTATGCAACTATCCACAGCAACTACAAAATGGTGCCCACATGGGCAACTATGCAACAGCAACAGCAACAGCAACAACAACTATAACAACAACAATAACAATGGGAACAGCTGACATGCAGTACCATTTCCTTTGTCACCGAGAGGCAGCAATAGGCCATAAATCTTGAGCATATTAACATGGACGTGCGATGAAAGTGCCAGCCAAATATGTCATTGTCAGTGTTTGGCTCTGGGATTTGGATCGGGGCAGAGACAGAGGCAGTGCCAGTGCCAGTGCCAGAGACGGGGGTTGGGTACGGAGTGGGAAAGGACGCCTCTGCGGCTGCCAAATGCGAGTGTATTGACACCTGAGTCCAAACCAAACCCAAACAGAACCAAACCGAAACCGAAGCCTCTGGCGCCAATAACTGCTGCTGCTGTTGTTGTTGTTGTTGTTGTTGTTATTGCAAATGAAGTGAAAGAAAAAGAAAGTGTCAGCAGCCTCTCAGAGGCTCTGGGAAACAGGTAACACAGAACTGGAGCTGGAGCTGGAGAGGTAAATGGTTAGAATGCCTTCAGCACTGACTATCGCAATACTTTCCAATGAAATCGGTTAGACATAAATCACTGAGTAAATACGTGCGTTTCTTCATAGGTGTGTATGTGTGTGTGTGTGTGTGTGTGTGTGTGTGTGCTGATAACTGAACTGAGAGTCAAGCTGCTGCTGCTTATCGTGCATTTGAATTGGAAGACAACGCATTTTTATTTAAATATATAAAAATTCTCTCTACGTCACATAGCATGACAACATTTTGGGCGTGTGCACACACTCGCACACACACACACTCGCACACACATACACACTTAGCAACAACAAACATGGCTCAAAAGGCAGCAGCATCGTCGTCCATGCTGACAGCGCACATAAATCTCTGTAACATGACACTTTTGGCAATGGAAATAAAATATGGCATACGGCGCACCAAAATGTCGCACCAAAATTCAGGCAACAACAACAACAACAACATCACCAACAATAACAACAACAACAACAACAATTGAGCATCAGCAACAGCAGCAGCTACAACATTTTTTTTTCTTTTTGTTTATTTTATTTTTTTTTGGCACTTGGCTACACTTTTTGGCCCACTGTGCCATCTGAGAAGCGACTCATGCCGCATTCAGCTAATTACAAATGAAATTACAAGTCAAGCTGCAGTTGCAGTCAGCTTACAAGCCACAAATGACACGAGCTGAAAACTATAAAGAAATTATAAAAAAAATGTTACTTTTTTTTAGTAAAAGTGGTTTTATGTAGGCGCAAAACAAATTATTAACACTTCCCAAATTATTAATGTTTGGTATTTATTTATTCGTTTTCAAAAATGATTTAAATACAAATAAGCCCAAAGTGAGCAGCGCTAGAAAAAATATATTTGCTTAGTGACTACAAAATAAATATACGAAAATAAGTGAATATATTTAATAAAAATATTAAATATGTTTTCTCTTAGTTTGTTATTTTCTAAATACTACCAAATATTTTGAATTCCGTCGGGATTTATATTTAAAATACAGTTCAAACTTAGCTGTAATTTTCTATTCTAGTAATAAATAATTTTGATTGAGCACAAAGCTGAAATAAATTTAAAACTACTCTAAACAAAAACTATAAATTTTACGCAAATTATAAAAAATAGTTACACATATATAAGTTGAAAATATTCCACTTTTTTTTATCAATCTTAACTTGAGAGCGAATTATTGGGCGCAAAGAAAGAGTTTTGAGTGTTTTGCTCAATTAACGATAAATTTTATTTGAAATCCATTTTTTTTAAATTGTACTTTTCATATTTTCCATTTCTTAATCTGCTGCTGACAATTGCTGACAATTAGCATATAGAAACCATTATTTTTGTGGTATTAACTTTTAAGCCAACTATTTCAGCTGGTGTCATTTGGGAACTGTGCAACTTCTGCCTCTGATGGCGATGCTGTCACTTGCCGCTGTCATTTTCATTTCGTTTTCATGTGTCACTTGGCGCGCCTGCGCACGCCTGCCCAGAGTCCAGTCCAGTCGGGCTCAGAGTCCCCAGCTCCCCAACCTTGCTCCCTCCCTCCCTCTGCTGCTCACTCTGCGTCGCCTGCGTCTCCTTGTAATAAAGCAAAACGGCTGCGCATGCGCGCAAGTCACTCAGCAACAACAACAGCAGCAACAACAGCAACAACAACAACAACAATAAGAGGCAAGCAAAGCCGCCTGCCTCTGTCAGATTTTGTGAGTGTCACTTGGCTGCTTTGTTGACTCCAAGTCGGGTCTTGGGGACTTGGGACTGGGTGTTATCTGTCCCGTCGACCGTCGACCGTCTTCAGTTTCGTTTGGTCATCTCGCAGTTGGCTGCATTCCTCGCACAACACGCAAAATCTGCGCGTCTGCGTATAAAACTGTTAACTAACTCAATTTTGTAGCTGTCAGTTGGTTCCTGTTCCACACCACACCTCTCCTCTCCGCCGGCAACCATCCCGCTTCCAGCTTGGTTAGTTGCCTGCTCGGCTCTGGCTTCAGAGTTCAGCATGGGTTAATGAGTTGTTGTTGTCGCCATTGTTGTTGCTGTTGCTGTTGTTGCTGTTGTTGTTGTTGCTGTTGCTGGCGTGCCGCTTACACATGTCACAACAAATTGCTAACCGTTGTGCGTCGCGGACCCATAAACAAATCAGTTGACCTTCGCATTGAAAACATTTGCGTAAAGCGCTAAGAAAACTCGGCCAGGAAAAAAAAAGCACGGTGGAATGACGGAAAATAAAGCAATGAAAATGCCTTTTCCTGAATTCATTTGAGAAAATGTCTAAATAAAATGTAATAGATTTAAATATGTAAATCGCAGACTCATTTGTTATCTGTATAAAAATAAATCAAGTAGCAAAAATTGTTGAAAAAAGGGTAAAGTTCACATTTTGACAGTTAGGAAAATGTCTAAACAAATTTGAATAAATTTAAATATTTAAAAACACCTGGCAAAAATTGTTGAAATTTAATTTTAAAAGTCCGTATTTTGATAGCTAAGCTAACGAAGCAATCGGATCTAAAAAATCTATGAAATAGTTTAAAAAAACTTAATAAAATATTGAAAATGAAAAATAAATCTTCATTTTTAATAAATTATTTCCCAAAACAATTTTTGCCTTTACTTTAATATTTCAATGTTTGCAATGGATTTCAACTGATTTTGCCATAGTACACATTATGCAACTGCCCCTGCGCCGACCCACTCTGCCACAGCTGGTTGACAGTTGCGCGTGACACGAAGACGGACTCACGGATGCACGGATGCACGGATGCACGGACTCCCGCAGCTCATGTCTGTCACAGAAATGTCACTTAAAGTTGCAAAAACTCGACGCACACATTGCAATTTCATAACTTTATTAAGCATGTGCGAGGCGTGGCAAGTGCTGCTTGGTTGGAGGGGGGGGGGGGGGGGGACCTGCTTGCCACTTCACCTGAAAGAAAAAAAAAACTAAACTAGTGAAAAAGAATACTTAAAACCATTTCGCATTTTGGCCATGCTCGTCACGTTCCGCCATCTAAACGCCAGGCAAGCGACCATGACTGGCGGGGGATGGGTGGGGATCAGCGCCAGCCAAGTGGCCTAAAGGAAGCCAAATGACACAGAGTTGGCAATTCAATCATTTAATGCCATGGCCCACATCAGAGCCGGGAAATTGCCAACTGCAATTCAAAGTGCTTTTGGGGCAGACACGGCTAAGGATCCCATTCCACTCGATTCCATTGTTGCCATGGGGTTTGTGTCATTCCTTGACTTTTCTTTATATATTTGTTGTTGTTGTTTTGGTTGTTGTTGTTGTTGTACTTTCGTTTGTTTGTGTCACTTGGCAGTTGCTGGGCGCAGTGACAACAACAAAAAGAACAACGACAAAGACAACAATTGCAACGACAGCAACAGCAACAACAACAGCAACAACAACAACATTTGTTGCAACATGAAGAGCGCAGCGAACCACGCGGTAATTCTACAATGAAACCGTTTCACACACACACACATAGCTGAGTGTGTGTGTGTGTTGTGTGTACAAACAAAACTTGTGGCAATAAATTTGAAACGGATCACATAAATCACATTCAAGTGAAGCTTAACACACGCGCCCAACTAGAAGACACATACAAATACAAGCACACACACACACTCACACACACACACACACACTAGCACACACCATAAGCTTGGCAAAGTCTGTTCCTTTGCCGCTTTTTTTGCGACTGGCAAGTTGTGAAAATTCTTTTTTAGGACAACTTAAATTGTCAGCTAAAGAAATTTGTTTGGGCTCTTAAACTAAATTAAAGCGATTAAAGTTTAAATGCAATTAACTAACTGATAATTCAAATATTGTAATTATTTATCAATTGGCTAATTAAGCCAACAAGCAATGGAAATGCTTTCACCTCTTGCTTAGTTAACCAACCAAAAAATAGTTGGCCAAGTAAAAGTTTTTGGCGCGTTTGCTTGGTCGCCAAATTAACTAAACGGTTAAAGCAACAACTGCAAATTGGCAACAAATTCACAGATCATAAAGTTGCCGCTGCAACAAGACAAAACCAGCAACAACAACAACAACAACTGCAACAAGAAGGAGGAGAATTAGAAGGAGCAGGCAAAGCATCATTTCATTTGAAGAACTTTGGCATTTGAACTTGACATTTAGCACACGGTTCGGGGACTTCTTTGAAAACAATTGCATGCCACACACACACACACACACACGCACACACAGAGAGCGACTCATACAGTTGCACTGCACTTTTGGCATTCCTCGGTTGTCTGCCATGGAATGCCAGGACACACCAAACAGCAGCAGCAGCAGCAGTGGCAACTAGCAAGGGATTCCATCGAGAATGAAACAGTTGCAAGCAGGCAGGCAGCAGCATGCCACATGCAGCAAGTGCGAGCGAGCGCGCAAATACGTCTGCAACCCTCTGCAACAGTGGCAAGGGGTGAGTGTTGACCCATAGCAACACACACATACATGCACAGCGAGCGCAGACAGACGGCCATTGCAGCACCTGTCGGCCATGCCACAGCGTTGCATGTGTGTGTTGCATGGCTGTGTCTGTGAGTCTATCTATGTGTGTTTGTGTGTGTGTGTGTGATGTGTGTTTGCCCTCCGGATTTTGCACCATTAACAATATGGTTCGCTGCGCTGCGCTGCGGCACGCTCGCCTTCTTTGCGGAAATGAGGCACAAATGTCGTGTACACTTGCAACCAAACACCGCACCGCCCCGCACCGCCCCGACCCACCCTCCGTCGATGGGTGGGTTTTAGCTGAATGCAGCGCCATTGATTTGCTTATAAATTAACCCATTGACAAATGGAAATATTGTCTGTTAATTGATCAATGTGTATGCACAGAGAGTGCACACAGTTGTTGTGCGTGTGTGTGTGTGTGTGTGTGTGTGTGCACAGCAGCTAAAATTTAATTAGATGCGTTATTTGTATTTGTATGCACCAAATGCATTTTGGTCATTGCGAGGATAATAAACATACAAATGGATATGTGTACATACATATATGTATGTATAGAGAGGGTGTGGCCACACTCTCTAACTGCATTGCGTGTGAAGTATTTACACACACACACACTCAAACTCAAACATCGTATTTCATGTGGTACGTGCAAAATTTATTGTTATTGAAATACAATTGCAAAATTAACTGTCAAAGTGTGCGACCCATCGTCAATTTAGTTGAACGCCATATGTTACACTCTACACACACACACACACACACACCCATACATTCGCAACACATGTGTTCCCAATTAGTTGACCTATGCTGTGCGCATTTGCCTTTTAAACAATATTCTCTGCGAAATATTTAAAATTATTTGAAAGTTTTATGCCGCCAAAAGCGATTCTCCGCTTCGAATTGACCAAGAATCGCTGCAAATAACATGTCCACCTCACCTCCCTCGCTTAGTGTCCACTCTCTCTCCATCTCTCTGTCTCTCTCTCTCTCTGTCTCTTTCTCTCTCACTCCACTCGAAGTTACCCTTTATTTACACCGCTAAACGAGCTTTGCATATTTACTGTACTAGCAACAGACATTTTACGATATATTGAGAATTATTTGCAATATATTTGGCTGAACGTAGGTGGCAGGGGGAGGGCATTGGGGGGGGGTCAGCAAAAGCAACAGCAACAAGGACGACAAATGTTCCAACGACAGGCAGCAACAACAACAAACAACAACAACAAACAACAACAACAAACAACAACAACAACAAGTGCAGTTCGGTGCAAATGCAGGCAGAAAGCTTCTAATTCCGACACTGAAACCATAAGTCTTTGCCGCATTGTACACACACGCACACACAAACACACACACACACATACATGAGCTTGTGTCTGTAAACTCTATCTTTGTGTTGACACGACAGCCCAGTAGGAATATAGCAACTTACATGAGTTTGAAACAGTAAGTTTGATTAAATGAAAAGTAAGTGCAATTTGCAGGTGTTTTGTAAGGCAAAATGGCAGGTATAAGGCAAAAAGAAGGCTATATTAAAATACTTTAATCATATACATACATATATACACACATACATACATATATACATACTTTGATCAAACAAGTAAAAAGTATTTAAGTAAGTTTTCAAAGCTTAAGGAAGCCTATATTTTTTTTGGGTAATCTTCAAGATCTGCAATCAAATTCGATATTATTAGTCTGTTAATGAGACATACATATATACATACATATATACATACATATATACATACATATATACATACATATATACATACTTTGTTCAAATTAAAAAGTGCATAAGAAAGTTTTCAAAGCTAAAGGAAACCTTTATTTTTATTGGGTAATCTTCAAGATCTGCAATCAAATTTGATATTATTAGTCTGTTAATGAGACATACATACATACATACACATATACATACTTTGTTCAAATTAAAAAGTGCATAAGAAAGTTTTATTTTTTTTGGGTAATCTTCAAGATCTGCAATCAAATTTGATCTTTTAGTCTGTTAATAAAATTAAAACTCACATTAAAATCAAATATTTTAAATCAATTTATTTAGATAAATATTATCATATATATATATCGTATATATGTATATATATATATATATATAAATATATAAATTATTGTCATGCATTTGACACTTATATTTTTTGCAACTGGGCTACTTTTGCTGGCTTAGTGATAACTGTTTTTGGGACTGCAGCAGCCGCTTAATAAGTTAAGTTCGATACACAAGTTTTGCATACACAATAAATATCGAAAACTTTATTTTTCTGTTTTCCAAAGATTTTGTTTAATTCACGTAAATTTGCATAAGATACAATTGCGAATTGCGAATGGCGAAGCCGGCTGCAGTTCTCTCTGCACTCTCTAAATTTGTGCGAGAATTGAGTCAAAGTTCAGCAACAAAACTGGGAAAAAAAATGAATTCGAAAATACATGGAAAAAAAAGTCGTAGAGTTTATTGCCTTTGGCCTGGGCTGTAGACGGGTCTAAATTTGAATTCAGTTCAAATTGAAAGTTAGTAAAAGCAACCAACAAACACACACACACACACACAGACGCACACTTGTACACAGTAATATCCAACTGCTGCCCCCCGCTCAACCCTCTCCCCCACTCACTGCTCGATATTTATGTCTTTTCGAATGCAGCTCAGCTTTAATTTAAATGGATTTCTCTGCCAGCTACCATGGCAGACATATGGCAGCATTCGCAATTTCCATTGGAGAGTGCCCAGCCAAGGAGTGGGAGTTGGGGCGGAAAAGGATGACTCCCGACGCCCGACTCCCGATTCCCGACGTGCCACTGGCGACTGGCGAGTCCTGTAACTGCTGAGGATTGATTGTGCTTGTTGATATTTTGTCAAATAACGCAAATAAATACACAATTACACACTCAAGTGAGTCCAGGGGAGGGACGCAGCAACGAGTTGAAATTTGTGGGGTTACATGTGGCAGGTCTCTGTGCCGCCCCGCCTCTCACCTCCATGACCCTGCGGCTGTTGCTCCTGCTGCTGCTGTTGGCTGAACGCACCGGTTGGCCGCTCGCTCCGTTATCCTTGTTTAAAGGATTTTCATTTGTTTAAATGTGCTTTATCGAAAATGGCCAAATGGTAGCGACCTGAAATTTATTCTAGCCGACACAGTGGTACAAAACCTATTTGATTTTTATCTCGTCTGAAAGCAAATTGATTTATTTATTTTGTGTGGCATTGGAAATAATATGTAAAAGCTGATTAAGAAAAACAATTTCATTTTTTTATCTACAAAGTTTTTATTTTATTTATTCTAAAAATTTTATATGCCTAAAAAAGAACAAAAATATATATTTAACTATTTTAAATTTCTAATTTAAGAGAACAAAATGAAAAATACTTGTTCAACTAATTTAATAAGTTTTTCAACCACTGTGCGGCGACATTTGACTTTGTCATTGTTGCTGCTACTGTTGCTACTCTTGTTGTTGTTGTTGTTGTTGTCGCTTTTTTCGCCACACGCCCGTAAATTCCAATGTAAAATGTTGCATTTATCTTGTAAAAATAATAAATCCAGCAAAGGGACTTTACTCTCTCACGCTTGGCAGCACAAAAATACACACAAAATACACAGGCATTGTCCGTGGGGGGAGGGGCATGTGGCAAGTGTGTATGGGGGGGGGGAAGGGCAACGACAATTGTTAGCTAATAGCCCAATGAGGCAAGAGATGCGTACATTAAGCTAATTTTATAAACCATCAAAGTATCCGGCATTTAACCCTTGACTAGGCAGATGCCACAGTAGCGGGTGTTACGCTGCGTAGGGGGTGTGATGGTGAGGGGTGTGCAGATGACAAAAAAAAAATAAAAGAAAAATAACAACACGCAGTGCCATTAATTTAATTTATTTATTGACTGTTGTTTCATTGGCGCAAATCCCGAACGCTATGCGATAAATTTAGTCAAATGTGAAAATTGTGTGTGCAGTTTACACACACAAATATACACACACACACACATGTACAGCTCGTTTGTCAAGCGAGGATTTGCATTATAAAATATAGCGTGGAATGCGCAGCGAATATGGAAATGCAGTTGAAAAACAAACAAACAAACAAACAAAACTCGCCAAAGAGTCGCAATTTATTTTGAAATAAAAGTATCTAGTGTGACAAATAGTGTGAGATATGTTTTTGCGCACTGCGGCCAAAAGCAGCCAACACAGCCAGCACAGCCCAGCCTCCGTTTACGCCCACCAGCCCACCCCGCACGGGCCCAAAGCTAACGCTAAAATGCGACATGTGACGCGGCGCTGCTGATTTATTTGCATACAAAAAGCGCAGACGTGCATAAAAAATAGCAACAACAGAAACAACAGCAAACAACAAATAACTGCATACGTCACGCCCCTTTTTGACGCCAGCCTTTAATGTTGC
This sequence comes from Drosophila demipolita, assembly GCA_035042405.1. Taxonomy (NCBI): domain Eukaryota; kingdom Metazoa; phylum Arthropoda; class Insecta; order Diptera; family Drosophilidae; genus Drosophila; species Drosophila demipolita. The sequence goes on along the minus strand of JAWNLI010000349.1, from coordinate 1,020,580 downwards.
TGAGCGGGGGGGGGGGGGGGGTCGAAGTTGGGGTTGGCTGGCAAATGAGGCTGCGAGATTTTGGCAGGGGATGCGCCATTTGAGAGTCAATAAAAAATACATTTTAAATCAAAAATCAATGTGCCAAAATATTTGGATTATTGCTGCACAATTTTTATTTTTGAATGTGCAAACAATTTTGTATTTAAGTTAAAATTTATTTTTATTTTTATACAATTTGCACATAAAAACTGGATAGGAAATAATAAAGCTGTGCAAAATTCTGCAAGAGGTAAATTAAATAAATAAGTAAATAAAAATTATTAAAATTAGCTGAAGTTAGGGTTTTTCCTAGTCGTGCTGTCTTTCTCATATAAACCATAATAAATATAAATTATAACAAATAAAATTATGAAAAATAATTGAGAAATTTTATTCTGTCAGTTAGTTTGCCGACTGATCAAAAACTGATGATTTGCAGATTTTAATAATTTGCTTAGTCAAAAACTGAATTTAATTTAGTACAACTAAATAAAATTTAGTACAACTAACCACAATTTAGTACAACAAAAATATAGTAAAAACAATAACAATTTGTAAGCCAAGAATTTAGCTCAGAGCAGCTTGCAAATTATGCCAAACTCAAGTTTGGCTAGGAGAGGCTGCCCAAGTGGCAGCCACACCGACTCCCAAAGTGGCAAGCTTTATTTAGTCTTCGGCTAATGTGGCTGATGCTGCTGCTGTTGCTGCTGTTGCTGCCCCAACTCCGTTGGCAATTCATCATTTGGCGCCATTTTGCGTAGCGTCAAGTTGCATTTAGTTGTTATTTATGCAAATTTGGCATGTTTCAACTTTTTGCCAAGTGCGTCGAGTCGTTTTCGATTATTTAAAACTTTGGGCCAATTCTCGTGGGGGGAGTGAGTAGGGAAGGATGGGAGGGATGGGCGTTCCTTTTAATGCGCGCACCTGACGCGCTTGAATGTCTTACTGCCAGCTCCTTTGGCAGCACATGGATTACGGATTACGGCCGAAACTGTACCGTACCGTACTGTGTACTACGGCGTGCTGTGCGCATAATTTTGTGCGCTGCTGTTAAGACAAATAAATTGTAGACGGCTAAAGTTATTAGATTAGCATTAGGGACGAGGCAATGTGCTGAGTGTGTGTGTATGTGTGTGTGTGTGTGTGTGTGTATGCTAAGCTTAAAATTATGATTTAGCCAGTTTATTTACATGCATATAGAGCAACTAGAGGATGCCGCCAAGTTGGCCAAATTTATGAAAAAGTTACCGCACTTTTGGCAGACATCTGCTTTTTATAGTGCTCCACTCCACCAAAGGGCGCAAATTAATCGCCAGCCAGGTGAATATTTTAAATTTGAATGGTGCATTGACAGTGTCGCTGAATTTATTTATCATTTTTATTTCTTCAAAAACATTTGTGGAAATTTTCAAACATACATACAAAAAAAACATAAAACTTGTTGTATAAAACAATTATTTATTTTGTGGCTAATTTTTATTTGCTTTAAATGTAATTTTTTATGATCATACTGTAAATCATCGCTGTTATTTTGCTTTAAAAATAAATTTACATATATAAATTATTTTTAATTACAAACAAATAACATATTTATGTGTTTTAATATCTGCGTTAATTTAATTTAAACCTAATCTAAATTATTATTTAAATTTGCTTAAGAAATATTATATAATGTTCTTGTTATTTATTTATATTTAAATAACAATTAACATATTTATAGTTATTATTTTAATATTTATTCATTTTAATATATAACAATTAATTTATTTATTGTTATTATTTTAATACTAACACAACCTTTGAGGCAATTGTTAAATTTTGAACTCCCGCATTTAATTGGTTTTTTCTATTGTCTTTCAGGTAAGAGATACTCAGAATCTCTTGCGGGATCACTTCTACCAGACTGGCTAGGTAAGTGCAATTTCCTTAATATTATTTTGTTAAGCTTATCCTTTACGAATATATTTTCTTTTGATTTTTGTCGATAAATCGATTATTTTTTTTTTATTTTTATCTTTTTTACAATTATAAGCAATGTTTTGTTATTTTCAAAATTACTTATAAGTTGCTCTCCATGGTATGACGCTCAAAAATATATGAATTTTCTTTTCTAGAGTGTCCCAAATATCCAAATCCCAAATCGAATCGAAAATCTTAACAGTATTCACCTATACAAATCAGAAACAGTTTTAACCTCTGAAATTCCCCCAATCCATATTTCTTGTACCCATCAAAAATGCTTCTTCGATTTTAGTTTTTGGTTTTGAATTTTGTTGTTATTGTTGCTGTTGATGTTGTTGTTATTGTTGTTTATTGCCGCATATTGCATCCTCTTCATTTTGGTGTGTCCAGTGTGTCAGTCAAAGGAGCGCGTCCCACAGTCCCCCAAAGAGGTAAAACCAAAACTATACTCAAATACCAATAAATTGTAAATGTTGTGTGCATTTGCCCATTTTCAATACTTACGTATATCTATCTCAATATGTGCATATGTATATATATTTATACACTGTAAATAAAATTTAGCATGTGCATGCCCCAAGACACACACACAGAGAGAGAGAAAAAGAGAGAGAGAGAGAGAAATACTGCGAGAATTTACTGCAAAGGTGTTTTTGCGATATGAATCCAACAATATAATATGTGAAATTATCAGCTCATAAAACTTACCAAATAATTGGCAATTATTCAGTTTGTCAACTAGTACAAACACACACACTCATACACACACACACACACACACACACACATTTATATTTGCAGAAGAGATTGCTCAAAAGGTTTTCTTTGCCGAACAATTAAAGCCGCCCACAAAGCGGGCTAAATTTTCTCGTACTTTGGAAAAGTATCATTTGGCACGCAAAGAAAAGCGAGTGAGAAAATTGGTTAGAACCCGACCACAATTTACAAAGCGTATCATTTTGTTAGCAATTTTTCAGCATGCTGCACTTTACAATAAACGCTCAAAGGCACGCAGCTGCCGCTTGCACCACCCAACCCACTCAAACCACCCAACCAACAGTCGCATGTAAACCACAGCACTCATATATATATATATGGTATATATAAGCCAGGCCAGCCAGTATCCAATTAAGCGCAATTGAGATAACAACACTCGAGTTCAAATTGTTAATTGTTGTTTTTAGTTGTGTTAACCAGGCCAAAAGTGTTTTTATGTCAGTGTCAAGCGGCACTGCTTTATTTATATATTTTATTTGTATTTTTTTTTTTTTGGGTTTGGCCACCCTTGGAATATGCAACCTTTGCAGTTTTGCGCTTGTCTAAATGTAGTTTGTTTATTGGCAATTTATACAAACGCATAAATTACGCACACTCACACACACGCACACACACATTACTGAGATGCTCGCAAGAAAAACATAAACAAACTTTGCTCACTAAATGCCACTTGCCAATCGTAATCAATTCTCATGTGGTGTGTGTGTCTGGTGTGTGTGCGAGTGTGTCTATAAAAAAGGAACCCAAAATACACTCAAACACTGTCGCCGACAGACAGACAAAACAGTCAACTCAGTCAGCATCCGCTATGTATCTGTATCTGTAGCTGTATCTGTATCTGCAACCCCGCAAGCGAGACGAGGCGCATAAATATTTATCTAAATTGTTGAAATCTTCAAATGCAGAAACGTAAAATCCATTAGAAAATTAATAAAGAGCCCATAGAAATATACACTCACACTGCTATATATATATCTATAATATATATATATATATATATCTGTGCGGTTTCAATTGAAAGATTGGCTGAGCGTGAAAACTGTGGCTTGAAGGGAGGCTAATAGAATGAAAGAAAATTGATTAAAATGATTGTTTGTCTGGATAATGTTTCGATTTACAATCACTTGAGGCAGACAAACAGTTTCAGATATATATATATGCTGAGATATTCTATATATATATAATATACGTTAATTGCATGCGCTTTTCAATATCTTAACTATGCACATAAATATATATTTTTCTACATCAATAATATTCTATTAGAACAAAATACATAATCGACGTAATCAACGTAAGATATAATTATAGTAAACACTTGCATAAGTAAACAAAAATATCAAAAAGGCCAACTAATTTAAATGTGATTTTCTTTCATCTTATGTATATAAATATATATGTATATTCATAAAAAAAATACCTGCATATTCAGATAATTATAACAAACAGCAATTTAATAAAAGATTTCATCCATATGAAATACATAGAAACTGATGTATTTAATTTCACACAAAATATTTTGCTATTTTACATACAATCGATGTATAATTTTGAATTAATAGCCATATGCCAATTAAGTCAGTTAATAACGCTTTTAACTTGGCTGTTAAGTCTATGGAATAATTGAGAATCAAGCAAACCTTAAAATCAATATTACAATCTGCGAGTGCTATTTGTAGTGTCCCAGATATAATCAATATATTGGTATATTATCACGTGATCAAAAAATATTTGTGGTCTCGTGGCCATATGTTCACACACACACACACACACACAGAGACACTCGCTTGGCAACTGGAAATTTGTAATTATAAAAATGAGGCTATTTATAAAGCTGAACGAGGAAGAGCTGAGTGGAGCAAATGTCTCGTATCGTCGACCCGTCGGCTGGGGTGCGGGGCCGGGGGCAGCAATTCACAATAAGAGGCATAATAATGTGCCATAAACTATCTAAATTTGTTGAATTGTTGATAAGCGTTGGCGCCACTTTGAGGCAAAAACAAAAAAAAGAAAAAACATGAAACAAAGCAATTGTTGAGGCGCTCAGTTACACCCCGTTCCCCCCCCCATCCCCATCCACACACCGTTCCCTTCTCTGTCTTTGAAGTGGAAAATCTAATGAACGTGTGCCAAATTGTTCAATGTTTTCTTTTTGAGTTTTTTTTTAGGTCATTTTTATGGCACAAAAAAATTGTTCTACAGTTAAGAAGTTTCATAGCTAAAATTCCATTAGGAAACTTATCACATTTCCGGTAAAATTAGCTTTTCCTTCATTTTTACAAACAGCAATTTACAAAATTATCAGTTCGCTTGACATTTAACATTTGCAGGTGGAACAACAATTTGCTGCAACTGTCTCATTCAATTGTCGACAATCATGTTGTCTGAGTGTGTGCGTGTGTGTGTATGTGCACTTGAGCTGTATCTGTATCTAGTACACACACTCACACACACACATGACACAGTCCGCATCCATTTAATTGCCCCTTGGAGAAGCTTTGCAAATTAGTTAATTGGCGGCCAGTTTATTGTGGACGCTCTAAGTGGCAAGTACTTCCCTAAAAGACAATCTAAACGAGCTCACATTGCAACCATGCAACATATATCACTTAAGCGTGTGTGTGTGTGTGTGTGTGTAAGTGTGTGTACATGTTACTCATACATAGTCTTCTCATGAAGGTGAATTTTGAGAATTTGAATTGAGAGTTTGTTGTTAGCAAAACGACAATTTCAAAATATTCGCCAGTTTCAGCTGTCTCTGTTTTTGTGATTTTGCGAAATTTGCATATTTAATTGTTAATTTTTCATATTTGCTTAGTCTCTAAACAGTATTAAGCACATATTTTATAATTTGTGTGGTGTACATTTTAAATTTATTATAAACAAGACCCCTGCAAATTTGAGGTACATTAATTTTTGTGCTGAAGATAAGCTAGATTTTCGGTATTTTTAAAGTCGTTTTAAGACTTCAAATTAAAATGAATGAGCTCACAATAAGCATGACTTTCAGGATAAATTTCTAAAATTTACGAAACATTTTTCTTATTTAGAGTTTAGCTCGTTTCATAATCAAATTGACAACTAAATTTGCGGCAAGAACTTAAATTATATATTTTGTTCTACAAGAGAGATAATTACTGACAAAACTGAGACACATGCACTAAAAATAATCAGTATTTTAAACAATAGTTTTTTAGCTCTTCTGAAGCTTTTATCATATATGTAATTAAATTCAGGCTATGGACTTGAGCGAAATTTTGTAAAATTGAAAATTATATCTTTGTAACAATAATACAAAGAAATTTTAGCTGCGTTATTGAATTCTATAGCACATTCAATATTCGTCTATTCAAATGGTTAAAATATGTCAATTTATTTCGGTTTATGCATTCATAATTATTGACAATTTTAACTTGTTATTGAAATGTTGCAGGTGTATAAAAGTCGTTGAATTTCAATGCATGAATGAGTCGTTTAAGCCATTAACCATTTAGCATTAACCAAATTATACAAAACACATACACACTTATATTTATATGTGTGTGTGTGTATCTCTAATGTTAACACAGAGAGTGAAAAAACGTTGTCTACCTGTGCGGCTTTTGGCGGCTTTTTGAAGAAGTCAACGGCTTCCTTTTATTGATTTTTGTACGCCATTAAATTTTGCACAGTTACCCATATTTTCCGCCATTTGCCGTTGGCCGCATACTAACCCCCAAAAATTGAGTAACCGCCACCGCCACCGTCAACGCCCCCGCCCCTGGCTACAGCACTGGCAATGTGGCAGATATTTTTCTTTCTTGCCAGCTCAGCAGATGAATGCGTGTAATTTTCTGTTTGATTTATGCCCGCTGACCCCGCTCCTGGCAACACATTCGCAGCAACACCGGCCGACCGAGTTATTCCTCCCTCCCTCCACCCTGCCACTGTACGCCCGCAGCACACATGGCTACCCAACTCCACATCCCACCCTCCAACGCTGCTGCTCATTGAAGAAAATTGCGCCAAGGTTGGCAACCTCAGATTTGTTACGGATCTGCTGGCGCTCCTGTTCCTGTGTGTGTGGGTGGGTATCTCTCTTAGTGTGTGTGTGTGTGTGTAAGTTCTGCTGGCTGCTGGTCGTCCTTTTATCGCCCAAAATGCTAAACGCAGGCAATACATTTTCAGCCAGCCTTTGGCTTTCTCAGGGCGGGCTTTATTACATTAAGCGTTAGTAAAATAAAAATTGTGCCACTTTCTCAAAAACACGCACAACAATTCGAGTGAAGTAATACATGTGTGTGTGTGTGTGTGTGTGTATCCTTGTGTGTACGCATGACATCGTGGAAATCAACCTGCTGCGGAAAACTGCCGAAAAAAGGGCAGGCCAAGCAGAAAAACACAGCCCGTGGGCAAGAAGGGGGCGTGGTGTGTGTGTGTGTGTGTGGGAGGGGAAGGGTGTGGGGAGTTGGTGGCAAATGTTGCTGAGCTTTGTTTGTGGCTCGCATTTGCTTACATAATCAGTCATGTTATCCCTGTTTCGCATATCCTCCAGCAAACACACACACACACTCACACACACATAATCACACACACTCAAACACACACAAAATGCACATAAACATTTTTTATTTATGGCGCTGGCTTTACTCAGATATCTTTTTTTATATTTTGATTGCGTGTGGCCTTTGCAGAGGGTGTGTGTGTGTGTGTGTGTGTGTTTGTGTGTGGCTTAAAAATCGGTCAACGAATTGTAGGTAAATAATGGGAAATGCAAAGGAATTTAATAATATTTAAATGGTATATAAATTTGTGTATACATTTATTAACATATATCTTGAAAAGAAATAAAAATAATAAATTGAAGAAGTAAAATGGATTTCTCTTTATTTATTATTATTTATTTGCTTAACTTTGTTTAATGGGTGTAACATCTCAAAAATCAAAGTTACATAAAAAACATTAAAGGGAGAAATGAAATAAGGGATTTACAATCAAAGTGAACAATAAAAATAATAATTAAAGGAAAATGTGTAATAATTTTAAAATTATTAAAATATAGAGAGAGAAACCCCTGAATTAACCCAATTCATATAATGACTTTTTAAAAAATGGGAAATATATATCCAACGATTTATAAATTTCATTTGCTCAGATAATATTAACTACATATACATATATATAAATATTTGCATCTATTTTAGTCCAGGTACAACTATAAACATTGAAATGGGGCAAACATTATTTTTGGTTATACTACATTGGCATTTATCAAGAAAATAGTTCAGCTAATATTACCATTAGTTCCACATACGATTGCACCCCATTTGATGTTGTTTCATAGGGGATGTTCTTCATAAAAAATCGACTGTATAACTCCATCTCTTTCTAGGAGTGCTAACAACCCTATAAAAATACGACTGTAGTAAACCCCTGAGAATTGTGGGCATCTTGTCAAACTATTCGTAACTCGACAACCCATTAGAAATTAACAGACCCACTTTCCTAATACGATTTCCACTACTAGTCCTCCCTCTCTCTCACTCTTTCAGTCTCTGTCTCACACTACTTTGGGAACTTCTTTTTCGATTTTTGGATCGAAAACATTTTTTAGCTTTACGCACTGAATTCCGAATTCCTTTGCCATTGAAAAATGGCATTTTGCGTACTGTTTGTTGTTATTCGCCTTATTCCTTTGCTACTACTTCTTCTTCTTCTACTTCTCTTCCTCTTCTTCTTCGTTGTGTTGTTTGCTTTGTGCTTTTCGCACAGTGCTTTAGCCGTTTGTCCTTTCGCAGTCGGCCAAACGGCAAAAGCAAAGTTTTGTTTGTTTCTGTTTCCACTTGCTCTGCTTCCCTTAAGCACACCCCTTCACCCCCCTCCACAAGTGAACTTCCTCTAACCTCTCTATTCTCTCTCTCATTTTCTCTCGTTCTCACTCACATTCTGTTTTTTTTATTTTTCCTTTTTTTTTTGCTTGCTCAACGGAATCTGGGCTATTTATTCACCCAATTTCTTTTTTTTCTGCTCGTTTTTGCTTACCACATTTATCATTGTGCCTTCAGCTGCACACATATACACTCCCATTCACACACACACAGATACGCACGCACACTAAACGACACACATACTCGCAGTTAGATACTCACAGTCAGACAACAGTTACACCCACCAAGTTGTACACTTGCAGAAATTAATGATTTAAATGTTAGAATGACATTTTCCAAATAAATAACACTAATAAATAATAATTTTAAGTGTAGGATTTTTTCATATGATTTCATAAATATATCTGCAAAATAGGTGCGTCAAATATTTCCGTTGAGTGCTGCTTATTTTTCGTTTATCCAGCGCATTTTTTTGTAGATTGGAAGTGCTTTGCGACCTACTGAATTCCCTACGGACCCTTGGCCATATAGTTATTGGGTAAATAACATTCCAGGCATAAATCAGCAGCGCTTATCGCCGTTTTAATTGAAATGTGACAGCTGACGACATTGGGGATGTTGAGACTATGAGCTAAAATACAAATATTTTAACCTTGCAAAAATTACACAAAATAATATTAATAACAATCATTATAATACTATATATAAATATATATATATAATATTTAAATACATCAAAGAAAGAAAATAGTGTATCAATGATAAATTAATTAAATTAAAGTGATCAACTATAGATCTATGATTATTTTTATCGACAAGTTGCGCTTGATATTTCACTCATTTTGATTGTTTCACGTTTTGCACTCATTTGCTTCACCTTGGTGAACTCATAAACTACTCAAAGCCGGCGCAAATTGTGTGTTTGCTGTTCAAAATTGAGCTCCGCTTCATGCCCCCATCCCCCCTTGACAGACCATTTAGCATCCATTCAGCACACGCACGCACACGGATGACGATTTGCGTATGCTGTGTAGCGCCCAAAAATAACTTAAAAGGCTTGGCAAGCTCAACAACAACAATAACAACAACAACAATTATCAGAAGAGTTAGACGCAGAGCAGCGCGATAAATGAATGAGTCAAGCTGCGATGCGCTGCTGCCATCTGTTGGGCATTGGCGGCAACTGCGAAGGGTCGATGTTGAAAAGGCAAAGCTTTAAAAATGAGCTCAAGCTTTGCGGGATCATTGAATCTGTCAGTTATAAAGTGGCAACTTTGGGATGCATATCAAATCGAGTCGAACATAAATTGCTGGCACCCACCCACACATAGGTGCAACATCCTCTTTCACACACGCACATCATTAAAATGCGTTGCATGTGCTCGGGCCTGGTGGAAAAACATTCGTTTTGATGAGGTGTTGACTGTAATTTAAATGACAACGTTAACAAAAACTAAACAAAAACATAAAAACTTTAAGTGAATTTTAATTTAGTTTTTAAAGCAGGCGTTATTATATAATACCGACGGCTAAACACGCCTGCGGCCCATGCAATTCCCAATGGAATTGACCCATTTAACAATCGAATGCTCTGCGCTGCTCTTCCAGCGACGACTGCTGCTGCTGCTGCTGCTGCTGCAGATGATGATGAAGGGAAACAATAAGTGAGTGCTTTATTGACCGCCAGCAGCAGCAGCAGCTTATGCAAAAAAAACAAAAAAAAAAAAGCGCTCAAGCTCAAGTTGCGCTCTTTTTAGCGGGCAGACTCCGAGTTTGAGACAGAGTCAGATTCTGAGCTCTTTCATTTTTCGACGCGGCGCAGAACACATAAATAAATCGATGAGCGCTCGACGAGCTGTGTCGCATTGCAATGTGTCGCACGGTGACTTTGCAAAATATTTTATTGATTTTGAACGCACTCATTCAGTGTCAAGTGAAGTAAGTTTTAGTTTAGTTATGTGCTGCAAGCAGCGCAAATCTATAAATAAATTGAGTGTCGAACATTTACAAGTCTCACTCCAAGCTTTTCGCTCTCTTTCTCTGTCTCTCTTTCGTTCGCTTGGAATTTATGGCGGCGCATAAGAAAGCGCGGCAAGTGCGATAAATTTTGCAGCCCTGCGGCGATAAAATATTCGACTTGCAGTTGAGTAATTTTCATTGCTGTTTATTTACGGAACATGCGCAAAAAGCAATTCCAAAGAACGGAGTAGATAAAGCAGAAGCAGACGAAGAAGAAGCAGCAGCAGCAGCAGCAGTTGCAGTAGAAAGCGTCGCGTGTGTTGCAAATTAAATTTATTTATTGCATACATCAAATTGTATTTAAAATTCGAGCAACAGTTTTTGTGTGTTTTTATTTTTTATTGTTTGCTCAAAAAAACAAAACATTCGCACATAAATTATGCAAGCGAAAGACGTGCTTAATTTTATTTTATGCGCATTTATCGCCACTTCAAAACAAACTCAAATTGTTTTATGTGCACGGAGAATTGAGTGATTGTCGCTCGTAAATCGCCGCAACGCGCACCGTGAGACAAATATTGTAAGTGATAAACATGAATATCGTCAACAATTTAAAACTAAATAAACATAAGTGAAGAACCACAATAACAAATAAAAAATAAAGCAATAATAAAAAAAGTACGTGTGAAGAGCTCTCAATAATTTTGTCACTCAGTCGACTCGAGTTGAGTCGAGTCTAAATTTTATTTCCCCTCCACACAGCAGACACACGCACACAGTCGCATACAATGTCTGCCTGATTTATTTGCCATAAGTCAAAGCAGGCGCGCGCACATGCTCGTCCGCCTATGCACTCGGCGTGTGCGAGAGCGAGCGGGCGCATATGAAGAAAAGGCTGGGTTATTTGTCTTGCGGCAACGCTATTATTCATTTGGGCTGTTGTTGTCTTGCGCTCGCTTGCTCGCTCGCTCTTTCACCAACACTCACTCACTCATGTTCATTTTCGGCTGCCTGGGCTCTCTCATTCGCTCTCTGCAAATGCGGCCCTATGCGTCTGTGTGTGTGTGTGTGGATCTGTGTGCGTATCTTTGGTTTGTGCTTGCGAGCGTTCGCTCTCTCTCTTTCTCGCTCTCTGTCTCTCTGGCTGATTTTAATGGCCGAAGTGAAGTGTTTATCGTTGGCACACAATATTCGCAAGTGGCATTTCTTATGCCGTCGGCCAAGCCCGCCCCCTTTTTCACTCAAACTCAAACACACACACACAAAGACACAAATCCTCATATACAAACAGTGTCGCATTCTTATGCTCTCTTCTTTGTTTTTGTTCGACTGTTTTCCTGTTGCTGCTGTCTTTTCCCTGTGTTATTGTTGTTGCTGCACTTTTCCTCTTGGCTTTTCTTGGCAGCATTTGAAAACCGCGCCACAATTGGCAAAGCGTTGTCGTTTTTTTCTTCTTCAGCAACATCTTCGCACAAAAGTTGGCAAAAAGAGTTGTTTTAAAAATTGTTTATGGCCGGCCACAAGCGCTGGCGCTGGCGCTGTTCATTTTCCTGCAGCCAAAGGGAAAATCTTTGCCCCGTCTTCGCCTGCAACATTCTACTGATTAATAGTTTTATTTATTTTTAGCGCTCATCTTTTTCCAAGGCGCAAGTCGCTTTTGTCGTTCTTCTTCTTCTCCAATGTCTTTTTTGTTGCTTTGTCTCTTTTGCCGTCGTCTCTTTTGTAAATTTACGAGTCTTTATTAAAATGTTATACGAGTTTGTTATATGTTTTTCCCCCCAAACTGCCTCGCTGCTCCCCAATTCTTTTTCTGTGCCTGTCTTTTTTTATATTCATTTTATCAGCGTTGCGTTTGTTTTCTTTCTTGTTTTTTTTTTTGTTTTATCAAATTTTCTGTCACTTTTGGCTGATTTATTGCAGACATTTTCGTAAGACTCCAATGATGTGTATCAGCATCGTTGCCAGTATTCAGATGGGCCGATATTTAAAAAGGGTTTAGCTAAGCTCCTTGATAAGTACTTAATCTACAGATTAAAACATTTTTGTGAGTCTAAAAAATGGGATTGTTTGGCTTATTTTGGATATTTTTAAATTACAATTTATTTGAATACTTAAATTACAATACCAATAATAATATTAATGCCTACATCAAAATAATAATCATAAATAACGAAAATTATAATAATCACGTTGATTATTAATATCAATAATGATAAATAAAAACATCAATATTTATATTATTAATATTTCAATTTAATATTTTCACTATGCATATTATATATACAGTAAATCAAAGTAAATGATTTGCATCGCTAAGTCTCACTTAAAGCTAAAAAATATATTTATATAATATATCTTATATAAATTCCACAACACAATGCAAATTATTTGTAATTCTTAATTAACAATTTGCTCTTTTTTTAACCATTATTTTAGTTTTTGTGAAAGTTCTATAAACAATAATAGTCGAATTTTCTGTTTGAATTTAATTGGTTTGCTGCTTCGATCAATGTGCAACAAGTTGACAATTCTCTCATCGTTTATTCCAAGTTTCTTTCAACGCTGCTATTTTTTGTTCGATTTTTTTTTAGTTTTTTGTATTTATCTGAACCACGACTCTGGGTTTGTGAAACTGAACCTGAACTTTGTTGACCCCCAAAGTGCAACATGTGAACGTTGCTTGTTCGTCTTTTTCTTCCTCTTCCTGCGGCTGCCTCAGTTGCAGTTGTTGTTGTTGTTGTTGTAGTTGTTGGTCACATCGTGTTGTGTCCTCTTCGAGGCGATCGAATCATGACAAGAATTTCGTGCCGAAAACGCCAAGGCGAATGAGAAATGTTGTTCATGCCGCGCTATTTCGGCGGGAAAACTGTCGTAAATTGCATGCGGCACGAACTGCAAACAGCGACAACTGTGCAACTGCAACTGCAACTACGACTACATAGCATAATGCTATAGTTATCCTTGAGCGAGTCTCTCCCTGGTTTTTTATGCACTCTACGCCTTTTAGTAAGCTAGCATTAAAAAAAACATATGAGCAACAGCAATTTTATGATTGATAATTAACTTTTTAACGGCCAAATAGTCAAGGTTCTGCGCTCCTTGAAGGCCACACTCCTTGAACGGAACTGTCTTTGCTGGCTTTGTTTTCGCTATTTTTTTTAAGGATCGCAGTCATAAAAAGTGCAGTTCCAAGTGCCATAAACAAAACGCGCACCTCGCAACGGACGCAGCACGGCTAATTTGCGCTTCCGTTGAAAATTTGTTCGCAGGATGCTGTCTGACAGCACACAGGATACAAACAAATACACACTCAGTCACACACACAGATTGTTGTGTTTTGGCTTGGCCTTTTAGGTAGACAGGCTGCGAATATGCCTGGCATTTGACAGTTTTTTATTAAGTGTCCAGCAGCCTGCCAACTGCTACGAGCTGAAAAACAAAAAAAGGCAAAAAGACGACAAATAACAGGTAAATGCCACAAAATTGCAAAAGTATTTACGCAAATTCATGCCACAAGAATTAGGAAAAGGAACTTATTAAAATGATTATATAACAAATATATAAATATATAATTATTATATATAGTTTACAAGAGACAAGGCACTTATAAATCGGAAAATATTTAATATTTAAAATGTTTAACTAACTTGTAAATGGCATTTTTAAGCTTCGATTAGTCTTTTTTAAGTTTCAGAATCGACCGAATCGGACTACTATATCTTAACCGATCAATAGATAATTATTAAGTTGTAGACTTGATATACGCATAGCTAAATTAAATTCATTCTAAATGGAAATCTGATCTTCATTCATTCTTGTTTTTAATTTAAAAATTGCTTAGCATTGTAATTGGAAACTGCACAAATGATTTATAAAGAAATTCAAAAATTAAATTGATTTGCAATCTACAAAATTGAGTAGAAAAAAAATCGTCTAGTCGATTTATAAATGTCATTGAACGTTTAATCAATTTCTATATATAAATCAAAACTATAAACATGATTTTAGTTGATTAATATTAAATGGGTCTAAAGTTAGCTAATATTATGATTGTATTAACTATGGCAATTATATAAAAATGATAACGATGACAATTCTGGCCGCAAAACAAATAGCAATTAGAATTCAGTTTACTGTTTACTATCTGCATTAATGTTAACCTTTAACTTTCGCCCCTCTCTTTCTCACTCTCTCTCTCTCTCTCGCTCTCTCTCTCTCTCTTTCTCTCTGTCTGACTGTCTGTCTGTCTCAGAGAACTAACAAAACAGAACTTGACAGTTTTTGCAAATTAACTGAGGCGCAATTCGAGTAAAAGCGCTTATCAGATTTCTAATTAATTTAATTTTGCGCCGTGTGCCTTTCCCGTTAACTGGCTGAGTCGGCACAAATGCTGGAGCTGGGAGGAGGGCTAGCGGGCAGGGGGCTAGTCAGGTGGTGGTGGATGGGCCGACATCCTGGCTCTTGTCAAAGTCTGCTGATTAAATCAGTCATAGAAATGTCGACAGAGCCAGCAAAAACTGAAAGAAAAACCTTTAGACCAAATCAAATATTTGCCAGTGCCTGGTCAGGACGGCTTGAGTTGTGTTTGTGAGAGGGGTTCATGGGGGGACGCGCACATAGCAGACCAGCATTTAACCGTTAGTTTTGTGGTCTTATTATGCAAAAAGTCGCAGTCAGAGTCGGACCACCACCAAGCGCAGGCCCAAGCAGCCAAGCAAAGAGCCACGACACAAAAACCAAACACGAAACAGTTAAAAAGGCCAGGCCAAAACCAAGTGATGGCAGCGGGGCGTTATGGTAGGGGGATGGGGGCGGGTTGGTTTACCACAATGGAGAGGGGTGCACATACCGACGTACAAGGAGAAAAAGTCATCGTCATCGTCATCGGCAATTCAAACATATGCAGACCTCCACTCTGCCCCCCCCCCTCCATCACCCTGCCTGCCGCCTGCTTAGTTAGCCTCATTTAGAAAACGTTTGTTATGCAATGCCAACATTTGTATTCGAAAATGTTTTTTATTCAGTTGTTGACTGTTTTTTTTTGTATGCCCCTCTCTCTCTCGCTCGTTTTTTTTTTTGTATATTTCTTTTTTTTATTTTGCTGCTGCCTTTTGTATTGTAAGTTTTTCGTTTGGCTGGCGCGGCCTAAATGGCTGACGAGGCTCAGAGCCTCTTAACAAAGTTTAGAGCCCTGTCCGCGTGGAGAACGTTGTCGGTTTTTTTTCTTTGCTGGTTTGGTTTGGTTTGCGCCGACTTCAGCTGTTTTTCCGACAAGAGTCGAGTTTGAATTTTAAATGCAATCATTTCCTTTGCCGCAGTTGGCTGCCCTCTGTTTGGCTAAGGACACTTCGTGATTTTCGCTATGATTGTGCGGCCATGTTTTGGCCCGGTCTCAGCGCCTTAACTCGTTTCTTAACTAACGAGCCCAAATTGTTTAAATATGCGCGAGATATAAAACATTTCGTGAGCTACGAGATCGCACTGCGCAATGTTCAATGTTCAATGTTCGTTCGTTGAATTCGAATTCAAATCGAAAACCAAAACCAAATGGCCAAAAACTCAACGGGACACCTAGCCCAAGATGGCCAAGAGACCAGACCCAGAGACACAGCCTCAAACTGATTTCGATCGCAGCTCGCCCGCAGAATTTCCACACACACGCACAACAACTTCAAAAGCCAAACAGAAACTCATTTGATTTATGCTGAGCGGCATTTTTTTTTGGCGCAATTTTTAAAGATGTCGTCTGCAAGTTTTGAAACTTTTAAATATACACATATAAAAATATATATATATATGTATATATATATAAATATTTAAGGTATAAATTTGTAGGGATTCACGTTTTACCTGTGCGCAAAGCAACTCAATAAGATAAAACCAAAAACAAACAAAAAAAAATCAGAAATTTCGTTGCTGTCAACCCAATTCAAATTGTGTACAAAATCGTGAGGCGCATAATTAAAATTTATATGTATATCTTTAATTCATGGCAAATGGGCTGCAGGGCGGGTGACGGCGGGCGGGGCGGCTCATCAAAACAAGAAGCGGCAATTGAGTTGTATTTCAAGGGATTATCGATTATAAATGTGTTGCCCTCAACTCGATTAATATACATAAAACACATAACATTTTAATAAAAGTCGTGATAAATAAATTGTGATACCAAATTTATTCCCAGCACTTGCGCATCAAATAATAAATGTCCAAGAATGCGAATATTATTTATAAATAATCGATATGCAATTAAATAATTTAAAATACCAATTTTTCTTAATTTATATTAAATTATATTTGTTGTGCATAACTGATTAAGTAAGAAATTTTGTTAGAATCTTACAGAAATAAAAGTTTATTTTTAATATGATTTTCGTGAAGAGGGGTACGGAAATATATAGAAAGAAAAGAATTATTGAGAAACACAAATATTATATTAGTTTATTCAAACTTCTTTTTCAATCTTAAGAAAATGTTTACAGTTCATCATTATTATTATATACATATATATATGATTATTATATTTTTATCTATCAATAAAACAAAATAAACTTGATGTGCGCATGCATTAGGAAATTTGTATACCAAATTTGAAGTCTCGGAAAGTTGGTTGTTCATATGACAGACATATGTGGCCAAGAATATATATACATATTTTAATGGGTCAGAGATTCTTTTGTCTGTCTTTTATATATATTAACTAACTTAGGTATTCTTTGCTATTGTTATCATCAGCTAAATATGTCAAACTTTTTTCTATGGCCAATATCCAACTCATATGCAAAATAATTTTGTCGAATCATATTTGATTTATGATATCTGATTTCACACGCTAAAAGAACAGATAAAATGTCAACTGATATACTGATATATCCAATTTGAGATATTCTATGCCCTCATTATAGTTATGCAGATGGCGCCGCTTGGCAAGCGAGGACTGTGAGCCAGGCCAAGTCATGGGAAGTGGTCAGGGCCAGTCGGGTTGGCCAGAAGGCGCTGCCATTTTTGGTGCGATGCGAAAAACTTTACAATGGCAATTAAAAGTAATTACCACAGCCATTAACGCAGCAGCACAAAAAAAAAAACAGAAAAGAGCGAATAAAAAAACAAGCGGCCTCGAAAGGCAATACCAAAAACGGGCAAAAGCGGCTAAAAGGAAAAACCGGCAAAACTAAAATGCAAGAAAAGCAAATAGCAAACACAAAAAAAAAATGCACGTAATTTATTTGTCATCAATTGGCTAGCAATAAATCAGACAATCACAAAAATGCTGTCAACATTAAGACATGTGAATACGAATACATTTGCAACAGCAACAGCGGCGACAGCAACAGTTGCTGATGTTGGCTGCTTTTTGTTGTTTGCAGTCGCTGAGACAACAACGTCGAAGTCGCCAGCATTTCAAGATTTATGGGCGTGTAACCTGTTTCTTTAATTGCACATTTGCAGCCCCCAAACGACAACGACAACAGCAGCAGCAGCAGCAACAACTACAACAACTAAAACAGCAGCAACAACTTGAACAGCAGCAGCAAAAAAACGTGAAAAATGAATTAAATAAAAATGCACACAAAGCAAACGAAACGATTTGAAAATGAACTGAAAACAGTAGCAAAAACACTCGCAAAAAGTTGTCTCGATTCTTGTTGTTGTTGTTGTTGCTGGTTGCTGTTGTTGTCGCCGCTTCGCTGCACTGCATCAAATTTGGCAGCATGCGGCTGCATTGCAGAAAGGTTTCCATTTTTATTTAATTTTTTATTTTTGTTTTCGCTTGCCACACATATGTTGTACATACATCAGTCGCTCAATTATCGCCATTTTGGGTTTCGGTTGCAGCCTCAGCAGTTGCATGCAACCTCGTTAATTAGTCGCCGCTATATATGTGCGACAGCAGTCAATCATTAAATTTAATTGCAAAGTTTTCCTTCACTATTTATAGCACTGGCATTTGAAACTGGTTTCCAAAAAAAAAGTTACTTAATTAAAATAAAACTTAATACGTCTAATTATGGCTTAAGCGGTAATTAAAAAAAATGTATTAAAAAAGCAGAATCAAGTTGAAACATTAAACAATTTTTCTTATTAATTTTTTTATTTAAATAGATAAGAAAAATACAAAAATCAAAAGCAAAGAATACAAATTACAAGTTGAATATATGTCATGAAAAATATAAAAGTAAACAAACCAAAACAAATCGTAATGTAAAACTTCACATTTGGGCCAACTTGCAAGTGGCAGCAACAGCAGCAGCAGCAGCAGCAGCAGTTACCAAATAACCAATAACAATTTCAGTTGCATGTTTTTGTCGAATTAAAATTTGCAACGTGGCACGTTCGCAGTTAGCCGCCAAAGTTTGGCGTTGATCCTGCCGCAAACACAGAGCGCACTCAAACAGAATCATCCCCTCCCTCCCTGTCGCTGTCAAGGCGGCAGCATACGTAACCAAGCCGACTCCTTGCCCCGCTTAGTTATTCATGTACATTTGTATCCTGCGCATAAAATGCGGCTGCGGCTGCTGTGCGGAAAGGCAGCAGACAAATAGTAATGAAACTCTTCTCGCCAGGATAGGATAGTAGTTCTTCTGGCTGGCTCCATTGTGTGGCTGCCTCGTCCTCGTCCTTGTCGTTGTCGTTGTCGTCTCGTTGCCAAAGCTGGTGGGGCAAGGAGGGCAGCGAGGCAGCAACATTTCGACATAATGTAAACTAATTAAAATTCAAAAGCCATAAACAGATTTTGCCAATAAAACTTTGCTAGCTAAATATTTTTTGCACACACACAGCAATAGACAGAACGAGAGGGGGAAGGAAGGGTAACAAAGAAAACTTCAGACAAATACAAAACTAGTGTTGGGGATTTCTGGTTATCCAAGTTTTGTTTTTTTTCGGCCCAGGAATCTCAAAGTTAAAGGCTCTCTTAAAGCCTGTGCTCTGCTCTGCTGTTGCTATTGTTGGCGGAGGCTATAGAAAGAGATAGATGTACCATAGGAGTAGACCAACTCCGACTCCGACTCCGAGTCCAACTACGACTACATATCAGATATGCATGTGTGCTTAAGATGTGCTCTCCACTCCACTCGAGTCGACTCGAGTCGAGTGCTGCAGGAAGTGAAGCGTAGGAAGTGTGGCCAACAACATTTTATACTCGAGCGCATAATATTCATATGCAGACCATAAAAAACTTTGGCAGCTCAACGAGAGATCTTCTTCCACTTCTTATTTTTCTTCTTCTTCCAAGTCTTGCGCTTCTTCTTGCTGCACTTGCAACACCCTCAAAGCTTTTGGCAAGCGTCGGTACAATGGGTATTATAATAATAACAATGAATATAATTATATAGAATAGCTTTATATATATAATAATTATATTCATTAAATTTTAATTCGAATAATTATTATACTGATAAAAACTATTAAAATATATCGAATATAATAACTACTTTTATTATTATATATATTATTCTGAAATTTAATTTGCATATATATATTCTTAATGTTTGTTATTAAAAAATGTAAAATTTAGCAGCAGGCTACAAATTTATTTTTAAATAAATAAATATATATTATTATTATTCTTAGAGACAAAAATCAACATTTTTAGTCTCTAAAAATTAATACAAATTATTAAATATGTAATTAATACAAAAATGATTTTTGGTAAATAAGAAATAATATATAAATATTATATATTAATTAAATTTCTTTAATATTATTAACCAAAAGGATTTTTACAAAAGTTTTGAACTATTTTTTAAATAGTGAAATATTTTGTGTACATCTCTCAGCAAAGCAATAAACTTAAATTTAATGAACTCTTCATTAAGCTGTTATTAATTATATATTCAATTTTTAATTACTTTGTAAATCTTATCCAATCAATTATCAATTCATATATATATTTTTTTTAAGAAATTGTACTTTTTGAAGATCTTAAGTGATTCTCAGCACATTTCCATTGTGCGTTTTGGGGCAACACTCAATTGTTGGACACTCGTGCAATTTGTGCAATATATTTTGTGCAATATATTTTTGTGCAATTTTGGTTCGTTGTCGTTTTTGAGTTAAACTGAGAGTTTGAGTTGGAGTCGTGTTGAGTTTGCGTTTGAGTTGCATGTTTGTGTGTGTGTGTGTGTGTGTGTGTGTGTGTGTTGCCGAACAATTGAAGTTCGTTGGGGCAAATATAAAAAATGAGCAGCAGATAGAAAACGCTGTTGTTGCTATTATTGTTGATGCTGGTGCAACGCCTCCATTTGCTGGCAAAGTTGCAGTTAGCGGCTGGCCGGGGGGAGGGGGGGTGTTGCTGGAGGGCAGCTTAACTTAACTTTGCTTTTACTGCGATAAAATGAAAATTGCACACGCGCCATAAATAAGGATTCTCACAAGGATAATTTATAAAACTTTGCTCACAACGTTTTACTTATGAGCAGCAGCAGGCGACGCCAGACAAACACACACACACACACACACACACACTGGGCCACCCCCCCCCATTCTGCTTCACCTACTCCTCTTCTATGCCCCTGCTGCTTGTATTACCTGTGGGGCAGTTACCTCTGCCATTTGGGGGCAACTGATGCACTGCAGCCTCTTTCTCTTCCGCTCCCTCTTTGCCTCGTCGGGTTAAGTTTGTAAATTCGGCAAGTGTTGAGACTATGACGTATACCCAACCCCATCTGCATACATATCTAACGAGACGTGCCACACTGGCTGACCCGGGCTGTGCACCCCGGACCCAATCGGACAACAAAATGGCCCCAAAACGAATGAGCCCCACAACAGTTGAAATTGTAATCGATGTGCGAAATAAACAAAAGCGGACATAATTATCGAGTTATCGCGCGGCGCCTTGCTGCGGGTGTGCCACCATGCCACAACCGCTGACCACCACCCCCCGCACAAAATGTATGACCCTGTCTCGGGTCTCGCCCTCTGATGCTGCTCTCCGTGCTCGCTGTGTGCCCGCTAAGCCCGCACCGAAAATGCTCGCATCGCAAATGGCAACGCATCGATATTTATGATGTCATGGATTTTATTGTTGCCTGCTGCAAAATATTCATATGCGTTGCGTTGCGTTGCGTTGCAGAAAGCCAAACCGGCTACGGCAATAGCAAATAGCAACGGGTCCGGGTCGGAGTCGGAGTCCGGCACGGAAACAGTAAAACGACCATCAGCCGAACAGGATGTAAATTTTGCCAGCAAAACGAGACGCACAAGGATGTGAGCAGAGACAGAGATAGAGAGAGAGAGAGAGAGAGAGAGGGGGGGGAAAGGAGGAGGAGTAGTGTGAGGAGGTGTGGGGCAGAGAATGAATGTCGTCGGGTGGCTTGTTATTGACGTTGGCGATAAGGAGGAGGCGGCTGGACTGGTCTGGCAAACTGAACTGGACCGAGAACGAGATGAGGCTGCCGCGATAGTCCCGTTGTCCAGCCGGACGGACGTATTCAAATTTGAGCAGGTTCGGGAGCAGCAGCAGCAACGACAATGCCTGCCACAGATGCTCTAGGTCACAGTGCAATAAAATGTTGCCAATATTATTTCGCTGTTCTATTGCCGGTTTTTTTTTTTTTTTTTTTTTTTTGCATTTTTTTTGCCTATTGCCAACTTTGATGCGAACTGGGCCCGCAGAACGAAGCGAGGCCCAAAAACTGAGGCACAGCACAAAACACAGCATCAGTTAAGAGCTGTGCACGGAAGTTGCACATATGCCACGGCCAGAGCGGAGGGGTCGAGCCCGAGGTCGCCCACTGTTATGCGGGCTTTGGGGTGTCGGGTTGGGCATTGTTGTTGTTGTTGTTGTTGTTGCTGTTGTTGTTGTTGCTGTTGTTGTTGTTGCTGTTGTTGTTGCGCCGCCGACACTTGAGTTATGCGCATAGATTGAAAATTGTCGATAACCGAAAAAAGAATCGCACGAACTGCAACAACAAACAGATACAACAACAACAACAAACAACAAACAGCAACAACAACTCGAAGCATTTTGCAATTGTTGTTTGGTTTGTTAGACAAAGCGAGGGGTGAACGGGGGGGGAGAAATATGTTGCAGCAGGGATCGTTGCTTTTTGTGGGCGTGTCCACACAGTGCTCGAGCGCGTGATACAACACGCCATTATAAAGTTATTAAAAGACAAAACACAAAACAACAACAACAACTGCAACAACAACAACAACATCAGCAGCAGCAGCAGGGGCAAAAAAAGCACAGAGCGATAACAGAGCAGCCGGAACAGGTTGAAGAGGTGTGTATGCTAAGGAGGTGGTGTGGGGGGGGGGGGTGGCAGGAAGCGTGACTCTAAAAACGGTTACCTGAGGAGAGACGAGACTCGTTTTGGTGAGACATAATTTTGCAGGCGTTTTAAATGCATTTAAGGAAGCGCTTTAGTTAATGGAAATAGATGGATTCAAGGCGAATAATGAAGAAAAGTACAAGAATGAAGCTAAATGAAGTTAATATGGTTTTAATAACTATTAAATCGTATTATAAATATATTCTTATTTTTATATATGTTATTATTTTTAATAAGTTCAACTTTGATGGGGTGTTATTTGTTTTAAAAGTGTTTTTCATATGTAGATAAAAACTAAATTATATAATTTCAACTTAAGATGAAAACATTATAAGTAAAATCTAGCTGAAACAAAAAGTGACAAATAAGTATTAGTTGAAATTATTCAAATTAAAGTTGCTGTTAAAAATCAAACCAACTTTATTTTTAAGTTTAATTTCTATATATATTTTGCAGCGTAAATTATTCTTTTCTTTACCTATTTTAAATGGATTTTCTTATTAAATTTAAGCTTGATAAAAACCACAATCGACTCAGTTTTAATTCCATGCTGTATACAATATTTTTCGCTCTATTTAACAAAATAAATATATATTTAAACCGTCTGCTGACAGTCAAAAAAGTTGCAACAAACAAAAAGAATTTGCAACAATGCTGAAATTGTTTATGAGATTAAGCTCATAAATTGTGAAAATGCATTTTAATTGAAGTGCAGCTTTGGGACTTCATAATGTTTATGTATCTTGTCGTTGTTGCAGTTGTTGTTATTGTTGCAGTTGTTGTTTTTGTGTTGCAGTATGCAAAAGTGCAGTTTCTGCTGCCAGCTTTTGCTGATAGTAAATTGCGAATATATCGGTATATAAAAATTGTGAATTGTAGACAAAATGAACAGCAAATTGACCCGTTGCACCGATCCCCTTTCCCCTATCCCCTTTCCCCCTTTACCCATGCTGCCCTGCTGCTCGTTTTCCCGGACAATGCCGTTGATTGTTTGAACTTTGCTGGCGCTTGGCTGACATTTTTTGTCGATTATTTTGTATTTTTTGCGTTGTTGTTGCGACTGCCAATAAATTGCCAATAAACATAAATCGTTAAGATTTATGACACGCATGCATATAAAATAAATTAGTTTTCATTTTATTTTTTATATATAAAAAAAGAAATAATACTGCAAAAATAATAGCTATAATTAAGAGCGTTGATAGGCGCCGATGACGACGATCAAATGACGCGGGTTCAGCTGTGGAGCAGATAAGAGCTCATAGATTGCCTTTTTCGAGTCTATAATGAGCACTCGAAACTCATGGGAATTATGACATAAATTCCATGTAATAGAAAACTCTCCCCATTTGTCAGCGTTTGATTTATGATTATTACAAAACAGCTAAGTTTCTACCGCTGCCGTGCGCAATTCATGTGTCATCTGGGTTGCCATCTCTATCGGATGTGGCACTCAAGATGCAGCAGCAGCGGAAGTGCCGCACCGACACTACACTAATTGCCACTCAACCCCCCGACCGGGGGCTGTGGGTTGTGTGACGGTGGATGGGGGATGGGGGAGGGGATTGCCGCGTCGACCTCATAAATACGCCATGTTTGCATGCATTTGAAATGAGAAATTGTCTGTGTCGAAATACGGCAAAGTACGCCATTTAATTTGTATGAATCCATCAGCGCCTTTGTCTTGGCCAACACCACACAAAAAACCAAAAAAAAACAGAAAAAAATACGAATATCTAAAAAAAAGTAGAACCAGACAACGACGCGACAAGTGAAAGCAGAGTCTCGAAACGATTCTCATTCTCAGCTCCTCATCCTTCTGGCACTTTTTTTTTATATGCTTTGGTTCAGAATTACCATCAAGTTGACAGTTCTATGGCGCGTTGACAGTTCACAAACACACACAGGCACACACACATACATATACTTAGACATACATATGCATATGCAAATGGCGGCATGAGTCGCTGGACTCATTCTTGTGGAAAATGTGTCGTGTGAAGAGCCCGCAGAACGGAAGGAAGGAACTGGGCAAACCAACACACAACCAAAACAAAACGACTCCAACTAAACTGAAATGAGGAATGTCCTTTCTAAAAAAAAAAACTAGCGCAAAACGTAACAAAATTCAAATGTCTGTAGAAAAATATAAAAAACGGAGCACTTCGCACACTGTCCAGAAACTTGAAAATGCAAATAAATGTAAGTTGGCTATTTTCATTTTTATTGCCTTTTGGGTAAATATATATATATATATATATATATATATATAGAGCTGTTCTGTCACGTCACAAATTCGTCACGTGAAATAGCGTCCCTCCCCCCCCTTGCTGCAATTGTGTCTCTCGCCTGACATTCAAAACTATTTTAGTCGTTGGCATTTAAAGTGTCACATTTATATGGCATTTTTATGCGGTCCTGCGAGAATGACAGCCCCACTCTCCTCCTCCTTCCCTCCTTGGAGCAGACCACAAAATACTCCCAGCACCCCATTCGTTCCCTTTCCCCTTTCGCTTATGTGTGAATTTTTCTGTGCCTGGACTGGAATTTTAAAACGACCCATCCCCATCCACACAATGGCCACGTATAAAAGTCACTCACGTGTTAAAATACAACGACACTTGAATGGCTCCACTCGCTACTCATTGTCGCATCGGATGAGTGTAGCTGACAGTTGGTGGTGATTAGACAACCAGTGGCCAGTGGGAATTGGACCAACTGAAAGCAATGCCAGCTTCCTTATAGAGAGCAACATATTTGAATTCCTAACCAAGAAACATTTAGAACTACATTTGCACAGATAGCATTCAGATCGAAGAAGAAATCAAACTGATTACTGATTTATATATACACCATATATTAATGCTCATGAACATTCCATAAATGTCATTCTTTGTAATAATAATTGCAAGTTTAAAAGTACAAAGATTGCACTTCCTTAATCTTTAGCTACTTCAAAATTATTTGAATCTAATTGAAGTCAACAACTTGAAAAACTATTATAATCGAAAATCCGAAGTTTTCAGCTGTTTTGTGTATTTCCGTTTGCACTGCTGGAATCTGCAGTTAACCTTTAGAGATTGTGCACATCCTGTTAATGTCTCGAAATGGGATAATTGTCTGGGCTTTGTATGGATTGCAGCTCCAGTTACAAGCATTGACTTGTTACACATGCGAGCACAAAAAAGAGGCAACAATTCAAACCAAATGGGAAGGTAAAGAAGGGATACATCTTTGTACATTGTCATGGCAACATGGCGCAGGTCTCCATTTTCTTCTCAAGTGGCGCACAAATGTCGCTATTTTTGGTCGACAACCACTTCAAAATTTCAACTGCTAGCTGCAGCAAATGTTCCGTTAACTAGCGCATATGTGCACATTTTACACTCACACACACACACATGCACACTCAGGAATATAGGAATACATGCGCCTCCACGTAGATATTCTAAGTACCCTTGCGCCAGCTACAACATGTTCCAATCATAAATCATAATTCAATATGGAGTACAACTCCCCCAACCAGGCGAGAAAAGGGAGAGAGAGAGAGAGAGAGTGAGAGAGAGTGAGAGAGAGAGAGGGAGAGTGCGCGAGGTAGGGGTGGGTGAGTCTAACAAGCATAATCAATGGCACATTGGTAGTTATTCAGGGCCAAGTTTGTTGTACAATGAAATATGCATTAAAATTGCCTACCAATTGGCAGGCCATAAAGTAGAACCCGATCGGGCAATGTCGGCCATGTCGAATTACCCAGCGCATTATGTGGCATGTTTCGTGGAAATTCGATAACCCAACTCTCTCTCTCTCCCTCTCTCTCTTTCTCTCTCTCTCTCTTTGTGTAGAGCTATAATTTGATTTTTGAGGGAGCTGGCGCCATGGTTCGTCGCCTGGGCTACGTTTCCCAGATCGCTGCCAGCGGCATGTCGTTCATTAAGCAGACTTAGTTGAGTGCTAATTGCATAAATCACATGAGGATTTCAGTCGTCTGGTCACCACCTACCCCCTCCTGCACTCCTCCACTCCTTCAGCTAACAATGCTCAAAAATTGCATATGCATATATGTGTTTTGCTAAGCTCATTTTGCACTTGTACTTGTTGTACTTGTGGCTGGGATAGTTTTCGCATGAGTTTGGCAAGCATTTTGGCGATTAAACGTGGCTGTCTAAACAAATGCAGTCTGGCTAAGACCGTCGTAAGCCCACTAGTTAGCCACAACAGCGCAGCAAGAAGAAGAACATACTTCAGACATGTGGCACTCAAGTATCTAGTGGATGAACGACGAGTATCTTTTTTGGCAGTGTTCGAGTAACCGCAATGGGAACACCTGAACTCAACTCAGCTGCTGAGGCTCAGGAGAAATTTTTGGAATTTGGATTTTGGATTAGGGCAGGCAAGTTACGTGGCCAAATTATTTTGTCTACTTTGCGTCGGCGGCGGCGGCAGAAATAAAGAACTTGCCAATAGTTCGATGACATTGCCACAAAACTACAGCAACAAGAACAACTATCAACATCAACAGCAACAATAACAACAACAATAACAACAACAACAACAACAATGAACAACGAACAACATCATCAAGCTGCGTCTGTGTCTTTCAGTTTTGGGGCCTGAGAAACTTGCCACCGCCAGCGCTAAAGTGCCACAAAAGACCCGTATCCGCAGCACAAGGAAAACGACAAAAATCCATGCAGCGAGTGCAGCGGGCGGGGGGGGGGGGGGGGGGCAAAGAAATGCTTGTTTAAGATTTAAAAGTAAAAATAGCTCCTTATTCATCTTCGATACACGAAGGCAGCTGAGGATGCGGATGCACCCCGGCTGCCTCAGCAAAGGCGCAGGCTGTTCTGGCTGTCTGCTCGGCTGTCTCGCTGCACTGGGAGCCAAGTCGACGAGCGAAATGTGCAACGTGGCAGCAGCAGCAGCAGCTTCAAGTCGCATGTTGCGCCGCATGTTGCATTATTTGCATATGTGCGGGGCAGACGCTGTGGCGGGGGCGCAGTAACAGCGCCTCGTTGCCGCCAGCATAAAACGCAATCCACCCGTACAGAGACACAGGAAGAGGCAGTCTGCTGCTGCTGGTCGATATGCGCTTTTTGCCATTGAAATGTGCCTCCAAAAAAAAAGGAAAAAATTTTGCCAAAAGCTAAAGCAAATATTCCAAGCGTTTCGAGCGTTTTCGGCGCGATTTGTTCGCGATTTGATGGCGACTTATGTTATTTATTATTTGTTAGGGATTTATACAGATATAAAATAATATAAATTATAATATAATTCAACTTAAATAATTTTTGTTGATTTTTTAAATATTTGTTAAAAATAATGGCAAATGGTAGATATGTGTCAACTGTTTCTTACCCTATTCCAACGTATCTGCGAATCCCGCCAAGTGACTGTATTTCTATTAATTTGATGGTAGACTCTTCTCCATTATTTGGACAGATATTTGTGGTGGTATTTTGTTTGTTTTGTGTTTTCTTTATGTGTTGCTTCAATCGATTCCTTGCTTCTGCATCCGAATCTTCCTGTGCTTCAGCTG
This sequence comes from Drosophila demipolita, assembly GCA_035042405.1. Taxonomy (NCBI): domain Eukaryota; kingdom Metazoa; phylum Arthropoda; class Insecta; order Diptera; family Drosophilidae; genus Drosophila; species Drosophila demipolita. The sequence goes on along the minus strand of JAWNLI010000349.1, from coordinate 992,183 downwards.
CCCTCTTTTATTCGACTTGCCGACCTCTGGCGAAAGATTCGCTTTTGAGATATGCCCACAATAAAACACACAAATAAAAGCTGGCAAACCTGCAGCAACTGCGACTCACCTTTGCAGCCACTGCGCTCCTACCCCTTGCCCCCTGCCCCCTGCCCCCTTGGCCACCTTACAATGGGGTCGTCTTAGCTACTCGGTTGCGTTTTCTTCAGGTTTAGCAACTGGCCAAAGCTGGCGGCAAACCTTTTGTTTATTTTATTATCGTTGGCTATTTGGTCGCTGCCTGCTCCTGCTCCTGCTCCAGCTCCTGCACCTCCATTTGTATATGGAGTGTGGCGAAAACGCTTAAAACGAAATTTATTTAGTTGGCCCAGAGACAGAGTCCGAGTCACAGACAGAGACAGAGTGAGAGAGAGAGAGAGAGAGAGGGGGACAGAGTTGGTAACAAAAGAGCTCAACAGAGATTCGCAATGCGACAAAAATGCGACTAAAAATAAAGCCAAAAATCCGAGCACAAAAATGTGACGCAGCAAATACCAAAAACAAGAAAAACCTAAAAATATAAATATAAATAGATGCAATGGTCGAAACGGTGCCTAAAATTAATTTTAATTTCTATATTGCATGGCCGAAATTGTATTTCACAAAATATTTGTGCGCAAAAAATGCGGCTTAAAATAGCCGCCGAATCAGCTGCCAAATCCAATTTTATGATGGTGCGCCCGACATTTGCATAAATACGTGTTTGTGTGTGTGCGTGTGTGTGTTTGTTTGTGTGTGTATGCGTGCAACAGAGACAACAAGAGCGCAGCATGTGGCAGGCTTGTTGTTGATGTTGCTGCCGTTTGATGGCAGGGCTTACTGGGTAAGAAGTGGCAAGGGGGCAAGTGGGGCAGGCAGTTGCCATTGCGTTGCATGTTCGTCGTGTTTTGCAATTCGCTCACATGCAAGCGACCAGCACGCGAAGACAGATTAGAAATCCGGCAGCAGTGGCGCGTTTCCGAGTCGGAGGAGGCCCACTGTGATTTCTAGAATCGGGGATAGCCAACTGCGACTCCAACAGCTCTAGCTGGTTGTGGCTCTGGCTGTGGACCTGGCAATGGCTGTTATCATTGCGAGCACAGCGGGTAACAGTTCAGCTGCTCATTGGAGCAGAGGCAACGGGCAACGGGCAACTGGCAGCAGATTCCAAATCAAAACTACAATTGAAAGTGGGGGTTCGATATGACCAGAGATAGATGTAGTTGTTGTCTAAAAAGGAACCCAGCAAAACTGCAGATCAGTTCAGTTTTCAATGAAAACTACTACAAAAATTTAACTATTCCCGATTTTTATAATATAGAGAAAAAGGAAATTCAGTTTGTAATCAACAAAAATTGAAAACAATCTGAAGCTGATATAAATAATAAATTATTTTACCATTTACAGGCACCTCTTTCGATTTGGCCAATAAGTAATATTTTATTTTTTAGTTTATTATGTTTATTATTGCAAATTAAATTGAATCCCATATTTTCGCTCCCAATAAATTCTATAAGAACAGAACTTGAAAACGCTGTCAACCGTCTGAGAACTAAACGAATGATTTCAGAGATTTATAAAAAAGAATTGCATAAGGAAACTTTTACCTTGAGTGGTAAATTATACGCGCTTGCCACAATGAGAGGCGACTTCAGCATTTGCTCTCGAGGAGTGCCCAACAATTGTCGCTGTTTCTTTGCCATTTCTCCGAATCCCTTTCTCTCCCTTAACTTTGGCATAACTTTAGCTGAGCTGGCAAATTTGCATATGCTGCCTGTCGTCGGGGCGTTTTGTATAGAAATAGCAAAAAAGTTTTTATTTCTTTCATTTTTGTTTTGCTCTACTTGTCTAGTTGGTTGCATTGTTGTGTTTAACTTGCAACTGTCGGCGTTGCCATTTTCCCAACTAAAAAGTAAATAGAAATACGAGCCGTGAGTTGAGCCATGGCCAGAAGCAACCAGCCAAAGCATTTCCAGCTCCAGCTCCAGCTCCAGCTCCAGCTCCAACTCCAGCTACAGACTCATTTCTTTAATTTTCTAAACGATTTTCAATTTATGTGCCGCTGCTTTGGTGCTCGGCCCAGTCAAGATCTTCAATTATACGCGTCTATGGGAGTTGGGGACTTGGGCCAGGTAAGGCAAATGGCAAGAGCGTCCCTGGGGCATTGCTTGTTAGTCAGTCGCATACACCCGTTCCGAGGTTGCAAAATTGCAATAATGTTAATTTTTTGCAACTATGTATTTGCCATGCCCTCCACCTACTGCTCTGACTTGTCCTCCTCCTCCTCCTCCTGCTCCTCCTGCTGCTGCTGCTGCTCTGCTTCGTTGCTCCTCAGAGCCGGCAGTCGCACCAAAAAGGGTTTAATTTCATTTCATTCCATTGCCTCAAGTACGTGTAAGTGTGTGTTTATGCTTAGCAGCTGCTGAGAGAGAGAGGGTGGGGGGGGGTGGTGTTGAAGGGGGACTAGTAAGTAGAAGCTGCCATCGTTGTAGCTGTTGCCTGTTATCTGCAAAACTCCATTAGAAAGGCAACGCGGCGGCACGCAGCGAACCAAATGGCAATGGCGCGCTCCAGCTTCGAGCTTCGAGCTTGGAGCTCCCAGCTCCGACTCTGACTCCGACTGCGACTCCATTGCTGGAAGCTAACGAACAGAGGCAAGACACAAAAGGCCGAGGCCGAAGCCGGGGCAGGCGCAAAAAAACGACGACGCTTAACGACTTTAAAGAAAAATTAAAAACATCCCAAAAGGAATACATCTTCGCCCTGCCGCATACATCGACATGGAGCCAAAACTGGAACCTGAGACTTGGGCTCTTTTTTGCAGCGACTGCGGCAGCCGTTGCATGTTGCCCATCCGTCCGTCCTTCCGTCTGCCCCTTCGTCCCTCCGCCCGTCTGTCAGTCTGTCTTTCTGTCTGTCCGAGCAACATTGTTAGTGGCTCTCGAATTTATTTTAACGAACTAGTTTGGTCACTTCATACAACACTTTTTGTTTTATTTTGTTGTCTTTTTTTCATCCACAACAGATTTTGCTGCTGTTGTTGTTGTTGTTCTTCTTCTTTTTATTGTTGTTGTTGTTGTTTTTGTGCTTCTCTTTTCTTTGGCGCTGTGCTCTGCTCGGCTGCATTTGCAGCGGGTTATAAAATATATTCGCCTTATATAAATAAATAAATTGGTAAATGGCGTTTCATTTGGAGCTGGCATCTCATGTGTTGTTTTCCACGTCCTCGTCCTCGTCCTCATCCTCATCCTCGTCCAGCTTGCTGTGGTTGTCGTCGTTGTTGTCTCTGCCGTCTCTGATGTTGATGCGATGATAAATGCGGCAAAAACCTGTCGCAGTTTGCCGACTAGCAGCAAATTGAATTTATTTGCTCGCAAACGTCGCCAGTCGCCAATGTTCGTAAGATGGAGACCTGATCTGTGGCACAGAGTAAAAGAAGAAATACAAATACAAAATACAAATACAGAACCAGTTGAGTTTTAATGGCTTACACCGCCGCGGCTTGTCTCTGATTGCCAACTATGTGAAATATTTTGGGGCAAGCTGCAGAAATGCAGACAAGTCGATTTCAAATGGAAGATTGAGGAATCACATGTTGAGACCCAAATTGCAGTTGCCTGTGAGAAAAGATTGTGCAGCGCAAAGGAATAAGAAATAAGTTGCATATTTCATTTGTTGATCAGATGGAAATAATATTAAATACAATATAATTTCCATCAAAATTATGCGATTGAAAATTATCATTGATACATAATTAGAGCTTTGCTTTTTATACATGATTCGAGGTGCTTTTTATAGTCAATATTTATTGGAATAAAATCAAGCTATAATATATATATTATATTTTATAATATAATAATATTTATATTATATTTTATACCTTCAAGTTTTAGTGCTTTAAATTCTTTTGCTCATTGCACTTTAGCATGTTTGTGCAGAACTGCTGTATCATTAATCCTTCATTAGCTATCTCTATACCCACTGACGTCATTATTCCAAGCCAAGAGTCGCTTACTTAACTCAATTCACTGTTCAACGTGTTATGCTAAATGTGTTTTGTATAAAAAGGGAATATTGCAGAACGCACCCAAACATGAGATAAACGAAACGGAACCACTTTTCGCAGCTGGCTCGCCCTTTTTATTTCGTTTATATATATATTTATATACATATATATTTGTATACTTTTATATACATATAAACATTTTTTTGGTGGCGCATTATGAGCAACAACAGCAACAACGACAGCAACAGCAACATCAAGCAGCAGCAGCAGCAGCAACAAAAGAAAAGAAATCGCACACCAAAATGCTTAACGAGCACGAAGCACTTGCAAAAAAATGTTGCAAGCAAAACGAACAGCAAAAGAATTATTTACTTCAAATTCCGAGTGCAACATAGAATTCGTGCAGCGGCTACATGTTAACCGAAAGCGCAACAACATCAGCAGCCGGGACTCTGATGCATATAGGAAAAAGAGCTAAAACGCCGATAAAAGCAACGATGGCAGTTCAGCTTCGTTTGGCTGCCCAGGCGGCCATGTTGCTGATTGCCATTGCAACCAGCAAGCAGCAAGCAGCAGCAACAGCGACAACAGCAAGCAGCAACGGCAACGGCAACGGCAACTCATTGCAAATGCAACAACTGCGCGCCTTTCTCAAGACTTGGACAACGTTTTGGGGCAGCATCATTACTTCCATTCAAGCTGTTTGGCTTGGCGTGTACATAAAAAAAAAAACTGCTGCACGCTGCTGCTGTTGTTGCCATTTTGGACACAAGCAACTGGGCAATGGTTGCATGCGGCTGCTGCAGCTACCAACGAGCCACTGCCAAATAAAGCAAACGCATTGCAAATTCCTCGTCGACAAAGCGCGCTTCTTCGCTGATGTTGACTTTTTTGCAGCGTTTCTTTAATGATTTAAAATTCCATTTTAAGAATTTTATACTTAATGATGTGTTTTGCGTTGTATAGCATCGTTTGTGCGGCTGTCTTTCTGCCCATGTTCCCTGTATGCCGCGTCCCATGTCCGATGTCCTGGTCCTGCTCCATGTGCTCTCCTCTGTCCTGCCAATGGCGACTGTCGTCTTTGCTTTTGATCTAAACGCTGCGTGCTTTTCGTAAATTGCTTTTCGTTGTCGTCCCTGGGTACCGGGACAGGGGTTTGGGTCGACTGCGACTGCGACTGCGACTGTTACCTTTTGTGGAAGCCGCATGAAATGTGTGCGACTTGTTTTCTTTTTTTGCTGCTGCTGCTGCTGCTGCTTGTCGGGGTTTTTTTTTAGTCTTGTGCACAAATTAAAAGGGCCCAAGTGCAATGCAATTGCCGGCTGCGGGGCATGAAATCGTTGCAACCAAAATATTTGCCACACATACAAGTAGCACACACACACACACACACACACGCCAGAGATTTATGATCGTCCCCTGCAACTGGCCGTAAATCAACGCAAAATGCCCAGCAAAGTGCGAAATCTGAAAATTGCAACAGTTTCTAAATTTTCATATTCCATTGACGCATGCAAATTTCACGCCCGCCACCCGCAGTGACGCCCAAAAAAAGAGAAGAAAAAAATACCTGCGCCGTGCCAAATTCCCGAATTTGCCACCAAGTGCGTGTGGCAATATGAATTTTCATAATTTTTGCACCGTTTGCGGTTTCCGGCTGAAATTGACGCAGGTTTTTGTCCCTCCGACCTCTCATAAAAACAGCTGCGAATTTTTTTCCTTTTGTTTTTTTGTTGATATATTTTCATAACAATTGTCGAGCAGGTCGACAAAAATTGTTGCCAGTTGTTTTTTGTCATTTTTGTGTTGCCTGTTTTATTTTATTTTTTTTTTTTTAAGTTTTGACCTCTTGTGCTGTTTAGAAAGTGCGTTTCATGCCCGAATTTGAAATGCAGCGTTGAATTTCGTGTGATTTATGGGCCAGTAGCAATTTTGGGCATTTAGAAAGTTGACAACACAATTTAGTGGGAAACTGAACTCAAATGAAGAACTGATCACAGTTGCAGCAATGCTGCGAGTGCAACTGCATTGCTTTGCTAAAGTCAAAATTAAAATTGTTTAAAAAAAGTAAAAGAAAACTCGAATTAAAGCAAGTGTTTTTTTTTTAATCAATTTCTGCGTCAGCTTAACTCTTTTGTGCTGACCTCGCCGGTAATTGCAAATGGCTCTGAAGTTCATTTCGTGTCGCCTTTTGGCGCTGGCATAAAAATTCAATTATCACTTAATAACAGCAGCAAATGAAAATTGTTGCAACTACGCCAACGCATCGCCCGTTGTTGGCCATGTAAATGGCAACAATGGCAACAACGTGCAGCGTGCCACAATCAGCGAGAACATTCGCACTTTGCGTTATTAACAAAAAGGTCGTTAAACATTTTAAGTTACTTTATGCAGCGCATTTTAATTATTTGAGTTTTCTCAATTACGCCACCAAAATATCAAGCACAGCCAAAATTAAAAATCTGGCCAAAAATTATGCAACAAATTTGTAATTGATTGACGTAATAAAATTGCATGTGCTAGCTGATTAAAACCAGTCATAGATGATATTTTATTATATAATATTTGACACATTTTATACAAATTTATTTATATATAAAACACTATTTTTTCATTCATCATAATAAATTATTAATTTTATCTCTTTTTGCTTTCAGGTAAGTGTCGTGTTTTATTAACAAACTCTCCACCCAAATACTCCCCAACCAAATCATTGACAAAGTAAGAAAATGCAGCTTAAAGTGAGTAAATAAATATTAAACTTTTAAAAGCAACCACCACAGTAAAACAACCAAAAAAAAAAACATAAACTTCAATCTCGAAGAGAAGAAAACCATTTTCCAGATTAGCTGCAAATGCGAAACAAAAATTGGAAAATTACTCATGCGTGTTTTACAGGCTCAAAACCCAACCCAACCCAGTCAGTCACACTGCCTGCTGCCAATATGGGCACACATGTGGGATTATTTTTCGTAAAAAAAAAGAATAAAAAAAATACAAGAAGACAGTTTCTTTTTGTGCCTGCCCCACAAGTGGGTGGGGCTCAAAGACGGTGCTAACTCGACGCCCTCATTTAAATTTATTTGCGCAAATTTACTTTCCCATAGCATAAAATCAAATCCAATCAATAAGCATCTTAAATAAATTCATGGCGCCCGCACACACACACCCAGACACACACACACACCCACACACACACCCACACACACACCCTCTTACACAGCCATCCCCCTTTCTGGCAGAGCCACTCAGCTACCTCATTTTTTGTGATGCTAAATAAATTTATTTGCTAATGTAGTTTTCGCATCTCTCTTTGCCACATGTCGAGGAAGTGCAGCAGCAAAGTGCTGTGCTGGGAGGGGGTGCAAAAAAGCGAAACAGCTCCGAAACGAGCAGAGAAATAACGAAACTTGGTACTTGTTAGTTTTATCTGCATATCATTGAGATAAATTTGGTGCCGATCAAATGCCGTGTCTGCTATCTGTAGAACTCACTGTCTGCCAATGTTGCCACTTGGGCGTGGAAAGGAAACAAAAAAAACCACGTTGACGGGGGCGGGAGGCAGCAACAGCCACATCGGAAGAAAAAAAAAAGTCTGTGGAAAAGCCGCTGATTTGCATACGAAAGTAATTTGATGTCTTTGCGAGCCACACACACTCCCAGAATTACTTACACACACATACAGTTGCTCAGAAAAGTAAGCCGCCATAACGACACATCACGAGTCGCTGATAAGCGTACCCCGCAAAAGGGCGGGAGGGGTAAAAACATTTACAATGGATTTCCAATTAATAAGTCGCAGTTTTGGCTTAGCTGCATTTAAATGCTGTATTAAATATAAAATTCTGAAAAGGTTCTTTCTCATTTAAAAATAAGTTGAAATCAGAAGTTATTAGAAACTGACTTATAACAGATTTAATAATTGTATTTTTTACAGTTATGTTTTACCAACAATTATTAACTTTTAACAGATAAAATACTTATTTAGATAGATATATATAAACGTGTCCCTTGGTGCAGTCATTTATCAACAAGATTCAAAGAATTTTAAAGACATTTACAATGGATTTCCAATTAATAAGTCTCAGTTTTGGCTTAGTTGCATTTATATGCTGTGTTAAATAGAAAGATCCGAAAAGGTTCTCATTTATCAACTTATTTTTATGAGAACCAGAAATTATTAGAAACTAATATAGAGATATATTTTTACCAACTGTTATTAACTTATAATAGATAAAATACTTATATAGATAGATATATATAAATGTGTCCTTTGTTGCAATCATTTATCAATATGATTCAAAGAATTTTCAATTAAAAGCCTGTCAGCTTAGCCACCCTTATAGGCGCATTTCGGGGGCTGTTTTTGAGGCCATAATAGTCGCGGCCAAATGCAAAATGGCCGTTCGCCTGGCAAATTGAAAATTTTCCAAAATTTCCACAACTACCGTATATCTATCACCCAGTGCACCCACACATAGTTTAATAGTTGTTTGGTCAGTGCATATGTAGATTTTCAGCTGACCTGACAATTTTCCCTCCCCACACCATTGGCAGGGGGGTTTTGGCAGTGGCGGTGGTGAGGGGGTGCTGGTGCGCAACAATTTATGGTACTACGAAATTCCTGGTACTTAATTGTCTGCGTATAATGAATGAATAAATGCGTTTTCCCAGCCGTACCACATACTAAAGAGCAGAGATAGGCGAGGGGATTCGCTGTTGCAGAAACTGAACGCCAGGCGGCGCTTGTGTGGCAACATTAACTCGCAATTATTATTAGTTTTTATGCGCTGTTCATTGTTGATTTTCCAATTTTAATTGAATTTTAATGGAATTCATGGGGCATGTATTTTGAACGCACATTTTTTCCACGTTTATTATTATTGTATTTTTTGCGCAATATTTTTGATTTAACTGGAGTTAATCAAAGGTGGCTCTGATTATTTTCACTAAATGAAATTTTAATCATAATGATTTTAATGGCGTTGCGTTTATTGCCATTTTCCAGCAAAATATACAAAAATTATTTATTAACATATATGTACAAACATGTATGTATATTTATTTAACAACATGCTACACTTTAATTAGTTTACACTGCGCTACAAGCCATTTTGGCATGCCTTTTTTTTCTGGTATTGTATTTTGTACTCCACACCCCTGCGACTGCCACACTCCTCGGCTTGCCCCATGCCGACAATCGTTTTATTTCGTTATCTTTTTGCCGCAGGCAGCTGCAAATGCCACGCAAATTAAACATGCTACCTTTTTTTTGTTGCTGTTGTTGTTGTTGTTGTAGCAGCCCTGCTGCCCCCTTGGGCCTGCCAGCCCCTTTGCCTTCTCATTTTTTACCTTTGTCGCTTGACAACTGCGTTTAGCTCTCGCATTTCTCTTACATTTTGGGACGCTTTTGGCCATTTGGTTCTTGTTGGCCATCCGGTTATTAAACACCCACTTATTAGCTGCTTTTATTTACATATTCATGCGGCACACTCCCAGCTTAATTGGCAGCCTTGCCACCGACTTGGCCAGCCTGCCGGAGTGCCATTTTAGTTATGTGGCCAACGTAAATTCCGACTCCTTGCAACCTGCTCAACAACAGCAACAAAAGCAACAACAACAACAACAACAATAAGAGCAAAAGTCTGCTAATCGCATCATAAATATTCAGCGTGGTTTTGCTTTGGTTTTGATTCAAGTTTTCACACCCTCCGGCAATTCGGGCGTTTAACATATTTTATGACAGCGTCGAGGAGCAGTTGTAGGCCCAACCATGAGAGAGCGAACAGAAAAAAAAAATCAACTGTGTGGCATACTTCGCGGGGCACGCATGAGGCAAAAAAAAAGGATTGGGCTGAGCAATTGGATGTGCATGTGGTATGGGAACCAGTGCTGCTGAGGCATAAATAAGTTCGCAGCAGTCGCAGCAGCCTTTAAATTATTATTTTAGAGCAAAAGTTTGTTGAACTTGTTCTCATTTCATATTGGGTATACATGGGTGTGTAAATGCGAGTGTGCTGTGTGTGTGTGTGTGTGTGTCTCTTGCCTGCCTTTCGCTGCGACCGCTGCTCAAAAATTAATTGCTTAATTAGTTACGGGCAAACACTTTGAAATATGGCCGCGACGCTCGACTTTGCTTCAATTCGGTTTTAATTTATATATATAAATTTATTTTTTTTTTTTTACTGCCAAGTTGAATTCTCGACTTTCAACTGGTCATAATTGCTCTATTAAATGGGCTTGCTTTGGAAATGGCTCTTTTTTTATTGTGGATGCGACAACGAATGAGGCTGCAACCGCTTGTGCTAATGGCCAGTTAGCTGTCTACGGCTTAGGGTATAGCTTAGGGTTAGGGGTAGGGTTAGGATTGGGCTTGGGGGTTTGTTAGCGCTTGCATTGAGTTATAGGACTTTCGGCTTTGCCATTAGACATGCAATATTTTTATATGTAGCAGCACCCGCACACAACTGCAGCTACACAGATACATATACTTATTGCCATTGCAACAAAAACATGTTTTATGTCGTCCTTAATGACCCCCGAGTCGAGTCGACTCGAGTTGAGGCGAGTCGCCGACCTTCTCATCGTCGGCGGCGTCGTCGTCGTCGCACTTAATCGCTTTGAATTGCAAAAGCAAATAATGTGCAAAAAAGCATAAGGATAAAGGATAAAAGGATAAACCATAGCGTCGCCAGCAGCAGCAGCCTCATGTGTGTGTGTGTGTGTGTGTGTATGTGTTCGTCCTGGCGGTTCCTTGGTGCCTTATGGTATCTTGTCGGCTCGCCACGAACTCCACACCCACCCGATCGTACCCCAGCCGCCTGCCCCACTTCCCTTTGGCGGCCACTGCAGAATGACGCCATTATTTTGACAAATTTTTTGGCAATGTTTTTTGTTGTTGTTGTTTTTGCTGCTTGGCTTTTAGCTCGACTGCTGTCAGCTTTTGTTGGTTTTTAAATTGCATGCAATAATTCAATTTTATATATCCGCAAAAAAAAAAAACAGCGCAAATCTTTATCATTTTTATTGGCGCAAGATTTTTCTTTAACAACTTTTTATTTGATGGGCCAAGGGCGCGGCGGCAAGTGCTATGCATATATATACATATATATATATTTATTTTTATATATGCATATATATCACTTTTATTTTTTTGGCACTGCTCAACATGACTGGCTTTTTAAATAAAGTGCAATGTGTCATAAATTGAGCAGCATTCGAGAAGTCTGTAAAATCAGTGGGAAGTTAAATACAAAAAATAACAAGTTGAAATGCGAATCGGTTTGAGGGCCAAATGAATGTCAACAGGCAAAATAATTATCAGATTATTTCCTTTATAGGCTAAAAATGTTGTTAACTTATTTAACATTGCATTAATAACTATTTAAAAATATTTAAAATATAATAATATTATATTTAAAAATATAATAATATTTGGTTACAGCTTTCCTTTCTTTTGCCGAAATAAATTTCAAATTGTATAAAATTAGCTATCCCAATGGACTTACACTCAAATGGATGATCAAAATCCTTTATTACAGCTATAATCAGCTTTTTAATTTCCACACCTAGCCTGGCTGGCCACCCTTTTGTTATATATATTTTGGGCAGCATATGCTGTTGGTAAATTTATGCAAATTACTTAATAAAATGTTGACAACAACAAACTAAATACAATTTCAATAGACCAATATACAAATTTCCCTTAACACTTGCATCGGCCTGACCAGTTTGGTCATCATTTGCGAAGGGGCGTTTTTTTTGTTGGCCATTTATGGTCTTTTAAGGGCTGACAACCCCTGTGCCCAGCACCACCCCTTTGACGCGTGTTGCAGCCCCCGTTGCGTTGGTGGTTAAATCACTTGCCTGACACAGTTTTGAGCACGAAACAAAATGATGAACCTGTCCTCAGGGGTTGAGGGGGGGTGGACGACGACGGGCTACGCTCGCATTACAATTTGGGTTATTTTTTATTTTATTTTATTTTTTTGTTGGTTGACAGTGGCACATAAATATCGCATTAGCCTGACACGTGAGAAGTCCAGGGCATAAATAAGAAGGCTGGCTACTCTTGTTGCAACCCTCGCCAAGCATTTGAGACGCTCACGTGCCGCACGGAGGCATCAAGTGCTTCAGCACTCCTTCCCTCTGCTCTGGGTACGCCTGCTGCTCTGGTTTCTGTTTGGCTTCTGTGCCGATTTCAGCCGAAAGATAAATAATAAAGCGCTTCGCAGACGCAGTCATATTTGCGGTTGCCTCCATCCAACCCCCCACCTTGCGTGCCCCCCTTGTGGCTGACTGGCTGGCTGGCTGGCTGGCTGGCTGGCTGGCCTGACTTCTTCGCATTTTCGCAATAAAATCGTAATAAAACACATTGGTCACGTAATTTCGTTTGTCTGTGGGATTTTATTGCCATTTTTTCGTGCAATTTTAAATTGTTATAAATGTGACGGGGCACACACAGAAGCCGCGCCGTGTGTTTATGCTTAGCTCCATTTCACTCCTGCTCCTGCGCCCCAAACCCCATTTTTCGTTTTACGTACTTAAATATTTATGATGTGGAAAATATGTAGAAAACTGCAGTCGGGCAAAATCGATGATTGTTCTTGACAGTGGGGGAGAGACTGGAACTGAAAAATGTCCTCTAGCATTTATCATTAGATTTTACTCCACCTCCCGCTTGTGGCAAATGAACAGACGCACACGCCCCACAATTTGCCTAGACTGGAGACTCACAGGACACCCGAATGGGCAAAGGCAAAACTTTCACTGCCAACACCGCATGGACGACAATTAAGCAACAAAACTTTGATAAATTGCTTCCTTGCTGGCATTTTATGAGTCCTGGGGTCTTTGCACCAACCCGCCAACCACCGGCTCAGCCAGCACTTTTAGCCACGGGGCAATTCGAGAGCTGAGAGCTTCTTTACACTAATTAAGGGGCTCATGGTTTCCTGCAAATATTTGTTATCTGCTTTGTGGCGCTGCCAGCAACCAACAGCCAAAAGCCAGCAACCAGCAGGCCAAAATCCAATAGCAAACAAGCAACAGCAGCAGAAGGCGGCGGGGGAACTGGGAACGGGGGAACAGGAGAAATATCAACAACAATGATGCGGCCATGTGGCGCCACAGAACGATGTTTGCCTCATTGGGCAAGTTCGTTATAAAGTGCAAATTGTTGGAATAGTTTTCATTTGTTGGTCCGAACTTATTAAACTGGTTGCCCTTGTTTGGCTCAATACATTTCTGAAATACATAAATATTTCTCAAGTTCTCTCAAAAATAAAAACATTTTTGCTTTGTTCTCAAAATATGAATGTTAAAATTTACTCAATAATAAAAAGTAAATTATGAAGAATTTAATTCATTTTATTTTGAGCTACAATAAAAAATATTAAAACAAATCTTGGGATTTGGGACTGTGCCACAGGGTATCTGAGAGTATTGTTTTAAAGAAAATTTGATTTTTCAGTTTTTTTCAAGTTTTTGAGGCTGCCCTTCACTATTCCCCAAAAAGCGTTTCAGAGCAATCCATCATTTATAATAAATAGCTGGTATAGTTGGCCATATTGTCTATATTGATTAAATGCACTTCTGGGAAAATAAATTACTGGCTCTGTTCAGAAGGGGGGTGGGTAGGAGGCCATTGTTATGGTTATGGATAAAACGCAATCTTCAGCAAATTATAGCAATTTTTATGCTTATAGAAAAGCGCATTGCATTCAAGTCGCAATTTGCTCCACTCGCTAACCCTAAAGGGTAAAGACGCAATTACTTTTATTATTCAACCGGACCTGGGAGTCCAGCAAAGCTACAGCTTCAGCTTCACCTTCACATTCACCCCGAAGCACCCAGCAGCAGCAGCAGCAGCAGCAGCAAGAGAGAGGGGCAGGGAAGAGGGCAGTCGCAGGTCAATTCCTTTGAGCCCCGACTGATTGATGACTGTCTAGGCAATTTTATATACGGGTATATATATATATCGTGGCGTTTTTCGTAAAGTATAGTCTGATATTATTATTATAATTCAAAATGTATTATTACAAGTAAATGGCAGAGTGGAATTTTTTCAGCAACTTTTTCCGTGGGCGTTGCGATTGTAGACTGAATATACTTTATGCATTTAATACTTTGGTTTGGCCTCATCTACTGCTGCCCCTGCTGCCCTGCTGCCCTGCTGCTCCTTGTTGCCTTTGCCTCCTCGACTTGGCCATAAATCGCAATGAGTCAACGACTGCAGCAAAAACTGTCCACAGTTCTTAACTCATTTTGGCTGAACGAGCGATGAACGCACAACGCGCGACGTTTATTGGTTCCGTCTGGCCATTTATTTCACTCCTATGATCCGCTGGCGGAAGCCATTAAAGCCACCACCAACATGCGACAACAACTACAACAACGACGACGACGACGACGACGACGACAACTCGGTTGTAGCACAGTAGGCGACCATCACTCGGAACCGGCTGCTGCTGCTGCTGCTGCTGCTGCTGCTACAGTTGCTTTTTACCTGAGCTCAGTCGGGTTTTTAAGATAACCCAAAAACCGGTTTGCTGCTGCTGCTCCGCTGCCGCTGCCATGGCAACCATAAACATGGCAAAGTGTAAGTGCAGCAACAACAACAACAACAACAGAAGATGCAACACAGCAATGGGCACCGACTGAGCAATACATCAGCGCCAGCTCATCCAGTTTTGTGCCAGAATCTGCAGAAGCTGCAGCCGAAGCCAGAGCCGAAGCCGAAGGAGCCGCTGCCCATTTGGCGACCCATTAGACAATCGCGCACATTTCATCGGAGCCAACCACTTTGCGCTGCACGTGGCTGCGTTTGCCTCTGCTCACGTATTAAGCAGCACCCTCCCCCTCTCCCCCCTCTCACCCACCACTAACTGTTGCAGGTTAATCATATGCGCAAGTGCCAAAAGCCGACTGATGAACGAGCCGTAGAGGAATGGAACCGGTGTCTTCGCCAGCATACTTCGTGTGTGGTCCGGCATTTCTATGCGTTGAGTGGTGCAGCCCATTCAGCCAGTGGATTGCCCCGCTCCGCTCTGGCCAAGCACAGTCATTAGTTTAATTGCGCTGTTTATGAAGCGTTTTCATTGACTGGTGGCTGTTGGCTCTTAGCTGTTGGCTCTTAGCTGTTGTCTGTTGGTCTGGTCAACAACAAGTGTCTGCAGCTGCCTGGTTGGTCTGCTGCTGGCCTCCACCACTTGCTGATTATCATTTAACAATTTTGCTGTTGTTGTTGTTGTTGTTGCTGTTTTTTTTTTTTATGTTTTTATGTTGTTTGCGTTTTGCATGCGTCGCGCTCATTTGGCCATGTTGTGTGTTGTTAGTTTTAAATTAAATTAAATTTAACGTCAGAGCTAATAGAAAACTTCATTTATACCGCATGATACATGTAATCTGTGGCAGTTTGTGTAATGTTCATGGGCGTTGAATAGTGCTAAAAATACACTCATATTTAACATGAGATAAGAAAAAAACAACAGCTATATTTAAGCAAAATTGCATTTTCTGCTCTGAGAACATTTTTTGAAAATTACTCAAAGCGGATAAGCAAAATATATTATTAAATGCCAGCAGTTTTCTAAGTGGCATTAAAAGATAAAATAATTTTCACTTCTTTTTAAACAATTTTTTAAGTTTTTTTATATAGGTTTTTTCTTGGTTTTTTGTCACATGCAGCTAATTGTTGGCCAGGCTTTTAACATATTACTCTTCACTTTAAAAGGCGACTTAATCTTAATGGAAATCAGCAGCAAATTGCTGGCAATGTTAACAATCAATTTTTATGCTCGAACTGGCCATCAAGTACATTTATGTACTGGCCAAGTTCCGGTTTTTATAGCGACACAAACAGCCACAAGTTGCGTTTAAATGTTGTTGTTAGAAATGGGAAAGGGGTAAGGGGGAGGGAGAGAGGAGCATGTGGAAGGCAAACAAAACATTTAGAAGCAAATAATTTCGAAATGTACTTAAAATCAATTTACTTAATAACTCGGCAATTTGAGAGCGCGCTGAGGCCGTTCATTTAATGCGGCTACTTTTGAATATGCCGGCGCAATCACACCCCAAATAACAACAACAACACACCGTACGAGTGTGTGTGTGTGTGTGTGTGTGCATTGAGTTTATGAATAAACTAAACATGTTGCATGCCAAGAGTCGAGCCTCTTTCCAACGTCTCGGCCAGCTCAATTCATTTTGGCATGCGAATAATAATTTGCAGCCAAAGCAGAACAATGGCCGCAACAACAACAACAACAACAACAATGTTTGTACAACAAAAAAAGAGGGGAAAAAAATAAACACAACAACCACTGAAAGCGCTTAATAATAGTTGTTCCAACACATACGAGAGCACTAACCAAAGCAGGCCTAGCCGGCGGGTAATCGTTTTACTCACCCGGCGAACGTTCAACGAGCAATTTGAACAACAACAACAACATTAACAACAACAGCAGCAGCAGATATAACAGCTACAACGGCAACAGCAACTGGCCAAAACAAAACAAATCAACGGCAACAACCGCATTCACAGAGCAACCTGCTGACCAGTCCGAGTCGCTTCCCAACTCTTAACTCTGGAACGTGTCCCTGGCCGTGGGGCTGACAGATATCCCAGCCCAGTTCCCTCTTCCTCCTAGTCAGCAGTTTGTTGCATGCAGCAAGAGTGTGTGTGTGTGTGTGGGGGGGGGGGGGGGCTAAATTGTTTGACTGCAATCAAGTTGAGGCTGGTTGGCTTTCGTCGCCGCGGCATAATTCGCTGCTGAAATTTGCAACAACAAAATTTATAATAAATAGCATTTAATCAAGCGAGATCGGGATTAGCAAGCGACTCCGCTGCGGAGTTTATAAATTGAATTAAATATGCACTTCAATTACTTGCAATTGCATTCTGCATCTCTTAATGTCTTTTTGGCCCAGCGTTCCGCCTTATTTATGCGTGTAATCTGCAAATTTATTTGCACGCTCCTCTCCTGCGTGCTCATCTTAGCACATGCTCAACGGCCATGAGTTATAACTGCAATTTTGCAGAGCTCTGCCTTTGCCCTTGCCCCATCTGCTCCAACTGCCCCCCTCCCCTCTTACGCGACCATTTTGCAGCACATCTGCATATGCATCGCATCTTGGCCTGCCCGCTGTGCAGGATGCGAGATCTCCCAAAGCCCCCCTTTTGGCCTTTAGCAGCAATTGAAGCGCACAATTGTTCAGCCAAGAAGCTGCCATTTGAGGCGGCAAGTGAAAAGCAGCTGGCTTTAATATGTACCTCAACTTTAGATATATTTAACTCGATTTGTTATAGCTTTAGATAAGCGAGATAATCAGACATATATTTTAAAATCTGACTAGCTTTAAGCCCAGTCTATTTGTTTATTTCAAACTGTGACTTTTTGGCCACAAATCAAACAAACTAACTTAACTAATTGTCTAATTGCAAAAGGAACTGGAATATAAACTAAACTAGAGCTGGCCTGCAAATTATATTACCAACTTATTTGTCATTTCATTTTGCAAACAGCCAGAATTTGTTGTTGCTCTGTCTTTGTGTGTGTGTGTGTGTGTAAAAGATAGTAAATGGGTTGGCAGTTAGTTTTTGCTGGCCAAGCAGAGCCAAGCAGCTTTTGGGCAGAGTTTGTTTTGTGGCTATTTTATTATACATATATTGTATAATACACAAACACCAGCATAAATATCAAATACACATATATACAGATATATATATATGTATATATAAATATATATATTTTAGTGTCATTGTTTTTGTTGTTGTTGGCTGGCTGCAAAATTTGTGTGCCGGGAGATAAAAGTGCCAGAGCAACTTGTCATAATAAATTGCGAGGCGAGCGCTGCGTGGCCTTTTTTGCCATTTATTTATGCGCTTTTCATAAAACACAATAGCTTTTGTTTAATAACAGTGAAATTTATTTTTACAACAACAACAATTATTTTTCGCCTTAATGAAGCGCCAGCAGACAAATTTGCATGCACTTCGATTTTTTTGTTTATTTTTTTAATCAGATTATTTGCTTTTTTTGTTGTTGTTGTATTATTCATCATTAATTTAATTTGCATAAATTTATTTTCATTTTAATAATCTGTTAACAATGCAATTCAGATTGCATTTTGCATGTTGCTGGTGGATGGCATGTGGAGTGTGATCAAAGCCAAATCGAAATCTATGGCATACCAAGTCCAATAATGTTTATCAGTGCCAGCACATTCAGGCACACACACACATAAATATATATATATATACGGCAAATAAAGTGCAACAGTGTTTAGAGCCTACATTGGCAGTCAATGGACTCGGCTAGTTGCAAAAGCGAGGAGGCTTGAAAACAATGTGCAGCATTCAAATGATTAAAACAGTTCCAAAATGCTGCAGCCACAGGCCAAGCACACAGCTTAACTCATACACACACTAACACACACACACAGAGACACTCTCGTGTGTAAGTAACAACAACAACATCAACAACTGACCAACAACTGTGTGCAGCACGTTAATCTTTGAAAATCCGAGTGCTGTATGCGGTATTATGCGAAAATTTATCTGATTTAACACCTAATATACAATAACTTAATATGCAGTGTGTTCCAAACGCTTGCACGAGCCTGCAGTCATCCAACAGTTGCCCAGTACCAGTTACAGCCCCCCCCCCCCACACACACACCCGCTCATAACACTTGATCAGGGGCAGGCCAGGGCTAGGGACGGGACGTACAGTGGTACAAAATGTACCAAGTAAACAAGCTTATTTTTGAGTATATATTTCTTAAATATTTATTCTATATTTTATTCTTTATGTACTTTGAAGTTAAGCATATTAAATAATAATTGTTTTTTCTGCTTAAAATAAATGTTTGCATATTTTGAAAATTAACAGACTTCATTCATAAATTTTGCTATTTGGTAAATAATTTTGCAGAATTTTATGTGGCTGGTGAAAACCATTGAAAATCAATTTAATATTATTTTTGAGACCACTTTTTTTGGGGTCATCAATGAGCATTTCCAATACATTAAATCGATGCCGTTGCTTATTTTATTCCAATAAACTCAACCTGTGCCCCACAGTAAAGTGGCAACAACAACAACAACAACAGCAGCAGCAGCAGCATCGAACTGCAATGCTTAGCTTACAATGTGCGCCCAAAAACTCCCCACATTCGCATCTATTGCTCTCTCCATCTGTGGCACACATACTCACACACACATTTAGGCACTTTTACAATGTCCGTGTTCGAGTCCATGTGAGGCATGAGGCAGGAGGCAGGAGTCGCCCCTCGACTGCGTTCGAATGCTGCGCCTGGTATGCGGCGTTTGGAAAATGTGAATATGAACTGCATAAATCTTCCAGAGGCAACGGCGGCAGTCTTTGCCAGTGCGCCAGCCCCAACCCCACTCCCCGCCCGTTGGCTTTACGGCTTTTCGGCTTCGGACTCGCAGAGAGAGAGAGAAAAAAAAGAGGAACAGAAAAGAAGAAATAGCAGTCGTAGTCCGTCCAGTGTAGATATATGGTCATAGGTACTCGTAGTTGGAGCGCAAATGCGAATAGAATGTGGCGGCATCAAAGTTCAGTTCACTTATTCACCCGGCGTTGATGGCCATATCCAGGCCAGGAGTTGGGGAGTAGAGGGGCAGATGCCCCGCCGCTTACTTTACTGCAGGTTTATGCGTCAATGGTGGGCGATGGTGCAATGATGTCGGGTGTCGGGATCGGGGTTTCATTTTGTTTGGCCTGCTGCTCTGCAAGTGTTTTTTTTCCACTGGGCCTAACACTCGTAACTCTGATATTATTATGCATTCATATCGCCATTTTAATCACACACACGCCACTGTTTATATGTCCAGCGATTTGGGGATTATGGGAATTGCCATCGACTGCAAAAAGCAAACTGTGAACAAAGTCAGCAGAGGAGCAGCTCAAAACTGATGCTCGTTAAATATGATCCTTAAGTTTGATGATGTCCATTGAATGGGAAAACAATAGATTAGTTGTAAACAGAGTGTGAAATCTTGGTATTAAATGGATAAGTTTAACTAAAGTTGTAAATATTTAAATAACAAACTTATTATATTTTTATCAGAAGCAATTCTGTATCTGAATTATAATCTACACATTTAAGTAAGATCTACAACATACTCCTTGTATCCAATTTTATGGCATTTTGGACAATTTGTTGAATCAGATTGTGATTTTGTTACATTGCAGCTGAGACTGGAAATTGTGTGACTTGTATCTCTTTTTCCCCACAGCAAATTCGAGTAAAAATGTCGCTAAATCTATATAATTTGTAGCACAACAAATTCCAGCTGTGAGCTGCCGCAGTGTGTATGCGTGTGTGTTGGTGTGTGTGTGTGTGTGTGTGTAGAAGGCAACACTTTGAGGCCCCCCAATGATTTATTATCCAATTTTACTGCCATGTTTTCTTAATTTCGCATTCGACATTTCCCCAGCACTGCCGCAGCAGAGGCGCCTCCTTTTGCCGTGGCAGCCATGCGTACCAAGATACAACTAGTACACACACACACACAGACACACACACAACACCCCGACCAACCCCTAGACAAAGGGAAAGCGTGTACCGTTAGCTGGCGGGTAGTAACTCAACGAAATAAAATAAAACACGCACCAAAGCACATTCATCCCTCGAGAAATATCGCTTATTTGGTCGGTAATAATTCTTCTTGTGCGCTGCCAGGCTATGCCAGCCCCAACCCCAATTCCAAACACCCACTCACCCGCCCACCCTCTACCTCTCTCTGTCTCTCCAGCGTGGCACGTCTTGACAAAACAAGAGGCAGGCGGGCGCTAAAACAAAAGCAGCAACAATGAAGGCAATGCCTGCAGCATCTTCTGCCGCACATCCTTCGAGCGGCATGCCACGTGCGTGAGCGGGCGAAGGCGTGCGGTGCTTGTGGAGCTCATGAATACCGCAAGGAGAAAGTTTTGTGCCCGGCCAAAAAAAACACAACTCAAGGTCCAAAAAACCAAGACGTTGGCCAAAAGGTGATGCTGGCTGGCTGCAAATAGGAGCGGGCCAGGCTCGCACTCATTTTCGCTCGTAGACACTTTTTCCGAAATATTTCATCGAAATGTGTCCCTGGTGTAACATTTAATATTAAAGGTGGGTTGGGCGGTGGGCGTCCACCGAGCGGGTGTTTGCGGGGGGTGGCTGCGCTTGTGGGCAGCGACTACTTATAAATTAGCTTTACTTTTAAGACATTTTGTTGCGAATAGAGCAGCGCCCGGAGAAAGTTTACAAAATGAACAAAAAAGAGCGAAGCGCGCGACAAGTGAACAGCAATAGAAAAGAAAGGAAAAGAAAAGCAAAGCAAAGAAAAGCAAAGAAAAGCAAAGAAAAGTAAAGAATGGAAAGCAAACACTGGAAAAATGAAAGAAAAGAGCGCCCAATGAAGCGTCGCCGTAGCGCTAAAAACTTGAACCAATAAATCACAAGTTAATTACAGGCGGCGTATTAACTCAGTGAGCAAGCTCCCCGCCCCACCCCGCAGACAACCCACTAGACCACATGGCCCGCCCGGGCAAAGACAAACAAGCTACAAATTTCATAATTATATTTTATGCGATTTATTATTTGTGACTCGCTGTCATGTCTGTTTGCCCAGAGATAATGCCCAGGCTGTCTCTTTTGAGCCACTTATCTTATATGAGTACAAGTACACAGTTCTCCCCCCCCCCCCCCTCACCACTACTCATCACTTTTGTTCTCTCTCTTCATTGGCCATTGGCATCTTTGCTTGCTTGCACTTTACCCCCATTGTCGTCATGTGTTGGGCCCAATTTAATTGCCGAACTTTTTCAGTGGTTGACAAGAGAGGGGATACCACGGGCGGCCAGGGGCTTGGTAAGAAATGCGGGCACTTTTAATATGGCATTAGCCCTGCCCTGCCCTGCCCTGCTCGCCCAACTGCACAACCATCGTTGTCTCGATTTATGTCTGGCACAATTTAATTGCGTGCCTCGATAAGAAGAAATCATATTAATTATGATTATTAATTTTATTGGTTTCATCTGCTACTGTTATTCCTGTTATTATTGTTAGTGCTGCCCCAGCTGAAGATGACAAGATTTTTATTAATAACAGTGAGAGCAACATAAGGCTTTGATAGCTTTCAGTTAATTGTGTATTAATCATATTAATATCTATACAGTATTATTTTAATATTCATTACTTGATAAAGAACATAGATTTTTAGATATCTACATTTATCTTTACCAATACAGATTAAATATCCATTTATATAATCACTCTTCTTTATTTTTACTTTATGCATATCTTTTTGTAATCCCCTAAAGAAATTTATTTGCCGCTTCATTGCTTAATCCCCGAATATTTCTCTTGTGGCTCTTGATAATTATTAAAAATTGTCATTATTTTTGTTTATGTAAATAATCTCTTGATACACTCGGAATTTAGGTCCGTTAAAGTTTAGCATTTTTAACGACTTCTCTCTCGTATTCCCGGAGTCTTTAAGGCATTCGCAGCTGCTCGAGAATGGAACCCTTAGTAATTTGCACTTTATAAATGGTATGCTAGGAATAGAAAAGTTTACATTGCCCTCTGAAGATTGCGTGCGGCATTTGTTGCATGTTTGTTGTTGTTTTTTTTTTTTTTTATAGAAGTTTTTGTTTTTTGCCAAGTAATTTACATATTTCGAAGCATGGCCTGGCCTGGCTTGGCTTGGCCATTCGTCTAAGCGCCCCCGCCATTTATTCATTAATTCCAAGTCGTCCGACATAAATTAGTTAAGCTTGGACTCGGCATAGGAATCGGACTGAGAGTCAGACTCCTCAGACTCCTCGGTTTTGGTCTCAGTCTTGGCTGTGAAGAATTTTAATGTAGTGGCGCATGAGGGGCCCCCGCTCAGTATTCCCTCAAGAGGGGAGCAACAGAGAGAAAGACAGAGAGAGAGAGAGAGACAGACAGCACAGTTGTACAGTTTTGGGTGCCCAACGGTACCAAAATATAAAAAAAAAATCGGGAGGTAGGCAGAGGCGGAGGCAGAGGCAGGGAGACAACTAACATAAGCTGCGGTTTCTTTTGCCAGCAAGTGAAGTGCATGCTGAAAACGAGGCAACAATCGAAACCGCTGCCTGGGCAGGCGGTGTTGCCAACTCAAGTAGAAAAATACTCGTACAATGCAATAATACAACAGCAACAACAACAACAACAACAACAACAACAAAAAGAAGAAGAAGAAAAAAGAAGAAAAAACTTGAAAATAAACATTGTAAAATGGAAAGACGTGGAAGGCGTGCGACATGAAAAGCGAGCGAGTGCCGATCCGTTGGTTGGTTGCCTGCTTGGTTGGATTTGGTTGGGTTTGGTTGGGTTGTCTGGGTCGCTTGGGTTGCTTGGTTGGTTGGGCCACCTTTTTTTGCGTTGTTCTCGTTGTTGTTGCAAAGTTTTCCTCGACTTTTTGTTTTGTTCGCAACAATCTTGAACATTTTTTGGCGCTGTCTTTTTATGCTGCACAAAAAGAGAGAATGTGGGCCGCAGGCGGAAACACCCAATACAAGTCACATCTGGATTTATGTCATGCCTTTAATTGGCTGCTGTGCCGATGCCGATGCCAATGCCGACTCCTGCACCAAACTCAACTATAGCGCTGACTCCCACTTGCAATGCGCCCAGACCCAGCCCAGCACAGGCCAACAGTTTGGCCCGCCATCCATTAGCAGCGAAATCGAGTTTGGGGGCGACCAACAAAAAAAAAAGAGTAACAGAATTAAAAAAAAAAAAACAACACAAGTGCCAGTCCGGGTCTCCGTGCGCTCCGTGCGAGGCATCTGCCCGCCTTTGCCAGCAATTAAAAGCGAATTTTTCTGGCCGCCATCTTCGGGAGTTTCGGGCGCAATTAAAAACGAATTTCGCGCGGCTTCATTAGGCGCTGTGCGGCCAAATCCCGGTTTAAATATTCATGTGCCTAGCGCAGGATTACTACCATATCTGTGCAGTGTAGTCTATAAATTGACTGAATCTAAGGCTTGACTCAAATGATATACCACATAAGTAACGGAATATCGTAGTGCCAGCTGTCGCCGGCTGTTGTGCGATTTCAAATTAAATTCAATAAATTTTTTGCAAATGCAAAAAATACAAAAAATGAAGAAAATAAATATACTCAGTGAAATATCAACACTTGCAAGGGTTGTCTCGGGTGGAGTGGGAGTGAAGTGGGGAGTGGGTTGCGGGCGGCAGTTCTGAGTTCCACTTGAGCCATCGCCCAGTCTGTGGCCCCTTGGAATTTATGCGCTCCAGCGACAACATATGGTCACGTAAATTCATGCGACAATATACGATATGATGTCACACGAACACACACACACACGCACACACACACGCACACACCAAAAGAGACATGTGTGTGTGCTTTATTTTTTATGCAAAACGTTGTAGGGATTTTTTAATATGTGTGAAAAGAGTCTTGACTGAACAGAACAGAACACTGTGCTCTGGCAACTGTCGCAACTCTCGAGCCGCCTCAGACTGCGGCACTGACTTTGATTTATGAGTGACAGCCGCCATTCGCTTTAGTTAATAAGCGTGGCAGGCGTTGAACAATAATTTCTAGAAACTTTCAATGGTTTAGGTGCAGATGACAGGCACGGGTTGGGCCTCCATTTCGGATAACTTATCGAAAAGAAAATGGGGCAAATGCCTACAGTGAAAGGGAAACAACTTGAATGAATAAATTTATATTAGCTTTAAGTTATTGGATTTTAAATAGTTTTTATAACAGACTCAAAATCTCATTTTACATACCAAGTTGTAGTCTTTAAGGCCGTATTGATCAATATACGGTTTGTTATGTTTTTTGCCAATAGTTTGTCCACTGGGGTTGTTTCATAGTTTGCCAGCTTTTGTTTTTTGGTTTCTTTTCTTTTTGTTTTTTGATGCAGTTGCCAGACTTTTGGCTTCCCCTGGCTGACCCCTTTTCGGGGACGGGCTATTGGCTGTAACTTATGGCTGGCCCAGCAGCGTTTGGCAGAGTGTGAAATTGGCAAGCAGCAAAATAAAGAAACTTTTGCCTTGTGGCCAACTAACCAGATAGACAAGCTGAGAGATATTCAGCACGGAAGATGGAGCTGGGTGGAAAGCAATGGGGTAGGCGGGCAGTCAGTTCATAATTCCGAGCAAGATTTCATAAAATATTAGTTAAACAAAACATAAACCAAAACGTTGCAGACGTTTTTGCATACGAGCTTCAGCTAAATCACCTAAAAGCATGCAACATAATTCAGCTGGCAAACACTGGCAGCTTCTTGCTTCTTGCCACACACACACAGGAGCAGAGGCAAAGACGCAGACTGCTGGCGACAGAGCAGCCCAAGAAGCGACGAAGCTTAACGTTTCCGTTTCCTGTATGCTCAAGCAGCATACAAAACTCGCCCACACCACAGCCGCCCAATTTTAATGGCACTCCTCGTTGGGGCACTGGAGGTAGACAGAGTGGGGAACCGGGTGCTCTTGTCTTCTTGGAGTACGTTTTGTTTTGCATGTGCATGAGCTAAGTGAATCTCGAGACTGAGACTGAGACTGGTACTGAGACTGGTGCTGCCTCTGGGATAGGGCCAAGAAGCAGGACAACAAGGTTGACATTAGCGCGTTCAGCGCACAACGAAACCCAATTAGAAACGAGAAATACGACACCAAAGTGAGGCGACGAAACAACATGAAAATGGAGCCAAGCAAACAGCTCCTCCTACTCCTTTCCCGCCCAAGGATGCTGCCAGCAGTCGGTGTGCAGAGGCCAACAATGAAGCGTGTAATTACAAGCGTAAACGGCGGCCCAAAGACGCAACGGTGGGTGGTGGTTGGATGGTGGCCGGGAGGTTGGCTTCTTGCCACTTGCCACTTACAACGTATCAGGCGAAAAATATCACATATTCGTGCGAGCGCGAAAAAGACGACAACCATTTTTTGAAAAGGGTTGCCACTGAGTTATGGCGCCGGGTGGAAAGTGTCGCCGGGTGGGATGTGTGGTGGTGCTGCTGCTGTTGGGGATTGAAGGTGGTGCACACGAGTGAACGCGTCGCGGCGCATAATTACTTTACAAGTTCATTATAAAGCATCATAAATCTATAAAGGAGCAAAAGAGTGGAGAGCGGGAGAGGGAGAGAAAGAGATAGAGGAAGAGAGAGTGAGAGAGTGAGAGAGAGAGGGGGGTGAGTAAGATAGAGCAGTTCGCATGGTGTTCGCTTTCGAATACAATTTTGAACTTTGGCACTTTTCTTTTGGGCCATTGTCGCAACGGTAAATTGCGAGCACTTCTGAGGGATGGGCGAAAAAAGAGCAACAACAATAGAAAATAATTCACTTGCGAAAATGTTATTGATTACGAAACACACGAAATACGATGACAAAAGTGCGAAGCCAGCAACAACTGCGTCACTGCAAGTGCACTCTGTGCACTGTGTGCTGCACAGTGGCTAAAAAGCCAGAATTTAAGAAATAATATTATGAAAAGAATATGAAAAAAAATAATTGTTTAGTGAGGTTGGCCTTAGAGAATGATAAATTATTAATATTAAAAATTTGCTTGACAAATTTGTAAACATGTTGCAAACTAAAATATATAAATGCATTAAATAAATAATTAAATAATAAATAATTGCATTAAATTCATGTTTGATCTTATTTCAAACATGATGCAAACTAAAATAAAGAAATTATATTCATGTTTGATATTTTTTCAGACATGATGCAAACTAAAATAAATAATTGCATAATTGATCAATTTTAAAAATTTGCTTGACAAATTTGCACATAGAATGCAAACAAAAATTATTATTTGCATTAAATTCATGTTTGATATTTTTTCAGACATGATGCAAACTAAAATAAATAATTGCATTAAATTTTTTTTTGATATTTTTGAAATTTGTGCCACTGCATTGCTTGTTTGCCCTGTGGATGGCGCTGTATTTGTTGATTTTGCGCAAAAGCAATTTGAGCATAAATCTTCGAAACGACAAACTCGCCTGCACACTTTCACACACACACACACACACACAGGAGTCAATGTGTGCTGCAACCATCGAAAATGGACGAGGCAGGAATAGGAATAGGAATTGGAATTGGTGTAGGAATGGGTCGGGGAGCAGCAATAGGAATATGAACGAAGCAGTCTTTGGCTGCCTTGGAAATTAACTGCTAGTTTCACACGTTCTAGCAGCCAGAAAATGCCAGAGCAGAGGGAAAAAAGTCGCGCAAGCCAGAAACAAAAAAAGAAAAAAAAAGAAATAGAGAAAACTCGAAGAGAAATGTTGCACTAAACTTTCACTTTTGCCCAGAGCAACAGCAGAAACAATGGAAATAAAAGCAAACAAGCAAGCAAAAAAAGGGAAGATATGTTTGGCTATTGCCAGGGAGCAGCTGCTCTGAACCCGAACCCGAAACCAAACCAAACCGAAACGAAGCACTACTCTCTGCCCTCTCTCACTCTCTCTCTCTCTCTCCATCTCCATCTCTTTCTCAGTCTAGCTCCCAGTTGTTCTCTCCCACACAGAGTTGGACCATAAGTTTGTCGTTTAGTTTTTGGGGGCAAATAAAAATAAAACTTCAAGTGCCAATTATGTGTGAAATTCCGACACTTTTAGCTTGTTTACTTTTATGCGCTCTTAATGAAGTTGCAGTTGCCATTTTTATGCACACCCCACCCACACACACACACACACACACACTAGCATACTAAGCGTAATGTGAGTTGAGGTGTTGTCGTAGTTGCCATAGATTCTTCAGCTAATTAATCGACTACTTATGAGAAACTTGACGCGAAAATAAGTCTTTGGGCCAAACTGGCATCTGATTAGCCCCAAATGTGCCCATATCGAAAGGCGCCGCTGTGCAAATGGCCGCCACAGCTGGCAACACCATTGAAAAAGCAATTAAAAACGCATTCGATGCGATTTCCCGCAACGATAAGAAACAAGGCAAAAAAAAAAAAAAAGAGAAAAAAAAAACTGCGCCAACAGCAGCAGCCAGTTAAACGAGTGGGCGTGTCAAATCAGTGGGGCGCTCTCAAATGCAATTAAAAGATACAGAGACTGTCGAGTGTATCTCAAAGATTGCCTGCCCTCTCTCCCTCCCCCCTCTGAGTGCGTGCTCGCTCAGTCCATAAATAATCGCAACTGCCGCTTATCAGTGCGAGCCGCCATTTTGTTGCGCAGTGTAATTTATGTTTGACACTTGCGTTGATTTTTATTGGGCCAACACGATTTGAAGAGCCTGCGGAAATGTTGCACATTTCCGTTTCTAGTTGCTGCCACATAACTCCTCGCGATAGAAATCGAAAAATCGAAAAAAGAAAATCAGCTGATGACGTCAGCCAACCGCGTAGAATATTTGTTATGTTTTTAAGTTGCTGCCTAATGAAGTCTGAAATTGAAAATATATCGCTGACAAAACTTGCCACTGTCCACATCAACATCAACATCATCATCATCATCTTCAATCCCAGACTCCTTCCGATTGCCGCCTCGCAGCTGCTGCTGCTGCTGCTGCTGCTGCTGTTGTTGCTGATGCTGCCCCACGATATGAAACAGCTTGACATCGTGCCACTTATTTATTTATTTATAATGTCCGACATCGACATCGACTTTGGTCTTGGATTTGGCGTTTGCTTCTGCTCTCTGCCTGCCTGCCTGGCTGAATAACTTCATTTGATGACGCGACTATTCTCTGAAAATGCTTTTGGTTGTGCTTCGCATTTGAACTGTTAAAACAGTTTCTCGCATCCGTCGATGTATCTCTCCCCCCTCGCCGCGTCGCGTCGCGTCCCACCAGCTGTCGCCCTTGTCCGTGGAATCGAGCCAAAATAGAGTCGTTGATTATTTAAATGAAGGCACGACAGAAGAAGGCGTTCCACGCACTCACACATGCCCCCACAGTATCTCTCCGTGTATTTCTCTATATATGTCTTGATATGTATATCTTCTTTCAGTATCTGTATCTGTATCTGTATCTTTGCCTATGGAAATATGGAAATGGCGTGTTGCGTGCTCAAATTGTGTTTTGTGTTTTGTTTCTATTTTGTATGTCTATTTCATGTATTTTGTTGGGGCGTTTGCGGCCCTCATTAATTGAGCCATTAAGATAAACCCGCAGCGCTTTTTGTTCGGCTTCGACGCTTCGACTCGAAACGTTTCAGCAGCTTTTCCCACTAGGTCAGTCGTCATCTGGAGCGTCACTCAACCAATGATGGAATTATTATACAACCCAGCATAATAAAATCTATCTATTCAAAAAAAAAAAAAAAAAACAAAAAAAAAAGGAATACAATTTGTGATGTGTGTTCATTTTCTCACCAAATGTTCTTTTAATTGCCATAACATAGCGGCCAATTCATATTTAATTCCGCATAAAACATAAAAGTGAAGCCACCTTTAACTTAATTAAAAGTTTATTAAAATTTATGTTTGAATGAGCCCAACTAAAAACAGATTGATTACATATATGCTTAATATATTTGTTTAATTTTATGTATATAATGTTAAACACAAAAAACCTTTTATAAAGTTATACAAAAGGTAGCTTTTGAAGATTCAGAAATTAGCTATTTTTATCAGATGCAATTTCTATATTGATATCTATATTGTTTATAATTAAAGTCTGTTTTTAGCTGATTTCATTTCATGTTTATTATTTAATTAAATATAGTTAATTAAAATACCGTCGCGATTCGTCTTCACGAAACCATTCATAGGTTTGTTAATATTAACATTTATTTTTTTTTTTTAATTTTTTTAGCCTTTAGATACATTAAGCAAGGCAAAAACATAAAATAAATTCAGTTTAATATTTAATAAATATTTGATGTTATCTCAAATAACATCACAAACTCCAATATTTAACTTTTTAATATTAATAATGTATTTTTTTTTTTTTTTTTGGTCTTGTCTAACTAAGCTAAGCAGAAATTCAGTTTAATATTTAATAAATATTTAATGTTATATCAAATTACATCAAAAACTCGAATATTTAACTCTTTCTGGTGCTCTCCACATGCACATAATGAATTCCATTAAATTGCAGTACCGTAAGAGTTTTAAGCCATAACTCAAAACTAAATGCAGGGCTGCACTGCTCCCTCTGCTCTTTGCTTTCTGCCACTGATAACTGATCTGTGCTCAGTGATCACTCGTTGCGGTGGCCAGGTACTGGGGGCAAGTCTACCTGTTGCAACGGCAGCTCCGGCAATGAATTATTTTAATGACGAGCAAAATGTCCGTCTGGCGTCTGGCGTGTCCTGCGCATGCGTGAGCAGCAGTTGCCGCCATGCCACAGAAACCAGTTTAGGTTGCAGTTGACCCCCTCCCCAGTGCGGCTGCCTTCGGCTGGCGGCCATTGAGCGTTGCGCTTGCACCTTAAAATCAACCAAAAAACTGCGTAAACTGTAGTTGCCCAAAAACCAGAAAGGTGAAAAAAAAAAACAGAGACTTCGTTAAGCTGATTTTGCCGTCTCGGCAATTTCACCAGCAAAATGATGAAACATTGGAAGAGCTCACAGTAGGCTCTCCAACGATAAAGTGAATGCTGCGGCACAATTATGCTGAATTTTGGGATAATTTGGAAGGTTGTGCATGCCACGAATCGTGTTGCACTTGAATACGCGTAGATGTTCGCTTAATCATCTTTGGCACATCATTTTGCTCGGATCGGATGCTCATGCGAATGGGAACACGCACGTGTGGGAAACGCAGACGGAAGATTGGCAATCGGTGGCTTTCAAGTGCAGTTTTTGCAGCTGTGGCATAAATCGCAAAACTCAAACAAAGTCAATTACCAAAGTGTCACCAGATCCGCTCACCCCACTCCCTCCAGTTGCCATACCGATTCCAGAGTGCATCTTTTGTGTGTGTGCCTGCAATTAAAAGCTGATTGCCTGTGCCAACTAGGCTGTGAGTTTGAGAAAAATTGAAATTCCAACTGTTTCCCTGCACATCCGCAAGATGCAATTGTGGTTAAATACACATGTGTGTGTGTGTGTGTGTGTGTTTATTTGCAGCTGTGCACACCCAAAACATGTAGCTCAAAATTTGACACACACACGCATGCAAAGTGCAGCAGACACTGTTACAGATACACACATACACATACAGCTACAGATACATATATATATATATATATGTATCTCAAAGATTGCGTTCGTGTTCGCAATTGCAACTCAATTGCGCATTTGGCACCGCAAGCATCAATATTCAGCATAGACAGCAGAGACATAGGCATCGACCATAATCACGTCTGAGGAAACAGCGGTTGTGGGCTCCCCCGCACACCACACTCTGTGCATGTGTATATATACGCATTGGGAATCGCACTCCCTGCGGCCAATTTAATTGACAGATTTAGTGCACCTCGATTGGCAGTGCGGAAAATTAGTTTTCCGTCTCGCAATCAGCCTTCAATTTGACTTTCTGTGGCTTTGTGCGTCTGCCAGGCGCATTTAATTGTTTTATCGACACTCTCGACTAACGGCAGAAATATAGATAAATGTATATAGATATATATATATACATATATATAGATTTGTCCCCTGTCTCCCCCCCTTGACGGCGTAAGGTGAAGCACGCCCACAAGCGGCACGCACGAAAATAGATTTAATTAAATTGCGAACAAAATGCGTGAGTTGCGACAAGAGCTGGAGTAGGGGAAGTGAAGGGAAGGGGCTTGTGTGTTGCTATCATACACTCAATTAATCGATTTCCTATTGATTTTGTATATGTGTGCCTTTTGGTCAAAAGGGTTTCTATCAAAACCATTTCCGGTTGAGCGACTTCCGCACAGCTTGTGCGCTTGTCCTTGATTCAAGTCCTCGCAAAAAGGACACACATCTGAAAGGACTCCATTCAAGCGAAAAAAGCAGCTTTCAATTTTACGAGTATTGTATTGAAATTGTGGTCAAATTAATATTTATATGCAGTCTGGCATAACTTAAAGATTTTATTTGACTCGGTTATTGATGACTGTTGAATTTGGCTTTTCCACATTTATCTGTAAATTTGTAATTAAATCTTAAAATATATATTTCCCACGAAAAGGACAAGTGTTGTGTGTTTTCTTAAGATTAATTCGATCGCTAGCCAAGATGCCCGACTTGCTCATACTTTCTCTGGCCTCTTCACCCTTTTTTCCAGCTAAACGCTTGAAATTCCAGCGAATTACAACCAAAATTGTTGTCTGATTATCAAAGTGCTTTTTGTGTGTTGGAGACGTGTTTTGCGATGGATTTTCTCATTTTTTTTGGGCGCGTGCGTGACATTTTTATGTGCCGGCAACCAAACAAAACAAAACAAAACATAAATTAGAGCAGGGGGCGGGGAGGCGGAGATGGCTGAGGGAGCCTGGTTTTTGGGGAATTGCTTAGTGGGAACTTTGGGAGGAAATCGAATTAAATATAAGTAGTTGCCTGCCAGCCATTCTGTCTAACTGCAGAGTCGCCTAGCCAGACACACACATGCGCACTGCAGTATCTGTGAGTGCTGCTCTAAATGTATCTGTATCTGTATTTGTGTATCTGTATCTGCATCTGTGTGTATATAAATAGTTATAATAGAAGCATAGATCACACGATGCGCCGCATGCAACATGGAGTCAGCGTCACCTGGAGATTTATTGGCAACGCCCTGCCTTGGGGTGAGTCAATAAGAGAAACAGAGATGGAGACATAGAGAGCGGGAGAGAGTGAGAGAAAGAGAGGGAGGAAGATAACGCTACTGCGGTGTGGCAGTTGGCCAAAGACGTGGG
This sequence comes from Drosophila demipolita, assembly GCA_035042405.1. Taxonomy (NCBI): domain Eukaryota; kingdom Metazoa; phylum Arthropoda; class Insecta; order Diptera; family Drosophilidae; genus Drosophila; species Drosophila demipolita. Next base: position 959,374 of record JAWNLI010000349.1, on the reverse strand, counting down.
TTTTTTTTTTGTTTTGCCCTTGTTTCTGGTTCTTTTTGTTATTGTTCTTTTTTTTTTTTGGGGGGCTCCGGTTTGGTTCAAAGTTCGCTGCGAAGGCAAACACGTAAACTGTCAAAACTTTAAATCCCACAGGAATTTAAGTTAAAAAATACAACACGTACTGCTCCGCCGGGCCGCAGCTGCTGCTATCCAGGAAGCAGCGCCGCTCTCCCCGCTTAAAAAAAAAAACCAAAATCAGCCTTGAGCAGCGTAGACAGAATCTTGAGAATGTATCTCAAAGGGAGGCAGGCGGCACCCAAAGATTAGATATATGAGTTTTCTGCAATAGATTCTAGTATTTCTCACATTTCCACAAACGGCGCTCGTCTAAATAATTTAAAAAAATGTTCGCGCCTTTTGCCATGGAAAGTTTTATTGTCTAGTTGAAGCCCTTCCGTGCCGCGCCCCTTTCCGCACATACCAGCATTTAAATTATGTACTTAGAAATACACAAAAATGCTCCGAAAGTCTACAAAAGAAAATGGCGCGACGCAGCAGGAGATGTGGCAGAAGCAGCAGCAGCAGCAGCAGAAGAAGAAGACTGAGGCAGCAAAATGAATTTCGCACTTTTTCGCATAATAAATTTTAAACTTGGCCAGTGCTAAAAAAAATGTGAGCCCCGAACAAAAAAAAATAATTCCAAAGCTGGGGGGGGAGAAAAAAAATAGAAGCAAACTTTGGTAAAAAGTTTATTTTTGCATACATATCTATATATGTACATAAAGGGGGAAAAGGGGGGAAAGAGACAGTAAGCTGCGGCAGGCGCGTGACAAATTCCATTTAAAATTGTTGAGCTCAACTCACGTACCTCGGCTGTTGAGGCAACTAGGAGGCAACTCGAGAGACGCCTCCTTGCCAGTTGTGCCTCCTAAATAAAATGAAACTTTTGCCAACCTGTGATGTATTCGACGGGCACAGGACATGCGCCAGGATACGAGCTCAATGCGTGCGAGCGAGCTAGAAGAGGTAGACGAAACGTAAATGGCATGAAGGGGGAGGGAGGGAGGTGGGCTGTCAGCTCAAGTTGAGGCGCAGAGATTTAAGTTAATCAGCAAACAGGTTTAGTGCTAAATAAATGTATTTATGCGTTACGCGTTTCCATTTTATTTGGAATTGCAAAGATTCCGTTTCACTGAGCGGAAAACGAACAATGTATTTGATTTTGCCATTTAGTATGCGACATTATGTTAAGTTGTCTATAAGAACAATAAACCATTAACAAATATTGGGCTGAGATTAAATTTAAACTAGCAACTTCCAAGCTACGAACTAAATTAATGATTAGCTCATTTTTCGTACAGCCAAATTACTAGTTAAATATTTAATAATTATAAAACTGGTTCTGTTTGATAACGAAATAATTAAAAAATGTAGAAATGATTTATTATTTTAATAAGTATATTTCACAGCTATTTATCAAATCTGACGTCTGATAAAATAATATATAATTCGTCTGATAAATACAAAGTCAGTAAATCTTGTCTTGCCTCTTCTCTGCTGAATAATTTGATTACAATTTGTGTCATATTTGAATCCATTGCTATAAACAAAATAAATACTTAAATTTAGCTTACAGAAAATATTTTCTTTTTTGCATGGCGAAAAATTTTATTTTCATATCGCTTTAATGGTCTATAAAATGTACTCGCCATTTATTTAACGTGAGTCTGCTGGGCAAGTGTACATACATACATATATATATATGCAGACATATTAAGACATGCACATACAGATACCCATACATACATAGAGCCATGCTGAAATGCTCATATGCGAGTAAATGTGAAAGATAAATGCGTTTTCACTTTATGACTTTCGTGTCGGCATAAATTTGTTAATACCTTTAGGCCAAATTTATAACATAATAAATGCTCATAATATTTAACTTAACATTTTGCCAGGCCAGACCAGGCCAGGCCAGGACAGGGCGGCCCAGACCCAAACTGCGCCCCAATAAAATGCGAAAGTTACTTAACATTGTCCATTGGCAACAGAGGCAACTGAGGCAACGAAGTGATAAAATCTCTCCAAGCTCTCTTCGCAGCTCTTCTGATTGTGCATAATGCAGTCGAGAATATGAAGATGTGCGAGTGTGTGTGTGTGTTGTGTGTGTGCTCACATAAAATTGAGTTATTGCACTTGAGGCAAATTAAACTTCATAAATATTTAAAATCAGAGATTAACACGGCAGAAAAGCACAGCCTAAAAAGAGAGAGACAGACAGAGAGAGAGAGAGAGAGAGAGAGAGAGTGGGAGGGGGAAAGAGACAAGCAGGCTTCTCAATTCTCAATTGTTGAAGTGAAGTCAGATTGAATGTGGCTGTTGTTTTTGTTGTTGTTGTCGACTCTTGTGACTGGCCAATTAAAGTTGCATTACAATGGCATAACTGCAATTTAAGTGGCACACGGACACAGCCTCACTGAAAGGCCTGCCAGTCAGCCAAATGCAACATGCAACGTGCAACGTGCAACTCGACTGACAGCAACTTTGAACAGTGGTTGGCGGCGGCTCGGCACGGCACGGCAGCAAACGTTCAATTTAAAGTAACGATCTCCTCGCCAAAGATACAGATACAAACAAACTGTAACTTCAAGCAACAAGCCAACGGACAAACGGGCCAACAGCCAAACAGCCAACAGCCAACTGCCAATGGCAATAAAAATGAAATGTATTTTTTTTTTCCCTCTTCTGTTTGGTTTCTTGGTTTTTGGTTTTTGTGACTTGTAGCCGGCCTACGTCAAAGTGCTGCTGATCCGTTGCTGAAAAATTTATATTTATGTTTTGACAACAACCAAAAACCAAATAAAAAAAAAAAACCAAATAAAAAAAACGATGTCTGTTGCAAATTTTGCGAAATGATTTTTCAATTTAATATGCTTGTTGAAATGTTTATAAACGATCCAAATGAGGCAATTGAACCCACACTGGCTGTCTTGCTTTGTCAAATGAATTCCCTTCCCTCTACCCCTCCATTCCCCCCTGCCCGCTAAATAATGACATCAGCCGAAAATGGCATATTGAACATTTAATGAAGCTAAGTTGCGTGGTCAGCTGACATTTGAGGCTGATGTGGCACATTAATTAATCAATTATTTTCTAGACTTGTCTAACCGATAACTTGTATTCTCTTGCAACAGGCACAAATGGGCTGAGGAGACGCGGCCGACAGACTTACACCCGCTACCAGACGCTCGAGCTGGAGAAGGAGTTCCACACGAATCACTATTTGACCCGCAGACGGAGAATTGAGATGGCGCACGCGCTGTGTTTGACAGAGCGACAGATCAAGATCTGGTTCCAGAACCGGCGGATGAAATTGAAAAAGGAGATTCAGGCGATCAAGGAGCTCAACGAGCAGGAGAAGCAGGCGCAGGCGCAAAAGGCGGCGGCGGCAGCAGCTGCGGCGGCGGCGGTGCAAGGCGGCCATTTAGATCAGAATTAGTTTGAATTATGTAACTGAGCGGAGAAAATTGTAACAAATAAACCATTTACTTAACTTAAATGAATAATTGAATAATTGATTAATACTAAAAATTGACAATTATAATAAATAATATTGATATCGATATTGATATCGATATCGATATTGATATTGTCCGGTACCATAAATGAACTATTTCAAATTGTTTGAAAAGCAACCGAAAATACGTAAAAAGCAAACAGCAACAAAATTACAAATAAATTTCCTAGACTCTAAGTGAAAGCAAAAACGAAATGGAAAATAAATTAGAGTTGTGGATGGAACACAAGTCTACTTACCCTAGATACATATATATATATATATCTATATATATATATATATATATATATATATGTATGCATATATATGTAGTACAAGATACAAAATACGAATACGAATACAAATACAAAAATACAAATACAAATATAATTTAAATTCCAGAATGAGAGGTAGAAGTAAACTATTTGAAAATTGTTTGCCCGCGTAAGATTTATGTTTAAAACGAGCAAAATTTTGTTTTTCTAAAAATTCTGTTCAAATGTTGTTTACGACTAATTACCCCCCCCCCCCACACGCACCCCTGCCCGGCCCATCCCCGATCACCACACCCAATAAAAACAAAATCCCTTTGTTGCTTACTGCTATGTTTAAATTATTTTTTCGAGAAAAAAAAAATCAAAGAAAAATTAAAAATACTCATACAAAATGTTAAAAGGAATAAATTTAAATTCTGTTGATATGAATTTTTGTAAGACGCGTTTTTAAACCAATTTAAAAAAAAAAAACAAAATCACATAAAACAAAATTATTGAAAATTTAACTTAAATATAAATAGAATTTGTTAGCAAAGTAAAAGTATATATATATATTAAAAAACAAAAAACAAAAATATAGAAAACTAACAAGAACAAGAATGATGCGGATGAGGAAGAGGATGAAGAAGAGAATTACAATAATATAATACAAAAAATGTGTATAGTTCGTGCTTAAAATTAATGCAATTTTAGTTAACTCTGTTTAATTTAAAATTAATTTGTTTAGTTTTCGTCCTAGGCTTTTTAAGCGTGCAACAACACACTACAAACAACAACAACAACAAACAAACAAACAAACAAACAAAAACAACAACACAAGTGAAGCTGTTTTCTTTAAGTAATTTTTAAAGTTTTTTAAACTAAATTAAATCCTAATTTTATTATGTTTAGTTTAATGAAAAGCGTTTATGAGATTATCTGACAACAACAAGCAGAAAAACAAAAACTTTGCCCCGGCAAAACGAATAAATTATTGGTTTTGAAAAAATCTACAAAAAAAAAACGAAAAAAAAAAACAAAAATCAAAGAAAAACGAATGAATTAGTTGTGTTATTATTTTAGTTGCAATTTTTGTTGTTTCGTTTCGTTTCTCCATTTATAGAATTAGAGCTTAGAGTTCTTGAAATCGACGGTGTTTATTATTATTGTTTGTGCATGCTATTGAATTGCTTTTGATCTCGTTTCGTTAATTGTTCGTAAGTAGAGATGAGATACCCTTATCCGATATCATTATTATCGATACCACGATAGCACATCCGATATCGCAGCCCAGCAACGAGCTGTGCTCGAAGCGAGCTCCGAGATGGATGATATGCTACCATTTTCAGTTCGATTCACTTAAGGGCTAACCCAAGCAACCTTCACAAGATGTATACGTAATTAGCGCATAAGGTTCAGCAGATAAACAAAACAAGATATATATACATAAATCTCTATATATACATATATATTTATATTTATGTATTTTACATGCAAATCGAGTATAAATGAACAACAATAAGAGAATATTTGCAACTGGCGAAATGTACGTAAAAAATAAGTTAAATGTTATAGATTTTAATGGCAAATGAAATGAAATGAAATGAAACATATAAATACGTAACTAAAGAAAGATGAGTGGAATACGTCGCTCCCCACACTTCCCCTTCCCCTTTATCCCTTATAAAGAAAAAAGTAAAAAAAGAAGCTAAAAATACAATATTTAATAATTTAAATGTGAATTGTCGTAGCAACGGATATACGTAAAATGAAACGGAGCGCGTCGGCGTTAGAATTTATTGCATTCTACAAACTTACCTAGTACTACTTACTTATGTAATAACATACCAATGTACATACCTATGTACGTAATACATACATACAAATACAAATATGTACGTTATAATAAATGGCTGCATTGCGAGTATTGTACATTCTTGTGGCTTGTTTACTTTACCCCCACACACACCCACAACCACAACCTAATTGACATTAATAATGTTTTTTCTAATCCTAACACTCATGTATAAACGATGCAATGATAACGATAACGATAACGATTACGATAAATAATTCCCCTCCAACCCTTCAAAATGAACATGCACAAATTGTTCATTTGTTTGTAGGGTAGAAAAATCGTTTACACTCGTATACTATGTAATTCTAATTTAACGCCATTCTATGTTAGCACCGTAAGTTGTAAATTATCAATATAATCTATACGTAATATGAATAAATGGAAACAAAAAACAAACCAGTGAGAATGTGGTAAACAAAATAAAACCGAATAAAAATTTGAACTAAAACTCAGAAAAAAAAAGAATTGACTTTCATATTTGAAACAATGAGGGCGCCGTTTGCCAGCGCCATCTGCAGCTTGTTACGCACAACATCACGCGGAGCGACAAAAAGCTCACTGACATAAGCTTAAGTGATGGTTGCTTTAACTGTTGTTCGAAAGAGGGCGCCACATGAGCGTAGAGTTCTGTGCCTTGACCACCCTGTATGTCCTATATTAAGACGATGTGTTCGCTTCAGGTTAGACCTGAAATTTATCGGAATGTATCGATTACAAACACCCTGCTTATTAAACAGGGTGATACAATTGTCTATATGCCGCGGAAGGAGAATGTTTAGCTTAACTAATGTATGATTTAAAAAAAAAAAACGATTGCACTGTACAAACAATGGAATAAAATAGGAAGGATTATAATATATGTTTTAATCAAGCGATATATTGATTCGAGATGTTCCTATTAATATGTGGTTTTAATTTCACGCCATTTTCGTTTGCTTTGTATGTATACGCCTAAAAGTATGCTACAATTTGTTGAAGTTCTTAGAGTTTGATTTCTTAGATGGAATGCAGATCGAAGGATAGACTCAAACACATCATGTCTTTTAAATATGTATGCGGAGTTTGACGTGTCAAAACTAACTTTGTGCAACAGTCGGTGTCCAAGTCTTTTTAGAGTTTTTCAATAAAAGTATGCGTTTAGAAATTTCTCACTAGGTTTCCCGAGGCAATTATAGTTTCTGCCTAAAAGTATGCATTATTTTCTACTTTTTAAGTTACACACATTTTTAGCTCAAGTCATGTTTATGCAGCGATTTGTTGAAAGAGACGTATATTAAATAATTATAGTAATTATAAAATAAAAAAATAATATTTACTTATTGCTTGTTAGAATATCAGTTATTATTGTTATTAAATAAATAAATGAAATAAAAGAAAATTAAAAATTTGTATTGAATTATTTTTGCTTACTTGAAATAAATTTTGAACAACTATAATTTCTCTTAAAAAAAACGTGAAAATATTCTGTTGTATGACTAAGCTTGTTAAAATAAAATAAATTATTAAAAATGTATGTGAATCAGTGCACGGCAGATCAATATAATAATGAAAACTTAAGGCAGGTCATATAAAATGTTAAATTAATTTAATTATAGATAGTGAAAGTTTGTCATTGACTTGAGTTGTCCATTCGCGATAAACGTTAAATTATAATTATTATTAAAAAATGTTGTCCATATATTGCTAAGTTTAATCTATGAATTATTTTTATATGTTAAGTACCTGATAAGTTTCCTCGTTAACGCTCAAAAATAGTCAATAATCTAAAATTAATCTAATTCTAAGGGAAGAATCGCATTTAAATTTTTAATCTTCTCATCTTTATTTCTCTTATTTACTCTTTACCACGGATGTAAATGGAATTTATACTCTTAAAACTGGTTTGGCATTTGACAGTCTCAGGGCTGATACCCTTCTTGAGATGAGTTATCATATTTTGGAAGTGACTGAAATACATTTGGAAAGAAAATTAACATCTTTCTTATAAATAAATTAAATTATTTTTTTTAAATTATAAACTGACAAAATTATAACTTCTCATCAAAGCTTATGTGTGCATCTTGAGTATCTTTGATAAGTGCACAAGGGTATTTGATATTCGTCATATTGGAAATATATTATCCGTATCAATTGCCGCTTCAACATGTTTCAAGTCAGTTTACGTTGAGCTGTCGATCGGATTGCTTGAAGTTTCCTGAAAGCGCAATCGTATCAATTTTAAGTCGCAACAACATATAAATTAATGCAATTACTGATGCATGTGCATATAAATTTAAAATATTTCTGAAAGTACTTCGGTAGTAGAACAGAAAATATGATATTGAAATTTGCTGCATCGCATTTACTGTGCATCTGCCTGATTTCATTGAGCTTCAGTGCAAGTAAGTAAAGTCCAGAATGATAATACGAATTGGTCTAAAAATAAATGCCTAATAAACATATAATGTCTACACACACTCGCACACTCCTGCTGCATTTCAAGCATGCTAATTTGTGCGTGTGTGTGTGTGTGTGAGCGTGAGAGCCGTCGCTGTAAACTTGATTTGAGCCAGCATTGAAATTTCTTGACTCTAAGCAACGAGCAGATAAGAGAACAAAACTGAAGAGAGAGAAGAGAGAAGAGAAAAGAGATAGCGAAATAGAGATTAAGAGCCGTTAGCTCTCTGTTATTGTTTTGTTTTTTTTTTGTTGATCGGATGAGAGGTATAATTAAACTACAGATAACAAGAAAAGTATCTTCGTTAAATAAGTAGGTAAGTAAAATCGATCAAACTGACTTAATTGTGAAGAACAAGTTTTCAACGTAAATATCAGAATTTTTACGCATGTATTAGTGAAACTACAATAATAAACTATTCAGTCTTTTTGCCAATTATATATTGAGTTCCGTTTGGATTAATTGTTTTGATTTAATTTTATTACGGTTATCAACAAATGAACTAAATGGAATAAATTCTTTAATATAAATTTAAATTTGATTTTCTTATCTATGAATATATATATATATATATATATATTTTTAGCAATATATTATGTTGCTCTTTTATTCTTTATTATTTATTTATTTATTATGAAACTACAAAATAAATTACTCAGACTTTTGGCCAATTATATATTAAATTCCGTTTGGATTGATTGTTAAATTATTAAATGGAATAAATTCTTTAATATAAATTTGAATTTAATGTTTCTTATCTATAAAAATACATATATATTTTTTTTAGCAATATAATCAATATGATGTTGCTCTTTTAGTATTTAGTATATATTATAAATGTGAATTAGGAGAATAAATTTTGAGTGTTGTAAATGAAATACTTGATAATAATAAAGGATCTGTTTATGATAACTGATAATAATTTTGTATATGGCCAACAGACTCAGTTTATGGGGCGTGTGGATCCTCGAAGTTCGAATGCGACAATGGCAGCTGCATTTCACAGTTCGATGTATGCGATGGGACCAAGAACTGTCCAGATGGCTCCGACGAGACGGGCATGGCTTGTGTGTCCCAGAGGCAGCACTGCTCCAAGCCCTTCTTCCAGTGCAGCTATGGAGCATGTGTGATCGGCACGGCGGCCTGCAATGGAATCAAGGAGTGTGCCGATGGCTCGGATGAGACGTTGCTGCGATGCGGCACCGATGATGACATACGTGACTATGAGCGCCGCCTGCAGGGCAACTGTCAGTGAGTAGCATTTGCTCAGGGATTATTCTATGCTCCAGATTAAAGCATCGATATGTTGCAGGAACAATGAGATAAAGTGCCCACTTGGCATATGCATTGACAAGACCAAATATCTGTGCGATGGCAATGATGATTGCGGTGATGGCACCGGCTATGATGAGTCCGTCACACTGTGTGGACACCTTGATTGTCCAGGCTATTCCTTCAAGTGCGCCAATGGGGGTTGCATTTCAAAAGCGCTAACGTGCAACGGCAAGAATGACTGCGTTGATGGAACCGATGAGGCACCGCTGCTGTGCAACACTACCTCAAGTCCGGCGAGGGATACACCGATCCTCCTGCCCACGGATCAGTTGGGTTGCCCATTGCCATTGGATGAAGGGGAGCGTCCAATTCTAAAGGATAGTCGTGGCACCATCCTTGTCCCGCCCATTATCAGAGCGACCGTCTACTTCTCCTGTAATCCCGGCTACTTCCTCGAAGGCCCCGAGAGCAGCCCCTGCGCTAATCGCAAGTGGAGCCTGCCCCTTGTGCCCAAGTGCGTGAGTGAGTAGCTTTGAAGTTTAAGTTTAATATCTTTTGGGAGTCGAGAACAGATCGCCACACTACTTCAGAAAGTGGGTGGCAATCCCAATTTACATATCTACAGTTACTAATAGTAAATGGATTGCTGTCATCATTGCTTACAGAATACTGTGACGCCATGCGGGACTCGAGTGGTCACTCCAAGGATCTGTTTAACGGCTATTCGACTAGAGCCACTTGTGTGTTCAATGGGCAGCAGGTGAATTGTGCACAACGATACCATCCACCTGGCACAGAGGTCACCTTCGTGTGCGCCACCGGCTTCCAGACGCTGAAGACCACGCTGCCGGGCATCAAGTGCCTGCCCAGCGGACATTGGAGTCGCGAACGGGAGCGCTGCGATCAGGAGTGTGGCCAGATAGCCACACCGATCAGGCAGTTCTCGGCCAATGGTTACTCCATCAACAACACTGTGGTTCCGTGGCACATCGGCATCTATGTGTGGCACAGCGAGCGCAACTTCAACTTCGTCTGCGGGGGATCTCTGCTCACACCGGACGTGGTCATCTCGGCTGCCCATTGTGTCTACAGCGATGTGTCCTCTCAGGTTTACAGCGTCGACACATTTCGCGTGGTGGCCGCCAAATTGTACAGGGGCTACAGTGATGTCACCAACGAGGATCGCATGCAACAAGTCCAGGACATCATAGTGCCAACGTGAGTAAAGTCAAGTCAAAAGTTAACCAGGCCAACTAACGGCTAAATTTATAATACTTGTGACAGAAGCTACAAGGGGCGTGAGGATAACTACTTCCACGATGTAGCGCTGATCATCTTGGAGAAGCCCTACGAGCTGAGCAACGTGATACGTCCGGTTTGTGTGTACTTTTCCACCTTTTCCGAGAAGGAGAGCATCAACAATGAGGTGCAAGGCCAATTTGCCGGCTGGAACTTTGAGAATAAGCGAGAATTGCAGTTTGTGCCAGCCGTATCCAAAATGAACTCCGTCTGCAAGGACAGTCTGAGGGACATTAAATCCGATAAGTTCTGCATGTACTCGCTGGGAAAGTCCTTGGCCTGCCAAGGGGACAGCGGGGGCGGATTCACGGCCAAGCGCGAGACAACATCCTTCTCCAGGGACTCGGTGCGGCACTTTCTACTTGGCATCATTAGCGGTGCTCCCAATGCTGGCCAGTGTGCCCAAAGCTTGACAACACTTACCAATATACAATACTTTGAGGAAATGATCAATGGTGAGATTCTGAAAAGTGTTGACACTAGATCTTAACTTATTTTAAATGATATCCAAATACATATATTTACCTCTAAATACTTACATATCTGATATATATATATATATATATATATATATATATAGATAAGGAACAGTCATAAGATTGCATATGCCAAATTTGTACAAGTATTTTCTTTATCATTTTATGTCCACGTGAAGTGATCTCAATTTGTCGTTGTGGACATTTTGGAGAACATCAAAGTTGTTAGGTTCATAAATTAGCAAACCCCAGTTGAGTCCTCATCCTTGCTTTCTCCTGGCTACGTTTCGCTTCGATTCACCAACTATCTTTGGTGCCATTTGTAATTTTTTGCTGGAACAACAACTGCAAACAAATTTTAGTCCACTTCTGTTTTATGGCAAATTAATGGAGCGACATGCTGTCCATGTTCGGACCAAGCGCCGCCTGTCCGCGCCCCCTCGCACTCGAGCCTAGCAGGTGGCCTGGCCCATCCTCGGCTGCATTAAGGACGGACAGCAGCAATACTTCCAGCTAGCCTCGACCCCAGAACGAACCCATCACTGAACCATGGCCCACCAACCCTGTCCAGCAATGCTGGGCTCTTTGGAGCTGTTCCTCTATGTTTCACACATGCCAAATGAATGATATTTTTTTGTTTATTTTTTTTTTGTTGTTTTTTTTTTCATTTGCAGCTGTCGATTTGGTGCTGGGTGGGTGTTGGTTTCTTTTGCCGACTTTGCCATGTTGCCCGCCGAGCTAACATATTGGACATTTATTATTTTCGTGAGTGTTTTTGCTCGTCGGGTAAATTATGGCGCTATCGCCAGCTGTGGAGTGCGGGGGAGGGTGAGGGGAAGAGTACCACTATTGGTCCACAAAGCCAGCAGCAGTTCATTTGTTGCATTGTCGCCCCGAAATTGGTTCGAACGAGGAAAACGCTTAGCTGGGTCAGATTAGATCTGCTTTTGTGGCCTGGTTTTAGCTGATAATAAGCAGAAGTGAGAGAGCGAGACAGAGCGAGAGAGGGAGAAAGTAAGGGGATGGGGAGAGGTGTGTTGCGGGGGAGGTGTTAAATTAATAATTGCATAAATTTTACATGTGCTGTTGCATGAATTATGGGCGGCGCTGCATAAATCGCGAATAATGTGCGCACTGGCCGTGCGAATATTTATGGCTGTAACTGTAAATCATCAAACCATAAACGCACTTGCAACGCCTAGCGGTCACACGGTGGCAACTGCACTCATCCCCAAACTCCCCCCCCCCCTTCGCACAACACAAACAGCGAGTTTTTATTGAATTTTCCAAACAGATTTAATCAAAAGCATCAAAATTTGGAATCCATTGCTAGAAATTAACCAGGAAATTAATTAATTTGATTTTTAGCTGTGATGGACTTTACAAACATAAAGTTCTCTCATTTAACTGTTCTTTTTATTGCAACTAATTTATTTAAATGCATTTTCATGCATTTGCACTGAGGCATGCAACGCCGCCCTGGCAAAAACCGCAACATTGCATTGTTTGCACATTTTTATGGAATTCGCGAAAATGCACTTTTGATAAATGTTTGCGCGAATTTAATGAAGTCGCACAATTGCTGAAATATATATCTGCAAAAATATTTTATAATTAAAAACTTGTCGCTTTTATGTAGACATAAAATTATGATAATTACAGCATTTGGAATGGATATCTATCTACATAATTGTCCACATATATTTATTTATTTCGACTGTTAACAGTCGATTGACTGCATTACATATCGATTTTCTAATTCTATACTCGATTGCCCCAATTATATTTTAGTCGAGGCATATTAGGAAATCATTGAACAAAACTTTCTTCACAAGCACTAATCGAAAACACTGTGAATATATCAAGAAAGGAAAACTTCATGAATGCGTATATATATATATATAAATAAGTATGGATATATGCAGAATTGGGTAAAATGGCAACCAATTCACCCTTTTAAAATGAAGCACTTCCGACACATGCGGCCATTATTCTTAATACACGCATGGAAATGAACAGAAATTCGCCCAATAAAAGTTCAATGCCATAAATTAAGAGCATCCTTGCCAGGCTGGCGGCTAGCTGGGCCAGTTGGTTGGGGCTCAGGGGCAGGCTGGTTGGCTGGTTGGTTGGCAGGCTGGCGGGCTGGAGCTGGGGCAAGCAAACAGCTGCGAAGCTGCACCAAACAATGGCCAGACGGGCGGGCAGCCAATGCTGCACTGGCGCCTGCTGCAACTGGCAATAACGGTGCAGATGCCGGTGCTGGTGCCGGTGCCGGGTCCGGTGTCGGTGTCGGTGGAACTGTTGGTGTTTTTACTGTGTGTCCAGAGTAAAGGTGATGCTGACCGTTGGCCAGAGATATGCGATCAGTAAATACGTTTCCGCTTAGCCAGCTAATACACTTCCTACTTAGTTTCCGGTCAGCACTGAGCTCTTTAACTCAGAAAACCTTCAAGTGTCCAGCGGCAGTTGGGATGCAATTTGCGCAGCGATACACAAAAATATGAAATACAGAGAAAAACATTAGTCTCAGCTGGCGCGCTGTGAACTCCAACACTTTGATGCCTTGAAATCATTTAATTTGCTAAATTTAAAAGAGGAGCAGAAGGAGGGAAGGAGGAGAGCAGGGGAACAGGACGAGTGTGTTGCACAGGACGCGGACTTAGATTTATGGCTGGGTGGCCGACAAAGTGTCTGCGGTTCGGTCAGCCTTCAAGAACAACTGCGTGGGAGTAACCCAATCAAGGCAGGCAGAGAGGGCAGATAGAGCGAGACGGGGGAGAGGAGAGGAGGGGACTTTTTAATAGCTGCTGCTGCTGCGGCTGCTGCTCGCCAATTGTGTTAAGCTAAAACTTTGGCAAAAAGTTGTCAGCGCAGAAGATGAGAAACTTGGCCAAGTCAAAGTCAATCCAAGAAGTGGGTTTTTCAGCGAGTGGGCGTTGTGTGCTGGTAATTTTTTGCGTAAAAATTGTCAAGTTTTTGCAGTGCATTGCAGTTTTCCAGACGAAAGTGCAGAGCTCGCATTTGAACCCGAAACCGGAAATCGGAAGCACTCCATTCAATCTGTGAACAAGCAGCCACCATCAGTCACTGGCTCCTGCTGCTGCTCCTCCTAATGCTCCTGCTGCTGCTGCTGCACCGAAATGAGAAATTCTCTTTTTATTTAAATTGAAGAGAAAAAACAGCGTTGTCTGTGGCCAGAGCTCGGAGCACGGAGCTACTGCTGAGTTTTCAAAAGGCGCTTCCGGCGCGAGGAAGATGAATGTTGTTCCACCAACAACACGATGACGCCAATAGTTTTTCAGCTCCCTGGCTCGCCATATTTGTTGACTCAGCAAAGTGGCAGCCAAAGTAAGCAAGAGTCAACCCAAAGCACCCTCCTCCAGTTTGCTTTACCTCTCAAAAATAAACTCTTTATGCAGTGTTTTGTCAATTCTTTAATGGATAAAATAAAATTAAAAAAAAAGAAAACTATACATCACGTAATATGATCTGTGATTCAGTATTTGTAATTGTTGTATAAAATAACGAGTTGCTGAACAAAAAATTCAATGGAATTAAATTGTGGCACACATTTATCGATATATATTTTTTAGACGTCTCACATCAGGCTTAAGATTTAGGTATAACAAGAAATTACTAGCAGATATCCTTAGACTAGCTTTTTGTTTAATATGAAAACACGTTTTTACTATAAATATTTGTGTGTATTATCAGAACTTATTTTTATAGTTGTCGGGTTTATTATATACAAATCGGAAGGCAATATCTAACATTTGTGTCTTTTATTATCATTGAAAACTAGACTAAAAAGCCGACTATTCAAACTGGGTATTTATAGTAACAATCAGTATAGGTTTTGTGCAGGAGAGAAGGAGTCCTCAACTTACATCCTAACAGAAGCTGTCGCCTTATCCAGGAAAAGGTACAGCGTGCTAGGAATGCATGTTCTGAGTGCCAATGACATAGAAACCGGGAACTGCAGAAACTGGGATTGATGGAGCAGCCATAAGCTCAGAAAGGTCACAATAGATCTAATTGGTTGCAGTGCAGAATTCCCAATTTACATATATCATTGAAAGCGAATTTTTTCAGTATTCTCAATAATAAAATAACCATATATCTATATTTAATTTTTTATATATTTAATATTTAATATTATTAGATAAAAGCATTTTGCTTTAGATAAGTTGAAAGTTTACTGGCCAAAATTGGTACAGAAAGTTGAGGCGCAAATGTAAATAAGAGTTTCAATACAGATTATATTTTATGTCGGTTGACACTAATTCAGATTCAATCAAATTATATTAAATTTTTTGAAAACCTTGTAGTTGGAATTAATAATAAGAAATTCGATTTGAAGATAGTTGCAAGTATTGGAGAGCTAAGTTCAAATAATAATAGATTAATTTCCCCAAGGTAATTTTCTTTACATATTTGAGTTTCTTGGACTGATATATATTATAATCACTGACATTTTGCACACTTGAAAATCAGTAATCATTATTGTTTACATCAGAGTATGCTGTATGCTTTACACTTGGAATGTGTCATAAAAATTAAGCAGAAAAATATTAGATTGAATAATATTTACTTGTTTGCATTATTTAATAATCTTTCCGCTAATATGATTTGAGCTCCTCAAGAGCTAATACACACTTATCAAAGTGTCCAGAATAATAGTTAGGTTTTCTTCAAAATTAATTCTTTCAAAAACGGTTAAAAGATTTTTTTTATTATTTTTGTATATAATTTTGTCCAGATGTGTTTTAGAATTTTGCAGAAATATGATGTAATTCAAAAAGTAAACCAACATAAAAACTATTATAATATTTGATAAGCTAAATTTCAAAACAGTTCTTGTCAGTATTGTAAAGCATATTTTAGAGCGCTTCGAAAATTGTTCAACACTAGTTTTGCGGATGATTTTCTCTTTTCGATTCACCCAAGAGTATGCAATGAAAAGATTTATTGTTGAAGAATTTACTTCGATATATTACGGAACAATAAATTTAAATTCATTATTTAAGTTAGCAAATACAAACAGGATATTTAAATAAAACTGAGCACATCTGGCAGATCGGAAAATAAAGAATCGCTGTGGTAATAAAGAATTAACTCCATCACAATAGTGTGTGTGCGTTTGTGTGTGTGTGTGTGTGTATATGGAAAAAGACAAGCTGCTTAAAAACTTATCAGCGCTCGAGGCAATTTCCATGTGATAAGGCCAAGAGTGGCAGCGGAAAGCGTGAGTGGTTTTTGGCCCTTAACCGGATTATAAAGCATTTTATGTGCCATTGGCTTGGGGTGGTATCACATGCACACACGCACATACACACACACATCGACACACACACACACACACACATAACACATTATTGTGCTGCATAGGTGTTGGTGATTTTTTGAAAAGGGATAAAGAGACAACTTGCCCCACAAATGTCGTTGTCTGGCATTGCCCAAAAGTGTGTGTGTGTGAGAGTGAGTGTGTGTGTGTGAGAGTGTGTGTGTCTGCAGGAACATCCATAAGTGTCATGTTCGGTATCCTCATTCATCCTTGGCGTGCACGCACGTTTTTTGCGTCCTTTTTGTTTTATTATGTGCACGAATTTCTATATATATACATATGTGCTGTATATATATATATACAAATATATATATTTATATGTGTGTGCGTGAGTGCGAGCCAAATAAATTCCGTAGCGCTAGAACCAAAGATTTATTATCAAATTAAATTTCTGACAGAATTTATTGCTTTATCTCTCGCCAAACATAGTTCTTTTGCCTCTCTCGGCAGCATCAGTAACACTCCACCAGCCGCCAACATTCATCCAACAAACCAACCAACCAAACAACCAACCAAACAACCATCTAACCAAACAACCATCCAACGAAACCCGAGCCACTTTCAAGTCCGTGCATATCCTGGAATCGTTCCTGTTCTGCGTTACTTCTCCGGTAAACAAGCTGCGCAAATTTCATTTGCACTTTTTGCGTATTTTTTACTTTCTTTTTTTTTTTTGTTTTTTTGTTGTTTTTTGTGTTTTGCTTATAAAATTTATAGAGAACAAATTTGGACAATATGCGCGCATTATTCTCGCGTGTTTCGTACATTTATTTGCTGTTGATAGCAGCACGCAAACACACACACACACACATACACTAACACATGTGATTGTGTGTGTTCAGTTCATAAAGCGCGGAGTCGCCTCGCGTTTTCATCGTTGTTTTGTTGCTGCTGCAAAACGGGGCGTCACATTAGCAGCAACACCAACAGCAGCATAAACCCTCCTCTGCCCCACCTCTTTCCACATACAGATGATGCATCGCTGTTGCCGCTTTTCCATAATTAAGCAGCAGCAGCAGCAGCAGCAGCAGCTCCTTTGCGAACGGGGCAGTGCCCCCCCCCCCCCTCAACCATCCTTACTTAATTTTCAATTAGACATTAGTTTAGTGTAAACTTTTTCCAGTTGATACATAAATCATTAAATGCAATGTGAAAAATAAATTTTAAAATATTTGCATTGCTCTTGCGAGGCATAAATATTTATCTGTCTTAGTTTGTATTATTTTAAACACAATTTATATTTAAATATATAATTTAGTTTTATATAACTCAACATAAATTTCAAATTGAATATAACGAACAAATGTTCAACTATCAGTTTCTGATTTAAAACTAAAATGTGACTTAAGAAGCCAGCCTTAAACTGGAAATGAAACAAAGAAGTAAATTTGGCTCATTAATTCACGCGTTGACGATATAAATTACACAATATGCCCGAGGCGGGACACCCACTAAATTAAAAATGATATAACGATGCCGCGGGTGGCAAATAAAAGTGCCGCCGCTCAGAAGGCAGTTGAAGTTGCCTAATTAATTTCCATTACAACGTGCCACGAGTTGCAAATTTGCAACGCACCAAAAAAAAAAAACAAAAAAAAAGAAGCGCGACAAAAATACATGAAACCAAACTCGCTTACACATATGTGTGTGTGTGTGTGTGTGTGTGTGTGTGGGTGGGGCTGACTGGAGGCGATTAAATTAAGTGGCGCATTAACAATTGCACTGACAGAGTGACAAACTAAATCATTTTGACGCCATTCGCCTGCGCGTCACAATTCACGCAAAAATTCGTGTTTTTGCGCAGAAAGTGGAAAGTGGAAACTGGAAAATGGCTGAAGAGTGAATATGGAAAAGTTGGCTGCGTAGATCGCTGGCTTTTGGGTAATTTGTCAAGTCGAGAATTGGCCGCACTTTGATGGGGTTGATGGACTTATGGGGGGGAGGGGGTGTGTGTGGCAGCAGCAGCAGCAGACTAAGCAGCTTCTTTAGACGAAAAACGTGGCACTCAGTGAAATTGGCTCATTTGCATTCGAAATTTAAATTAATGCAAAACCGCTGAAAATGGCAAAGTTGGGCCAAAAACTTTTGCTACCGTCCGCTGACTGTCCGTCCGCCCATCCGTCTGTCGACTACTGTGGCTACTGCCTTCCAAATGCAGATGGAGGGCGCACCGAGTTGCGGCGAAGGGCGGAGCGGGCGATCATAAATATTCGCTGGTGCTCGTTAGAGGGCTGCCACCGAATGGACGCGGACGCGGACGCGACTTCCTTACTAACTACGCACGGAAAATCAAGTGGGGAAAATGCTGCGGCAGCAGCTGCTGCAGCAGTAGCAGCAACAGCAGCAACACCAGCGGAAAATATGTGGCCAGGCGGCAACTTTCTTGCCGCAGTTCCTTATTTCTTATTCCCAGGAGCCGCAGCAGCATCAGCAGCGTCCATGCCACCACCAATAACAACAACAACAACAACAAACAGAGCAACATTAGAAGCAGCAGTGGTGCTGGGGATTGGGAGCTAAATGTGTGTGTATATGTGTGTGTGTGTGTGTGTGTGGAGAGCGCGCGTAGAACATCTTACTCGCTTTTTAAAATGTCCAATAAAAATTGCCGACACATTTCGCCCATATTTCTTCGGAATCCCATATAAATCACGCGCTGTAATCCCTCATGCTATCGCCGCGTCGTCTTGGCTGCCGCTGTCGACTTTGCCACCGCTACCACAGAGCCAGCCAGCGGGGTGAGGAGTGGTACTGCGGGTGAGTTTTGGAGATTGGGTCTTGGGTTCGGTTACGGTTTGGGGTCTTCGAGTTTGGCAGTTTTGGCAATAAGAAAGTTTTTCTTTTCTTTGGTATGCCCGGGACTCCGTTGGCTTTGTTTAGGACCCGCGCCCCTCTTTGGGGACTGAGACTGGGCCAGAAACAGGGCATGGGTCTGGGTTCCGGGTCCAGGGTGGTTTTTTGTATGCGTGTGCTCGAAGGCCTCATTATGGAGCTTGCGATTATTTGAAATTGCGAAAGTTTATTCATTGTGGGCGGAGCAGGAATGTGTGGCATACGTAAAATTGGAAGATGTATGTTCTCCAAACACATAAATCAATATCAATACATGTGCTGAATTCAGATTTCGATGTGTCTCTGTCTGCCAAACAGTGTCCAGTTCAAATCTCTCAGAATTTAAAGTACCACTTAAATTATATTCGTAAATATCTTCTTAAAAATACTGATAAATGCAGTCAAAGCGCCAAAATTAGCTCAACTATTATTATCGAGTAAGGAATACAAAATAGTTTTAATTCATATATCGTATAGAAACATTAATTTCTTGGCTGAAAATTGTATTGCCGAAACCTAAAGTTGACAAATTGGGAAGTTGACATATTTGTCATTACTTAGTTAAATTCTTTGCGAATAATAAGTATTTTTAATAAATACAATTTATTTACTTTCTCAGATTTCTGAATTATTTTGTTAAATTCTTTCCGAATAAAAAGTATTTTTATTGAATACAATTTATTTTCTTTTTAAGATTTATGAATTATTTTGTTATATTCTTTGCCAATAATAAGTATTTTTATTAAATACAATTTATTTACTTTCTAAGATATATGAATCATTTTGCGACCTTCAATTTCAAGGAAACAATTTCAAGCAACAATGGAACAAATATTAATGTAGCAAGAATTTAACAGGTGAAACATTTGCAAAAACGATGAGTGAGGTCACAATCAGTGACCTTGACCCAAATGGCAAATAACGATACTCAATGCCAAACTGCAGCCTGCTTCCATTATTGATCATTAGAAATGATAGAAATTACGCGTTATTAGGTCACAGTTAACGCACTTTTACTTTCGACCAACCTGTACAGGTAGCCACCATTAATTTGCCCATAAAACAATGAAGGATTCCCAGCCGGGTGGTGAGGCCGGAAAGTGTCGCACATCATTTTAAATGCTTGTCTCATTGAGAGGCAATAAAACAGATTTTCCCTCAATGCGATGAGGTCATGCCACAGATATGCATTACAAGAGGGGGGGCGGCAGGGTCTTAGTTGCGCTTTATGCCGAGAGAGAATGCGATGCCAACAATTCGATAAGATAAGTGGACGTTGCCAACTAAAATGTCATAAATCTCGGCGCTAAGGATGCCTGCCTTAAAGCGAAGGAAATCAGAAGAAAGCAAAAGACGACGCCAAGTGAAAGAGTTGTCGCTGGCTCGCGGCATTTAGGTGTGTGTTGGGTGTGCTGGGTGTGCCGCGGGGTCAGCCAATGAGGTCCAAAAATACACTTGACATACGAGTAACGAGTACGAGCTGTGTCCGCTTGTATGTGACCCCCCTCTCCCCACACACAACACACTCGTCGCAGCGCACTGATTTATTTTCCCGTTTTGCAGCAGATTTCTTGATGCAGTACTCCTATAAGCAGACGGCAGACGGCTAACAAGATGAATGGCACGAATGGCGACCAAGCGGCTCTTGGCCGTCTTTGGCGTCGCTTGCTAGTACAACACAAAAACCAAAAAAATATATAAAATAAAACACAAAATAGTAAAAACAAGCTAGCCAAGTTTGTTGCTTTTATTTTTAATAGTCCCGAGTAAGCTTCAGTGATTTGACAGAGGGTGTTTGCCCGTGAAGTATTCCTTATGCAAGTTCAAAGAAAACACACATTTCTACAAATATTTACATTTTTATAAAAACAATATAAAATGCAGTGCTTTATTTATTGTACATCGTTATACTTTCAACCCTTTATAAATGAGTGAAAAGAGTATAATTTTATTTAGTGCAACAAGTTGATGAGCATTAAAATCCGAGATAATATTATAATATCCAAATAAAAATAAAATAATAATAATAAAACCAAATAATCTAAAAAATATGGACTTCAGTTTTGGAACTTAAGTGCTTTTATATCTGCAGCAGATTAGGTTTGTTTTATTTTGTCAATAACTCCCATGTTGGGCAAATATCGATAATTAATCGAAGTTTATTACAAAAAAGTGGTTCAATGAATACAAAGTACTAAATGACAAATTGATTATTAATTGCAATATTTTTTAGCAAGAATTGAAAAGAAATATGCAGAAGTCTTACTTTATCCATTTTCAATCGACACTTTAAATAGTTGAATAAACATAAATAAAAAAACCTGTTTCCTCAGCCAAAAACCTGCAGGGTATGCAAACAGTTTCACATTAGCCTTAGTCATAGAAAGGTGTCTGCTTATTATGTGATGTGTTTGTGTGTGTGTGTGTGCATTTCCACCCTCGTTGGAGTAGAGCTGAGTGGCGGCAAGAACAAGGAGCGGAGGAGCGACGCCATGGAAACACTTAATACCCATCATAGATCAACCATTTTGGTCGTAAATTACATTTGAAATCTCTAATTTGTTTTGCTCCAAAGGTGAATTTCTTTCTCAAAATCCCTTTTCTGGCTTTTTACTTGTCGCTTTTGTTGTTGATTTTCAAGCGTGGCGAATCAAAGATTAAAGAGAAATGGGATTTGTTTTGATCCAAAATAGATTCGATTTATTGTAAAGAATTTTTTCCTTTACTTTTTTTTGTTGTTCCTTTTTTTGCCGAGCACTTTAAGTGCTTAAATATTGCAATTCAGTGTCAAATCATGAAAAATATCTTCATTGAATGTGGCAACGCATTTAATTGGCATGCGAGGCACGAGGCATGCAACGAATTAAAAGACAATATCATCAATTAGGTTATTAGCATGAAAAGAGGCATCGCTGGCCAATGTTGCCGATGACGCGGATTCTTTGGCATGCAGAATTCCAGAATGTAAAAACCGAAAGCAAAACCCGCCGACTTGGCATAATTCAAGCTGCTACTGCAACAATTCGTGTCTCGCATATTGCATACGTGCCGCAAACCGCACGCCGCATGCCGCATGCCGCAGCGCAACTCTGCTGCAGTTGCCGACTATGCATAACTAAAGAAGCGGACATGGCCCAAGGATCGGTGGACATATATATATGTGTACATATTGTACATACATTGGAACAATGCTGGTGAGTTATGGGTTGTCACCTGTCTGTCGCTGCTGTCAAATTGAAAGTGGATTGAACTGCGGCGTGGCGGGGTGAGTAATCGCAATCGCAAACGTAATCTTATCGATTGCCGATAAGCATATCAATTAGCGTCAATCGATGCGACTTTTGGCCAATGCGCACTCGTGAGTAGAGTAAGCCATGTTCCACACCACAGCCATAGCCATATCTCGATCACTTGTTGTTGTTGTCGTCGTTGTAGTTTCTCAAGTTCTTGTTTTTAATGAAAATTAATTACGCCACCAAAGTCGTGTGTTTTGGTCGCATTTAATTGCATTTTACAGACGCTGGCCAACGACGACTTTGGAGCCGGGCTAAGACGTTGCCAAGACAGCAACTCGCACCTTCCACCGACGGCTCAGCGCAGCGGCCAATTTATCAAAATGCTAAGAATGTTGAATCTCAGCCCCATGCCAAATGCACACACACACACACACACATATAGTTTACACAGATCTCTGTAGGAACAAGCTCATGATTAATTTCTGACAAATGTGCGACACAAAAGAGATGTGACACACCTCGGGCCACAAGATGGCCGCACTGGAAGACGGCCTTCCACTTGCTGCTTGCTGCTCTGCCCGGCATTTTGATCGCTTCCACGAAGCTGCACTCTGAGTGTGACAAACTGGTACCGGTTGCGTCTCCATCGAGCGAACGCTTGGACCTTGCCGTGTGGCATCAGGTTCCAGAGACTGCACACGCGCTCAAAATGATCGATTGCAGTTGGTCGACAGAGTCCGTGCGGCTTTTTGGCCCCGTGGCGAAGGTTCAAGCTCCACACACTAACACACACATGCACGCACTAACACACACACACACTCAGATACATTTCATATCATTGCTTTATCACCAAGACAACTTTTGCACTAATTCGAACGAATTTTTTAATTTTAACACAAAAACTGAGAGTTGCCAGATCAAATAAGAATAATAAAGAGACGAATTTTCAGTCAGCTTTCAAAGTTTTTCCAGCTGGAAAAATTTTAAAAATATAATTTTTGTCTTTAATTGAACTAGTTCAAACAATATCCATTTATGTTTCTGTTTTCTTGACTTCATTATAATTGCCTCAAATGGAGCAGATGAATATTTTACACGTAAGAATTAAGATTTCCACATTTGAAGCGAGAACTGCATCCAGACTAGTAATTTAAACTTAAAACAAGTCTTTAAAAATTGTAAAGAATATTTAGCTTATTCAGAGCCAAAAATAAATGCAAAGCAAAGTCGGCAAATTCGCCATTATTCATTTGTTGTCCACTAAACGAGACAATAAAGATAAGCCGAAAATGGAGCATATTAAAAAACGTTTGCGAGGTGAGAGCGCAACAAGCGTTCACAAGTGCCTCAGCAATTGTCCTGCTTAAAAAGGACACATATGCTGCACACAAAAAAAAAACAACAGACAAACAAGCAGAGCTAAAAAAAATGCAGCTCATCTAAGTGTGGGTGTGTGTGTGTGTGGGATAAGGGCCACTGGCTGTGGGTGTGCGGTCAAGCCCCGGTGGACGTTGGCCCTAACCTCTTACCGCTTAATTGTGCAACATTTGCTGGCCGGCAATTATTTGATAAGCGCTCACATTTGAACACGAGCAAATAAATTGTCTTGCCGCAAAATAAATCCAAAGTAAACAGGCAAATTTTAACTTTGGACTTGTCCTGTTTGCAAAACTTGCGTTTGCTTCTTTCACTGCACTTTGGGGTCTCCCACAAGGCCAGACTTGAGAAAACTCAGAGGTTTTGAGTACATAAATTTAACTGTGTTCACATTAAACTACAAAACAATTCAAAAAATGTTTTCTACTCCAAATTAATGAATCTACGTCGACGTCGACGTCGGCGACGGCAACTCGGCTTCGGCTTGGCTCACAGAATCCTCCAAGTCATTATACTCCTTTGTTGAGACTGCTCCTCTTTTGTTCTCCATAGTTTTATGTTCTTTAGAGTCCTTTTATGTTCACATTCAAGTTGCGTCTCTTATTTAAAATAAGATCTTAAAGGCTAAACTCATGAAAATTTTGTTAATATTTATTTAGAAGTGGGAGTAAATTTTAAAAAGAGAATTATGAAGATTAAAAGCATTAAACTTTTATAAATATATAAAAATGTGATAAATTGATTGAACAAAGCAAAGGCATTTTAATGTATCTAAAATGTAGTTAGAAACTGGATAAAATAAAAAAGAAATAAATTAAATTCCTTCCTTAAGCAATATCTTGTCATACCCTTAGAAAATATTGCTATATATAAATATTAGTTTTTTAGTGCAGCATAAGTCACAATAATTGAGTTATATACTGTAAAACCTCGTCTGATATGTCTAATATGTCTTCATAAAAACCGATCTCAATAACATGCAAATTCACTTTTTCCCAAATAATTGTCAGCTATGATTGTCGAGGCTGTTAATCATCAAAAAATGTATATTTATTTAAGTGATATTTCATTTTAATTTCACAACAAAATCAGTATTCAAACCGATTGCAGCGCCATTTTGTGCAACCTGCTAAGTCGGGCATCTTTGCTTTGTGGGGGCCATCAATTAAATTTTGGGGCAGCATCCAACACCTTGTCTTGGCTTGACTCTTGGCTCAGCTTACGGAGCGGTCTCTGTCCGCTGCTTGCTGCTGGTCGCCTTCCTGTGGAGTCCGCGTGCGCTGTTGGCCAATTAATCAAAATCGTCGTCGTGTGCAGTCGGAGTCAGTCAAACGAGCGGGCAAAGAAATGTCGTTAACTTAAGTGTCCAATTAATTAAATTCGCATTTAAGAGCCGCCAAGCTGCGAAAAGCCATTAAGATAGTTTGTCACACACTGAGAGAGAGCAACACACGAACTCCCGCCTGCCGCCCCACGCCACCCGCCTCCAGTCTGCTTCCCCGATCCTTAACACCCCACTGCCAGCACTGCCTGGCCCAAAACTGAAAAGTTTTCTTCTTGTGGTTTCTTTGGCTTTT
The DNA here is from genome assembly GCA_035042405.1 of Drosophila demipolita. Lineage (NCBI taxonomy): Eukaryota > Metazoa > Arthropoda > Insecta > Diptera > Drosophilidae > Drosophila > Drosophila demipolita. The sequence goes on along the minus strand of JAWNLI010000349.1, from coordinate 933,868 downwards.
GGCTGCCTCAACTTCAGCTTTGGAAACTTCATCTAGTGTATGTTTTCTTATTATTTATATTTTTTTTTTTCGATGTGGCTTTTTTTTATCATATACTCCTGCTCAGTGCTTCGGCTGTTGCTTCTGCTGCTGCTGTTGTGCTTGTGGTTCCAACTGCCGTTTTCCTTCTTGGCCATGTTCAAGTTTTATGGGCAAGTTTATAAATTTGAGCTTCTTGCTCATGCGGTTGTCCCCCTGTCCGTCTGTGTTGGTAATCCGTCTGCAGGCCGGGCCGATTTCACACTCAACTTATTCGGAATAAGATTCATTTCATGTGTACATATGCAAGTTGCAAGTAGCGGTAACCATTAAATTGACCACATGCGCCTTCTGTTAGCAAAAGCCGAGACCTTTCTTTAAACTGAGAAACAGAATTGATAAAAATATTATACATAACTTACTGAATACATGGCAGATTCTGAGAATAATAAAATTGTTAAAACCTGAGCACAAAATAAGTATAAATATATTAAATGCAAATTCATGATAAATTTCGAAAGCAAATAAAATGTAAGCGCAATATAAATAAATATTGATGTATATATCTAAATATATATAAAAATACACTCAAATAATATTAATTTAATATTTTATTAATTGTCTTTAATAATAAACATGTAAATGTATGTAAAGACACTAATTCTAAATGTAATTAAAACAACAGACTTGATATATGTATATATATATATTATTTAACAGTTTACAACAGACTTGTCATATGTATATATATATATATTATTTACCTGTTCACAAATGTCGTTGAGTAATCAAGTTATTATTATTAGATGCAAACACCACTCACCACCCGCCCCTCTGCACGAATGATAAATGACATCTAATAGACGCGCTTATTCCTTAATGATTAATAAAGCAATTTTCAAGTTCAAATCCAGCATAAACAGTTTGTGGCAAGAAGTGTGCGGCGAATATGCAAACACTCAAGCAAACCACTCGAGAAGCGAGCGCTTCAAAATTCGCCTGAGTGAAAACTGAAGCGCTCGTAAATTTCGTCAGTGCTGCAAAAGTAAACGCCCATAAACAAAGCAATTTGCCCAGTGCCGCAGAATCTGTTTCTCAATGAAGGCCACGTGTAGCCATAAATTTTGGCCATGCTCTGAACCAGTTCTCGGCGCGCTCCTCTAACAGGTTTCTCATTAGGCCAGTGCTGGGTAACGCCAACTGCGAATCGACTGCAAAATGTGGCGACATCTGCATATAACGATGCCCAACGTTTCCTGTAAAATGTAAAATATTTGCCTGTATTTTGGCAGTTTTTGAACCGCCAGCGGATTTGTGACGCTTCCCAACACGAAAAATGGGCGGAGACTGATTGGCCGCCTCGCTCACACCACGGCAATGGGCCAGTTTAATTGCTTCCCTTTCTGTCTGCCATCAACAAAAACATAAGCATATGCTTGACACAGAAACAGCTGCTCTCTCTCTCTCTCTCTCTCTTTCGCTCGCTCGCTCGAGCTCTCTGCTGCTCAGAGAGAGTGCGCAGTGGCAGTGCTAGCAGCAGAAGATGAAGATGCCAGCAATAAACCATTCCCGGCAGCTATAAAGCATTGCGAGGGAGAGAGCCCTATGTCAGCCAAGCACGGGTAAGCGAGACGCAGCACGCGAACTGAGAGAGGCAGCGACATCGTAAATTTGTGCGCGTGTGCGTGATTTATATCGCACTGCTGCAGCGCTGCTGCTCAGCCGCTGCACCGCAGCGTCGCAGCCATCATGGCCGGGCAGAGCGCAGACTGCGACTGCGCTCGTAATTCTCCCGCTTAATGGTTTGTTTACATCATAAATAAATATGGCTGAGCTGCGAGAGCCGAGTCTGCGTGCTCGACCAGCACTGAGTTTTGGCGCGAGTTCTCCGTTCGCACACATTCTTACCGAGAGCTCTCAGCAGTGACGTCAGAGGCCAGATATGAGCCAATATCCAAGATCATAAATAACGATCATCGACAATTACAAATGATATTAGTAACATGTATTGCTTTACTAACGGTAAATTTTATGTGTTTACATAGTCATCAGAAAAATTTGTATTTAATAAATAAATATATCAAAATTTTAAATATTTTAATAAGTTGCTTGAGTATCGAATTCACCAAAAATGTTTTCTTAACAATAGTTAGATCTTGAAAGTGCCTTTTCAGTTCTTTATCAAGAATTTACCGATTGTCCGATTAGTGTAAATTTCGAATAACTAAGCAAAATTTTGAAACTTTTGTCGCCTTAAAACTCGGTTTTGTATTTGTGAAAATGTACAAATTTATACACAAATTAATCAAAATTAACAATTGTTTATTAATTAATTTAACAGAAATTATATTTTATTAACGAATAGATTACTTCAGTTTTTTGTTATAATTTCCAAATAATTTATGAAATGAATATATTGTTAAATATGTTTAGTCAGCTTAGAAAGGGATTTACATATTACAAATATTTTCTTAAAGTGAGTTGTAAAAGTTTCATAGAATCTACAATTTTTTATATGGCGTTTGAAAATATCTTTTGATGTTGAGAAAGTCGCAATAAAAGTGAGAAAGCTTAAAAAACATTTAGATAAGTATTTAATTCACTTCACTCATTAATTGTAATTCTTTTAGTATGACCTATCTTACGAAAATTTAAATTAGTTTTTTCACTTGACTAAATAAAACAATAAAAAAACTCAAAATAGCTATAGTTGTTTAGTTTAGTTGTTCAGCTGCCAATTTAGTCTTGCGTCAAAATGATAGAAGATTCTATGAAATGAAATATTTATTCAAAATATTAAACAAATCTCGTTTCATTTCATAATTATAATACATTCAGTCAATTGCCGTCGGGCTTGCAACTGGGGGAGTCTTCACTAGCAACATTATGTGGCATAATATTAACCAATTGAAGCAGTAAGTAGGCAAGTACATAGAGAGGGTGGATGGGGGGTGGGGAAGGGAAAGGGGGTCGCAACCACTTGTGGCGCCTTACTAATTTCACTGCCCGAAAAATGGCACGCTTGATGGTCACACAATTACGGATGTAATAAAGTAATTTGCCGTAATTGCAATTGAGCCGAGTGGCGGCAGCTGCGACGCTCGTCCGCCAAGGAGCACTCATTTGCAAAAAGTTTGTCTTTCAGCCAGAGACTTCGACCCGAGTCCTGCTTCCACCCTTTTGCCATTGCCTCTGCGTCTGCTCTTTGTTTTCAAAGAAGTTCGCTTCTGGTTGAATTCGAGGCAGTTGCCACCCGCAACCAACTCCGAATGGCCGTCGGATAATGTGTGACAATGTCTTGAGCACTTGCCGTGCACAGAGGGTGATTTTAATTTAGCCACGACTTACCTGTGAAGCGCAAAGTGAGAAACGAGAGAATGCAAACGAGGATGAGAACTCAATGCTTGCCAACTTTGCTCTAATTTTGCATAGAAAACTACTTAATTATTGCGCCCAGAGCCAGAGACAGCGGGACTGCGAGTACGGAGTGTGTATGTGTGAGTGTGTGTGTGTGTCCATTTCATCCTTTCAGCAGGCTGTGAGTTATGATGTCTTTATGACGCTTTTGTCTGCCCAGTAACAGTTAGAGGCTCAGTCTATGGGAGAGCAACAGTCTCAGTTATAATCCTTTTGTGTGGTGCTGTCGGATAATGAGCAAGTTAATTCTTATTATTATGGTTATTACGTGTATGTGTGTGAGTGTGTGTGTGTGTGTGAGTGTCTCTTTGTGTGTGGGTAATCCGGGCAAATGTACTTGCTTACACTCACCACTCGCATACTCGTAGGCGTTGTCGAAGTACTCATAAACATGGCCCATCCTCAACAAGTGTTGAGCAATCGAAGCAAATAAACAAACCCCACTTCGTGGAGCACATAAAATGAGTCTATAAAAACAAATAGCGGGGCATGTGGCAGGCAAGTGTCGACCCCCTTTGGATAAACAAACGCCGCCTTCGAGCGCCCCTCAACACATATCGTGTGGCACCTCCCATGCCTTACTTGACTGGGGAGCCACTTGGTCTCTGGTGGCCTGTGCATGCTGCGAATATTTCCACATTTGTTTTTGTTTCTCCAAGATTTTCAAACGCTAAACAAATAAACATAAAAACATCGATGAACAAAATTTGATGATTCTCACTTTCACAACGCACTAAAAATCGTGTTTAGTTATTTATTTTGAAAATAGCTGCTACATTTTTTTAAAAGCCATTTAGAGCGATATCCAATCTAAACAGTATTGATCCTATTTAAATACAATTCTTGAATTTATTTTCCAATAAGATTTAAGATTTAAAATCCCAAAAAGCCTTTTGGTTTTGCAAAAAACAGCCAATCACTTAAAAGCATCTCCGAAAATATAAATATATTTCAAATTTATTTATGTGCAGCACAATTTGTGTTGCTGTTTCTCGCTTCGCTGTGCCCTTTAACCAATCCCATAATTATAAATCAATATAAATTCAATAATGGGCTCTTACAATTATTATCTGTAAATGTAAACTAAACACACTTCAGGCAGCTGAATTGGAAGCACACTCAAATAAAAGAAAGATTTAAACAATTTTCAAGTGATGCCAACTTAATTAAGTCACAAAATTTATGAGCTCCTTCTGGCCTGGCATTGCTAGTGCCACGATGATTATGGGCGCACACTCATACCCATACCCACAATCACACCCATACACACACACACACACACACACTTGGATACTCTCAATATGAAATAGAATTATGCGCGGGAAGCGAGAGCAACTCAATTGACACGCGTCGACCCTCGCCACTTACCCGGAATGTACGACTAAATATCGATGGCATTCGATGGTTTCCCCTCGAAACTCCTCAAAGCTTTGCTCCCAATGAAGCCGTTCACATTCTTCAGCTCATCAAAAAGAAAAAAAAAAGAAAACATTGAATCTGGATGTGTGTGTGTGTGTGTGTTGGGGAAATGACAACGATCGATTTGAACGATTTGTTTTGATATTTTTACGATTATGTGGCATCGTTTGCACAACATAAATAGAACATAAAACTCACATCAGCCATGCCCGGGTCACACTTACAGTTGCCGCCAGGAATGGCGCTGGGGTCGTCTGTCGAGTCGAGTCGAGTCGAGTCTGTCTATCAGCCAACAGGAGAGCTCTGAGTTCTGTGTTCAATTCAATTAATAATTAATAATAATAAATTAGCTGCAAGTCGCGTTCGTTGTGTAGAAATCTCAATGAATGCCTCCACTTTAACGATGTATGAATTGCACTTTGTTTTTTTTTTTTTGGCTTTATCGCAGCAACTTTTAATTGCCCACCGCGCGGCGCCGGATGCATGGATGAAGCACTCCAAGTTGCAAGCGCAGCTCTGCCGAACTGATAGCTGCACTTCATCCTGCTGTTTCGAGTTGTTTGCTGAGTTCCGTTTGCATCATCATAAATCACATGCGCCGCATGCATATGAGTCTAAGAAAAAATGATAGAGCGACAAAAATTGCATTTATGCGCAATTTTCTTTTTTTGTAAATATTTTTTGGTGCGTTGTCCTTGTTGTTTTATGATGCGTTCGCCATGCGTCCTCCTCCCGCATATGCAAACCAGCTCGCTGCATGTGTGCATTTTGCATGTCCTGGCTGTGTCCTCCTGTGCCTCGGAATTTGCCTGCCTGCCTGCCTGCCTGCCAAGGAACGGGTCCTCGCTCAGCGACATATCTGGAGCAAAACATAATTTCGGTCGTTTTTTGTTGTCATATTGTTTTATTTTTGTTTGTTGTTTTTGTTGTCTTGCCTTTTGCCTGGCGAATATTTTGTCTGCTTTTATGATTTATGGCATAGGGCGCAGGATGCTTAGACAGCGGCAAGTGTGGCATGCAACACAGCACAAAACTTAGCATATGAGACACACAAAGATATGAATATTCAGTTCGATACATCAGTGCATATGTTTCCCATTTGCCCTTCTGTGTTTCTCGTCTTTGTTTGAAGTTACAGAAATATGATTTGAATTGACAAATTGATTTTGTGAAGTTTTCCGTCAGTGATTAAAGCAGAATATATATATTAAAAAGGTTTTTATAATATTTGTATTTATCTATTAATAAAACTAAAGATTGCTCCAAAATGTGAACTGCGAATATACGATTCGTAATGATTTGAAATTTATGCTTAAATTAACTTTTAAAATTCTTCGTTGCTTTTAATTTAGCATAAAATTGAATGGCCTTATTTTTGGCAGTATTCATTTTAAAATATATTTGTTTGTGGGCTATTAGAAATTTGTCAAAAGTCACGTGCAGTGTGCGGAGTTCATATTAAAATAGAATATGTATGCTGCAGCTCCGCTCGATAGCGTTTTCCCCTCCGTCGCCACGTGAGAAGATCCATGAAGATGCCACCAGATGTCTGCATCCAAATCTAAATGGTGTCCGTCAGCTATTTGGCATTCACATGTGGGTGCAGCCGGCACTCGTCTAAATACGTATTCGAATTGGATTCGAGCTGCGAGTGGCTGCCATTGATAGATGTGTATGCAACCCACTTTTCTCGCACGCTGCTGTGCCGCGTCCTGTGGCAGGAAGCGTGTGCCTAAGTCTCAGATGCTGTTGCTGCCATTTTGAGCTGCTTACGGCATTTGGGCTGGCTGACTGACTGGCTGGCTGGCGTAACGGCATTCAATTGTGCATGCTGAGTCACCCCCTAGTACCCTCCCCTCCCCTCCCCACAAGCGACGGCAGTTGCTGATAAGGCTGAATCGAGCACAAATCGATTGCTCAAGCGCTGCGTGTGCAACATGATAAATGTGCGTGTTATCCTCCTTTATAGCAGTTGTCAGTTGCAAATGAATACCAACAACAATTCTCGATACACATGCGACACGTCTCGTTAGTGCCGTCAGTCCCAATACCCAATACCCAAATACCCACTATCCCAAATTCCACTCAAATGGAACAGACGCTCAATCGAGCGGGCGATTCGTGATAAAACTCCATATCTAAACTAATCTAATTTAATATCTTAAATTGGATCATGTTTTTCTTGACTGAAATTTAAAGCCAATGAATCATTTAAATTAATGCAAGACTGGCACTAAATTTACTATCAACTCATAATTAACAAAATATATTATAAAATGATGTAATAGATATGAGGGTAGAGAATGAATATACATCCCAAAATTACAAATTACAATCCACCTTTTAAATATTATCTTACTTATATATATCCTTCTTGGAAAACTAAGTTGAGTTGCATCAAAATAATATTTTTAAAGTTTTTAAGATACAAAAATTGTTTGCTTTTAGCAATTCTTTAAAGATATTTTTCCATTTGTACGTTGACATATGGGAATAAATAATGCTATGCGCTTAATAAATATAATAATCAAATATTTTCTGATCAAGCTGAAACACAATTTCATTGCGGCTAATTTTAATACAAGTCTAACCACAATAGAGATTTTCTGGTAGCTTCAATGTGGCACATAGACAGCCGCCGGATGCAGCAGCAGCGATGCACGGCGACCAGTTCATTGAAGCAATAACTGTAACAAAGGCGGTTTTATGAACAGTTCCTCTTTATTAATACAGAAATCACAAAACTTCAGAAATATCAAACCCCTATCGAGGATCATTATGTCAATTTAGGTGATTCCCAAAAACTTGCCGCTGTTTAAATTTGTTTTTTGTCTTTAATGTTTTTAGCTTAACTAAGCGTATTGCGTTGGCGCTGATTTAGATGAGTGTTGCAAGGATTGGAAGCACACTAAACTTGCAGCATCAATATTGCGATTAGGTAATATAAACATTTTTTTTTAGCAAAATGGTAACAGATTTTCCAAGTTTTACAGAGCTGACTTTATTAACTTAAAAACTTCTGCGTCATTCAACCATCATTAACAAACTTAACTCTTGATCCAATGTAAAATTAAATATATTTAAAGCATTAATTAATTAATAATAATTATGAATTACTTCAGAAAACATGCAGGTTTGTTCACAGTTAAAAATTCTTCAAGTTGAGGAGTTGTTGTACTTGCGATAATTAGGCGAAATAAATATTATATTGCAATAGATAAATACAGAAATAGTTTTATGTTTTAACAGCTATGGAATTGTATACAAAATATGATTTGGCCACCAGAGTTTTTCTATAACATGGTCGGTTCTATAGAGAAACTGTAGTGTTGACTCCTACGAAAACCCTTTTTTTCTGCCAAATAATCACACACACACACACGGAAACGAAATAAATCGAGAGCGAAATGAATGGCCACAAAAGGATGAATGGTCAGTTTGAAGGCAAGGCATAAAAAACAATGACAACAATAACAATAACAACAACAACAACAACAACAGCAAAAGCAAACCGACAACAACAACAACATCAACTTCAACTGGCAACTTACGAAAAGCAAAAATATTGAAACGAAAAATACAACTGACAAAATTTTATTTCGTTTTATTTGCAAAGCGGAGCACTCCATAAATTTTCGGACGCTCAATATTGTTTCAGATCATAAATCATGGCTGCATTTGCGTACGGACGTACATTTCAAACACACACATACACACACATGTATATATACATGCACTCTTGGCTAGTGGCAACTCGGGGACTCCGCTTTGCATCTGCATTGGCACAGACACCGACAGAAACGTAGCTTGTATCTGACATTGGGCTGCAGTTGCAGATGCAGCGCAACGAACAACCAACAACACCAACAACACCAACAACAACAACAATAACAACAACAACAACAATAGCAACATGCACTCATAGTGCATTTGTATAAACTCAATGCCGCTGCACTTGTGCGCCGGCACACTCGCATTCACATTCACATTCGTATTCACATTCGCATTCACATCAGCATCACAAACCGGCAGCATCCCTTTTGGCCCGACAAAAAACCAAATACAAAGAGAAAAGAGGGGGAAAAAATGGGAAAGAGGAAAACCCATCCACACGGAATTGCGTTGGCGGCATGCAAATGCAAAATGAAGGCAGCTCACCAGTTAAAGGATGGGGGGGCGGATGGGAGCTGGGGCTGGGGGCTGGTAGGCTGTGGCGGCCAAGTGAAGTGGTCTGCAAATGCACATTAACGCAAATTCCGTAAGTGAAGTATGTTGCATTTGCCGCACGTAAATTTAAAAAGCGCGGCACAATAACAAAACATTTGCTCGCTTATTTACAAATACAGATGCAGTTTGCAACTACAAATACAGTTACAGTTACAGCTGCGGCTGGATTTGGCGGAGTCGCCGCCGACACTGGAGCTGGAGTGGAATTGAAGCAGTCACGGGCAGAGCGGCTCTCCGGTCCGAACCCGGGCTGCTGAACCGGCCATTGCCTGGCTACAGCTGGCAGCTGCATAGGCATTCGCATTTCCACTCGCACTCACATATTTGAGATACATAAATCTTGCGGATGAGCGTGCGGCCCGAGGTGGACGGCCCGCAGTGGGGTTGCCACGGCACTCGGCTTGCCATTGGGGGTCAGCACTAGCAGCAGCAGCAGCTGTGGTTCATTCTTGGCGTGGGCAAAATATTGGAAATTGTTTGGCTACTGGTGCGAGCAGGCCAGCAATGGACAAATTACTGGGTGTTCCTTTGGAAGACGGACTAAAGTTTAACAAAGCCAAGAACTAAATTTCAGTCAATAATTGCAAATTTGCCGGTTAAAATATGCTAAATCCAAAAAAAGTTTTTATTTTCATATGTTGCATTTTCTAACGACAATCTTTGACAGTTTGCAATAATTTTATTTTAATATTGAAAATCTTTTAATGCAGCTTAAACTTTAATGAAAAGATTTTTAATCAGACAGATCGGAACGTTAATAATCAGTTCAAATTTTTTTATACTTTTATTGTATTCTTTGTCTATATTTCAACTACAAGCTTTGTTAAGTCCACAATTTTTTTTTATCAAAATATGTGAATATTAAAACTAGTTAAGTGGCATAAAATGTAAATATTACATTTTCCAGCAGTTTCCAATAATATATTTAAATTATTTGTAATCTTTTAATACAATAAAAATATTTTTATTAAATAAATAATACAATCTTTATGTAGCCAGCAGTTTCCAATAATTTTTTTTAAATTATTTATAATCTTTTAATGTAATAAAAAAATTTTTAGTCAGACAGATCAAAAAGTGTATTTTCTGAACAGTTATAATATTTTATATACTGTTTTTAATTTTTTTTTAAAGATAGTTCAAAAAGTGTATTTTCTGAACAATTCTTAAATTTGAAGTACAGTTTTTGTATTTATTGTCTATTTGACAGTCCAAAAACTGTTTTTAATTATTTTATTTGAATAGTGTATAACTAAAAGATTTTCCAGCTCTGTATATAATGTATCCATATATTTACTTCAATTTCTATATGGCTGTCGTGCCGAATTCGCTAGTCAAATATTTTTACCCATTACCCAATGGGGAATTTGCCGCAAGCGATTCTTTACCTTTAACCGACTACAGATGGCGCTTTAACACGATGGCAATCCATCTGCGGCACTAATAAAAGATTTCGCTAAATTGATACTGTCGATGGAGTAATTAAACTGCAATTTTTATGAGACATGTCGGACAGAGGCCGCTGCTATCACAGATCGAATAAATTATATTCGTCGGCTATTCGAACGGTTCTCGCACTGCATGCAACACACACACACACACACAAACACACACATATATATATTTTCAGTTTGTCTGTCCTGTGTGTGTGTGTGAGCAGGGGGGGCTGGAGAGTACGGGTTGTTCGTATGCATTGTTGGCCATATCGTATCCACGGTAAATTTTCCGACGCAGTTTTGCCAAACTGAATCCGACTGCGAGTCCGGCGCTGCCTGCCACCTTTCGCTTACGTTTGGCTTTTGGCACGCAGCATAAATGTTGGCCAAAAGCTGTGCTCCGAAAGTTTTGCACCCGTTTGATGGCATTTTAATTTGAAACCATTGCTTTCATATTGGAATCGCCCGCACATTTGGCACCCTCTTGATTGCCAGCTAATGATTGTCGCCTCCGATTTGATGTCGCTTCCAGTTACCCCGATCCCTGCCCCGACGACCGACGACCGACGACTTGAGCTGAAAGTGTGGCTGGCACACATTCAAATGATTTCAATGCAAATGGCAAACGGCACTAAATAGTAATAAAAAAAAGAGCAAAAAAAGATATACTCCAGCCATGAAGTTGTTAATTTTTATGACGTCATTACTCGCCTCGTAAAATCCGCTCAACAGTTGGTCGTCTGCCACACAGAGCCACAGCAACAGGCGCTGAAAACGGAGCTTCAGTTGAGGCAGGAACTGGAACTGGAACCGAGATTGTGACTGTGACTATGACTGGGTTTGGGTTTGAAATCTCGACAAGTCAACTCGAAAGTTGTGAGCTTTATTTGCAACCGGAATTTTTATTGTTATTGCGCCATTTATGTCTTTTACGAGGTTCGTCTGGTTTTCAGTTAACTTCTAATTTGGGTTCACTGTTTTTTTTTCCCTTGGCTGTGCTCGCTCATTTGTCACGATGAGTATGTGAATCAAAGTCATTCTTGCATTTGTTTGATATTTGAACAAACGACATTAAATTAAGGTTATACAAGTCAACCTGGATTCGAGAAGAGGTGTGAAAATGCTGAAAACCCACCTTGTTTTATTGGGTATTCAAACAATAGAACTATTACTCAACATCAAGTAAACACTCCTAATTGGTTTTATGTGTTCAAGATCTAAGTGTATAGAAATCTAGAATTTGTATTATATTTATTGACGTTCTATTTGATGATATTTAGAAGAAAATCAATTGCATTGAAATGTTTTTAGTTATACAGTAGTAAAAAGATTACTTTCTGAAGGTAAGCTTCATATTAAAATTGTTTGTATCTAGACTGTTTTACATAGCCTGGTTTACTTTTACTTCGTGAGGGTTGTCTTTGTCGATAGATTGAATTTCTGGTAATTTAAAGTGCTTAAATTAGATGATTGTAGAAGAGGTAAAATGGAGGTGGAGCTGTCATTCAATCTTCCAATTTGCCACACACCCACTAGGTAAAACATTTATGCGCCATGTTCTACTTATATTTTTATGGCCGCTCCTTGCAACTCAAAACCACAAACACTCAAGCACACACACACACACATACACATATAAACACACGTGATGGGGTCCATAGACTCAGATGTTCACCTCGACACCCTCCAAAACTGAACGAGAAGCATATTTAAAACATGGATTCTTAATTAGTAGCAAATGTATCCCATTTGTTTTTTTTTTTTTGCTTGTGCTCCTGTTCTTTTCTACACGTTGATAACGCGATTCACGTACACATGTATCCACAGAGGAATAACCAAACTACGGGCTACGAGCTAGTTAACACCCCCCCTCTGGATATCGAGTGGCAGCCGCCCCCCACTTACCACCACGCCCAGGCACCAAATTAGTCGAGGGACAGAAGCTGGCTGAGCTTCTGCCTGCTCCTTTCCAGCTTTTGAGCGTGTCCCCATTCGCCGTAGCTGTGCGACTCTGTCGTCGTCAGTGCGTCTCATAATGCGCGCTAATTAATCCTGCAAGGATCGGATTTTCCCGACGTAATTATATTTACAGCCGCCATGCGAGCTAAACAGCAACAACAACAGCAGCAGCAACACGGTGGCACGCAGGGCTCAACAATCGTGTTGTGGGGCATGGGAGCTGGGGGGAGTGGGGCATTTTTATGATGTACAGCAGCGCTTTATACTTGGGGCAGGATGCCACACCCAATGGCAACAGCCTGGCAGCACCGGTTGCTGTCGTGCCACAGAGCCACATGCGAGTTGGGCGCTCTTCGTGAAAGGATATACAAGAATATTAAATTAATTTTTAAGTGCGTGCAGAAGACGCTGGCAACTCTGGCAACTCTGACAACGCAGGCACCGAAGACATACAAAGCAGCAAAAAAAAATATTAATGCGCTTTTCTTGCTTGCGTCTATTGTCTGGTGGCAGCGAAAACTTTGAACATATTTCAGTACACGATTACAGGGTGATTCCAGTCAGACAGCTGCAAAAATCACATATACAAATTAATGTAAGCATTATCTATATGCAACTCATTTAAAATAAATATTTTTATTTACAATAAGTAAAATGACAAGATACTAAATCTGTCAGTCAATCAAAATACTACAATTGTATGTTGTATTTAACTAATTTGATAGTTATTTTAAAGCTCCAAAATATGGCATTTTGTTAGAAGTCTAATAAATCTGATTATATTATCAATTAATTGTTAAGTTTTTATGGTTAAACAATCAATTTATATATATATTTATATTATTTATTTAAATTCAGATTTCTTAAATTCTTCTTAAATAATATTTATCTATCGCATAGATTTGCCTTATTATCATTACTATTTAATGACAGTCAATTTAAATATATATTTATTTTATTTATTTAAATTCAGATTTCTTAAATATAAATAACATTTATCTATCGCATAGATTTGCCTTATTATCATTACTATTTAATGACAGTCAATTTAAATATATATTTATTTTATTTATATTAATTCAGATTTCTTAAACATAAATATTATCTATCTATCGCATACATTTTCCTTATTAGCATTACTATTTAATGATTCAATTATCCCTGTAAATTGACATCATAACCCTGTATTATTATAAAGTTTTTGTCTCACAGATTTTTGCGATGATTCTTATTCGTTTTGGTCGCGTATATAAATAATGAGTACATTTTGTTTACTTAAGTTTGTTATTTCTCTTCTTCCTTTTTTTAGCTGCTGCTTTATTGCTTTCCACGCGGGTGGCTAACTGGCAACTGCCAACTGGCAACTGCCAACTGACAAACTGGTTGGAGTTGTTAGCTACTTGTGATGTTCTTCCTTCGCAGATCCGCCGATATGTTGGCAAATTAGTTTCAGCAGTTGCCCAAATCCATGATTTAGTTGCTTTCTTTTTTTTTTTTTTCTTAGTGGGCAGCAGCATAATGAATTCATTCTACTCTTGTCTAGATATCAGCGTGCGATGATTAAGTCAGCGACTTTCGGACTAACCCTCTTAGTATCCCAGTATACAATGCAAAGTTAAGTGATTACTTTTTGCTTGGCAGATTCAAAGTCCTGGCGAAAAGTTCTGCTCGTAAATTTATTAAGCAAAAACTTGGTAAACTTTCGACGGACAGCAGTGCATACGCAAGTTTTGTAATTGTATTCATTCAATGAAGTCGACTCGACTCCGAGTTGGCCACTATTTTATGCATTATTCATGAGTCCATTCAGCTGAGCTTGGCTAAATTGGTAACCCACCGAATAGTCCATAATATGGGATGTAAACTTATTATATTTAAAAAGAAACTCTTCGATCATCTATTTTTGTAAATTAGATCAGATAACTTTGAACAAAACTAATTTAGTGAGCTGTCAACAACTTGACAATAAAAGCAGAACAGTTTCCTAGTTTTGTTTTTAGCTGCATAATCTAGATATGAAATCATCGAATAGTGGAAAAAATAAAAACATCTTAAATTAACTATAATTTGTATATAATCATAGTAATTTCATACATTCCTTCGTATTGATGAAAATTCTCTATATAACTTTTAACCTGTTTAGAATTTGCAGACTTCCTGTTGTAAGCTCTTTGACCCGCTCTTGAAACCTGCTGGCCTTTAGGCCATGGTTATGGCCACGTAAGCAGATCTCGGATTTGCCATCGAAGTGTTGAATAAGTTGTTTAGCATTTAACGAGCTATAAATGGTGCGATATTCGCAGTTGTTGGCTTGCAACAGCCACTGCATGCAACTGGCAAAATTACGTGGAACATGGAGCAACTCTGAGGTTGGCTGGCAGATGGCAGAAGCATCCATGAGATACGCACCAAGAGAAAAACGAAGTGGAAGTCAAAGTCGAAGTCGAAGATGGGCAATGGCATAAAACACACCTTCGCCATAAAGCCGCATTGAATGGATTTATAACTGAGTGCGAACAGGGAGCAAAGCCTTAGGGGCGGTGGTGCTGGTGGTTCTGGTTGTGGTTGAGGTTGTGGTTGTGGTGGTGCCGCTGATAATGATAATGTGCTCGTCGTCAGTGTCAGCGTCATCGGCGATGCACTGAATGCATCGATAGGATAAGCTGCCTGTGTCGGTGGTTTTCCAGTGAGCTCAAAGTGCCGCCATTATTACAGTGGGAAACGACTCTGCCGCAGTTAGAGTCCACTCGAAGAGGAGAGCAAATGCAGCAACAGCAACAGCAACAACAACAGCAATAACAACAACAGCTGCACTGGCAATGGCAAAGACTTTTTGGCTGCGATTCAAGCATTTGGATGCATAAATCAAACATTTATATGCGGCACAGCAACGGCGTCGCCTCGACTCACATGTGGAGCGCATGAAGGGGCAGGCACTCGAATGTGATTACGCAGCGAGAGATTGCAGGCACGCTGCTTAGCTCGGCAAATGTAGATGCAGATGGAGATGGCGATGGCGATGGAGATGGAGACGAGACTCGCACAGTCGTCACACACATAAGCAGACAGCGTACTTAGAGTCCCTTCATCCCTTCATTCCTCGCCCTGCCATCGATCTCTGAGTCATGAACTAGAGAGAGTCTGGGCACTGGAGCTTCAAAGGCGTCTCCGACGCGGCATGAACGCTGGAAATGAAGACGATTACTGCGACTGCAATGATGGATATTATTCCTAAGGCGAAAAGTCTTTGCCCAGCGGTGCTTTGCGACACCAAAGCGATTTGCGCAGTGATTGATTGCTTCATTGCGGCACAACACGCTGTCCAGGATTTGGCAAGGATTTCTCTCGAGTTGCCAGTTGCAAGAACGCGACATAAATACTACTTACTCAGAGCTACACAACATTGCGTGCAAATGGAAAAGTTTATATGAATAATTCAGAATTTTGTACAACTTCAACTTCTTATTGAAATGGCAGTTTGGAGTATATTAAAAGATTATCACACTAGTATCTTAATCAGAAAAGAATTTAATCACTTTATAAAACAACTCAAACTAGCTCAAGATAAAATATCCTTGGCACAACTTTGAAATGTATAATATGCTTGTCGATTTTAACTTTTTAGGAGCACTTATTGATTAAATAAAATATGCTTAATATGCTTATGGATTTAGAGAACTTATATTTAAATTTTTTCTAAGAAATGCGTATTTATACAGACGCTAAAACCAGCTCGACTATTCACTCTGAGCAGGAATATAATTTACCCAATCATATTTGTAAAAATTCCGATTCCGATTCCTTTTAATCTTGATTAAAAATTCACATATAGTTGGAAACGCAACTCTGATTCGATTATTATGTTGAAATTACACTTCTAAATGTGGTACCAGAGACCCTTTAAAAACTGTGTCAAACTGGTTCGAAATCAATCAATTTCATGGCTTTTGTATATATATATACAAATGGATCACCCTGGAAGCAAGACGTTTGTTGCGGGAAGTGTTAATAATTCGAATGTACCTGTGGCTAGGCCATGCAGCACCCAATCTAGCATCGCAGTAGCAGCAAAGACTGGCAAATGGTCGCCGTAGAGACCAATGTCTAGGAGGCAGCTGATACTTTCGTCAATAATTAAAACGTCAACTGTTTTCACATCATGATGGACGCTGATAATTCAAGAACATTTTCCAGAAGCGCAAGAAGTCATCGTAAAAGATTTCACTAGAATCAACTGCGTAAGTCGATGCTAATCAAGAATGATCCAATGGCCATAATCGAGGTGATGGGCATAACATTTGCACGATTACATAATAGCAAAAATAACACAGTGCGGATTCCAACGAGCCTAAAAGCACGGATACTCAAACGGAGGATAATGCTGATCTTGGTCTCGTTTGCCATTTACAAGCTTTTCGCCGTATGGCAGCGAGGGGGTTCAGTTTTGCCCGAAAAACATACATCGGTTATAAATGCATCTGCCGATCAAATTCACCAGTTGCTGCGCCAGGCTGATTCAGTATACACAGTGCTGCCACTGAGCCGGGAGACAATGCATCCAGCCACATTGCTTAGCGTTGTACCCCCAGGACTTATGGCACAGTCGGTAAGAAGCAAAAGGCAATGCAACGCTTGGGCTTCATGGAGACGATCTGGAATAAGTATCAAAAACATTATTATTAAATTATTAAATAACAATAATAAATAATAATCAAAAACATATACCTATTCGTAATGTGGCTGTGATGCTTGCAATACTTTGTTCAACACAAACTTCGTCCACGTGGAATATTATTGCAAATGTAGAGAATTGAATTCTTGTTTGACACTAACATGTCAAATAATACTTTACACTATTTAGTTTTTGTTGGCTTACCCTTTACACTTTAATTTATAATTATATATTTAATTAAGAACTTATAGATATGAGTATCTTATCATAGTTGGGACCTTTATATAATACAACTTTTAAAGTTGCAAAAGCTATTATTCATTGATTATCTTGCTGAAAATATACAAAAAAAAAATATGTGGTTTAACTATTTTCAATACTTATTTGTAAGTAAATGTCAATTAAAATATTACAATAAATCAGCATTTAAAGAAATATTCAAATAAAATATTACTCAGACAAATTTACGCACAGCTTACATTTTGGAGAACTTATTTACCATAAAATAAACTCTGAGTAGAAATTTACATCCTTAAAAAACAATATTCATAAACAAAGTTTCATTAACTGTGAATCCAGAAAGAGGGCGATCCAAATGCGGACGGCAATGTTTTTGTTATGTGACCTGAAATATTGTTTCCATTAAAATAGTTGGCCTTTTATTGGCGGCCACAGAGGCAGAAGGCTGGAGGCAGGAGGCTGGAGGCAGAAGGCTGAAGGCTGGAGGCAGGAGCAAGAGAAAAGCCCTGTGGAGTGAAAATTCTATGTTGAAAGTTGTGGCTGCACACTTCAAAATACTACTTGGGCCATTTACATCTTGTTGCCAGCCATGGTGTCTATGCAGCAGTATTGAAATGAGGGCAAAACTTATAATTTGGATGCGTTCCAATGGATTCTCGAAAACTTTTGTTGCGCCGCTCAGCCCAGTCTGAAGCCACAAAATAATCTGTGTGTGTATAGAAGCACTAAGCGAACAATACATTTGACATATTGTCTGCTTAGTGCTGTTAGCTAAACAACATCTCAATTGAATATAAACATTAACCACGTAGTTGCAATCTTTAAGCCGTCTTTGGAATCTGCTTCCCGTGCAACAACTAAGCTCCAAGCAGAGAATACATAGAGGCGTCAAGTCGACTAAGAACCTGCTGCATATTTTGGTGTCTATTGTCTGCTTAGTGATCTAAGTGACTCGTCTGGGAGTCTGTGTGTCTGTGTGTCTGCCTATATGCTACACCCTTCTGGCCCAACCCACAGGCCTCAGTCAGAAGTAGTTGACGTGCGCGGAAATGGGGGGGAATCAAAGCGCAAAATAAATGCGCAAAAATTATATGGCAAATACAGATATTTTTTTGTTATTTTTTCCGTATATATTTTTTACTTGTTTGTTTTTTTCTTTTTTTTGGCTAGCTGAAATTTATTTTTTACTTAAAACTTTCTGTAGTGAGCAATGAAAAATGGCAAAACAAACTTTCCAGCTTTCAGCAGCACAAATGCCAACAGAACTAAGCAGCAAACTGAATTTGTTTTTGTTGAAAAGTATCGAATTGATTTCAGTTGAGGAAGTTTCGAATTTTCGAATGCAAACGGCTAATTTATGCGAAAGTTCCGCCCTTTCTGCTTATTTTCCCCAGTTCGAGGTATAATTTATTTACTTTCCTTTAATGGAGGCACAAAAAGAATAACAAACAAGAACACAAAACTAGAAATATTTTATACTCGTTTTTCTAAAGGACCACACTATGCAAGAGAAAAAAATCACAAGCTGATAAAAAAAATAAAATAAAAAAAATATATGTACTTTAGTTGGGGCCTTTGGCACGAAAAAAATATTCAAAGCACATTTTTTAATAACCTTAAAAAAAAGGGTGAAATCGAATTGTTTGTATTGTGTAAATTTTAAATTATCAGATAGCTAATCAAATTTAGATATTATAATTACTATCTATGGTTACAAAATTCAAATACCAGAAAAACATCAGTCTAATATATTTTACTTGTTTTAATAATTTAGTAATAATTTGTTGTTATATTTTGGCATATTTAGATTTATGTGTATAAATGCTGTTTAAATAAAAAAAGAATAGCTAAATCCAGTGCTTGTCTATTTGCATAATCCTTTAAAAATGGTATACTAAGCTGATATAAGTATAATTTATATATTTGCAAAATTTATTGGTTTGGAAATCAAATTATTTGCCAAACTTGAGTCAACAGCAGAACGACGCCACAAATATTATTCATTTGGCCGAACAGAAGCCAGAAAAAAGCCAGACCGTAGAGATCAAGTGAGCTGAACTGCAAAAAACATACGACAATATTTTAATAGTTTAACGCAAAACAATAAATAAAATAAAATCAATTGCCGGGAGGTGGGGCAGAAGAAATGGGGAGTTGGCCATAAACGCACTGCCAGCTCGCTGCTTGGGTTGCTGAAAACAAAAGCCGAATAACCAAAATCGCAAATAATTCGACATGTTATATGACAACAAAAACAATAGCTTGCATGCAACAGCAGCAACAACAACAACAAAAATAACAACAGCAACAGCAATACCAATAGCAACAACAACAATTACAACAACAATTTCTGTAGTTGTACTACTACCAATAAAATCGTTTGTTTCCGGCTGCTGGCTATCAAAGCTACTGGAATTTATTTGCGCTGGAACAACAAACACAGAAACAGAAACAGCAACTGCAACTGCAAATCGCAAAACCAAAGTGCAAACATAGTTGTTGTTTGTACTGCTGCTGTTGTTGTTTGTTGTTTGTTGTTGTTGTTTGTTATTGTTGTTGTTGTTGTTTTTGTTGATGTTGTCTCTCGATGCTGCTTGACTATTTGCTAAAGTCATTGCGGTGTTTTGCCCCTCCTCGTCCATGCCACACACAAATTGCCCCCCGAGTCATCATGGGTCCCCATGGGCATGCGGCAGACTTTGCACAATGCCAACGACAGCAACACCAATAATAACAACAACAACAACAGCAACAAGAACAACAACAACAACAGCAGCCACCACAGTTACAAGCAACAACAACAATTTTAGTAATAATATTCACATTTATGGATTTGTAAGTGGTTCCGCATGACTAACCCCACATCCTCCTTAGATCTCTCTCTCTCTCTCAATTCCTCTCTCTCTCTCTCTCTGTCCTTTCAGCCTTCTTTGAGCTGGCAAATGCAGCAGCAGCTTTGCTTTGTTTGTTTAGGGCATTAAAGTTTCAATAAGGTTGGCTCTAATTTGGCTCTGCATTTTTGAATTATCATTGTTGTTGTTGTTGTTGTTGTTGTGTTTCTGGGCATACTCCACAAAGTCCACTGGGTCAGTTTGGGTTTACAATTTATAAGTTACTTATGGCTGAATGCACTACTCCAATCGGAGATTTCTTGCTGCTGATATAAGCGAATAACTGATTTGCAATAGTCTTTAGTTTATTTCTATCTATATTCTAGCCTAGCAGTTTAAAATTATGTACATTAGAGATTTATTTATTTATGTTGACACATTTAAAAAATAAATTAAAAATACAAACTGTATAAATCCAAATAAAATATATAATTAAACATAAAATTAAAATTTAAATATAATTAAATGCAACCCATAAAATGTTAAGTTTAGTTTGAATATATTCGGAACATTCAGAAAAGAAAATCCAATCAGATCAGTAGATAAATATCTACAAGAAGTGAAATAACTTTTCAGCACTATATTATTAAGCGGGAGATAATAATAAATTTTTAAAAAATATTTATAAAGCAATTATATGCCATAATAAATGCATTCGAATATATTCCTCATAATTAAATAATTAAAAATTACCATAGTTTAATTGCATGGAGAACAGAGTTGTCACCACAGACGGACGGAAAGTCAGTTTTCCAGAATTTATGTGGCAAAATAATGAATTCTGTCAGCGGCAGTCGCAGCAACAAAAATTGACAGGTTATAAATAAATGCGAGAAGAGTGAAAAATGCAGGGGGAGGGAAATGGAATCGCTTTTCGATTATGTTAATTTAATTTCCATTGCTCAAGCGACATGAGTGGAACACATGCCGGCAATATGTCCAATGGAGCGTCGGGAATAAATCCAAATCATGCGATCCAATGATCACATTGTGCCGCAACTTGAGTTATGGCGTCGAGCAAATACACACAAGCACACACTAACACACACACACACACATACTAATACACGCAGCTTGACAGAGCGACAACATCGATGGCTGACGGCAAATAAACTGCAGAACAAATGAACACAGTAAACTAAATCAAACAAACATCATTTTGATTAAATTTTAAGAAATTCTTTGATTTTCATATGCTTTATAATATGTTAATTTGTATTACATTTAATAAAATTCTATAATTTATATATAAAATATATAAAGCGTATATTTTTCGCCTCTGTCTGCTGAAATAAATATCGAGCATTTTTTACGGATCGCGACTTGCGGCGAGACACAACATATTTTTGTACTTTTGTATTTTTGTCTCCGATTTGAATTACATACAAAATGTGTGCGATTTCTTTGGTGCGTCTTGCAATTTTGAACGCTATTTGTTTTTATGCGCCGTGGATTTTTTCTTCCAAGTGAAATACGTTTTAATTTATGTGCCTTCTGCGTACATTATAAACTTGTATATTTTACAAGTACTTGGCAGACAACACGAGGATATGTTGCATGACATTATGTGAATTAAGAATGTTCTCAAAGAGAGACACAGAGACGGAATTTGTTAGAGTATCTGTTCGATAATATCTGGACTCTGAGATACCCTGTACAAACCCAAAGCATTTGTTTTTAGAATACAAATATAATACTTGAAAATGGAACATTTCGAATTGTGCTGTTTATTCTTATTAGTTTTGTTAATAAAAACAGTTTATGATAATGAATAAGACAAGGAAGATTGTCACTTTGCCATTGGAAAGAATATTGCATTTCTATTCGAAATTAAAGTAATGAAAGACAACGTTTTTCAGTGCATTGATATTCAGCCGGAGAAGGTAAAACATATTTTACGTTCGAGAATTAATTCAATAAGAACTCACAAAAATTAAATGTTGTAATATCTTTATATTCATTCTATAAAGATCATGAATATGAATGTGAAAAAAATACCTCTGCTTAAAATACATCGAACTAAGTAGTTAAGTTTTAGTCATTAATACCACTTGATAAACTCAATAAAATTAAATAAAATATACATTCTATGAATCAATCAATCGCAGACAAGTGTTAATTAATGCCGTTCACGGCCGATGGAAATGTGAGTCTTTGACCAAAATAATGGCACTTGAGCTGGAGACCAATCTGGAACCGGAGCTAATGTTACCCTGCCGTGAATGTTGCCCTCCGCCATAAATTGCCAAAGAAATCGAAAGGAAACCGTGAACATCGTAAACAACATTTGCAGTTTTTCCCTTTGTTGTTTTTCCTTTTTTCTCTGTTGTTGTTGTTGTTGTTGTTGCTTTGCTGTTTGGCAATTTGTAATTTTCCGTATTTCATTCGCATACACTTCATTAACATCCCCATACTGGCTTTCCACTAGCTGCCTTTGGAAGACGGAGTTTGGTTTCGACGCGCTTCAATGGCTGCTAACCAGGCGACTGTCGGGGTGAGATGTGGTGGGCGGTAAGAGGTGGGTGGGATGCATCATTAGACTCGTTGAGCATAGTCGTGCCTTGAAATTTACGTCCTTTTTGGCGAAGACCTTCTCTAATTTCTTCAAGGATCCTGCCAGCCACATATATGCTCGCTTCCCAGTGCCAAGGGGAGAAAGCCGACAACGACAAAGATGAGGACGACGACGACGACGAAGGCTTTCGCATCAGCGACAACGGCAAAAAAAGTCCTTGGCCAATGACAGGCAAAGCCGCAGCAGCAGGAGCAAACAGAAGCCAGGACCCGGGAACCGGGAGCTGGGCCGGGTTTCAGGCGCAGGCTGAGACAGGAAAATGTTTTTTCACGATAAAAATGATGGATGAGATCATAAATAACGTTGGAGTGCGCCCAAACAGAGGGTTTCCAGTGCTTGTTTATTTCGATATAAATGAAATTCTTCTTTTTCCGCATTTTCTGCTGCTTATTTTCGCCGGCTAGCGAACAAATAAAAACTTTCTGACCCCCCCCCAACAATTTGGCAAGAAATACTCTCACACACACATAGACACATATTCTCAAAGCTTATAGCCCCAACTAGCCAATGCAAATGCCGAACACTCAATGCTCTAACCCTGGTTATCCAAACATTCTGCCCACATTCAATGGCCATTATTCTTGGTGGGGGGGTCACCGCTTTTGGGCGGCATTTTGTAATCACAGTTCCAGTTCACATTGTATATGGTAGATGTTTCCCGTCATAAATATCGAAAATTATTATTAATGTGCCTTGATGTTTTTTTAGGCTGCCAGTCAGCAAGCCGAAACATCGTTGACTGAGTTTTTCTCAATTTACTTTGCACAATGGAATGCAAATTGTTAATCAAATTTAATTTTTATACAAATTAAAAATAAATTTGGCTTTTTTCTTTATTTCTTTACAGTGTTTTATTTCCTTTTTTTATTAGTTAATTTTTTTACAAATCTTACTTTTACGTTTAATTTTTTTTTAATATGACATTTTAAATCTTTTCAAGCTGACTAAATACAAATAATTTATAAATCCTATAATGCTCCCTGACTTTATTCCCTAAAATTAAGCGTTGACAATTATTATAAAGTAATTTTAATAACAATTGCAAAATAAAATATCTCTGCTTATTAATTTATTTTTTTTTGCATTTAATTGAATTTTTACCCATTGTGCGGCACATTTTGAAGGACAAACTTGAGCCACAGAAACTCCTGTAAATTGTATGAAAGTGAAAGCTGTGTCAAGATGTTGTGTGTGCGTGTTTGTGTGTGTGTGTGTGTGTGTGTTTGGGTGTGTGTGCTGGTGCGCTTTAATGATATCCTTATAGCCTGCCAAATTTATGGCAAAGCCGCATAAATTTAGATGCTTTTTTTCACGCTTTCACTACAAGGCGAACCTTATCGTATTTTTATTTTAATGGATTTTTTATCTGCCGCTGCTGCTGATGACGTTGCCAGCTAACAGCACATCAAGCAAAGGACACTCGCTCCAAGAAGAGAGAGGGGAGAGCGAGAGAGAGGGGACGGCAAGAAACCGCACTGGCCAAATAGCTGGGCACATTTCTCATTTTGTTTAACTGTAACTTGATGCAGGGAAATGGGATTTAATAAGCCAACATTTATTTTAGACATTATTGATGGCGGCTTATTTATCGCGCCGCTGCCCCTCACCCGGCACACTCCCTCCCGCCCCATTGTTCATCTAGTGGCTCCATTAATGCGACACACTGTGTTTGCATGCTCCCCCATCTACTTTGCTGCCCTGCAGCACTCCTTATGCGGCAAAACTCAAAAGGATTAAGTCGCACACTCGCACACACACTGGCACACACACACACATAGAGCGAGACAAAGGCGCACCCAAAAAGATTCACAGCCACCGCACAATGCAAAAGCTTCTCGACATGTTTCGTCTCTGCTGCCCCTGCTGATCCCGTCGCCTCTAACTCTTGCCTCTGCCCCTGCCCCTGCCCCTTCGCTTGCTGCTTTTGCCTTTCCTCATGTTGTCCAACTATAATTCAAAATGCAAGTCACAACCGTGCGTGTGTGTGTGTGTGTGTTTGCGTGTGTTGGCAAATCCTTGCAGCCATGTTGGCGTCAGAGTGCTCCTCTCGTGCCGCCAGCTCCTCGGCTTCTACACACTCTATTCGTGGACGCTGGCTGTGGGCCCTCGGTTGCCTTAGCTTTAGGATTTGCTGCCGCCGCGGCTGCTGCAATTGCCGCATGTAAATTCTTAAAGTAGTACTTAGCGCTATTATTTATTATATTCCAACAGTTTCAACACCTCTCAACAAGTAACCAGCCAGTGTCAATGGGATGCGGGGCGGGGGTGGCGGTGTTAGCATCTTTTGCTCCTGCCACTGCCCCTGTCCCTGCTCCTGCTGCACTTTGCTATTGTTGCGCTCTGTTTGCATTGTTGTTAGATTCTCCAGCAACTGTGGTTGTTGTTGCAGTTGTTGTTGTTGTAGTTGCAGTTGTTGCTCTTGGTGTTGCTGCAGCAGTCCTCGGCGATGTTGTGCAGAAATTTATGAATATTGCATGGTAATAAAGCGAAGGATTTCATTACGACTGCGTATGCAACTGGCTGCAGTCTCTATGTGTATGTGAATCTCTGTGTGTGTGTGTGTGTGCCTGCATGTGTGTGTTGGTGTGTGTATTATGTGCTTACGTGTTTTTCGTTTTTGCCATTGGCTAAATGATTTGAGTGCCTTTAATCTCAGTCGTGTTTGTGCAACCTCCAAAGAGGTCAAATTGTTGCACAAATATAGTTGCCAATATTATTTATTCATGATTCTGTTTTTAAGCTTTCGCACTGTGTTTTTCCCTCGCAGATAAAATTACTCAATTAAATTATCTACAATTCGGAATACATGTAATATTTTCTGCATATATTTATTAATTGTTTGTTGACCTATTTTGTAAAATGTTGTAGTATTATTGAATACAATTATTTAAGTTTCTTAATATATTTAAAAATTTCTGTTTTAAATATATGAATAAATATATGGCCAGCTGAGTATTTTCAACAAATCTCTGTAAGCTTTTCTAGCTTTTAAATATATATTAATAGAGCACTGCATTTAATTTATTTTTAAGCATTATTATATTATTATTCGTCATCCTGTGATTCTCTCAATTTTTTACAAATTATATTTAACACAATTTATTATAAGAATAAGGTAAAAATAAGCGATTGTATATAAATGTTTTTAATCACATATATTTACTTACATTAAAACTGCTCTTATGTTTCTTGTTTTAGCTTAAACAGCATTTTTAGACTCTAGATTAAAGTCCAAATTTAATTGATAAATCGTACAATGTAAAATCGAAAAGAATTTCAGGTTTCAAAGGCTGCAGCATAATAATTTGGTTTAGTTCTTTTAATAGAACCAACTTGAATGACATAAAGCATCTATTTTAAAACAACAGGGAACACAAATGAGCAGATCCCAAAGACAACGGGCCGCTCAGCAGCCAAATCGACGATACATCGACTGTGAAAACCACCAAATGATTTATGCGATGAATAATTCAGAAATGGATCGTGGTCAGGGGGAGAGACAGCGGTAGAGAAAGAGAGAGAATCTGAGAGAATACGAGAAGGGGACGAACGGACGCGACACTTACAACCGCCATAATCATTTCAACAAGAATAATTTAAATAATTATTAAAACGATTCCACACAGCGTTGACGGCAGCAGCCGCGACAATTACAAGTGAAGGAATAGGGGGAGGGGAGTGGGGCTGTGACTGGGACTGTGACACAGAATTGGGATTCGAGCTCGACATTTGTCTGGCAACAGGCCGCCAATTGTTCGCTGCCCCTCTCCTCTCTCTCTCTCTCTCTCTCTCACACACTCTGTGTAGTGCCACATCCTGTCAGCTGCGTCTGACTGAGTTTTGATTGCATGGCAAGGACTGCAGTCAGAGGTTTTTTGTATTTGTGTGGCGGTGTGGTTAAAAATTAATACGCGGAAGGATATGGCAGGCAATTCGTTTTGTGCGCATTTTGCTGGCAAAAAAGCCTCAAAAATAAAAATATCAAAAATCCCAGACGAAATGCGAAGCGCACATTTCATTGCCAATGCGAAACGTTCATGCAAAATTTACATTTGAATAGAGCACAGAATGATGCTGGGATTGGTTTAAGGTTAGTCTGCATGTCTGTGGGTTGGGTGCTTCTGGGTGGTTTGCCGCTGGTGCAGCGATCCTGCGGTTCGCGGCCGGCAGGAAACTGCGCCAACAATGGCCGCTGGAAGTGCGGCTCGCTGAGCATTTATCTGGCGTATTGTTTTAACTTGCAACATTACTGAAAGTACATAAAATGTGATTTCGTGAATCCATTCACATTATGCGAGTGCCACAACTTGTGTTTGGCATTTAACTTTAAGATATCAAAACAAAACCCAAAAATCGAACTGCATTTCGCAGTTTTCGTGTCACATGGCGATTTGCTGTCACAGCTTGTGGCTGGCTTGTGTTTTGGGCCATGTCAGTGCTGTGCCTCCTCACCACTGCCGCAAACCCAGGCAACCGCTAATGCATATTGGGCAACTTGCATACGAGCATTTTGTCTTCCAAATTAATTTGGTGTTCAGCGCGTTGCGCGCGTTTCTCTTGTGTTTTTACTGCCACAGACAACGGGCAACGGACACGGGCCAGGACCAACAGCAGGAGAAACAGCAGCAGCAGCAGGACATGATTATGTTGGACATTGGAGCCAGCAGGCGAACACCGAGTTCAGCTCAGTTGAGTTGAGTTGAGTTGATTTGAGTTCGGTTCTGGTCCAGTTTCTGGTTTGTTGTTCAGTCCGCAATGCGCTGCTTCGTTTCAATTAAACAGAAAACTAGTGATAAATACAGAGAGACAGAGACAGAGCAAGAGAGAATGATGTCGCCGCTGCACTTAATGCATAAATTCTCTGCTGGACATCGGTCATGATAAATTTGAGTATATAAACCGATGTATGCGATTTGCATGTCCCTGCAGCTAATCGTTGTAAATGTTGATTGTACTTTGCAAAAGCAATCAGTTAATTACGAGCGAACTCATTACTAACACGCATATAAGTTGACTGTTTTCGAATTACAAGTTTTTATATAATTAAAAAAAAAAACCAAAAAAAAACATATCCATAGAAATTTAATTGTTATTCTGAGCAGCGAAAAACACACAAAATAAATATCTGCCAGCAATGAAAGCCACAATTTTAAATAAAAATTTTTGTATTTGTCTGTTAAAATTTGGTTTTAAAAATGCCATTAAGTTAACTCAAGATATTAAGGCATTTAAAAATACAGAAAACAATAAACAATCTGTAAATTGTATTTAGTGCGAGAAACAAATTTAAGCAACGAAAAATCAAGTCAAATTTGTGACTATTTTCTGGTTTTCTGGTTTGACGCTCTCCAAATGAGAAGAGTGCTGCCAGTTAAAAATTCTCATTTTTGTTATTGTTGCACAAACAGGCTCTTTAAGTTATCTTCTGCATCATTTGATAATTCGCCGACAACTATGTAAATATATATCTAAAAAAAACTTATTTCTATGCAAAATAAATTTAATCCGCTTGCTTGAGGAATGACTCGAATAATGAGTTGGGGTAAAGTGTGGAGCACATTTGGCAGCTGCTGCTGCTGCTGTCAGAATAAAAAATGCCAAATGCTGTCGGCTTTAAATTGTTTAAACATTACGATGCATTGGGGAATTCAATGCAAGTTGGCTGGAAAAAAAACTTTTTCACTTCAAAAACAAAAATAGAAATAGAAAAGGAAAGCAAAAGAAAGGCAGAAAGTTGCCAGCGACGGCAGTGGCAACATCCAATTATTTTTCGATTAGTTTCGCTATCATTCTTCAACAACAACAATAACAACAAAACAGCCATAACAAAAATAACAATAACAACAACAATATTTGGCGCATCTGAAACCGAAACTGAAAACGAACCCAAAA
The DNA here is from genome assembly GCA_035042405.1 of Drosophila demipolita. Taxonomy (NCBI): domain Eukaryota; kingdom Metazoa; phylum Arthropoda; class Insecta; order Diptera; family Drosophilidae; genus Drosophila; species Drosophila demipolita. The sequence continues at coordinate 905,122 of JAWNLI010000349.1, read as the reverse complement.
CACAAAACTCACCCCTCTGACAGAAAGAGTAGGTAAGGGTAGAAAACATTTCAGTGTATGTGTGTGTGTGTGTGTGTTGAGTAGTGGGAGTATCAGAAGAGAGCGGCAAAGTCGAAATATAAATAAATAAAACATACAAAATGGAAATAAATCTAACTGAAAAGCCATAAAGCATTTTCAGCATTCGCAATTTAATATGTTCGAGGGTATTTTTCTCGCACGTAGCGAAGATGAACAACACCCACCACCACCAAACAGTGGCAGCCCCACCACCACCAACAACAGCAGCGCAAGATGGTGCCTGCTCGAACAGGACGAAGGACACAGGACGCAGGAAGCAGGACGAGCCGACAGCTGGACGAGCAGACAATGGCCAAGAGCGAAAGCAAGACGGAAAAAATAAGAAATAAGAAATACAAAAACGCAGCGCATTTGGATTCGGATTCTTAGACTTGCTCCACACTGTGAATGTAGATGAAGATGGAGAGATGCCTGTGCCTGTGCCTGTGCCAGGGCCTGTGGATTGAGCGAATGAGTGAGTGGTCGGAGCTGGGGGAGCGAGCGGAGGGGGGAAAGCGCGAGCGCGCTAAGTGTGATATATTTCCTAAGATTATATAAAATGTTTTATTTGTTCTTCTTGTTGCTACTTTTCCTTCTTTTCTTCTTCTTTTTTTATGTTTTTTGTCTTTGCCAAGCAAATTGCGTGCGCATCAGTTGAAAGAGGGGAGGGGAGGGCTGAGCGGTGTGACAACGAACCCATGCGAAAGTGCGAAAAAAGGATATTAGGTGTATATAATATATATACATGCATATATATAGTAAGGGAAATTCTCCCCCACCACCCACTTACAGCACTTGCAACGAGCGAATGAATTATTTCTTACCCTCATCTAAATTCCAAGTCAGTGGTTCTGCGCCTTCTTCCCTCCCCTCCCCAACAGCTTTTTAGCCACTGTTTTTTAGTGGAAGCTGTCTTAACTCAAAGTTTGCGACATGTGACAGAACAATAACTCCTAATACTTGATATATATTTATTTATATTAAATTTATATAATATTTGAAAATCACATTTATATGGAAATTTAGTTCAAGAATTAATTCGATGACTGTTCATTTGGTGTGTAAATAAATTATGGACATTATAAATATTCTTTATATTTTAGGTAAAGTTTCAATATTATTAATAAATTATGATTTAAGAAAAACCTCTTACATTTTTTCGATTTATTGGTTGCATATATTTATTATTTGTAAACGACTTTTTTTTTTAAATTTTGAGAGTGCCAAATGAAATAAATTAGATTTAGTCATTGTATATATTTGTTATATATTTATCAAGTAAGGATGTCATTATTCTTGTTAGTAGTGATAAAAAATTGTAGTTCAAGAATTAAATCGATGACTGTTCATTTGGTGTGCAAATAAATTATGGAAAGTATAAATATTCTTTATATTTTGAGAAAAGTTTCAATATTTTTAATAAAGTATGATTTAAGGAAATCCTTTTACACTTTTTAGATTTATTGATTGCATATATTTATTATTTGTTAACTATGTTTTTTTTTTATCAATTTTAAGAGTGTCAAATGAAATAAATTAGATTTTGTCATTGTATATATTTATAAGGATGTCATTATTCTTATTAGTAGTGAAAGAAAAATTATGTGAAATTGTAGTTTAAGAATTAAATCTATAACAAAAATATATTATTTATATTTTCGAAATCGTTTTAACATTTTTTGACTTATTGCTTGGATATATTTATTATTTGTTAAATATGTTTTGTTTTTTTTTTTTAAATTTTAATAGTGTCAACTGAAATAAATTAGATTTAGTAGTGGGGCTTAAGAAAATCATGCATACATTTTTCGATTTTGAGTTGAATTTCTCCCATTGTACTTCAACTGAGAAATGTCCCATGCCTCAGTCAAGACAGTCTCGCTTTTATCCACTGGGCATTGAGCTTCTCATATGACCAAAACTTAGGCTGAAGATGACACCAGATGTGGCCAAGCTGAATTTTTAAGTAGCCATCTCATCATTTACTACAACATCCGCCTCTGCACACACACATAGATACTCGCAGAAGCGTTTAGAAATTAGTGTCCATTCTGGATACATTTTTTTGTTGTATTTTTAAGTATTTGCTTAGATGAGGAAACGATGCTGATGATGCTGCCAATGGCTGAGAATAACAACCATTTTTCCTGCTTTATACCAAGTTAAGTGGGTGAAGCGCCTCCGCTTGCGCACGCTCACACACAATGGGCCAGTTTGTGGCGAGGGGGTGCGGTGCGGGGAGGTGGGGGTTGGGAGGGTTTGGCAGTGGGTGGAGTGCGGCCTGAAGATGAATGTGCCGCAGCTCTATAAATATGTATGGGATGCTATATATTAAAACCGACTCGACTCGAGTCAACTCAACTCGCACCGAGCAAAAACTAATTTCGAAAAATGCCAAAAGAAAACGCAGCAGCAAAATGAAAATAAAAGAAAACAGAAAACACACATACACACACACACACACAAAGCAACGAGGCAAGCCGAGCTGAGCTGAGCTGAGTTGTTGGTGGTGCTGAGGGGTGAAGTGGGCTGCTGGTACGGGATCGGGTGGAACAAGAAAAGGACATTTGTGCTGCCTTTGCTGCTTTGCAGAGAGTCTGGGGCTGGGTTTTGGTATTGGCATTGGGGATGACTGGCAGGACCACAGCCAGGACCTGGAGCCGACACAGACTGACAGCCAGGCTATGGCAGCTGCTGTTGCTGCTGCTGCTGCTGCTTCTGCTGCTCCTTCTTCTGGTGGCTACACGAGGGTAATATAACACAACAAAATGCAATAAAGCATTTTGTGGCAACTTGAAGATGTGAGCAGCAGATGCTGATTAAAGGTGTGCGGTTGGGTGTGGGCAAAAGAACGTTGTCTGCACACACACACACGCACACACCCACCCCTACACACCTACTCGCATAAAGATGAGTATTGCAAAAAGAAAAAAAAAATGGAAATGGGCAAACTCATTTGCCGCTTGGAGTTTGAGTGGCAACTGCGGATGGGCGTTTTTGCTCATTTAAATTGCGTGTACATTTGCCGGGCACTTCACACTTGAATACGAAAGCAGATAAAGTAATGTAGAAAACGACTGGAAGTAATTGGCTGCTGCCAGTAATGAACCCACTCCCAACTCCCAACACTCAACTCAATACCCATCTCTGCCAGCAATACAATTTCATAATTGCCCATCAAAGAAATAAGCTAAAGCTGAAGATGACCCATTCAACTATTCTTTCAAACATATTTATAATTTTGGAACCCGTTTAATTGTAATCAACAAGCGTTGTTTTAAATGATTTCAGTTTGACTGATAAAAATCGAAAATTATGTAATAGGCAAAATGATTTATTTTCGATACCATAAAGACTAAAATAAATATATTGAGCAGAGCCGACTTAGCCAACACCAAATATCGGACTAAGTGACTAAGCAGATCTCGAATCTGATTTACCATATACCAAAGCCAGATACAGTTACTTTCAGTTTATCGATAACCGATTACTGATTGCAATGATTCTACCTCTTATTGATAAGCAATATATCCACACATAATTGGCTTTTACTGGCATAGCAATCTCCGCTTACCAGGATAATCCAGCAGGTTTCATTAACTAACCGCAGAACACTTTTTACTCTTGGTTTTTTACAAAAGATAATTCTTGGTGAAATAAACTCCGCTTTTCCATTTGTTCTTATTAACATTATATTTCCTAGTAGATTGATTATGCATTGTGCAATATTATTATTGTCATTTGTAAATATTGCAAGTTTCCGTTTTCTCGATGAAAATCTCTCTTTCTTTAATTATATTTTCAATTCTAATATACCTCCGGGAAACCTCAAGGCGTACTGAACTGTAGTAAACCAATAAAATCCAATGTATGTAAACGTTCCTATTTTTTGAATTTTTTCTCTGTCTCACTCTTTATGTTTCTCTTTCTCTAACGCTTAACAATTTTGTTCTGATTTCTGTCTTTACGTAATTCTTGCAATATTTATATTAGACCATTTAATTTTGTTGAACAGAGCCAAGATTATTTTATTGATTCCCATATATTTATTTCTGCGTTTTAAATAATCTGAAATTTATAATTTATTTATTATTTAACTATAAATTAAATTAATTTAAGTAAAATAAAAAACATTTTGATTGTATTGTATAAAAACTACGACAGGTGAAGATAAGTTCTGTCAGTTGTTTAGTTTCTACAATAAAATTGTTCAGTAAGTTCTGGTTAAATATGAATATTTTTGTCACACTAACAATATATGATAATATCAATTTCATTTTGATTAGTTTTTCTCAAGACTTAATATATTACAGTTATTTTTCGAAATATAATTTAAGACGATAAACATTTACAAATAAAATATGATCTAAAATTTTAATATTAAATGAACAATTAAAAAAGTGTTTTAATGAGAGTCCTTTATTTTAATAATGTGTAAATTCTAAGAAAGCTTCTTATTTGCATAACTATTTCAAGAATCACCTCTCTTCATCTATAGCTGACTTTTTCAACAATATTTCTATCTGGTTTAACACACAAAAACCACAATTTATATATTTATATATGATAGCATTTATTAACATTCAAGACGAAATTTTCTTCAGCCAATCCGATTTATATTGACTTGAGGTAAACTGCTATAACAGCGAGCAGAAGTAGAATTGGATGAGATGTGATTCGAGAGCCAGCCAGCCTGGGTAATCTTTTCTCCGTATAATGTAATATTCCATTAACCATGGGACGCTCATTCAGGTTGAAGGGCTCTTTGCGACAGGTGTGCAGAAGGTCGTTGAAGTAAAGTAGGGAAATATTGAAACAATGCATCTCTGAATGAGTAAAGTACACTTTGGAAAAAGTATTGCCATCTTCATTGACTTTGCCAAGTATTCGAAATCGGGCTGGATTAACGGTAATCACTTTTGAATCTAAAATTTCCGATACGTAGAATGACACTAGAATTACGGGTGAATTCGACTCATTGGACAGCCAAACAGAATAGGGAACACCCATCTTGACGCGCAGATCATGCCAACGTAGTACCATGTCCAGGCTGATCTGGCTTTCGCAGATTCTATTTAGTTGAATTTTCTGGGCAAAACCACAGTTCCCGCTGTTCCGAGTATAATAGGCTGCATAATGAGTTATAGCGCCGGCAAACAATGGGCTTAAGTTGAACAAAATCAGCAAGAGTTGCTTCATAATACGATTTACTATCTGAAATTTAATTTATTGACAAAAAAATCGACGAATTCAATAATACAAATAAATGTAAACAATTTGAGTTGTGTATAATTTTGCTTCCTAATTGTTGGCATCTTCACTGCTTAAATCATGTTCACAAAGCTACAACATCATTTTCTGTATAATTAAGTTAAGTCATATTTTGTTGTCTTAACTTAAAGTTTGTCCATAATTGAATTTTAATTTCATTTCCTATAAATTCTGTGCGGATATATAAATAGGACACTGCACGCTGCGAGGACATAATATATTAAAATTTATTTAATAAAATATAAATAAAATAAAACATATAAATAAAAATATAAATATCTTTAAATTCAAGTTAAGTTGAACATAATTAAATCTAATCCTAATATAAACTGGTCGAAAAATTTGTAACGTTTCCAATGTCATATTCTTAAATATACTTAAAGAATAAAAAACTATGCAAATTTTTAAAAGCGATGGTATTTAATTTTAGTTTGAGATTAATTGCATTAGAATGCAACTAAAAATGTATCAAGGCAAAAAATATCCACCTATCTATTTTTGATGTTTTCCTTACACTTTAATGGCCAAAAATTAGTTTTATTTTTTTAATCCACAATAAAAAAGAAATGAAAATGTTTCCTGCTTTGTTTTCCTGGCTATAACAAAACTGTCTTTCAGCTATCAAATACAACGAGTCAATCAATGAATGCAAAACAAATTTACAGGCGATACTTTTTCCATAAGGTGGTCGAAATTTAAATAATTGATGCAAAAAAAACCAGGTTTATAACATAACATTTATTAGTAAAATGTCCAATACACTCAGAACTATATAGAAATTTGTTTATTTTAAAAATGTACAATACACTCAAAATTATATATGCATTGGTTTGGCAACAGCGACTAGGAGTACCATCAGTAGAGGCAGGAACGGACTGCTGGAGAGCATATTGGTGCCTTCGGGAGATGCGAAAAGGAGAATTGTGTGACGAGGTTGACGCAGCACATGATCCTGGCCGAGGCAAGAGTGTAGAAGAGCGCTGACAAAGGGTAACTCTTCGTTGAAGCAGAAGATCTGCGACTTCGGCATTGATATGGTCTGATAATCTCCGTGGGTACGCTTGACCTGTACTCGAACTCCTGCAGGATCAACGATGATGGTTCTATACCCAAAGAGAACTGTGTCATAGAACGCCGCCATAGCTATGAGATCATGATTGGTCTGCCAGATTGAATATACAGTACTCGTTGGAGGGGATACATCGTCCCAGTCGTGCTCAAACTGTGCTGAAATTTTACCATGACACATCAAATTCAGATACTCGCGTTCAGCAAAGCCACAATCGTTTTCAACAAATGGCTTAAACGATTTGTTGGAAACGTCTTCCCGCAATAGGACCGCTTCCAGCAATGGGACTGAAATTACAATAAACCACCAGAGTCGATCCATAGCACAATAATAAAATTACACTTACTGACTGAAATTTCGTAGCTACATATAAATAAATTCATTTATGTTTCGAATTTTCTTATATGTGTTAAAATTAACAAATAACGATTTCGAAGCTGTGAGAAATTAATATTTTATTGAGATGGTTTTTCGTTCTCAAGAAAAGACCTATTTATAATATCAGAGCATTACTATTAATAATGAAATTGAATTGGAAGCATCTCCGACTACGTCAATCTTATTGATCAGCATTATAGTCGACTAGATATAGCCATGTCTGTCTTACTGAATTCAAAGACTGTAAGAGATGAAGCCTTCAAGATTAAGTTCATTCAATTTCGATGATATCTGATCTGATGATATCATTTCATGAATATCTTTGCAACTCGATTTGATATAAAATATTTCGTTTTTTTAGTTGTGATGTGAGGGATTCTTTTAAGATTAATTATTATTATTATTATTGGGGGTTCCATGCAATGCAATTTGTTAGATCTTCTGGTTGCTTATGAGCCTATAGCACGTTTATCAATCCTAAATCTTGAAAGAAATGCGAGAGTCGTTCCTTTAACTCAGAGTTTATTTATATAATTTAAATGAAATAAAATAATTTCTGTTGTTTTTGTTGGATTGTTTTATTAGTAGTTGGTAAGTTGAGTTAAGTCAAATTGAAATAGAGTTGCATGGCTTGACCCACTCTGTATGTAAGTCCCATAGCCCGAAGGTGCCATAAAATGAATCAAATGGGTTGCTTTTGTAGCTGCTTGCCCCAGCCTGCCCAGAGCTGGCTGCCTCTTAAATGCAGCGAAAGCGACGCAGATCGTGATGGGAATTGGTAAATGAAAAAAGCGTTATGCATTTGCTTCAACAGCTTGTTGTTGTTTGTTGCTTGTTGCTGTTGCACTAACAATTGCAATTCTTGGCAGTGCGAAGCCCCTTTTACATATATATCGCCCATTCAAGCCCATTGACCATTTTTGGCCCGAGCTGAGCAATTTCGACAGTTTTGGCTGTGATTGCGTTGTCACATCGAACAAAATGGAGACTCGTTTCACCAGCCCCAAACATACTCGTGGTAATGTGGTTGTTGACACTAATTATAACTGGAATTGCATGCGACTGGGTAAGACTCGCCTGCCAGCCCATGTCTGTGTTGCATGCCCCGCCTGCCTTCCTTGGGCGTGCGTTTCCACCTGCAGCAACTCGGTCAGCTTTTCATTATTTTCATGGTGCATTTAGCTCACGTTTTAATTAAGTCGTCGTCGTTGGAGTCGCTAGTGTTGCCATCAACATCGTTGCAATTCGTCGCTGTTTTGGAGCTGTGTTGGACACGGGGGTTGGGTGGGGGTGTCGGTAGTCCGTTTGTAGCTGTTGTCGTCCGGCACTGCTGCACTTGCATGTAAATCTGCTCATCATTGTTGATGGCATATTACAATTCAGCGATTCCTGGCAGCGAACCGCACCTCCCACAACCCCCTCTCCACTCGCAGACCAAGTGCAGCAAATTGAATGCGATTTGCAGTCGTCGCGTCTCCGAGTTGCAGTTGCACTTTTTGCTGCAGCCTTTGAAAATGTTTTTTTTTTTTTTTATCGTTTTATGGATTTTCACTGGACTTGCTGCTTGTTCGTTGACACGTAACGTTCAGTTTTTGGAAAACGTTAAGACGCCTTTGTTGTTGTTGTTGTTGTTGTTGTTGCTGGCTAGCCAAATTGCAAAAATGCTTTGGAATTTTTATTGTTTGTTTTTTTGCGTCGCACTATATAGTGCATATATATATATATATAAGGCGTGTCGATCCACCTAGTTGCCTAGACCTACCGCACAGCGAGTTCTGCGAGCTTTGATCTTCTGCCTCAAAATATAAATAAAGATTTCATCATCATCATCATCGTTTTGTGCCCAGCTAGACAGCGATCGTTCCGCGTTCTGCTGCCAATTACTGTGCATATGGCATATATATATATATATATATGGTATATATATATAATTGGTATATGGTGTGTCTAGAAAGGCATTTTAAATTCGCTTTGTAATTTTGAACACCCGACACGTTCTCTGATTCAAATGCAAATGTGCACTTGATTATGACAGTCTCTATGATTTTTCCAAATGCAATTGTTTACCCTGGCTAAGTTTTACTTTTGAGCTACGCTAAATGATCATCATGACAAGTTTATGACAACTTGTGTATAGAATATCAAAGGTGTTCCCATAAGGAAATGAAATGAGGAACAGATATGTAGCATAAAAAAATATATTAATACAGAATATGATTATAATAATGATCAGTAGGTCATTTTTAGACTCTGGATAGTAAATCTTTTATATGCAATGAGATAGAGAAAATCAAATCAATTTAAATATTCTTAAAATTTTTTTTTTAATTTATTTCTTTTAATAAAAAGCATTAATAAGTATTTAAATTAAATATAATTTTAAAGTAATAAATTATTTTAAGCAACACTTGAAGTTCTGTGATTTAAAGTAAGTAAAATATTATTTAAATTCTTGTTTTTTGATTATTTTAATTATTTTTTTAAAAGCCTCAAGTTATCTTAAAGCAAAGTGCAATAGGAACAGCTAATTCTTGCAGCTAAAATATTTTTTTATAAAATGTTATAAATTAAATTTTGCTTAGAATTCATGTCGAATTGTAATCTATGACAAATGTATAACCACATTCGGCCTGAAACGAGTCTGCATCAAATATTTGGTTCACGGCTTGTTTTGGGGATTTGTGCGTCGTTTTGCCGGCATGTTATTGCCTACAATTGCCAATCAATGACCAACTGCAATACATGTCTAACAATGACAGCCCCTGCACACAGCTCCACCCATCCAGCTGCTATCAAAGAATCTGCAATTGAACGATTGCATCAGCTGCAACTGCAAAATTCACTTGAAATACCAAAAAGCCGGCCTAATTGAGGGTGCCATGTACCGCATGCCAAGTAGGGGGAAAATGAAAATGCAAATGGAAGCATGCCACACCAGTTGGTACACAAAAACACACACGAATTTGTATGTTGGCCCATAGACGGAGAGGGTTTCGAGCAGATCACACCCGGGCACAAATCAGAGTGGCAATCAGACAAACTGCAGATTGACATCTGTCTGATTTGCATCTAACGTGGAATACCACGTTGGGGTAGCTGCTTCGACGTGGTCCAATCAATGAGCGAACGAGCGACTCCCCGATGAGTCTTCACCAGGCGACCATAAGCGATTAGGTTTGTTGGTCTCCAGGGAATATCAATGGAAGAGCACGCAAGTTCTCCATGAAGTAGCAGCCAAGTTTTGTGGGGAGTGTTTTGTTAGCTGTTTTCTGCTTTCTGTTTTTGCTGTTTGCGCGAATGTGTTGATATTTTTGAAGCGGCGAAACATTTCCGAAATTGAGTGAAACCGATTTCCCACAGGATTCATATGCCAGTCGCTTGTCTCTGTGTGTGTATGTGTGTGTGTGTATGGGTGTTTATGCGTGTGTGTGTTTTGTATCTTTTGGCAAAAGTTTTGCTGTCAGTCAGAGCCGTAAGAAGTGGACTCATCGAATCGAAAGAACTTCAAACCAAGACCAGCCCACAAACGTCGAAATGAAGAAAATGTGGGTTTGGTTACGGTTTTTCACTGTTTTTCCTCATACCACCCCCTCCCCCCCCCCTCAATCAAAGCAAACCCAAAAAGCTTGTTGTGTATTTCTGGTTTATTTTTTATGGAAATTCACGAAAACTTTTCGTAGGCATTTTGTTTATTTGAGTTGCTGCTGATTCTGCTGCTGCTGATTCTGCTGCTGCTGCTGCTGCTGTGTGGGCAAAAGGAAACAGGAACAAGGATAAAAGTTTGCCTTAACTTCCATTTGGGCTGCCTCTTTCATTGCGGTTCCTGCTGTCTGCTGATGTTGCTCTTCTTCTTCTTGTTGTTGTTGTTGTTTATTTTATCATTATCATTGGCAATTTCTTTTAAGTGGTGCCAATCTTTTTTCACTTGTTATGCCCAAAGTTCGAGGGGATTACCCAGCTCTCAGAGTGCGTGCAAATTTATTATAGTCATTTCATTCAATCGACAAATCGGAAGTGATTTTGAATTCATTATAGTGGGTGTACTCCACTGCTGCCTCAAGGCCTCATAATATATAGTTGTGCTTTTTATTGGTCTGCTCTTCGCTCCGAGGACTGCTTTTGAGCCTAAAGTCCAATGGTTAATATTTAAAGTAAATTTGCTAACTTTGCAAAATTCAAAATATAATGCTAATTGCAATACAAATAGAAAACAAATAAAATAAATAATATACATTGTCTTTTTCTGTTATGCAAAATCTTATACAATTTTGTTAGTCAAATCTTAAATGCTAAAAAAATAATCTACACAATAGTTTTTATATTTTATTTTATTTATTTCTTTAAGTACACCTGCTGTCCACTGTGTGTTCTGATGAAATTTTATATATTCGCTAAAAAAGTAATTAATTTCCGATTATATTTGTAGCATATAATTTCCTGATTAGCTGCCTCGGCTTTTCAGCTCATATTTGAAGCTGGCCAGCTGCGCTGACTTTAACTCAAAGGGAATTGACCTCATAAATTACACAAACACACACACACACATTCGCACAACCAGTTCTGTGCCGTGCATTTGGGTTAAGATGCAGCCGTTGGTCATGGCACTGACTCGGACTCCGGGAATGGGCTTGGCTACGGCTTTGGCTTTGGCAATGGCAGCGGCAGCGGCAGGCACTTCATGGCACTTTGGTGGTGGCATTTCCAGACACTTGCACTTTCTCCGCTCGCTTAATGGACAATTAACCTTGATTCCTCACAACTGCGGTCCGTTCCTGACCTTGCACCACAAATTCGAGGACGCACGCCTGCCGTCTGCTGGCGGCGCGACTGCAACAATTATTGCATTTTATAGCTGCCAACTGCAATTTGGTTCTTATGCATTATTACACTTGCACACACTCGCACACACACACACACACAAACACACACAGACGGTAATTAGAGTGCACAACCACCTGATTATGTGATTGTTTGAAATTTCTAATGTTGCACATGCAGCGTTGCTAGCCAGCTTGCCACTTTGTGACCTTTGTGACCTAAGGACTTGCCGCGACGAGTTGCAATTATTCCATGGTCATTTGCCCACCTTTGTGAACCGAATGCAATTCTTTGCCCGCTGTGGTCTAAACAAATCGGTTACTTTCGCTTTCACGCTCCACAAAAAGGAACAACAGAAAGTCAAAAAGAAGAAAGTCAGAAAAATGTAATAAAAATTTGAAATATTTGTCTACTAATGCATAGTTTATGAATATACAAAAGAGGCTGATTTGAACTATATCCTTGACTAATGTACACTCGCAATTGTTTTTTCAAATTTTAAAATCAAGTAAAATAATATTGGAATAGGCCTAAGCCAAAACAGAATTGATAATTTGTATTTTATCTATATATTTGAATTCTAATACCATAGCAAATTATCTGCCAAAATTCAAATGTGAAAATAAGTAAAATAATATTGGAATAGGACTAAGCTAAAACAGAATTTATAATTTGTAATATATGTATATATTTGATTTCTAACATTCATAGCAAATAAACTGCCAAAATTCAAATGTGATTATTTTCATTACAATTTACAGAATGTTTTTTAATTTTAAAAATAAGTAAAATAATATTGGAATAGGGCTAAGCTAAAAGAGAACTAATAATTTTTATTTTATGTATATATTTGATTTCCAACAACCATAGCAATATAACTGCCTAAATTGAAATGTGAATATTTTCATTACAATTTAAAAAATGTTAGAAAATTAGCAACATTGTCACTATAAATTTGTAACAAAAGGTGTAATTTAGACAAATAAAATAGAATTCATAGCTGAAATTTTATATATGCATTATTTTCCTATTAATCATAGTATTGGCAGTTAATTCAATTATCATTATTTCACTTGATTCCATATTTATTTAAACCTGTATTTCATTGAATTTTCATTACAAAGAATTTTAGAAATTTAGCAATACAGTGTGTGCCACAATGAGGGGCACTAAGTAATGTCCGAATTAGTATTTGGCCACAATGCAAAGATAAATGTGACTCATAATGAAAATTGTAATGAGGAGCATTTATCAAAAATCGTTTGTTCGCACTGAGTGGTCATGTATCTTGTATCTTGTAGCTTTTGTATCTGTGTGTCATTGTATCTTTGCATCACACATACAATATAAATATGTATGAGCGAGTATTTGATAATTTTGTGGTGTATCTTGGCCATGAACATGAATCTTTTTTGCCCACTCGCCGAAAAAACAGTCAAGCAAAGCAGCCAAAACAAAAGCGACAAAAACACAACAAACAGCAACAAAAATAAGAGAAACAGCGAACCAAAAGTCTCTTGTGGTCTTGGAACTGGGGGGATCATCTTCAATCTGCAAGTTTTTTTTTGACCGACCGTCCGCTGGCCATAAATCTTTGTGTATATTGGACTTTTAGACGATATCAATGAAATTGTATCTCTTTATCCGCATTATTATAATATACTGATGCGAATGCTTCGCGCCCGCCTTCGACGGTTTTGATGTCCCCCCCCCCAGTCCCCAGTGTTTCAGCTGGGCCGGGGACTATCCCTGCAACATGGCCCACCTGCGCCCCGCTCTGCTCTGTGCTCTGTGAACATTTGCAGATACTTCACGACATTATGAGATATTATTTATATATACACATTTTTTTTTTTTTTTTGGCCTTCTCCTCTAAATACTTACTTATGTATATTTCATTATGGAATGCCTGGCTGACCGGCACGAGGACGAGGGCGATGGGGAGGAGGAGCACAAGTCGAGGGAGAGAACTGGCTGAAAAATGCTCATTTTGATTGCAGGCCAGGCGGCTTGGACAAAAGGCAGGAATTTCACGTGCGGGTGCCACAAGATAGATTGCCCCAGCCTGCATATTTATGTGCGAAATATCGTTGATACAAGCAGCTCCTTATGGCAGTCGCCACATGGCAGGCGGACTGCTTCGTCGCATCCTTGAGTCAGCCGAAACCAAGAAAGAAAAATTCTATTAAATGGGCCAAGTTGGCTTCGTTCGCTGCGGTTAAAGGGCCCAACTGGGTGGGTTGCTGATGCAGCCACCCAACCAACCAACCACCCAAGCCACCCACTTAGCAAATCGGCCCACTCATTGTCAGTGGCTGCGGCAGCAGCAGCAACAACAATTGACGACACCCAGAAACACAAATCATATAGATAAGAGCACACAAAGGAATTTATTTCTATTTTGGCATTTTTCGGTCTCTCATTTTGCTTGTATTTTTTCTTCTTCTTCTGCTGCTGCTTGCTGCTGCTGTTGTTGTTGTTGCTGCTGTTTGTCCTCCTCCATCGATATTTTCGGCTATTTTCACCCCAAAGTTATTGCGTTTTAGATTTTTTTTCTTTCTTCATTCTGCTGAGCTTCCGCCTACCGCCTTGGGCTGCCGCGCCTGCTACAACTTTTGGCAGAAACATTGTGGATAGGCAGGCCGGTGGGGCGGGGGGTTGCGGGCACGCACCGGAAGCACCGATAGCGCCATGTGTCGAGTGCGTGCGTGCGTGCGATGCTTGCGATGCTTGCGTGTCCAGGGAGAGGTACATACGCAGAGGGAGAGTGTGCGTGTGTGTGTGTGGGTGTGCTGTTAGTGGCGCCGTAGGGTGTTGCCACATCGTATTTCACCACCCAGCAGAGCGCTCCATTCCCCAACTCCCCTCCCCGCCCGCAAAACAGAACCATCCGAGTTGTAGGCGTTCCGCTTCTTTCATTTTAATGGCGCACACGCATTTGCTTTCGATACAATAGATATGAACACACACAACACACACACACACTATGTGTAGTATAGAATCTTACACACGCACACTCGCACACTCGCCCACTGGCACAACTATGTTTATGTCGGGGCTTAGTCGTATTTTATTTTCACTCACTTTGTTGCTTTAATATTTTTCATAATCATATCATTAGTTGTACACCCAATGGGCTTAGTTGTTGTCTCCATGCCCCCCCCTTCCCCGGGGGAATTTACAAGCTGATAAGATAATAAACAAATAAATATTAATATTATGTATCTACGATTTTAATATATTACAATTCTGTTTGTTTAACAAAGTTATTTCTGTGTTTTTACTATCACTTTCAATTTGAGTCGCATTCCAAGTTTCGTATGCAAATGATCCATGTGATCCAGTCAAATTGTTATGAATGGATTTGTGAATGTGGGATTCGTGGGATTCGTGTTATTGCCACACATCAGTTGGCATTACTCGAATGTTGTCGCCGGCAATTTGTGCTGTTTTGCTGACATTGTTTGTCATATAATGTTTGGTTGCCAAAACGAACTTAATCAAATTTGTTGACGTTTGCAATACGACAACGACAACGCCCCACAGCCACGCCCACTTTACTCTGAAAGTAAGCAATTGATGTTAGCATTAGCCCGGCTCGAAGACAAATTATGATTAACGACCATTAAAATGTTGTCATATGGACACATATGTCTCTCTTCTACTCCTGTTGCTGTCTGTTGTCTTGTTGCAGTTGTAACAATAACATTATTGTTGTTCTTGTTGTTGTTCTTGTTGTTGTAGTTGTTGTTGCTGTTGCTGGTCTCGGCTACCGTGCGCCGTCAGTTGGCGCTTTATTTATTGACTCACCTGATCAACTTGACTGATTATTCGTTTGCATGCACGCTTTGCCCCAAAAGCAACACAAACAACAACAACAAACAACATCAGCAAAACAATGACAATAACAATGACAACTTCAACTTCATTCTGAACAATTGCAAAAAATATATATACACAAAAGACCGACTATGTTGAGCACGTCGCTGATTGCATACCCTTGTAGATCTGAGTCAAATTGCCTTCATTTTACTATAAATTAAATAATTTCATCGGTTCCTATGAAAGATATTATAATTAATCGCAAATCGGGTAAGTTTGCTTAGGGTATGTTGTTAATTAAAAAAGTTCTTATCACTGAAAGTCATCTTTCAAGCAATTGTCCCTTCAAAAGCAATATTTCGATTTCATTTAAAATATATAAATTTATATATATTTTTTAAAAAATAAAATAACCTGTTTCATATGCGTTTTGGTTAAGCTTTGTCAATAGACAAAATAGTTTTTATTTTAGTAAAAAAGTAAGGAATATAGAAATAAGCTTATGAAGTAAAAAACTCACATGACTATATCGACTATATCAGGTAGTGAAACTGTTCAAATAATATATATACTTTTATGGAATGCTGTTTCCCTTAGCATAGTTCACCACAAAATTATAATACCCTCTGAATGGGTATAAAAATGTACGAATAAATTTAAGTTGGCCAAACTCTGAATATTCCTAATTAACTTGTAATTCTATTTTTACAAATTATATCAAATTGGAGTTGATTGTTATTTATGTACTAGATTTAATCGATATAAGTGATTACTCAAATATAAATAATATTTAGTGATATTTTAAATTGTAATTTAAATAATCGATTGATGTGATTATGCGAATGTAAATAATATTTAGTGATATTTTAAATTGTAATTTAAATAATTTTCTTGAGAAAAAAAATATAGTTCAACTAATTTACAATGAAATTTAAAGCTCTCAATTAAAAGCATTCACTCCAAATTATGTCAATTATCTTTCAGTGCATTTCGAAAAAAAATGCAAAGTTTTCGAAACTAAGCAGATAAATAAAAAGCACTCCACTCAAACTCAAATTAATTATTTTTGAAGATAACATTTTTGATAAATGTTGCTTATAAGAAAAGTCAAGAAAATTGAAATGAAACTTAATTTTATAAGATTGCATTTGAAATTCGAATGAAATAACAGAAACGCTAAATGCAAATCCGAGTGAAAGAGAGAGAGAGAGAGAGAGAGAGACAGATAGAGATAGAGATAGAGTGGCAGAAGAGAGGGATGCAGATGCAGGGGCAACTCCGCTCGAAGGCAAAATCGAAGCGACATGCGAAACAATTCAAAGTTTCACGTCGTAAATTTGGCGCTCGACTTCATCGATCACTTTTCGGCTGTTGCTGTTGCCGTTGCCGTTGCCGTTGCCATTGCAGCTGGAACAGGTTGACTTATTTGCCCGATTGCCATGCTGGAGCCTGAACCTAAAGCCAAGTTGAGGACGAGACAGCCTGGGTTCCTGGTTCCAGGGCTCGACTTCACTGGCTGAACGGCACGCGCGTCTTGTTTTTCTGACTCTTGTTGTTGTTGTTGTAGTTGTTGTTGCAGCTCGCTGGAGCGGAAATGGAGACTGAGGGCGCCCGCTAGCGGCATGTGAAAATATTTTCCAAGGTGAATGCCACAAAAAGGGACAAACACAACACACACACAACGACTCACATACACAGCAACACGATTCCAGCTGAGCCCCCGCCACTACACAGTACCTTTACGTAACTCTCCCTCACCCACACCTCCCTCCAACCTATACTCGAGCCCGTGTTGGTTGTTTGGGCCCCAATTGAATGATTTAGGGGCGCACAGTTGTCAAAGAGCAGCGATGCGTACGGGTCCACAGACGTGGACCTGTGGGCATGGCTTTGGTCCTGCCATTTCTGTGTGCCAGAGATCCCCCCCTCTGTATCCCTACCGGCCTTTCGAATCCACATCCACATCGGCATTTACGCACTTACAACGATGGTGGGGGCGCCAAGTACGCTTTTAAAACCGATTCATCCGCTCATCTGATATTTATTGCAGCACATAATTGAGTGTAAAATTGTCCGAAAAAAAGGCAACTGAAAACAGCTGTCAAGCTAAGGAAGATATGGCTTAAATATCATCATATATAAATTCAAGTTGTCATTTCGGTCTTTTAATGTTGCAAGTCGATTCTTAAACCAATCAGCTTGAGCCCTCAGCTTCAACTATTTTAATTCGATTAGCAGAAAATAGTCGACTATCAAATTTGAGTCTATATATCTGCATTAGTAAATTAGTAATAGATCGAGTTGAACTTTATAACTTGAATGTGTTTTTTAAGTTAAACGGTGGATATATTAGATTTCTTCCTGTGATTTGCTCCATCTAATAAAAAAAACATAGATAATCCGAAGATCTAAGAATTTAGATTTATTAAGAGAGACAATTTGAAGCTATAGATAAACTAAATCATAAGGTTAATTTAATATTTTTACCATTAATTTTGCATTAGAGCATAAATAAATATAAATAAATATAATTTTGTAATATTATAAGGACGATTAATTTAAAAAAAAAAACCTCTTTGTACTCTACTATTCATTTCAAACAACATTTTTTTGATCTATTAATTTTCCATTAAAACTTTGTAAAGAATTGAACTCAAATATTTTAAGTTTCTAATTTGATAGAGTTGATCAGAATCCCATTTGTACTCTTTTCAAAATAAGAACAAAAATTGGAATGATATATTTTTTTATCTAGAAGTTAGAAAGCAATTACGAAAAATGACAAAAAGAAAAACCTTGTTCGCCGTTAATGAAATAATTTTCGAATATTCTAAAATCAGTTAAAATCATGTGAAAATATGCAAAAATAAAACAAAGTTTTTATCATTTTAGCCGCTACATTTGTGGCCAGGCATAGCAGACGGCGAAAGGCCAAATGATTCTCCACTCAGAGAGAAGCCGTCGGGCCGGGCTCACATTTGCCGATTTGCCAGAGTCGCTGCCAACGCTAACGTTAACGTCGACGACGACAGCGACAGCGACAGCGACGCGTTGGATTCGGTCGAGTCGGTTTGTAGGTCCGTGCGCGACTGCTGCGTAAATTTATGTGAGAAATCCCATTGAAAAGAGCAACGCGGCCGCTCACGACACAATAAAGCAAAATAATGGCACATTCGTCACACTTAACGCGGCCCGCATGCTGCCGTCCCTGTTGCACGTGCTGGGGTTGGCGCTGGTGCGCACTCGCTCGCACGCACAGCGAACGTCAGCGGCGTCATCCATCTTGGCGAGGCGAGGCGAGCGCTTGTTTTGCTCTCCGGCAGGCGGTCGAGCAAGCGACAGGCGAGAATGCTTTATGAGCGCACGCTGCAGCGGCTCCTCCCTGTTTGCGACGCGTTGCCAATTGCTGGCGGCGACGCTGGCCGAGGCAGCGACTGCAACAGCAACAGCAACAGCGACAGCGACTGTGGCAGCGACAGCGACTGCACAAAGTTGGCCAAGTTTCGTTTGGAGCTGTTTGGAGTACCGTTTTTTTCCTATTCCAATTTCTTATTTTTTATGTTTTGTAGCAGCAGCATGTTGCACGTGGTGCGTGGTGGTGTTGTAGGCAACAAAGCAGCTGCTTCTCTTTTGCTTCCTCTTCATTGCCTGCCGCTGTCGATCTCAACAACAGCTGTGGCAACGCAAGAGAGCAGCAGCACCAAAGATGCGAGCAGAGAGCGATGCGAGCGAGGGAGCGAGCGAGCAAGAGAGAAAGATGCTGAGCCATTTCGCTCATTTGGGGTGGTTCTGCGTCTCGTGTTTGTTGGTGTGCGTGTGTGTGTGTGTGTGTCTCTGCATGTGTGTGCGTGTGTTTTGTTGAGATTGTACGCCATGATTGTTATGCCGTCGGCAAATAATGATTCCAAATGTCGGGCAGCCATAATTCCTCACTGTGAAACTACTCAAATCATGAAACCATTTTGAATCAAACGAATTTCAAATTATTTTATTTTGTATTTTATTTTTATGCTTATTAAATTGTTTATTTGTTATAAAAAATACCAATATTAATTTATTGAACATCTTATTACATATTTTAGGAGCATAGGTGTATTAAGTTGTTATTAAAATTTTGTAATATAGTTTATTATAATATAAATATGCATTTGGCCGGCTTCAATTATTGTAATTTTTTATGATATTAATTAAAATTACCTTAGCATTTAATGTGTTGTTTTGCTAATAAATAGTTAGTGGCTTAAAAAATAGTATTTGATCTTACTATCTAATCATATCTAACAAATTATCTTACAAGGGCTAACTATAAGCTCCCAACATACTGAAGATTATGAATTTAAATATTGGATTATTCAGTTTTTCAAAAAAAAAAACCCTTGATCATCAGTACTATTTATGGTTAAAGTTGTAATAACTCGGAAGGTATTTATTTATTTATTTATTTAATGTCAACTAAATTCAGTTGACTCAAAACATACACAAATCATAAAGTTGAGTTAAAATTAAATATATATTTATATATTAAATTAAAAATAAGAAATATTTATAAGTTAGTCAAAAATTCCCACCAATTTGTACTTCTTCTTTTAGTAATTCAGCATTTTAAAATCATTTTCAAATACTTATTAAATAGCTAAAGTAAATCAAAATTTGAGTATTAATTGAATAAAAGATGAGTAAGAAAAACATACCAAACTAAAAACACAAAATTCTAATCAGTATTAGGCATTCCCAGTGCGCACAGGTTCCATTTCAGCCGTCGCAATTCGATAAACCAAAAGCCGCAAGTGGCCGCTGTGCGAATGTGAGATACAAACACAACTGGAAGCGGGCAACTGGCTGTGCCACAAGCGGTGGCAGCTCTCGCAAACGTAAATTTCGCACTCATTCACTCACTCGACGAGAGCTGTGTGTGGAGCGCAAAATACGAGCAGAAGATACATTTTTTGTTGTGTGTGTGTGCTTGTGTGTTGTTTTTCGTTTCGTACTGACTGCAGATACTTTATGGCAAACGCCTGCGCTGACGCTGGCTGCGACGCCGAATGTTGGCGTTGACGCTGACTGCGACGCCGACGTTGGCAGCAGTAGCATAAATAACGTTAGCAGCGCCTCGGCTGCGGTTCTCTCTCGCGCTGTCGGCGCGTGAGTTTCTTATAAGATTATTTATATACTGCTTCTTTTTTTTTGTTTGGGGGGTGGGGGCAGTGCGACGCTGTCGGCGCTGGCAGCGCTGCGACAGCGGCTGGCGCGTCGCTTCTGGATTAATAAGGAGTTCTCGCTTGGATTTTCACATGTATATGCTTTGAATTGAATGCTTTATGGGTTTAGTTTGATAGAAGTCGTAAAGAAATCAACATCACACAAAACAAAACGCACCCGTGTGCAGTGTAACCCGTGTACTTCACACGTTGCCCGTAGTCGTCGTCGTCATCGTCGTTGTCGTCGTCGTAGTTGTTGTCGTTGTCGTCGCCGTTGCTGTTAGTTGTTATTGTTATTGTTACACAGTCGGCGTTTGCGGGGGCATCATCAGAGTATCAGCAGCAAACAGCAGCCAGCAGCCAGCAGCCGCAGCTGAAAGCAACGGCATCTTTTGGGTCTGTTTGCCCAAAAACTATTCGGTTGACTACGGTCGTCGTGGTCAGCAGCTCGTCGCAACGCGCCAGTCCCAGACAGTCCCGTTGAACGCACACCCGCCCGCCCAACCGCCTGCCTGCCACCCGCTACGCTGGGGCCAATTGACAGCTCGTAAAAATCGTATAAAAATCATAATAATAACCATAACAATAATCGTAAAAAATTAGAACCGCAGGCAGCAGTCGCACTTTGGCCACAGCCAGACGCAGACACTGAAAATCGCGCGCGTTTTCCTTCTCCTCGTCTCGCGTTTTTTATGATGTTGACCCATGTAGATACTTAAGAGTCAATAAACACCGTCTGGCAGGTGTCTGAAATAAACGGAAAAACGCAGAATTGTGCAATAATTGTGAATCAGTGTCAAATAGCACTCGTCACACTCAAAACACAATTGAAAGTGATTGGCGAGTGAACGAGTTCAAATCTTAACATTTCTAGTCCCAAATCAAGCAATATTTACTTACACAAAACGCAGCAGACAGCCAAAAAATAAAGCTAGCATAATACAAAAAATAAAGTGTGGCTCAAACACAAACAACAACAAAAAAAACAACATAATCAAATAAAGTTTTGGGTGCAAAAACAGTTGGGGAACACGTGCAGAACTGCAAGTTGAATTCATAAGCTGAGGATCAAGGATTTGCGCAGTCAAATTGGATACTGAAGGTGAGTTGCAACACGAATTGAATATGCAGTTGAATTTTACTGTTTTTTTTTTTTGTTTTTTTTTTTGTTTGTGTTTGTGGCTGCAATTCAACACTTCATAACTCAAAAGTTTTGGCTAGTTGCGAGCACATCAGTCAACGGCTAACTGTTGACAGGCTTATTAGACATTTGCATAAATTTCAGCAGCTAGAAACGGAGTGCCAGGGTTCGAGCCAGATTCGGGCATTTGAACCACAGCTGGAACTGGTGCTGGCCACGAGTAATGGCCGCTTTGAACTTGGAATCGTTTTGAATTATTGCACATATCCTGGGCAACATAGTTTCACTTCCGCATGCGGCAGCCATTGCAGAGTGTGAGAACCCACTCACACAAGCACACACACTCACTCACACATAGACAAGCAGCCTGTGCATAGAAAATTTATGCGGCCATTGTTGCGGCACATTGTCCTTGTTGTACTTATTGTTGTTGTTGTTGTTGTTGTTGTTGCAATTGTCCTAGTTGTCTGCCTCCTGCATATTTGTCGCACTCTTCGTGTCTGCTCTATTCCGCTCTCTTTCCTTTTAGTATACTCGCTCTCTTTATCTCGCTCCCTCTCACTGCACTCATTGCACTTGCGCTCAGATTTATTTCGTTTCATATTTAAAGTGCAGTTTTTATTATTTTACTTTTATTTTGTATTTTAACAAATACATAATAAATATTTATTTGACTCGTTGTTGATTTGCTCAATGGGCTTTAATAAACATGGCCGCATCGCCGCAATGTGAACTTTCTTTATTTGTTGTTAACGCATTTGTACTAAATAAAACAGTCAGTTTATTTTATGCAACCAGTTTTAATCATCAAATGTTATTATTTGCACATAATTTATCGATTTAATCAGCTGGAAATGTTTCACAGCTGACAAAATCATAAACTCGGGTTTTCTCTACCCTTTTTCCATTTATGTTTGCATTGCAAAAAGTTCATGATTTATGACCGAAACACAACACTGGACAAATGGACTTACATATTAAACTGATGCACTTGCGAAACTGCCACTAGTCCCAGTCGGATCTCCATTCAAATTTTAGGTCAACTATTTAAGTAGGAAAATGCTTTAAGTAAATTCAGATAAAATATATATATATTTAAGCTGAACCAATTAATAATGGCATATTTGTCTAAAAGTACGCAACAGGCAGAAAGAAGCATCTTCGACCTCATAAAGTATATAAATTCTCGATCTGCAAAAAAAAAGTAAAAAAGATTGGGCTATTTGCATCTTTCTTTCTGAATGAACAAATCGATGTCAGCAAATAAAAGAGACATAACCTTCCCGTATATCTTATTTATTTCATATATCCAATAAAAATCATATTCTGAAAGCAAGCATGCCATGAATTTAAGAGTATTAGCTAGTCGAGGTATCTCAATTAATGCTTTTTTTAGTAAACTTTTTTCTGCTTATCAAAATCTTTTCTTAAA
Source organism: Drosophila demipolita (assembly GCA_035042405.1). NCBI lineage: Eukaryota > Metazoa > Arthropoda > Insecta > Diptera > Drosophilidae > Drosophila > Drosophila demipolita. The sequence goes on along the minus strand of JAWNLI010000349.1, from coordinate 881,933 downwards.
CAACGCCTATTTTTGTGACAGTAAATATTTTAACTATATTTTAACATATTAAATTACTTCTCTATTATCATTATTGTTTCGTACCTAATAAATTTCCCATTAGATTTACAACTTGTATGTCAGAAAAGTTAATTTCGAAGTTTATTGCGTCTATCAAATTTTCTGCATCTCTGATTTAAAACAGATCAGCTTTTCTTAAACGTCTGATTAAATTTTATTTATAGTAATTCGCTTTGGGTTTTATGTGCTTATTAATTAATTATATAATTTATATTTTGCCAACATTTTTATTAAATTGATTCAATATACATATGATTATATCGATTCACAACAATCTATAATTTATTCTTAAATATTCAAATTGAGCTCGATATTATTTTATTTTTTAATTTGAATGAAATATATATATATAGTTTTTTTTATAAATTTCAATATCATTATTTCACAATGGAATGGTTAATTAAGTAATAATTTTCTTTGCTATGTCGCGATGAACAATATGTCCATAACTCGAATCAAATTCACACATTTAGACATGATTTAAATCTAAATTATACGGCATAAAAATGGAGACAACTGTTTTGTAAAAACATTCATCATCAGAAGAAGACTAAACTAAGCAACAAAAAACAAACGAAATCCGTAAAAATATATTCAGAAATACCAACGAAACAAAGAGCACTGCGAAACAATAAACCAAAACTTGTTTATTTAAACAGATGCAAAATATTTGAATTCGAAACTATACACAAAATCATTAATAAATGGCGGCATAAAACAGCTAATTAATCAAATTCAAAATCCTAAAGAAATATATAAAACAATCAAAAACGAACAAAAAACAATTTGGAAAAGTTAGCTTTTAAATGGAATTTCACCGTTAAAATTGCCAAATTTTGTGCGTCTTTGTTGACTGGCCAAATCGTTGGACTGAATTCACGATAAGAGTTTTCTCGATATACATAATACAAACATTATATAAAGTACATTAATATATTTATTTACTTCTAATAAAGTAGACCCGTGGGAGATTTTAATTGAAAAACAATAAACAGATTTTGCCTCACAATAATTTGAACAATTTATTAATTTTTAAAAGAATTTTGATATTGAATAATAAATATTTCATGGACTGCCGCAAATGTGTAAGGAAATATAAACCTCAACTTACACAATTGATAATAAAATATTTTCACTGTTAAAATGGAACATTTAATTAACTCTCATTAGATTTATTAATTTAATTATTAATTCAGTTTTATTCAGCAAAAATTAAGCAACTTTAACAAGCTACTTTTTTTTTATTTATTTTTGGCAAAAGATTGTTTCAGTTTCTTCAATTCTTTGGCAAAGTTTCTTAAGTCAGTCAGGCACAAACGATTTAAGCCAGTGAATTTCAGGCGGATTTTCGGTCTTGGATTCCCTTTTATTTTGTTATATTTTTTGTTTTTGTTGCATGCCACTTGTTGTGGTCTTTTTGCTGTGCTATTTAATTTTTGTGCGGATATTGATGTAGTTGTGTAGTTGTAGCTGCAGTAAAAAAGGACTAAACAGCGCCCAGTTACACAGCATTGGGTGGCAATTTGCTGTTGCTGCAGTTTGTTGCCACATATGTGTGTGTGTGCGAGTGTGTGTGTATGTGTGTGGCTTTGATTGTGTTTGTTTGAGTGTGTTGTGGGTTTGTGCGATTTTGGAGCTAGCAGTCAGCGAATTTTGCGAGTGCACTCGAGCTGTTTTTGTGGTCCCAGCACGGAGTGGATACGAGTGAGACTGAGTGCTGGAGTGTTGGAGCTGAAGTCAGAATCAGAATCAGAGTTGGAATCGGAGTCAGAGTCAGAGTCAAAATCACAGGGACGGGGTCTGTGCTTGGGCCGCCCAGCGGGGCGCTCTCGCAATGACATTGCGCCGAGCGGGTGACAATGATTTATGGCAAAGAGATACGCGACAACGAACCCAAAAGGATAGCAAGTAAAAAAGTGCAGACAAAAAACCAGAGAGAGAGCGAGAACTGAGAGAGAGAGAGAGAGAAAGAGAGACTGTTAGCAAAGAAAGTGGGCTAGAGAAATGCACAGGCTTGGCTAGACTTTTCGCCAAAATGCCTGAATAATGCGACTGACTACCTGAAAGCAGCAGTTAACAGTTAGTTTGGACACACCTTTAAGATTGCGAAAAATGCTCTTTTTTTATGCTGAAAATGTCCTTGAAACTACAAAAACAACAACAACAACCATCGAAGTCACCTACGATGAAAGTGAAAACCTGCTGTGTGGTTTTTATAGATTTTTTTTTTTGCCACTTGCAGTTTCGACTGCACATGTCATAAAGGCAATAAAGAATTTCCGGAATTATCATTAGGAAGTCACCTGGCGAAGGCCGCACAATTCTCAGTTCTATTCTCAGTTCTCGGGTTATGCAATACTCATTTTCTACGGTCATAAAAATTAATATGCGTCCTTCGCTTGCATCTTCGTGCCACAGCATTTGACTTTGAACCGTTCCAGCCCGAAGCTGCACAGCCGACGGACTCTTGCCTCTTGCCTCTTGCAACGGACGCCGAACATGACTTTTGCTTGACTTCGTCTGCATCCATTGTGTTTGAAGGTTACCTGTTTTTACAGTTCGCCCTGCTGCTGCTGCTGCTGCTGCTGCTCCTCATCTCTCATATATATATATATGTTCCGTATCCGTATCTGTATGCTTCTTTTTTTGTTTCTTAGTTTTTCATACTCGGCGCGAGGCAAAGACCGAAATTATTATTTATGAGTTCGCATTGTTGTCGCCGTTTTGAAAGTGATCTGAATCGCCTGGGTTGGATCGTACAGACATATTTAGTTGGTTATCTTCTTGCTATCTGCAGTTTACCAGTTTGCCCAACCAGATCAGGCCAAGAGCGTTGCATTTGTATTTTTACTTTCAGTTGAAAACGAAATTTCATAATAAATCAATTCATTTGTATGCAGTTCAATGTGTCATTTGAACATAAATCAATTGATCCTGTTTAGAATCCCGTGCCGACTGCATTGTCCAAAGGATTAAGCAGTCCATCGAACAAAACTGGTTCAAATACATCATTTACACTCTGAACAGTTAAAAAGAAACTCAAAGGTCGAGATTGGGTTTGAAATTCAGCTCTTTTTTTTATTGAGATCTTGTTTAATTTTCATATTTAAATTTAAATTTACTAAATATTTATGTAGCTTTAACTTTCTAGAATTCATATGATAAATTGAATATTTTTATTACCAACAGATGATTTGATGTATTAACTGTGTTTATATAAGTATAAACGCTATTATAGATTATTTAAATGCTTTAATATGTGAATAATAAGCTCTCTCAACATAAATATATATTTCTTGAGTTTAATGATCTATCAAATTATTGTAAATATTTTTAACCTCTAACCTTTTGCTCAGCAGATTTTCGACCTATCCATTTGCACTTTATTGTTTTGTCACCTACAAACTGGGTTTGAGTTTTGGGTTTTTTATTTTTCCACCATCTATTTGGGACTTCAATTACTGCTCTATGAGAATTGTGCAGCATGTGTGCAGTATGTGTGTGTGTGCGGGTGTGTATAAGCGTGTGTGTGTGTTGTACTCACAGTCATGCCATAAATCACATTCACTTCTAATATTTTCACATACACATCACAATGGAGAAAATTTTTGATTTATCTGTGTGAAGAAGTCAATAACTCATAGAAAAAAATCGACATAAATCTCCGCTTGAGCTGAGCACCGTAAGGCGCTGCCAGAGGCCACAGAACTTGGGCCACCCTCCAAAAACAACAACAACAGAAACAACTGTTCCCTAACTGTTCTCAACTGCAACGTAATTGTCTCAATTGCAAAGCGACGAGGAATGCCACAGGATGACATGAGCCCGATGACGACATATGTTGCATAACATTTGCATATTGCAACGCAGGACGGCGGCAAACCTGCAGGAGTTCCTGGAAGCCGCGGGCGATGCGCCGACGGTAGCCGAAGATGTCTAAACAATGACAAATATGAATATCAATATGGAAATATTTTGGGTATTTTTGTCAAAAGTAGACCAACTTTTTCATAATTTTTTTTTTAAGCAATTAGCAACGCTCTAAATTTGAGCATATTTCGTTGACATTGGGTTTTCTAGATTTGTATCTTTTCTTCAAATGTAACGTTTGACTAATTTCAAACGCACATGCCGCCCAACAACAACAACAACAAGAACATTACCAAAAACAACTCATTGTTCAAACAGCACGAGCTGAAAAATAGAAGAACAAAACTAAAAACTCAGTCGAGAAAAGTTCGCGCGCAAAAAAAAAAAACAAGCGAAAAAACCACTGCAAAATTGTTCTATAAAGTTGGGCGGCAAATTTTTAAAATAAAAAGAAAAGAAAAAAAAGGCAGCAACAACAAGAAGCAAAGGCCAAACGACGAGGAATACATACATGTATGGAAGTATGTATGTATGTGCATATGTAGATCTCGACATATATCTGTATCTATATCTATATCTGCATATGTATCTGTATCTTAGTCACCGGCCATGGGGCAAGTTTGGGTTTGTGTGAGTTTCGCATACAAAAAACATGAAATAATTCGTTTTGTTGCCGTTGCTCTAAGCCAAAGTCGAGCCAGACCGACAAACTACACGAAAATGTGGCTAACAAAACTCAAGCACAAAAAAAAAGCAAAAAACTTAAAAAAAAAAAAAAAAAACAATGTCACACATGTCAAAGTTGTAGCAGAATGACACAAATGCGACTCTCGAATTGCTCACTAGCCCCGCACCGTCTCCGCCACCGCCTCCGTCACCGACCCTGGCCCCGGTGACTCCAAAACAGAATCGAACCGAACCCGTAGCACAGCTCCGAGCAGCGTACTTGGCTCTGAACCTAACAAACTTCGACCGGCCACGTTGTCTGACCGGCGGGAATCGTGTCAGCCCCAAAAACACGAACCAGCTCCAAGAGTCTCAAAAACCGCGATGCGCATTTCGTGGAAATGTCACAATTAAAAAGACACAAAAATCTTAGGAAAGACTTTAACCGGAATATCAGAAATCGTGTCAACGTCAACGTGTTTCTGCTCTGATTTTTCGTTTGCAAAACCCCCCCAAAAATGCCAAACGAGCCATTGCCAAAAGGGCAAAAAGACTTGGCCATAAAATCACTTTAGCCGTGTCACATGTTTACTAACTTGGCTTCTGATTATGTTTTTCTGTTCTGAATGCTAATTTTAGTAGCGGTTTACCATTTTTTAGTAAAAACAGAAGTGGAGCAATAAAATGTTAGTTGAGTATTTGATATAAATAAAGTAACATTTTTTTAATGAACAGTTTATCTGAGAATTGTGATCATAAATAACAAATTAAGAAATTAAGATTTCTTTTCGTTATTTGATTTTCTTGTGTTAGATAAAGACAAAAAAATTGAGTTGTTTTTTTTTTTGTTAGCTTCATTATTATTTTCCTATAAATTTCACTACTACTGCAAAATATTTGAATTATGCTAAATGACACTAGTTGATAAAGCATAGCTGAACATAACTAAAATAAATGTTCAAAAATGTGATAAATTAGAAAATAAATAATCAACATGAAAAACGAGTAATTTGTAGATAAAGTTTAATTCAAATGTAGGAATAGTTTTTCATTCATAAAAAATGCAAAATGTTGTTTTTAATGACTGGCAAATTCGGTGGAAAGTTGAATGAAATACAAAAATCTGAGCAGATCAAGTGACAAACGCCATGCAACATGCAGCATCAAATGTGGCATAAACCATAATGGCTGACTCATGACGTCTATGAAAGTGTGTCAGAGAAAGAGAGAGAGAGAGAGAGAGAAAGCGATGGAGAGCGGGAAAATGGTTGAGCACAATGAGAAATGGGACTTAAGTGATGCATTAACCTTTAAGTAGAATTTTCGTTCTTTTTTTGATAGTAGTAAATTGGAACTTGCGGGTGAGGAACAGATATCCAATACCAGTATCATTATAATTATCAATACCAATGGCCAGAGATGCCTCACATGCAGGGGCAGGGCAATCTACATGCACAATGAGAGTGAAAGAGAGAGAGAGAGAGAGAGAGCACACAAGAGAAAGAGAGAAGAAGAAGCAGCAGAGCAGAGCAGAGCAGAGCAATGTCTACTTCGACGACGAACAAAAATTAAATCCCATTAATCATTTTGACTTATTTCTTTCCTTTTTTCGTCTAAAATTAATCTTGATGCCAAGCGTTGCCAGGCAACGCGGCAGCCCGGGCCCAGTCCCAAATGCTCAGTTAGAGAAAGGGAGAGTGAGAGGGGCGTGCGATGGAGAGAGAGAGAGGGAGAGATGGCATTATGGCGTTGCTGTTGTTGTTGTTGTTGTTGTGCGGATTATAAGGGCAGCGCACTGACGAAAAAATAAAAAAATATGAAAGCCAAAAAAGATGTGGATGCAAAGAGGCAGCAGCTCAACTGGGAATCAGCTTTAAAATCGTTACCAAAAAAATAAATAAAGAAATATATATATATAAAAATATATATATATATATTCAAGCTGTTCCTTCCCCCCATTCGGCTGGCGTTCAGATTAGCAAGCCATCTCTTCATTGTTTGGGCTTTGCAAATTCCCAAAAATAATTTAAAACAGATTAAACCGTTACGGCTGCCATTTGCACCACATTGCGTGCACACACACACACACACGCACACACACTCACACCCCGTTTTTGGCTGAGACTGAGCTGAGACCGGATACAGGCCGCTTGCTGTTAGAGTGAGGGGGGGTAGCGGGTCTGGCACACATGCCAGGGCAGTGACATTGCGGCCCCCGCAAATGAATTTGAATTTGACCAAATGTCTTGCGAAACTGTCGTCCCGTCGTCCTGTCCTCCTGTCCTCCTGTCCTCCTGTCCTCCTGTCCTCTTTCTTATCCCTTCTGCACCCTCCCGTGGCAACCGCCCCTTTTTGTGCATATGCTGCAAATTTGCCACTGTCTGCCCGGGGTTGGGGTTGGTGCTGCTGTCGAGTGCCTTCGCCAGGGGTTGAGGATGTTGAGTGCGGGGAGGTGTGGGGTGGGGTTAGTCGCCGAGTGGCATACTTAAGGGCGCGTCTGCAGCAACGAGAGAGTGAAAACAACAGGGCGGCCATAAAACCGTTTAAATCAAACGGCTGAACAAATTGGTTTCCTTCGAGTCGAAAGCTTTATGCGCCAGACAAACGAAATCCGATGGCTTCTGCTGGGTGGGGGAGTGGGGGAGTGTGGGCGTTAAGTTCGGTTTTTAGGGGTTGCCCAAGCAGTCCGTTTGTGCCATTTCATAATGTGCTAAGAAGGTGTGCAGAATGCCAAATGCAATTCAAGAAATGTTATTATTAGTCGAATGAGTTTGTGAATTCCACTTCAAAAGTGGGCAAATTATTTATTTAATTATAATTGATTGATAATTAGACAAGAAATAAACTGAAAAAGTTAATTTTATAATGCAAACGATTTGTTTCCAAATAACTTTATTTTTATAAAGTCTTTCAATTTGTATTTGGTTTGTTTGTGCTAATAAAGATATATTGCCACTATGGAGGCTCTCTCCAGAACTTTCAGCTCTGTCAGGTATGAGAGACTGACTGTCGGACTGGCTGTCCGGCTGCTGACGAAAGCGAAGCCCACAAAACCCACTCAGAACTGCACGACTCTGATTTGCATGTAAATTGTCTGAGGAAGTGATAAACGACGGTGGTCAGCGAACTCTATAAACTGGCGACGTCTGCCATTGCTGCATGCAACGAAAATCTAATAAAAATTACGTTCTTACGACACATATACACACACTGACACACACACACACACACACACACACTCCCATTTGTGACATGACAGAGAAGATGACAAATTGTCGGGCAGGCTGACTGACAGGCGCGACAGCAACAGCGAATGTGGCAACAACAACTTCCAGACACTTCAAGCCGCAAGTGCACTGCAATTAGTCAAAGTGGCCCAAGGTACGACTACTGCCAACAAACAAACAACCAGCAACAGCCAACAACAACAACAACAACAATAGCCAAGCTATTTTGGCTACAAACCAATAAAAAAAAGTTATAAAATTATGAGAAGCCATCGCGGCAATAAAAGTGTGATAAAATGTTGCTTCCAAGTAAGAAAAAAAAACAAAAAAAAAAAAGGAGACGCTTTGCTGATGCGCCAATGATGAAGGAGGGGTCTTTGTGGCAAGTGGCACGTAGCTTCACGTTGATCGTTTCACGTGCGACGTGCGTCAACTTGCGGCAATTATGAAGTCCGTGTCCACAACGTGCGGCTCTTGCAACGCCGTCGGCGCCCCACCAGCCACCAGCCACCAGACACAAAAAGACACTGGCACCCAAACGTCAGTTGTGCACCCAATCCCAGACCTAAGACCCAGACCATTTGTGGCAGGTGTTGCAAGTGTCTGCGCTGCTAGCTGGTTAGCGGGGGGGGGTGCGGGTGCAGAACTGTGGCCCGGCTGTCGTTTGAATCAATAAACTCTGATTAGACAGCGACAAGAGTGGCCCACAGACTTATCGACTGCAGAAAATCGTCTGCCAATGCATCCGCAATAAAAAAAAAACAAAAAAAAAAAAACAAAACAAGCTAAAATGAAAAACCAAACCGTTTGCTTCTGCGCATTCCAACTAGCCAACTAGTCAGCCAGCCAGCCAGCCAGCCAGCCAGTCGCAATTATGCAATCGCCAATCGGCAATTGGCAATTGCCAACTGCAATTGGCCCAAAGTGTCGTAGTTGCATCACGTTTTGATGCCGCCTCGATTTCAAGGCGGCCCACTGTGCGTGGGGGTCAGCCAGCCGGACACTGGGCGGCACTACAAATCGCTGGCCACCGTCCAGAGATTATCAATGCTAATAAGCTATGGCATGTTGGCACACGCGGGGGGAGGCAACGGGGCGCATATATGCAGACGAGTCGGCCGGGTTTGTGGCTCTGGCTCCGACTCTGGCTCAGTTCCACTCTTGGCTGCCCACTCAAAACTTGTATCTTCAATCATCTAAATCATCTATGAAATGCTGAGATAACTAAATACTTGTTTGCTCTTATTCAGCTTGGCGTACGCAGTGTGTGAGCAAAAAAAAAAAAAAAAAAAAAAAATAATTATGTTATGGGTAAAAACATTTATTTAAATTAAACAATTTGACAAACAATTTCTATGTTTTTTATACGTATGAAATTAGAAGTATAAATATTATGTATAAAGAATTCTTTTTGTGTATTATTAGAGGGAATGAGGCTATCCCATATAGCATATTACAGCAGATCAAGATCAATTTTCACCGTTTGTTCTTCATTTATATTTGAATAATCTAAGAATCATACAAATAATTTGCGGTAAAAATAAATGTTTCTGTTTTATCTAGAAATAAACTTAATTTACGAAGTTCTTAATTCATTTTTTTTTCAGTTTTCCTTTTTTAAATTCTTATGAAATAGTTTTATTTTAAACAAGACAAGAGTTTAAAAATTATTATCGGCAGCTGATTATGTATTTATATTCTTGAGCCAATTTTTGCTTATAAAAGCAATAATCTCTCAGTTGTAAATCTTTTTGTGACTTGGTATATATGCATATTTTTGCTTTGGTTTTTTATGATATTGGATCAATCCTCAATATCATATAACTTACATAGAAATATGAGTTTTATGTTATGGGATCTGTGTAGATGTCTACGTGGATAAACTCGCCGCTTTTTCTCATAAATTTATAAGAAATTTTCAGTTTGCAATCAGTCGTCAAACAGAAAACATTTAAATAAAACTTGTTTAAAAATTACAAAAAAATTATATGTCAATTAAAATGCGAGAAAATTAACACTTTAATAGGTGTTATCATTCAGCTTATTTTCTTACTTGTTTTTTATTTGCTTAATAAATAAACATTTATTGAAATGCTCATTGTTGACTTGCTAAAAAATGATGTTGTTACACAAGTGTTGACTGTGATTGTTGGCACTTAAAAATTAGATATATAAATTAGCTACAATAATTTTGTCATCAATCAAATGGCAAGCTATAAAGTAAATATAAATATGCAAGGGAGAGGGGCGACAAAGGGGCAGGTGCACTGCTGCAGGTTTGGGGCAGCGGCAAAGAGACATTTCATTTAAATGAGATATGCAATATTTCGCTTTTGTCACAGTTGTTTGCTTACCTGTCTCCGCGACTCTCTCTCTCTGTCTCTCTCCTGCTCTCTCTCTCTCTCTCTCACTCTCTCTGTCTTTTTCTCTCTGTATCTTTGATACGATTATACGTGTGTTTCGCCAGCAAGCGGCAATAAATCTTGTAATCATAATAATTTGTTTCAATGTTAATGCCTTCAAAATATCTGAAAACTCAATAAATAACAAAACTACATGTTCGTGTGTGCTGTTAATGTCATACCATGAGATACTTCATATATCATTCCGTTGCTGCCGCTGCTGCTGTTGCATTGGCCTGGCTAAAAACCTGATGCCAGCCCTCTGCCAGGTAGTTGACTTGCGCCTTGATTTTTTCATTCCTTTTCTTAGCGTTTTTTTTTTTTTTTGGTTTTGTTTTTGGTTTTGCTCTCCGTTTGCTGTGCACCTTTTGTGACGCAACGGCCCAGAAATGCTGGAGCCCCAAACTGCAACGCACTCTGGCGATATAGGGGCTGGGATTGCGATTGGGGATTTACTTGACTGCAGAACAAATTAATCCAAAATCAGCAAGAGACAAGCAAGAAGTGAAGCAGACGACGACGACGAGGAGAACATGCTGCATGCTCTGTTGCAAGCAGGTGGACGAGCGTCGAGTGTCGTGGGGCTAGGCAGGGAAGGGGGGTAACTTCGACATTGTCGTCTTTGTTGTCGCTTTGAGGCGCGGCCTGGGGCAGATGAAGCTCAAGTGTGAGGCCGGATGACAACGCTTGAGGTTCGATATCGATATCGACTTGCCAGCAACACCCAATAACAACAGCGACGACAAGCACACACACACACATGACTATAGAGTGTGTGTGTGTGTGTGTGTGGCGATGCATCCAATGCTGAATAACTCAATTAATTTCTGTCACCTGATTTATCACCTTTCGTGTATTTTCGGTGTACGCGTCGCAAAACAACTTTTAATTTCAATTTTATTTATTTGCATTTTTATGATCTCACTCTCAATACACAGTCACAAGTAGGTGGCCAAAGCAGCCAAAGCAGCCAAATGCAATTGGCAATTGAGACATTGCCAGGAGAACCCATGCTACCCATACCCGATTCCCACTCTCCCCCATCTCCATCCTGTGGCCAAGATGCAACCCGTTTGCGGACTGCGTTGCACTTGAAAATTAAAATGTTTTATCTGTCGGATATGCTGGGGAACATGTTATTAGCGAAGCCTCTTGTAATTTGCATAAAAAAAGGAGAGCCCAGCCTCAGCCTCAGTCACAGCCTGGCTGGGCCTGTGCCTGGGCTGGCTATTAAAACATTCCGCTTAACACTTCCTGCGACAAGAGCTCAGCAGACCTTACGAATCAATTGCACAATGGTGCCACAACCATAAAAAGTCTACACTTAAAATTCCTCACTTTCAGCCATTTGCGATAAGCAAAGTTGAGGCACAGCCAACCAGGTCTGTGTGAAAGCCGCTTTATCACAACTCCTAAGAGTTTTTTCAAAAAAGATTTATTATGCTTTAGAGTCAAATTGTTTAGATTCTGCTGCTATTTTGAAATAAATTTAATATTTCACGAGTTAACCTTTAAAAGCTTCTACAAAATAATATAAATTTTAAGCACTTTTTTTTATATTTATTTCTAACATACTAATTAATATGCAGTTGCCAGCTCTCAATTATTTTGCATAATATGTCAAAAGCTGAAGTCTTCTAAAGATGCAAAGTTAACTTAATAAGTCAATGGCTATAATTGCTGTTTAAAAATAGGCAGCGTAGTTCTAGCGTGGCCCACTGTGCCGCAAGAAGAACTGTGTCTGCAACTTTGTGGATATGCTGCGCCTTGAGAAATCTTTAGCGAGGTGAAACTAGTTTCTCAATTAAGCAGCGCATCTCACAGTATCACACACATTTGTGTGTGCGTGTGTGTGTGTGTAGTCATCAACGATGGACGCACTGCATCCGTCCAATTCGTCAAGGAACAGTTACAGCACGCCCCGTTTGGGGCGTTGGACGTGCGATTGGCTGCACAAAACAAGAGGCAAATGCAACAGCAACAGCAAATGCAACAACAACAACAACAACAGCAAAAGCAAGAACAAACGCAGATGTCGGATGTCTCGTAGAAAGCATATTTATGGCTGTGGCATGTTATGAATACACCCAAGAGACATTTTTCTTCTTCTCACTTGGGCGACGCAGCCGCAGCCGACGCCGCAGCCGCAGCCGTCGCCGCCGCAGCAATTGCAGCAGCAGCAAGACGACAAGTTGAAAACAAGACAACTGCAATGGCCCTTGATAAAAGGAGAGCTGGTGTGGGGTGTGGGCGGGTGCATTGCACTGGGCGCTTGTAAACGAAAAGGAAATCTAAAAATAAGCAAAACAAAAACCAAACATCAACAACAACAACAAAAACAACAACAACGATAACAACATGCAGGGCAAGTCGAGAAGCCCAAAAATAAGAAAAAGAAAAAAAAGAAACGAAAAAAAACGCGTGCAGCGTACGGTAAATTCTTGATCAACCATAAATCTTGGCACCAGAGCCATCCATCTATCTCGCTTGGCGCGTTCCGTTCAGCGCCAAAGTTGTTTTCTATGTTGCAGCCTCCATCCCCTTCCTCCTTCCGCCCCTCTAAGCCCATAACCAAGCCAATGATACCCGCGTCTTGTGTTGTTTTTCTTACAATTTAGTTTTCAAAAATAAAACATTCTTCTTAGTCTGGTTTTGGTTTTGGTTTTGGCTTTTATCTATTTTGTATTTTATTGTTGTCTTTACAAAACTATAAAAAAAACAAGCACGTGTCGGATTTAGCTTGCATCTTTAAATTAAAAACATTGGACTCTAAAAAGATAACAGAATCGAAATTCATAAAGTTCATTTTATATTATGGTATTTATATATATTTATAGAAAAAGACACAAGCAAGTTGATTGAGCAGAACTTTTTTAAATTAACGTATTTAAAAATATCATTTTATATTTTACTCTTGATTTATTATTGAGAAAATTACACAAGCAAGTTGATTGAGCAGAAATTATTAATAATTCTTTTAAATCATTAGCAATTAAATAACTTCGCGTGAATCAAATCCTTCTTAAATAAGCTTCAACACGTTGTCTTGTAATATTAATAATATTTATATATTATATCTTAATAAAGCCAATGCAAATCGACTTGTGCTTTAAGGTCGAAATTAAGAACTCAAGTTCGTTTCATGTTTTGGCTCTTAATTAATAAATCATGTCGGCGTCAGGCGCATTTTGGGTCGGGGGAGGGCTGGAATTAAATGTGTCAAATGCAAACACGCAGAACCCCAGCAGCGGGTTTCAGTTGCGACTCTAACCTGGCGGGCAGAAGCCAAAGCCTGGCCAGGAAATGTCAAGAACGAAGTTAACCAAACACGAAGAACAAAACGCTGTCGAAGCGAAGGCATTTTCATGTTAAGCGACAACTGAAGGCATTCCAAAAATGTCAGAAAGGGGTTTTTGGGTGGGCGGACAGGGTTCGGCTGCCATTTAGGTTTTGGGTGATGGGTGGGGGCGTGGCTTGGCGCCGCCCTTGCACGCACCTCGCCCAAAAATCGCAGCTGACGCAAAAAGTTTTAATAAATTAAATTAAAGCTGCGTGAAAATTGCCTAGGTAAATAAAATCCTAAAAGTATATATGAATACATATAAAGTATATACACAGATATACACAATACACGTAAACATATACACACACATTGCGTGTGTGTGTGGCGAAAATGAAAAGAAACTGTGAATGTGCGAGCGAGATGGCAAATGTGTGCGAGTGTTTGGCAAAGGAAATGATAAATGGCGTGGTAATATAAAAAATGGGGAAAACAGCGGGCGGCAGCTAAAAAAAAAAAGAGAAACAAAAAACAAAAGAAAAAAAAACACAAAACAACTAAAAAAAACAAACAAACGAGTCACTTGCTGTGCAGACAACAACAAAATTGGGGAAAAAAACAAAAACGAAAACCAAAGTTGATTTTTCCCAACTTTGCTGGTCAGAAACAGAACAATAATATAAAAAAAAAACACACGAACCGTACAAAAATGGGCGCCGCATTCAAAATGAAAATGGAGGCAAGAAAAATAACGAATAGAATAGAATTTTCAACTTGGAAACATTTTCGGCTGGTTATTTTCTCCGTTGTCTGTTTGCCTTGGCCAGAAATCGCCTGCTTCGTTCCTTCACTGTGTTAGCGGGTTTTTGTGTTACGCAATGCCCAAGCCCCAAACTAGAAAAAAAGAAAATACCCCGACCCCCGTTGTGTGAACCCTTAAAACCCCAAAAAGCAAACACACCCAGTGACCCTAATTTTGGTCCTCAGAGAAATGTCGTTGCCATTTGGACCCACACTCTTTGTTTTAATTTCATTTATGGCTTCCGTTTGGTGACTTTTCCGAGTTGTGCCTTGACTTATTTCCCGCTGCTCCCGCTGCTTCCAAAGAGTACCTGCTCCGTTTTGGCCTTTTGTGTGATTTTCGGCATTTATTCAAATGCGCCAAAAAGTTAAGAACTCTATTAATTTCATCAGCGACATTCGCGTTTAGATTGAAGTAATCTGATATGGAGGTAGGTAGGCAAATATTTGATTTGCAACTGGCTTTGCTGACTTAATAGAGAAATTATATATTTTTTACATAGAACGTTTTCTATCGTTTGCATTTGCAATATGATGTATCGAAGAATTAATAACCATCGCTATTAATTTACAATTGTGCAATTATGAATAGTGTTTGAAATGTTATTTAATAAATTCATTAAATATAGGTTACTATATAACTTAAGTAAGTATTTTGAAGTAGGCAAAGCTTATATATTATTTATCTGGCTGAATCAAAGTGTTGTTAGTCATTATCTCTTACCCATCTGTGTGAAGAAGCCTATCTTTTTTCGTATAAAATAAATAAATAAAATAAAATAAATAAATCAAATATCGATAAAAATCGATTTCTGATAGCAATTGTAACCTTCTAGGTCTCCAATCAGTACATAACCATGAGAAATTATTAATCGTTTGTTAAACATTTATTAGCAACGTTTGAAAAACGCAGATTTTGTTAATCAAACAAATTTCTTAACAATAAATATATCCCTCTGGGAAACTAATTAGTTTCTGGTTATTTTTGATCAAATGAAAACTAAGTCTTTGATGCAGATATAGAATTAATTGCTGGAATATGCATAGTACTCGATTTTCAGCTCTCGCTTTTCTTTTGCCAAGGCAGAAGAGCAAATGAAAGTCGTCCCCAGCTCTGGCAGTCAGTGTCCGGGAATAAGTATGGCAAAGTCATCAGACAAGCGACGCAAGTCTAATAAATAAGCAGCGGGCTGCTTTAGGGGCGCCTCTGAATCAGATATTCGACATTGGGCCACATCCTCGGGGGCTGGCTGGCTGACTTATCTGTACCGTTTTATCGCTGCGAATGCGAATGCGAATGTGCAACGCATGAATGAATAAATGCCAAATGGAGACTCGCCTGCGTTCGGGTATCGACAGGACTCAAACTTGCGACGGCGGCCAGGCTGGCGCTGTTCCCCCTCCCCTCTTTTCCTGCTTTGATCCTTTGCTCGTTTCTCCTTGCTTCCTTGCTGTGTTGACGAGCGTTTGTCTGGCACATTTAAATTGCCTGCCGTCGTCTTTGCCTTGCTGCTGATAAGACCCGTCGCATTTGCTGATAAGGCCAAGGCATTGCCAGCAACAATACAAATGAAGGGGTGGAGAGAGAGAGGGAGAGGTAAAGAGAGAGAGGGAGAGAACACATGTTTCCTGTCAATGGCGAGGGGCAAGCAGCCAACGCGCAACTGCCACGCGTTTCGCATAGTTTTGCATTGAAACTAGCCGTTCGCTGAGTCTTCGACGACCTACGACGACGCCCTTTGGCCGTGGCTCCGCTCGAGGAGGAGCAGGAGCAGAGGGAGGAGATGGAGGAGTAGAATGTCTGCGATATCTCATTTTTATAATTAAAACACTTGGCAGGACATGTGCTGCATGTGGCAGCATTCCACCAAGCATGCCAGCAGTGCGCCCAACCATTCATTCCACTCCACTCTACTCTCCTCCCCTCTCCTACCCCAAACACCAATTCCATTTACGGCCGGGGTCTGAGGGTGATGTTTATCAGCTGCCCGAGGCCCGAGGCCCGAGGCCCGCTGTCGCAATGCTAACCCGTAAACGTATCCTGGCCAACAATCTAACCAACTGGCTTCAGGGTAGTTGAACTGCCTAACTCTGCGTTTGAGGGCTGCACTGCGAATCCGGCTAACGAATCATTCGCTCTGCACTCATTCGAAGGTCCT
Organism: Drosophila demipolita; assembly: GCA_035042405.1. Taxonomy (NCBI): domain Eukaryota; kingdom Metazoa; phylum Arthropoda; class Insecta; order Diptera; family Drosophilidae; genus Drosophila; species Drosophila demipolita. The sequence goes on along the minus strand of JAWNLI010000349.1, from coordinate 865,468 downwards.
TTTGCGAAAGTGAATCGTTCAACGAACTTCACAAAATAATACTCACAATTCATCCTTGGCTACTTATTTTCGATTTAGAAAATGCGGTAGCTGAATCTTTTCAAGGTATTCCAAAATATATTGTCTAAATAAACCTAAGATTAAATGCCAGTTTATCCTTTGTCTTTTCTCCAAGAGCAGTTCATTATTAATTTTTAAAATAGTTTTATAAATTGTCTTAAAATAATAAACAAAATATTCCTTTTTTTCTATTACAGGTAAGTGCCGGACAAAGCCTAACTGCAATTAGCGATATATTGAGAAATTGAGTGAGCTGACTGGAAAAGAATCGTAAAATGCAATGCAGCTAAATTCATTTGAGGCACTTTTAAAGTGGTGCGACAAAAAAGGGAATAGAAAACTTTGCAGACCATAAAAAGCGCAGCACGTCAAAAGTTTGCACAGAATTTATGAGTGCAGTTAACGGGTAAGTTTTGAGCGCCCCGCGGCTAGTTGAGTCCCAAGTACAAGTCCAAGTCCAAGCCCCAACGGCGACTGGCCGAGTTTATTAATTTAAAAAGGAAATTCTCATTTAGTCACCTTTTGATTTAAGCCCCGCAAGCAGACGCTTTGACCGCCTGCATCCTAACGGTTGCGACTCCAGTGGTGTGGCATAGACTGCGCAGGCAGTAGCAAAAGCAAAAGGACAAAGTGCATTTGTGTTAGGTTGGTTAGTAGGTTGCACAGTTGGTCGAACACTGGAATACAGGTCCAGCTGAGGGCAGGCATTGGAAAAATTAATGCACAAGTTAAGAAGAACAGTGGCACAGTGGTTTAAGATGCTAAGAAATTGTAAAAAAAATACGAAAATATAGTAAAAGTTTTATTATGATTAACATTATTATTTTCTCTGTTTTAGATATTTACTAAATTATAGTATTCATATACATCTTTGCTTTCGTATCTTACTAATGTAGAATATTTAAATTTTGACATAAATTTTGATATAAATTTTATCTCTTGTTTAATCAATTTCAAAAATTGTAATAAAATACGAAAATTTATGAAAAGTTTTATTATGATTAACATTATTTTTTCTCTGTTTTAGATATTTACTAAATTATAGTATTCATATACATCTTTGCTTTCGTATCTTACTAATGTAGAATATTTAAATTTTGACATAAATTTTGATATAAATTTTATTTCTTGTTTAATCAATTTAAAATAATTGTAATAAAATACAAAATTTATTAAAAGTTATATTATGATTAACATTATTATTTTCTCTGTTTTAGATATTTACTAAATTATAGTATTCATATACATCTTTGCTTTCGTATCTTACTAATGTAGAATATTTAAATTTTGACATAAATTTTGATATAAATTTTATCTCTTGTTTAATCAATTTCAAAAATTGTAATAAAATACGAAAATTTATGAAAAGTTTTATTATGATTAACATTATTTTTTCTCTGTTTTAGATATTTACTAAATTATAGTATTCATATACATCTTTGCTTTCGTATCTTACTAATGTAGAATATTTAAATTTTGACATAAATTTTGATATAAATTTTATTTCTTGTTTAATCAATTTAAAATAATTGTAATAAAATACAAAATTTATTAAAAGTTATATTATGATTAACATTATTATTTTCTCTGTTTTAGATATTTACTAAATTATAGTATTCATATACATCTTTGCTTTCGTATCTTACTAATGTAGAATATTTAAATTTTGACATAAATTTTGATATAAATTTTATCTCTTGTTTAATCAATTTCAAAAATTGTAATAAAATACGAAAATGTATTAAAAGTTTTATTATGATTAACATTATTTTTTCTCTGTTTTAGATATTTACTAAATTATAGTATTCATATACATCTTTGCTTTCGTATCTTACTAATGTAGAATATTTAAATTTCGACATAAATTTTGATATAAATTTTATCTCTTGTTTAATCAATTTAAAATAATTGTAATAAAATACAAAATTTATCAAAAGTTATATTATGATTTATATTATTATTTCCTCTGTTTAAAATATCTACTGATATATAGTATTCCAATACATCTTTGCTTTCGTATCTTAGTGAAGTAGAATATTCAAATTTCACATAAATTTTGACAATAATTTTTATCTCTTGTTTAATCGATTCCAAAATATTTTAATACCAATGACTCTATCTGATGTTATTAAGGGTACCCTAAGAAATATTTATTAATTAACCCTAAACTTAAATGCAAATTTATCTTCAGCCTTAGCAACTCCTTCTGCCATTTTTAAGTTTATTATTAGCACATTTATTGCGCTTGCTTTTGTCCCACTGTGCGTGTGGCTGGCTATGCAAATAGGCACGTCCGAGTCCATTCACATGCGTTCGAATTTTTCATTTGTTTCTCATTTTGGTGGCCCTTTCTTTTAGCATTGCGTTGAAATGCATTCGTTTATCGCAATGCAGATGCGGGGGGGATTGTTGGTGTTGCGGGGTGTTGCGGGGTGTTTCGCTTTTGGGCAGCTTTTGTATTTGGCCGTGGTGAGTTCATTTAAACTCATTCACTCACTTGCGCCCTTTTGCAGCCATCGCTTAAATATGCAAAAGTTCGCGCAGTGCATGCAGCAAAAACAAAAACCACTCGCAAATCCCCGCATTCCCTTCCCCTTGCAAATAGCATGCAGTTGAGGGGGCAGGGTGGTGGTGGCAACGTTGACGGGGGCGTTGCACTGTCTCTGAGTCGCTGTCTGCGCAGCGCAGCACAGTCAGTGGGTAGTTGATGAGGAGGGTTGCTGCCACTGGAGGGTGGTGCCTGCCTCTGCCTGCCTGCCGCATTTCCACCCCCGCAGATTGCATGCAAATTGGTTAAAGTGTGAATTTATGTGAGAAATATTGTTTGGTCTTGTTATGCGCATATATATCACACACACTCACACACACACACGCACACTCACACTCACACTGCTAAGTCTCGACAAAATGATTTAAGTTCGTATGCAAATTGTTGCCGACTTTGACTGACATTTGCCGCGTTTCCATTTGAATTGCAATTGAAGCACTTTTCGTTAGATTTTTGGGGAGAGTATGGCTTATATATATATATTCAAATATATATACATTTATCAGGTATAATTATTTGTGGCATGCAAAACTTTTGCATATGCAATTTGGCTGCTGCACATAAATCCTGCGCACATTTAATGCGCTTTCAAATTTATTCGCATTAATTTCATATTTTCATAGCCCACAGTTTTTCGCATATTCAGTTTTTGCGGGTGCCGGCGTCGCGCTCAGTGAGCCCAGTCGCAATAAACACTCAATTAACGATTTCAAAATTAATTTTTCATAAATTCGCGTGCATTTCCTCATATGCTGCTGTATTTTTAACCTGACCCCGCAATGCATCTCTCCCAAATTAACAGAAATAAAATTAAATAAATGTATATGCAGAAGACCGGGTCAGGTGGAGTGTGTCGCAGTCACTGTCTCCCCCTACCCCACCCCTTAAACCCAGAAGCCATCCCCTTTTGTCTGTAGCTGGGCACACGGAAAATGCGTTTAATTTATGGCCATGGCCCGCATTCGCCTGCTTCTGGCTCTGGCTTTGGCTCTCAGTTCTGGCTCTGATACAGCATCTACTTTCTGCTTCTGTTTTCATATTTTTTATTTTTTTTTTACTTTCGACAATTTGAGTCCATATAGCACGGCAAGTGGCGCCAATGCAAAATGCACTTCACTCCGCAAATGAAATTCGCATAGAGTTGTCTACTCTCATCGATACACAAAAATACATCAATTTGCAAAAACTACAAAAATTCAACAAAAAAAAATGCAAAATAAATTTTCCTTAAAGCTCTAATTCAAATCACTTAAACACTTCTTTCAGTCATAAAAACCACTTTTATAAAGTTTAATTTTATTTTGAAATCTTCTTAACTTATTTCACATAAGTTTCTTATCTTAAATTAAACCAAAAATAATACTTTAAATTTCTTTAAAATATTTATAAGCACGCTAAAAAATTTAATTAATTGATTAGGCAAAACATTTGCCAGCTGCTTTGATGCCTCGATGAAATGGCATTCAGCGGTTCCTTCGCAGGCTAATCTCAAATTTAGTCATCACAGCACAGCATCGATTTCAGATACCGATATAAATGTATCCGCACACATATGTGGCACGTAAACATTTCAACACATTTCAACGGGCAACTTGAACTTCACGAAAACTATTTTCCATTCAGAGGCCAAACACGAGTCGCAGTCAGCTCCCGGTTGGGGCGCCACAAATTAAAAATGCAACACAAATTGTATTTGGCACCTGAATAACACCCAGCAAACATCCCCTCAGCAGTAGCAGCTAAACCAGCGGAAGTTTCACACACACACTCGCACACCCAGGCGAATGAAAAGGTGTTGATAAATGAGGCAAGACAGGAGGCAATGATGGCGATGGTTCTGGTTCTGGTGCTGGTCACGTCGAGTTTGGACTTGGACTACCGCTCACAATTGAATTAGGCAGCCAAAATATGCAAAGCTCGCTGGGGGATCAACAAAACACTTGCAAAGCGGGGTGGCATGCAACACTTCTGCACTGAGTTGCTCGCGTGAGTTGCCGGCTGCATTTTTAATTAAAAGATGGCAACACTTTTGCTCTAACAGGTGTTAAATAGTTAAGCCCACCGTTTGTAACACGCAATTGAAGTTACATTTGAAGCTACTTTGCTCATTGTGGAAAGGGTTGGCAACCCTACACAGCACAACACGAGGGTTGTCATCAGCCCCAACTGCACTGCTCAAACTGACCATTCCCCAGACAATTATCAAGCATTGCAACAATGGCAACGACAACTGCTACAAATGGCAAGTGAGGGGCAAGTTGGAATAGAGAATGATTCACCTTGAGTTACCCATTAAGTTAGAGCTGACGAAATCCAAAGACAGTCATTAAAAGTATGGAATTTATGTGGCTCTGTTGTAATGATATCTAGCAATAAATGATATACAAATTTTGATCACTTTAGTTATCTGATAAATATTCACTTTATTGTTTCTGCCTGGCTGCACACACACACAGAAATGCACAATCATCTCAAGTACTGGGTATATATATATATATAATAACAACAACAACAATTTCCGCGCGTATATTCACCAATTTTCCACTTGAAGTTGCTGCAAAAAGCAATGCAAAAGCTCAGCGAAAAAAACTGCAATGCGAAAAATAACAAATAAAAGTGTTCGAGTCGTGAGTGATCGACTAGCAAATACGCTGGAATCCACTTTGAATTGCAATAGCAAATGTAAATCATTATGAAACTAGTAATTTTTATATTTATTATTTACTTATTTTGCTCTCTAAAAAAATAATATTTGTTTATAAATTATAACCATAAAAAATATAGCAAAATTCTATTTTACTCAATTTAATAATATTTATTATAAATTGCTTTATTTTATAGCTTAATTCAATAACATTTTCACTTATTTATACAACTTTGAAATTGTTGAAAATTAATAGAAAAATATGTGAACTTTCGTTTAGTTTTTTTATAACATTTGTTTTGGATACACCGCATAAAAAACAACAACAATGCAACAGCAACAACAAGAGTGCAAACACCGGCCGGGGCACGGAATTCGAATTCCCGCAGCCGCAGCAGTGACAGTGGCAGAGACGACGCGTCGCTGCTCTTCTGTTGACACAGCGAACGGGGGGTTAAGTGGCACACACACACACACATACACACTCACCCACACTCGTCAGACACACACACACACTCGGACTCGCAGACAATCCACCCACAGCAGCAGCTGCAGCAACTGCCGTTGTTGTTATTGCCCCATGCCGCATGCCCCTTGACACACCTCTACAGACACACTCGCTAGCCATTGCCATGCGCATAATAAATAATTGCAACGGCGGCAAACATTTCGCGTTGCACTTTCTGCAACCAAAGCGAAACACACACGAACAACAACTACAACAACAACTGCAACAACAACAAACAAGAGCATCGGGTCCTGGTCCCGTGGCAAGCAGAATGAAGAGATTTTTATCGGCGATTCTCACTGATTTCATGGCAAATAAATCGCTCATTTTCGCTTAATTGGAAAATTATGGCTTTTTGGCCGCGAACTACCCAGTGAAAGAAAGAGAGAGACCCTCTCTCTCTCTCTCTCTCTGAGCTCTTATATATATATATATATATATATATGTGATGTGCACTTAAAGTGTTTATATATATGCACATATATAATTGCATTTGCATTTTGCTATTATAGCTGAATGAACTTTGTGGCAGTTGCTACTTTTAGATACAAATTTTGCACACATTTTAATTTCATTCTCAAATACTAAATAATAACAATTGCAACAATGTTGTAGTTTATGCCACAGCCACATTTAATTATCATTGAGATTTTTGTTAAATTACCACAAAACGAGCTAAAGGAATTTATTTTCTAAATTTATTTGTACATTTAATTTAAGCTAGAATTCATTGAAGAACCTATTTTTCTCCTTTGCTTTACTTTAGTTTTAAAGGTCTTTAGAAATGATTAAGATTATTTTTGTAAATTAAATTCTCTTGAATTTAAAAACAGTTAACAGCGAGTCATATAAAAAGTTAACAAAGAATTTTTGCTTTCTTTTTTGTTATCTGAGAAGCAAGAAATAAACTCGTTTAGTGCCAATATAATCTGCACTAATGCAACTAACTCAAAGTATAAAAGAATAAATTGTCATATAGCAAAAGATTATAATATTATTATACATACTTATATATATATATATTTTTTTTATATATGTCTTTTTTTTCGCTCATTCTATTTATGTATGGGAAAAGTTCCAATTTAACATGGTGTCGTCTCAGCAATGATTTATGAACGAACCAAAAAGCTGCCCGTTCTGCCTCTCACTCTTCTCATTTCCCCTTCGCCCCTTCACTACCTCTCTTGCTCGTATGTGCTCTCTCAGACCACACACTCATATGTGTTTTTGTGTGTGTGTGTTCTCTGCTTTGCCTTGTTGAGGGCATCGCCGTTTGCTTCTCATTTTCCACCACCGCCGCTGATGTCGTCGCTGCAACCGTCGCCGTCGCCGTCGTCGTTGCCATTGTCTGCCCTGCTCTGCCCTGCCCTTGTCTTTGGTTCTACCCTCCCCTGCTCTGCTCGCCTAGCCGCATCTGTTGGACGCTATCATCGGGCGGCACTAAGCGTTGGTATCATGGCTGCCAACCTTATCGGCGGCAGCAACCCCGTTGCAATGGCAAATGGCCGCCTGGCCACGTGTTGTTCTGCCAAGGATTCAAATTCGGGTTTAGTCCTCCTTCAATATTCTGTTTTTTGGGTTAGATTTTCCTGCGCTGCGGTTTCGTATTTCAATATCGCTGATTGCATCACATGTGTGAGCACTCGAGTCCTTGCTCCATCATTGCCACCGTCGAAGGACTTGCCAGATGAGTTTCTTCCGCAATTTACTTTCATCAACTGGAAAATAGGCTGAAGATTTAGACTCCATTCTCGGTTGCAGGACCAACTGCGGCATTTGTAATATCATAAAAATGAAGTTAACCTTTAAACAAGTTGACTCGCACCTCGGGCCCAGGGGCAACAGTGACTGGGAATGGGAAAGGAAACGGGAGTGAAAGAGACAAAGTGTCCTGTGTATGCTTCGTCTGTGTGTGCGTGTGTGTGTGTGTGTCTGCGTGCATGTGCGACTATGATTAATTACTTTTGCATACATTTACATACAAATTTGTTGCCACATTGTCTGCCTCGGGCGCTGTCCGGAGCGCTTGGCTACCCCCCACTCCTCGCTCCTTGCCACGCGTTTGGGGTTATTTTTTACACATGCTGCTGGCCCCCTCGGGGTGGGCTGGAAATCCTGCCAGCAGGGTTAATTTTATATGAAATTTTTCATTTTGTGCAACCAGAACGGAAGGAAGTTGATTTGACAAAAGTTTTTTCTGGCCTCTGCCATTGTTGTCGCCTTCGTTTCTGATTTTCCATGCTCCGACTCTGTTAATTGCATTTAAATATTTTATAAATTTTGCGTAAAACCAAAATGAAACCGAATCACTCTCGGCGTGATAATTGCCTCTATGGAAACCATATCTGAAGTGGCCGTCGGTCTTTGGGCTGCACATAAATTTAACAACCAGATTTAATGGAGAATGGAGTCATCTGCACAGTGTTTCCTGCTCTTGATAAACCCTATAAGAATAATTGGTATATTGAATATTTTAATTGATTATATACATAAAGTTAAATGAACAAATAGAAGTAATGATTAATGAAAACAAGCAAGAATTGTAAAACGGAATTAGACTGGTTAAATTTTAAATCTATTAAATAATTCGAATTATTATTATGCGTTTGTAATTTTTAAATTGTTTACATATTTGATTTCTGTTACTAGACAAGTTATGAACTGAATATTCCATATTTGTCTATCTGAAAAGGTAGCATATCGAAAGTAAATTTGTGATAATTAAAATAAATAAAATATAAAGATTTATAGGGTCTTCTCGTCTTTTAAATTTATTTTAGCTTTTTGACAAAAAAATAAAATTCTATAACAAATTTAAATGAAACAGTTAATATTTCGTCCGATGATGATAATTGTTATATTAAAAGTATTAATAAAAAACACAAAAATTATTTGAGTTGGTTTGAATATCTGGCTAAAAGAATGTTTTTCTTAAAAAGAAATCAAATAGACTAATCCATTGTTTATATGGCAGCTATATATTTTCGATTTTAAACTTTCAACACTAAAAATTACAGGCTTTAAAATCAGGGGACTAATTTGCATAGAAACAGAAAGACAGGCAAATGGACATATGAACAGATCGTGGCTATATCCACTCGTATAATGAAGCCACAAATCTAATGCCAATATTTAATTTACAAACAAAAATAAAACTAAACAAATTAAATTCACTCTCAGCTATTCCAAAAATATGAACTAGTTTCAGAAGTCGCTTTATTTAAAGGCTTATAAATAAAAGTCCGATTATATATAATTCGAATATTTTTTGTGCTGAAAAGTCTCAATTGCAATGCTGCAGCCAAATACGAAACATGATTAATATTGCAGTCAAAAATACTATATACCCGTATATATTTGCTATACACGAACACGCACACACGCACACACACACACACACACACACACACACACACACACACTCGCATATAACTCACAGCCAACACCATAAGGGGCAAGAACAAAAGAAGGAAAAGCAAAAGCGGAAGAACTAATTTCAGTAATTATAAACTCATATAAATGGTTACATCAAAAATCTGTGTTTTTGCTGCCTTGAAATTAACACGATTTTTCCACATTTGCCACCCTGCGGCACTGGACTGCTGTGCACAGGACACACGTGTGTCGCTGCCTGGCTGGCTGGCTGACTGGCTGGTTGGAAAAGGGTTCAGGTTCACTCGCAAGGACTCCACTGTTTGTGTGGTGCGAGTGGTTGTTGGGTAAAAGCGACAACGATGCGAACGACGGACTCCAGGACTCCAGGACTCCTGTGGCTGTGACTGTGGCTAGTCCTTGCAACTGCTCGTAACTCCTGCCCAGCAGCAGTTTGCAGCTCCAGCTCTGACTCCGGCTCGGTGTGTGTTCTTGTTGTTGCTATTTTATATAATAAATGAGCTTGGTGGGTTAAAGGCGTATTTCTGTCTAGTAAATTAGCAAAATACACGTAGAGGCGATACACACACACACACACACACACACACACACACACACACACACTAACATGTACCACTCCCCTGGAGCGTTGAGTCTCTAATGGGCTGCCGTGCTCTGATTGAGTACAGCAAATTGGGAGCTGAGCAGAACAGCTTGAAGCATGCCACACTCACTCATGCAACATGACTGGCAACCCCTTAACCCTAGCATAACTCTGCCCAAACACAAAGCATTATATATGTATACCCACACACATTGTGTGTGTGTGTGTGTGGGCGGGGTGTGTGTGTTGGGGGGGTTGTTCGGGGTTTCCCAGTTGTCGGCTTGTTAAGTTTAAATAATGCTTTTTGCCATTTCCTCTATGCCAAGGTCATTCAAAATTCAAACCAAGTGCGCTCACATTTACATATACACACCCATACACACACACACGCATGCACTTGTTGTTATTGTTGTTGCTGCCCCCGAGTTCAACTGTGGCATATTTTGAAAGTCTGTCAGACATTGTCTGCAAATTTCTGGCGCGTCATAAGTTGAAGTTAAATGAACTAACTTCATTCAGAAGTTTGCACCGAAGTCCAATTCCAACACCTACACAAACTTAACCAACCACACACAAACACTCACAGTCACACCCAAACACACACAGTCACACACACACCACTGCACAGTTGTCGCACATGCAATTTATGGCAATTCCAAGTCTCAATTGGAGCCAAGTAGAAATTGAAAATGGTCTCGTCGAGATTTACACATATGAAAATGCAAAATTGTTTCGCATTTTATACAAAACTTCAAATCTTTTTATTTTTAAGTTTATTTTAATATTTTAAGCAATAGAATTTTATGCATTTAAATCCCACTGGAAATTAAGAAATATATTTTATTACTTGCATAGTTCAGCTGAATAAATAAATGCAATTTACTTCTCTATATTATTATTATCTATGACGTATTATATAGTTATGTATATATATATATATATATATATATATCGCTTAGATTTGGTTTTTTACAATCAGCTGAAAAACCTTTACAGCAAATTTCCCAAGGCCCCAAACCGATGCGCAACCTTTAAGTGAATAAATCAAGTTGCTCACATTTTGATTGCTCCGCCGTCAGCTGTTATCAGAGCCCGTTCCGTGTACTCGGCGAGCCGCATAACGGCAAATCACTCACGCCAAAATGGCGGCCATTGTCTTTGAGGTCGACTTATGAATTTAGATTAGATGCGCGTCAAGATAAGCAACGAATCCATCGCCAGTGTCAAGTCCGCCGCTTGCAACAACAGTCCAGTGTCCATTGTGAATATGGCTGGCTGTGGTAAAGCAATCACTTACAGTTAGAGCTTGCAACCTCTACCAATATGTATCACGTTGGCCAGCAAAGCAAAGCAAAGCGTTTCATCTCGACCGCGTCGCGTTTGGAACGCTAATTCTTATCGCGATCGCACGCCTGCTCCGAGACTGGACTCTGGCCTGGCTACGCTGCCAGCTCATAGTCACATCATGTCCGGGGACAGGCTAGGCAAAAAAAAAAAAATAACACAGCACAAATTGAAGTCAAGTTTGACGTGTGATTTGTGTGTGTTTGTTTGGCTAAAGGGCTTCCGGGTTGCGGTGGTTGAGGGGGTTGGGGTTCGGGCCATTGGCGCTAAAACAACAAAAGCCCTGCTCGACACATCGTTCATTTTAATTTAAACAATAACTCAGTTTGACAGACAAAGGCGATGGAACAAATATACATGTATATATATATATATATATAAAGATATATATTTTCGGTATTTATTTTGTGTTTCTCTTTTTGTTGTTGCGAAAAAAGAAAAAAAAAAAAAATAATTATACAAGCAACCAGAAGGTTAATTTAAATTTCAAGTCACACAAGTCACACTAAAAAAAAAAACTACACGAATTACTGCTGCTGCTGCTGCTACTGCTACCTGTGTGCCACAAACCCCCCTTCCTGCACTCCTCCTCATCCATACTCGGAGCACACATTATTCAGTGTAGTGTCACGAAAAATGACTTACAGGCAACTCGGTGTCGGTAGAAAACATCTTTCAGCTTCTCGCCTGCAATTCATATTATATAGTTATGTATATATATATATATATATATATATATCGCTTAGATTTGGTTTTTTACAATCAGCTGAAAAACCTTTACAGCAAATTTCCCAAGGCCCCAAACCGATGCGCAACCTTTAAGTGAATAAATCAAGTTGCTCACATTTTGATTGCTCCGCCGTCAGCTGTTATCAGAGCCCGTTCCGTGTACTCGGCGAGCCGCATAACGGCAAATCACTCACGCCAAAATGGCGGCCATTGTCTTTGAGGTCGACTTATGAATTTAGATTAGATGCGCGTCAAGATAAGCAACGAATCCATCGCCAGTGTCAAGTCCGCCGCTTGCAACAACAGTCCAGTGTCCATTGTGAATATGGCTGGCTGTGGTAAAGCAATCACTTACAGTTAGAGCTTGCAACCTCTACCAATATGTATCACGTTGGCCAGCAAAGCAAAGCAAAGCGTTTCATCTCGACCGCGTCGCGTTTGGAACGCTAATTCTTATCGCGATCGCACGCCTGCTCCGAGACTGGACTCTGGCCTGGCTACGCTGCCAGCTCATAGTCACATCATGTCCGGGGACAGGCTAGGCAAAAAAAAAAAAATAACACAGCACAAATTGAAGTCAAGTTTGACGTGTGATTTGTGTGTGTTTGTTTGGCTAAAGGGCTTCCGGGTTGCGGTGGTTGAGGGGGTTGGGGTTCGGGCCATTGGCGCTAAAACAACAAAAGCCCTGCTCGACACATCGTTCATTTTAATTTAAACAATAACTCAGTTTGACAGACAAAGGCGATGGAACAAATATACATGTATATATATATATATATATAAAGATATATATTTTCGGTATTTATTTTGTGTTTCTCTTTTTGTTGTTGCGAAAAAAGAAAAAAAAAAAAAATAATTATACAAGCAACCAGAAGGTTAATTTAAATTTCAAGTCACACAAGTCACACTAAAAAAAAAAACTACACGAATTACTGCTGCTGCTGCTGCTACTGCTACCTGTGTGCCACAAACCCCCCTTCCTGCACTCCTCCTCATCCATACTCGGAGCACACATTATTCAGTGTAGTGTCACGAAAAATGACTTACAGGCAACTCGGTGTCGGTAGAAAACATCTTTCAGCTTCTCGCCTGCAATTCATCAAAATGCAAATCTCGTTGGTCAACTCTTTGGCTTTTAGTTATAGCCACAGTTAAATGAAGTAACTGGCTCGTGATGCGTAGCACTTGCTTGCCACTCGACTCTCACAACGTTGACGATGATGATGATGATGATCATTGTGATGATTATTATTATTGCTTTTTAAGTGTCGGCGCGACCATAAAATGAAAGGGAAGCTCAGTTTTATTGCCTGTTTCATTGTTTCACATTTTGGCATTATTTGTGTTTATTTTTTGTTTTTTGTATTTTATTGTACTTTTTATTTTTTTGGACTTATCTTTGATGTTGCTGTGTGGTCCCCGCACAACAACTTTTATGTTCGCTTCTCTTCATCTGATATATGTTTTATTGTTTAAGACGCACAAGTTCGGTTTTTATTTAAGCTGTGCTTTGTAAATCATTAAAATTACTGTCAAATGCGCAGATCACTTTTTGATCAAGACTTACATCTGTTTATCACTGATTCATCTTTCAAACTTTCTTTAAATAAAATAATAATTTTTGGCAACAAGTATTCGATTCCTTTTATTGACCGCTCGCAGATGGCTGTCTGCTGTCTGCTGTCGGAAGGACGTTGCTTATGCTTAGCAATCATTAGACCCAGAACTCTAATCCGCAAATAAGGGCGAACGTGTCCGGGAACTTGAAACTGGAATCTCATAGTTTGAAGTTCTCGACGGTGTTCTTCCCCGGTCTCCTTTTGACAAGCTGCCGGATGTTTATAGATTAAATTTTGTGACTAACCTTTTTTAGAAGAATTGTTTTTTTAACTAAATTTCGTTGCGTGTTTACAATAAACCACATAATAATAAAACTATACCAATAATATTATAACTTTCATAACAAACATTTTTTTTTCTTTATAAAACTTTTAAATTTGCTATCGGTTTTTCTGGTTCTTCTCGCTTTTTGTTCGAACCTCGTTTTGGCAGCAACAATTGGAGAATGCCATAAATAAATAATCATCGAAATCAAATATATATATATATTATTTTTGAAATGTATTCTACGGATATCTTAGGCACTCCGAATATATATTAGACCGCAGTAAAAGTACTGGTATTTAAATTATATTCCACAGACCAAAGCAAGAATAAAAACCCTCTTAAAAATCACTTAAGTAAAAAGGATTTTTTAACTTCCAACAGGGTGTTTCAGTTCAGGTACTTTTAAACGAGTATCTCTTAGCTCGAGCTTTTACTATGAATTACTCAAATGTAAAATTAATTTTTATAAGCAGCTTTGCCGCAGGACATTTAAAGCGACGCCATCAGGCCTCAACGGCCGTTTGCTGAACTACATAATATAATTCCTTATCAAGTGTCCTTTTAGCAGTGTCACAAACCCAAACAGAGTTTTTTAGTCAGAAAGAGCTTTCGCAGGATAATGCAAACAAGCCAAAGCCAACGGCCGCCAGAGGGCTGCGCACCAAACACCATCTGGCGGCGTGCTGCGCCAATATGCCAGCGACTCTCAAACTGTTCTCGCACATAACGCAATTAATTGAAAACAAACAGAGAATAAAAACGATTTGCTAATTTTAAACACTGCAAAAAAAAAACAAAAACAAAAAAAAATAAACGAGGGCTGCGACTGCGCATGCAAATTGCGACTGATTATCGAATTGGCCACGTTGTGCATAAATCAAAAATGCAAACGTGGCGAACGGCCACCCAGAAGTTGGAGTGCCAATTAATTTGATATTTTAGGCACAGAGCTCAACTTAAGCTTCCCCAAAAACTAAATTCGTCTTAAATTCAACAAAACTGAAGACATTTACGAGCTTTTTACGACTCGAGCAGCATAAAAACTTGGCAAGGGGCCCAATTGGAAAACGACAAAATATTTATGAATGTTTTGATGTTGGGCGTGAGTTGATTCGAATATTTGTCTACGACAGACCAGCCAGCCTTATGTATTTGTATTGGTATTATATTATTATATTATCAATAGACTCCCAGACTGTGTTCCGCTGAATTACGCAGCAGTGCAAACCGAATAATCAGCCAACAAGCCAATTGTGGAATAATACTAATTCGCTCAAGTGGCCAATACCCACCCACTCCGACCTGGGTATGCCAAGGGTAAGCGGGGGTATTCGGGTGCATTTGGGGGGTATTCGAGGTATACGTGCTTTGCAGCATGGCGCATGGAGCAAAGCCCGTTTGAATTTATAATTGGAATCAATCGAATTCTTCGTAATCGATGAAATACTTTCGTTTTCGGCTATGCCAAGTGAATGTGAATTTAAATCGAATATTGATCATTTTGAGTATATTTTGAATATGACTGAATTGAATAATTAATGAAGGCAAAGTACTTATTAATAGATAAAGGTTAAGATTTAGCAGATAAAACAGTATTTAAATACTTAAAGGGAATCACGGAGAAAAATAGTAAATCACCTGATAGTATTTAAAGTGGGTTCAATGAACTGAAGGACAAATTAAATAAACTGATGAATAACTTAAGGGAATGATAAATCGAATTTGTTAATACTAATAGCAACGATTACGTTCTACTAAAGGTGAATTACGGACAAATGTAGTAAAGTACTTTTAATTACTGACAGAAACGAAAAAAGACAAAGGAGACTACGGAGCTGGGAAGAAACACCAGGACTCCGACAGGCCAATTGTCTTTTGGGCGGCTATAATCATAAACGACTAAAGCAAGTAATAGCCATGGGTAGGAATAGGCCAAGGCTAAATGTCGGTCTACTGACAGGACATTGTAGACTAAAAAGCCACCCTTCCAAAATGGGCATCTATAGTAACAATCAGTGTAGATGTAGGAAAAGATGCAGCATCCTAGGGATGCATGTTATGAATGTCAAAGACATAGTAGCCCTCGACCCATCAAAGAACCTGACTTTCGTTCAGGAACTGGGATTGATGGAGGAGCTATAAGCTCAGAAGGGGACACAGTAGATCTAATAGGTCGCAGTGCACAAGACCCCAATTTAATTAATTAATTAAAATTAAATATCTGATCTAATTTCAATCACAAAATGGCACTTTTACAAAATACAGTTAAAAGTTGAATGAATTAAAAAGGTAAATTAAAATTCCGAAATATAAATAAGTAAATAAATAAGTGGAACTGTTCTTAAAACAAAGAGTATAATCTTGTTACTAATCTGATTCATTTAATAAATCTGCACAGATTCAACTATTTGGTGAATCTCATTCAGATTGCAAAGGCATTCACAATCACTTGCAATTAACGTGGCCCAAAAGCGATGGCAATGATTGCGCTGCCAGCTTTTGGCCATTGTTAGGCCATAAGTTCGAATTCGAAGCGAAAAATTCGAATTCTGTGTCTAAACCAAGTGCATACATGTGTCACTCCTGCTGTCGAATATGAATTGCACTCGCTACACGACACTTCGCACTTTCAGGCAGGCATAAGCAAAAACAAAAAACACAACAAACAAAAAAACAAAATACACAAAAAGCAAAAAAAACAACAAAAAAAACCTTTGAATTTGGCCAATACGAGACTGCATTGAAATCGCATTATTAACGCCTGCAGAGCGGAGCGGAGGCTTCACAGTTCGCGCCTTACCAAATTGGCAGCAAGTCGGCAGCAGCGAGGAGGCCAACACTCTGGGTGTGAAAATAATCTGTTTAACGAGGGAGTCTTACAAAAGACCCCGAGCTGGCCAAGTGGCGAAAGATGCCGCCTGTTGCATGCAACACCAACCAGCAACAGCAACAACAGTCGCACAACAAACGAGCAGCAATAATGACATTTGGCGCAAATGAATGAGAGGCGAGAAGAGCTCAAATTTCCACCACAGATAGCCAGCGAAAGGGGGTTAGTGGGAGGGGGGGGGGGGGTAGGTAAGCGGCTGCCTATGCCGCAAAAGGATATGACAGCAGCCAAACTGACAGTCCACAAAGCAGCCCCAAGTCGGATATTGGCAATTGCCATTGCCATTGGCAGCACTCTACGACTCTGGCCAAGAGCAGGGCCAACAAATGTGAACTGGCAAACTGGGCGCTGACATTAAAAGGTGGGAAAATGTCAGCAGTTCAAAGGAAGCATTTTCTTCTTTTAGGCAAGAGAGAGAAAGAGAGAGGGAGGGAGAGAGGGAGAGAGGGAGGAAGGAAGAGTGGGAACTTAAATGGATATCGAAATAATTGCAAAGATAACAAGGAGTTCACATTGTGTTTTATTTGTTTGTTTATTTGTTGGCTTTAGCATTGTTATACACTCGATCTTGGGATTTAACTAACTGCTGTTATTAGCCATACCGGAAGTTAACAGAATACTCCTTAAGGAAATGAAAAGTATTGTTGGTTAGCTTATTTATATATGTCAGGCAAAAAAATCCAGCTCAGAAAGGAAATGAAATATTTAAATTTAATATAAATAAAATAAATAAAATATTAGATTATGCCAAAGTCTACTAATTATATATTTAAACTTAATATTAACTAGTTGATGCTATGAATTTCAATATTAAAATAAAATATTAGATTATGCCAAAGTCTTCTAAATATATATATTTTATATTTAAACTTAATATTAACTTTATTTAATTATTAAATTTATATATGCTACGCACAGTTTTAATTTATTCGGAGCTAATTTCGAATATTGATTTTGAGTAAATAAATCAAATATGAGTTCACCATATAAAGATATAATGACAAAGCAAATATCAACTTACACATTGTTCAGCAACAACTTTGTTTAACACAATAAAAAATATACACAAATATGAACAATAAAAAAAGAGACATAAATTACTCAGAATTAACCATATTCAAAGAGAGTTGCTGCCAACAACCGCTAGAGGGATTTCCCCCGCGGAATATTTTTGTTTTTGGTTTTGGTTTTGGTGCATGCGCAAGATTTTTGGTTCGTTTCTTAGTTAGGGAAATTCGTATTTAACACTGTAAATAGTAAAAAAAAACTTTCCCTTTTTGATCTCGTTGCAGCTGAGCAATTTTGGATTAACACTAGGAACAATTGGATTAGCTGTTCTCGTTGGATATATATGGATTACCGAGTGGTTAAGCAACAGCAGCATCATCATAAAAGGTAAGCAAATTGTTCAAATTCGGGTTAATGCCACAACACAAAACCACAACAGTGGGGTGAAGCTGCAACATATGTTTAGGCCATGCCAAGACGCCAATAAAACGATTGCTTAGCCAGTTGGCAGGCAAACCACTTGCTTATTGGCAGCCAGAGCGGCCTATTAATCCTAAGTGCTTCCTGTGATTTTATGCAAATTGAGCATACCGCCGGGCAGCACTTGGCAACATTTACAGAACCACCTTCCCCCCCCACCCCCACCCCCCTCTCCATTTTTCGTTCTGCTTTTGCGACGGCAAACAGGCCAACAGGCAACAAGCATTCAATGTACAAATGACAGTTGACTGTGACATAAAACAGCGGCTTAAAGCGCTGGCCAGGCCAAAAGAAGACGTTAAGAGTTGTTGCTGCAGTTGCATGCCGGACAACAACAGCAACAACAACACGACAATTTTCCATCGACAAAAGACATTTTCATTTATTCATTGATAATGTTTAAGGCCCTTAAACAACAACGCTGCGAACGACGACGACGACGACAAAGCGCGGCCAAAAGGCAATGAGAGGCAACGAAAAACATGCGACAAAACAACATAATTTAAATTTTGCGCATGCATCAGCCGCAACAAACGAAACAAGAACAACCACAACAACAGCAGCAACGGTGCAACATGTTGCTGCAACACGCCAACAGAATCCCAAGTTGCCTGCCTGCCTGCCTGCCTGCCTGCCTGCCTGCCTGCCTGCCTCGTAATCCGGTAGCCGTCGTTGCGCTGCTTTTGACTCCATTCGATTTGCTTTGAATGAAAATGAAATTATCGCATTATTAACTATGAGAGCCCAGCACAGTCAGAGACTGCCCCCAAGCAGGTGGTGTGTGATGGCAGGGGAGAGTGGTAGGTGGCACAGATGGGGATGCAGACAAGCCTTGTTAGCCTGGCCCCAAAAGCTTATTTCGTACTAAGATACTTAGAACCGTCTGCTGCGAGGCAGCCTGGGCATATTTAACAATAAAATGAATTGTTAATTCTGTTGCACTTTTTCCGCCTGCTGTTTGTTGCAGTTGTTTTTGTTGTTGTTGCTGTTGTTGCAGTTGTCTGGCCTGGCCGGTTAGCTGCTGGATGCGACTGTGCTGTGCTCGGCTCAGATCGAGAAGTTGTAATGCGCAAGTGTCCTTATCTGTGGCACAATCGCGCGCGCTCAGCTGCGATGCACTGAGGAACTGTGCGGCATCACTGCGACGCACAGTGGTTGAGATTGCAAAAATAGTGATCAAAAATTTGATGGCCTAGTCTAGGTAAAACAATAATAATATATATAAAGAAAACTAATAGACTCATTTTTTTAAAACTGAGAACGGCTTATTCGGTAGATCTAAAAAAGAATTAATAATTTAATGCATTTAAATTAGTTTTGGGTTTATTTCAATGATTGGAAAATTTGAAGCACTAATTTTTTCTTAATAATTAAAGAAAACATCACATTAATAAATAAATTTTATATAGCTTTCATTAGTTAAAATTAAATAGATTCAAGTTTGTTATTTATTAATAGTGTTGACTTAGATATAAATTATTAGTGGTGTGGGATATTTATTTTAATTTCCAATCAATTGTTTATTTTTACTTTTTAAGACAAATTAAACCTATAACTTTTAAAATTAAATGACAAATAGAATGCAGACCATTGTTGTAATGATTTCAAAATCGGTTTCAGCTCTTTTCGAGTGATTTGAAAAACATTAATAACTTGGAATAAAAACATAAACAGATATCGATTCACCGATCGGTTTATATATTATATTTAATTTGTATATATTATGTTTCAAGTACAATTTTTACAAACTGTGTGCCACTGTGCCACCTTCAAACATTGTCTGGGCCACTTCAAGCAAAATGCCGAACTTGTTTTGGGCCAACAAAACAAAGCAAAACAGAAAAATACGAATGGCCAGAACAATTGTTAACGCGTTCGCCAAGACGGCAAGTTGTCCATTCACAATGCCCGTCTGAGGCAGAGGCTTGCGACTTGGGACTTGCAACTTGGTCAGAAACTGTTCTGGCCACATTAGCGCAGGCCTTCGGGCCTTTTGGGTTGCCTGCTCCCGGCTGCAAATGTCTTGTTCCATAGAATTTGAAACGGAAACATTGAACACTTTGTTTTGGTTCTTGTTTCACATTTTACCTCTTTTTTTGCTGCTGCTGATGTTGCTGCTGTTGTTGTTGTTTATGTTGGTGTTGTTGTTGTTGTTGTTGTTGTTATCGGTCGTTTTGTTTGAGCTTTGCGTTTGTAAGCGCGCGCATGCGTAGCACTCGCATTTGGCCAGTCACGCAATGGGATGGCGACCCGGACTCTGACTCCGACTCCGACTCCGACTTGGAGCCTGTCTCTTGGCGCTTATGCGGTGCACGTTGGCTCAGCGACTTTAGTCAAAAATTAACAAGGCTCAAAACACAGTTTCGAGTGCATGCAAATTCGTTGTCAAAATAAAAACAGAAACCCAAACCGAAACCAAAACCAAAACCAAATCCCAGGCAAAAACAGAAGACTTGCCAGTCCAGCCAGAGGCGGCTCAGGTCCAGTTAAGCGATAAATGAGTTACTGACATCTCTCAGTGTGCTTGTGTATGTATGTGTGTGTGTGTGTGTGTGCATGTCCAGAGCCGATCCGATGGCGAACAACAAGAACAGTATCGCTCCAGGGCAGCTCAGTCAGTCGCAGGTGCGCTGAGGCAAGCTGAGCTGTGTGATCTGGTCTGGTCTGGGTCTCTGCAGGTTGCAGTGCAGCATTTCAACAGCCTTCAAAAGCCATTTCCAGACATTCTCATATGTAAATTTATGCATTGGCCAGCAACGGGCGGGGGTGGACACTGCACTGTATGGGGGTGGTGGCGGGTGAGGAGGGTTGAGGGTGTTGAGGCGTCACCTGCGGCTGCAAAAAAGATGAAATATGCGTTGGCTTGCATAAACCTACTAATTGATCAGCGGCTAACATGATTTTTATCTTTTGAGAACTTAATTATTTTCTCGTTCTCCATGTTGCAAAGTGCGACTGTCGACTTCCAATTGGAATCGATACGTGCCCCAACCAACCTCCAACTAACTGACAGCCCGAGGCGTTGAATGCCGTGGAATGCGAAGGTTTTTCCCTCTCCATGGTAATGAGACCCAGGGCAAAGTGGAGTGAACCACAAATAAATAAAGCATATTTAACTAATTAATCATTGCTTAGTCGAAATTACTTATTATTCTGTTAGTGTAGAACTGGAAAGTTTAGCCTCGAAATTCATTTTAAATGAATATCAATTAGTTTTCTAAATAATGTTGAAAATTCAAAATGGATAAAAGTGTTTTATAAAGTTGTTTGTATAAAAGTATATACAAATTATTTATCAGCATTAAAACCGAATCGAAAATGCTAGAAAGTTTTAATTAGAATATTTGTGCTCGTATCTGGAAGATCTTATTTCCTTTATTTTATAGCACATAGCTATAGCAATAATAATACAATATTAAAGATATATCTTCGCATTGATATATGTATAAACATGCTGACAAATTATTGATCAACTGTAAGAATTATTTTATTATCGGTTAAAAAGAATTTAGCATAGCAAAAACCTATTTTTATATTGGATTCAGTGCATCTCGTAGTCGATCTCTTTCGACTTGTATGGTTTTATTATTTATATATCTTTTTTTGGCAAAATAATAAAACATATTTATTTTTACATTTTCCACTCCACACACTTTGTGCATAAATAAAAATGATATATATTAAGAAAAATATGATAAAATTTATTTTAAATTTTATTTGAAAATTAAATTTTTAAATCTTACTGTTTCTCTCAGTGTTGCAGAAAAGTGGGACGCACGTGATCGTTTAATTCAGCGCTCATAAATTATTGGCGAAAATTCATTAGATCCAAAAGGGCCAGACGTGCAAATGGCCATAGGCACTCTCAGAGTCTTGGCCATGGCCAAATGACATACCGACTTGGAGCTGGGCATGTGTTAACAGAATTATTTCGAAACCCCTTTGTTGGGCCACTTTTGGCCGCAGCAGCGAATTTCTGTTAATGTAGTTGAACTATTAATACCGAAATTCGTGATTAAAATTCAGCTCAGCTCAGCTTAAATTTTGTCTTGCAAAAATATTCGCATTTTTGGCAATGACATAAATTATTTGCAGAAATGAAAACATTGCATTGAAATTGAATTGGAATTTGAATTTGAATGCGAATTAATCTGCAACCAGAAGTAATTTCTTCAGCTGTTCTGAGCCACCGGCAACTTGTTTCGATTTCCAGAAGAAGAGAGAGAAAGAGAGAGCGTGAGTGTGTGCTGGCATTTCCAGTGAGAGAGCAGCAAGGCACAAAACAAATTGGCGGGAAGCTATGCAGCTGTTGTGTGCGAGCGAGATGGCAGGCGTGAAGCGAAGAGCGCATGGAACGGTAAAACAGGATAAGAGCGTGGCTAAGCGCGCTCTCTTTGCTGTTGCTGTTGCTCTTAGCATTGCGCAGCTGTTGTGTGTGTATGTGTGCGCTCTCTTTCAGTCTGCCGCTCTCGCTCTCTGTGGGTTTGCCGAAAGTATCTGAAAGATGCCATGTGTTGTTGGCTGCATTTGCCATGGCTGGACGAAAGTATCTCGAAGATACATTCTGCGATGGTGGTTGATGAGCGAGCATTTAGCATTCGCCACTCAAAGTCTTCGCATGGCAGCCGTTGCCAGGCCGACGCCAGCTCTTCAATGGCTGATGTGGCACACAAATTGCCGACGGCAAATCATGGCCGCTGTTCTTAGCCTCTGTCTGCCACTGCCTCTCCCTCAGCGCGTTTCTATTGTTGTCGACTATGATGTGTGAGTGTGCGAGAGTGTGTGCGTGTGTGTGTGCGTGTGTGTGTGTGTGTGTGCGTGTCGGCTTATGGGTTGATCAATGCAAATTGACGTGCTTTATGGAAGCGGCCATTACTCATTTTACCCACATTTGAAACAATGGGCGGCCGAGCTGCCAAAGAGCCGAATTGAGCTTTCCAGTCGAAAATCGACACAAACTGTGCCCCAACCAATGTCCTTGAACATGTCAGCAATAAATGCTTTATTCTTGTTTACTTACTACCAGCAAATATTGTGCAATTGCCGACGGCTCTTCAATTTAATAAGTCAATTATTGCACTTGGCGATAATAAATTAATTCCATAATTTTACAATAAAATAACAATTTCTACCTATTTACATATTTTAAATGGAAATTAAATAAACATAGAATTCTCAGTTGTAACATTAACAAAACAAGTTTGTTTAATGTGAAAATTCAATTGGATTTCTAAAGACGTATTTTAGAAAAATGTCTTGCAAATATTTTACTTTAAGCAGATTTGTTTCTCATCGAACCAAAATCGATTCTGCATTAAATAAAAGCAAAAGTTAAAATTTGGGAATGATTTTTTTACAATATACTTGCAAAGCTTCTCAACTGTCAGAAACTTTCGCCTTATTATTTCAAATATTTCAAATATTAGCTGCAGGTTTTAAGTCTGAAGATCATTTGAAAACATGACAAGAATTCACAACTGACAGCAAAAAACGCATAACAATTTTGTACTTAAAGAATAATCAATTCTGTGGAAATCATATCGAACATAAAATTGATTATTATTTTCTATTTATTTAGAAATCGGCACTTTTCAGTTGTGTTCAAATTGTGTTTCTTGTCTTTCAACTTGGGGTCGAATCGATTGTTCTACGTATTTAATTCTCATATGGTTTGTTGGCTCCCACTATTAAATACGATTTTCATGTGCTCAGCTCATCTGCACTTTTCTCATCTTCTTCATCTTCTTCTTCTGCTTCTCATGTTTGCGTTGGTTTTTCTTGTGCTTTTAGTCTTCTTTTTTTTCTCTCTTTCTTTTTTTTTTTTGGAGGAATTGGCACTTAAGTTACTCAAGTGGAAAAAAGTTTTTGTTTTTCGTTTACTCGATATAACTACATATACATATATACATTTATATATATATATATTTTATGTGTATATATATAATACAAGACTACGCAGATACAAACATCATGCCACATTCTGTTCGAGTTTTGTCCAAAGGGGATGAACGGGGCCAGGTCTGTCAGCTGGATTTCTTCATGGGGGAATTCTTGGATCTCTGTGCGTTATTTCTGTTATTTGCTTGTTTTTCTTTTTGTTTTTGTTTTTGTCGTTTTTTGTATTATTTTTTTATTATTTGTATTCTGTTATTTCGTTTTCGTTACTTTCAGTTCAGTTTGAATGCTGCCCGCACCACATTTGTGGCTGTTTTGTTTTTCCGAATCAATTGAAGGCTGACAGCCGCAAAGTTTTCATTATGAAATTGGATCGTTGACAATTTACTGAGAGAAAGAGAGAGAGAGAGACAGGCAGAGAGAGATAGAGAGAGAGCGAACGAGTTGCAACTCATCTTCGCCGTTTAACTGGGCTCTTTAATGTTCATTAGAGGCAGCCAGACGGCCTCTAAATTGCTGACACCTGTTGTGCATCTTTTTTTCCGCCTTTTTACAGCGTTGTTTTTTTTTTCGTTTTTTGTTACCTGCCTGATTTCCACATTAACATTTGCCGCTACAAATCGGTGCTCACCTTGAGCCGAGTTGCAGTTGCTGGGCGGCATTTGCTAAAAAGTAAAGTGAAAACGAACGGAGAGATTCCAAATGCCATGCAGACGAGTGCGCGCCTCAGTGGCCACCCGGCTCCAAAAGTGGCATGCCCCGCCACACTCGGTTCCACTTGCCGCAGTTCATAAATTAAAGTCAAAGCGGCCGCCTCCGTTTGCGGCTTGGACGCCAGTTAAGTTCAGACCACGATTACTCCGACTTGGACTCCGTTTGCCAGTGATGTGATAATTGCCTGGCTTGGCTTATTTTGTTCGCCATTTAATTGTTGTAATTTGTGCGTTTGCCGATGCGGCGGCGGCGGCGGCGACGGCAACGGCAACGGCGACGGCGTCTGCTATTATTATTTTTTTTATTTTTCTTGTGCGCAGTTTTCCCTTTTCATTTTGTAAGCCAATTTATTCGAGTTTTCGCCTCGAGTTTAGCGAAATTGTTGAACAAATTCTCGCTGGCACGCATTGCTGCATGCAGATACTTAGATACTCTCACACACACACACGCACACATATACACACATGATAAAGATACAGATACGTATATGGATACCCTTTTGGCTATTGTTGTTGGCTCGCTGCTGGCAACTGTAATGAATGTTGTTTCTTTAGCCTCACTTGCACCTTTACGCTTCGTGGTTTGTGTCTAAGCTTTGACGTGCACTTCCTTTTCATGTTCATGCAAGCGTGACACAAATAAAAGCCGGCAAAAAATATATATACAAAAAATAAATACATATCTAACAACAATAGACCAAATATAAACATATACGCAAGGTGCAGCAACAATAAAAATGATCAAGTACAAAAAAGAAGGAAGTTTAATTTGTTTGTTTAAGCCCAACTATCAAATTGCAAAACTAATAAAGGAATACAATATTCTGATTTTAGTATTTATTCAATAAACATAAAAAATGTTTGAGCTGCAAGCATTCAATTGACCTTGACATATATTTATATTTTTTAATATGCACATTATTTTATATTATTATTATTGTTTTATAATTATATTATTACATTATATATATTAAATATTATTATATTTATATTTATCAATACACAATTTATGCCTTTCTAAATAGTAGTTCTTTCTCCAAGAATAATTGTAGTTTTTCGAAAATTACAATCCACAAAATATCGGCTTTAAAGTTAAGCTTAAATTAATAAGCCCTTTTCAGCGTTTCAGCTTTACTCTAAACATTTTCACATGGCAATAACTGTATCTTGTATCTTGTATCTTGTACTAGTATCTCTAGTTACAATTCTCAAACAAACTCAACTTCACACGCACAACTTTCATTGACATTTCCTGTGCCTACAAAAAAAAAAAAAAAATAATAATAATAAATATATAACATGCTTGCCCTTCACCTGCCCTTTGCATGCCGTTGCACAGGCTCTGGGAAGTTAAGGGCCATGGCATAAACATCAGAACAAAATGTTTTGATAATATCCACACACAAAAAACCAGAACCCTGAAAGCAAAGCTCAAAACTAAACGACATCAAAAAAAATAAATAAAAAATATAAAAAACCAAAATCGCGTACAATTCTCGTGTGCTAAATTCTCTGGCGGTGGTTCCAAGAAAAAAATTTAAAATATATATATATATATATATATGTATGTATGTATGTTTGTGTATATATTTGTTGCCGAGAACATTTAAAGAACCTCGGAGACCGCAAAAGAACTTTGACATTTTCCTTTTTGTGATCAACGTCTCCGCAGCCGCTGCCCCGCCTCCGCCACCGCCACAACCACCGCCTCTTTTTCCCTTTCCCTGTCATTGTGCTGAACGTTTTCATGTTTTTGAGCGCACAAGTTTTTGGGATTATTTTTGTGCGACTTTTCGGGCATGTGAAGCTAAAGCTGAAGCTAAAGCTGAAGCTACGACTGAAGCTGATACTCCAAAGTTGAAGCCAAAGTTGAGGTTGACTTTTTGACTCTTTCGTAGAATAACATGCGACTTTTGTTTCATCTTTTATTCTTGTTGCTAGCTGCATGGGGCTGTCACCTTCGGGCTTGCATGTCACCAGCTGAAGAGCCCACAAAACTGGCCATTGTTTTTCTGGGGCATTTGTCCCTCGTTGCCTCATTCCGCTTGCCATAAGCAGCTGCCATAATCACGCTAACAACGCTGACCTTCTCTGTCGTATAGTTAATATATATATACACATATGCACACATATATATATATATGTGTGATGCGCCTACTTTAGTTGCAGGACATTGAAGCCCTTGACGTTGGCTCCTTATGCCTGCATTTGTGTTTGATTGTGTCCCCAGCGAGGCGCTCGGCAATAAATCAAAGTCGCCAAACTACAGAAAAGTGTCGGATGTCGGAGTTTTGCAAATTACTTGGAAGTGTGCCCCATGGCCATCGTCATCGTCATCGTCATCGCACACCCCCCCCCCCCCACCGACCCATGGGAAACATTCAACTATCTCCCTCACACACACACACACACACACACAAATGTAAATGCAAAAATACACTATGCATGCATTACATGCAAGTACTCCAAGCTAAGTGGATCAACACACACACACAACACACACACACAACACACACATGTGGGTGTTCCTGTCAACTCAGAGACGACTGCGGAAGCAGACAAATTTGTTTTCCTTCTCGCGATGAAAAGTTTTAAATCCATTTTCCTTGTTATTCTTATGAAAACACATGCCGCAAATAACACAATTTAATTGTTTATTATATAAATTAAATTGTGGAATATATATATATACATATATATATATAATTTTTGATAGTACATTTTGTTTGTTTTAAATTCATTATTGTGGTTATAAATATATTTATTTATTTTTTTATTTTCTACATTTATAAATATATTGAAAATAATACTTGCCTCATTTTGTCAGAATTTTTGTAAATAGAGCAATAATTCAGGTTTACTGATAAATTAATGATATATAATTTATATAATCAATATTATTTTAATATTGTGTTGTGAACAAAATTCATATATGTCAATACATATTAATATTCTTTTATTGCATGTAAATGTAATACTTTTATCTTATATATTTTTTTTTACAAAGTTCAATTAATTTGCTTGTCTTAATAGTTTAAAATGAATTATAATTATTTTATATAATTCCAATTTTATCGAATTGTTTGCCACCATATCGTTTTCTTAATCTATACACATGGAATAAAACAAACGTCTGGCTAGAAATAAAACAAAAAATATATAGTAATAAGAAACTTTGCAGCTGATATCGAAGCCAGGCCGTCATCCAGAAAATTAAACTAATCACTCGCTCGGCTGGCGATTGTTGGATAGGCGCCTCAAGTAACACAACAAAACACAACAAAACAAGAGCCAAGTAAATAAATAAATCAAATAAATCAACAAAAACGAAATCGAATGAACAGAAAAAAAAATACGCACAAAAACTTGCGATGTAGCCAAATAATTTGGATAAGCTGAAAAGCTGAAGTGTGGGTTGATTTTATATTTGGGATGTTGAATGTTGACGGGTGTTGTGGACGGGGGGGGGGGGGGGGGGGAGGGTTGAACAAGTGCCCGGCAAATATTTGACATTTCTCCAACGGCCATAAATCAGTCAGCGGCGTGACATGATTTCTGTTCGCCATTGTGCTCATAATTAGAAAATTAGTTGGAAACCGAAGCGCCTCAAAATTGCAAAGTGAAAATGGTGGCCGTTGTTGGGATTCTCTGCTCCAAGTGGGTTATGAAGTGGAGCTGAGAAGTGCCGCTGCTAAGTAGCCCGAGCAGACAGCTGACAGAGCGAGCTGCAGCTGGAGCTGACTGACAGCGCCGGCAGCGTATTTGGCATCCTCGGCGTTGGATGGAGGGATGGAGGTGGCATCCACTTTGACAGACTATTATGCGGGAAAAGGTTTCCATTCACTTTCGATGGCGGAGGAGTGCGCATTGAGGATAGCTAGGGGGAATGGTGGGGAAGGGACGCTGCCAACTGCAAAGATGTTCGGCGCTCGCAGTGGAACTGTCATTTCCGTTTTACTTGTAAAATGAACATGGAAGTATTTGAGGCAGCCGACAAAGTGGCGTGCAAGCGGACAGACCGAACCGAACCAAACCAAACCAGATCAGGCCAGGCAGCAGCAGCAGCAGCAGCAGCAGCAGCAGCAGCAGCAGCAGCTGACGCTGACTTGTTATATACTAAACTGCTGCCTGAGACTGTGACTCTGACTGAGACTCAGACTGCGACTGGGAATGGGAATGGGAATGGGACAGGCGAACGGAAGGATGAACCAAACAGGCAGTCAGACAGACAGACAAACAGACAGACACAAAGGGGCGGGCGAGCTGAAGCTGAAGCTGAAGCTAAAGCTGAAACTGAAACTGAGAATGGGTTGGGAAGGGATGGGTCTAGACGGGGGGGACGGGACGGAAGGGTATTGCGTTTAACGTATACGTTTACGTTTTTCGCAAAAGTTTCGGTTTCGTGTGTTTTGCGCAGCTTCTCGTCTAAAGGAAATTGCCAGCAGCTCGCAAGGAAGTGGACGAGGAGGAGGTAGAGAGAGACTATAAGGGGGCGGCATCGCAGCCAGCCAAGCATTGCATGCTGTTCTCCCGGCTGAAGGTAACAACGCAAGAAAATGCCAGGCAGCAAGACAGGCAGAACTGACGTAAAAAGATTTCTGTACGGGGCTGCCAACCCGGCAAATCAGCCACCCGGACTGCTGCTTTTACTCCCTCGCTGACTAACCGAATCGCTCCCGCTCCCCCACCCGTCTGGTAATCATCATGAAGTGTTTGCGCATTTTCAAAATAATAAATGTATCTTTAAACGTTGCGCCGAATTCGATGGTTTGTTTATTTTACCACCTGGCAAAGGTTGTGAAATGAATTGGCCTGAACACTTGAGGCAGCACGTGCTGATATGGCCAATAGAATGGCAATTCAACCCATTCAAACAAATCGAACTTTATCATAACGAATAAAATTCAGCTACTTAGTCAATCTAAGCAGCCAAGAGCAAAGTTAAGGCAAATAATTAAAATTATTTATAGTTAAATAAACTTAAATTGGAATACTTTAATCAACTCGTTTATGTCCTTAAATAATTATCAAAAAATTTAAGTTTACATGTTTGATAATAGAATTTACAGGAAGACAACTCACACTTATATATTCAATTAAAACATCTTGGAAATATATAAATATTTATTTAGAAATATCTCAAATATATTTATTCCCTTTTCTAACTGCATTCCACCAAATTTAAATGTAATATAACTAACACAATAAATGTAATTGAATTAATTTATTAGGCACCTGATCAAAGAGTTCAAAAAGTGAAATAAACTTTAAAAAGTGAATATTATAATTTATTTTATTATAACATTTTCTGTTATTTTCAAGTGCTTCTCCTTTAATATAGAGAAGAAAAGTTAATTTTTAGTGCGGCAATTAAATTTTGCAGCATGTGAAATACTTTAATTATGTGTCGTATTTGGGGCTATTGCATCCTGAATTACATTCTTTGCACAGAATTTGACACATATCCGAAAGGTCTGAAGTTTTTTACTGGCGATGCACAATTTTAGTTTTTAGCATTTTGCATGCAACAACAACAAAAACTATTAAAATTGGTAAATTTTAATGAAAAATCCAGCAGAATGCAAAAGCCACTTCAAAAGGCTGCCTGACATGCACCGCTCCCCCGCTGTCCCCCTCGCCAACTCTGCCCACTTCAGCTCCACTTCAGTTGGCTCCCTGCTTGCAAGCAGCGCCGGTGACATGAATGCTGACAACGTGTCTTAGTTTGCACAAAACGAGCTCCAGATACATACATATATATATATATATAAATATGTATATATGTATATAGATATGTATGTATATGTATGTATGTATATATATACATATATAGTGTCAGTAGCAGACCAGGACATGGATACACGAACACGGACACAAATGCTGCCATAAGAGCACACACACACACACAAAAACACACACACACATTGCAAACTCAAAGCAGCGGGTGTCAGTTGTTGACTCCTTTGCTTACTGTGTGTTAGCCTGTGTGTGTGTGTGTGTGTGTGTATGTCGACACTTTTGCCAGGCATGTCATGTAAAGGGAATTTTAATTTAATTACGCTTTCCATAGAGGCTGCCAAGACGCAACGAACAACAGCTCCGAGATTGAGGAGCAGCCGTGCTGTACAGAGAGACAGAAAGAGAGAGAGAGAGAGAGAGAGAGAGAGAGGGAAAGGGGCAGCACATTAAAAGATTAGGCGAGTGCACAGCCAACTGATAAAGAATCAATAAGTGTAACCTGGCATAAATCATTGGCCCATTTGCAAACTGTCTGCCGATGCTTATCACGCTGTAGTCACCTTAAGCAGCCAAGTCCCCCCCCCACTTGTCTGCCCCTCCCCCCGTTGTCTGTGCACGCAAGTCAAGTGCAAATTCAATATTCATAATTTTTGAAAGAATTTTTAGCCCAAAGCCCAAACACGTCGACACAAAAATCAATAAGCCAAATTTCATCTTGCAGGCTCGAAAACTTTTTAACAGGTAATTTGGCGTCGCCTTTTATTTGCCACTCGCTGCTTTGTCATATCAATAGACTTGCTCCGGGCGCTTGCTTGTCTCCCCCCACTTCCACCTCCTCTCACCCCTCTCCATCCCTACTCCTCAAAAACACTCTTCGCTTCTCTGGCACAAGGCCGCAATGAGTTCGTGCCAAAAAATAATTTCCTACTCGCAGACGAGCGGCGACTTTGCTGCACTTATTGTTGTTATCAACGCCTGAAATATGGCATTTTAATTTTATTAGCTGCCTTGCCAGTGCACACACACAAATACACTCACACACACACACACACAAATACACACAGTCAACGCTGCGTTGTTGACAATGCTCGGCCACTTGGCACAGTGGAATAAATGTTGCAAGCCTTGGCAACTATTTATTATTCATATTTGAAATTTTCTGTTTATTATTAATAAAATTTGTATATGTTTTTCATATATTAAAAATATATTTCTTATTTGTAAATGCAATAATTCAATGAAACTATTGCTATAATTTATTATTTAATATATATTTCAAATATATATTACAAATTCATAAATGCAGTAATAAATATAATAAAATTAAAAAATCTAATTATTTAAAATATTTATTTGTATAATTTAGTATTTTCTATATTCCTGTTGCAACTTATTTGCCACAGAATAATACATAATTTATACTATTTAGCTTATCGAGCAGGTTGCCTCCCATTGGTTACCACTGTACTTGGATTTTATTTTTTTAATTGTTGTTTGTTGAATGTTGTGCTTGCAACAACAGCCTGTGGCTGTGGCCGCCAGCTGAGAGTCGCTGTGGCAACTGCGCATGCTGCGTACAGCCTTGCCATTGAAGTTAAGAGAATATTCTTTATGGGCGCCTATCGAAGAGCCATCAAGTAACAGTTTAGCGTCTAAAATTAAGTCGTTTGCCGGGGCCAGGCCAAAACTTATTGCCACTTAAAGTTGCGTTATTATGTTGCTAGCTGCTGCTGTTGCAGCTCTCTGCTGTTTGCCCCCCCCCAAAAAAACGCTCTTTCGCCCAATAATTTATGCCTGGTTCGGCTCTTTCAGTTTTAGCCTGGTTCGCATTTGTCATTTGGACGCGCGTGTTTGTCTGCTGCCTTTTGTTAAGTATTTCGGTTGAGCGTTTTTATTCTCGTGGAGCGTTCTTCTTTTTGCTGTCTGTGCTGGCCAAACACAACACAGCACAACACACAGTGCCACACACATGCATACACACATTTTGCTGGCTCCTCGGGCGGCTACCGTTGCGAGGGCGGCTAGTTGGCAAATTGGCGGCGCTGCGTGCGGGGCAGTTGAGAGTTTCAAGCGCAATTCTCTACT
Source organism: Drosophila demipolita (assembly GCA_035042405.1). NCBI lineage: Eukaryota > Metazoa > Arthropoda > Insecta > Diptera > Drosophilidae > Drosophila > Drosophila demipolita. The sequence continues at coordinate 832,962 of JAWNLI010000349.1, read as the reverse complement.
CGTGTCGTAATAAACAACAAGCTAAGAAAATGTCCAATTTTGCCAGTGCTTAGTGTCATGGAAATCGCCTCTGGCCACAAATTGCCGCCGGCAAAATTGCTCTGAGATGAAATAGCAAAAAAGAAAAAAAGAAAAAAATAAATAAAAAAGAAAGGAATCCTCTCGTGGCTGTGCTCGTGTGTGTGTGTGTGTGTGGGTGTCTGATCTCGTGGCGATCGCGGTGATGAGCTGGCGCCGATGCTGAAGCTGCCTCAGCAACAGCTACAGCAATCATGTGCCACATAACGCAAATGAAATTGTTGTGCACCATCATTTTGGAAAAACGAAAACTTCGCCTGCGAACCAAACGCAAAAAGTTTCACAAATAACAAGCGGCATTTTTTTTGACCAAGATTCGTCTTCAAATTTCGGTTTCAGAAAGACAGCAAAATTTAAAATATTTATACAGGTGAATAACATGTTAAATTTACTTAAATGATTTCCTTATCATTGCTCTATGGTATTTTATTTGTTGCCAGTTCATTAATATTGGCCAACTTTGACCTTCAGAGTTATTTGTGTTTTTGCTTGCAGCAGCTGCTTGCAGCATTTGAACTACATCTCCAAGTTTTTCGCACTTGGCCAACTCGGCAAAGCCAATGACAAACTTTCGAAATGTTTTGTTGCCTTCTTAATAATATTACAATCCATTTTTGACTGGCATAGCAATACTTGCAGCTGTTGATCGGTTCAAGTGAATTGTCCTAACTTTTATGATGTCCATGGGAAAAGAAATACTGGAAAAAGAAATGCTGTATTTAAATATCAAAATGATTTTGAACTTCCTACATTTAGTAAAATTACAAAAACACAGAGTTGAATTTGTGGGTTTAATCTGCAGGATATAGTTAGGATTGATCATAATAATGGAATACATTTTCTTTGCTAAATTAAAAGATCAATTATAGTAGAAAATACTTGAAATTTGTGGTCTGTTGATGTCTAATTTTCTTCTCTTTTTTTAATCTCTTTTTTTGTTCGGTTTAATTTGTTGCTTAAATCATTATATATACTACATTATTTGTATATAAGAAAAGTATAAGTAACTATTCACGAATGTTAAGTTTGAACGAATATTAAAACTATTTGTTTGTATATATATATATTTGGAAGCTTATACTTATTTTTATTATTTATTGATTTCATAATAATAATAATAATGATAATAATAAATAACTTTTCACGAATATTAAAACTATTTATATGTGTGTATATAGAATATATATAAATATATATTCCCATTTAAAGGTTTCTTCTTATATTTATCTAATTTTAATATTATGATTTAAAACCTAAATATTATCTGCATTAAATATAATAAGCATCTATTCACTAATGGTTAGTTTGATCAAAAAGATGAAAGATTTAAAATCATTCCATCTCTCTCACTCTCTGTTCATTATTTGCATGCCTCATGCTGCTGCTGTGGCACGATGATATTTGTGTGGTTAGTCACAAAATGAAAAGCAATCGGGCCCCGCATTTTTGCAATGTTCAGATTGCGGAATGGCATCTGGAATATGTAACATTGGTCGCATTAAATTTTTACCTGTGCGAAGTGCCCATATAAATGTGCTCGTGCTGTTCCATGCCACGGGCTGTCCTCCTGTAATACGGCAAATGCTCGCCTGGCGCCCCGCATTTCATTTAATGCATTTCATTGCGGCAAGGAAACAACAGCAACAACAACAACAACAACAACAACAATAAAATGTGTAACGCATGAGATGAAAAGCAGCGCAGAACCAAAAAAAAAAACAATAATACAAAAACAAGCATGAAAAGAAAAAGAAGAAAATAAAAATAAGAACAACAAAAAGCAACGTAGAAATTTTAAACATGGCGCGAACATAATGTCCTTGCCAGTCCCGCCGACCCCGCAGTCAGTCCTTCCGACAGTCCGCTCATCCGTCCGTCCGTCCCTCCGTCCGTCCGTCCATCTGTTTCTGAGTTCGTTTTGCTTGCAGCTTTTTCATGTTTTTGTTGTTTTTTTTTTTGCGTTGCTTTGCGAGTTTCCCTTCTGCTGTTGTTGTGAAAATCGAACATTGATTTATGGCGTGTGTGTGGCGAGGAAAAAAGTGTGGCCCCCTTTTGGGCAGGAGAGGCAAGGGGCAGAGACGGGCGAAGGTTCTACACAGCCGCGGGCCGTGCCTGATGACGATGATGCTGATGAGCTGGAATTGTTTTTGATATGTCGCGCACATATGCAGGTCGCAACCCGGTCTGCAGATACCCTTCCCCTCCACCTTCCCGTTGTACTCACTGTTGCGATTATTATTTGTGACACACACACACACACACACACGGATGCAGCCACTGCCTGTATCGTCCCTCATTTTGCATTGCAGCATACAGCAAACCCGAAACGAGAACAACAAATAAAAGATTGTAAATGCAATTCGTAGGGCATAAATTTAAAAAACAGCATAAAAAACGCGTGTCACATGTCGATTCTCGATTGTTCGCAAATTAATATATGAAATACACGCGGCGAACTGCAAAAAATTTTGTTGCGGCTGCTGTTTGCGGCTTTTGCATTGTTCTCGCTTGATTTTCGGCAGTTTTAGCTTAAATGCGGTTTCGGATATGTATCTGGAAAATCGAAATTGGTATCTGTCACGATATCAGTTTGATAAGCGCCATTTAATAACAATTTAATTCAATTTAATGTGCCAAATTTGTGATTTATGCTCGTATATTTATAGAGAGAGCAAAGAGAGAGAAAAAGTACGATATTTGAAAATAATTCTTTAAAAATATGAACTAATTTTCGAAGTCGGGTTGAGTGTGGAAGTGGGTTTTAATTAATTAAATATAATAACAGGCATATGTTGAACACGAAGGTATCTCAACAGATACAGAAAAGTATTTAAATTAAATCATAGTCTAAAAAATACAGATATATATTATATATAAATCTATATACCTATAAGCTGTGATAAAGCTATGATTTATTTTACCTTAAATTTTATTATATACGAAATCAGTCAAATATCAAATATAAAAGTTTCTGTATCAAGCTTAAAATGACGCTTAAAATGACTTCTGCAAAAGCAGCAAAGTTGAAAAAGATGAAAATAAATTAACAGAACATTTTTCTATTTTAACCAGCCATCTTTTCCCAGTTAGCAAAGTTGGTAGAAACTCGAATTGGGCTTGGATTAATTTCTGGTCTTTATTTCAAATATCTTCTTCGAAAACGCTGACACTTTATTCAACTTAACATTATGATTATTACTTACTTATCACTTCTAATTTATATATTTATTACTGTCTGATCTACCAAAGAACTTTCCTAAATTCGAAAAACTCAAATTAATCTATCGACCACAAAGATATAAATATATTTCGTATAACAAATTTGAAAATTATTCTTAGCTTTTGCACCTTTTCTGCAATATTTATTGCTAATGACAACCGTTTACAGCTGCCACAGAGCTGGGGAAACGGTTCAATTAGACGGCTTAGACTGGCAGTTGGAGCTGGAGCTGGAGCTGGAGCTGTGCCTCCGGGTCTGGGCACCACTCGAAAAGCATTTGGCAAATGAATTCATTTATTTCGTATTGCGATGAATCAGCTGCGGCCAGCAATTGCCTCTTAAGATGATGGGGGAGGGGGGGGGGGCGGCACGGAACTGAGGGGGCGTTCTGCGACTGTGGCTGAGAATGGCTGAATGCAAGAAAACGCCAATTGCCACAAGAAATCGACAAACGATGCTGCGCCCTCGAACCACCAGCCGGCTGGGGATTAAGTTGTGAATCGTGATGCTGGCGCGACTGCAAGTGGATGAGCTTTGAGTCTGAAGCTGTTGCGTCTTCAGTCTTCAGTCTCTCCCAGTCTGCGAGTCTCCCAGTCTCCGAGTCTCGGCACAACCCTGCCCGCGGTGATTAATCCATGAACTCTTGCCGCAGCAGATCCGCAACGGCAGATACTACAACTCGCAGCTTTGCAACAGATGCAGACGCGCCTTCCACCTGGTCCGCCAATTGCAGCTCAAAACTGAAGACGCTGGCGCAGACGCAGATGGAGGGACAGAGGCTGAGGCAGTGGCTTAGGCTGTGCCAGAGACCCCATGGCCCCTGGCCTGAGACGAGGAGCAGGCGATATTTAACCCATGATTACAATGTTTGTAAATTTTGGTGTCTCTTTCCCACTCACTCTCTCTCTCGCTCGGTCTGTTCCTTGCCCCAACTGCCGCCTGCCTTGCTGCCATTTTGTTTTCACCTTGCGGCCAATTTGTTCGAGAAACTGTTCAGACTCTGAGACTCGACAGCTCGCCAAAATGCACCTAAATTGGCCCTGGCCACTGCAGCTGTTGCCCAGAGCTATAGAGAGAGAGAGAGAAGAGTTTTGGGGGGAGGGGTGGCAAATGTTTGGGTGCTTCATTTGGGTCCTCGATGCGATGGGCCAGAGAGTGGAGCTGCCGCACGCCTGGTAGTTGAGCAATTTATTATTGCCGCAAATTGATTTTTATCTACGCTTAATCGATTGCTCCGCACGTATGTATATATGAATGTATGTATGTATGTATGTATGTATGTTGGTAGGCCAATCAGATGGGTTGGCCAAGGGAGGTAGAGGAGTGCAGTGGATTAAGGAAATTATTTATGTTAGTTCACACGTTGTTTTACACGTAATTTATTAACCAGGTTTTCTAGCGCAAACGAGGCGACCTTGGGGCAAATGGGCATCGATTAGAAATTGTCTGCCTCAGCTGCTCAGTCGACGTCGACGTCGCTGTTGACGTCGCATAGGTTGTCGTTGTCTGCGCGTCGTGTCGGGTGTTAAGGTGATTTACAATGCTTTGGTGTACACAATATGGAGTGCACACTGTACATGCATGATTCGCTCATTTTTCAGAGCTCGCCTTAGATATTTATGACAGAGAAATGAGCGCCAATTGCTGCAATTACCGGCGCGTGTTTAGCCAGCGGTGATTTCAGGATCGGCCAACACTGATTTCAGCCATGGATTGGCCTAGACTAGACTTATGGCATTCTATTTATTACACTTAAAATGACTTTTTCTATGGAGTTACTTTTAAAAGTGGGTTCATTTCAAAAATGAATTTTATTTGAACTGTTAGTTTTAAATATACTAAAGAGATATTCAAATATATTAAGTACATTTATTAATATGATTTATTTGAAGAAAATTATATATGTATTTTATATAAACTGTTAATTTTAATAATATTAACTATACTCAAATATATTAATTAAATTTATTTAAGTGCATTTATGACAAGCAAAATAATAAATACATTTTATTTAAACTGTAAATTTTAATAATATTAACGATATTCAAATATATTGAGTAAATTTATTAATATGATTTGAGGATGAAGAAAATTATAAATGTATTTTATTTAAGCTGTAAATTATAATAATTGAGATTAAATTCAGTTAAGTTTAGGCAACTGCAATTTCTTATAATGAATTACGATTACAATTCAGCCGAAAAAACCACTCAATTTTACCTTAAATTTTAAAGCTAAGCCGCCGAGAATACTACGATAATGTTACAAAAATCGACGGACAACGGCGACAGCAGCAACATGCAACACACAAAGCAAAAAAAAAAAAAAAAAAAGAGAGGAAAAAGTCGACATGCACTTTTATCTGAGGGTAATAATTCATTACACACTTTTTTTGCCGCCTCTCCCTCCCCCCCCCTGATGCTCCCATGTCCTGTGATGTTGCTTGTGCTCCTGCTGCTGCTGCTCCTGTTGTTTTACGCCTTAAACCATCAGCAGCAATGTCGGCCAGAGCAGCAGCCGCAGCAGCAGCAGCAGCAGCAGCAACGGATGTGCTGCGTTTACCGCATTCGACATGACCCTGCCCCCGTTGTCCCTTTTTCGTTTGCCGAATCCCACATGCAACAATATCTGTATGTGTTCTCTATGCGCACTTTGCTTGCTTGCTGTAATGGATAAGCGGTATAAGGGGGGAGGGGAGTGGTCAGTTGATTGTTTCTTGTAGCTTGGCTGATGGGCGAGGCAGTGGCAGAGGCAGAGGCAGAGGCAGAGAGAGGCAGAGGGTAGAAAGATGTGTTCATCAGCGTTAACACGAGACTGGCAGCTTTTAACGGTTCCTCGTAACTGTTTCTGATAAGGCTCGCACCTATGTGGAGCCGCATAGCTCCGGCAGGAAGCAGTACTTGGCAAGGGGTTGATGGGTGGTGGGCATGGCATGGCTTGGATAAGCCAGGGCTCAATTAGCTAATTGTACGCAAAGGACTGCAATCAAGCCAAATGCGGTGCGGCAGCCAAATGGCATTTGTAAATAATATACATTAATTGCGGACCAGTTAACACACGCTGGAAAAAAGGAAAAAAAGCAAAAGCAAAAGCAAAAAAAAAAACGGAAAGAATGAAACAAAAATGGGGGTTGGGACGACATCATCATGTCGCTTGATGGATAAGATTTCAGGCGGCCGACTCGAAAACGGGTCTAAAAAGGACGACGAACAGGACGAAGTGCGGGCTGGCAGGCGGGCTGAAGGGCAGGCAGGCAGGCAGGCAGAGCGAGTGCCATAAATCAATGTAACTGTCAACGTCATCGGCATCAGCAGAGCGTCAATATTAGCAGCAGCAGCAGCAGCAGCAGCAACAACAACGGCGAGCAACCCCCGAAGTATGCAGCAGTAATCAGAGCCCTGGCCTGGCCACGCCCATTAACTCATGCGCCCATGCGGCCATGACTGTGTTAGTGTGTGTGTGTGAGAGAGAGAGAGAGAGAGAGAAGGGCAGAGTTTGGGTTTCATTTTGCATAGGCAACACTTTTTCTATCGATGACGTCAGCAAACATGCAATAAGTAAATTGTTTCAAAGTGTCATCCCACACACACACACACACACACGCACACACATATGCACACACACATTTGAATTGCACATGTATAAGTGGTTTCCTCGCAACACTCAGACAGGATATTACAAGCTGCCTTTTGGGGGAAATTAGATCTTTCAACTGCGTCTCAGACAACATCTCACAACCAGAACCAGAGAAAGAACCAAAACCAGACTCAATCTCAAATACACACACACACACACACACACACACACACACATGCACACACTCAATGGTTAGCTGGAAAGTGGGGGAAAGTCAAAGTCCAAGTCCCGCGAGTCGTTTGGCGCCAGCAAATCCATGTTGCACTTAATTGGAATGATTTCGTCTGTGAAATATGATTTCAGTTCTCATCTTCGCACGGAGTCATGGAATGGAATGCTCTGAATGCATATGAGAAGCTAGATTTATAAATATATAAAATTTCAGTTGGTGTTAGGTCAAATCGGGGGTGGCTCAAAAGAAATATGTTTAAGAAATAATGAGATATTTAAGGGAAAATTCATATTTTTGTTTTTAGGTTCATCAAATTTCGTTATTAAAAAAAATATTATTGATTTCTTTATAATCATATTTAAACAATTAAATGAATTAAGGTTTTTATTAAATTATTTAATATAGCTAAATTTTACATACAAAATTATATGCATATTATATATTTATTAGTTTTTTATTTGAGATAACGAAAATCACAAATTTTACGCAATTAAAATTGATTTTCATGTTTAGAAGCAATTTCCTATTATTAATATAAATTTGTCAGCAAATTGAACTAATTCTCGATGCATCGATCTTCTCATTGCAGGTAAACACGCTAATTCTCACACACACCTGTAGTCCAAGTATTTACGCCTGGCTCGCATTCTGAGTTGGCCAAGTTAGCATCTTGGTTCTAGATACATTTCAAATGCCTTAAATGCGCATGCAGCATTCCTGCAGTCGCCTGTATCTGATTTCTGTCAACATTAAAATTGCAGACTTGACAATGCACAGCAACAACAACAACAACAACAATAACAACAACAACAACAACAACAACAATACGAAGCAGCAGCAGCAACTAACTAAGTAACCCACAAATACTCACAGCGACTAACAGACAGCTGGCTGAATGAGGGGGGAGGGAGGGTTGAGGGATTGGTAAGGGGAAAGGGACTCAAACTGAGAGAGACTGAGAGACATTGCTGTTTGTTTGTTGTTGCATGTATCTCAAAATGTGTACTGCTGGCGATAACACAAAAGGCTAAAACGCCTCAAACTGGGCTGAGTGGCAAGGCAAGCTGGCAGCGGTTGCAAGCATGCAGCGCAGCACAGAGAGCCAGTGAGTGGCAACAGAGATTATAAATTGAAATTGAGTTCATAAAACACGAATCAGCAAAACGTTTAACATCTTTATTTCTGCGAAATGGCACAGACAAAAGCCAACCGCAAGAGTCGGCATCGGTCGTGGCAACAACGACTCCGACTCCGACTCCGACTGCTGACTCCAACTGCTGACTGCATTTGTGGCAACAGTTGAAATCTTAAGGTGCGAGTTCGAATGCAATCAAACAAGCGTAAGTCAATTGCACAAACCATCGTGGAGATGCTAGCTGCTGCTCCACTCGGCTGAGGCACGCTGCCAACCAGCTAACCAAGCCGGCCAAAACCCAACCCAGCCAAACAGCAACAACAACAACAACAGCAAATAGATAGACAGATGTACGCGTGTTGCAAGCTGCCAAACAGCCGATGCGTCGCTATGTCGACCGACCCGTCGTTCCTAAATACTATGGGCATAAAACATAAATATTCTGAGCAAATCACAGATCAAAATCGAAATCATTTTAAAAATTTCTCAAAATATTCTAGATTCAATTAACTTTTTAATGAAAAAAAATATATAAAAAATTTAAACGCTTTTCAAATGTTTCATGAAATAAATATTATTTTGCAACTAAGAAAATTAACAGTTGGTTTGATGAATAACAAATAAATTCAATTTTATACAAAAATTATTTTCGCAATCTTTGTCGACTAACTTAAAGTAAACTCCCTGAAAAGATGACTAATTTTGTACCATTTCTTTAATGCTTCAACATTTGTACTCATATGAAATTTAGTCGTTATTTTGATTTTGCCACAAATTGTACCATTTAATGCCATTGTACTTGGCTGAGAAGCTGTGAGCACACAGAATGTGGAATGTGCACGCGTTGAATTTCTTGTAGACGTGCGATAAAAATTTGCGACATTGCAACAGTTTGGCGAACGTGCGAGGTGGCGGTGCCCCGGCCCGGCCTCTGTTTGTGCCACTGCCTCCTCCTCCTCCTCCTCCTTCTCCTTTGTGGAGCGTTGCCAGCTGGCGTAGAGCGAAGCACTCAATGCCCGAGCTCTTAGCCATAAGCCGCAGCGCACAAAGCAGATGACATGCCGATACTGTTAATCTGCGTGAATAAAAATGTAAATGAATTGAAGATTGCGCCGCCATCGAAGATGGAGTCAGAGTCAGAGTCGAAGTCGAAGTCGAAGTTGAAGTCAGTGTCAGGGGCATCATGTGGCAGCAAGAGCATTATGAGCTATGGCCATGTCTGGCCACTTAGGTGCCTACAAAACTGCCCAAGAAAAGTGACAAGCGAGATTAGGCAGGGCTATCGAGGCAGGCAGCCGTGTTGGACAACGTTTAATAAGCGATGACGTGCAGCATAAAGCTGCAGGCACTGGTTGAGGTAATCAAGACTCTGGCTGCAGTTGATGCTCAGTCTGGGATGGCTCCAACACAAATGTTTATTGAACCTATTTCGGCCAATAGCAGCTCGCTTGGCCAGAATGTGTGTGTGTGTGTCAGTCGTAATAAAGTGTGGACAAGTTTAGCACCAAATGGATAGATGGCCAGATCGAGTCGACGGCACTGGGATGCACGCAGTTGCCAGACAGACGCAGACGCAGATGCCGACGCAGCCGAAATCCAAGTCCAGGTCCACATCCAAGTCCACATCCAAACCACGTACAGACAATAACTACTCTCTCGCACTACATAAGCAGCCTGAGAAAGCTAACGGCTAGTTGTTGTTGTTGTTATTGTTGTTGTTGTTGTTGCTGCTGATGTGTGTGTGTTGCTGTGTGTATGTTCGCAAACATGTTTCAAGTCCAAGTCCGCCACACGAAAGCCAAAAACACAATCAGCAAACGGACCAGCTGCCGCCAGAGGTGTGCCACAAAAGGGGTTTCAACTAGTTTGATCAGCTACTCCAGTTCAAGGGTAGATAATGATGAAAATATATATTGACTATAATTATATAAACATCAAGTTGCAATTATTTATAAAACATAATACAGTCCGCTACAGGGTAGTTTGCAACAAATGTATAAATTCTACATGCTGAAAAAATCACCTATCAAAATAAAAAATAAATATATAAAATATAAAAATATATTCAAATTTAAACTAAAAATCAATTTTGCAACTAAAATGGATCAAATTGAATTATTATAGATGTCGGTTAATTTAATTTAATAGTTATATATTAAAATATTCCCTTACCGTTGATAAATATTATATATAATAATTACCAACAATTATTTCTATATATAGAAAATTTAGCATTGTTATTTACAAAAAAACTTGAGAACTTTTGTGTAAAATAGTTGGAAAATCTTGGCCATTAATTTTGCTCGTTTAAAACTTACCCCCCTACGTCACTGGCCATAAACCATTTCCGAGTCCCCCTCTCCCTCGATGCCCCCTTGTAGAGAGTGCTCCTTTCGCGTAAAGTGTTTGTCGATAAACCGTAGCAAATGTGAGGGATGGTTGCGGATGCTTGTGAATGTGGCTTTGGATGAGGATGAAGTTGAGGAGTTGAGGCGAACGTGTGCGATTGACCAAAGGCGCATATAATAAAAATTAAATCGCACAAAATAAAAATGTTCAAGTGGCGAGTCGGAGGCACGAAACCGACAGCTAACCAGGAAAAGATGATGATGGAGGGGAAAGCACTCGGAAGACAGGCGGAGGAATGGAAGAAGAGAACGACAATGTAAGCGGTAAAAATCGAGTCACGAACATTGAAATATGTGTCCACAGCTGATGAGGAGGACATAGACATGGAGCATTGGCAGACACCGACACCGACACCGGCTGATAAATGCGTGGAAAATGCAACAGCTGCCAGTGCTGGATAACAGCAGGCAGCTAGGCACCAGCAGAGGCAATTGGAAGGCTCTGCTGAACCGAGCGGGAGCGGGAGCGGGAGCGGAGAAAGGCAGCGATGCGCTGTTGGTAAACAAATCATTTGAAAGGATTTTCACACACAATCTATCTTCGTTGCTTTTGGCCAGCATTGACTGACTGCCTCCTGCCTCCTGCCTCCGTCGCTGAGATGTTGCCAAACGGCGGCTCAAGAAATTTGTCAGTGCACTGCGGGAATTGCATTGGAAATGGGAACGGAAAAGAGCAGAACCTGTTTGCGTGCCAAGAACACACAATAATAATAAAGAAGACAAAGTCGAATCCTTTGCGGCCCAAAGCGAAAGTGTCAGGCAGCAGGACCTACAGCATGCAACATGCAGCAGGACAAAGGGCATGCGGATTAGTCCAGACACCGGCTGCGATTTCGTGCTGCTGCTGCTGTCGAAAGAGAAAGTTGCATTGTTGTGCGGTGTTTTTATTATGCTCACATTTGAATAGCCAAAACATTGCAACCAAATACCCTGTCCTTTGAACCTTATGCAACCTCGACTCGACTCGGATCGACTCTCGCAGAACAATCGACATTAGTTACAGCCACACTTGGGCAGCAAACAAGGACACACGCAGACCATTTGCATGAGCTCGCCCAGGCAGCAACAGGCGCATCAGGATCAGCATCACCGTTCAAGGCGAACGTATAATATTATGCAATGCCGCACAGCCACTCCGTCGCTCCGTCTCTCTCCACGACCTTGTGTCAAGGTCAGCGGAAAGTGCAAGCGACAATTTTAATGACCCTCGGCACACAGACCCATTCCCATTAAAATGCCCATTCCATTTTGTGGTGCAGCAAAGTGTAGCAAGGTCAACGTCTCCGAATTGCTAAAATCTCATTTACCTAATAATAATAATGGCAGTAATTAATTTTATGACTCAATGCGAATATAATCGAATTTGTTATGCAATATTTTGCAATATTTTTCCGCTCTCATTTGGTCTGCATATGTCGTCCAATTCAAGAAGTTATTTCTCTACAAAATGTTGGGTTTATTTCATGGGAAAATATGTATTTCATATGCCAAAATTTGCAATTTCTTTGAGGTTTTTTTTCATTGACTGCAAAAGACTATTTTCTATTAATTTCTAGGTAGTCATTTTACTAATTTGAATGAATTCAATTAATTAAGCATTCAAGACTTTAGAATATTGATTTTTATTAATTTCTAGTTATTCATTTTTTTATTTAAATGAATTTAATAAATTAAGTATTCAAGACTTTAGAATCTCGATTTGTATTCTGTATTCTAATATCTAGTTATTACTTTTTTAATTTACATAAATTTAATAAATTAAGTAGTCAAAACTTAAGAATCTCGATTATTCTACTTTTGAACACTTCTCAGATAGCTTACAAATAGTTCAAGTGTGAATTGGGAATTCAATTGAATAATGTCTACAACAAATAACTTGATTTTTGCATTCAAATAACAACATGGCAATTTCAATAAATTCTTAGAGAAGCAGAATACTTCAACAAAGCTGAAGCTTGCCCAGAATCAACTGAGTAGAGTTGGGTAGGGGTGGTCTGAGGGGGTGTACAACGGCAGCAAGGGATGAGCCATTTCATTTTGTAATTTACACAAAATTAAATTCGAACTGTCCTTGTTGTGTCCTGTCGTTGCAAAAGACAACAGCAAAAGAGTCCTTGTAATAAAGAGAGAGCGAGAGCGAGAGAGTCCTTTCGCCTGGCGGCAACAAATGAAAAAATTCCAATGCAGCGTTTGAAGTTTATTGGCCCATAAATAAGAGATGGCCGAAACGGAGAACGCTTAACAGGCGACAGCGATTGACAATTTGATTAAAAATGCGAGCCGGCCAGGCCAATGAGCTGCATGCAATGAGGACAACATCAGCAAGGATGCGTTTCGCATTAAAGTGAAAGTTCGAGGACACACAATTTAATGCCAGCAGCAGCGCCGCAAATGCAAATTGCCAGCCATCCGCTCTGAGTAATTGTTGCTAATGTAAACGAGTCGAGCCGAGGAGGGGAGCGGGTTGCGGGGCAACCTGCTGGTGGCGCATTTAAGTGGCTAATTTCGCTGGAGCCAATTGTCAACGCAATGGCCCAGGAATGCGGCCAGCGGTGGGTGGTGCTGGTGGAGCGGGTGACAGATGAAATTGCAGGCGATGCACAAAATGCAAATGAAATGTGCAATTGCCCAGGGACACAGGACACAGGACAATGCGAATGTGTGAACATCCTGCAACATTCAACGTATGCATGTGTGTGTATGTGTGTGTGTGTGTGTGTGTGTTTTACATGAGTGAAATGTTCTGCGTGTGTGCGTTGTCCTGTGCCGTCCATTGTCCGTTGTGGACTGCTTTACAAATTTCGCATTTATTGCCAGTGACAAAATATGATACGAAAATTAATAATATTGATTAAATAATTGAAATTGGCGTGCCAGCAACGCACAATGAATTATTATCTGCCCCAAACCAGCCCCCTTCCCCCTCTCCATCAACAGATACAACAACTGCTACGAATGTCAAATGCCATTTCATGTTACAGCATGTGTGTGTGTGTATGTGTGTGTGTGAGTGTGTGTTTGACTGCGTTGACATTTTGAGCTTTTGTCATTTTGAAATGCATTCAAATTAATTGGAAGGCTTGTGCAAATTACATTTTTGTAAATTATATTTAAAAATTGTACATATTTATTTTTTTAATATAATGTTAAAAAAAATAAATGTGAGCCAAAATTGAGTTACCAAAATGCTTTCGTTAGTCATGATAATTGCAAAAACAAAATATATATGTATATAATATTTTTAAAATAGATTTCAAATAAAAAAAATCTTATTTATATAAACTATATACACGTATGCAAAACTGATATATTTAAAATTTTAAAATGTCAAATGATAAATAAATTTAATTTTAAATTAACCAAAATAGTAAAATTAAAAAAATGCATATGCATATATTTATTTATTAACTGATATATTTAAGCTTTTAAAAATAAAAATAAATTCCATTTTAAATTAACCGAAATAGTAAAAGATTCAAAAGTTGTTAAGTAGATAAAATCAAACATTTTACTTATTTATATAAATTTATTATTATTATTTATTATTAAATATAATTTTATTACGGCTCAAAACTGATTTGCTCTAATCTGCCATTTCATATGTGGCTAATACATAAACAATTAAGCCGTTTATATTTTTATAATAAACAATTACGACGCAATCTAATCCCTCACTTAGAGCCCCTCAACACTTCCCCTCGCATCATCACTCTATCCTCTCAGACAACAACGTTGTCCTTTGGCTTGTGTCATTTTCCTTCTGTTTTAATAAAATATTTCATAATTCCCGCTCAGTTTTGCTATTGACACTGTCTGACGGCAGGCAGCCCGCGCCGCCCCTCCCGCTGTGCTGGGCAAAGTTGTGCCCCCTTGGCGAAGGGGCAGATGCAACACAGCCAAGCACAACACACACTCAGCCCCAAATACCCACACTCCCAAAACCTCAGCGAAACCCATCAACAATGCCAGCAGCAGACCCCGTCCGGTTGGCCATAGGGGTAGGGATTGGTTGTGAGTGTGGGTGTGTCGGGTGGTGGGTGGTGCAGGCGTCGGTGGTTGAATTGATTTCAGCGTTGATGGCGTTGACACAAAAAGCTTTTACGGCGCCCTCTGCGGTCGCGTACCGTTGACCACCTACGGCGCATCCGCATCCTGTGGCTGCTCCTGTTCGTTGTTGTTGCTGCACCGTTTGTTATTATTATTGTTGTTGTCTTCGTTGTTGTTGGTGTTGTTGTCCTCCTGCCGGGGAAGCTGCTCGAATGATTTACATACAAAGTGAACATGCACAAGCCTGAAGCTGTGTGTCTGAGTGCAAATGTGAGTGTGAGTATGAGCATGAGTGAGTGTGTCTGTGTGTGTGTGTGTGTATGTGTGTGTTTGTGCATTTCGATGGTGCTTCTTTTTGCTGCCCTGCCTGCCTGCTTGCCTGCCATGGAGGAAGTCCTGCGGCGGCCGGCTCCAAAGGGCGGAAATTAAAGTTGTGACACGCTTAACCAAACTTCACTTTTGTAGTGTGAGTTGAGTCTTCACAATTTTTGGTAATTCCTTCAATTTTTCTACATGTAAAAGTGTTAAAGTTCCCATTTCTGTTTGCTGTGCCACTCACTGAAATTGCAACCACCGAATTGTTGTTTTCTGTTGCTGCTGATGTTGCTGCTGCTGTTGCTGCTACCTTTCGCTCGAGCGCACAAAGGATATGGCTGTGGTGCTCTGGTCCTGGTTGTTGCTGCCCTCCAGCTGCGTCCGAATTCCCTTTTTAACCAGCCGCCAGTTGCCAGTTGCCAGTTACCAGTTGCCAGTCGCCGGCTGCCATTGCCACCAACAACACACAGATTCTGATGATTCGTTGGCTGTGTTGCTGCCTCTTTACCTCGCCAGCCCCCAGTTGTCCAGTTGCTGTTGGCCTCGAAACCATTTACGCCTCTCTGCGCCGTCCACAACTCCGCTTGTGGGCATCGCAGCATGTCTTCTGCTCTTGCCACAAAAACAGTAACGTCAAAAAATATCCGCCCGTGTCTGCAACCAATTCAAACGACGTTTTATTATTATCATTATTTTTCTTCTTCTTCTTCTTCTGACTTTACCCTCTTTGGTTCTCTATCAACACACATGGATGGGTTTAACGCCCGCCTCTTTGCCTAAATGGCCGCCGTATTTTGGAGTGTATTGAATTATTTTAATGGCAACTGCAGATTAATGTAGATCTTATGTTCAAGTCTATAAATAGCTTACCCAAAATGCAGACAAAAAATATTTTATATATCTTATCTGTATTAACTCTGATATTAACTTTATATATACTGAGAATTTTCTAACCTTATTCCTCTATTTCATGTAATAGAGTTATTAGCAGCAGCTCTTTGTTTTTTTTTCACCAAATAAAATTGTTTATAGTTTTTCAATTGGGCGTAACACAATAAAAACGAGATTTTATTATTTCATTCCAATTCCAGCGCTGACCTAACCCAAGCTCGTAAAACTATTACAAACTCAGTTCAGGCAGACATCGGCGTGCACTTAATTATATTCCCATAAAACATAAAAGGCGTTAAATAATTATTTACTTAACCAGTTGGTGGCATTAAAACATTTGGCACACTTTTTTTATTGGCCGTTTAGCACATGGAAACGTTGAAATGCTTTTGGTCGCGTACATCTCATAAATATGTCCCATAAAAGCAACACTTCACAAAATGCTGCAGAGACGCAGAGACGGAAGGAGAGTGAAAGGACCAAATCAGATTCAGTTGGAGAGCAAGGCTAAAAGTGAGATAGACAGAGACAGAGAGAGAGAGAAGAGATAAATGTCGACAGAGCGATTTGTATCTAATTTTATGAGGTCATAAAAAGCAATCATTTTGCCATTTGGCCCCAGACTCAAACGCAGACTCAGAGTCAGAGTCGGACTGAAACCAAACCCAGAAACCGACCACAGCTGGCAGCCATGCCCATAAAAATTGTGGCCCAGCCCCGAGTAGCTTGAGAAGAGCTAAGAGATCCGGCAGTTGAAAGGTTCTAATGCGGCAGTTAAACGGATTTTATGAGCTTTGGTTAAGTGAATTACATGAATTGTCTGCTTATTGGCTTTTAATTGCTGTCTCAGTGCGAGGAGTGCAGGGAGTGCGGGGAGTGCGGGGGTATCAGGCGGGGGCAGCAGCGTGAAACTCTGGCAAGCTTTCCATTTCCGCAGGTCAAACGATCAAAAAATTTGCTGCAGATACGCGTGTCACATAATTAATTGGATACAATGAAAATTTCAACTAATTAACACACAAAAAACAAAAGGCAAAAACCAAAAAAAAACACCAATGCGGGGGAGGGAGGAAATACACAATAACTTGATGGTTCAGCAGAGTCAGAGCCTTGTCCAGGGAGGGGCGAGGGGTGGGAGATCTTTGGGAACGTGCACAAAATAAAAATGCGCAGTAAAATTAAATTTAATGAGTTCATAAAGAAATAAAAACAAAGCCAAAAACCAAAAACCAAAAACATTTCAAGGTTCTCTGCACAGCAAAGGGCAGACATGGGTTAAGAGCAACTCGCATATAAATAATAAATATTTAGAGACAAAACAAAAAAAAACTACATTTTTAGCTGAAATCAATTTTGATAATTATTAAAAATTAGATACATATGTTGCGGCGCCAGTGTTGCAGCTGGCTGGCAGCGAAAGCAGCAATGGCGCCAAGGGAAAATAAGGCCAAGGGGGCTGTGTGGGGAGCGGGTTCCATGAATGAAAATCCAAGTTGCTGCAGATGCCGCTGCTGTGTGCTGTGTGCACCTTTCCAGGGACAGCAGTTGAGGGAACAACAATTTTTGGCTGGCACCGGTATCCGAATTCGGATTCGGTTCCAGCTCCTCAATTTGGGCCCATAAATCAATCGATGCGTTGCCAGCGTTCCAAAACTTATCCCAAAAATCGCCGAGTATGCGGGTTGTGCATGTGTGTGCGTGTGTGTGTGTCTGTGTGTGCTTTTTGGGGATTTGTGCTAGTTTTTAGAAATTCCTGAAGAATAGTCAAATAAATATATATATATATATATGCAGCGAGACTCATAAAAAAGTTGCCAAACTCTTGGCGACTTGTACATAAATATAAATATATATTTAAATTTTGTATTTTATGTTCTTTTAAAAATTCTACACTCTGTGTGTGTGAGTGTGTGTGTTTATTTTATTTCACCACTTGTGACACTTTTTGAGTGCTAAAACTGTCAAGTTTCCTGTCTTGTCATAATTAAGAAGGAAATTTTCCGAACAAATTTTTTGTCATAAATAATTGTCTTCGGTTAAGTTGAGGGGAGAAAAAACAATCCATTTGGCAGAAGGCGTTGATGGCTGATTTGGCAGACACACAAAAGTTAATAAATTTGAAAGCTTCGCTTTTATAAACAAAACAATAAACAATAACAAAACAACACTGCCTGACAAATAATGTCTTTGGTTAATTTATTTAGCCTCTTGAAATACCCAAATATTATTTTTATATTTCCCTTGTTTTTTTTTTTTAATTTTTGGATTTGTTTATGCAATCCAAAGTGACAGCAATTATTGTGTTAACAAATCTGTTGCGAAACAAGAAGATTAGTTGAGAATTTCTATACAATTATAGAATATAAAATTTTGACATGATTTGGAAAAGAAACTAATCTGAATCTACAAAATAATGGAAAATTTAATTTAGTGATTATATTGTCGTTTACCCACTAAATAATGAATAATTACTAGCCTAAATTTATTTGTTTATTATACGTTTATATTATATATATTTATTTTCTGGCCTCCCATAAGAAGTATGCAATTTAATAATAGTCTAAAATTCCAACACGCACAACTCTGTGTGGAGCTGTATTGCTGGGAATTACGACACACACATTGCTCCAATAATGTCCAAGTAATTTCTCATTTTTTGGAGTTATGAATGGTTGTTGTAATTAGTGTAAAGCGCACTACAAGATTCTTATCAATGATAAACAATAAAAGTCGATTTGAGCCTGAATAGCAGCGCACAGTTTGCTCCCCTTTTGCACGGCTGGTTGCTGGCTGTTCCTTATTTTAATTACGAATATATTTTTAAATGCTAACATGGCATACTACGGAATGGAAATGAGAAATGTTTGCACGCACATGTCATGTCAACTACAAACGCATAAAATTTATGCGGAACACGCAAATCCAACAAAGAAATCAACGCGAACCGAGCCAAAAATTGAACGCAAGTTGCCCAAAAAAAAAATATAAAATATATAAAAAAGGTAAGAAAAAACTTACCAAAAATGAAAATAATACGAAATTAAGCGTCGTAGAGATCTGTTTGAAAGTGGTCTTTGTGCAATGCTGATCCCCAAATCCAAATGTGATTTCTAGTTATTATTAGACCAACACCGGGACGCAAATCTGTGTGCGAAGCCCCCAAATCAAATCAAAGTTCCCAAAAAATCCAGCGCTCGACTTGAATGAAAGGTGCAATTTTTATGATTTATCGCCGTTATTATTATGAAAGCGGCAAGAGGTGGAAACCAAAGAGCCAAAGAATTTCACAGCGCTAAATTATTCAAAAATGAAATAGGAACGTGGGTCGCCATCGTCGTCATCGTCGTCGTCGTCGTGGTTGTTGCCGCCATCATAAGGTAGCCAGCACTCTGTAATTTTCTAAGCTAATGCCATCTTGCTTCCACACCCCCTTCCCGCTCTGGCGTAGGGCCAAAGCGCCTGAGGCCTCGTCGTTGCTTGGAACCCAGACACAGCCGTAAAGTCTTCTTCTGGCACTCGAACAATAATAACAAAAAACAAAAGGAAATTAAGGCGACTCAACTCCAAGTGGATGTGGATGTGGAAGTGGAAGATGGCGCGTCAAACATTAACATATGCAGCGGTTCACACGATATATTCACCCACACACTCGCACACACACACGCACACACATACTCGCACACACACGCACACATGTACGCTGCCAGGTGCCAAGGCATTGAACATTGACTGGCAGCCAGAGGGAAAATAGTTGGCCTGGAATAGGATAAGGAATCTACCCACTTATAGCCACTATTGGCCTTAGTCGCCTTTAATCAATAAGCGTTTACGCGACGTAACTGTAATTGGTGTGCGCCTATCGCAAGTCTATCGATAATTTAGCCACAATTTGCGCCTCGCTGTTATCGCTGCAAATTTGACTGGTGCACCACCCCTCTGCCCCGCAGTGCCTATCCACATCCCTCGCACATAACGTTGTCGGGTCGATAAGCCAATTTAACTGCATAGCCAACGATCAAAACTGACCAGTCCCCAACCACAGACCAGACCCCCCCTCCCTCGCTTCGCCTCTCCAGCTCGACCAGCTGCAGTGCCTACAGCCCCGACAGCGACAGGCAACGGCAACTTCAAATTGCAACGCCGGTGGTGCTGCCAAACGAGAAAACAACTCCCATTCACTCTGGACAAACATCATGAAAATATGGGCAAAAACATATAAAATAAAATTCATATATCGATGCACTTCAATTTTTAACTTATTTAATATATTGGAAGTGGCAATTTCAGTTTTTAAACAACACAAGAAATAATATCGTACTAAATAAAATAATAATGTATTTTTTAAAAGGTATAGTTTAATTTAGTTGTATTTATTTTTTAATCAGTTCTCTTTTCTTTAGTAGCTTTCCTTATTTTGTTATTCTAAAAAACAATATTCTTAGATACGGCCAAGTTGTGCCTACGTATTTTAAAGAATGTGTTTATTGAATTCAATACTAATAATTCATTATTTTATTTTTTACAAAAGGAATTTTTAACATATTTATGATATTAGAGGTGACAATTTCAGTTTTTAAACAACGCAAGAAATAATATCGTACTAAATAAAATAATGTATTTTTTAAAAGGAATAGTTTAATTTGATTGTGTTTTTTTTATTTACTTATTTGTTTTTTAGTCACTAGAGTAAAATCCAATTCTTTGATATGGCCAAGATGAGCCCAAGTATTTTATTTATTTATTGAATTTATTATTAATCATTTATTATTTAATTTTATACAAATGAAATACAAGGAGTACATCACATTGCTACAGTGATGCACTTTTTGCCCACTGTGCATGTTGGCCATTAGATGGATGCATGACGCATGACGGAGACTGGCTAAAGCCCGGGCCAGACACCAACACACAGATGAATAGAAGCATGCAGGGCATTTGACTGACATCCACTGCAAATGACTTAGAGAGCTAGACGAAGAGTGTGTGTGTGTGTGTGTGTGTGTGGATATGGTAATGTGTGTGGCTGTGTGTGCGAGTGTGTGAGTATCTAACTCCAAGCACTTCGGACAGGTTGAGACACACGCGTAAAAACTACACAAATTGACGGGGCAGCCGCCTCAAATGGTGGCTTAGCGGGGGCGCTGTGCACCACTGAGTTGGAGTGGGGGCTGGGGGCTGGGGAAGTCAACGGAATCAGAGTTGGAGCTGTAGGCCGCTAATCGCTTCAGCTGCAGCCCTGGGCAGGCCAGTCAGACGAGCGACTGAAGCGAAGCTGACCAACTGCACAGATCATAGACGGTAGATAGCAGGACAGCACAGGCTGTGGTGTAGGAGCACGAGGAGGAGCAGGAGCTGGTGGAGTGGCAGGAGCTGAGGCAAATGTACATGTCCATCCGGCAGTCCAGGCTGGCCGGCCGGCCGGCCACGTTCGGCCAATTCCAGGCAATTCTGCAGTCAAAGCGTTCGTATTTTGATTGATTTTAAATGATTATGGTTGACATTGATTTATGTGCGCCTCATGCATATATTGGGCCACAAGATGGCGATGGCGCGAGAGCTCCAGAGACATGGCTGGAACATTTGCTGTTGTTGTTGTCTGTATTGTTGTTGTTGGTGAAAGGTGGCCGAGGCTGGTTCAACTGATTCGCACGCACTCTGGACAGCTCGGACCCAACCGGAGAGAGAGGACGACAACAACGATTCCGATTTGGCTTAGAGAAGCCTTAGAAGGGGTTTTCCTTCACATCCAGCTGAAAGCGGAGACTATTCAAAGCACGTTCCTGACCTAATATAAGTAAAAACGCCCACCAAATTACCACAAGCTGCGAACTTTTTTTCCGCCATGTGTTTATTGCCATGATTATGGGTTTCAGATACTTTGTATGTGCCTGTATGTGTGTGTGTGTCTGTTTTGGTCATCTTGCTGCAGACGGTCCGCTTTCTTCCCTTTTGTATTTATTTTTTTCCCATTTTTTTTTTTAGCATTTTTGGCAATCGTTTTGGGCCTGTGCCACACTATTGGTATTGGCAGCTCCTCGCCCTCGTTTCGTTTGGCATTTTGGATTTGATTTTAATGAATCGATTTGAACTGTGTGCTCATAAGTTCCGGGAAGCGGCCAAATTGGATTACCATTTTGGTGCTGGTAGAGGCGCAGGGATTGAAACTCGTTTTGAACATGCAATTCATAAAATCCAAGTCAAAAAACTTTTTTTTTTCGAATATGCGGGCGGAAGAAATTTTAAATGATTATAGTCGAAACCCTTGGCGAATGCACAAATTTCCAATATTTAAAATTATATTATGAATGTAGTTATTCCTTTCCCTTTTTGATTCCATGACTCACACAGCTATCAATAGTCCAAGCAAATAATGAAAGCAAATAAGTATGGCAAACCTTGGAGAATTGTTGTGTCTGCTAATTGCGTCATTTCGTGTCAGTGTCTTGTCACAATCAAATCAAATCGTATCGAAGTGCGGCGAAAAACTGTAACAACTTCATTCGCAATCAGAGCTGGGGATAAAATTTGACTTGGAGGTGCGTGGCTTACAAGAAAATGTCATAAACAGCGCACTAAACCGGTCCCTCGGCAATGGGAGCAAAACAATGAGCAAAAAAAAAAAGAGGAGCAAAAAGCCGACAACAACGCAACAGGTTACCAAACACACACACAATCAGCCCAAGACCCAGAGCCAGCCTCGCAATTGGACGCATACTTCAAGTTAGAGAGGGGTTTGGTGTGGTGTAGGAATGGGGGGTGTGGGGGGGTCACCTACTAGTGGTATATATATCATAAATACGCATAACTCGTGCGCAAAAACGTCAGACGAATAAGGCAAAAAATGCCACGCAACAATGCGCTGGCCAAAGCCGAAAGCCAAAAGCTGCATTAAATTCATTAGCCAGGCCCGGACAGAGTCCGTGCCCGAGATGTGTACCACTGTCCGCAGCGAGTACTCGACTCGCACTCACACTCGTGGTAACGAATGAGCGACACACGCTGCCACGGCAATGATGTCAGTCGCACGAACATGCATCAACTTGAGTCTGTTTAGGGGGGGTATAGGAGCAAGGGGAGCAAAGCTTGGGAGCGGGGGTCGGGTGGACAACAATGGGTAACTTGGGAGCAATTGTGCGGCGGTGGCGGCATGGAATTTGGATCAGCGATTGAGTTATAACCAGGCCCAGGCCCAGGCACAGACACAGTCATTGCCTTCCAATCTTGAGACATGGACATGGGACATTGTTGTACGAGATGAGATCAGATCACACAGCCTGCACCAATTCCACTTCCAATTCCGATACCAATTCCAATTGCAATAGCAATTCCACCTGATGAAGATGTCGAGATCAATGATCGCGGCGAGTTCATAAATTTGTTTTATGAAGTGCGACCGACATTTGTAACGAATGCGTTGATGCAACCGATTAAAGTTGCACGTTTTTATTTTGTATTCGTATTCATTGTGTTCAGATCGGATGAATGACATGACTGAGTACACCTCGCATCAAGTATGAATCCATTTATATACATTTAGTTAAATATGCACATATATTTAAAAATAAATACTATCAATTTGTATATGGTAAAAATCTCTAATTTTTTTAATTTTAATTTATTTATTCCCTTAATAAACAAGCATTATTCTATTGGCAACTTTATACATCAGTTTGTGTATGGTAAATGTTGAATATTGTGCAACATCTTGAATCGCTAATTTATTTAATATGAATATTATTAAACCTTAGACTATTTTATAGTTTAAACGATTTTTAAATTTAGAGGTATCTCGTTTCTAAATTGTGGACAGTCTCCACCATAAACATGCATCATTCTATTGGCAACTTTATAAATCAGTTTGTGTATGGTAAATATTGAATATACAAATATAAATTGTGCAACATCTTCAATATCTAATTTATTTAATAATAAATATTATTAAATCCTAGTCTATTTTATAGTTTAAACTATTTTAAATTAAGAAGCATCTCGTTTCTGCATTCTATTGGCAACTATGTCAGCAGCAGATGAATCACATGACAGTACATCAAGTATGAATGCATTTATATAATTTTAGTTAAATATGCATATATATATTTATAAAAAAAATACTATCAATTTGTATATGGTACAAATCTCTAATTTTTTTTTAATTTTAATTTATTTATTCCCATCATAAACAAGCATCATTCTATTGGCAACTTTATAAATCAGTTTGTGTATGGTAAATACTGAACATACTAACATAAATTGTGCAACATCTCAATTTTAAATGAATTTTTAAATTTTCTAAATTGTGAACATTCTCCAACATAAACATGCATCATACTATTGGCAACTTTGTCAGCAACAGATTTTCAATTGTTGCAAACAACTCATGAAAAAAATAAATAAATTGAGCAATGCTGGGAAAACATTGCAAATAAAGTGAAAAGTCAACAAAAATGTTGCCATTAACTTTTCCCCCAAAATCGAAACTGTTCGCAAACATTTTTCAGCACTTTGCTTTTGTATGCTGAAATTTTATTTTTTTTCCAATTTTTTTTTTTATTTTGGCGAGACGGTGACTTTGTCCACACGCTGAATTCAGTTGCAAGTTTTGGTCCCGGGTTTGGTTTTGGCCTCTGGGCTGCCAGCAACGGAAGCATCCCACGCTGCCCTCGTCGAATCGCCCTCGGAGTGAAAATAATCGAATTACTTTCAACAGAATAATTTCTAATTGAAAAATATTGTAACTCATGTATGGGCAGCGACCGAGTGGCCAAGGGGACGGGCAACGTACAAATCCTGAGCGCCAGCCCCGGCTAAATTCGTTCGCCTGCAGACTTTCGGGATGTGGACTCGATTTGGAGGCCAGACGCATTTGTATGCGACTCTCGCATTGTTGTCATCTCGCTAAATGTCTTGGGCGGCCTGCCCAACCTTTGTTTTGGATACATTTCTGGACTGATTTTGGTGTTTTCATTTCAAACTATGCCTTTTGCTAAGTACGCCGAGCAATCAGCGGACATAGCCCTAATGATAAAAGTTGGAAATGGGAAGAGAAAATTTAATTCAATTTCCTTGGGCCACGTGTTCGTGTGACGAATTTATAAATGCATTTCACTTGTTTACATGAATCACGCCTGAAAGGGCAAAATTAATTATTTCAGCCTTACTAAAAAAACATTTTCTTTCTCATTACAGGTAAAATAAACATTTTAACTACAGAGTTCGCTGATTAATTTAGTAGAATTGCAGTGTAAGTGACAGCTTAAATATTTCAGTATTTGTATTAACAAAGAAACATTTGCGTAACAAAATATTTGTGATTAATCTCTTAATTTAAATTAATTATTAAAAATTTAATATATATACTTGCTGTATAAAAGTTTTGGTATCCAACTGGTTCGCTGACCTTCTTGAGTGTTATCTAAGTTCATCTTAGTGAAACCTACTATCAGATCGTAATGTTGTCTTCAAGTATATTAGTTAGAAGCATAACCCATTAGCCATTGTTCAAAGAGGGTGTATATATTGTATGTTTAACTCATCCCCGTGGCTCTCAGGCGTATCCAATTAAACTTTTGTAAGGCGAACAGAAACAAATTTAAACTCAACCCAAAAAAAATAAAAAACAAAAAACAAAACAGGCCTACAAAATATTCATGAATAATTTTCGAAATTTTGTTGGTGTTCTTCACCAAATTGTGTTTCAACACATTTCGCTTGGTATATACGAAAATAAAACTGAACAAAAGAATTACCTACAAAATGGGAAAACTTTAATAGACAGTCGCATTTCAATTTCCATTTCCATTTCCACTTCGATTTCCACTGCGTGCGCTTTCGACTTGAGTGCGTCGCGAGGCAACAACAATTAACATTTTCCATTTTCCGGTTGCCAGGTTTTTTGTTGCTGTTGTTGCCTCCCTTTTGTTGTGTTGTTGTCGCCGTTGCTTGCCACCTTTGTCTGCTGCTAGACGCACACAGCACGCAGGATATTTATGAATATTAATCAAAGTGCATGCCGCGGAAACGTATCTAAAGTTTGCCCCATTTGCATTTGTACGACAAAATTGCCCCGTTCCCCTCTCTACACTCCACCAACGCAACCCCAAACTCCCGTTATACGCAGCTTCTGCGCTGCTGCGGCAGCCATTTTGTAGTTCGAGCTCGAGCAGCCCATTTTGAAAGCAATCAATCCGAGCGCAACGCAACGCAACGCACCCCCGCTCCTTCCCCTCGCTCGGACACACGCCATTCACACAAAAATCCCTCTCGCTGCGAGTGACAGTTCGTCAGTTGGCTTGCCTAGCTCCGGGCATGATTTTAGACACTTTGCCGCCGCCTCTCTCCTCGCACTCGCAGTCCGTCATCCGTCATTGTCCGGGGGTGTTTTTTTTCCGACACACGCACCGAAAGTGTCCAAAAACTCCCAAAGACAACGCAAAGCAACTCTGCGCCTGTAAATGTATCTCCAGTTGTATCTGTATCTGTAGCTGTATCTATATATCTGCATCTGCATTTGTATCTATCTACATACGTCCAGCGTGTGTAATTCGCCCAAAAAAAAAAAAACATATTTTTGTTGCTATACTTTCACCCTCCAGAAAACATTGGAAAATGGAAAAAAAAAACCGGAACACGTTTCTAAAATTGAAATTCTTTTTTCGTATGCAACAACAACAACAACAACAAGAACGAGAACGAGAACGAGAACAACTGGCAACGTGTAAGTGTAATCATGCCATGTACAGTTTTTGTATCCGTTCGCTGTGTTCGCTTAGATTGGAACATGTGCGTTGCCAACACCAGGCACAGGACAACGCCTGTCGCTTGTCCTTTGCCAGATCCCCGATCCCCTTTTGCCCAGCCGAATCGAGCAGAACCGAGCCTAGTTGCGTGCCGTATTCAGTTTGGGTTTCGTCCCTGTCGAAATTGATATCCGTTACAAAGAAAACATTTCAATTTTCACTTGCTGCTCGACTTCTTTCACTCGAAGGATGGGGCAAGGGCCGAGGCGGGGGCGTGCAAGGATCATTTTATTGGACATTTCCATTGAAAATGGCTGTGTGAGAAATGAGTTCTTGAAATGACGACAGGTGTGGATTATATTGCTCGATAATTAGAGCATTTTAACAACTGCTTAAATTATGTTATTTGTATACACTTTAAAAAAAATGCAAGATAATAGTTTGATAAAAATATATATCTATTAATATATCAAAAGCAGTTTTGTTGACTAAATTTATAGATAATACAGGCAACTTTCAATTAAATTTATTAGAGCCATTTAAGAAAATGCTACGCATCTAAGAAAATATTCAAAAACTTTTCTTCAAAATGCATTTATAAGAATTAAAATTTATACGAATTGTATAACGAATAATAATAATTTTTGGGAAAATTAGTAAGACTGGTCAACTAGGAATTATGATTTGATTTAATGAACTCCATCCTTCGACCTTTCACTCAGATAGATCTCTCCTACAGCTATGTGGGATTATATTTGTATATGTCCTTAAACGAGGACTATAAAAACTATAAAATTTATAACATAACTCCCCGTGGAGGGAGTTGATGCAACGGTAACAACTGGTCGCGTTGGTCGTGTAACAATTCAGTTGGAATCTTGTTGAAAGCCATCATTCATCTCCCACTCGAATGCAGTTCGATGTTTTTGCTCACAACAATTCTATTAGCGTTAATTAATATTCAGTCACTCGCTGGCGGCGGTCGCAACACCAACAACAGCAACAACAACAACAACAGCAGCAGCAACAACAGCAACAACAACAAGTAGAACAGTTGTGTGAGTGAACCACAAAACAGCAACCACGATGCGCAGGACTCGAACACATGACATTCCCATAGCTGATGGCAACTCTTTGGTAGCAAAATACACCCACACACACACACCCACACACACACATATACACTGGGGAGCTCCTGCGGGGGTAAACTGATGCCTGTCTGTGGCCCATTCTGTGCCCGCTGCGGGCTCAGTCTGCATGCTGCCTGCTGCCTGCCGCCTGCCGCCTGCTGCCGGCTGCCTGCTGCTTTTGCCGTTGCCGTTGCCGTTGCCTGTTGTCGTTGCTGGTGATGATTACAATGATGGCCGTTGGTTTCCTTTTGCCTTCGCTTATTTTCGGCTGTTGTTCCGAGCTTTTGTTTTGTGTGTTGCCTGACTTTGGATCTGGATGTGGATGTGGATGTGTGTTTGAGGATGGGGTTGTAGATGTGGATGTGGATGTGAATGTGGCTTTGCCTGACTGCTGCCAGGCGAGGCCTCTTCGCTTTTTGGTTGATAATTTTTTGCTGCTGCTGTTGTTGTTGTTGTTGCTGTTTCAGTTTTTTTTAGGTTTTTGCGCTTGGGCTTTTGTTTCGTCATGTGTGCATTTCATTTCATTTGATTTCCTATGGCGGCAGCAGTGGCAGCGGCAGCAGCAGCGGCGGCGACGGCGACGGCAACGGCGACGCAGTGCGCCCATGTTTGTTCTTTTGACAGGCAGTCAACCCGTCGTCATTTCATTTGTTCAGCAGCGCGCACTCAGCCATGCTCGCCCTGCTACCCACCACCAACACCACCATAACCAACACCACCGCCGCACCCGTTAGCAGAGTTCCCTTTGTGCCCCGGCAGTGACTGAAACGGAGACTCGAACTGTGGCTCAGGCAGTGGCGGAGGCAGATGACGAGGCAGAGCAAAATGCCGTTTCCTTTCCCTTTTCAGTTTCATTTCCCGTGTGCCTGCCACAGCCAGCCAGCCTGTCAGTCTAACCAACAGTGTGAGAGAAAGAGCGAGAGAGAGAGAGAGAGAGAGAGGAACGTTGAGGGGGGTTGAGAGTGTAAGGGTAGAGGGAGAGGGAGAGGACGGCGTCCGCTGGTCCGCTGTCCGGCCATTTTGATTTATGTGCGTTTCATTTCGTCGTTCAATACTCATATGCGGAATGTGGAATGTGTGCGGATATGGGAGTTTGGAATATCTTTCGGCTTGTCGCCCCGACCATGCCCTGCCCTGCCCAGCACCGCATCCCAATTGCGAGCTACGAGCTGTGAGCTGCGAGTGCGACCATTAGCTGTGCATGGGAGGTTCTAATTTCGAGTCTAGTGGCTGCTGCCAGGACATGCGCCACGTTACGATTTCTGATTTTCGTCTTTGTCAGCTTTGTGCTCGGACAGCGGACAGCGGACAGCGGACGACGGACAGGGAACAGGGAACTCAACTAGGGCGGTTGCACTGCCCTCGATTTCGGGTGCGTAAGTTGAAATTTCAATTCAACGGATTTGCCAACAATTGTTTTTGATATGTTCCTCTATGTTGGCAATTGTCTTTTTCGTGATTTTCGACCATTTCAAATGGCAGAGAGGAGGGAGCGGAAAACGCTCTTGATGACGCCCAGCAGAACCAACAACAACAACAGCTGTGTGCGAAGGGAGTGGGAGTGGGTGTATGGAGGGCGACTGTGTTAAGGATGTAAGTGCAATCAAGAGAATTGCCTCGCCTAATGGATGTTAAATGTGCTCGAAACAGATGCCCAAATAAATTAAATTAACAGTTGCCGAATCACACAAAATGAAAGCAATCGGAAATGGCAACAATTTCTTTTCTAAGCGACTTTTGGGAATTTAAAAAAATTGATTGGAATTGTTCTCATTTTAACTTATCCACTAATGAAAATTGTGTTTTTAATGTAAGTTAACAAAGTTAAATATGCCGAAGATCATTTCTAGAATTTCTAGGAAACTTGTTTAAAAAATACATTCATTTATTTGGCTAAAGAGGTAAAAGAAAAATGTTATTTTATTGTTTCTATTTGTACAAATATTAATATATTAATCTGCCCTTATAATTTCTGTAGCAGCAAAATGTACTAATTTTCGTTACTTCTTTTTTGGTGTAATGTTTTTTGTTAAATTTATTTAACTGCAAAAAATGTATGTGTTATTTTGAAGCAGCTGCTGATAATCTTTACCCAAATTGATATGTAGAAATTGCCTTAAATCAATTTGAAAATTCCATAACGCCAACAAATACAATAACAGCAGCAGCAACTGTAACAACAACAACTGTTGCTCTTGTGGCGTTGCAAATGCATTAAATAAAGTTATCAACATTTGAGTTGGGTTTGGTTTTTTTCTCTTTCGTTTTTTTAGTTTGCATTATTTTCTTACGTCCAATAAAAAACAGAATTTTAGATTTATGGCTTCACGCAATTAGCGCTAAAATGTATGCAAAGGGATATTGAAATCAGAAATATTTGAAAGCAAGTACAACAACAACTGGGTAAAATCGCCCCAGGACCTGAGCCAGAGCCAGGACCAAGGCATAATGAAGCCATTCACGTGGCCTGCTCACTGACCGACCAAATAGCAACTGCAACAACAACAACAACAACGCCGACGACGACGACACTCTCGATGACTTCCACGTTTCCACGCTTTTCACTTTCAATTGTAGCTCAACTTTTTACTATTTCATGAGGCGCTATCTCTGCCTCTGTCTCTTGCTGTCTCTCTCTCTCTCTCTCTCTGTCTTTTGCACTCTTAACAATTGCGCCGCCAAAAGCCATAAATCTTTTTGTGTATATATAAAAAACAAAAAAATGTCGTGTTTGTTGCGTGCGCTTTTAGCGACGTCAGCGGCGGCGTCAGCGTCGACGTCTGCGACAACGTCGGCATATTTGTGTTTCATATGCATGGCGGTAATTTTTGTGATTATGATGTTGTTGTTGCCGCTGCTGCTGCTGCTGCTGCTCACAACTGAATTTCAAGTTCAGCCTGTTTCCCACCAAGCAAAAACCAGAAAAGTTGAAAGGGTTTTCGGCTAAGCAAATAACGAACGGTAAGTTGGGTCTCCTGCCCTGCCCAACCCCCCCTGCCAACCCTTTTGCACACAGCACATAATATTAAATATATTGTATGATTATTATATATTCATGACAGCAATTATCGGCACCAAATCAAAAGGCGCCTCTCATTTTTATTGTTGCTGCAAATATTAATTTTTCTATTATTTATTTATGATTTTAAATTCCAGTCTCAATTCAATTTGGAATTTTCGTAAGCGCTTATCGGTTGCATGCCCAATAAGCTGGCCATCATTTGTATCTATTAGCTTTTCATTTGCCCCATGCCCAGCTAAATTATACAGTTTTATTAAATTCCCATTCGCTGTCAGAAGTACTTTAATTGCAATTATTTCTATATTGCTTCATTTGCGCTCCGACAACATGCAGCCAACAAGTTTGCAGCCAGCGCGCAACATGTTGGCAACATGCACGCGACCAAATGTTGCAAAGCAACAATGCGCGTCAAACCACATAGAAACAATCAATAATAAGTAGAATGAAATTATAACGAGAACAATTAGTAAGAGCTCAAGCACTTTAATTTATGCTAATTGAAATTGGTGCAAAAAAATTAACATAAAACATATTTTATAAAAATAGGTTTATTATTTTATTTATATATATTTATATTTATATATTTATTACTTTCGAGGAACAAAGAAATGTTAATTATTTGTTATTTCATTACATTATTCTCTTATTTAACATGGGACACACATTTTGAAATGTGCAAAAATAACCTTTGATAAATTTTTGGACTAATTGTGCAGCAAAACACTATTAAATGTTGATGTCAGTATTTTTATATTTAAGCGAAACAACTTGAGTCTTATACTAATATGCATTTTATTTAATACTTTTACTTTTTTATTATCACTTAACACCTTCAATATATACTAATATATATTTCATTAAACACTTCTGCAGTATCTGCTACATGAAAAGCCATAAAACTTGTAAAAACACATTCGATTTTGAAAGAATTTCCAATTTGTTTCTATGCACTCAGCCTGTGGTGTGCTTGTGAGTTACGATGTTCCAAAAACAATGCCGCCATTTATCATATTGTGTTGCCGGCTCGCTCATTCGCCAGTTCGCTCTCCGTGGTTGGTGGGAATGGGGCAACATGCTTTGCGCGCAACATGTTGCTAAATGTTGCTCAGCCAGCGTAAGTTTGTGTTTGTGAATCTGAAAGAAACATGTTTACGAGCGTTTACGGTTAGTTGTGAATGAATGAACGTGCCAAATAGACGTGCTGCCGCCGCTGCTCGGTTACTCGTTCTCGCGAACTTCATTCCAAACTGACGTAAAAATATCTTTACTTGAGGGAACACATTAGAAATATATATTCGCATACGTATTTGCGATTTTTACTGTATTTTAAGAAAGGTTTCGGTTTAGATTTCCTGTTTTAAGTTGCAAGATACCCGCAAAAAGAATAAAAGTGACATTTTGGACAAACGACAATTGTGAGCATAATTTTGGCGCAAAATGAAGGAAGCCAACGCGTGGAGCCGCATCAGTAAAAAGTGTGCGCAAAAATGACATGGAAAATACGTAGAAAATCGTATGTGGACTGACAGAGCAGCCACGCAAAGAGTACCCAAAGAAGCATCGTATAAGAATTCAATTAAATTGATTTTTCACAAATTTAACAATAACAATTGCGGGCAACTGGCTTATCAGCAAGAGTAACAGTAACAGCATCAGCAGCGCGAACTGAAATCTCGTGTCTGCGGGGGTTGAGATGTCACCGGCACTTGGGAAGACAGTGGGACATCGACATCAATTTCATCAGCATCATCATCAGCAGCAGCAACAGCAGCAACAGCAGCAGCAGGAGGAGCAGCATCGATTCCAAATCTCTGCCAATTTTTTGGCGCTGGCTCAGCAAAGAAACCAGCCGAACCCAAACCCGAGCCCGAACCTAAGCCCTGAGCCCTGAGCACTGCTGATAAGCAACGTATGGTGATAAGCACGCAGACCCAGACCAAGTGCCAGTTGCAGACGGAGTCTCGTACTCGAATCGACGCGGCGCGACGCGACTCGACGACTATTCGAATTGATTTTGACCGTGAATAATATACAAAATATTTGTTGTTTATGGGTAGAAAACGCAAGTCGACCCGTCAACATCGAAATTATTTGCGTTTGCGTCTTCTCGTCCTTTCGTTTATCGTTCTGATTGCCATCGCTGTGGCGCGAGTTTTATTCATTTTGCTTTTGTATCGTTTGCAAAATTTTAAGAAATTCAAAAAGTTCATCTTCGAATTCGACAGCAACAATACAACAAGAACAACAATAACAACACATGCGAAATCAAAAAACTCAGCAACAAAAAAACATTCGCAACCTTTTATTTGGTGATTTCATGTGTGCAAATGTGTATGTTTGTGCGTGTATATAATATACATATATAAATATAAATCGTGCTTAGTTTTATATATATATATAATTCAACAACAAAAATTGTGATTATCGATTGTGTAAATAAAACATTTAATAAAAAGTAAAATAAATTAAAGCGCAACAGAATCATTTAAATTAAGTGTAAATCTAACAAAACGTCGACGTTTTTAAAAAGAAATTGTGATATTAAATATATATATATATAACAAATTAAACATACGCGAGTCTTAAAGGTAAACAACAGCAAAAGATAAACACGTCGATTTGTATATATAAAAAAGTGTATAAGAAACCATCAATAAGAATCATCAATATTTACGCACTAAGACTAAGCTGAGCAAAGTACACAAGAATATATAAACATAAATATAAATATATAAATATATATATATATTGATATATAATCATATATTTTGGGCACCGATTTTTACATAAACAAGACAACAACCAACAACAAGACAAAAATTATATCGAAAAAGACACAAAAACAATCACAAAACTAAGGTAAATATATTTAAATTAATACTATTTATATAATTTGTGAAACAAAACTGACATCAAATAAAAAAATTATAAATAAATTCACAACATATACATTTTTTTAAAAGCGAAAACGATTCTGTATTTGTTGCACGTATATTGTTGATAAGTAAAAAAAAAAAATATGTTTATTTGGCATTGTTTGAAATACTTGGAATTATGGGATACAAAATTGGAAGTTGCGTTGCAACAGTTTTTATAAAGTGTAGAATGTTTTTTTTAGATATACAATTAAACTCTAAAAAAAAAAGGGAATCTATCTCACAACCATCACATTTTCTCATGCACAAATGCTGTTCAGCTATTTACATAACATTCTTTGCAAACTGGGATTAATATTCCAGCAATATCAATTAAATTTGCATAAGCGCGTGTCGATAATTAAATGTAGTCATCCACTAGCGAAATACTCATCCCTCCCGATATCAACACCCTACTTTCAAAGAGTTATGATGTCGAAGCGAGAAATGGCAGCGAGGGACGAAGTGAAGTGAACCGTTTGATGATATTCATGGCTAGTTGCAATTTAATTAGATCATTAAAACAGTTCATAAATCTTTTCAAAGTTGCCAGCAGTTGCCACACTAAGCGGCAGACAGGCAGAGAGACCGGGCCGGGCACGTTTTACACAACAAATTAGTTGTAATCACAAATCGCGAATCGCAAAACGCGAATCTCGAATCGTAAATTGTAAATTGTGAATTGTGAATTGTGAATTGCGGGTTAAACACTTGTCCGGTTCAATAATCAAACAAGTTGTTCTAAGTAAATGCCAGCAAATGACAGCAAATGAATGAAACGAATGAGTAGGCAATAGGCACAGCAGATAGCCGCCAAAGGGAGAGCCGAGCAAGAGCGATAGACAGATAAGGGCAGAGAGAAAGAGAGAAAGAGGCAGCAGCACTTTACACAAGCATATGAAATAATTAGCGCATGGAGATGAAACCGTTCAAATGTCGAAAAGATAACACAGCGAGCGAGAGAGGGACAGAGAGAGAGAGAGAGAGAGAACGACAAATAAATACCCAACAGATTCCCTGTTACAACTCGTACTCACAAATGCACTAATACACTCTCACACAATGTTTGCTCTGCTATTGTTGTTGCTGTTGTTGTGATTGTGCCATAAATCATTTCTCGCTCATATTTTGTGCATATTTTTAAGTTTCTTTCTGCTGTTTGAATCTATTGAGTGCCAGTGCACATGAATCTCTTTCATGAGTGTGAATGTTTATATGTTTGTCTGTGTGTGTGTGTGTGTGTGTGCTGCTGCTGTTTGTTAGTAATACTATTGATGTGGCGTCAAGCAAGTATGCAACAATAACAATTACATTAAACGTTAGTAAACTTGAAAATTATTCAATTCCATTTGATTAACTATGCAAATTAAAATTTAAACGATTGTCGAAAGATTTTGATTTACAGAGATATTTAAACAGCATGTCGCCCATTATCTTTACAATCTGAAATATTTGTTTGTAATTTATAATACAATTAAGCTATTTTTTCAGAATAAATTAGTAGGGAATTAATACAATTCGCCTGACTGCGCTTGCATTGTGTTTTGAACATTTATATTTTTAACATAATTCTTACATCTGCATATTTAAAAACATATATTCTATTCAAGCAGTGCCTGTAGATCAATTAACTTTGTATAAATATACTCTTTTCCATACATCATTCTACCAATTTTCACACGCTTTGCACTTTCACTGTCAGGGACAGTGTGTTGATCGTGTTTATATAGTATATATAACAAGCAAGCGGCAATCATTTTGCAATACAGAAGCTCACCCAGAGCTGGTCAACGGCAGCAAAAGAAAAAAAAATAATTATAATGAAAACATAAAAAAAAAACTGCCAACTGTTTGGCAAAACTAAACCAGGCTCTCAGCCTAGAGATATGTGGCCAATGAGTAGGTGGGGCGGGAGGTAGGCAGTGGGAGCCCCTGCTGCAGCCCCTGGGCGAATGGACGAGTGGACAGGCAGGCGACCCAGTCAGGCAGCCTCTTTTGTTGCTGTCATAGCTGTAGTTGTTCTTGTTGTTGCTTGTTGTCTATCGGTTTCATAAGTTCTATGAATAAATTTCCATAAATGTGTTTATTTTTTGCCGCCACTGTTGCCGCCGCACAGCTCGCAGCTGGTATCCAGAGCTCAAAGCGCTGAGGTAAAACACACGCACACACACACACCCATGAGTACACTCATACACACTCACTTGTAACCGAACCGCACTGAGTAGTCCGACGGATGCAACAACGCAACCCATGCAAAATGCATTGCAGAAAACAATTTTCAATATAAGCATCAAGTGACTAAAATTGTTGTTACTGTTATTGTTGCTGCTGTTGTTGTTGTTGTTGTTGTTACTGTTGTTGTTGTTGTTGCGCGTGTGTTGGAAGCGACAGTTTGACTGACATTTTTCTAGCATATCGTTTACATATATATTTGTTAGATTTTGCAGCAGTTGTTGCAGTTGCTGTTGTTGCAGTTGCTGTTGTTGCAGTTGCTGTTGTTGCAGTTGCTGTTGTTGCTGTTGCTGCCGTTGCTTGTTGCTTGCGTTGTTCAACATGCTGTTATATTGAATACAAGGCCCAAGCTGCGCTCCTGAACTGTACGCAGACAGACAACAGTGCAACCTGTCTGACAGTCAAGTGCACTCTTTGTATCCCCTCTCCCCCCTCTCACTGTGTGGGTGTCCTGGCAGCTCGTGTGACTCCTGTCACTGGCTGTTTTGTCGCAGTGTGTCTGTGTGTCTTATTAAAAATTAACTTGCCATAGTCCACAGTCAGTGTGCCCAGCTGCACACAAACTCGCACACACACTCACACACACACACGCACACACACTCGCACACAAACACTTTGCACTAATTGCTTTATAATGAAGCTGTCATTGTCACCTGTCGCCGATAATCTCTAACAAAATATGCCGCACACACTAACACATACACACACACACAACACACCCAAACACATACACACACACATACACACGCAGTTACACAAATGCAGATGCAACTCACGATGATTTTGATGCCTTGTTGCTGTTTTTGTCACTGCAATTGGCCAAGTTTATATCTCAGTTGCGTTCGCAATTAAATTACAAATTTTATTGCACAGTCTGTCTCCCTCTCTCTCTCTCTCTCTTACTCTTTGTCACACGCAACATTTGCATTAGCCAACGATCACGAAATCAGATAATGCCCAAAGCAACATCCATGAATCCATGAATCTATTAATATGACCACATGCAAATGACTCCGATTCCGATTCCGATCAATCCGCCATTAATTTCAATTTCTTTGGAGCCGGCAATAGACAATTGTCACAGCGCTTAATCAAAGCAGCTTGGGAAGATTTTGCCACAGAGATTGTGGTTTTTTTGTTGTTGTTGTTGGTCAACTAGTTCCCATCGCTTCGAACCTGAACTGTGTCACTTGAGTTTTCGATTTAGCAAAACAACAAAAAATAAAATAGAAAACGATAACATAAAATTGTGTTAAACTTTTGTGTACACATTAATTTTGGAGCAGGTAAACACAATAGATTTGTCTTGTTTGTGTTTTTTTGCTATAATCAGTATATTTGCTATATATCAGATCAAAATCGGTATAAAATTTATGCAAGCCAAATGCTAAACACAAACATAATGATTTACAGACTACAGATATAAACTCAATGTTAACAATTGCTTGGATATATTTTTATAGCTATTTTGTTCTATTTTTAAACTGAATTTTATTAGATCGAAATCAATCTTAAGATATAGAAACTTTTTTACAAAAGTTTGTACTTTTTAATAGACTTATATAAATTTTCTTATTTTTTTTTTATTTGGCTTTTCAAATTGAAACTTTATTCAATTTCACATTTTCCCTATTTCTAAGCTGTCGAAATGAAAACAACACTTGAATTATTAGTTGGCGTTTTGTTTGGGCCACTTTGTTAGTCTAGTCAAAGCCAACTGGTAAAATTAAGTCTGTTGCCTGTTTTTGTTTAGTTTTTTTGGGTCAGATGAAACTGTCGCTGTTGTCGCTTCTGTCGATGCCGTTGTTGCCGTTGTTGCATTTGTTGTTGCCGCTGGTGTTGCCATTACCATTAATGTGGTCGCTATTGTTGCGAGCGGGCTCATAAGATGCACATGGCCACTTTCAACTGGCTGCCGCTGGGAAAGCAAACGGGATTGGGAAAGGGAAATGGAAATGGAATAGGGATAGGCCTGGAGTTGGGGCAACTGGAACAATGCAAAAGGGCCAACAATAGCCAGGGAAGAAGCCACGTTAATGATGACACGCGCTGCTGCCATGCACCCAACTAGACCAGGCTGCAACGGACTAAAGATGCCAACGCCAACAAATTAACATACAAGCACAAGGCAAACTGGCCACTTGCATCTTGCTACTTGCAACGTGCAACCGGCTACAAGCCGCCAACGCAAAGCCAGTGACTCCGCTTAATACTCTTGTTGTTGTTGTTGTTGTCGCTACAAATAAGGCAAGCGCACAATGCGACTTGTAGCTGCACCTCATCGGGGGGTCGCTTGCGAGGGGGGGTGGTGGCGGGGTGGGGGTCATGGAGTGCAGCAGCGACTAAGCGGGGATTAAGTCAATTGCACTCAAATGTCAACCGAATGCCGACGGCAACAAGTTGCCAACTAGCAGCAAATAACTTAATTAGCCAAGAGTGCTATTGTTGTTGCAGTTGCTGTTGTTGTTGTTGTTTTACTTGATCTTGTTGTTATTAATGGGTCATTAGCCAGTGGCAATAGTTAGCCAAGGATTAGGCGTAGGAGTAGACGAGAGAAAAAAACATTCCAGTTGCAAAAAGTATTTAAAAAAAATGTATTTATTTTTAGCACAATCAAATTATTTCTTTTAACGTTTAGTAGCATTTGTCTATATAATTCTAATATTAATCATTTTTTTAATAATTAAAGAAAAAAATAAAAACTAGTTTTTATATTTAACCTAGCATTATTCTTTACTATATTGAATTATGTCATTTATTAAATGGTTTCGATTCCTAAAATCTATGACATAATCCCATATTATTCTGTGGCTAGACTTTTTTAATGAATTTATTTATTATTATTTAAATAAGTTATTTATTTATTGATTATTAATTTATATATATAATATATATATTTATATTATCTTCTTTTTATAAATGAACTCTTTGTAGAGCATAAATTGATTTTGTGCTGTTCACTTTCCAAATCAATCAGTCCACTTTCAGTCGCCATTTTTGCTGTAAGATTCATCTCACTTTTCCCGCTCATCCCGATTACCCCTCTTCGTATATATATACAATGTGGTTTCAAGGCTCTTAATTTTTAATTCTGTATCGGGTTTTTAGTGTCGCATAATTGTCGTTTTCCTTTGAACTACAGCGCCTGCAATTTGCTTATCGCCTGCGATCGCGATTGCCAATGGGGAGCTCGACATGGAGTCGACTTTAGTCCCCGTATATTTTGTACTGTATTGTTGTCGTTATTGTTTTTTCTGTTGTTGTTGTTGTTACAAGTGCTGGCGCTGTCTTCTTCGCCATTGCCGTGAGGCTCGAGTACATTTCAATTAATTAACATTCAGCTGCACATGCGCAACGAAGTCGCAACGCTGGCGACGAAGCTTCAGATTCAGCTTTGTCTGTTTGTTGTTGTTGTTGTTGTTGTTGCTGTTGACTGTGACTCAAAAGCGGATACCGAAAATTGCTGATTGCGCCAGATAAACTCATTTACAGCGGTTAAATGCCACCGGCGGCGCACATTGCCAACACTTTCGGGCGGTCCGCAAAGCGAGACGTGGTCGTTTTGCCATTGGATGTGGACTGTGGATGAGGCGGCGTCTATTGCGCATTTCAAATGAAGCAGCAACATCAGCAGCAGCAGCAGCAGCAGCTCTGATTGTAGTCTAAATGCACTCGTGATTAGTACTACGAGTACTCGTCCACCATTTGCTGCTTCTGTTGAAGCTTTTGATTGACAACGGCGAACCGCTGATTTTAATCGCTCCAAACACACACGTTTCTTACCGACACAGACCTGTGTACCCCCCCCCCCCACCTCCACCCCTTCAGTATATACCCCAACTTCTTGGCCACCATGTTCGTGTCGGACTCTGCAAATTGTCATGTTGTTCAAACTGAAAGCGGGAACAAGTCAGATAGATGTCTATCGCCACGTCACGTTAGAAATGTATGCCAAGCGACATCAGGGAAAATGATTGTAATTAGGCCCGTAAAGTACAAGCCAGCAAGTCATGTAAGTCACACACACACACACACACACACACACACACACACAGACTTTCCAAAAGTGGAGCAGGAGTGTTTCAGTTAGGGATGGAATTGTGAGTTTGGACACAGTTGGTTGGTGGCTGGCGCTTAATCCGCAGCACAAACAGCCAGCGGCGCCAATATCACACACACACGCACACACACACACACAGGGAAGAACACACACATGGACACACACATTGGCACATACGGGGGACATATGCCAGAGGCAGATTATGAAAGGCAAACCCCATGTAAAGTGTAAAGTGTAAAATGTCTTAATGATAAACAAACAGAAAGTTTGCGGCGCCCTGCGCCCTGCGCCCTGGTTAGGATTGGAGTTGAGCAGCGGAGTGCGTCTGCCGAGTTGGCGAGTGCCGAGCGGCTGGCGGCAGGGGGGTGGAGTCACATTGATGGAGGGCGTTGGCAAAAGTTGCCACACTTCGTTGAAATCTTACAAAATCTATGTGTGGCAGCTGAACGCAAAACACGGCACACAAAACAGTTTGCGACGCTTCTATTTAGTACATGTGGCGTATACGTAATATTTACTCGTTGTCTGCACAGTGGCTAAATTAGAAATATGCAAAGATGAAAATCTGATTTATATGTATCTATATAATTTTATTTTTTTAATCAATTTAATTATGTTTTGTCAACTTAAATATTTTTATTTTATATTAATTTAAATAATATTTATTTTTTTAAATATTTAAATATTGCTTGCCATTTAAATCTGTTTGAACCACTGTGCGTTGTCATCGCTTGGTTAGTATTTGGAAATATATATTCACAATTTTTCATAGACGAGTGTTTATTTCACCTCACTCTCTCCAACTCTCTCTCTCTCTCTTTCCGTCTCTCTGTCTTTTTCTGATGGTTACATTGAAATTGCATGTTGGCACGCAAAGGTTGTTATATTTGTTATTGTTGTTGTTGTTATTGTTATTGTTGTTGTTGTTGCTACTGTTGTTAGTGTAATGTCTTCTTATTATGCTGCGACACTGTTGCGGTTTTCCATACCCGAACCTCGCCAACGGGGCTTTGGCAGTGCTTGGGGTGGCATGGCCTGGCCTAGGTTGGCCTGGCCTGGCCTGGGATGGAATGGAATGGAATGGAGGTTTCTCGTTGGTTATTGGTAAATAAAACGTCTAAGCGCGCAAATTTTGTATAAAAATAAAATATGGTTTTACTATCAGCAGAAGGGATCGTGTATGCGGCTAATGCTAATAACATGCAATTTCCACCAGCAACAACACGCATGCATGCCACACAATGTTTTTTCCCAAAAAAGGAGGCAGGTGAAAAGTATTCCATTTGCATGAACACCAGCCAAGTAAATAGCCCAAGCAACCAACTGGCGACGTCGCTGGCAACCCGCAGAGGCGCACCAGAGGCGAAGGTGTTGAAAATTAGTAACTGTCTGCGAGTTCAATCCTCTGCCTCTGCTTCTGCCTCGGCATGGTGCTGCTCATGGTGGTGGTGGTGGTGGTGGTGGTAGTTGTGGCGTTGCTGCTGATAAATTTTGTATGGTGGCGGTGCCAGCTACCATCTAACAGCTGCTGCTGCTCCTAAAGTTGAGTTATCGATTGCCATTGCTGCCACAGCTCATATGTGATTCTTGGCAAAGGTCTATAAAAGTCAAGGGAATATAAAAAAAAAAACACAGAATACTGCAACATTTTAATGAGCCAAATTGAATTGCAAAGAGGCAGCTTAAATATATTTATACACATAAAAAAATATAGTAAATAATATACAAAAAAGTGGCATTTAATGTTTCTATAGGAAAAGAATTTGATCGATTTCGAAAGTGGCAGGAACAATTCAATTTATCCATCAACTCCAGATGCAGATCAGCTAAGAACTTGGCGCTGAAATAAATTTCATTTCATATTCATGCCACATAAAATATAACTTGTTGTTGTTGTTGTTGTTGCTGGGGAAACGAACAACTTTATGTGACGACAACTTTACAATGTGAGCAAAATGAAGCAGCAACAGCAACAGCAACAACAACAACAACTGAAAAGAGACACAAACGGAGGCAAACATGAATAAAATTTGCTTAAAAGTAGACACAACGAGCAAATAAAGAGCAACGAGAGCAAACAGCAGAGCAGGCAGCTGGAGAGAGAGAGAGAGAGAGAGAGAGAGAGAGTTAGAGGGAGATAGGCATATTTGAATTGGAGACAACGCTTGGACTTTGGGATGTGTTTGCAAATGTGGATGTGAATGTAAATGTGAATGCTTAATAAAATAATGCGACAGAAGGAACGACAATGACTATGATGATGCTGATGATGATCGAGTGTGTATTTGTGTGTATTTATGTGTGTGTGTGTGTGTGTGTTTGTGGCGCGAAGTGAATTAATGGCTTAATTGAAAAATTTGTTCTCACCATGAGAGTTTCTTTGTGTGAACGACGACGACGTCGCTGTGGACAAATTGAGCGACTATCCGCAGAGTTGCCACTGACCCGATGGCAACCCTAATAAAATTAATATATATATATATATATATATACATACATACATAGAGGCAACGTTGACATCTTTTGACTTTGACACCTTTTTTCTACCATATTTTTTTGTTTTTGGAGCGAAATTAGCATTTTTTGCTGGAAACGCATTTATTAAAAACGGACGCAGACAGTCCAAAAGTGCAAATCTCAGAAGGAGGAATCGCAGGAGAAACGAGTTTCTCCAACTGACTTCACATCGTCTGCGTTGTCGTCTTCGTTCCACTGGGGCACTAATCAATTTCATATCAATTTGTAAATTTGCAATAATTACGATAATTAGCTGCGAGTATCTGACGATTCCAATGCCGATGCTCCTCACTGCTCCAGGCAGACATGGAGGCTGTCTGGAGCCGGAGACCTGTTTCGTATTCGCCTCCAAATGCATTCAAAGAATGCGTCGAGGTGATAATGAGATTTTCAATTCAATAAAACATCAGCCAGCATCCACAACGCATTCGTATTCGTATTCGTATTCGCATTCGTATTTGTATTTGTATTCGTATTCGCATTCACACTGACCGTTGCCAATTTTGGGCTCTGACATCGCCAGGCGAAATCTCTGCATGAATATTTCATTCAATTTACACTTTGCTCGCAACTTTTTTGCTCGTCTTTGGCCATGGCCAGAAAGGAGTTGGCCAAGGATCTCGCGGCAGCTAATTAAGTAATTTTTTTTCTTGCTCTGCCCTGTATTTGTCTTGGCAACTGTTGTTGATTTTGCGCCTTGCCTCGTTCCGACTCGCCTCGCTTCGCTCTCCTCTTGCCTTGCAACTCATTGCCACATTGCCACATTGCCTTTATGGCTGCTTAATCAACACTCTGTCCAGCTGCTCGTAAGTTTGGAATTGGTTAGCGGGTCTGCAGTTGACTTTTGCTTAATTGCTTCTTACAGCCGATTAAGTGTAATAGCCGCAGGGCAATTGAGCACTCGAATTGGGTTCAATCGAGCTTGAAATTTGCACAAAACTTATCCACGCATTTTGCCATCTACTTTAATTTTATTTTACTCATCCAAAAGTGGCACACACTATATAAAATACTATGCATTTTATTCATATCATAATTGTTCCTTTTAAAATACTTTAAAACTTTTGATTAACCATTTTTTCAAATTGTTTGTCTCATTTCAGGTAAATATTTTCGATTGTTCAACGCCATCCACAAACTCACAAAGTAAGCGAATTGAGAAATACAAAAAAAAAATAGAAAACCCATTAAAATTCAATACCAAAATTGTTACATTGCTGTAATTAAATGAATGTGTATTTTGACACCCTCCCGCTTCAATTTGAACCCCGCCATGAAAATGGGAAAAACTTCAATTGCTGAAAGATAAGTCAACTTTGCAGCCTGTTTGGCACTGGCGACGCACTTACGAGCAAATAAAAGCCACCCTACAAACAACAACCAACAAAAAAAAAAACAATATACACACACACATA
Source organism: Drosophila demipolita (assembly GCA_035042405.1). Taxonomy (NCBI): domain Eukaryota; kingdom Metazoa; phylum Arthropoda; class Insecta; order Diptera; family Drosophilidae; genus Drosophila; species Drosophila demipolita. Next base: position 789,033 of record JAWNLI010000349.1, on the reverse strand, counting down.
CTACACTTATACACACACACACACGTAAGAAACTTACCCCGTGGACGGGGTTGTTTTTCCATTTTGCGCCATGCGCTTGTGAAAATGAAAATGAAAATCCACCCGAGCCGTGAGGCGGTCTGCGATTTCGATGTTTTAATGCCATTTTTAGTTTTTCATCCATATGGTTGGTCTGCCGGGCTGGACGGATGGACGGATGGACGGACTGGCTGTCCAGCAGTTCAGCTTATCGGCCAGGCCGGACGACTGTTCAGGCCAGGCCAGGGCAGGGCAGGGCAGGGTTGCCAACAGCTTCTTAGCTGTGCTCGCTTGTTGCGTTGGTTATGGTACAGTGCGGATTGCTCGTTACGGATTTATCACAGCCCACACACACACACACACACACACATACGCAGTCGAATCAACATTGACTACTCCCGTGGGCATACAACTAAATCTGTGTATCTGTGTATCTAATGTGGGGACAACTCGTGGTGGCCATGTGGCTATCGAGCATATTCCATCTACAAGTAGTTGCTGGCAATGTGCTGGCCAAAAGCCGATAGCCAAAATTGCAGTTGAAATGTTTGCTATCGATTTAACAGCTGCGTTGAGGCTAAGCATTTTATTGGGATTGGGTTGGGTTGGGTTGGGTTTGGTTTGAACTGGGCTCGAATCGAATCGGGCTAAAACTGGCAACAACTGTTTTCGTTGACAGCTACAAGTTGAACCTGCCTCGAGAAAGTTGCAGAGACTAACAAATTTAGAATGTTTACATCAAATAAACTTAGAGCTAGATTAACACTTTCAATATGACCAATTTCATTATATATATAGATAAATCACAAGTGCAAATATTAAATTTGATTTTTGTACATTTATTTTTAATTTTCATAAAATGTAATTTTAGTGTTGAGTGCATTTTGAGGACAGTTTTTGTGCATTTGGTTGCGTAGTTTTTCGGGTCATTTGTAATAATTAAAACAAATGGCACACAGTTCAAGGGCGGTGCGGGGCAATGGCGGGGGCTGAGTAAAATTAGTTTTTTTTTAATTAGCAGCAATGCCAACGCCAACCGTCGCCTGTGGCAACAGCTTCGGCGTCGGTTGGCCGCTGCGGTGTTGCAACACGTGCACAAAGGCTGAAGCTGAAGCTAAACAGCGCGCGAGGCGTGGCCAGGGCCAGTGGCGCCATTCCCCAAAAACCCAAACCCAAATCCAAGCCCCAAACCCTGCTCCAGCACAGCCCACAGTCGAAAGCAAAGGCCTGTTGTTGGTTAAATCCCCAACGGGATCTCCACGTTTCAGCTTCAGTTGCTGGCTTGGTTTTGTGGCTCTGTGAATTAACCGCGCGCAGCAACAGCGAAAACTACTTTGGCAAGGTGTCAGCTGCGCATTAGGCACAGTCCAAATCCCCACAACCACCCACGCCACCACCTTCCTACGGCCTACCTAGCTAACCAGAATCCCGATGAGGCCTGCTAATGGGCGTGTTTGTGCCGCAGGGCGGTGACGCTGGCAGCTCGTCATGTTGCCAACTAATTTCATGTGAGTTGACATAGAAGCACATGTGAAATCAGGCAAACGAGGCGTGTGGGAGTGCGGGCAACGGGTGGGGGGGGAGGTATTGGGCTTGGTTCTGCGGCTGTGGCTGTGGCTGTGTCGGGGGCACCAATGCCCAATGGAATTGTTTTATTTGTTGTTGTTGTTGTTGCTGTTTTGTGGCGTTGACTAAATTAACATTGACGTGTGCGTTGTTGTTGTTGTTGTTTTTGCTGCTGCTGCGAGTTGCCTGCCACATGTGGCATTTGGTGCCGTTTTCGATGCTTTCTGTGCTTTTGTTGTTTTTATGCTGTTCGTAAGCCAAATGAAATATTCACACATTTTCTATTTTATATTTTGACTTGTAGTTGTCGCTCCATGTTGCCTCCCCCTCCCCAACCCACCCCTACCCCCTTTCTGCCTCTCTGGTCTCCGGCAATATTGGCTTCCTGCCGTGCTGAAGTTTTACGGTCGCATATGAATTTAACATTTTGTGTGTGCTTTTTGCGGGCACCGCATAATTATCATATCATAGAGCAGTGAATGAGTTAAGGACAGGCAGGGAATGAGAGCGGTGAGAGAATCAGTCTCTGGAGTGCAATGAGTGCGTCCTCCAAAAAGGGATTTGGGACCAGGCCATTCTGACACATTACCATAAATAGGAGCGGGGGACGCAATGTTGACGGGTTTGACTTGGTTTCCTGCAAAGACTTTAATGTCACTCAAATGAAATTCTTGAAATTCTACATTGCATTAGCTAAATAAATTGTTTCAATTTCATTGAATTAAATTTCAAAGTTATATTTAAGACAGATGCTTATAGAAATTCATATGAATATATATATTTACATATATAAATAAAAATAAATATGTAAATATATATATAAATAAAAAAAAATATACTTATGTATATAAATATACCTATATATAAAAAAAAATATATATAGACATCAAATAATTTAAATTGAGCTGTGGGAAAACGTTTCCTAATCAAGTTTAATTTAAATTTCATGCTCGATTTAAAGCTTTTAATTTTGAATTGTTTGTGAATCGATGAATACTCACAAATATTTAATAGTATTCATAGCTCATAACTCAAATGAATATTGCTAGCAAACAGATTCAACTCAAATTTTGTTTGGGGTCAGTGAAAAAGAAGTCAATTAAATATTGCCAAGTAAAATCTTGAAATTTATTATTTTTATTGTTCAGCTCGATTCTGAATTAGGCATTTGCGTACGTCTTTTTTTGCTGGTATTTTGTTCACACAATTCACTTAAGCAAACGCTTGGAAGTGCTAAAGATGCAGATACAGATACAAATGCATTTCCAGTTGCTGTTGCAGTTGCAGTTGCAGTTGCAGATACGTTTTCGCACTGCGCTGCGTGTGTGTGCAAATTTTCTTGTTCAAGCTGATTTCTCAGTCAAGTTCAGTTTGCAATTTGTTTTTGGCGCGCATTTGATTTTCATTGTTGTTGTTGTTGCTGTTGTTGGTGTTGCTGTTGCTGCTCCCGAGGCATTTCACGCTGCGCTGCATTTTCTTTTTGTCGTTGGCAGGCGGCGGCGCCGACGCCGACGCCGACGCGGGCGCGCCCGAGACGGAGCCAACGAGCCGTTGCCAGACGGAAAGCCAAGCTGACAGGCGGAAAGACGAACGTTTTCGGTTGGATGGGGGTGGGGGGTTTGGGTTGGGGGACATGGGACAGACAAAAGCCAAGTCAACTCAAGTCGTGTCACGGCAGCAGGCAGCCTCAGGATGCGGGGGGGACGAGGTGCTTGGTTTTGGATATGGGGGCTGCAACTGGGGCGGTCGCGTTTTCCATTTCGTTGAAGTGGAAAATATTTTGTAAATATTTTTGTGTGTTATTTTTTTCTTTTTTTGTATTCTTTGCCTTTGACTCTCCTCGGTTGTTTTTTTTCTTTGATTTTCGTTTTGTGTGGCTGCTGCTGCTGCTCTGCTGCTGCTCTGCTGCTGCTGCCTCCGCAGTTGTTATTTTTGTAAAGCTGTGAGTTTATTTTTTCGACTTTTTAGTCTATTATTGTTGTTGTTGTACTAGTCTCCACCCCGCTCACCCCAACTTGGCCACGCGGCAACCGCTTGTTGTGTTTTGTATTTCTACAAATATTTTGTGTAATCTTTAAAGCAGACAATGATGACAGCGACGACGATGGCGGCATTTTGTGTCACATCCTGAAAAGTATTCTCTCATTTTGCTCTGCTTTGCTATTGTTGTTGCCAAAGTATTTAAGCACGTGCGCACAGTGGGGCCAAACGATGTTTGAGTGTGTGTGTGTGTGTGTGTCTGTTTTTATATGGCCCTGAGGCAAAACTGCCGCTGGCTACATCCCTTTCGCCAACTGTATCTAAGTATCTGCGTATCTGGGTGTATCTGCTGTGTATCTGTAGCTGTAGCTGTATCTGAATCTTACGCTGAAATGGACTCATATTTCGCGACAGGGCTGTTAGTCAGCAATTCAGTTTGGCGGGGTCCCGAAGTCACTGAGCCTGTCATGACATTCACTGGCTCTGGGCGAATCTTTTCGTTTCGTTTCGATTCGTTTTGTTTTAGCATTTTTGCCAGTTGGCTTTGCAGCGCCTCGCCTCGCCTCGTCTCGCCTCGTCTCGACCTGCCTCATATTCTCTGAATAAAGCGACACCGAAAAGAAGCAGCAACCAAAAAAACAAAAAACAAAAAAAAAACAAAACATAAAAATAAAAGAATATAGAACAAAAGTTTTGCTCATGGCCTGTCGCTGTCAGAGAAGTGTCAGGCGGCAAGTTGAATAGGACAGGGATAGAGACAGCCAGGGCGGCAGTCGACATGAGATGGGAAATGGAAATGGAATGCTTGGCGGAGTGTGCTGGGGAGGGTGGAGTGGGTGCGGGGAGGGGTGTGGGGGATACTGGCGGAAATCTCAACGATTTGAATAAGTAAATAAGCATATACGTGTAGGGCAGGAGGAGCAGGCAGGAGGAGCGGGCAGCAGTCAGCGGGCAGCAGGCAGTGGCAAAGCAAATGGCTGCAGATGACGATGACATTGTTAATAGGGCTAAAGATGAGCTGGCAAAGGCACTGAATAATAAAATACACTGTGATCAAAAGAAGTTAGCTTTTTAATAAAGAGTTCAACCAAATAAGCTAAAATTTAAGTTCAAATGAGATAAGAAAATCGATTTGCTTAACAACTTTAAATGAACAACTTGAGTTGAAAAACTCAATTAAGAATTTGTATTATGTGATTCACACATTCAATAGGTAATTACTTAATTACAGGACAATACAATGAAATTAAATTAGTTGCACAGAGATTGTTCGATAATGAATTAATTATGGCTTGTTTTCAATTAAGTGTGTATTTTATGACAACCCCTGTGCACTTGGGGGCAATCGTAAAGCTGGTTTTGCGATAATCGCAGCCACTAACTGACAATTAGGCAAATACATCAAAGTATATATAATCTGAATGACAAAATGTTGCCAGGGTCTAAGAAGCCACTCGCTGTCACGTCGACAAGGTTAATTGCTCTATTTTGGGCCAGACTCTTGGCAATTTCACGGCCTGTCTCCGGGCCTCAGGTATTCTCAGCACACCTGCGTGCCACAGAGTTCGGGGCCTGTTGAGGCCTGTGTCTTACGCAATTTATTTTTGAGCAAAACTATGAACAATTGCATATCTCGGACTTGGTTCTTATGCAATCCCAACTTTCACCTCGCATCCCGCTGGCTATGTGCGCTCCATGGGGTGTCATATCGTTATCCCGAGCAGGTTCCTCACTGTTTTCACTTCTTGGTCTGTATTTTAATTTAGCTAAAATGGCGAAAGTGTTGACAACATTTTGTACAAGAAAATTATAATATAAATAGCAATTTTGTAAACGGAGAATTTGATGTTTGGTTAGTTTATAATTTACAAACCACTGACAATTTTTAATGTTTTAATTTCACGTTCGCACGTTGCTAAAAAAAAATAAGTGTCATAGAAAATTGCTATAAAAAAGAGAAAGTCACAAATGTCACTTTATTTTAAACATTTTGCAATAATCACCTTCTGACTTGTGTCTAATGTTGGGTTAGCTTGCCAACCTGGTCATTTCCGAGCTGCTCATTAATTTGTTGCGTCCGCCATAAAATGTGTTATTTATGGCTTGTGACTTCAATTTAATGTGCAATGCTAGAATTAAACAATTAATTTATATATATATATATATATATGTATATACTTTCATTTGCGCATTAAAATAAAATTTAATTAACACTTAAAAGCTGAACACTCTCAAGCGAAACCCGAAACTTGCAAATTGTTGACAACATTTTAAGTAACGTTTCTTTGCCGCTGACCAATGGTCAGGCAGTTCGGTGGTTCGGTGGTTCCGTGGTTCAGTGGTGCGCAGTCTTTGTCGCTCTTGAAACTGCACACGAAATTATAATTTTCACACGCAATCGCAACTGGGCAAACCGAGTTGGGGCACTGTGGAATGATGTCTCTTGTTGCCCCGAACACACTTAACAATTCAATTGTGGAACAATATTACATGGCAGGCAGCCGGGGGGGAAGCGACTACTTAAACTTGCTCATTATAAGATTAAAAAAAATAAATAAATAAATAAAAAGAGGAAAATGAAAAAGGAACACAAACAGAAACAGAAACAGGCGACAAGCGTTCGCATTTGCACTTAACAAGAGCAGCCACAAAATGACCAGTGACAAACGTCGATAAAGTGGCAACAAAGCTTGCCTACATAGTGCCACATCTGCCCCACTTGCCCCACATGCCCCCTCATTGCGTGCGTCAGCTGCTGCTGCTGCTGCGTGCGTGAGTGCGTGTTATGTCTGACTATGGCCATGGAACACTGTGCCTGCTCCGACTGCGTCTGCGTCTGCGTCTGCGTCTGGTGGCCAGGCTGGCCATGCGCATGCGTGCATTGCGTTTACGCATTGCTTGGCTTGTAATGAAGGTATTCCTCATTACAACACTGATGGAGGGGGACAACGGGGACAGCGGGGACAACAACACAGCGCTGGCCATGTTGTTGCCAATCAATTTCCAATAGGCAACGGCACACAGCATTTTTCTCCTGCCAATCAACGGCAACAGATGAAGTCCAGTGTGGACACAACAGACAGCAGCACAGGCACCAAAGGGGCCACAGCCACATCCACATCCACATCCATATCCACTTGACTTGCTAGCTGGTTGGCTGCTTGGCTGCTTGGCTGGCAGCAGGGCAACGAAAAGATTGATCGATCGAGCGATCGCTGGATCGATCGGTGAGTGCCATGTTGCGATGGATGATTCGATATGATCGCAGAATTTATGTATTGTTGTGCACATTGTACATTGTCAACTCTTTGGGCATAATTACAGCAATGGCAACAATCGTTCGATCGTCTGACTGATCGATGGGCTGCCCCCTAGCCCCCCAGCCCCTCTTTAGTTTCCCGATCCAGCGATCATTAGCAATGCAGTTCATTTTTAATTGCACGCACTCACATATTATTGGCTGGCTGAGTCGGAGTCATGTCAATTCTCAGGGGACTAGCTGTGATGCACTCGTAGTCTACCGGCGCAAATGTGTCAATTAGATTTATTATCAGTTCTTGTTCTGCACTCTCATATTCCCAACTGGGCTGCAGTTGGACGCTGTGCAGGTGCTGCACGTTGCACACTGCACGTCGCACGTTGCACGTTGCACACTGGGCCGCATGTCCATTAGTAAATGCTAAATAGCGCCAATTAAATGTAAGAAATGCGTCCGTGTCTTCGTCTTCTTCCCCTCCCTCCAAATTTAGACAAAGTCAACAGGCAATATTCTCAATCGATCCCCCTCTTCCCCTCTCCCTCTCTCTCTTTCTCTCTATCGCTCCCTCTTCTCGAGCAGTTCCCAATTTCCAATTCAAATGCAAAATTTTATTTATGAACCGGCAATCGTCAAGCAACTGACATTTTTATTATCAGGGGCCAGAGCGCGCGCCCAAAACTCGATCCAGCTGTTGGCCACCTTTTGAGCTCTGTGCCCCTGCGGCCAACAGAGCCAATGTGCAGACGCTGCCCCTGCCACATCTTGCCATGCCTCCTCAATTGATAGCCGGACTAGCCAAGCGTCGCGGACGGCCGCGTTGACAAGCTCAATTTCCAATCGCAATAAAACGCAGCACTCGAAAAAAGATAAATGTGAGAAAAATGCAGGCCTCGTTGCGTTGCGTCCAGTTCTCTTAGTTCCCCACACACCTACCCCGAACCCCGCCCCCAACCACTTTGCCACTCTCTTGTGCTGGCTGCCGCTTCCGTCTTGTGCGCCGGTTGCCTCTTACGCTCGTTCGTCTTTATGCAACACCGTCGCTAAATCGCGTGGGCTTATCCTCAGCACCCAGGCAACCAGGCTAACAGACTAGCAGACCAGCAGACCAGCAGACCAACAGACAAACAGACCAGGCCAGAACTGGAGAGAGGAACCTGCCGTCGCGTCTGCGTTTGTCCGCTTCAAGTGCTGAAATTTATAGTGGTAATAAAATTTTATTTGCTCCTTTAGTTGATGGCACAATAAACTCTTCTGGCATTCGGCCTGAGCACGTGCTTCCCCACTTGCCAGTTTCTGTTTTTTATATCCCTTCGTTTAACAACTTGCATATTTGTTTTTCTATGCGCACATTTTTGTTAAATATTTCAAGGCCATTTGCATAGCGTTTATTGGTTGTTAACATAGAAATAAGGTTTGACTTATGACATCAGGTTAATATGACATAGTTTAATACACACAATTTGCTTTCACAAATGCTTATATAACTGAAATTGCTTTACAATCTTAAAGTTTATTATAAGAAATATTATTTTGTTTAGTAAACATACTTTTCCAAGTGTTAAATGCCAACTTTCTACAAATTATAAACTTGATTTTTACATGTCTGCTTGCAATTAACTGGGATTTTTAGAGAACTTGGCTGCTTAGCTCCCAGAACAATTGCTTCGTAAATAGTTTTGGCTTTGTTGTGTTAGTTGGATTAGTTAGGACAGCTAATTAGTTATTATTTAAATAAAATGCAAAGCAGCAATTTAAGCAAGCAGCGCAGCGGAGCAGAACGCTCAACGCAACTGAACTCAACTTTGCTTAATTGCTACTTGGCAACTCCACACTATTTGGCTAACTGGCAGCAAATACCTTTGGTGAGTTTACCGTTGCCTTGGTTCCTCTGTCTGAAGATGCCGACAACAACAACAACAACAACAACAACAATAATAACATCAGCCGAAAGTAACACAAAGGGAAACGTTGATGGGCGACGCCTTCGCATGGCCGCTATGCAAAACTATGGAGAATAAGACGTAGAAGAAGAGGAAGCACTGACGCCGACGCCGACGCAATCGTAAATCAAAATGGCTGCAGCTGATGGCTGAAGAATGAAATCATTCATTTTCATTTCATTCCATCAGCAGAGACAGCGCATGCGTGTGAGTGAGTCGCTTTCGGCATCGCCTCGTTGTCTGCTTATATGTGTGTGTGTGTGTGTGCTGATTAACTGCATTGCTGAGCTCTTGTTGTTGTTGTTGTTGTTGTTGTTAGTCGCCTTTGATGGATTGGCTGCCATATGGGCTGCGTTACTTCACGCTTCGCTCTTGTTGTTGTTGTTCGGGTCAGCTGTAGGAGGCAGCGAGGAGGGTGGGTTGTCGTTGTCGTTGACGACTTAAACAGGTAACGGGACTGGCCATATGCCATGCGCAATTCCCGTTTTGTTGTTTATGTGTGCGAAAGTGGGCTGGGCTTGAAACTATGGTTGTTGTCTTAGCTAATTGCATTACTGATTGCACAGTGGTCAAAGGCCTATAAAAATAAATGAAAATTAAAAACCAATAAAAATTATACATTCTATGTCAAGTATTTCTTCTAATATATTTAGTTATATTAATTAAATGCTATTATGTAACTTATTATAATTTTTCGTAGACACTTTGTTTAGCAAAAAATGCTATATATTAATTTAAATTTAAATTTAGCTGTTTTTTATATAATTATTATAGTGATAAGCTGAAACCAATAATTTTGAAGTTCATTGAATTTGAAGCAACTGTCACCAGTCACATTTCAATCAATGTCTACAAGAGGGCGCCACATGTCAGTCAATCGAAAGCGACATCTGTCAAAGTTGGCCTTAGTTGTTTCTGTGTAAGGCCGCTAGAGGGCAGCAAACAAGTTAGCCTAAAAGTATGCTAAATTTAATGCCACATCAAATGGAACTTATGTTGCATACCACAAAGGGCTTAAGTCCAAAAAAAACTTCGATCTGAAAATAGATTATTTAAACGAATGTTAAAAATGATTGTTTATTAATATTACTCAAACACAAAATTCAATTGAAGCTGCTTTGATTTTCCTGTGCTGCAAATCTTTTTTTGCTAATCAAATTTTAGCATTTGTTCGCTTGAATAAATCACATCAGACAAACATAAATCATAAAGTAAACACACGTACTGACACACACACACACACACGCACAACCACCTCCATTGCGGAACAACAATAAGTGGCATACTACAATACAACAACACACACACTCACACACACACTCTCATACACACATCAGACATTATTATCATCTCGCTCGTGCTTGACTGAGTTTCTTCGCTCCCCGCGGCGTGCAAAGCGTCCATCGTCCAACTGCCACGGCCAAGGCTGCTGCTCCTGTCTCCCGTCTCCCCTCTACACGCCCGCAGGCAGCCACAGCACATGTCTGATAACCAAGAACTTACATATCGTTTACTCGTTTACGGCCATTTTCTCCATAGGCAGAGCGAGCCACCGATTTGCCCGCATCCGTTCGATGTGGGCGGTGGCGGAGGGGAGTGGAGTGGAGTGGAGTGGAGAGGCTGGGCGGCTTTGGCCTTTGCGCCCGGCATCGCTTCCTTCCGGCCGGCATTGTCCTTTCGCGCCGAACTTGTCCTCCCCGCCATCATTTGCCCCCGTTCCACACTCGGCTTTCTCCTTTCCCCTTTCCCCTTTCTCCGTTCGCCGTCAGCGGGAAATGTGTAATTGAAAGGGAAGCTTTGGCTTTGGCGCAAGAAATTATTTCGTTAACAAAAGCGAAATAGCAGAGAATGTGAGAAAAGGGAGAATGGGAGAATGGGAGAATGGGAGAATGTGAGAAGCAGGAGCACACACAATGCGAATACAATACGCCGGGGAATGCCAAAAGCATGGAAGGGGGGGGTAACGGGTAACGGGGGAAAGGTAAAGGCAAAATATGCAAGCAGCGAATGTTGTTAAAATATTTTTAAAGTTTCACGTTTTCTTTTTCCTTTTCGGCTTTTCGGGCATTTCGCAAAGTTGCAAAAGTTTCATTTCCGACAACAAGTTACCGTTAGTTAGTTTTCGGCAGGGTTGTCACCACAGTCAGAAAGACAATGATGTGGAGAGGGGAGGAAAAGTAAGAAAGAGAGAAAAGAGAAGCTGCTTGAATTCTTATATAAATACAGACATATCTGCATGGCATTTAACGTGTGTCTGTAGCTGTGTGTGTGTGTGTGTGTATCTGTGTGTGTGTGCGCCTGCCTCTTTCTCTATCTGTCTGCATTGTTGGAGTTTTGATTTATGAGGTCAGAGAGTCGTGATAATGAGCCAGGAAATTAAATCACTTTGACCGGAAGGATGTCAGGTCAAAGGGGGATAACACAATTGATTTCATATTCATAAATTCAACGAATGTTGTAAGCTTGTCAGCCAGAAATTGAATGACATTTCTATTACAATATATTTATGGAAAAAAATCAAAATATTTGAAATGCGACGCCAGGCACAAATAACTATCAAATATTAGCCAATTTTATAATCAAATTATGGCAAAGGGTTAAAAGCCAACAAGATAGTAAAAAATTAATGATACAAATTAATTTAGATATTGTAACCACAAAGAACAACTTTAATAAAGCTAATAATTTTTTTTTAATTTAAAATTTTAATAATTTTTAATTTAATTAATAAGGTATGTGAATAGAATCAAATTTCTTTTGCGTACGCAGAGTGATTGAGCACGCCTTTCTCTCTCTCTCCCTGTCTGCCTCTCCTTTCTCTCTCTCTCTCTCTCTCTTTTGATGCCCCAATATGAATACGATATTTTGCCAGAATTCGTCAAAGCATGGCGTAAGCAATTTATCAAACCGCAGCCCAAAAAATATCTTAAAGCACATGTTGCTCCAAGCTTGAAAAATCACATCTGCACCACAAAATTCGAGCGGCACTTTGAATAGAAATCTTGTGCGAATAACAACTAAAATACAAATTGTTCAATTTATATTTATTTTACAGAGTTTCAAAATCAAAATTGAAAATACCAACTAGAGGATAAGGCTACTTAAGGATTTAGGCAACAGCAAATACAACAACAACAACAACAACGGATTTTCTACCAAATTAAGTGGAGCAGCGAGGAGCCAAACGGAGGAGCAAACAGAGGAACAGCAAAACGCAAATCACTTTATACCTCACACACCCCCCTCAAAACACACAAAAACACACACACACACACACACTAATAAATTTAAGGCGCAACTGTACATTGTACTTAAGTGTTCAAAGGATATTTAGGTGAGTGTTGAAAATCAATTATTGATCAGATAAAAAACTCCATTTTTAACTTTTAATTTTGTGAATAACATTTTCGCTTTTGGCTTCTCGATTAATTTTGATTAACACTTTTTGTTTTTATTTTTAATCAAGAAAATGTTAAATCAAAATCACAGGCAAACTTAAGAAATCATTTATATTTTATTTGTAACGTGTATAAATATTAATTAAGAACTTCATTTTAAACTTTTCATTTTGTGAATAACATTTTTGCTTGCATTTCTGGTTTTTGGCTTCTTGATTAATTTTGATTAACACTTTTTATTTTTATTTTCGAACCAAAATCACAGGCAAACTTAAGAAATCGATAATATTTGATTTGTAATGTGTATAAATATAATAAATTATTTTTTATTTTGAATGTGTATCAATATTAATGAATTTTTGGCATTTCTCTGCAATATTAAATAATTAAATAAATCCATTTTTGCAGTTTACTTTGTATATAGGAAAGTAGCTAAAAGCACACGGAGTCGAGTCACAGTCACTAGCAACTAATTAACTACGCGAGATAATCTTGTAGAGATAACACACACACACACACACACAGTCAGATTAACAACAACAACAGCAGCAGCAACAACAGCAACAACAACAGCAACAACAACAACACAAACCATAAACAACAAAGAAGATAGAAGAAACAAAATGACGATGAGTACAAATAATTGCGAAAGCATGACGTCATATTTCACCAACTCTTATATGGGAGCGGATATGCATCATGGCCACTATCCGGGCAACGGCGTCACCGATCTCGATGCGCAGCAGATGCATCATTATAGCCAGAATCCAAATCAGCAGGGCAATATGCCCTACCCGCGCTTCCCGCCCTACGATCGCATGCCCTACTACAATGGCCAAGGGATGGACCAGCAGCAGCAGCAGCAGCACCAGGGCTACTCACGTCCCGACAGCCCCTCCAGTCAGGGGGGCGGCGTCGTCATGCCCGTCTCCCAAACGAACGGCCAACTGGTTGCAGTCAACCAACAGCAGCAGCAGCAAACACCACAGCAACAGCAGCAGGTGCAATCACAGCAACAACAGGCGCAGCAGCAGCAGGCGTCACATCAGCAGCAACTTCCCCAGGTGACGCAACAGGTGACACATCCGCAGCAGCAGCAGCAACAGCAGCCCGTCGTCTATGCCAGCTGCAAGCTGCAGGCGGCCGTTGGGAGTCTGGGCTTGGTGCAGGAGGGTGGCTCACCGCCGCTGGTCGACCAAATGGGCGGGCATCACATGAACGCACAGATGACGCTGCCCCATCACATGGGGCATCCGCAGGCACAGGTAAGCCCGTTTCACCATTTCTACGGTCAAAGGGGTAGACTTAATTCCGGATGCTGCTTTGCCCCCCTCAAATCACATATTTAATATGCCCATCTTCCGCTTATAACAATCTAAACGCATCATTCTTCTCTCTATCTCCCGCTACCCGCTCCCTCTCCAGCTGGGCTACACTGACGTGGGCGTACCCGATGTGACCGAGGTAAGAACCAGTTATGCAATAACTCATCTTTCTGCTCGATACGCGATTAACAATAGTTTTTGGAGTTGGTTTCGCTATACGATTGTTTTTCTTGCATTAATGTTGCATATGCATATGTTGCAGGTGCATCAGAACCATCATAATATGGGCATGTATGGGCAACAGCAGACGGGTGTGCCGTCCGTGGTGGCGCCACAGCAGGCGATGATGCATCCGGGCGCTGGACAGGGGCCGCCGCAGATGCTGCAGGGACATCCGGGACAACATACGCCGCCATCCCAAAATCCGAGTTCGCAATCCTCAGGGATGCCGTCACCACTGTATCCCTGGATGCGAAGTCAGTTTGGTAAGTGTCAAGGAAAGTGATCGACAATTCCACGAAACGTATTAAGTGGAATTTTTCTTCTTCTTATAGTAGTGGGTTGCTGTAGTTAGTCATTGATCGTAGTTTAACTAAGTAGTTGCGTACAACAAAAACCAACAATAACTTCAACTATTCTTAATAATTAACAAAATAATTAAATTGAAATTTACAAATTAATTATCAAATCACAGCATTTTTTTCAAAATCTCAAATGACAGTTACGCGATGATCTTTTCGTTAAGTTATCGTACAATGCACTGCTTACCGCAGTTTTAACACTGCTTTGTTAAGCAGTTACACTGCTTACGGTTTCGTGCAGTTGCACTGCTTAGTGACATTTTGAAAGCGATTTGAACGTTTATAGTAAATATTTTAACGAAAATATCGATAGACTGAACTAAAGTCGAAAGAATAAAACATTTTATATATATTCAACGACTCCCATATAAATATTTATGTTGTATCTTCATAGTATTGGAAAAAAAATACTGTTGTATTAAAGCAGTGCAGAGAATTGACTATGCTGATGGTATGGAATAAAACACAAATTAAAAATTAAATTTAAATTTACATTTATAAAATAATTAATGAGAGCTAAATTTAAACAATAATACAATATAAGCATTCGATTCAGTTCAATTATTTCCATTTACTTAAATTGCATACAATTCTAAAGGGAAAACCAAATCATTTGCTGACCTTGACACGTCTGAGTAATTTCACTTTATTGCCCTGGCCAATCGGTCGCATTAACCGTAATCCATCTGCAATGAGGACAAAAACACCGCCCGGTTACCTGACATTTTGCCAAATTTGCAAATTTCCGCAAACGAAATCGATGAATGCACTGGGCAAAAGGGCCCAGCACTTTTGGAAAAGGCTGCGACAAATGTCAAACTGTGTGAAAGAGGTCGAAGGTGGCACAAAAGTCAGACGCCGACTCAGACTTCGACTCCGACTCTGGCGATGTCAGTCAACACAGAAGGCGGTCGGGTAAATAATGCAAATTGACAATAGTTTTGAAAACGAAAGCGAAAAGATTTGCAAAATCGGAGCGTAACTAATCCAATGACAATTTCTGTAAAAGGCTCTCGACGCACGTGGAGCCGACAGAGAAAACAGAGAAACCGAAACAGGGATCGGCTGTCTCAGGCAGCGGCAGGCAGATGCCCGAAGGATGCGAGCGAGTGTTGCATAAGTGGGCGAGGCGCATTTCCATGAAGTGGGTTTGACAATCCAAATATAGAATCTCTCCCTGCCATTTGCCAGCGAGTGAAAGTGAGCAGAAGCAGCAGAGCTCAAGTGTGCTGCTCGGCTCCAACAGGCACTTCCTTTGCATCCTGCCTCGTCACTGGCCATTACCAAGTTGTTTGTCCACATCCAGGCTCAATCTTAGCATTTTTTTTATGTCGTCTTGTTCTGTTCCTTTTTTTTTGCTGTTGTTGTATTATTTTGTTGTGCTGCTTTGGCCAGATTGAGATGTAAAGCAGAATTGATGAGCGCCATTAGTTACACGTTATGTGCAATGGATGCCATCAATTTATTAATCTCCAGAACACGCCGCGGCCGCACTCCATGCTCCCATGAATGGGGCCCGACCCGACACCGGACGGCGTCTTGGACTTGGCCATAGCCAAACACTTCGTCGTCTTAATCCCGCCTTCACACCACCGCCCCAGCTCCAGCTCCAGCTCCAGCTCCACCTCTGCCTTTATTTTTTTGCGGCGGTGTCAGCGTGCAGAAAATAAAAAATAAAAACAAGAAGTAAAAAACACATTGTGCGCCTACAACAAAAAGTGCATTGAAAAAGTCAGCCAACCAGCCCGCTGCGGTCACCTGAAGTTTTCTTCTTGTTTTCCTTTTTATTCATCTTTTTTTTTATTTTTTTTTAAATAAAAAATGAAGGAGCGACACAGAAACAGAGACAACACGAACGTCACCCGCGGAGGGTGCGTCCAAGTTGTCCGAGTTGTTGCAGTTGGAGCTGCGACTGGGGTGCAGTCTGACTGTGCCACAACATGATCTCGAGCTTAAGTTACGATGATTAAATGCATACGAGTTTATTTTTTTTGCTTAGGTTTTTGCATTCAGTTTCTCTTCCAGTGCAAACTACAAGAATAGCCAAGACAGTGGAGTGAAAACTTCAAATAAATATTGCAATTTTTATTAATTTTTAATTCAAATAGAATTCTATTTCTGTAAACAGCATACAAATGTATACTTTCCAATGATAATAATTATTATGGTTATTATTATTATTTCTCTACATGCACACTTTACTGTACTGTACTAGGCTCCACTGTATCTTTGCTTTTGAGTACTTAACGCCTTGTCATATTTCACGAGGGCATTAGGCAAATAACCAAAGAGTGCCGATCGTGACTCGCAATCCTGGCAGTCCTGGGAGTCCTAAGGGAGAACTCGATTCGTGCACTCTCAACAAAAGCGCAGTTTCAATTAAGTTGTAACTCATGAGCACAAAAACATTCATCCGCAAACCACAAACATCCGACTCCAGATCCCCTCTCCTGCTCCAAGTCAAGTTCAAGTCCAAGTGCAGCTCTGGTATCTTTTGTCAGTCGCTTCGTGGCGGCGTTAATGTTGTTTTGATGCTGTATTGGAGAAGTTGGCAAAGTTTTAAGTTGCTTTTTGATAATTTCCTCATAAGCAGCAAAAACTGGCTGCCTTTTCCAACCCGTTCGCCGCGCGCCTCTCCTCTCCTGCTGCTCCTGCTGCTGTTGCCTCTGTCGCCTGGCGTTGGGTCATAAATTTAAGCGACAGTCAACAAATATTCGCAACAAGTGGCAACTTGGCTAGACCTGGGGCACAGCAGAAGCCGCAGCATCCTCTTCCTCTTCCTCCGACTATCTGTTTATGTGTCTGAAACGAAAGAGTTTTATTTTTGACCTTGTTGCGCCACGATGCTTATCTAAATGTGGCTAAATTTCCACAAACCAGGCACTTAACAATTGACATTATTTTTTTGTGCTAATAGATGGCAACAGAGTTGGCCAACTGATTGGCTTATAAGTTGGGGCAAGTGCAACGAATGCTAAATTAGTTATCAATCTCATGCGTAATGAGTAATGAAATTAGATAAATCGTTGTCAGAGTTCTGTGAGTAGTTAATCATTTGAGTTATAATCAAAAGTTAGAGCAATATTTATTTAGCCTTCTTTTGTAATACTTCCAACCAAATCTTTCCATTACCCCTAAGTAGCACTCAGAGAAAATACCTCTCAATGTTTGTTTACTCTGAATGAAAATGATTTCTTTTTATTGTGCATTTATTTAAGCACAAAATGCATATCCAATTGGTGGAAACGTGGAATTCCAGTGCTCATCGGTTCCGGCTCGTTTGAGGCAAACAACTTTTCAATTCTTTCGAGTATGAAAAGTGCACTTCATTGTGCGCATTATGTGCGACAGCTCCCAATCCCCCAACAGCCAACAGCCAACACCACGGCCTTGGGCCCCCATCAGTGTCAGAGGGCGCAGCCCAATGAAAAGAACTTCTCGCCAAAAAGTTGCACATTGGCCGTCGCACCCCGTGCCCCGTACCCCGTGCCCCTGGTTGCCCCTTGTCGAGCGTTTGCTGTTGTCTGTTGTCTTTTGCAAAAAGTTTTCTACGGCTCCATGGCTGCTACGTAAAACGTTGATCCCCGGCCATCATCCGCTGGCAGCATACTTCTCCCCCCCCCATCATCAGCATCAGCACTTGGCGCTGGCTTTGTAAAAACTTTTGCCTCGCACTTCTTTGCAGCGACTTTGTTGTCTGTGCTTTTAATGTGCCCGGGCCGAGAGTCCTGGCCGGAGTTTTGCTAAGTTGAGGATTTGCGCGCAAACTACTTTTCGATGGCAGCGCGAGACATTTGAGACAACAACTACTTAGGAAGGCGATTGCCCCGGCTTACATGCCTGCCTCCTTTTCAGCTAGATGCTGGCTGGATGCTGGCTGCTGGTTGGCTGGCTGAGTGGCTCGTTGTCCACTGTTGGCAGTGTTGACATCGCATCGCATTTGCAGCCACCTTCCTGTGCGCAATTGAAGCGTGCGGATCAAAAGATAATTTGCCAAATGCGTGAAGATTTTTTAAACCAAAAAAGAAGAGAAATAACAAACGACAACCAAAACCACAGAGCCAGCCCCAGCCCCAGCCGCAGCTGTCCAACTAACAACACCCCCACCACCACCACCACTGGCACCACCTACAACATGAGCCACTGGCAGCTGACACAGGCTGTCAAAATGAAAGCGACAACGACAACTGAGTGGCGAGTGAGAAAAATGACACAGGAACTTTTGGGATTTCCATGTGCGGCAAAAAGTTTAATAAAGCGCACCAAATGCGAAAAGGAAATTTCGCTTTTATTTTTTGCTTCCCCCCACCAACCCCCACACCCTCTTTCCACTTGCCTATCTGTGTGTGTGTGTGTGTGTTTGTCCATCTCGGATCTTGGTCAGCATAGAAGAGCAGTCCAAAAATAATGGCAACAGCTCGCCAAAGGTCCTCGGGGTATTGCCCCGAGGCATCCACAACAACAACAACAATAACTGTGGGTGTTTGTTGTACTTGTTGTTGTTGTTGTTGTTTTTTTTTATTCGTTGTTCGCATTCATTCATTTCGCTCAATCGCAGCGTTGTTTTTTGGATGCCGCTTCTGCTTTTTTCTTCTTTTTATTTTGGGATTTGGCCAACCTTTTTGACAAATTACGAATATTATTCATGCAGCAATGAAGTGAGGTAGCCCTCTCGTGGTCTGTCCGACATCTTTGGCCAGGCACCAGTAACAGAACCACAGCTGTATTCCATATTCCTCAAGCCATAAGGTATTCAAACCACTCGGAAATGGCAGCGCCTTTAATCAAAAAATATGAATCATTACTTGAAATAGTTACAGCAATCGCAAATGTCATACAATACTCTATAGGAAAAGTGTAGAATATATTTAACTATATTTTTTATATTTTATCTATCTATTCAAATATATCATAATTGATATTCAGCTATTTACTTTGATTAAAAAAAAAAATCCAAAAAGTATTATATTTCAAATAAATTAGCAAACAGCGATTAAAATAACTCTCATTTCTAAAAAAAAAATAGTTTCTCTTTTATGAAAAAAATGCGTTTCAGTGTATTTGAAAAAAATGGAATATATCTTAAACGAGTAATAGAAAAAATAAAATATGAGAATATTTGTTTTGTTTGAGCTCAAATTCATTTTTATGAATTAAACATATTAAATTTGATTACAAATTTGTGCAGGTCTTGTATTTTGTAGTGCAGTTAACAGATAATTTGTATTTTTTTTGTTGTTTAAAAAAATAAATAATTTATGTACACGTAATAGAAATTCGAGTGATTTAAGCAGTAATTTTAACATTTTTCCGCTTACCCAATCTGAGCTCAGCGGCAATGAGGGAAGCACATGTTTCATGGTTCCAAAGTTCCAGTGTTTTTTTCAATGGCCGACAGTTGCGCCTGCCATGATGGAACAGGCGCTCAGCTCAGAGGCCGCTTGACCGACAGTCGGAGCGGGAGGGAAAGTGCGGATAGAAAGAGAGAGGGATAGAAAGAGAGAGAGTAGATTGCTGTTGGGCTGCCTAGGGATATATTCGGGTATGATGTGCTCGTCGACCGCCTGACTGCCACTCTGTCTGTCTGTCTGTCTGTCTGCCTGCCAGGCAGCCCCGGTTCTCTCCCGAGCTGGTGTCCGTTCCCGTCTCGCATAGCATGTTTTAGTCAGCTGTCAAATATTTTGACATGGGTACCCATGGCCAGCCATGCAACCAGCGAGCGCCCGAATCTGAATTCGAATACATTCAAAATGGGGAACATAGAACACCAAAAAAAATAAATACAACCAAAATTCAACGCAGAACTAAATAAGTATGAATTGTGGACATTGGAGTGATTAGCTTCGAGATGCCCTGTAATAAATTCAATCAAATCGAAACACCTAAAAAACAGTGACTAAATGCAAATTTGTATTTAAAAATTGCTATTTGGTAGTCAAATAATCTGAGTATTTCTAATAATAATGTGCAGTACCAAAACGAGATAGTTCTGTAAACTAACTAGAATAAATGCCAATTTTACAGGGTATCTTTAGACAATGAGTTGTGACTGTTATTGCCTTTGCTTAAGCGATAACTAAATAAAGTTAAAAGTCCCACAAGCCCCTCCCCCCCACTCCCTCTCTGCACATGTGCATGCGTCTCTAATGAACGCATTCATAAGGCAGGTTGCATGCCACATCCAAAACATATATCTCAGTCGCCTTTTGCGGTCCTTTATGCGCATTTTGTGTGTGTGTGTGTGTGTGTTTTTTGTTTTTTGTTTACTTCTGTCAACTTTTGTCGATTTTTAACCCTCTTAAGTGCTTAACAAGTCCCAAATTAAAAAGTCGCAACGTCTCCTGAGATTATGGCCAGAAGAAGGGAAAACCAAATTAAAAATGTTTAAAAAATGCGCTGCTGGTCAATGGTAATTTTTAATTGTTTCCCTTACCTCTTTCCCTCTCTTGCCCTACCAACACTTCTCTCTCTCTCTCTGTTCGCGTTGAAGTTTAATTAAAAATAAAGAAACTGTAGCAAGAAAATAAATTATTAACTCATCAAATCGCTCATTTGCAAGCCTCGAATTTGGGATTTGACATTTTTCCAGCAGCTGAAAAGCGTGTGAATAAAAACTACTTTTTACTTTGGTCTCCATGGAGATAATTGGCCTACCCCCACCGACAGGTGGCGCTGTTTAGTTAGCACAACCTCATCGCATGACTCGACAGCTTTTGCACTGGGTGACATTACAGGCTCCCCGAATGCCACACACGAACATTCTTGGCTCTTGGCTCTGAGCTCTTGGCTAAAATTTATCAACTCTCTGGCACAAAAAAAACAATAATAATTTGTCAGCATTTGTTGTGGCTGCTCGCCACGTTTGCCTGTAATTTCCGCAATTAAAAAAACATTTACTCGCATTTGATGTGTGTTTTTGTGTGTGTGTGCGTGTGCGTGTGTGTGTTTATTTATTTATTTTTTATTTCATGCAATTTGCACAGTTTTACTTTTCGCCAACTGCATTTGCATTTTGGTTTTTTTTTTTTTTTTTGCATGACATGCAAGTTTGGCTAGTAAACATGCAAGCCGCGACCACCAACAACGACAACAGCAACAGTTGCTGATCGATGAATTAAATGTTGATGTTGGCGTTCCGCGAATTATTGTTTTTATTGCCACGATCGCTGCAAGACAAATGCATAATGCAATTAATTAGCACTTTAATGGATCACTGCCAAGATGAGAGTTGAGAAGGGAACCATTTCAGTGGAATGGCTAATAATCAATCGTTTGGCCTAATTGAAAATAAATCCTTTAGAAAGTGTGTGTTTAACAGGTTTATGGTTTAGACAACAATTTATAGGTCGAAAAAAAAAACCAATTACAACCAAATTTATTATTGCATATTTAATTTGGATATAATTTGATAATTGGCTGAAATGCAAGCAAATCTGGCAATGCAACAATTGGCATCAATTTTTATGGAAAGTGGATTCTAATTTTTCATTTGTATTTTTTTGTTGTTGTTGATTTGCGGCTCTTTTGTTTTTAGCTAATAATAATTTGTTTGCGATTCAACGAATTCCATAAAATATTGTTGTAATTATTTTAATGATTTCCTTTAAATGTTGCGTCGCACACAATCGCTCACATGAAATATACACGCACACACACACACACACATGCACACAATAATAGTAATGTAATTGTGTGTGCACATGGGTTGGAGAAAAAGTGGAATAAAATCCATTATGGAGCAACAAGTAAAATGGTTAAAATGGTGGCCTAATCGCAATTTAATTACAATACGCTTTCATATCAAAAAGCATTAATGCCAGCCAGGCAGCCAGCCAGCCAGCCATGCGACCAGCCAACCAGTCAACAAGCCGACCAGCCAACCAGCCAACCAACTGGCTAACTGGTAGTTCAACTGGCCAGTAGCTGGGCGTGCGGCGTGGGGCGGGTTGTGAGCGGCTCAGTGAGGCCACGTGAGCTGCGCCACATTTGGCGCCTTGCCACAGCAGTTGAGGCGAGTGCGTATTGCTACTCCTTTTCATATTAATTGTTTCAACTTTATTATATTTTTCGTAGCTGATACTCAGAACGCCCATTTTCTGCCTAGCCCCTAATCCCTACGCCAAGCCCCTCTTCCCACATACCCCTGCATGCTCCTCAAGCCCAGCTAGCGCTGCTTCAAAGCGCCATTAATGCGTTTATAATAATTTTTCAGTACTACATTTTCGGAGCAGTGTAAATGGGGCGCCGCACACTATACCCAAAAGACACACAAAAACAAACACAACAAAAAAAAAAAATAAATAAATTAAAAAAAAAAAGCTAAATTTTGTTTCCTTGGCTTTTGAGTGATGGCCGCATGAAATGTGCAAAGGCATCATTAAAAACTAATTTCAGGCAGCCAAGAGGGAAGCGTGCACGCTCTTTAATTGCCGGAGACCAAACGAAAGTTCCCCCTGCCCCCTGCCCCCTACCCCTACCCCTCGACTCCACTAGTTGACCTTACCCCATTGAGCCAGCTAACCCCCCCTCAGTCGCCCTCAGCTTGTGAGCCACAAAGGTGTTTTTATCAATTAAAATAATCAATTATTTTGCGTTGCATGAGCTGGAAGCATGCCCCAACCGTCGGGACAAGCTCCGACTCCGGAATGGGCTTGCTGGGATCCGCTTGCTGCTAATTAGCTTAAGTTTTTGCACTGCTTCCGTTGACGGAAATGATACTGCTAATGACAATGTATGCAACACAAAACATGGCTAACAAAAGATGTGGAAAATATAAGAAATATTATTAAAAATTGACAGAAATAATCAAAAACATTTTGAATCAAGAGTTGGTTGATTGATTTAGTTAAAAATTTGTATGCGAATTTGTATATGTTATTATTAATATTTATTATTATTAGTTACTATTTAGCTGTGTTCAAAAAGAGTATTTTCAAGTTTGGCTCACCCAAACCAAGTCTAAAGCGATCCTCTTCATCTTGGCCTAATACGCAGCTTAGGTTGAGCCAAGCATTCACTTCATGCAACTGCCAATACTGGCACTGACGGCCTAGACAGTTGCCGCTAGGGGCAGAGAGAGTGGTAGATAAAAAACACACGCACGCTTTTTACCACAATTCTCTTAAGGTTATTTTTTTTTTTTCATAATTTTTTCATCATTTTTTTTTTTTGTGCCGCTGCGGCGACTCGTCTAACTGATGATGATTAAATGCGAACGCCTTGGGTTATAGACATGGCATCAGTCGTGTCATTTAAAAGAAGGTAGCTACGTTGCAATCCCCCCCCCTCCCTTACCCCTGACCCCCTTCTCATACCCCGTCACTCTTGCGTCTTGGGCTGCCCGCGGCCGCCATGGATCTACCCCCTTGTGCTATGAATCGGATTCGCGCGCATTAATGGCCGCCGACCAAAAAAAAGAGGTTATGATGTAATGACCACCAGCCAGTGAGATCTGAGGAAAAAAACCACATCGAAAAAAGGCAACAAAAATTGAACGGGCGAGTTGAGCAAGACAAATGCCGGAGATATTATTAAAAAATAGTTAAGCGAGTCAAGATGAGTTGAGGCGAGTCGCAACGAGTGGAGACGCCCCCGTTTGTGGGTAATGCGCCATTTGTGAGTGACCAGACCAGCTCCGGGAGCTCTTCGTGTGATTTTCAACTTCCTAGCCATTTCCCCATCCGCCGTCCGAGGGTGGAGCTGGCGACAATTTGCAATGCCAGCTCAGACGTCAGCTCACACGCTAGCTGACCATTTCGATGGGTGGCCAAAAGATGGGGGTGGTCTGAGGGGGGAGGCAATTGACAATTATATTATACTTGACATATTTTTGTGTAGTTTGCTTTCGGTTTTTCTTGCAGGTTTTTTTTTGGTTTATGTGCTAGTTTTTTGTCATTACCAAAATTATAATTATAGTAAGTGTCATTAGGCGCTGAACTCATTGCGGGCGCAGTAATTATTCCAAAATTATTTTACAGTTATTCGGTTACCGTCGTCGAGTGTTTGGCACTGACTGCAACCTGAGTTCAACCTTCCCCAAACCACTTCGTAATTAGTTAGACTACCCCCATCCGTGTCGCTGTCCCCCCCCGTCCGCTTGTCCATGAAATCTGTACAACCTTAATCCCAGAGATGCGGCAACGTGCGGCACATACCCGTTCGCTGTCCCCTATCGGAGCCTGTTGGGATTTTGACAAGTACAAATATCTGAATTCGGTAAGGTCGTCTTTTAATCAGCGTCGGTCTACATGGCGGACGCTGCATGCGTCTCGCATCATGTGGTTTCGGTCGGATTGGGATTGGGTCTAGAACAAAGCCCGCAGAAACATTTACAGCTACAGCTACAGCTACGGATACCTCTACAGATACAGATACAAATTTTGATATGTGACTGCATTTCAGCTCACTTTTGTAGTTGTTGGTTGTTTGTTGTACGCATTCTAGCTATTGTTGTTGTTGTTGCATTTGTTGCATTTGGTATTATTGTGCGTTTTGAGTTGATTTTAATTGTGAAGTTTTCTCTTTTTTTCATCTTGGAACCAACAGAGCGCAAACGTGGACGCCAGACGTACACACGCTACCAGACGCTGGAGCTGGAGAAGGAGTTCCATTTTAATCGCTACTTGACGCGCCGGCGACGCATCGAGATCGCGCACGCCCTCTGTCTGACCGAGCGTCAGATCAAGATCTGGTTCCAGAATCGACGCATGAAATGGAAGAAGGAGAACAAGACAAAGGGCGAGCCCGGCTCCGGCGGGGAGGGTGATGAAATAACGCCACCCAACAGTCCGCAGTAGTCTGGCTATGGAGAGGGCTAGTTCAAGTCCATGTTCAAGTCGGAGTCCAAAAAGGAGTCGGAATCGGAATCGGAGTCGGAGTCGAAGTCCAAGCCGGAGTCCAAGTCGGAGTAGCAAAGCCAGCACAAAACTAAATGAAATTTCAAGCTAAATACAATTTACAATTTATGAATTTGTTTTGAATTATCTAAGAGGACTATGTAAAACTATCTATGCGTTGAAGTGGTACATAAAAAGTACACTAAACAACACAACACAGAACTACACAAAATACTACACTTCACTACACTAAACTACAACTTAGTTAATTGTTATTATTTTCTTATTATTATTTAATTTTTACAAAATGCAAATGGAGAAAGCGTAATAAGTTAAATAAAAGAATACAAGTAAAGCGTAAAACTCAACAAAACCAACTCATGTGACCTCAGAATTAAATAAGCTATATACATATATATGTATATATATATATATATATACACACATATATATATATATCTATATATATATATATAATATATTAAACTAATAACATAACTATAATAATACGATTACAAATAATAATAACTTAAAAGCATATATATGAAACATATATACGATTAAATATTATATATACACAATAACATTAGTTCTACTTTACGAGTAATCTACGATTAATTTATATAGTGTAATACTGTATACACAACATAAACCTACACATAACATATAACATATAAACTAAATAAACTAAATTAAATGTTTGTAGCAATTTTTAGCGCAAAATAAACACAAAACTCAGAAACCAATTGCTAAACCAATATGCAATATGCCGAATATTGTTGTTAGAGCTGACAAAATAACGACCACTCTCTAGCAGAATACAAACAGAGAAAATCATGCAGAATACTAAAAAAATAAAAAAATCAACTAAAAAGCTAAACTAACAATAAGTGCTAAATGTCGCAAGATTAGACAAAGAGATACCAAAACCATGAAGGATGTTGCTAAAACTAAAAAAAAAACACAATACAAATAAATGATAAACCAAAAGCAAAGTTGATCAAATAAAAAAAAAGAAAGGAATTAAAAACTCGAGATGCGATTCGGCAAGCCGAATTTATATGATTTTTCCCAGAGAACTTGAATATTCAAATATAGTTGAAAATAGGCAGCTGTGGAAAGATTATCTCGCGGTTTTCTTTATATACTTACATTTATTATTTCTTGTGCAATTTTTAAATCTTTCTTGTTAATTTTTGTTTGTTTTGAAATTTTGTAATTTTTGAAAAACGAAAAATTGCAAGCACTTGAATTAGGTCGTAAAGGATATAAAGTATACCGACAAAACCAATTGGCAAACATTAAAAAAGAAAAAAATTATAAATTGTTAAAAAAAAAAATGTACACGCTGTTTTCAAAATACTTAAGTGTAAACAAGAAAAACAAAATGAAATAATCCATGTAAAGTAGAAAAATATAATAAATAAAAAAGAAAAAAAATGGAAAAAAAACAAATAAATACGAATATGCATATATTTCTGAATGCAGGCGGCAATTGAGTCGCCTGATCTTATACCTATAACAACTATATTGAATGTATGTACGTAACTCAACTCAATTTCTACGTTTTTCAAAAAACACACACACACAAGCATACTGAAAAACGAGAAATGTAGAAATCCATATACCAAAGTTATAAAGAAAAAATGTAAAAGTTAAAGAAGAAGAAATGGAAAAAAAAGCATCATACTATGTTTATATGTAGATATATATATGTATTTAAATCGACGCAATATAATGCGTGCAACTTGTAGACAACGTTTCGTTTTGTAAATTCCAATTCCCCCCAATTCCCCCGCCCCGCCCCCCCTCCCACTGAATTCAACTGTAGCCAGGCAATAGCAATAGCAAAAGATACGTAAAGTCCCCAAATACTACAAAAAATTTGTGATTCCAAGCGAGAGAGAGACGTAGAAGGGAAATGTAGGGCAGACCAACAGCCAAGTGTGGTATTCAAAAAAAGATTGCACCATAAATTGGCTTAGAAATCAAGAGTAACATTTTTAACTCAATCCAGATACGTAACTTTCGGCCTCATTCTGTAAGAAACTTATCGATTAAGTTTCGATGATCAAACAAATAAGAAAAATTAAAAATAAAAAAACAAAATGTATTGTAGAAATTCACAAGAAACAAAATTCAAAATGCGTATGCACATATATAAAAAATAATACATATTATGTATGTATGTAGAAGAGAGAATCACACACACATTTCACAGCGAAATTTGAAATGAAATGTGCAAATAAAATGCTAAATAATTTGTTGTAAATAAACCTTAAATTTTAGTGTAAACAAGATGAAAGATGAGAGAAGTGCTGCAAAATGCAATGAATAAAACAAGCAGAAAAAGCATAAAATTATAATTAAATTACAAATGAGATTTTGTTTTTATTTGTAATATTTATAATAAAATATAGTATTTAAAAATTTAAGCATCTGCTTTCATTTCACATAGACACTTCTGTGTTGCGCCAAAACATCATTTTTCGTATTTATTTCAGGCGGAACGATAATTGCCAAATATTGATTCCATATATATAAAGGTATGTATTTGTAAATATATATTTCTTCTATAAACAAATCATTAATAATGAGTGGGTTTTTTTTTTGTATTTGTTTTTACAGATTTTCACTCTATCTCCGGGCAATTCCAATAATAAACTTCTATGGATTCGAGTGATTTCAATGTCAGAGGTAAGAGGGAAAAGTTGTTGGCTTGTCGGATTCATGCGAATAACATGTTTGGCTTTTTGGCCGCTTTTGCAGAGACCACAAACAAGCCATTTGGAAAACGATCTTATTAATCTGACATCATAATAAGCCATTAATCATCTGGCATTAACAAAACACTGACCAATGGCCACCTGAAACTGAGGCCAGACCCAGACACGACTCTCGGATCTACATTCGCCAGCCTCGGCCTCAGTTATTGCGACTGCGACTGCGACTCCGACTGCGACTGCGTCAGGAGCACATGACACCATTGCCACCAGTGCCAGCACACAGACACCTGGAGGCGTTGGACGTTGGAGCTGCTGGTTGCGGCGGAGGTGGCAGTGGCGTGGTGGAGACTGCGTACTCGATCTCTGGCAGCAGCTTAAACAAATTGAATTCGCATTGTTCACATAATCGTTGGCCATTTGTATTCGGTGCACAGAATGTGCTCACGTTTATGTCACAAAATCAAATTAATAATTTTTGCGGCATTTTTTCTCTGAATTGAGACGGCAAACAAAATGTTCTCAGCGACTTGAACGTCTGGCAGTTGCCGCAGGCGCGAGAAAATGCCTCGAAAACATAAATTGTTTTTCCGCAAATGCTTGGAAATGTCAACATTTGTTTGCACCACACCCCACCACCTTCCACCTCCCACCTCCCTCCATACTGGCTGTTGGCCGTTAACGCCTCAATGGCTGCTTCAAGTACATTCAACATGATGGCGAGATCCACTCAAAATAGTTCTTGAACAGCTGCCAATTTCAATCCCAATCTGTCCCAGCCACCACATCGACAGCCAACGCGGATGCGCCTTCTGGCCACAGAGCAGTCGAGCAGCATTCCCATTCCCATTCCCATTCTCAATCTCAAATTTTTCTTGGGCGGACGTAAGATTTTCTGCAAGAGCGCCTTAGCTTAGAGTTCCTATTTGTTTTTCGGTCTGTTGAAATTAATTAAAAACGTTCTTGTTTGCCCAAACGAAGTGCCTCAAATAGAACTTTAATTGAATTCGTTACCTAGGCAAAAAAAAAATATCACTTGGATGCGAAGATGATATATTATTTAGAAGATATAAAAACATCTTTCAGATAACATTTATCTGATTTAGCCAATTACTAGCAAATCGTTCAAAATATGTTTATGAATTGACTTCATTCCAATAAAACTAAAGACAAGAATAATTTACACTAAGCAAAAAGAGTCAAATTCTGAATGTATTAAAAAGATTTGAATTGTTTAAGCAATGTAAAATTGATTAAGGACAAATTCTACTCATTATATAGAGTTGACATTTTAAAAATTTAAGCGATTCGAATTTATGTAATATGATTTTAATTAAAATAGTTGCTTTCAATTTGAACGAAATCCAGTTTAAGATTAAATATTTATTAAGTGCTGTAATTGTTAATTAATTAATTGATAATTTAGAACTTTATTTAATGAAAAACAAGTACTATAATATATCTAATAACTGTTAAATGTTTTTACGTACCAAAATTAGAATTAATTTAAAAAAAAATGTATAATTTATACGAAGCTAAAGTTTTATTGTATGAGGATACCTCAAATAGAATTAAGATTAAAATAAATATATATATGTAATAATTATATATAAGATTGAAGTTCTAATACCAAAACTAGATTCCTTTACCGTTATATTCATATATTTGGAAAATGAAAGACCGTCGCGATTGCTCAGAGACCAATCAGCGTAAGAATGTTGGAGCTATACAGCAGTTGGAGACGAACACTTGGTAACAATCATTAATAATCACTTCTATGGAATTGAGACAACACTCGGCGAAACTTGAATAAATCATTAATTATGTACAAATTGAAATAGGCAGACAGATAAACGCCATATCGAGAAACAAAGCAAGATGTCAGACATTCAATCGAGGTACTCGTAATGATGAGCCCTAAACAAGTGCACGTTCTTCCCGCTTCACTCCCCAGCTTGGCCCTCGCTCCTCAACGGCTCACACAATCCATCAGTTGATCGATGATCCATCAAGGTGATATTGAGATGGCTTACCCGCTGGCCCCCTGGCGCAGCGAAGGCAAATGATAAATTTAAAAATGGCTAAAACATAAATCATTGGAAACGATAATTAGCAGATGCAGACGAAACACCGAAAAACCAAAAAACCAAAGAGACAACAACAAAATTCAACTCAAATTGAGTTGTACAAACTATTACAGAGACAGAAGGAGCGAGAGAGAGAGAGAGAGGGAGAGAGAGGTCTTCCAGCAGAGCAGCAAATATTTGCCAAAATCGCCAATCGCAGTTTCAACTGAGCTGAGCTGGAAAATTGCAGCAGTCAGTGCACAAGTGTGCATATCCATATCCTTGATGGCAATCACACAAATGAGCCTCTAATAGAATATTAACTCCCGAAAAGCATCGATGGCAGCTGTAGCCGCAGTCACGACAACAGCAGCAGCAGGTAAACCTCAAACTTGAGCTCGACGAGAACCAGTTCTGTGGTACGGCGGCACCTCTTCGAATAGCCATGCAAGAGTCGAAAGCATGCTCGCAATCCGGTTTGAGCCGCACTTCGAAAACCCACACACAAGCACACCGAAATCGATATCGAAATTCGAAGATCTCGCCGGCACCAATACCAATGCATTTCGGCCACCAACACACTCACAAAACGACTGAGAGAGCCAGCCAACTTTCGATATTCCGAACCTCGAGCAGCGACCATCGTAGGTTTCGAAATTCAGTTAGTTTTCGAACACAGTCTGCTGCAGACCATCGGCAGACATGCTGTGCTGTGTGGGCCCAGCGCACGCGCACTGCATTCACTCAAAAGGGAGACGAAGCATTCACGCCGCCTACTGTCTACTCGCTCGCACCCGCATGCGCACTTGACGGCGTCGCTGACTCCGCCCACTATTTTCGAAATACTTGACTGATTTTCAATATGGCCGCCGCAGATGCCCCTGTTGTTGTTGCTGCCTGTGCTGTTCGCTCGACTGCCTGGCACGGCATGCGGAGCGGAGCCACCGGCACCGGCAACGGGACCCTGCACATGTTTCTGGTCTCAAATCATGCCGGCGGTGCTTCCATTAAAATATTTCATCTTTTTTTAAATAATATTAATGATAATATTGCATAATAATATGTGGAATTTATATATTCATAAAATTAAAAAGATCTCAAATATTTTAAAACTGTAAAATGTTTAATGGTATAAATAAATTTACACTAAATATTTTTTATTAAATTCAACTGGCTTTTTTTTTTGTGGTGTTTGCCTCAAGAATATAGTGAAAATTCTTTTGGTAAAAATATAATATTTTTGCCGATTACAAAACTGTAGCTATTCCGGTGCAAAAGATAAGATTCTGGATGTATGCTATTAACTGTAATATAAATTATTTAATATTGTAAGAGTTTAATAAACTTTTATTTACATCTATTATATAGTTTAATTTACATGAAATATATCACTTTTTGATAGCCATATGGAATTTTGCTTTTTTAATTTAAATAATTTTAATTATTTTGATATAAAAATACTTAGGGAGAATGGCAGAGGTATCAGAATTGGTAACGGTATCACAAATTAAATTAAATGACTATAAAAAAGCATATCATTCACCTGAAGTGCTAATAATCATTAAGTTTCACTATGAGGTAAATGGCTGCATAAGATATTTAAATAAAATGACTATAAAAACAGGTAAACATCTGCAAAAGATATTTAAATAAAATGACTATATAATATATTTCCTTCATCTTAAAGACTGACATTTTTACCTTAAAAAAAGTTTCTCTGAATATGATAATTAATTTTATTTCTTTCGCATTCTTCAAGACTTTATGTAAATCTATATCAATCATTTGCCTGATAAGCTAACCATTTATTTTCATATGTTGGCCATAAGCAATCTTAATTGAATTACCTCTTGAAAGTGAGGCACTTGTCAAAAATCACTTATTAACTACTAAACATCTTAATCTTTTGAAGTGTTATTGCCAGCCATTGGAATTAAGTAATTTGAAGACAAGCGGGAAAATATTGTCACAACATTCCAGTAATTACCAGTGATGCCTAGAGAAACCGAGAACGACAACGACAACTGCTTAGGGCCGCTAATGATCGAATCATTTCGGATAATGTGCCCAACCGGCAAGAGGAGTAGCTATTGCTGTGACCATAAGGAGAGCCAAAGAAACCCAAAGAACAAAACTCGAGCCAAAAGTCAACTGAAAATTGAGCTGCAGATGTAAGTAAATCAAATAAAATCACGTGTCATTTGTCTCGGCGGTTCATTGAAAGATAAGATTCATTCCAGCAGCAGCAGCAGCAGCAGCAGCAGCAGCAGCAGCAGCGATAACTGCAACCGATATGATATGAGTGCCATAACTTTGTTTTGTGGCAGGTTAGTTAGCACGGGGCATATGAGACTGCGGAAGCGACTGAGACTGTGGGCTAAAAATGAACTGTGTGGCAATCAATCAACGCTTTACTAAATTTAATATGCGGTTAAAAGTGCTAATGACACTGGTCTGGCAATCGTTTAAGCCAGCTCCCCATCCCCATCCCCATCCCCATTTCCATTCTCATCGTCCTGGTCCGAACTGGTCTCTCCGTCGCCTCGTCCGCACAGCGACCTACACTACCAACCGACAGACGGACGGAGAGAGAGAGGGACAGACGAAACAGTACATAAAGTTTAATGAGAAACCACTTAACACTTTCAGAGCTTTTTACGTTTTGCTGTCATTAGAATGATTTTTGCCACTAACTACGATGCTTGCCTGTCCTCTCCCGACTCCCCCCCACACTGAGCACCCAACCCAACTAACTCCCTCACTGCCTGCGGCCTTTTGCCAGTGCACATTTCTTTCCGAGTCGTCATCGTCGTCGCATCGTTCAGGCCGCTGCCGTTGTCGTCATTATCCGGCCATGTTCGCAATATTGCACTCTCTGCCCCGCCCACAAGCCTGGCAAGCTGGCAAACTGGCAAACTGGCACCGCTGCCGCCCGCCCGCATGCGGCACGAGAGCTTCGCTTTCAGCCCGAGGGCAGCGCAGAGCAGTGCTCCGCATTGGCGAAGGCGTCAAACTCAAACTCAAACTCAAACTGAAACTCAAACTGAAACTCAAAGGAGAGCGAGCGCGTTTATTTCCAAAACAAATCGGCAACAATTTCATTAAATGAGTATCATATTAAATTTAATGATGCAGCCGTATTTCAGTTTTCGTTCCGTTTTTTGTGCACACCGACGAGTTTTTGTTCTTGCCCATAGAGTGTGTCTGGGGTAGCGGGATCAGTCCGGAAGCAGTCAACGGTAGCTGCCAGCAAATCTTCAGCTCAACTGGGCCCATGCCAGAGCTGAGCCTGAACCCGCTGCTGCTTCAGCACTAAAATTCAAGTGTGATGCACACTTGTCAGTTTGGAATTTCTATTCGAAAAGTTATCCATATTCCACTTTGGCTGCACTCAACTGGGCTGGCCCTGCCCCAGTCGAAACCCTGTTCTGTCTTTCGTCTGGCATGATGAAGAGGTCGTTGCTGGAGCAGCGTCGAGTGACTGATTGACAGCGAAGCGCTCTGCGATTATGGATTGCAATACATCTTCAAACTTGTATCTGTAGCTGATGTTTATCGTTGAAGAGTGTCTAGTCCTATATTGACTTTTAATTATCGCCTCCGGGCAATACATCAATTTACTGCACCAAATAAACACATTAGCAATTGAGACAAATAATTGAGCTGTGATTGAACGGTAAGCTATGAAAGATTCTATTTATATAGTTAGTTTATATATACTGAGAGTGGGATGGATACTCCAAACTCTGCATGAGACTGGATGCAGCTGTAATGGATGATTTGTATAGCTAGGAAATGCAGGTGCAATTATAAAATAGGATTACTTTGGCTGACCTTTGTCAAACGCTGACTCTCTGTGGGATAGAACAAGGTCAAAAGGGAATTAGACATATTTAAGCAAACAAGTTTAAAATCAACTTAAAAGATGGCCAAGCAAGAGGGATTAATTCAATTTGAATTGACAAAAATATATATAAATATTGAGTAATAAACTGGTCTGGTTAGCCGAGTTGCTGCTAATAGAATTAGCAATTGTTCTACTAATTTGTGTTTGCTTAATTTAATGGGCACTTCAGCCACTGAAGACCGAAACAATTTTCTTTCAAAAACAATAATGGATGCGAGAGAGAGAGAGAGAGGGAGAGAGAGAGAGAAGTGTGAGAGGAGAGGAAAAGAAAACAGGAGTAATGCATAAGCTCAGCCAAGTCCATTACCAGAGCCAGGCATCGATTGATGGCTGCACAACAATGGCTGGGGGAAATTAACCAATTTATCTTTGTTTTCTACACAGAACAGCAGAACGCAGAACGCAGCAGAACTCAGAAAAAAAGCAGCAAAAAAAAGGGAACTCAGCGGAAAGGAAAAAGTTTATAATAAAAAGCAAAGCTGAGGCAAACCAAACAACAATCCGTATGACAAAAGCAGCTCCACAGCGCGTAGGAGACACCAGCCACGGCGACAATGGAGGAGCCCCAAGCAACCCAAAAGTAAAGAAGAAAAACTTAGAAAAAAAGAGGAAGAGCGAGAAACACCCAGCAGAAACAACAGGCGGGGCTGGAGCTGTCCTGAAAGGATTCAGCCATTACGTTTGAAAGCATCACAGTGAATAGTGGCTGCATGGGAGGGAAAGGAGTGGCAAAGGGGGATGGGGACGGGGAACCGGGGGGGGGGGAGTGTTGTCGCCAACGTGTGACACATTTCTGCTTTTAAGGAGGATTGCATTTGTTACGCGTGCGTTGCTCCGTTACGGTTCAGCGGCAATCGATCAAGGGTAAACATTTCGGTTGGCGCTGTCCCCTGCCAGTAAAAGGTCTCGAAATTTAGTCAGTCTGAGTGAGTGCATCCATATATTACTCGAGTGGCTCAACGCTGGTTGCTTCTCGCTTTTTTACATTTTCCCCTTTTGCTCCCGATGCGTGTGTGGCAGTTTTGTTTTCGGTAATGGTTTGCAAGAGGGGGGAGAGGGAGTTGGTTGCGGGTGTTGCACGCATGCAAAATGCAAATGAAACTATCTCCTGCAGTCTAACGGCACACTTCCCAGTTTCAGTACCACTCTGCACTCTGCTCTCTGCACTCTGCCCTCTTCCGTCGTTGTCCTTCCTGCTGCGGCCGTTGTTGTGCCACGCAATGGTGCATGAAATTTGCTCGGGGTCGAGCTAGGCTCACTTTCACTTTTTTCCCAGGAGCTGTACTATCCTGTTCTGTTTAGGTAGCTACGACGGCAGCTACTGCTGGCATTAGGCTAATGTTATTAGGTTGCAGGACCAGGCACATTCCTCATTTTGTTGCAGATGTGCTGACAGGCTGCAACCGGAATATTACGTGTCGTACTTCAAAATTTGCTCGAGCATCCTTTTAGCGTTGCTGCATTTGTAATGTGACTGCCTCCATCCTGTGCGGTTCCTTGTTGCGAGCTGCTGCTGACACACCATACACATGTTACACAACGCCGCCCACACACCCATACACACACACAGATACTGACACAACAAATTTCAAATGGCTTTGGCACAGCTCGACTCTTTGCATTGAGAGCAGGCAGCAGCTCAGGAAATTAAAACCCATAAATCTTTGCCGCTCATAAGTTTATGTCCTCTTGAGCGCTCCCAGCCGCGAGCTTTACACTCTAACTGAATTCTATATCAGCCAGCAACAACAAGTTGGCTAAGATTTACCAGTGTGTGTGTGCTTTTTAATATCATAAGTGGAGCAA
This sequence comes from Drosophila demipolita, assembly GCA_035042405.1. Taxonomy (NCBI): domain Eukaryota; kingdom Metazoa; phylum Arthropoda; class Insecta; order Diptera; family Drosophilidae; genus Drosophila; species Drosophila demipolita. The sequence goes on along the minus strand of JAWNLI010000349.1, from coordinate 753,629 downwards.
CATGCAACAGGCGTTTGGAGGCCAGATGAGATCGGAAAACAGAAAATATTCAAGTGAGTTTAATCTTAACTTAAAGAAAAGAAAAATTCCGTTGTTTACCCAAAAATTAGAGTAACAAATAAAATTCAAATAATAAATTTATTGATATTTTGATATATTGATATATATTAGAATTTTATATTATTTTTTTATATTTTAATCATATTTATCACATTTGTTTTGTGTAAATAATGTTAATACACATAAACGTGATAATATTCATATATACTTTATGTATTTTTTTAATGTTTATAAAATTATTTGTAATATCTTTTGATACGCCTTCGAAGTGAGTTTTAGCTTAACTTAAAGAAAACATAGCAAAAATGTAAAGAATTGCATTGTAAAGTAACAAAAAAAATTAAAATAATAAATTTATTGATATTTCCTATATTATTTTTCTATATAAGAATTTTATATTATTTTTTTATATTTTAATTATATTTATCCCATTTGTTTTGTGTAAATAATGTAAATTCATATAAAAGTGTGAATATTCATATATACTTTAAGTATTTTTTTAATGTTTATAAAATTATTTGTAATATCTTTTGATACGCCTTCGAAGTGAGTTTTAGCTTAACTTAAAGAAAACATAGCAAAAATTTAAAGAATTGCATTGTAAAGTAACAAAAATTAAAATAATAAATTTATTGATATTTCCTATATTATTTTTCTATATTAGAATGTTATAATATATTTTTATATTTTATATTTTAATCATATTTATTCCATTTGTTTTATGTAAATAACGTGTTCATATATACTTTATGTATTTTTTTTAATGTTTATATGATTATTTTTAATATCTTTTGATACGCCTGCGACCTCCTAAGCTGTGACTGTGGCTTGATGGAGTCGGCAATTGTGGCAGCAATTTGGTGCCAGCGGCCATCATCATCATTAGAAACTGCGAAAAATCCTCCAAATACTTAACCGGTGTTGGCCTTAAATCGTTTCTGATGTACCTCGCTATCAGCGCCAGCAAACGACAAGGCAACTGCCACAACGACCAGCTGCACCCAAACACACACAAGCAGAGAAGAAGACGGAGGCGGAGATGGAGATCGAGACGAAGACAGAGGCAATCAGCGGGTCAACCATATAAGCGAGGGGTTCGACTATGGCTATATAGCGAAACCCACTCCGATTGCAGCGTAGCTGGAATTAACCTAAGCATTTACTCCACACTCACTTTTGCGTCATCATTTGATGATGTGCAGGTGTCGATTAAGAGGCTGGCTGCAACTCCAAGCTGCAAGCTCCGAGCTCCATGATATAGCTGGAGCCGAAGCTGCGGCCTGCCACAGTAATGCAACTTTAATTGCTGATCAGTCGTTAATTGTAGCAAATTATGAGAGAAATTGCACAACTGACACCAAAGGCATCTTTTAATTGGTCTAATTAATGGCAACGCTTTTCTGCACACCTCTGCACCAATCACATTTTGTATATATTTATATGCGCTCCTTTGTAGGAAAAAAATTAAAAAATCTATTTATAATACTTCGTATAAAGTCGTCAACCAGAAGAATACAATATTTTTATAAGCTATGCAACCATCTCACAAGATGATTGATTATTATTGCTATTTTCCCATTTGAAAATTACATAGCTGCCAAATTTAAATACACTATTTCGCAACTAAATATAATTATTATCAAATTCGTATATTGAAGAAGAAATTTGGATAAGTTGACATCACTTTTTTTGAGTATATACAATAAACATATTCTAAATAATAAAGCGAGTTTCACTTGGTGTAAAAGTATGGCATTTCTTTTAAAATTCAGATTAAATCTTCTGAGTATAAATAAATAAATAAGCGATCACAAATTTGTTTAATATTTTCTAGACTAAATTTAATAAAAAATATTACATTTCGAGCGTGCAAAAAGTTGACTTGATAAATAGTTCCAAAAATCCACTATAATTTCGTGCACAACTTCATAGAGAAAATCATTTAAAAAAATGTTCATTAGCTAAATGTTTTTCTGATAGAGATAAAAGCGTTCATAAACGTTGAGATTCACTTAAAGGAGACACATAAGGAACCCATGAGCGTTATATATATAGTTACATTCAATCGATTTAGCTTAATGCATGGTTATAAAAATTACAGCGCTTCAGAGAATATTCGATCAAAATTTGATTGAGCTGCAAGTGAATGAACCGCACTCAAAATCTGTGGGCAGTGATCGCTTTCGCGTGTCCCTTGGCCATGACGGGGCATGTGTGGCATGTGGCATGTAGCCAGCCGACAACCTCAATTATTGATAAGACTCTCGTCTCTCGATACGCTGAATTTTAAAAGGTTATTAATACTTCAGCGCGTAATTAAATGAATGTTAAATTGCTACTGTGTCAGTGTGTGTGTGTGTATGCGCGCGTGTGTGTGTGTGTGCGAGTGTGTGTGATTAATAAGAATGGTGGCAATTACAGCAATTGCTTCCTTGGACCTTCCTTCCGTTTACCTGTGTGTTAGTGTTTCGCTTGCGAGACCATGTTTTGAGGTGGCATGAAAACTACGTCTGCATATTATACTTCATCATAAATATATTGCATGCAAAATAAAGACATTGCCGCAATCAAGCGCCTGCCCCGCCGCACCTCCTGGAGCAACCGAGGAGCAACAAAGTTGGCCATAGATGGAGAGTGCCGCTCATTTCGCAATCGCTTTAAAAACCCATAATAAGGGTGAGATTGTAATGACTTTATTATGTGGTTTTCGCCAGAGCCAAAGACGGGCGATGTGGCTGCCCTTTGCTGTTGACATTGCCATTAGCCCGTCGCTCGGTGGTTCAGTGGATGGGTTCGGTGGTTCAGTGGTTTGGTCAGTTCGTGTTGCCGCCAATTCAGTGCGTTTCATGTTTTACAATGCAATTATATGAATTTTATTTTAAGTGGCTTTCAATTTTCGAGCCGCGTCTGGCTGTTGCAAGTGCATTAACCTAATTCCAGCCATGTGTCCAGTGCGCTGCGCCATTTTGGAATTTGGATTGGGATTGGGATTGGAAGCGGGCAGCGAGAATCGAGTTTGGGCGCACAATCAAAGAGAAAGAGAAATGCCCGTTTTATCTTGGGTGCCATTAAGGTAGCCTCATCTATTGACAGGTAGAAAATATATATCGACTGCATTCTAGTGCCGATGCTGGTGCCCATTGCTGCTCCGCGTTCATAGGTCAAAACTGGTTTTCTACTGCTGCTGCTCGCCCACTGTGAGGTCAATGGCTGATGTGTGTCTTTGTGTCTTTGTCTTTGGTCGTGTTTAATTACACAGCTAAACTCGAATCTGATTTAAATAAAAAGGTGTGCTTCATTTCTGTTACTCTCGACGACTTAATATTTAAATATTAGATGAAACAAAATTGCTAGATAAACATAAAAGCGTCTGACAACCATATCAGTCATTTAGCCACTGTTGCTAACCAATTTGGTAATAAAGTAAAGCATACAATTTACACTTTTAGTGAATTCAATTTTCACTACTTTGATTCAATTTATTGTATTTAAATAGTGAAATAAATGCTGTAATAAATTTTGAGTTGTTATGCGATTTATGATTATAATTTTAACACGTTTGTTGAACAATTTGTATTTGTTGGCATTTCCAATTACTTATAATTACTTAAAATTTACATCTGCTGCGCATAGACTAAATTTTTGTGTGAAAACATTCTAGCAAAATAGTTGTGAACTAAGCAGATACGGTTATTAAAATGTTCCCGAACTAATTGAGAGTAATTATAATAGTCATAATTAAATTTAATTGAAGCGCAAGGCTGACTCTAATGAATATAAATTAATAATTACAATAATTATGCAAATGTGCAACATTTTCACGCAACGCGTCGCTATTCAACACACAGCCCCGCACCACCCCCCCAAAACCCTTCCAGCTGTAATTGGGGTGCCGTCTCGAAGTTTCACAAAGTGAATGCACTTGATAAACTGACTGATTGAATATGCGAATGATTGACTGACTGACTGATTGACTATCCTTCTTGACTTTGACTGTCAATCTGTAAAACTAAACAATCTGAACAAACAGTTTAAAGTGCCAAACAGTTAATACCTTGAATATATATCTATCTATATTTATATAATGGTTTATTTACCTACTTTAACCAGCTGAGCATCCAGGTAAATAGGTTTATATACACTTAAATATATATACATATATATATATATATCAACATGTGCTTTGTACTTAATACTTTAAGGTTGACTCTTATCCGCTCTATTTAAGTGTTTTCTCCGAGTGTCCTTGATATTTTCCGGATGCGTAACGCTCTCGCATATGCAAATATTTGCACTACAATTGTTCGGCAATCCTTTGTAATCCTTGCCGTAGGTAGTCGTCCTCCGTCCACTGTTCTGTCAATCGATGTCATCGATGACCGTCATAAAACTTTGCTTCTCACTGCGTGGGTTTTGTCTGTCTGTTTGTTTTGTGTTTTGACTTTTGACTCCTGACTTTTGACCATCCTTTATCCTTTGTATCGTGGCTCTGTGAGCAGCTCTTGATTTATGGCATCCGACTTTGGCGGCCAGTTAAGTCAATGTGCCATGTGTATTCGATTTTCTCGGCAGCAGTTTCAGTTTCGTTTACCATCTTGACACAATCAGTTCATCATTTACACGGTATGTTGAAAAACTTAAAAGAGATTTCCAAAGCAGCAGTACAAATGAGTGAGTAGAGTTTATAAAAACAGCTTTAAAAATGTATAATTTAAGATTTCAAATTAAAATCAGCGATCTTGGAGAGATGGATCTCTATCTAATGTTTTGATAGACTTATTAGTTTTCTTAAGAAAATATTGTTGTTTCGTAAATTATTTTTTTTTATGTTTTGATAGACTTATAAAGGAAATAGGAGTTCGTCTTTTCAGATAGATAAACTCGAAGTTTTCTTTAGGAAATATTATTGCTTAGTTCGTAAATTAATTATTCGTTTATTTTGTCTTTGCGTGTGGCCATAGCTGTAGCCAATTGCAATTCAATATAATACGCTCCACTTGTAGTACCAGGGATCGGAAAAACAATCAACTACCACATTAAGCAGCACACTAAATTTAATTATTTTTCCATAGCCAGAAAACGAACTCGGCTAATGGAAGTTTTGCTCAGTTTAATTGAGTTGGGGTTGCGCGTGACGATGATCGATCTGCGGCAAGGAGCAGCAGCAGCAGCAGCAGCAGCCACTGACAGGATGATCGTCTTGAGAATGGGGTTTAGGCCACAGCGAAGCCATTGTAGCCACTGCAACCACTGGCACCACACCTGTTTGCTCCACAAATTGCGGTGACTGCCCCTTGTTCCAATGGATTATTAATGGCTAGCGATCGATCGTGTGGCGATCGCGCGAATGCGCTTACAAAAATAGCCACACACACATGGGTGTATGTGTGTGTGTGTGTGTGTGTTGTACTGGCTCAAGACGGGGCGAGAGAAAGGGCGGCAATGCGAGGCATTTAGCGTTAACGTTAACTCAATCGACCTGTCATTTGCGTTTCAGTTGGCTCCTCGCATAATTGCCACCGTCACTTGAAGCTGTTCCTTGCCACATCATTTGTCAAGCGGTGCCCAGCAGCCACAGCGGCGGCGGCTGCGACTATTTATAGCTGCTTTTTTTTCATGGAATCGAATAGTTTAGAACTCCAAGCGTATAAGTTCGAGTTCGAGTATTAGAGATGGTAACAAAGAATAAAACAGCTAGATTTGAGTTGGTTTGATTATTTTTATTATCGGAGTAAGGAGTTTACAAAAACGGGATATCTTGTTGATCAGCGCATACTTAATGAGCAAATATATATAAAAAAAAAAAAAATTATAAGCTTCTAGCTTATATGAAGTCGAGTGTTAATGCTGATAGAGAATATATTTATAATGGAATCATAGAAGTTTCCTATTTCTGAGCAATTCAAACGAACATATTTATAAAACCTTTCTTTCCACTTTCCCACTTTCAATGGTACTGAAGAAGTGTTGCTTTGTTAACTTATATTCAGTAAAAAAGAATAACTAAAAATCAATTCGATTTTTTTTTTTAAACGAGCACGAAATTTGCGCTTCAAAAAAAACACGAGAATTGTCCATCTTTAGTTGTAAACTGAAACAAAAACTGAATTTGCATTGACTGTTCGCAGTGTTCGTGGCGTAGTTTTGAAAATCATTTATCAATATTTAGTAGAAATTAATTACTAGTTGGTTCGGGGCCTGTCTTTAATTCGATTTGTATGCGATATGTTTGGGTGTGAAACCACGTTTGGAATCGATTAATCAAGCGCGCAGCTCCAATCCAAAATCGATCAAACAATGGCATCAATGATGTCGGCACGAGGTCTACGATATTCCAGATGCAGGATACTTTGTGTCTCTGGCAGTGCAGACAGTGCGGTTCCAGCGCCAAAACGAAAACCAAAACAACTGCCTATGAAATTTGGATGGCCCCTGCCAACGCCCCTCCCTGCCACTTCCCTGCCACCTCCCTGCCACCTCCCTGAGGAGGTCCCAAATGGGCCAATTCTCTGCTCTGTCATCGGCACACTTTTCAATTGCGTTCAGTCTTTGTTTTGTTTTGGTTTTCGGTTTTCGAATTTCGGTTTTGAGTTGATGGGTTTGTTTTTGTATTTGTTTTTGTTTTAAATTTGTGCATGCGTTTCAACAAAAACTTCATTAATTTCCCCTAACATGCAGGACAGTAACCCAAAACTCCACCATTCCCCGCTGTCCGCTGGCAGGGTCGGTCTTCTGTTCCTTGGGCTGGACGCACGTTTAGCACATCTTCCACGCGCTCTCAGTCTTTAGGCCCAAAAGAGGCAATCATTAATTCAATTCCAGCAAAAGTCCGTCTTGTTCTTGTTCCTCTGTTATTAATGATGTTCAACAAAACGGCGGCTTGTTGCTTGCTTCATTTTTGTGTTTATGTTGTGCCTCGTTTTGTGGCCATCGATGACACTCACTGGCCCACTGTTGATTTGCGGGTGGTTCCTGTTTATATTGTATTTGTTGTTTGCAACCGATGATCGTTGTATGGCAGGACTGTTAGTTGTGGCACCTTCCCCCACCCCCACTCTTCACATATTTTATAACAGTTCCCGTTGGCAAAGGCGCTGGACCTGAGTTCAGTTCTTATCATTACCGAATGTTGAATGATGTCGAGTGTTTGTTTTGACATCGAATGTTCTTAGGTGATTGTTATTAAACATTTAAACGCTTGATTAATGACTATTCAATAATCGCTGCTTATGCCCTTAACCTGTGTGCCCGGCAAATAATACAATTGATGATGCGACTTGAGCGCAATCCTTGTTCGTAATTTGTGAAGGTTAAACGCAAAATGATTATCTTAAAGGCGTCATTCGGTATTATTGAAAGTGTTTTGCTGGTCTAAATTGATTTAGAAATTATTTGTTGAAATTTTTTAGAATTTATTGATTAAGTTTTTGATTCAGTATGTTATTAAAATTCAACTTATTTAGCCTACTTAAAAAGTCTTGTATAATTTTTTTCACCAGAGTAGTTCTTGACTATTGCAAAAATCTAAGATTTCTTAATAATTAATAAAGATGAACTTCTTAGAAATTATGCCGCTGTGTTACCAATAACTCGACTAGCAAATTCTATACGAAAACCATAAGGCCAAAGTATATTTGAGATCAGTGCGCCAACATCACTCAGTCAGCTAATAAAGCAAAGCCCAGGCAATAAACGCCCCCATCCCGGCCTGGAACAACACACGACTAACGGATGGGGTCGACGTGGATGCAAATATTTGTGAATCGAAAACACTTAACGCAAACACATTTAGTGATTCCATGCAGTAAAACTGATTCGCATATAATACAAACAGAATGCGGGCTGGGCAATTTGGGTAGTTGTGTAGCCACCCCAAGTGCCTTGGGGGAAGACTCACCCAGAAGCCAATTCTAATTCCGAGAAAATGCTTTTCATAAAAAAATGAGGCAAACAACGAAAATATTTGACAACAAATTCGTCAAACTCATGCGTTTGCCGCCTTGCCACTGCGTTGAGGCATGGCCCGGAGTTGGTGGGGATGTGGGCAAAAGCTGACTTTTTGGGCAAGTGACTCTAAGGGCAGCGTAGGGTGGCAGGACTTTCACTCCTGCTCCCAACACACAGAGAGACACAGCAGAGGCGCACTCGCTCCTGTCCTTTGAGGCTGAAATGGAAAACGAAAATGTCTGACATTGACAAATGTCATCCGTCATTGCGAACACAAGATTGATATAGATTGGAATGTGACACAAAAATACGCACAACTTCCACCACCATCGCTACCACTAACACCATGAACAGCAGCACCGCCATCACCGTCAGCCCCTGTAGCAACAACCACTGCTGGCGAAAGTCAGCGGCAGCCGCTCAAACCAAAGACACAATGGCGGCAAGGGCAGCTCTTCCTTCTCCTTCTCCTTCCCCTTTCCCTTCCCAGCCGTGGCGTTCCCATACAACGCACAATTGTGCGTAGCTGGCGATGGCACAAGATGACGAGCGTTGATGAAAAACGTCGTCAGCGTCAGCTCCGTCGACGTCTGTCCGTCAAGTCACCCTTGTTTCTCTTGCTCCGCAAATAATAATAAAAAAAAAACCGAAAAAAAAGAAACGAACACAAAACCAACAATGGATTCCTTTTCGGGGATGAAAAGCTGAATTTTTTCACGCTTCGCTTTTCGGGCTGTTTGAAGAATTCCAACGGCAATATCAAAGAAAATTGTTAATAAAAAAATATAAGAAACTATTTGAGTTAATTTTTTATAATACTTGCGAATGACAAAAAAATAAAAGTAATAGTTCAAAAATAGAACTATTTTTCTAGATAAAATATAATTGCAAAATTGCATTAGATTGCAGAAGAGTGTTCACATAAATATATATGTAAGCAAAGAATAAGAATTGAATAGCTAAAATAAAATTACATTAATATAATAATTAATTTCAAATTAAACATAATTTAATAAATTCCAATAACTTCAATGTTTATCAACACTTGCTCTGGCTAATAATTCGTAAATAGTAGAAACTTTTCGAGCAGCCCCCGTTGCAGAACAACGGTATTTGTAAGTGTGTGTTTTTTCTTTTGTAGCTGTAAGTTTTATGTGCGTGGCACATAATAATGGTGGATTTTCTTTGTTTGACGTTAATTTTTTATTCTTGTTGCTTTTGTCTCAGCTTCTGGCCCTGCCCCCTTTCCTACAAAGCAAGCTGCACTTAAGTTTATTAGAAAGAACAAAAGCGAAAAGCGACCAATGGCAGGAGTAGACGAATTGGCAGGAGGTGGAGCTGGGGGGGGGGGAGCTGGAGGGGAATATCCCTCTAGGAACGTTAAAATTTGATAAATTAATGTTTGCATTAATCTTGTGCTGCAACTATTTTAACAATTTGCATCCAGGCCGTTCGTTGGATCTGCTCCTCCTCCTGCTATTCTCATGCTCCTCCTGCAATTCTCATGCTGCTCCGCCTGCTGTTGCTGACAACGACAAAGACCAAATCTGTTTTTCAGATTGCAGCGAAATAGTTGGGAAATTAAAGCGATGTCTCCCCCGTTGCTGCTTAAGCGAGCAAACAATGTTTGGCCAAAGTTTGCCATTCGTGCTGAGCGCTCCCCGAATAATAATCAAGTGTTAATTATTTTATGGTTTTCAAAAGTTAAAGTTTCGTCAAGCTCACACCGCAAATCATCATTCGAGATACGCATCGATTTCCAACTGCTGCCCCTGCTAGCGGGAGGGGAAAATGGGAAAACTGTGTGTAGCTTCGGCATCTGCTCATTTCCTTCTGGCAACTGTAATGAAACTTCCGCTTTACCCCTCTCCTGCTGTTGTTGCTGCTCGTCTCGTCCAGCAGCTGGCAAACTAATGCGCTGCCATCAGTTGACGATGGCATTCAGATTAAGCTGCTGGCAATGAATGAACTCGATGCGGTGATAAAAACATTTATCAAACAAAAAGACGAATAATCATTCGTGCCAAGCCATGCGGCACGAGCTGCTGCTGCTGCTGCTGCTGCTGCTACTGCTGATTCTCTTGGAGCAAAACCCTTCCTGTATCCAACACCCAGCTAAGCGCTTCAAACAGAAGGCGGGGCATCGCCCTTAAGTAGAGGCTTGTCACTGGCTGTGCTGCAGCAGCGAGCGAGACGTGATTATATAATTTGTACGGCACTTAAAAATCAATTAAAATGCTTACAAAAGGATCCACATTTCGATAAGCAAAACAAATATAAATTCCAAAGCGGAAATGGAATTTAGAGAAATCAGCCTGCGAATAACTATTAAACAAACCGAAGATGTGAAACATATAAAAAAGACTTTAAATATACAATATATACAAATATTTATTATTGTGAAATAAGTTTGTTCCATTTCCCATAATTTACCACAAAGCAATTCGAAAAACAAAGCATAAAATCGTTTATAAATACTTTGTCTAGAGGATTATAAGTTGAACAGTTTACAAATCGCGTTGTCTCCAAACATGGCCTGCTCATGGGCATATACACACATCTACACATACATAAACAAACCAAACATGTATGTAGCGCTGAGCAACAACAATGAGCAGTCGTAGCCAAAAGCCGAACCTGAGACCATTTGGGGAACAAGACAAAATACATAATTCGGAACAAGATCTTCGCTTTAGCTTGTCATCGGAGACTCGGAGGGGAGCAAGGAACGGGAAAGGCACTGAATGCCCCGGGAATGCGACTCGAGAATGCTACATCCCACTGACAATGGTTATTAATCAGTTTCCGATAATGCAGCTGAGCGAGACAAGAGTTTTGAATAAGAAAAAACACAACAACAACACTCGCAGACACCTTGCCGCGCCCCCGCGCCCCCGCGCATCACCTTCATCTCCCTCCAGTTGTCGATGATCTCAGAGAGAGTACCACTGAGCAGTGCCTGAGTGTTTGCCCCGGGTATGTGTCATAGTCACACTTTTGTTGTTAATTAAACGTGGCGACTGCACGCTTGTGCATCAGTCTCCATCCAAGTCTCAGGTCCAGATCCATGTCGCTGAGGTGCTGTGTGTGACGATCACGCTAATGCCAGCCTCCTCATATGATAAGTGGCATGTAAGTGTATAGTTGATGTCAGTCGGTGTGTGCATGTAAGAGTCGAACTATTCATAGAATTGCTGCCATTGGACCTTGCCAACGTTGCCAGCTCTTCCGGCAATTGATTAATCGCTCCAAGCAACACACTTTTGACGCCTAAGTGGCAGGAACTTGAGCAATCTGGATGCACGATTCTTGCACCAAGAGACACACAACGGTGCTGACCAAAAAGCCCAGAAATCCAATTCCAATTTCAGTTCCAAACTCGGCTCAGTGGCAAGTAATCGCCCATGGCTAAGCTGACCAAAGTTCACGAAAAATGACAAGCCAGAAGCTGAAACACAAAACACAAAATTAGAGCGAGATAGAGAAAGAGAGAGAGAGAGAGAGAGAGAAAGAGAGAGAGTGAGAAGAGAGGGGAGGGAAACAATGAAAGGAGATTCACAAAAATGTTGTCGACTGGCTGCTTCTGCTGAATTTTCGGTTGGTCGTCATGTCCATCGAGTGATTTGATGAATTGCTGTCATTAATCTATGACGTACGCAACTACCAAAGGAAATGCCATCATCATCAAAAGCAGCCCAAGCCCAGGCAGCAGCCGTGCTCTGCGCTCTGTGCCCTGTGCTCGGGACCCGGTCTCAGATCCGGGCTAAGGCAGCAGTGGCCCGCAGGGAGCCAGGGCAAACTGGAAAAAAGGGGGCATTGGGAAAACAGTGCACAGCAACCCAATCCGATCCAGAGGTTTTTTCGCTGGCGCTGCTCGAGTGGTGGGCAAAATGTAACATTTGGGAATATCACAAAATCAGAAAATTTCGCTTTCATTTTGCAGTTTAAAGTGAGCAGCTCTTTTCTGAATTAAATTTCTCTAAAATGTCAGAAATACATTTTCAGCTATTTTTAAGTAGCTGATTTGTATTTTTATTTTTCGGTTTGCGTTTCTGTTGAGCAAATAAAATTTAAATAGAAAAATTCAATTTACATTAGCAGATTTCTTTAAATAAACAGTTTGAGTGCATTTTTTAGCTATTTAAAAAGTGCTGATTAACATTTCAGTATTTCGTTTCTTTTCTATGCAATATTTTAATTTTATTTTATAAATGTAGTTGCGATACATAAATGTTCATATTATTAGTTAGATATAATTTTCTGTTGTTTTTTAAAATGCAAAACAAATAGTTTTCTTTGAAAATACATACTTGCTGAATTGATACTCCATTTATTTAATTACAATATTGTTTGACTTTAACAACTCCATTTGAAGACACAGATATGATTTCAATACAATATAGGTTGAGCAAATTGTACATTTGCATTTCGTGCCGGAGATTTGAGTGACTAATTAACAAAAACTCGAACTGTGTGTTCAACTGGTCAAAGATGTGCCATCAGCTTCATCTGACAATTAGTCATAAATACACATATTTTCACTAATGCAGTTGAAATTACGTATTTGCTGCTATCTATTTTGTCGGTTAATAAATATTGTTATTCAATTTTGTTAAAACTTTGTGTGTACAATTAGCAATAACAATTTAAATAATATAGCCCTTAATGGGAGCAATACAGCAGTGTGAATGGATGACAAATATATTTAGTATAATAATACAAATAAAAATTATTTAAGTTACTAGCATTGCAAAATGTGTCGTTCAAATAAATATAAAAAATAAATATGTAAATATAAAAATATAAAAATTTTATACAATAATAAAAAACAAATGAGAATAAGTAGCAACTACTACTAAAATGATGATAAGGAACACAATTATTGACGATCGAATACACAAGGGAAAAGTAAAGAATATATTGCAAGTGGCAGCAGGTGAAATTCGATTTAGGATGCGATTACAGGTGAAGCACGCTACTGCTCCTGGGATAGAACATAACCACCAAAAATGTACATGAGCTGAAGAAAGTAGCTAAACCATTAGATGATCCTGGCTTGAGCTGCAACAGGCAAATAAGCTCTGTGCCATGTGCCTTTTTGGCTTTTGGCCTGACTCTCTGGACAAAGTGTGAGTTGTAGTTAGCAAATGGTTGGTCTCACCGCATAAACTCACCGACTGCTGAATGCCTTGCAAAACAAATTCAAATACGATGCGCAGAAATACAAGCAAAATCAGCTCAATTTGTGCCTCAACTCACCTGGTTGAGTTCCGGCAATAAATTGGATCACTCCCATTTGGCCATCTCCACAAGGATGCACATAGCGGCAACTCCTTCTTGAATTGCCCACAGGCCGTGGTGGCGTTGAGAAGCATCTGCCCTCTAAGTCAACGCATACATCATCAAATATTCAGAATTCGCCATATATGTAATATATATATACATATTCTGTATAGAGTATAGATTATATATTATAAACTTATACAACTGCTGTCTATTTTGTCTGTTAATAATCTTTACTTTTGTTGAATCTTGGCATTTACAATTGGCATAATTATTGACAACCAAAAATGTGATTGCCATCTAAAATGTTGGCTTTTAATGGGAGTAATGTAGCACTCTGAACATAATAAAAATCTAGATGGTTCGATATTAATACAAATAACAATCATTTTAGTTTCTAGCACTGCAAAATGCATCATTTAAAATAATAAATATACAATCATGAAATAACTGAAAATAATTGGCAACTATTATTAGAATATTTCTATTATAATCACTAAGCATACAATTCAATGCTAATATTTAAATTGTATAATGCCAAATGTAAAGCACTCCTCTTTTATTACAATTAATAATGATATTTCGTATGTACAATGCCCCAAACATTCTGAATTCATTTTTTGTTTCAAGTGATCGAAGATTTTATACAAAAATGCAAAGATAAATTTAACTTGTTTAACAATATAGTTATAATTTTATATAATTGCTTTAATATTCTTTTAATACATCTCTTTCTTTTTTGATAAAATTATAGTTAAACATTTTTTTAAATTGCCTAAAATTGTTTTATCATATAATTGCTTTAATATTCTTATTATTCGATGTATTCCATTTAAATGCAATTTTCTGTTGAATAACGACCAGTCAAAAATTGTTTTGTTCAACTTTCCCTTGAGGGTAGATGAAGGGGAGTGGGTGGGGGATGGTGTTATGCACATATTTTTACATTTCAACATAAATGCATTTCATGTTTACATTTTTCCAGTGACAAGTGTCTGAATCACACTGCAACATGGGATGACATATTGAGGCAGGGGAAGCCAGCGACACTCAGCCGACAATCGATTAATCAGCGAAAAATAATAAGAAACATCTTCTACCAGGCAACACTCGCTGCTCCGAGCTATATGCTCTCGAGGATGGAGAACCAAGATGCTCAGAGAACCGAGGCAGAGCGAATGCGGAACTGACGCTGGAAAAATGAGCGACTTCAGCGTTTTGGCAGCCAAATAAATACGAAACATCAGACGACAGACAGAAATTCATATGTTTAGACTATGTTCAACTAAAATTCAAAAATGTATAAAAAAAAAGAATATTACACTCGTCCCTTTTCCCCGTTTCTCTGACTCTCTTTCATTGTGTTTCTTATTTTTCTATGGAATTCAGAAAGCACTTTGAATACGATAATAATTAACACAAACCAATATAAGAATTTTGGGACGAGTAAAAAAGTGTATAACAAAATTATACGAAAAACGACCCTCGGGATAAAGACAACAATGAAATGTCAAAGCCAAATGACTGACCAAAACTCATTACAACAAAACTTCAGATTGCCCAAATTAATCTAATTTTCAGTTTATTCTGGCTGATGTTGTTGTTGCTGTTGTTGTTGTTGTTGTTGTTGTCTTTATTCAATGTCAATGAGTTGCGCGGTTTGTCAGTTGTTTCATTCAAATCATTTATTTTTCTTCGCCGATGTTTCTCGCTTTTGTTTCTCACACAATTCTCACATAATAGAAAATTGTGTATGTCATTTGTAAGTCAGTTTTTTTTTTCATTCATCGAAATTTAAATAATAAAAAAAGTTAGAAATGCGGATACTCATTTTTTGATTACTGTCACTTTTTTTGAAATGCAAATGTAAATAAAATTAGTAATAAAGTAAGTATAAAAATATAATAATATTCATGCATTCGTAATAAACACAAAAAACACTATATTTAAAGCTTAAGCAAAAATTAAAAAAAGAATTCATTAAAGTTGATTTGTGTTTATAATACTTGATTTGTCAGTGTTCTTTTGACAACTGCAATCAAAACCAAAATGGTTGAGCTCCACAAATGTCGCCAGTCAAACGAGCACCCAGTGAGTATTACTTGTCCCGCTGCTCGCTTTGATCTCCACTTGATCTGCAACTGCACAGTGGGAATATATATAATTCGCGTATCTTTGTATCTGTGTATCTGTGTATCTGCGTCTACGTATCTGCAACGCTTTGGCTGTGTCGCGTCGTCGACATTATTAATTTGTGCCTGCTTGCATTGCATTTCACATGGCGGATTTGTGCACGCCTTTTGGTGTGGGCATATGGCTGATTTTGATGGCGCTGCCACTGCGTGTATGCAACTGCCACTGCAACTGCAACTGCCACTGCCAGTGCCACTATCTGCTCTTCGGCTCCCCCCTGTCGCGATCGTTCTCTACCCCATCACGTTTTTTTGTATTTTGATATATTTATTTATTTATATTTTGGCATCACGTGCGCCTGCCACCGCTGCGCCTGCTGATGCCACTGCTGCCACTGCTGTTGTTATATTTGACATATTGCCGACATTGATAGCATGAGACGTTGCAATGAAATTTGTTTTGCTCGTCAACGAGACTCGCGGCCATCACTCAAAGGGCCCAGCCACGATGCCAACTCAGCTCTCCAACTCCCTCTGAGATGGCATGTGTTATTATATTGCCACCCCAATTTACTAAGTAGATGCTTCGTGTGTCTATCCTCTTATTCCTGATCAGCCTGCAGATCTACTCGTTAGTGATCCACGCATAGGTATACCATAAATGGAACATATGTATTCATGTTTGTATTAAGATTTAAGAGAATATATAGAAATAATATATACTATATATAATATATATAAAATATACGTAACATTTATGTCGGTGCTTAGGCTACTTTTCCATTTGTTGCTGTTAGTTAAACTGACTCAAACTCTATTTCTATTTTAATTTATAATTACAATTAATAATTATAATTATGTGCATACTAATAATAAATAATTTAATGTAAAAAATGTATAAAATAAATTAGCAAGACTTTGAATTAATGATAAACATATTCACAACAACTTATACAATTTTTATTTAGTATATGAAATGAAAAGAAATTGATCAGCAATATGCATAATTCCCACATTTTATTTTTAGAATATATTTTGAAACTTGAAAGATCAACATAATTTTATTGATTTAAATAAATTATTAATAAATTCATTGATATATCAATAAAATAATAACGAGCTGTGTGTGTCTTTCTTTTAATATATCTAATGATTTTTAAGGCATTTCCATATCTTTTGTGCTTTTCATATTAAGCATTTAAAGCCAACAAAAATAACATGTGTTTGATGGCTGCAATTATTTGAGCCAACTGAGGCAGCATTTCTACTTTTCGATTAACAAATAAGTGCGTAATTTCCTTATTGAAGCAGCCACGCATAAAATGCCAT
The DNA here is from genome assembly GCA_035042405.1 of Drosophila demipolita. Lineage (NCBI taxonomy): Eukaryota > Metazoa > Arthropoda > Insecta > Diptera > Drosophilidae > Drosophila > Drosophila demipolita. Next base: position 736,878 of record JAWNLI010000349.1, on the reverse strand, counting down.
TTTTCACTTTCCCTTTTTCACAGCGGCAACTTCAATGCACACACACACACACACTCGTAAATAGGAAGAGAGAGTGTGAGGGAAAGGGCCAAGGGGGTGTTGGCCCATCAAGCACTAATTACAAAGCAACATCAAAATAATTATGGCCACTTCGGCCATAATAACTAAAGAATTTATACCTGGCAGTGCAGTGCAGTCAGTGGCTGCCAGTTTGACGAGAGATTTGCTCGAATTGCTTTCACATTAAAAACACTCGCACACCTCACCCACCACTGACAGCAGAGCCACCATTGCCATCATTGGCACCACTGGCACAACCAACTTGTGCGGTGGCTATTTCATTTCTATGGTCATCCGATCGGCCTACCTGGCTGGATGGCTGGCTGCCGGCGTTAGCAATTAATACCTTTCACTCTGTCCTTCCGCTTGATGTGTGTCCTGGCCAGCCTATGTCCAACACCCAGTTCTACCCACTGCCAACTCCTCATCTGCGAGCTTGACTCTTTGCCGTTGCAGGTCTGCCATTGACCGTCGGTCATTTGTTTATGTCAACGCTTGTGCGCTTGATGCTGCACGGATTAGAAAGTAATCAGTGCCGATAAGAAGCGTCCAGCGTCTCTGGAGACTGTGTGTGTGTGTGGGTGTGGAACTTGATCTGGATGTTGGTTTGGATGTGGATGTGGATGTGGTTGGATGAGACTTGCTCTCAAAAACTGCGTGGACGTTCGCAATTTAAATTACAGTGGCGCGGCTGGGTCCATCGAATCCTCCTCCTCAAACCAACCTACCATTGCCATAGCTATTCAGTTGGGTTCAGTTGGGCATTGGGCATTGGGCATTTTGCAGTTTGGTTACAAATGTCCATTGGGACTTTGCTAATCTGTCATTCGCCATGATGTGCTCCCGGAGGCGGCCTTTCATTTGGGGTTGTACCGTCATACACATGTGCACACACGCACACCCCAAAACACCCAACCACCCACAACGAGAGAGCGAGAGAGAGAGGGAGACACCAACTGGCACTGAAAAAGGACGAGTGTTCATATAAATGACCAAAATGCCACGCATTGACCCACGCAGAGCCCGAAAAAACCCCTCACCCGTGCCCAGCCCGCCCAACACCCCTCCTCATGCCCGTGGCATCGACGACATGGCAGATAAAATGTTTCAATGTCCAATCGAGCTATTTGTCAAAATACTCGCACTGGATGGACATGGACATACACATGAGGACATGAGTATTTTGTTTTTGCCGCCAGGACAAAAAGTTTTTTTAGCTTTCTTCCATTTTTCCTATATATTTGCTGAACATAACATTTATGTATACTTTCATCCGATCCGATCAAACGCGCCTCACAAATGAGTAAACATAATCAAGTTCGTCTCCTTCCAAATTGACAATGATTCTCAATAACAATATTTAAAACTTTCGCTCTCATAATTTTTGGCAAAATTATTATAAATTTTGAATACAAAGGTCAAGCTTTTAATTTAAATGAAAACATTTTTGTTGGTTAAATGCTTGGCAATTTCGTTTATATATTAATACATTTTAATTACACGCTTCGGTTGATGGGCTAGGCAAGTTGTGGGGGCATTTTAGATTTGTTCCACGCATCGCTACGTGAATGAAATATAATGAAAATTTCAACGCCGATGATGGCTAACGTCGCTCTGACATCACTGACGGAATGCTGACAGACGGACAGTCAGTCAGGCCGTCAAATAGATAGAAAGATGGCTGAGAAGGGAGACGGGCTGAAGGCGCAGCTTGGCTCAACTGGCGGACTGGCGGACTGGCGGACTGGCGGCCTGTCAGCCTGTCAGACTGTCAGACTGTCAGTCTTTCAGTCTGTTGTTTCTGCTGTTGGCTGCCTGCAGCGTGCACACTCCGAGTATCCTTTTCGCTTGTTCCAGAGCCTCCCTTAAGGGCGTACATGATAAATGGCGACGAATTCGTCAATGTCAAAATCAGACTGTTACAAACAGCGCTGCGACGATGATGGCAACGGCAATGGCAATGGCAATGGCGATGGCGATGGCAGCGCCAGTGCGCAATGTTGCGTAGAGGTAGAGCTCTGGAACTGGCTATGGATGGCTCTGGGTCCAGGACGTGTAGCCAGGAACACTGTCTCAGGAGAGGAGAGCACAATAACAACAACAGTTACATCCATATGAATACATCGAGAGCCTTCTGCTCTTCACGCTACCAAGGACAACCTACTCCGACCCTTCCCGGATATCGTCGAGCTGCACGAATTGAAGTCGAATCGTTTTAATATTAATGCAAATTTCTGGCTCTAGTTTTTGCACATTTGGCCATTTTCACTTATGCAAATTTTCTCGCATTTAATGCGCAAATTTAACACGCACCCAGTGGGCATTATGAAAAAATTATTGAGTGGAAATCTTGTTGACTAATTGTTTGACATTAATCCATAGATGCCGGGAAATAAATATCGGGCATATTGAGTAATTGTTCAGAACTGAATTAGATATGGTGCACTCGCTTCGTATGAATATTTAAATTAAATAAACAATTGTTTTGATTTTCAGAAAGTCTTTCAATAAGAAATATTCTGTATAAAAAAAAGGAGTATTACTAAAAAATATTATGGCTTATTTATACTTAATTTATTTGTCATTTTAATACATTTATATTTATAGTTAAAAATACGCGTAATGGTAATTTAAGCATAAAATCCGATTAGATTAATTAGTGTTTTGTGCAGAAAATTAATTTTAAATATTTCAAGTTCTAAAAAAAAAAATCAACAGCTTGCATTGAAATTTAAGGCTCGAAGCACATTCAGATATAAAATATAAAAAAAATATATGACTATGTTTTCTTCTACGAACTGGAGAACCTGAAAAACCTGTTAATTCCTAGGGACTTTCTTACGAGTTACATGCAAGCGAGCCAAATATTAATTAGGTTGTCAACTTTAATTTTTCCCTTTCATTTCGTGGAGACTTACATTTAACAGCTCAATTAATTTGGAGCCGGCGTCGCACATGTGAGCGGGAAGCGGGGAGCGGGGACGTGGGATTCGAGGACCGGGCCCAGACTCTGATTTGAGTTATGCGATCCATTGACATTATCTGCACCGCGCTCGCATGTGACAAGCGGCAACTGATTCATTTCGCGATCGGGTTTGGGCCTGGGGCAAAAGGCTTTGAGCCAGGGCCTGGGCAAAGGAGCAGAATATCGCTTTTCGGTGGCGATAAAGATCTCAAAAGGATCTTGCTGACTGTTTTTGGTTTGTCGTTTCTGTTGGCTGGCAACAAATGGGCGCCATTACTGTGCGACAACTTTTAGTTGTGGTGAAAACGACTTTAAGTCAGTTTTAAACTGAATAATATTAATTTGTATGATACTCCGCGTGATCGCGGCCATTAATCAATTAATTAGTTTACCTCTTGTACAAATGCGACTATCTCTTTGGGCCTGCAATAACTTTGTGTCGTCGCCATTGCAATGAATGTTGGTCAAGAAGGGAAAGAGTGAGACGGAGTACGACAGAGTGAGACAGAGAGGGAGACAGTCAGATATTGCGAGTCGTGTAACATAATTATAATTGTCTTAGGAAGGGCGTAAACATAAAATGCAAACACAAACACAGAAAAACAAATGTAATTAATGATAATAAAAAAAAGGTAGGAAACGGTGCTTTGCGGCACTTTTATAACATTATTTTTTTGTATTTTGTTTTTTAATGGCCAGACAAACAAATAAAAGAAAAATGTCGTTCTGATTGACGAATTGCGTGCGTATAATTGTATCTTCCAGATACTTTGTTTACTTGCGCCACATTCGTTGGGAGTTCACTGTTCACCGTTCAGTGTGTGGCATTCGTTTTGTCTCCGCCGCTGCCTCAAACTTTAATTGAGCCACAACTGTGGATGCCGAACACGAGTGCCACAAACTGTGCGTCTCACGCGACGCATGAACAAAATGTCGGACATCTTTGAAGCTATATACACAATGGTAATTCCAATGTACATATATATATACATTCATATCTATGAGTGCGTTTCAGTTGTGAATTGCATGTGGCTTTAAAAGCCCATTCATGTGCTGTAATTAGAGCATTGTAATAAATGTAATGAATGAAGCATGAAATGTGGGTATTTGATGTAAAAGATTTGTCTTTCAGCATTTATTTAATGACAGAAAAAATTGGAGTTTTTTGCAAATCACCTAAGACATATCAGGTTTGTACGTTTCTCAAGTCCTCAATTTTCTGGACTTGACATTAAAATAGCCTATTTGCCTAAACTGATATCAATTTAAGCTTTTTACTCGATTTTTATTCTAGAATTGTATAGAAATATTTGAAAAATATAGAAATATGTATTTATGACAACATTTATCTGTTAAATTTTACCACTGTTTTACCTACTCATCTTTTAAAAAATATTTAATTTCAATATATAAAACGACAACAAAACGTCTGTTTCTCGACAAGCAGTGCAAAGCAGTTTGCTCAAGTTATGCACTGCTTGCTGTGCTATCCATTTCTTTGCCATTCTTTGGGTTGCTGTCTCGGCTGACCCAATGCAAATGGAAAAATATAAATGCCGGAAAATTTATATTCCAATGGGAATTCGAATCCAGCTTGCAAAAAATATGCATAGTCAGATTTTGTTGTTTGCGAATTTTGTACGCCAGCTGGCGTTTAGTGTCATTTGCCTGCCTCAGATGTATATATGTGCATATAGAATTTTGACTTCTAGATCCAAAAAAGTTGTGCCAAAAGGAAATAAAAACATTCGACGTGCCGCTCAGTGCCCGTCATATGTTTTTTGGCGGCCTCTTTGACGTGCTCAGCCGTCACGTTGGGGCCTGTGGAATATGGTCCGCTCTTGGTTCTGGCTGTGCCCTTAAATCATTTTATGCAGCGCTGATTTTATGTACATATGTTTGATTAAAAATTAAAATTATCATTAACGGCCCATTTAAACTAAACCGACCAAAGATTTTCGCATGTCGTTCTCATTTTTGAAATAACAAAATCTTCTGTGGCATCTGCATCAAAAAATAAACATAGAGAGGACTGCACATTGTTATTAAGTGGATTACCTATTGTATGAACTATTTACATATACTACTTGTGAATTTATTTATAAACTGCTGATGATACATATATTTCAAATACATATTATCTTTCAATTGTGTAAGAGCACATGAATGAATCAAGGCAAAATAAGTAGGAGCGGATATATTAGATGGACCGGAGTCGACCTGTTGACAGTTTGGGTTAAACTTAAATTTATTATGTTTTTATGAAAATCTGATTCTCATATTTATCTGGAACAGAGAACTTAACTCATTGTTTTATTAAATTTTAAGAAGGAGCAATAAATGTTGTGCATAGTTTTTTTTTCATTGAAATGATTTTTAATTCTTATCTTTTTAGTGCGATGAATCGCATTACTTTAAAATAATTATTTAAATTTTGTAGGCAATATATCTAATTATTTTAAACATCTAATTCTTAAAAATAGTATGCTTGATGTTCAACTTCATCTAATCGAATTCTATTACACTCGCAGATTTTGGACGGTCTTTGTTCCTTTATTTCACAAATGTTGTCAAGTTATCTACGCCACTGGAGTTCAAGATTCTCTCTCTTCGAGGAAACAGCGAATTATCCCAAAAAAAAAACAAAAAAATATTGTGACAGTTTTCGAATTCTGGGTCTGGGCCTTGACTACCATAAAGTCAGTTTCTACAAAAATCGCTGTAAAATAGTGCTGCAAACAAAAAATGTAGCACAAAAAAATGTTTCAGTTCTAGTTTAGTTTTGAGAAAACCTCTGTGAATGGAAGAAAAAAATGGTAACAGAAATATGCGCGTATAATAAAAAAAAGATATGCAATAAAATATTTTAGAGCGAATTCGCTTTGTCTCGCGCATTTTTGCTATTGTTAAAAAATTGAGCATTTTTTTCGCTGGCGACCTCATTTTTTCCACTCATTTTCCATTTAAAATGCAGAGCAGGCAACAGTTTTTACGAATTTATGAGTTTATCGTTTTACGACAGCGTCTGAAGGCCCAATAAAACTTTATTGGGTTGCCTGAAGATTGTCAGGACCATGCTCGAGTTTCCGACCGTAGACCTTATTTGGTAGCAGCGAAAACTGTAACAGGGCCGTGGTCCAAATTCCCGCTTCAATGCCCGATCCTTGAGAGTGCACTCTGCGAATCCTCAAGGACGTGCCCGGTTATGCAAGTCTATGCAACGGATGGGCTTGCATAATAAATGCGAATATTAGTCGAACCCAAAATGCTCTACTTTTCCCATTGTTCCATTGTTTACATAGTCCACCCAGCAACGCCCACGAGCCGAGTCAATGGATCGCTGGAACCTCTTACACAATATTCCACAATATTCACGTAAAGCCGTGGATTAGCTGTCTTCAGCCAACAATTATGCCTGTCGCCTGTCTTTTGCTCTAATTTAAATTACCAGGACACACACTCTTCATCTCCCTTTCTGTCTGTTCTCCCCTCTCGCTTCATCGCTTCAAAGGCTGCTTAAGCATTTCCTAAAAACTTACCCAGTTTTTGCCACAAACTTGTGTTTTGCCAGTTTCATGTTTATGACTTTTGCACTTAATTCTGAGAAATTTTATTAACATTCATTTGCTGTGTATTTATATTTAGACACTTTTGTTAAAGATTTGCAAAATCTATTAGTGCAAAAATCTTACCATTCCGCAGAGTTCTGGAAATCATCAAAAAGCGTGGCCATCATTTCACACAAATTGTTCGATTCTAGGAACGAAATGCTTAGGCTAGTAATTCAGATTATATATTAATTTAAATATTTAAAATATATTAAATAATTTGAATTTATCATTAAGTGCCAACTATTTACATGACTTAGAATATGGATATAAGAATTAGTTTTCAAATAAAATATTTACACATAATACAAATTTTTTGATATTTTGTCAAGACTTTAAATTTATTCTATGTTAAATTGATATTTTTGGACAGCTCATTCAGAAACCTATTTAAACTAAAAAACCTTCGAGGCAACAACAAAATTTTCCTTTCTTGCTTTTTAAAAAATCTTATAAAAATCACTACTAAGTTTCAATATATATTTGTACTGATATTTTTTAAAGCAAACTTTATAATTTATAGTGTAAATAGGTAACAGCATCTAATTATTTTTTAAAAGCTAAGATAGAAGAAATTAGAAACTTATTTAAGCTAAAACACTTAAAAAATCTTCGAGGCCAAAGAAAAATTTTCCTTTCTTGCTTTTCGAAAAATCTAAAACAATCTTCACTTCTGGGTTTCAATAAATATTTGCACAGATATTTTTTAAAGTAAACTTTTTAATTTATAGTGTAAATAGCTTAACAGCAGCTATTTATTTTTTAAAAGCTAAGCTTGGAGAAATGTTTAAGAATACTACAAATTCTTTCCACAAAATCACTTTAGCTGATAATATTAAAATATTTGTTTGAGTACATTATTAATATAACACCCAAACACTTTCTGGGTGACGAGAGGGAGCATAAGAGGAGCAATTTGAATAGGAAAAACAAAATCTGAGGTTTCGCTTAAAAATGAACTTTAAGCAAAAATGTGCGAATCGTTGTTCTCCTTAAGCATATTCAGCAGGGGCGGGAGCGGGCGTAAACTTTGTTTAGAGTAAACAGAATCCCTTGGAGTGGTAAATCAAGGACTACCTGAGAGTGGCAGAGCGACGCGTGTGTCTCGCATTAGAATGATGTCTTGTTGACGGACTGCGAAGGACGCGGCGACTCGCGCGACTCGCCTCGCCTCGACTCGACTGTTTATGGAATGTAAATGTACCGTGTCATGGGTCCTTAAACGTCTTAATTGCGCACGTATCCTTCGCCGGTAAAGCGCTATTGGTTTCCAAGGCGGAAATATTATTGCCACGTCGTAAAACTATAAAACTGTCCGCAGGGGGCGCTGACGCTGTCCAAACTCAACTGCCCAGTGGACTCAACCAGCGCAGCTCTTCTGCAACTGCAACTGCAACAGCAACTTGCGATCGCCATCAACAAATTCGCTGAATTGAGAGAAGCGCGCGACTCCGATCGTCCTGTCGTACGACTCGTCAACGAAATTGCATTGAGTCCTTACAACGAACTCGTAGGTGGCCCACTGTTCCAAGCTACATTGTTAATGAAAGCAATCCTTATTAGCTGTTGATATACTGCAATATATATATATATATATATATATCTATAATATGTATGCATTTACAGACAGAAACACTTTAAGTCCACATTTAGAAACATTTAAAAGAGCAAATAAAATTACTTAATAATTTGAGTTTATATTTATTGTGTTAAGCAACATTAATGCCAAATATGCTGAAAATTGTCTGGATGGCATTTCATGCAGATGAAACCTATAATATCTATAATAATTATGCATTTACAGACAGAAACACTGCAAGTTCACATTCAAAACTATCAATTGAAACATTTAAATCAAAAAAGTTAAAGTTAAAAGAACAAACAATATGACAATATGAATATGAATAATTTGAATATTTATTTATTGTGTTAAGTAACATTAATGCCAAAGTACTGAAAATGCTCTGAATGGCATTTCATGCAGATTAAAAATTAAAAGAATAACATTAAATTGTGCAGAATGTAATTGGAAGAATAAACGTTTCTTGATCAAGGCGATATTCATCTGAGCCTCAAAAACGCTGAAAGAGCTAAGAAAAAAAAGATTTTTAAAATAAGTTTTGCCTTACCAAAATCAGAACAATATCTTTTAATTTGATCAACAACTGACTCTTTTCTCCAAAATCGATAAGCATAGATTAGCTATGATAATAAAAACTACAATTTTAAGAATATTTGATTAAAAACAAGTAAGAAACATAGAAGAAAATCTGTAATTAATATTTTCCAAAACAGACAGCAGCAAGTATAAATACCCCGCATAAATACCCTTACTCTCATAATTCATTAGGAATTTAACTTAGGGTATTTTCTAGAAAATCTCTCTCAACAAAATAATTATTACTTGTTTTATCTTAATCAAATATACTTCTTTTTGATTTATATATTGAACGGTGATTGGCCAACACCTAATTGCAATACTTTATTGTGGTATAATTTATTCTTGACAACATTTTAACACTTAATTATTATTTATTTACAAAACTTATTACTTCCACTTGTGTAAAATAATAAAAGGTAGCTTAGATTACAAATGTTATAAGTACATAATTTAATTCCAATTGAACTGAATTTTTAAATGTTTTTGTCTATGGTAAATTGATATTAAATAATAATAAATAAAGTCATTTGTTAGCACAGGGAAGGTGTCAACATTATCGATTGATTTTTGCACAATTCGACTTTTTTATTTATGGCCATAAAGTAGGTGAAAAGGAAATGTCAATGTAAATGCATAATTCATGCCATTGCAGCAACTTTACAAGGACCTCATTATGAAGAGTGCGAAACAATGCAGATAAGTGTGACAGAAGCAATTAATGCGCTAAGGAAATGTCAACACATACACAAACACACACACACACACATACGCACATGCACACACTGGGTGTTTGCAGGCAGGATGGCATTGAGCGCAAATAGTCTAACGACAGCCAAAGAAAGAGAACAGAAGCCGACAACGAGGACGATGACGATGACGACAAGGATGACGACTCGCCAAGGACGACAAGGCGACGCGTGACGCATTTAGAGAATGTTTGTACACATCGCGCTGGAAGGAGCACAGCCTCCTGAGGAGTTTTGCAAGTCGCCTTGACTTTGATTGGTGCACTGGGAATCTCGATCGTGATTATCCAAGGTCAGCTCACCCAGGCTGGCATTGCCGAGGCGCTCATTCAGCAGCACTGATTGAGATGACCTCGAGCGGGACTTTTTGCAGCGGGAAACTGTGGATCAAGGCCAGTGAAATTGTGAAATCGTGCAGCATGCGAATGAGGCATGCCAAATGTGGCAGCAATGCGTAAGTAGCCAAAACTGAAAATTACTTCATCTTCATATTGCCAAGAGGCAAGCGGCAACACCTGCGGCGACTGGGCCTAAATATATACATATACATTCACAACCCAAATCGAGACGTGTGCATTTTAATTGCTAAATCAAACAACATTTTTGAATAATTCTCTTTCTCTTTTCACAAATTAGCCGTCGATTGAGGCAATCAAATTGATGGCATTTCAACGGATTCGATTAGGATTACTCCGAAATTTCTTGGGCTGAGAATACGATTTGAAACTCCTGCTGTGTTCAGGTTAGACAACCTGACGCTCGTACTATATATATATATAAATCTGACTAAAGTGTGTAAAACACTACAATTTGTTTGTTTTTTTTTTTTTTTTGCTGTTTTGTTGTTGTTGATAATTTTTCTTAGCTATTTTCATTTTATACGCAGCTTGACGCCGAATCCAAATGTTTCGGTCTGATAATGAGTGGCGATGTTGTCGATTTTGTTGTGGTTTCTGGCTGCTGTTGTTGTTGCCGCCCAATTAGCATTTGGGGACGGCGTAATGAGCAATAGCTACAGCCATTGCCATCTACGACTCCCAGAGGAGTTCCAGCAACTTCAAAGCCACAGCGTGTGACCCTCAACCGGCTAAACGAAGCCAAACAAATAAACAAATAAACAGACAAACAAATAGACAATCGCCCGATTTGAAGTATCTTAAGCGATACTTATGTAATGCTCCAAGACAAGGGGGGGGAATGCACACAATTCAAATTCCAATGTGAAATCCTTTGAAGTTTCTGAAATATTAATGAGCTATCGAAGTCGATATCAAAGTCGAAATCGTTTGCTCGTGGATATATCTTCATTAGCTTTGATATTAAATGATCTTTTTTTTCAATATCCCCGCGTGCAGCTGATAATATTAACGGTTTATCGCTGGATATTAACACATTCGCCTACTTCAGGCGCGTGCCTGTTTCACCTTCCTCATATACTATATATATATATGCACTTCCGATGTCCAGTTGCTGCAGCTAACCCTCATGAAAGTGCTTGGAAAAGGGGATGAGCGAGCAGCGGGCAGCGGGCAGCGGGCTGGATGGGGTACGACGACACACACACACAATGGGATGTTCCCGATTCACTGTCAAGGTAATTTATTAATTCGGCAATAAAAACGCACGAAACGTTCCCGTACCCGTCCCCGTCCCCTTTCCCTTCCTTATCCTTATCCCCCGTCGTCCTCTCGTCTACCAGCTCTGGGGTGTGTTGTGGTTGCAACACTCACATGTGGGCCTTACAACTCAATTATTGTTGCTGCAAAAGTTGACTCTGTCGCAAACAATCAGATTATTCCAGCAGATTTCAATGTGTTCTACAAAGTATTTCATTGGGATTATATAATCAGCTGAGTGATAAAAGTCAATCGCCCAGAAAGAAACCCTTGAGCTGTGGCTGTGGTTACTTCAAAATTTAAACTGCACCTGATCCAAAATCGATCTGTTTGATTTGAGAAAAAATAAAGCGTTTTGGTCAAACCATTTGGCAGACTGATTGATTGCCCCAAATTGATTGGTAGCCATTTATAAAGTGATAGGCAGGGAGATGTCTTAACTCAGTTTTATTAACTAAGAATAGGAATTTTTTAAGCAAAGTATTTTAGAGTATTTTATGTGATTATTTGATTCATATATATATGTATATAAAGTGATAGGCAGATAGATATCTTAGCTCAGTTTTATTAACTAATAAAACAATTATTAGTATTTTTTGTGATTATTTGACTTATTTATTATTAATATATTATATATATATATATATATATATATATATATAAATTGGCAGATGTTTTAGCTAAATTTTATTAACTAATAATAGGAATTCTTTTCTAATTATTTTTACTATCAATTTTTGTTCTATTATTTTTCTTCAAATTAGTATTCTAATTATTAGTATTAACTTTTATTAGATGAAAGATTTATGTTTCGTTTTCAATTCAATTTATAGAAAAGTTCTTTTGCAGAGTTGGATATATTTCCTCATCCAGAAGCAGCGCTCTGTACGAGTATCTGTTGGCAACATCGATGCCCTATCTATAGATTTGTGAGCGTTTTGCAACGTGCCTCGTGGTAGGGCAGAAAGTGGGTTGTCGTGGGTCATGAATCGCAGTCGCCTGTCAAGCTGAAAAACGCCATAAATTCTGGTCCGGCTGTCACCGAACGTGCGCAATGCAACAACAACAACAATGGCAATGGTAGAGGTAAGGAAAACGTTGGGAGTTGGGGCAGGCAGAGAGGCGAGAGGAACAGGGACTGTCGACAGGAGCAGGGGCAGGGGCAGGAGGCAGCCGCACAATTCGCACATGCACATACTGCACACATATGCCAGATCCGGAATCTATTGATATCAGTCGATAAGGGTGCAGAGGGTGGACTTTAGATCAATGTCGGGGGTGGTCTTTCCTGCTGCTGCTGCTGCTGCCATCTCCTTTGCTGCCGGGCTAAGCGGATAACGAAAGTTGTGTAAACACAAAATTGGCCATTTGGCTGTTAAGTTTGTTCGCCTTTTGGCCAGTCAATTTACGTGAGCCGCTTACGGGTCAGCTAGGCAAATATGCTTAGGCGTCTTTAGGCACTTGCCCCTGCCACAGTGAAAACCCTTGGCGAGCAAACAAAAAGTGCAACACGCGACGCAACAAAGAGCCAATGAAGATGGCACAAGGAGAATGGGAATGGGATTAGGAACGGGTATGGGCATGGGAATGGTTAAGGAGCACGCGCAATGTTATCCTTTCACAGCCTTTTGCGCGACTTATGCAAGTCTTCGGCTTCGTATCAAGCGCATATTTCCTGGCTGATGTGAATACCTTCGCGATTCCTGGAACCGATGGCAGCCGCTTCGGAACGATGCCGGAGAAATTTGTACGAATTTACGGCTGACGGGCTGTGACAATAAACCAGGGCCAGAAGGAAAAGCCTTTTGTGCCAACCGTTTTAGCAAACGTTTACAGTTTACAGTTCTGTTTATGTCTTTATGATTATTGCAATTAGAGGAGTGCAGCCTGAGTTATCTCGCCATCTCGCTCGCTCCCACCTACGCATGCGACTTAATTACGCGCCTGTGGGATGTCCTGCGCACGTCTCAAGCCAGCTCAAGGACACAAGGTTCTCGCAGGAGAAATGCGCCTACGGATAAGTTTTCTCAACTCGCGATGATAATGGGCGCGATGGGTAGGTAATAAGCAGCGCAGCAGGTAAGCAAGCTATGAGGACGACTTCCACTCTCTCGCTCTCTGTCTGAGCGGATAACTGGACTTGCGGATAAACGTTTGCTGCTGCACTACCCCTGCAAGCAATAAATCTGGCAAGGTCCTGGAGGGGTAGTGCAACGCAGAGCAGCGCAGCGCAGCATGTGTCAAAGTGTCATGCGCAGGGATATTTATGCGCTATGACGAGCGCGTGTGCCGTGCATCAGCCTGATGCTATATTAAGGCAGGATCAGGGGATAGAGCAGCTCATTCGCAAACGCAGCAGCGTCGCGCACACATCGTTCAAATATATCCCGTAAGGACAACTCAGAGACAGATTTGCAATGGCAGCAACGAATACGCACAGCCATAGTTACTATGCCGACAGCATGTACAACATGTACCACCACGCCCTGCCGCCCACCTACTACGAGAATAGCAACAGCTACTATCAGCAGAGCAACTCCACATCCTGCTCCAGCTGGCCGGCGAGCTATCAGCCCAGCAGCTATGCACAGTACGGCCAGGAGAGCTACAGCGACAGTTGCTACTACTCCAACTACCAGCAACAGCCACAGCACCAACAGCAGCAGCAACATCCGACTTTGACAATGCCCGCTCCAGCTGCACTGCCTCATTACCAAGCACCAGCTCTGGTTCCGGCTGCAGCAACAGTTAGCCACACACCCGCCCCACTGAAGAGCCGCAAGCGGAAGGCGGAGGAGAGTGCCGCGGACATCATTGCCGCCGTGGAGGAGCGTCCGAGCACACTGCGTGCCCTGCTCACGAATCCCGTCAAGAAACTGAAATACACGCCCGACTATTTCTACACCACGTTCGAGCAGGTGAAGAAGCCCAACAGGAGCAGCTCTGCCGGCGAGCTGTCACCCTGCTACGAGCAGGACTACGCCGTGCCCACACCATCCACCCAGCAGACGCACATGTCGCCACAGCGCAGCAGCAGCGAGGATGTTGACTATCTGGACGTGTACTCGCCACGCAAGCAGGCCAAGCATGGCGACTTTGTCACCCCGCCACCAGCAGCCACCACGCCCACCGCCACATCCAGCACACCAGCCTCCCTTGCCGATGGCATTGGCATTGGCATCAGCACGCCACCCCAGTCGCCGGCCGAGAAGAATGAAATCAATCATCGAATTGTGACAGCTGCCTCCAGCGGCAGCGGCAACAACGAATTCAATTGGTCGCACATCGAGGAGACTCTCGCATCAGGTAGGCATCCCACTCTCTCACTTGCACACTCTCTCTCTCTCGCTCTCCCTCTCTCTCAGTTTGAACTGTTACTTACTTGCCACATTTCTTCTCTGTTTACCTTTCGCAGATTGCAAAGACTCGAAACGCACTCGCCAAACCTACTCCCGCTACCAGACTCTGGAGCTGGAGAAGGAGTTTCACTTCAATCGGTACATCACTCGCCGGCGCCGCATTGATATTGCCCATGCGCTCAGTCTGAGCGAGCGTCAGATCAAGATCTGGTTCCAGAACCGACGCATGAAGTCCAAGAAGGATCGCACCCTGGACACCTCACCCGAGCACTGCACCAGCGCCGGCTATGCCTCCCTCTTGCCACCGATTGATGTCATCGCCGTGCCACCGCCACAGTCGCAGTTGCAGTTGCAGTCGCAGACGCAGTTGCCTTATGCTGCATACCCCGCTTTCTTGCCCGCCGGAACACAGCAGAGCTATGATTACCCGCAGCAGTCGCCGCCGCCGCCGCACTTTGGCCAACAGTTCGAGGCACAGTACACACCGCAATATCATCAACAGGCCCAGCAGCAGTGCAACTACCAGCAACAACAGCAGCAGGAGTTAAGCACCTCCAACCAAGCGCTTTATCATCTGCCACTGCCCTAAACATACCCGCAACACACACACACACACACACAACCGGAACAAACGCGCCACAACAAATTCTCGACCATTTGCCGGTGACACGCAAATGTCAAACGAGATGCTGCGCAGTCGCTGTTGCTGCCACTGTTGCAGTGGCTGTGGCTGTGGCACTCGCTGTCGACGCACAAGCAGCGCGCACTCCCTACGGTGCCCAGGACACCAGCATAGGATGAGTGCGCCTGTGCATAGATCGCGGCGACTCCTTGCCGTGCCAACTCCGTCTTTACCTCAAAAACCCAGTGGCTGGCCATGGGTTAACCGTTGCCCGCTCCCTCTTGCCTGCATTCTGTTGCCTGTTTTCTGTTTTCTGTTGCCTGCTTTCTGTTGCCTGGAGCGCTCGATTATCATTGAGCCCATGGGCTGCGGCCGGGCATCGATCATGCCGCACAACTTGGAGACTGAAAGAATATGTTTTGTTAAGCGAAAATGTACAGTTAGTTTCTAAATCGATTTTACTATTAATATTTATTAAAAAACAAATATATATAAAATTATTAAAACGAATTTATTGAAATGAATTGAAGTATTTTATTGAGTGGTCTGATGATAAAACTGTTATTGAAATAATCATTCAAAAAAACTTCATTAAAAACTGGGGAATTTTGCAAATTGTTGTGTTGAGCTAAACCAAAATTATATAATTTTCCCCGGGGAAAACTCAATTTATTCTTCACTATTTAGATTGCAAATTTGACATGGCAATTTAAAAAAAAATTAAATAAATAAATATTTATTTATACTCCATATATACATATTAATTAGAGATCAAAAAATAATTTAATTATTATGAGAAGAAAATTTTTTAATTGTTTAAAGTTTTCTTCTTAATTCATTTATAGATTCCTTTAAATGTGTGACTCAAAACTTATTGTTGAAATAATTGTTTTATAATTTTTAACAATACCAAATTGTGAGTTATATTTACTATTATTATTTACTTTATATATTTGAGTAATAATAAATATTATTATTATTTATTTTATATATTTTAGTTATATTTATTATTATTATTTGCTTTATATATTTAAGTTATATTTACTATTATTATTTACTTTATATATTTTAGTTATATTTATTATTATTGTTTATTTTATATATTTTAGTTATATTTATTATTATTATTTATTTTATATATTTTAGTTATATTTATTATTATTATTTACTTTATATATTTTAGTTATATTTATTATTATTATTTACCTCTGTCAATTGCTGTCGCAAGTTCTTTGTTGGGTTTGTGGCATCATTAAAAATCCGCTGCACATGGCAACCACCAAAAAGTTTGAACATTTAAGCCAGAAGACAATCGTTATTGATATCAACTCTAAATCCGAGCAGCTGCAATTTGCCGCTTCCCCTGCCCTCCTCACCACACCTCCCTTCCTTTCATTTGATTTTCTATAAAATACACTATTTTCGCAATGGAAAAACGTCACATTTGGGTCGGTTTTGGGTGTTTTCCTCTTGCTACCCTCCACCACCGCCAGGAGCAGCAGCAAAGGCATCCTTTTGGTCTTTCGCTGTTTGCTCATCTATTGAAGTGAGACATTGATTGGTCATTTTTCATTGCTCTCCATGACAGTTATCGGCAATGCAGCCCAAGAAGCATGTCCCATCCCATTTGCCAGGCGGCATTTATACGACTTATTAGACCAAAGTGGACATCGGGCAGCAGCATCTATGGGTAGTTGCACCGCGAACCACCTCTATGGGGTACTTCGAAAAAAAATCTATTAAAATAAAATAAGAAATTCTCAAACTGAAAACAAGTTAAAATTTCTGGTTTTTTACAAATTTTGTAATGTGAAATTCTAAGCAGAGCAGACCACATTTTAAAACAGTTTATTTTGTACATATAAACATTTTAAAAAAAATTAAATTATATTTAAAATTAAAAAAAAATTAATTACATTTAATTAAATTCCTAATATTGCAAATAATTAATTTTAAAATATTAATATTTGTGAATAAATTAGTTATATATATATATTTAATCATTATCTTTATTTATATCTCTATTTTATTACAATTCTTTGTTGTTAGCACAATAATAAATAAGTTTAAACATTTAACTATTTTAAACAAACAAATATTATTTTGAATATTAGTGTACTTTATATATTTATCAAAAAGACGAAATATATTTTCTCTTCATTTTTAACTATTTCTTTGGTAATATTAAATATGTACGTGTTTTCTAGGAAATGCCACAAGAATTGTTTATCTACCTGGACTCTTGGCTAACATTAAGTCCAAAGTCATAAATTGAGACGTTTTTTTAGCGTTTAAAGTCAGTTTTATGTTCTGCTTGTTTTTTTGTGTTTTGTGTTTGCGTTTTTTACAACTTCTTGGTTAGTGGTAAAAGGCTTACGTGCAAGTTGCGAAAGAGTTACGTTAACTCTTCAATGTCCTTCGCAGAAGTAAAGTCAATTTATTGAAAATCCAAAAGGTCGCTTTTAACTCATTCGCGAACCATAAAACCCACAGACGGGCAAGGAATATTCGCGGAATGCTTCATTGTGGGCGTTGGCAGACGATCGATGTGGCAGTCAAGGTTGCAAAGTCAATCCTTTAGCGTAATCCTTTAAATAGTCAAAACAGGGCCCGCCTTTGTCAAAACAATTGTGCAGAACTCTTTTGGCCATCGGATTCGCAGTGCGAATAGGCGTTCTATTGTGTCCACTTAGCCCGACACGGTACCTGCCTCTCTCTCTCCTGCGCCTGCCCATGCCTCTGCCTGCGCGAATTACCATTGTAAAACTATCCTTTCGCAAACACGAGCAAATACTCAGGCGACTCAGGATGGCGAAGGAGTTACAAAGTCATAAAAACAAAACACCTTTGTCTATCTGCATTGTCGGTTGGCGAATTATCCTTTCTGAGCCGCTGCCGAATCCTTAGACTCCGCATCCGTGGCATGTTTACAGCCAACCCGCCTTCCACGACAGATTCGCAAATGACAGCAGTGCGAACGGAGTCCGTCCACGAAGTGTAAGCCTCTTAACTGGAAGGGATTTAATTACATTATCCTTATGTTTAAGATAAACACAAACAGCACAACTCGGATGTGGCACGGCTTTAAATTAACTTTCAAAATGACCTGAAACTGAGTTCTTGCCATGTCCATTTTAATGGACAAACAGTATTTAAAATTTAAAATATCTAAAATTCGCTTTTCGTGTTGTATATATCTAATCATAGAATCTTATTTTATTATTATGCACTTTTTAATATGAATAGTTGCAATATGCACAGTATTATTTCCAAGACTAGATTAAAAACCATTTTCGACTAACCTATTATTATACAAATAAATGTTTTAAGCTGTAATCTTGCAGATTTCCCATCTATGCTAAATTTAGTTGAAGCAACAGGTTTTTTTCCCCAAAGTCCACAAGGGCGTTATGATAATTCTGGAAACACCCAAGGAAATAAAGAATCAGCTCGTCGGGAGGTTAGAGTTGCGGCTGTGCCCCTTTGTTGTGATTACCACTTTCGGTGCTGTATTTATGGCGCTCGAAAAGCAATTAATTGTGACCCAAATCAACAGTATTCGAATGGTTGGCAACACCAGCGCCTCGTCTCGGCCTGGTCTAATGGCCCGGCAAATGTGTCCGATCGCCACTGGAGCAGAGCAGAACAGAGCAGAGCAGAGCGTGTGAGCTGGTCAGGCAAAGGGGCCACATCCGAATGAGTTATGAGCACAGCGGACAAATGTCGCTTTAAATGCTCCATTGGCATGCATAAATTTTTGTTTACAAGCTCCGTCGCTTCGTTCCATAGAATACACCCGGCTCATCCCGAGCGCCAGATGAAATCAGCGCCAAAAAGCCTCCGATCTACTAGAGTTAAGTCAACAACGCGTTGGCGGCTAGATCAGTGCGTCAAAGCCGCCAACTACCGACTCCAACCCCCAACTAGCCAAAACATTAATATGTTAATGCGCGGATCAGATCGGTGGTGCGGTGGTCCGGCGGAGCGGCGAAGCGGCGGGACGGTGGCTGACAACGACAACAGCCACCGTCTGTGGGGATTTATGGGTTCACCGAATGCTTTATGGTGTGTCGCTTTGACTAATTTATCTGTGGACTGTGGAGAGGCGGAGTGCGGAGAGGCGGACTGTGTGTTGGCCACAAATTTATTGTTAATTTATGATTAAGCTGATTGTGCTCGAAAAGGTTTCTGGGCTTGTCGTCGTTATTATTTGATTTCTACGCTATCCTTTCATAGACAGCACAATAATATTCGGCATCATCATTTGGCCCTCTTCGTATTTTTTTAGCAAATAGTCTTTCTGGTTATACCCTTGTGGAGAGTATTCTAACTTAATCGAAGTATCAGCATTTCTAGCAAGCATTCCACTTTTTTTTATGAGCAAAACTCTTTCAGTTGTAAAGCATTAATATATATTACAGCTTACTAATTATTATAACAGAAATATACAAATAAAATTGATTTAATATGTTTAAAAAAAAGGTAATAAATTTTTGAACTCTTCACTAAATTAAAATTTTGATCTACAAGAGTAGCTAATATTCGACGTGCCAAATATATTCGTTCTTTATTGTATTTATTTCATTTTGTTTAGCCATATTTATAAATAGATAATAAACTCGAACCAGTGACATACCGATTATGAGATAAAAACAAATTTAAAAACATAAAAATGTTTTGTATCTTTTTCAAAGAAGCAGCTGTTTGAGAGACCATTTCTGGTACGAAAATGCATTATTATTTTTTTGTGATTTTTTTTTACCAAGATTGGCCTGCAATATGCGTTTTAGTTGGTGCTCGAAAATTTGTTGATCCGCGCTGTTTGTTATTAAAAGGCATAATTGAATTTCTTGCAAACAGTTGTTTGCTTGTGAAAGATGTGGCCTGAACATGCAAAGCGGTGACCCCAGCCCAGCCCCCAAGGAAAGGGGGATCCGGCTGGCGCTGAAATTTTTCGAAAGTATGAAAAAAGCAATTAAAAGTGAAATAATGAATTCATTCTTTGCAGTTTCGCCATGTTTCTGTCCGCTGTCTGTTTTCTGTTTGTCAGTTGTCTAAACCCCAAAGACACGAGCCGCTGGTTGGCTGGTTGGGTGAAGGGATCGGCAGTGGAATCAACCTCGGAGCGTAGCTGCTTGGGCTGATTAGCATGAGCCGTAACAGTTTTTAATTGCAGCCACATTTGACGGCGCGTCGCAATATGCCAACAGCGAGCACTAATCTTGCCATCAGAAAGTTGAAAAACTTTTACCCCTCTCAGACCATTTTTTTATTTTTTTTAATAACAATCATAAAAGTTGTTGCACAAATGTTTTCCATTTTCCTTATCGCTCGGTGATTAACTGTAATAAATATAAAAAGAAAATAATGTTTTTTGTGTTATGGAAGTTTTTATATTAGAAGTGAAATAAAGGCATGCAAAATAAGTTGTTTAAATGCATTTAATACGCAATGAAAACGATTGAAATTCTGCAATTCAATTTAAAATAAACAATAACAAATATTAAATAATACTTACATTAAATTGAATTTTATTTATTTATGTTACGTTTAACAAGGAAATAGCACTCCTATATACAGATATTTTTCAGTTTGGATTTGACCTATTTTCCGGCATGTTTCTTCATCAAATATACACACAAACACACACACACACACACACACATTAGAGTTTGTAGCTTTGGGCATAGGTGTGTGTGAGCGCCGGGTCATTAATTTTGATCATGCCCTAATATGTGTCAGACAGTCAGTCAGTTCGTCGAGCAAGTTGCCACCCAGCCAAGTTGCCAGTCCGTCTGCAGTCCTCGTCAAAATTTCCATTTACAATCAACTCCGGCTACACGCACACAACAACAACAACACACAAACACACACACTCACGAATACCTTAGTGGATGCATACTATATTCAAATTAGGCAAGGCGCCTTCCACAACCCCAAGCCCACATCTCCATCTCCATGTCCATCCCCTTTGCCATTGCCATTGCTTTCTGCTTAACCGGAACCAGTGCTGGGGGCTGCACATGTGCCAAAGTGTGTGGCGGAATTTTCTAATTTATTTTTTAGCAAATGGTTCAAGGCCCTTCACGTTCTGAGGGCAACGTTTCAAGTTCGAACTTGCCGCCAGCAACAAATTGTTAATGGAAATTCACGCGTTCCGAATTATTGATTTTTTGGGTCCGTCGAAAACAAACTTTCACTCACGCTCTCGACACACAATTGACATTTGAATTGTACAAATTTGAATGAGGCGATGACGATTAATGGCCAAGGTCGATTTTAAGTTTGACAGCTCGCTGCGCAAGTTCTCAAGAATTTTCTTTTAAGTTTATTTAAGAATGTGCTTAAATTTTCGAGAATAATTTTATTGACTTTAATTTGCGCAAGCATTTGATCATAAGGAACTGCACTAGCGACCTCTGGAAGGATGTGGCATGCAACAAATTTAGTTTTCCAGTTGGAATTTTGCTAATTGCATTTTCGCAATTTTCCGATTTGCTGCGAATTCTGATGGGAAGTGCAATTTTCTCCGGACACAAACCAGAACAAATGCAGTTTTTCCAGCTAGCTGGTAATGCAGTGCAATCGGCACTGCTTGCTGCAAGATATTTGTATTAATGCACTGCTTGGCCTTGGTAAAAAGAATATAAGAAATGAAGGCAAAAATTAAAGAAATATATTTTAGAAAAATTTGTAACATGTAATTAAATAAATGATGTCTAAAGTGCGAATCCCACAAATGACACCCACCATTTATTGCTAATGATTTAATTGTGTATTAGATAACATTGCAGAAATTGAAGAATTTATTTTAGATGAATTAGCAAACTTGGTACGAAATATGATTCACTTTAAATATGTATTTGAAGTGATCTAAATGTTTGTATTGTAATGACTTCTACATAAAAAGATCTGAATAAATTCAAAGAATAAAATGAAATAAAAACTTAGGCAAATAAACAAAGCAATCAATGCTTTTTTATAGATATTTTCTATTAACTTACTAAAAACATTCTAATCCTTCTCATAAAGTCTGGTTTAAATTTAGCCAGGCTAAAACTACTAAGAAATTGTATTGTAGCTGAGAATATTTAAATGAACCTGTTCAACACAGCCCTCATGCGACCGTGTCTAAAGCATTTCGGGTAAAATGTGTCCACATTGTGAGATACTGATTTAAATCCTAGCGTCACATTCGCATTCGCATTTAATGTAGCCTTGATGACGAACACTAATTAAAGCCACGCTGATTAGGAGCAGCAGGAACTATAAACTGAACACGTAGGCACATGCAGTGTTAACCCATATACAAGTGACTGCCACATTGTTCACACGCATAATGTGGGCTAAAGGATTTGGCGGCGCGCCGCAGGACGATAATGAACACAAATGAGCCGAGCGAAAGGAGTTTTTGCAAGCGCTCACGAAATGGCAAACATTTGCCAAAAACCAAAAACCATCTAGAACAATGCCGGCCATGCCGGCGGACCTGTTGGTCCTGTCGAACAGTAACTGCTGCAGAAGGACGCGACCTTGACGCAATGGCTCAAGAGCAAAGCCAAACAGCCAACAAGCCAGCCTGCCAGACAAACGGACAAACGGGCAGACAGACAGACAGAAATTTCAGTCAGGCATTTATAGAATTTGGCTGTGTATCTTTTGTTGCAATCTGATTGATTGCTGTCAAGCGGCTGGGAAAGAAAAGAACCCCTGCACACACATATATATATATATATATATATATGGCAACAGCTGCCAAATGGCTTCCTTAGACTGCAACTCGGCGGCGACGCCATTTTAAAGTGAATTATTTGAGTCTTTCGTTCGTGTTGCAGAAAATTTAAATTTTAAAGCGCCGTCGACTGCAGCAATTTGTAGGTGGAGCCACTTTCCATTTTGCCACCTCCCAATTAATCATTCGACTAAGTACACAGCACAGCCTGTGGCCCAGGACATGCGCAACAGTCGCTCCGCTCACCATCCAGCAGCCAAAGCGAGAGGCAAATATCCTGCGAGCTTTTCCCAGCGAAAGCTTTGTTATCTGGCCTGCTGGCTGGCTGGCTGGCTGGCTGGCTAGTGGCACGTTGTATCTATATAGTCGTGTGTACATAATGGCATAAGGGTACACATGTGTGTGCAAGTGTGTGTGTGTGTGTGTTTAGATGCCAGAAAAACCAATTCAAAATGGCGCCACAGTCAGAATATTTTTGAATGTTTTGCGGCAACTAATGATGAATTTAGTAGCTCGCGTGTCGCTTTAGCTCAGCTGTTGTCCTTGCAACAACAGCAACAACTGCGCCTAATGGCCTCAGTTTGAGCTCCATCAGCGAACGCCATCTTGCCCGGCTAAGTAGCTCATCGCCTGACAGCTGAGACGCGTTTATCATAATCAAATGTGGATGGACAGTGACACTGACACTGACACTGACTGTGACTGTGACTCTGACACTGACACTGACTTCGACTCTCCTCTGGACTAAAAGCAGAGAAAAAGGTTGGAAATTAATTTAAATTGGCTTTTGATGTAAATGCATTCCTCAATGCTGCAGCTACTCCACTTAGCACTGATGGGGTATGTATATAGTATGTGCTCCAGATTTGTCTTATTCCATTTATCGCTGCCTCTCTAAGTAGCTGCAAGTTGTGCTGCGTTGTGTGTGTGTGTGTGTGTGTTTGTCCTAAATGGCGCATATTTATCAAACTGCCAGTAGCAGCTACAGTTGCTCCTCCCTCCCCGCAACAACCCCCCTTAAGCTGGATTTCAAGCTGCAGTGCGTGAAGAACTCAAATGGCAAGGTATTAACGAACTGTCGTGAGTTGTTGCTCCCCCCCTCATGCACCCAATGTCCACTTGCCCCGTCGCGCCCTCTAGTTCGCCATGCTTTCTGTTATTGACCATTTTTCTTATGTCGATGGCACTGCGTTTAATTGAAAACTGCTGCAGTTCCGTTGCATCGCTGCAAGTTGCACAGTTGCACAAGTTCTATGCCCACATTTAATGTGAAAATTCCTCTAGTTTTTTGTTGCTGTGGAGCAGGCAAAAACAAAACTACAAGCGCTGCTGATTGTTTCATATTAAAAGCGTGTGTGTAACAGCAACAACAGCAACAACAACAGCAACAACAACAACAACATCAATATTAACAACATGCGAGCGATGATGAAAAATCGCCTGCAACATGTTGGATGCTGCTGAGGCAGAGGGAATGTAGCTCCATTTCCATCTACGTCTCCGTCTCCATCTCCGGCTTCAGCTCGGGCATATTTACTGCCCGCTGGCAGCTCCGACATCAACTCCAATTACAAAAGTACACGCAGGCGTCTCTCTTATGATTCCTAGTTTTCCCCTATCCTTTTTTTCATATGCATTTTTTCTATTTTTTTTTTTTTTTCATTTTTAATATGGTTTCCCTCATGTCGTGCGGACTTTGAAAAAAATATATTAAACACTACAAAACAAAACGAAACGAAACGGTTGCATGTCGTTAAAGAATTGGTAACCATCTGGAAACCAACTGAATGCAATGACAACGCAACAAATACATATTATAATAAAGTATTTCATGATGATAAATAAATTATTTAATTAAAAATGATGAGAGAATTGTGAATATTTGGTATTCATTTACCTTTGACTGAATAAATGATAGGGAAATTAAATTTACGTAAGATACTTTCAGATAAATATTATTATAATAAAACTGATGGGTATATTTATTAAATGTTTGCATGTAATAATGTCAAATCAATTAGGAGTTGCAAATCGCATTAAAATGTATTCCCAAAATAATTATATAAATTTCAATTAAATACTAATTTCTTTTAGCAATAATCAAACTGAAGATATTAATCATTTTATTGCATGGTGCGTATAGTTTATTGGAGTGTTTATAATAGCAATTATACTTAAACAAAAACTTTTTCTTGAATTTAAATACTCACTTAAAATATGCAAATGTTGCTTTAATCTCAAATACTAATTAATTTTTTGACATGTTTATATTATAGTTACGCATTGGAAAGTATTTAATTAAATTCTGTGAAATATTAAAGAGAATATATAAATGAAGTAATTCAAATAAGTAAATGCCTAAAATTTGCCCATATTAAATATACACAAACGCAAAAAATTATTGTAGGAGAAACACAACATTAAAAACCAAAAATAATATTTATATTCCCATATCTAAAATATGCAAATTATTAATGAATTGGGCAAGATTATAGCTATACCAAATATTATATTTTGTATAAACTTGCGTGGTAATATTTAGTTTTTTTCAATCAATCTTTCTGGATTCAAATGCAAATATCAAACGCAATACACAAAATACTCGTTTTTGTATTTCTTGTTTTGCTCTCTTGGAATTTGGTAGCACATCCAAAATTGATTTTTAATTAAGGCATTTAGCCAACGTCGAAGCCAAGCCCAGCCCAAAAGTCCGTGGCCGTAACTCGTACCTCGTAACCCGAAACCGTATGAATCATAAGAACCCAAAGACTTTGTCAGACAATGTGCTCAATAAATTTAAATTCCGATTCAGATTCGGATTCATAGCTAGAGTGCAAACGAGCTCATTTTAAAGAGATGCAAACAAAACACGATTTGGAGGCAAGGTTTAAAAACAACAACAACAACAACAAAACTCATTTGTCGCTTGTTCCTTTTTTTTTGCTTTTGGACTTTTTTGTTTACATAGAGCGCTGTAAAATTTCGAACGCAACCAATAAAAATGGAAATGATGGCGCACTGAACGAAACGTTTATAAAATAATAATGCGAAATAATAATGTGACGGTGATTTAGCGGAACAGCGCCTCGATTGAATACAAATAAAGTGCCTGGCAGCGGGTGGGGCAATCGGGCAAATAGGGATTGTGGCAGCTTCCCGGGTAGCGGGATGCACTAATCTAGGATGATTTCAGCCTAATCCCGAGCACAAAAAACAACAATGCTGCTGCTGGTGCTGCTGGGTTCCCACAGGAGTCGAAGAGTGCGAGAATAAGAACGAGATAGATAGAGAGAGAGAGCAATGACAAGGGGGGTGGGGGATGGTGCACGCTGAAGTTGACGTTGACGTTGACGTTGAGTGGCAGGCAATCATCTGCCTCGTCCAGCGTCCAACTACCTGTTTTCTGTGCCGTTTCTGCCGTTTGCCAGCTGTGGCTGCCGTGGAGCCGCCGCCGTCGCTGCTCCGCCATAGGCCGGTTGGTCCAGGCCATGCAGCACCCCCGAAACATAAATCAAAGCGTTGGGCGTGGCTTAGTCGAGTGCGAGCGAGCGCGACTGCTTTTCGAACATGCGCACACTGAATACGGCTCGCTCGCACCCGCTGCGCTCAGGCCGAATGATTTACAGTTTTCGAATACGCACACAGTCGCACACACACACAGACGTTCACTTGAACTCGGTCCCCACTGCGACAGTCAGCGCAGCGCAAGGCTCTGTGTCAAACGTGAATCGAACGTGGCGCACTCAAGTACGCCAGCTGCGCGCTCGGTACTCGGTCAAGTTTCAATCTAACTTCTACTTACCCAGTGAAAATAGTCGTGTTACGCGAAGCACCGCATGCCCAACTGGGTTCAGCCCCAACTTAGCTTTCAATCGACGGCAAAAGTGCACTGCGATTAAAGTGTCATCGAATATTCAACGCAATCACCAACGGATAACGGATAACCTAACGGAACTCAGTCCCAAGGATATATATATACCATATATGCAATATTTGATTCTCAAATTTCTTATGCACGTTCAAAATTCAAATGGGCTGTAAAATGCTTTAAAAATGTATTTGCAATTTGAGAATGTCACAAGAATTGCGTAAACTAATCGAGTCAAGTGTTGTTTATGTATTTAATACATAAATATTGTTAAGTGTACTAAAAAGAAATAATATTATTCAATAGTAATCATAATCAAATACAATACATACACTAAGTGAAGTGCTTACTCAAATACCGTTATTAAATCATCTGAAAACAAACGATTGGAATTCGAAGCAATCAACTTATTTCAAATTATAGGTAAGCTAAAAAGACAACCAATTATTTGTGGAAAATTATGAACAAAATATATATAGAAACTATTTTTTGTTATTTATCGATAAAGAAATATCTTAAAATTAGTTGAAACTCGACAAATAAAAGGTTATTATAAATATCATTGACTTATAAACGAACCAAGAAGCGTATTGCTAAATAAATAATAATCCTTGTGAGTCAACTTAAGATTTGCTATTCTAAATAAATCACTTCAGAAATGGGCTAACTTTTCCTCAACACCTTCGAAGCAGTTTTTGTTTGGCTGCGCAAACTTTATAACTAACTTAAACTTTCTTGCTGTTATCAAACTTTTTGATACACGACAAACACACACACACACACATTTATATATAAATAAACACAAGCCATGTTACCGAATTTCGAAATTCGAATATTCTTCACTTACAGCGATCCCAGCTCTCACACGTACACTGTGTGTGAGATCAATAAGAATGTTCGTGAGCAATTCGAAATGAAATGTGTTCATACTCGAAGAGCGTAACAAATTCGAATATGCTCTCTTTCGAACTCAGAGACACACACACTCAGTTGTGTCTGCGGCAACAAATTTCAGTGTCCGCAAAGGTAACAAAAGCTGTTCAACTCGTGTGAGTGCAAGTGAGACAGCAAGCAACCGCATTAGGTGTTGTCGGACTGCTCTAACCAGCATGACTTGTTCGAATTTCGTTTCTTTTTACGCGAGTGTTTAATGAATGCACTCGGCTGAATGTGTGTTTGCCATAGCAATAACTGTATGTGTGTGTGTGTGAGTCTACTTACGTTTGGTACTCGTAGCTACAATTGGCGGCGCTGGCGCTGCGCATTGCATGAGTTTTTTTTTTTTATTGATGCTCAGATATTTGAATTATGCCCGAGCAGTCAAAGTGAGACATTGGCGCTTCGAGCACGTATTCGCGGATACATTCATCGAAACAGAAACACAAACAGAAACAGTAAAAGTAACAGAATCCGAAACAGAAACAGAAAACTTTTTTTTTTGGCCCTGGCTAAACAATCCGTCAATCTGTCAAAGCACTTGCTCGCTCCGCGAATCGTGCGGCTCTCTGCCAGCCAAAATACAAAAAACGAAAAAGCGAAAAAAGTAATAACAGAAAAGCGTGCATCCGTTGGATACAACAGATACAACAGATACATTCAATGCACAACGCACCGCGCTGACTTTGAGCGATAATAACGAAAGATGGATGGGCAGCTAAGTGTTTGCAGTGCCAGTGTTTTCATCGATGACGTTTAAAATACATTCGCGCTGATGGATACCATAAATTCGGAGTGAACCACTCGCAAATACATCGCGATTCGGCGCCTCTCATCAATGGGATCGATTGTCGCTCTTCGCAGCAGCTAGAACTGTGACAAATTGAGTGCTTCTCTGCTAAATGCTGTCTGCCCACGGCAGATAATTACGGTTCCAAATCCGCCAAATGTCAAGTGCAAAAGTAAACACAAGCAAAACTGCAATTAAAATCGGATTGCAAACGGATTAACTTGACGCGATGCGGGCTCAAATGGCACATGGCAATTAGCTGGAGGCCTTTTTAAAGTGATCGCCGCACTTTACGTGAACAACTTATAAGCCAAGTTGGAAACAATAACTATTAACCATTTGTAAAGTGAACATAGGAAAAACAAACTCAGTTTTCAATTGTTATACACAAAATAAGAAACTCCGACGGCAAAAAAAATTGTTTCGATTCTTGCAAATTTCGGGATTGGGAAATTAAATTTTATTCAGAGGTAAAATTGATAAATTAATTAATGACAAATTTTGTTTATAAATATTTTATGAAAGAATTATGATTTTTAAAATTTAATTTGTGCTAGTTTTTGTTATTTAATTTTGTTTGGTTTGCATAATGCAAAAGATGCTTACGTGAAGAAAACATGACTCAATTAAGGTTTTGTTTATAAAGAATTACATTTTAAACGGTAAAGAATACAACAGTTGAAACTATGAAAACATTATTTTTTAAATGCAGAGGGACTCCTGTAAGACTTTAATGAAAAGAAAATAAGATAAGTTGCATAGAAAATTCGTTTTTGAATTATGTGAATACAAAAATAATTTATATTATGGTCTATGACAATTGTAACTAATTTCGCAGATTGCCTAAAAGGCATTAAAATTGGAATAAAATCTCATTCTCGTATGGATTGCCATTTAGTTATCGAATTTAAAAATTGAGTTGTTATATAAAATGGGCATAAACAGGGCCAACCTTCAATTAAATTCCGCTGTAATTAATAATGTGGTTTAGACACAGTGTTTGGGCTCATCCAATTTATATTTGCTGAGTTCCATTTTTGTTTTCGTTTCAGTTTCAGTTTCAGTTTTTTCGTTTTTGTTTTTGGGTTGCGTGCGCGATATCAACGCAAAGAATTTTCACTTCATTAAAACGAATGCAGCCGTTTTTGAAGTAATTAAGAGCCACAAAGGCGAAATGTCACAGCGAATGAAAAATGCCTAACAAGCAGCCACAATCTACCTACAAAGACCCATATATATAAACACCATTAAATACATTATATACCCATGTATATATTTGAAATGTAAATAGTTTTTAAAGAAACCCATCGTTATACATAGGAATTGCGTGCAATAGCGATCTGAGCCATCACATGGCAGAGAAGTCATGCTGACCAGACCGAAACACAAAGTATATTAAGCCAAACTGGCTCTGAACTGCGCCCAAATCGCCTGCTTCTTGGCGAGACGCATTCATATGGAACAGCGCAAGCAGAGCCCTCAAAGAGGTGCCACTACACTCAGAAAAAAAAGAGAGCTGAAAATTTCCCAAACCGCTCTACTTGCGGCGCTAAAAAATAACTCAATTTTTTACTTGAAATTCGCGTTTTTTAATATAATATTTTTTTAATAAATTCAATATGCATAAAACTAGTATTTTCGAAAGGATAATAATTTTTTCAACATTTAATTATTACATTTTGCGTTTGCTAATGACAAGAATTTGTATTTTCTATTATCAACAATTGAAATGCCTAAAAACTTTGGTTTAAAAATAATGCGTCATTAATAATTAATATCTTTGACAGCTTATCCCAAAAAATTTGCAATCAGATACTTAAAAAATATATAATTTAATAACAATTGAAAAAAAATTAACTTTGAAATAGTTTCAAAATACAAAAATATATCTGTTAAAGGCGACTTATATTTTCTAAGAACTAGCGCCTATTTTTCACATTCAATATTTCAAAATATATCTATTTATAAGTTTCTAAAATCCAAAACAAATAAATCTGATTTTCTGGGCGACGTTCTTAGAACTATAGTTTATTTTTCACAGTGTAGGCAGCGATGGGCGCCCATGGTGCGCCTAGGCTAACTTCGCTGCATGTGCACTTCGCGCTGTCTTTATCCCTCTCTCTCTCTCTCTATCTCTCTCACTCTCTCTCTGTCGCTTGCTTGATCCCGCTCTCGGGGATCGGGCACACATGGCAGTGGGCTAGTGAGAGTGTGTAAATCATATTGCCACTTGATGTAGGTCACTTTCATTTGAATGCGCCCTCTCGCAGGGTGGTCGACTCTGATCAAAGAGCCCTCAATGGGAAATTGCATAATGTGGACACAACACAAATACTGCTGCTGCTGCTTCTGCTGCTACCCGTTGAGCTAATTGGCCTCCTAGTTGTGCACACACACAAACACACACACACACACACACTCACTCTGTTTGACCGATTCGAAGTATGGTTTAGATGCGCTGCAATTTTTGTTTGGCTTGTCAGCAGCTTGAATTTATGCCATCAACATTAGCATTTGAGCTGCGCCTGGAGAACACATTCATCATTCTATATACGAATGACACTGGGACTGGGACTGAGACTGGGACTGGGACTAGGACTGGAAGCGAGCTAAAATACCCTGATGATGTTTTGGCTTGACTTATTTATATTTATAAATCAAAATACTAAAAGAAACAGAAAAAATTCAAATAAAATTTATGAAACACGCAAACTTTGCCGCGACAACAGCCATAACAACAACAATAAAGTATTGTTGGGGCGCCTTTGATCTATTGGGGCGACGGCAGCCATTTGCCCAACTTTGCATTTGAATGTGTAGGTACAATAAGTGCCGGGACACATTTGTTGTTGACGACCCCGGCAAATGGCGAAAGGAGCAGACGTCTACTTTTTATCCTCGTGCACCTCGATGGCAAATAGGTGATTTATATTTCAATGCATATTCAAAGAGATGATATATATGTTTTCACATATGCAACAAATCATATTTCAAATATTTCACTTCGTAAGAAATTATTTAATTTTAACTAACACTTAAATAAATATAAGCATTGGAAAAATCAAATCAAAGTTGAAAAAAAACAATAATTAAATAATTGACTTGGAAAATAGAATTAGAGATGGATAAATAGTCCGATCAAAAGTTGGGTTGGCCGAAAGCAGCTCCTCACAGTAGCCAAACCACAAACATGTTGCTCAGTTTTAAATGTCCTTCGCTCTTGGACAGAGGTCAATGGATTTGGGAGAGATACAGCCATTACGTAACAGATCGTAAATTATGTGTGAAAATTAAATGGTAAGGACACAAAAGGCGAACCAACCGCAAACACGTCGAGTGTCGAGCACTTTTGAGTACGTGTCAAAAGGTCAACAATGGCTGCTCGCAGTCGCAGCGAGGATCGACAACGACAACAAGTCGAGAAAACAAATCAAAAACTCATAAAAATTATGAGAGACGCAACCGCAAACAAAACACACAGACGAGGGTTGAGGCGGGCAACTGTAACGGCAACAATAACAGCTAAACATGCGTGCGAGTGAGCGAGATGGACATATACAAAGAGAAAGAATGGAGAACAAACAACAACAACAAAAAAAAACAAATAATAATATTTATGACTACTTTTATGAGGTGCTTACAAATTTTTATGAGTTTTTAATGGGCCCACTTGCATTCGGATTCGTTTGTCGTTTCTTTTTTGGCGCAGTGCGAGTGAGAGAGAGAAAGAGAGATAGAGAGCGGCTTGGCAATGAGTGTGACTGCGCGTGCGCAAATACCTTTTGAGAATTGTGCGAGTGCGAGTGCGATTTCGTCGTTCAGCCCGTCACCGTCTTGCCTACTTGTCTCATTGGTCCCAGTTCAGGCGCTGGCCTGTGGCAGTTTTTTGAAGCGGCATGTTTACATATACACGCGCTACGCCCATGTTGACAACAAATATTAAAAATTATGATTTATGAACAGACCCGATACCCCGGCTAGCCCCGGCTACCCCCGAGCCCACAAACAACGAACAAGGCACGCTCGAAATCTGTAATGGTGACGGCGACAACAACAACAACGATGGGCGACGACAACTGGGCGACATTTGTAAAAGTAATAACTGCCAAGGGTTTTGTTCATTTCATAATTAAGAGAAGGTTCGTTTCTGCTTAGAACGTACAATAATGATGGCGATGATGATCATGATGAAGATGATGATGATGAAGACACCAACGCCTGACAGCTGCTTAGAAATGGAAGAAAGTTGAATAATTTATGAAGAACTGCGAGTTAGATTTTAGCAGCTGACAAAAGAAATTAGTTAATGCTAACGAACAAATAAAAAGTTAAATTGAGCATTTATATTTGAAATAAAAAAGCGTTACTTTCATGTGTTATAATTAATTTGTTTAATTTTTAACTAATATATCACTTCAACTGCACGCTAATAATACGTAAAAAGATAAAAAAAAAAGAAGTGTGTTTATAAATTGATGACGACACTTTTGATTTTAAGTTGGGAAAGTAATGCATTCAAAAATAATACCTATCATTCACAGACAGATAAAACGATTAATGAGTCAGGTCAAACTTGCTTTCTTGCTTTCTTCCTTCTGTACAAGATTTAATATCGATTATGCAAAAGTTAATCATCTTAATTACAAGTCGCAACCCCAGTCATAAGATCGGTTTCGAATACGTCTGCCATTGTTCTGTTGGAGTTATCGTGAAAAGTGGCCAGAATGAGAAACCCTTTTCAGCTGTCGCATCGGGCACAATTTGATTTATGGTGACACTGAGTTGGTCTTGGGGGAACCTCGGGAGTTGCGCATGTGCAACTCAATTGCTGTTTACTTACTTGGACCTTGCCACGGCTATGTATCCTGCTGCATGGCAACATTATTTACCATTTACCTGTGTGTCGGAAAGGGAAATTCGTTATGCGGTTTAAGTATCCGTATAGAAATTTCACTCCCGTTTGTAGGCATATTAAAACGGCTTATACAAAGGAGGCCCGAGGCGGAGAATAAAAGAAAATGCTCATATGCCGAGCCGAGCCGAGCCGAGACAAGGGAAACTCGCTCAGTTTTGCTCTTGGCTTGTGTGCTCCCTCGTCTCGAAAGTGTCATTGCCCAAAGAATTGCCATAATTTATGGCTTTCTTATGAGGCGACAATCAGCCAGGCGACCGTCGACCGGCGAAGACCAGACCAGCGCCAATCTATACCAATATTATTGTATCCATCATCTATATATATACACAAATATTTATATACACTCACACACACATAGAATACCCGTTGGAAAGCGCTGAGAGAACCCGCAAATTTGGTTTGCGTTTTCATTATTCATGGATTTAATTAACACCAATTGAACCGCTTGTCGCCCGACTCTTTGGAAAACAATTTCCAAAACTCGTATAATTTATTGCTCTTTATTTTTTCTGAATTTTTAATTTGCCCTTAAGTGATCGTAAATATGAAGAACAGACTCCGCCAGTTGGCTCAATTAATTGTTGGCTAAAGATGCAACTTCCTCACTTCAATTTTTGGTTAGAGAATAGAAGAAGTCTTTTGCGGATTGAGAGTTTGAGTAAATCAGAGATGTCAATGCCATTCTCATCACTTTAAATCACTCGAAACTAAGTTCTAAGGTTCTGCTACCAAATTGGAGTTGATCTTTTGACCTAATCTTTACACAAACCATTAGCCAGTATCTACAAGACTTGGGGTAAGCGTATAATTTCGATAATCAAACTGTTTGTGTGTCGATTTGGCTTAGGCCAGCTTGGCCTACGGGCTAAAAGAATATCGGACACTTGAGCGAAATGCCGTTACAAATGCTTTAAACCTCATAATCGGCCATGGCCATGTTGGAGTTGAGTTTACATCGTTTGCAGAAACACGGCTAATCAAATAAATCTCTGTCCCGAGCCTTGGCCCATTCCATTGCCACTGGCAGCACCTTATGCCCCGTCCAGTTTTTGGCCAGTTGTGCTGTTGAACTGAAGATAGGTCGGGCAATGGAAGAAGAGTGGAAGCCGGGCTGGGCTTAGGAACGGAGCAAGGGACAGAGACGGAGCTCAGGCCGTGGTCCGTGCGCCGATTTAATTTAAAGCTTCAACTCCTTTCTTTTGAGCATGCTAAAGGGTTAAATTGCCCACTGAATCAAAATTATTGGTTTCATTCCAAGCACCAAATAAGCTGAAGAAAAACCAG
This sequence comes from Drosophila demipolita, assembly GCA_035042405.1. NCBI lineage: Eukaryota > Metazoa > Arthropoda > Insecta > Diptera > Drosophilidae > Drosophila > Drosophila demipolita. Next base: position 702,216 of record JAWNLI010000349.1, on the reverse strand, counting down.
AACGCCAAGAAGAGAAGACGCAAGAAGAAGAAGAAGAAGCAAGTAAAATAAAAGAGTGCAAAATATTTCCAGAGGTCGATGCATTGTTTTTGGGCAACTCTTCTCTTCTCCAGTCTTTTCTCCCCTTATAGCTGTTTTTTTCGGCCATGTTCATGGGCCGTGTTGATTTGGCATTGGCTTCCTCATTGCCTGGCCTGGTCCAACAACCTGGCCCGGTCTCTGCCATTGCGTTTTACACTTTTCGCCTTTGGGCTATTTTGGGGCCAGGCCAAGTTGTTGTTCCAAACACAACAAAAAAGCAGAAAAAAAGCAGAAAAAAAATTGCAATCGTGGCTGCTTTTGTTGCTATCTCCGAAATACAAGTTTTCCTCGGTGCGCACACAAATGCGGTATCAGCGATGGTGTCCAACTCGGAGCTGGCCTTTGTTTTTGGGCGACATACCAGGGCACAAGTGCAGCCACAAATTCCCGGCAAGTGTCCAGTGTGCAGCAACGAGAATGGGCGGTTCATCCTCCATGCACTCCTTGCACCACCCTGTGGCTCTGGCGTGGCCCACTAAAATTGCTTGCACGTAATGCCAATGCTTAGCCATATCCGCGTCTGCCCATCGGCACAAGTGAAATTCAAACAGTGGTTTTGGCTAAGCAATATTGCATTCTTAGCCAACTCAAAAATAATTGCGAAAATGATGTTGCCCTGTAGAAAAATTAAACTGCATTGCCACCCAATGCCAAAAATAATCGGGAATATTTAATAATATAAATTATATTAAGAAGATAATATTTAAAATGGTTTTCTGATAATAATCTAACAATATTAAATACATTGTTTAAATTATAATCATATAACATCAATTATAAACAGTTTTGATTATTATTTATTGATTTTTCATTCCCAAATTGAAACCAATAATTGATGCCTGTAAAATTATTAAATAAAAACAATTTGAAATTAATTGAAATCAACTGATTTCGATTTGCTGATTATATTTAAATGAAACCAAAAGCATATTCAACTGCAATATTTGAATAATACTAAAAAGAATAAACATTATGTTGTGGGGATCTTTGGATGTCGTCTCTCCTTCACATTGAACCACTGTGCGTTCAAATAAATATGTAAATATTTTCAACTTAATTCAAAACCAGATAATTTGAAGATTATGCAAAGAGGTCTACTTTTTGCTATAGCTATTGCAAATATTTAATCAGACTGAGCCCAGAAGCTCGCCGAGCCGAGGACGAGAACGAGATCGGGCAATCCGATCTGTGCTGGGCGGGGATTAGGTGAACTGCACCTAGAGCAATTTTTTATCTGTTGTGTGCATCATGTGGAGCTGAGCTGAGCTGATTCTAACCGCTTCATTTCGTTGCAGATACAGATACATCTTAGCGTAGCGGCCACAACATGGATCCCGACTGCTTTGCCATGTCCTCGTACCAGTTTGTCAACTCGCTGGCCTCCTGCTATCCGCAGCAAATGAATCCGCAGCAGAGTCATCCGGGCGCCAATGCCAGCGCAGCAAATGGCAACGGGGGTGCGGGCGGCGCGAATGGCGGCCAGGGCAACTCTGGAGCGGCGACGCCGGGCAGCAACGATTACTTTCCAGCGGCGGCCGCCTACACGCCCAACTTGTATCCGAACACACCGCAGGCCCACTACGCCAACCAGGCGGCCTATGGCCTGGGCGGCGGCGGTGGGGCGCCGGTCGGTGGACAGGCCAATCCCGATATGGTGGACTACACACAACTGCAGCCGCAACGATTGCTGTTGCAACAACAACAACAGCAGCAGCAGCAACAGCAGCAGCAACATGCACACGCAGCGGCCGCCGGTGTTGCCCAGCAGCAGCAGCAGCAGCAACAGTTGCCGCAGCAGCAGCAACCACACCCGCAACAGCAACAGCAGCAGCAGCAGGCGAACATCAGCTGTAAATACGCCAACGATCCGTCGACGCCCGTTGGCAGCAGCAACAACAACAACAACAACAATAACAACAACAGCGCCAACAGCAACAACAACAACAACAACAACCAATCGCTGGCCAGTCCGCAGGATCTCTCCACGCGCGACATCTCCCCAAAGCTATCGCCCAGCTCGGTGGTGGAGAGCGTTGCGCGCTCCCTCAACAAAGGCGTACTCGGTGGCAGCCTGGCCGCCGCTGCCGCCGCCGTCAGCCTCAACAACAATCACAGCGGCAGCGTTGCTGGCGCCGGTCCCGGCAACGTCAGCGTCAACGTGCCCATGCACAGTCCGGGCGGCGGTGACTCGGACTCGGAGAGCGACAGCGGCAACGAGGCGGGCAGCAGTCAGAACAGCGGCAATGGCAAGAAAAATCCACCACAGATATATCCTTGGATGAAGCGAGTACATCTCGGACAGAGTAAGTTTGAATCCAACCATAAAATGAATCATCTTCACAATCTAATGAGGCCAATTGCATCTTGGAATAAGCTAAAATTGGCTTAATTCCTCATAATTCCTCTCATAATTTTACATTTTTGCTGAGACGTACAAAAACCTGGAGAAGCCAAAAAATGTTGGACAAAAAATTCAATAATTCTGATTGATTGTTTCTAATTTAATTAATTTGTTTTGCTCTTCAAACTAATAATTTGATGAATCATTTTTACAATTTTTTTTTATAGTTCTATTTAAAAATTTTTATATATTTATTTGAAAATATAATCATCATACAAATCAGAAAATACATATGCAGCAGCTATAAGGATTAATGCAATTGATGTACCAATCAATCAATCAATCAACAATCAATTCGAACACGCTTAGCACAACAGTAAATCAGTTTCTGGAAGCACTGCAAATTCTATTAGCCATTCACAAATCGAACTTAGAACTTGTCCAGTTACTTGATTAAATTACATAATTGTGCTTATGAAAAGGGCCCGAACGGGTCGATAGGGGGGTTGGGGGGAATCCAGAGCGTCTCCAGCACCAAGTTGTCTGGCAAAGTTAGCGCGCGGGGCAACTTGTCAAAATACATAAACAATAACAAAATGTGTTCCTCACACAAACACTTTCCCATTTTTCTTGCGGCGCTGCGTGAAAAGTCGACCGCGAAAATCGCAGCGCGTGAAATTGTAAACAAAAAACGTGTGCCCCGCCTGCCCCCCCCCCCCCCTCCAGCGCACGCCCCTGAGCAGCACACCACGGACAGCCGGCACCCGCGGCTAACGCAGACAGACTCCCACAATAACTCATAAAAGCGAATACCTAATTCAGATACAGATACATCCACAGATACAGATACATCCACCAAGATACTGTTGCGTTCGGCTTGATTTGAATCTCGCACCTCTTCTCGGTCCGTTTATATTTAAATTCTCCAAATATCGTGAAAAATGCGTTGCGCCTACCTAGCTGAAAAATAAAAAAAAAAAACTGAAAAAATCATGCATTCTATAGATACATTTGGCTGTGCGGCAACGGAAAAATTGTGAGTCCAACAAATCGTTGAGCGATTTTTCTTCATGTCAATGGCGCGCAAAGAGATTTTTCTTTTTTAACACCCCCAAACGCTGAAACCCCACCCTTCCCCCTCGGCTAAGCAACGAAAGCTTCTTCAAAATCAAATTATTGACTGCAGTTAATAATTTTTGGGCTTTCTTCACTTATCAGGTGCAGAAGTCACTCGGGTCTTTGCCACTCAAATTAATATCGACGGTCTTTCGACGGATCGTGCGACTCTTGTTTGATTCAAAATAATTAATAAATTCTACCTAAATTGTGGTTGGTGTAGTTTTGATTAATTTGCATCGAACACCTGTCATAGATCAAACGGCTGTCTGACTAATTAGCGTTTGGAACGGTTCATAGGTGATTGCAGCTAGTTGGCCACGCCTCAATTTGGCTTTACATTCGAAAACAGTTAACTTAAATGGCAAACTAAGTTATTTATTTTTCAAAATACATTTCACTTAACTTTAATGGTAAACTTAATTATATATTTTTCATAATACATTTCACACATTGCGTTAAAAGGGATTATACGATTTTTCAAGTGGCATATATAGTCGATATAATTTGATTTAATCTAGTGCATTTCCTGCTTCAATCTGGTGTCTAAGCATGTATTAAATCAGACGTAATAACTTCATAATTTTAAGAATAGCGTTAACAAACCAAATTAGCATCAATAATTGCCAGTTGTCGGTACCGATAATTGCGATTCCGTCGTGCAAACTGACACTACTTGGCAACCCAAAATCACAACATGTCAGCCAATTAAAGAGTCGTTGAAAACCACCATGGAAATGCACTTGCATTCATAAATACTGAGCCAACAAGTGCAACAACAACAACAACAATTGTGGATACATATTGATTACTGGGTGGGGGGGTGTGTGGTGGGTGGGGGGGGGGTTTAAAAACGTTTTGCGATTTTCCATTTGTACAAAACTCGTTTCATGCCGTCCAAGTCCAATCAATGGGGCATATTGTTATTATAATTTATGTATCTGTAACTCATGGCAGCCAAACTAACAAAAACAACAACAAACAACAACAATAACAATAACAACATGGGGAACTGGAAAACAAGTGGCGGCAAGTGCAAAAATAATTGCTGCGTCGAGTAGCAAAAGCAAAATTGCCAAGATGCGAATTTCTTCTGTCTGGTGGTAATTTAAGAACATGAATGAAGCCAAGGAAATACACACTGAGACTGCCATTTTTAGCTACATCCATGGTTAGTACTCAGATACTCAGATACTCAGATACATTTGCATATTTGTGTGCATTTATTAGGGTGTGTCTGCATTATATAGTTATAAGAAAACTTGTCTGTATTTGTGCATCTCATTTATGTATCTGCTTTTATGCATCGATGAGGTTTAATTAGATTCTATCATCTGATGTGAAATGCAACCAGCTACAAGTCAGAGGATGTGCGAGAACTCGTTCGCGTATTAATGAATATTTATAGTCATGTTTACTCTTGTATTGAAGTGCGATTGAATAATTGCTGTGACCAGCGAAGTTTAAAAAATTCAAAATTATTGTTGAAAAACTGGAGAACACAATTTTAACAAAATCCGTTGTCTAATTAAATTGTAAAAACTAATTGCAGTAAAACATTTCAGCTTTGAAAAAATCAACAGAACTTTACCTAATGAAATCAATTCGAAAAATATAAGATTATTCTAGAATTTCTTTCAATATAAAAAAAAAGTTATTGTTTCACAACAACCCATAAAAATGTGCTCAATATTCTATGTACAACATGAGTACATATATTTTCAATATATTTTGCATATAAACATTTAACTATAAAAAACAAAATACTTTTTCAAATATTATATATAAAAGTAAAAAGGTAAAAAGTCAACATCCTTTTGAACTTTACATTCTTAGAGCCCAATTAAAAACTGAAATATAGCTTGCAGGAAGTTTTTACCTTTTGCAGCTTACAACTTAATTTTCATCAGCAAATGTCTTTATTATATAAATTTATTTTACAATTAAAAATAGAAAAACCCACGCAAAAATGAAATTTAAAAAATTGGCACCTGACAACTCGACTAGGAGATACGCTTTCGTACTTACTTTTATTTAAATTCTGTATTGTCTTTGCAATCGATGTTAATCGAATTTCTCGATTCTCGAAGCGTAAACATTTATCGATTAAGTTAACTGAGCTTGATCTGCCTATGCTTAATTGACAAATTTGGAGTCTTATTCAGCTATGGCCAAATCGACTCAACTGTTAATGCTGATCAGGAATAGATACTCCTTATGACATCGCCTATGCTTCCGCTTGCCTGTTACATATCTTGGCTGAACTCCATTTTACCCTTTTTATACATTTCAAATTGGTTGAGGGTATAAAAAATTAAAATAAAACAGCAGCCCGACAATTACAATAACAGCATGTTAACCATTATGCAAATTTTGTGTGCATGTTGCTGCAATCAGAAGGTGCAAGTGGATAACAACAGCAACGTTAATCGCATGCACTCACGTCAAGCTCTTTTATTATTATAATTTTATTTTACTTTAACCACCATTTTACAATAAAGCTGAGCACCATCTTGGGGACGAGCCCAAAGTGGCCTCGGCACGAGAGAGATGTCCGAAAGAAACATGTGAAAGATGAATTAGAAATAAATACACATGTTTAAATAAATATAAAGATAGCTAAATAACCAATAGAGATGCAGGTTTAAATATCGCATGCAATCTTGTGAAGTTTCTCTAATTGACAAGACCAAAACTGGCGTCGTTCCAAGCAATTTCGTAGCAGATCATCAAAGATCTTTGTCATCTCGTCGTCCGCCCACAAATTGAAAGCTAAACGCATCTATGGGAAATGCATAGACTTGTGCAAAACTTACGAAATGTCAAATGCTTATTAGATGCAACAGGCCACTCCTCTGTGCCCCCGTTCCCCCTGCCCACCCTCTGTGGCTACCACATACCCGTCCCAAACACAGCCACAAATTGTCAATTTAATAAATTTGTGAAGCGCGCTGCAAATGCTGGCTGGCTGGCTGGCTGGCTGGCCGAGGGACAATCGCAGTCGCCCGACTGCACCCTAATTAGTGGGGCTTTATTTATAAAATGTAAATAACCAAAAATTTCAACAATATTTTGTGTGAGCACATCAACAAATTTGCCCCAGGCGCAGTGCATAACTGCAATTTTCAACAAGCTGCTGCAATAATGCTGATAATTACGAAATAACATAAAAAAGAACCAGTTAACTAAAACCTGAACAAGTTTAAAATATATACATGCAATATTAATAAATGTTAAATTCCAATTTCAATTTAAATTTAACAAAAAAAGGTCACAAATAGTGAAAAAAAAAACAATACAAAACTCTTTAGTATTAAATTATTCGGTCAGGAAAACTATCAAAATTTATTAAAAACTTTTTATTTTTGTAGAGTTTAAGCTAGTTAGATATTCGAATATATATATATAAATAACCTTTTGGTATTTCAGTTATAATGCTTGAAATGCAATTGGCAACTTGAAAAGTTGGCTTTAACTTGTTTTGTGCCGTCTTTCAACCCGAAGGCCACATTGAGTTGCAGGATGTTGTACAAAATTAATAGTTTACAAACGAGTTGAACGCCAGATATTTACAAGATATAGCAACGATGGCTGCCAGGCTGCAACAACAACAACAACAACAACAATAACAATGTTTTTTGTATCTGGCCATGAGTCTGTTCTTGGTCTGGCCCTGGTCTGGCTGTGGTTCTGAGTGCCTGCTGCTGTTTGTACTCCAGTTTCGCTCTCCTTACTCTGCTCCTCCACGGTCCAATGCTACTCGTCTATGCGACGGCTCCTGCTCGTGATCGTCGTCTCCACGCAACACCGGCCACACCAGACCTCTGAGACTCGGCAAACGAGCGATCCAGCGAGCAGAATCCACAATCCACAATCCAGAATCGAGAATCGAGAACTCACAGACAGTGGAGTGGAGAGTCATGAGCCGATAGCCATAGCCAAGTGCCAGAAGTCCCAGTTGCATTCCCTGGCCAATTACATTTTCATTAACTTGGGACACGACTTTTGGAATAGCTACGTTTAATCATAATGATTGTTATTATTTTTGGTTTCCGATCCGACTACTTTCTAAGAGTCCCGATCCCCTGCGCACCGCCACACCCCATCATTATTATTATTCCAATAATACACTCCCCCCCCCTTAGCCAGGGGTAATGCATTAAATAACTGCAAGGTGCTGAAAACGATGCGGAACATAAATTAATTTAGAGGCACGAGGTGTTGCCAGTCAATTTACCTGCTATTATGAATAACAAGAAATGAATATTTATATATTATTTATAGCAGACTTATTCATATAAAATATATATATATATATTTTAAACAAAGCGTACAGTGAATTACACTGATATATGTATTACTTACATATATATATATATTTTTTTTTTATATGTGTATATACTTTTTGAGTTGCCTTCTTGTCACATCTGATTGTTCTTAATGAATTCTGATCCCATTCATTTCAGCGGCTCGCAGAGCATGAAGTTAATTCTGTCGGATGTGAAACTTATCACTTTGCTTGAATTAAAATTCATTTGCTGCAAATGCAACGCATTAGGGGTATGCGTGACTGTAAGAATATTTTCTTACATGCGTCATTTTACCACTCGAGACCCTTAAAACTAGAGCCTTGAAACTTTGTAGATATACTGGTCTCTGGTCCGTCTGTGATACGTCCTAGAAACTATCGATAAAATCGATAATAGCCAATCGATAAAGCTACAAAATTGAAAGATATAGTGTTAGTAGCACACTACAAAAAAATCACAACATTTTGACACTTTTCTTTCGCAATTTACAAGCTACAGTTGCCAAATTATGAAATTAGATTAGTAGAAACTTCCAACAAGGATCGACACTACTTGAAACACCCTATCAGATTGTATTATTCAGTGGTATCTCTTGTATTATATTTTTTTTGTTATCTTTTTAGTTTAAATGTATTTTTAGCGGCAGTGTTCTTTAAGATTTGGTTGCACTTTGAGAAAATATCACTCAACATGTTGCCCAAATCCACAGCACTTTCATGCAGTACCAATCCTGTAAGCGTTTCCTCTCGCCTGCCAAAGTTTTCTACAAAAAGATGAATGATTACACGAAGCGCATCCAAATTGTTTATACGAGCAGACAAACCAAAAAGTGCTTCGATGCCGTTGATGATGATGCCCTCAAGTGGCTGCAGGCACAATTTGGCCAAAACTTAATAAAAGCGCATGAAAAGCTGCGAGACGCTAACAATGGGCTGCCAAAAAATGAGAAGAAAAAAAATACAAAAAAAGAAGAAGGCACAGAAAGTGAATGAAGAAACAAAGACACACAGCAACAATGGCGCCACTAATGACTGATGATGTGGCAGCGCTGATAGATGCATATAGTCCATATTCTCAAATACAGATCTTATATATATATATATATATGTGTGTGTTCGTTCTGGACGCCTGCAGTTTTAAAAATACGCAAAATTCTATTCAACAGTTCATTAGTTCAAAATAATGGGTGAATCCCCCCTATACCCACCCCCCCCCCCCCCGCCAGTGGCAGGTTTCGCTTTTGTTTAGAGAGCAAACAGCTCAAGCGGTGCAACTATTGCTGCAAGTCTGTCTGCCTGTTATTTTTCTATATCTTTAAGATACTGCGATTGCAGCAGCTAGTGATGGAAATTAAATTGCGAATAAAGCAAAGTAATTGCGATTTGAATGGTGAAAAAGTGCGAGTAATAAATTTAACTGAGTGTCAAGCCAGCGCTGCATGCGAATTTATCAAATTCAGTCGCAAATTGGCGCACATCTGCAAATTGGCATTGCCCGGCTCCTGGCTCCCCCCCCCCCCCACATACCCCTACCTGATATCGCCGAGATACGCATAGAATATTAATCTCTGGGCGCATTAACTAAAGCGAAATGACGCAATGGAGATAAACGCAAGCCGCACAGTGGCATAGAAACAAAGTGAAAGTGTTCAATTGAAGACTCCAAATCCAGCCAACTAGTACAGGTGTTCATTTTGGACTGGTCTACACGGATAAACTGGATTTTCGCTCCTGGAACAGTGCATCTTAAATATTATTGTAGATCTCAATCTAAAGTTTTCTGTACGCTCGTACCACTGTGCCATAGTTCGCCTCTAAAAAAAAAAAGGTGCAAAAGAAAGATTAAAAAAAAAGAAACGAGAGAGCATAATCCGAAAACAGCAACAGGCGGCTGGCTCTCGGGGAGTCAACTGGGGCCCCAGCCAAGAGCCAGGTGAAGCAACCTAAGCGAAAACCATCACAAATCGCATACAATTCCAGATGAAATTGTGAATTATTAATGCAGGCGGCAAACTATTTGACTGAGTAGACAAACCCACGACCCGTTCCCAATTCCCGCCGTACGTGTGCTGGTCTCCCACTTCTCCACCTCGAAACCCCCCCGCGTCTACTCTTTGTCGAGCTGCTTGTCCACCATTGAAAATTGAGTTACACGCGTGGCCTCCAGTCGTCTATGTAGCTGAGTGTGTCAGTGTGTGTGTGTGTGTGTGTGTGTGTGTGAGTGTGTGTGTGTGTTTGTCTGCTGCCCCCGCTGAACATTTAACTGGCAGATACTTTTACAAGTATTTGTATCTGACTGTGGTACGTGCAGCACGAGCTTACATTTTGCAGATTAAAACTATGCACAACAAACACACACACACAAAGACACCCATACACACATATAAATACATACACACATATATATATATATATATATATATATATAGAGGCAGTGCCACCTCAAGCCAATTCGATTTAAATGTCTGGCATTTCCACTTTGCTTTTCCTGGCCATAATTTTTCGCAGTCTTTGCTTGATTTTATTTTGCAAGGAAATTAGCGATGGCTTGCAAATGAAATGAAAGGATTGTTGTTGCTCATTGTTGTTGTTGTTGTTGTTGTTATTGTTGCTTTTGCTGTTTATGGTGTGTTAAACTAGCCAGAGTTCAGGGGGTCAACAGCTAAAAAGTGCAATGAAGACATGCAGCCACACGAAGCAATACTGCAAATAAAAACTAAGCCGCCAATCCAAAAACAGGAATAAACAACATGCACGCCACTTCATGGGTGTGTAGGATGTGTGTGTGTGTGTTGTGTGTGTGCTGTGTGTATGTGCGACTATGCCTTGGTCTGGGTCTGGGCACAAATGACAGCGCCAATGCAATGGCAACAATTGCAATTTGTTCGCAGCCTGCCCTTGGGCCCTGCCAAGCAGGCAGCAGTCAGCAGTCAGCAGACACCAACTTGAAAGTGGTACTATGGAGTATGTGTACAGTGGGATGCATTGGCTTAGTTTACTTTCAATTTTGCCCTCTTTCGCATTCGCTGCACTTCGCGATTCATTAAAAAAGGCGGGCGGATGCAAACCGCAGTAGTTGTTGCCCCCTCGCCGCCCTTCCCCTCCACCATACCATCTGCTATGCCTGACGACAGCAAATTTGCAGCTCGGCAACAAAAAAAATGTTGCGATGCGCGCAAAAAGTCGAAATTAAAAGATTTTTGAAGACACCTTTTGTAGCAAGTTTAAAACTTGTTCCGCGCTCCGACTTCTCCAGCTTCAGCTTCATCTTCATCTTCATCATCGTCACAAGCCCCACAGCTTCAGTCTTTCTTTGTTGTTGTTGTTGTTATTGTTGTGGTTTTTATTATTTTATATTTTTTTTTTACCCATTTCGGGTGTTGTTTTGTTGTAGCTGCTTTTGTGGGCAGCCATGTTGAATACTTTTGTTTTCAAAAATCTCACTGCACAGTTTTTAAATTAAAATTCAAGTTAGTCGCTTTGGAAACCCACACAATTTTGTACATTTATTTGTATTTTTATATCTATATTTCTAATGCCAGTGGGTCGATTCGCAGCACCCAGAAAAAACAAACCGGTAGCAATTCAATTGAGTCAAAATGAGGCAATAATTAACATATTTATTGCTGAACAAAGCACCAAATTAAATAAATGCAAATCAATTTGTACAAAAATTGCAGATTAGTGTTTTTTTTTTTATCTAACAAGTCAATCGTCGCAGAGCTTAACTAACTTCCGAGTAACCGGCTTCTGAGTATATATTTTAGGCAGAAATCTGAGCGTCAGCAGAGTGGCGCAGTGGAAGCGTGCTGGGCCCATAACCCAGAGGTCCGAGGATCGAAACCTTGCTCTGCTATGTGGTTCTTCTATTTTTCCTTTTACAAAACAAATGATTTTTCAATAATTTTAAATTATTTTGATTAGCAGTGTTTTTTTTTTAATTTTTCCAATATAAATATAGATATTTTATTAATTATTTTGTCTTATATTATTTTTTAAATAAAGCAAATATTATTAGGATACAATATCTTCTAGTATATTCCAAGTATATTAATAGATAGTTCTTCAACAGCACTTTTAATGTTAAGCAGATTTCTTACCCTAAATAAAAATAAAATGTTTGATTTAACTCACAAGATAAAATGCAATTAATAAATCACTTTAATAGTATGAAATCAATCATCTTAATGGGTTTGCTTCCGCCAATTTCGATCGCATTTGTGGAAAGAAAAGTAACCATTACAAATTCTAACTGTCAAATCAATTTGAAATTAGCCAAGTTAATTGTTTTATTTAATTGTTTGTCTAACGCAAGTTGGCTTTGATCTCCGTCGAATGCACTTGTTATGCAATATATATTCTGCAAGATAAATGCCTTTAAATGCAGCAGACCAAAGACAAATTGATCAGAGTACGGATTGATAGGCCAGTTAGCGGAAAGTGGTAAGGGAAATTGAGGTAAATAGCCACCTCAAGATACATAATTGAAGCTAACGTCATTGCTGTTGACGTTTAGTGGACAGTAGCTCCGCTGTGTGTGTGTGTGTGTGTGTGTGTGTGTGTGTGCGTGTGTATTAAAAAAGAATTCATCACAATTACAACAATTGCCGCAGGATGCAATTCACAAAGAAAATTATTAATGGAAAGTCAATGACTTCTGCTTAAAATTCTGTTTTATGGCTTTGATTGATTACACGATGCCTGCTACCGGCTTCTTGGCGCTGTCTGCATTCTTTTCTTTTATGTTTTTTATTTTTGTTTTTTTGTTGTTTTTTGTTAAAAGCCCTGGCACTTAATCAAGGACATGGCGAAAATAAGTGCAGAAGCCCAGACAACAACGGCGTTCATTCAACTGCAGATGAAAGGACATTAAAAATGAGTGCACAGGTACTCCCCTGCCGCTGAGACAAGGGACAAGGGCAAAGGGAGTGGAGTGCAGGCGGCGGCGGGGGGCATGAACTTGTTGAAGGGGTCTCTTTGTAGAACTGGTTTGACCGTCGCGTCTGCTAATTTATGTGCGCAAGCGCGACGCTTGCTCCCTACTCGGGAGCCCCATAATTAACTGAGGTAGTCATTTTGAATTCGAACATGCACACAAGCAGACGAGCGAAAGAGAGAGAGAGAGAGAGAGAGAGAGAGAAAGAGGGAGAGAGAGAGAGATAGGGAGAGAGAGGGAGAGGGAAACAGCAGTTGAAACAATCAGCGAACGCGCTTCTGAGAGCCTCCTCAGCACTCTCCTCAAATCAAAGATAAACGATAATTATTTGAGCGAAAAAACGCGCGCATAAATAATTTGCAAGAAGCCACATTAAAATTGTATCTCAAAGATATGCATCGCTTGATAAAAGCCACAAGCACAGCTTTTGGCCGTGTCCAACACAGCTCGTTGGCGACGCTCTGCTCTGCTTTGGGTTCGGTTCAGGTTCTTGGTTTGGGCCCAAAAGAGTAACGAGTACAAAAGTTAAAACAAACTTGGGCATTTCTTGGCCATTCGTCTGTTTGCAGTTGGCGCGCTGACTGCGACGCGCCATTAAAAATTAAAAGCTCATTAATTAAGCAGATAATTCATTTATTATATTTTCAACACAACGCCAGCTCATTAAACAGACGTGCCTCGGGATTGGGCCAGGATGTGGCTCCAAGCCGTGTTGCGATGAGTTGGCAACTGCTTCGAATTGAAAACAATTATTGCTGTTTTCAAATTCAGCTCTCGTTAGGAGGGTTGTTTACCAACTGTCTTGCCCAGGGGGGTGTGGTGGGTTGAGCGGGTTCCGGCACGTGTCTCTTAGGGGTTTGTCCTCTGTCTAATCCCCCAAAAAGCACTTAAGTCTCAAGTGTCAAATCAACCTGTTGATTTCGTCTTGGGGAATTGATATTTAATTGTTGCAATTAAATAAATAAAAAATAGATGCAAATTTTAATTATATTTATGAATAGCTAAATAATTTTTAAATATTTACAATTTGGGTTGATTTTTTAAATCAAATTTTCACACTTCTGAAACAGCCTCAACTTAAACACAATTAATTTAGTTTCTTTCTTACACACTGTAAAACTCAATAAATGTGAAACCTGCTGCAGTCAGTCGAGCGAATTGGGCAGGCCATTGGGCCAAGTGTGTTTATACCGGAAACCATATGCTGCCAATTGGCTGGAACTTTGAGGGTTCAGTTCAGATCGTACAATTTGCTACGGCATCAGCTGTTTGAGCTGGGCGCGAATTTTGGAGCGCATGATGTCATCTCAGTTGAGTGGCTTTTGAAATACGCAAAAAACAAAACCAAAAATAAAAATAAATAAATGAAAAGAGAGAGAGAGAGAGAAAAAAAATGAAAAACAGCCGCCATGCAACTATTGTTGATGTTTTCAGCTGACGAGACTGAATGTGTTCGTGTTTTGTGTGTTGACAACGAACATGGAATATAAATTGAGAAATGCTTTAAAGCGAAATAATCAATTTACTTCTTGACATAATTTCCATTTTTCACGAAACCAAAGGCAGCCACGCGAGCGAGAGAAAATGCCAAAAAAAAATAAAACAGCCAATGAACAACAACAACAACAAACACAACAACAACAACAAACACAACAACAACAGCAGCTGAAGCCACGCACAATTCGCACATCAAAATGTGGCCAGTGAACAATACACAAAACAAAAACAGGGCCAACAGAAGCAACATGCGGCTCAAAAAATTGTTAGCTGCAAATAGGCAAATGTGTATATCAGAGCGGGGGACGGGGAGTGGGAGGGTGTTTTCAGAGCAGGGGCGGGGGGTGCCAAACTGCTACTGTTTTTCGAAAGTGCTCATTTAATATATCGACCATTTTTTATGATGCTGACCAACGTCTGACGGCGGAGTCTTTTTTTATTTGGGCTGTGATTAATGGTGGGACAGATACAGATACAGCTTACACTTACAGATACAGATACATTTTGAGATACAGTTACAACAGATGCTGACAATTGAAGTTGTAACTACGATTTAATAGCTCTTTAATGGTGTGTGAACAAGCAACACTCCCTTTCCCCCCCACCAAACCGAAACACCTGTTGTTGTCAAACAATCTTTCTCTTTTACTCTCTCTCTCTCTCTCTTTCTCTTTCTCTTTCTCTCTCTATCATATATCATTCAGTCGTATCTATTTGTGGCTCGTGCTGCTGCAACACTTTCATTATCACAAATGTCACATCATTTGTCGCATTGCACAAAACTGCCCGCTCATCATTTATCACCAAAGGAATGCGAGAATTCTCACTCACAACAAACACACACACACACACACACACACACACATGCACACACTCCTGTAATAGCGGGCATATTTGATTAATTTCATTTTTCCGAAAGAAATTAACCCGCTGCACATGTCGACCCCAAGCGGCCTCTTTGACGTGCCCCTCGATCGCAGCCAGCCCGCCTCAAGATTTATCTCTTGCAACATAGTTCGAGCATGGCCAACAGGCGCCCGATTCACGATTCCCGATTCCCGATGCCCGAACACACATTAACATTCTCCTACACTCTGCATGCCCTTTCCCTTTCCATTGTTGTCTCCAGTTGATTTATTTATATATATTTTTTTTTTAAATCAGCAAACACATTTTATATAAACAAAAAGGGGCGTGGAAAATAATTATTATTTTTTTCTACAATTAGCTAGCAACTAAAGCAAATTGCTTAAAATTAACTTAAATTAAATTAATTCTATTGTCAACAAAACAGCATTTAAATACAATTAAATTCTTATTATTTTCTTTAACCGGTTAATAATTGCCAATAATTGTTTAGATTATTAAATAAATTAATTACCAGCCAGTTTTTTATCACATAACAAACAAGGAATGTCGATATTATAACAGCAATTCTAAGTTTTTTGTGCCTGCCCCGCGGCGACCTTATCGAGGGGGTCTGTCTCATTTATGAGTGATGATCATTTGACTGCATTTTGACACTGATAATGGCTGTGGGTAAACGACTCATTAGCCGTGCCACTAAGTAGCCGTTTGCAGCAAGTTGCTCTTTTGGTGGCAACTAACCAGTTGCATAATCGGAAGTGCGTTGATTTATGAACTTTTAGTTTGAATCTTGAGCGCAAATTGCAGATGCTGCAACAAGTTTAATATTATTGTTGCTCTTGCCGCATTTCATTGCAAGCACAACTATTATGCCTCTGCTCGTTGTTGTTGTTGTTGTTGTTGTTTATTTGCGATAAGATCGACTTCGAACTGAAGCCGGTTGCAAGATGAACTTGGCTCGTACGGCTGACAGTAACTGAGATTCGGTGAGCCGCATGCCCCACACGTTGCACGGCTGATTACGTTGACGTTGTTCAGTTTGGCTGTATTTGTATTTTTTTTTTTTCATCTTTTTTCTGTTTTTCGTATTTATTTTTTATATACCTCAAGTGTCTCCAGAGTGTGGGGCAGACAGTGCGCCGGCCGCTGACAAATGACCACTACAAGTGTTTGTGACAAGCCGCAAGCGTTTTTTATTTATTTCTATTTGCAACGAAGAAGACAAACAGCGATGACGATGAATAAGCAGCGGCAGAGGCAGCGGCGGCAGCAGCAGCAAAAAAAAAAAAACAATTAAACTTTAAGCCGACTCCAACTCCGAGACGAACTTCTTCTTCTTCTTTCTCTTGACCTGGGCCAAGTTATTTCAGCTTAACTTTGAACCTGTGTTCGTATGCTAATCTTGCGTCAATCACAACATGATCGGCTGCCGCGCCCCCTTCCGCCCAGCCAAGTATGCAAAATGTGGCAAGAAGACAATGGCAATTTGAATTGCAGAATTGCTGGCGATCTCTGTTTGCCTCCTGTCGCTGGCTCCTTGTCCCAGTCTCCGCGAGCCTGTGTGTCACTTAATAAATTCTGTTGCAGCATTTTTGCATGCACCAAATTTCAAATGTCAACTGATATGTTAAGAGGCTGTCAGCATTTGACTTTGACGTCATCTTACATGAAAATTAAATGCAAAAGATCAAAACAAAAGAATAAAAACAAAAATGTCACATGAAATTCCTCATTCACAGCACTTCGCAATGCTAAAAGCATAAACATATATAAATATATGTAAATATATATATTTATATATATATATATATACTGTGTATGCAAAATCCAATATGTCTATATAGTATTTCATGAGCTGACTAGACTAAACGAGCGAGCGAAATGGGCACAAAGTTGTAAAACGCTTCGAATGTTCGCTCATTGGCGCTGTCAAGAGTCGACATGCCCATGCCCCCTACTTATGTATACTCATCCCCAATCCCATGCCCATTCCCATGCCCCTACGATAAGTGATATGACACGCCAGGTGCCAGTGCCAGTGGCAGTGCCTCTGCCTCAGCCTCAGCCTCAGCCAACTGCTGTCATCTTATGGGGCTTTGCGCCTGGCCATGACGACAAGCGACAACGATGCGCTACTTATGTATGTATATGTATGTATGTATGTATGTATATGTAAAATTAATGTATGTAGATATGTAGTTAGTCCCAGCCACACTCCCATTCCCAGTCCCCAGTCCACAGTTCCCATTCCCAGTGTCAGTTTTACAGGCGCTTTGGTGACATTTAGTTGAGCCCTCAACGGGTTGCCGGGCAATCGGTTTGGTTTGGTTTGGTTTCATCGCTGATCTTTAGCTGGAAATCAAGTCTCCCGTCTGAAGACTGATTTAGACATAAATAATGCTGTTTATTAAATGGAACAAGTTTCCAGGGCTACAAAATACAACAATAATGTAGAACTCATTTCCAAAAAAAAATTATTTAAATATTTTTAATATAACAAAAAAGTGTGTTACAAATTTAAAAAAAAAAAACAATTTTACAATAATTTTGTATTTAAAAATTCGAATTTATGTTTTTGAAATTTTCAGCTTGAAAGTGTTATTGTTGTGAAAGGTTTCCAAAGCAAATCCCCTAAGTAATACCAGAAATGCTGTTCGGCAGACATCCCCAGATACTTTATATGTATCTCACAGATACTTTACATGTATCTCACAGATACTTGACGCGTTTTAATACTCGCATGATTCTAGATGCCGCGCCGACTGCAGCCGCGCAGCTGTGAGTGTGTTGCATGTGTAAACAAATTGCAACATCAGATGACAGCAGCATTTTGACAATTGTAAATGGTTTGGCGGCAGTGCAAGTGTTGTATGCCCCACCACATCCTATCCCAATCCCTATCCCGGATACCCCAACACCTTATAGAAACATGAAGAGAGGAGCAAATGGAGAACATCTCCCAACTGGCCTCCAACTCCAAATCATATTGATTTTCTATTCTTTTGTGGTCCATTTTGTTTGTGAACTGGGCAAGGTCAGCAATAGTTGCAACCTGCAGCTGCGTCTGCACTTCATACATCAAGTGCCACTGAATGTTGCATGAGATGTTGCCTTGGCCAAATGGTCGCCGTCTGCAAAGTTCTTGCCACATTCTGGCACTTTTTGATATCCACTGTTTGTAGTTTTTAATGGTTTGCGAGAGTTATTAGTTTCTGAATCAAATTTGATACTTGATAAGCTGACTGACAGCGTTGCCAACTGACCGAAATGGGTCACAACTAATGCTCTCTCACTCTCTCCGTCTCTCTCTCTCTCTCTATTGTTGATCCACATGAGTGATGGAGGCGATGTCTTTGTCTGGTTACTGTCTGCTCGCTGTTTAGGTGGTCATTAGTTTAAACCCCTTCAGGATGGTTCACGAGTTGTGGTTCACAGCAACACAGCGCGCAGGGACGCAGACTTTTAGACATGACTGTGAATAGCGCAAAAGTGCTTTTGATGTCTGCCACATGTGTTTGTGTGTGGGTGTAAATTTTTGTGTGTGTGTGTGTGTGTGTTGGTGTTTGTTTGTTGAGTTTTTGGCGACCGTCGCTTCGGTATTTGCCACAGTCAACTACACTTTAATTAAATGAGTGGTAATTAATTTCAACTTTAATCACAAATTCCATTTAGATTTCCTTCTGATTGATGTGAACCGACATCTTCCAACGACGACGTCACATCGACCACCAAACTAAACTAACCTAAAAAAAAATAAAAGAGAAAACAAAAAATAAAAATAGGAACAGCAACAGAGACAGCAGTAGCAAGGCAGGGATTTACTTGATTTTATTTAAAGTTTAAATTTAACATCACAACAAACTATTTAAGTTTAATTAATATACTTTTTATTTGTTTTAAAGAGATTAAAAGAACAATCCGAGCATTAAAATAAACTAAAGCAAAATAAAGCTGATTCTTTGATAGTTATCTGTTCAAACTGGAAATGCATTTTGGCTGACAAAAAAAAATCAGCAATATTTACAGTTTATCAGTGTAAATTATGTATTAATTAAAAATCTATATCTTTACAATTGGGTCTCTTATTTCTGACGTATATCGATTTGTATTGAAATTCATGAAAAGTTGGCATTTATCGACACAAGTATAAATAACTTAATAAATATACTTGATCTGGCGATGGTAAACAAGAACTTATATATAATACTCAAAGTCTCTTCGATTAATACTCAAAGTATCTCTTTAAATAATACTCAAAGTCTCTTCAATTAATACTCGAATTCTCTTCGATTATTCAGGCAGACAACCTCAACCTACTCAATTGATAAAAAGCTACAAATATAATTAATAATATTTAAAATGTATTTAAATATGAAAGCTACGACAAGAATATACAAACCGAACTAGGAAAAAATACTTTAAAATTGATAAACTAAATATTTGTGTATAATTAATTGATTCAAAGAAAAAAAGCAAATATTTATTATTAACAATGCACATCGGTTGTGCCACAATGCGGCATCTTTGAGGAGCATTTTCAAATGCTCTTGGAAGCATTTCTATAATTTTGCCGAGCCCATTTGGCATTTGGTTCAGCAATGGGCCGTGACCCATATAAGCTCAGTGGTGCGCTGCAGAATGTGGCAACCAAGGGATCCGGAAAGAACATTTGTTGGTTTTCCCAAAGTGCTGACAGAATGAAGAGTTCCTCAGTTGGCCTGTCTATCAGATTGACTGACTGCCACACATTTCACAGTCTAACTGACTGTCTAGGTGTGTGTGTGTGTGTGTTAGGCATTGTCTCATTCTGTCGTGCGTTGAATGCCGGGCAGGGCCAATTGACTTGGCCAAATAACACGCCACGGTAAATGGCTTTTAAAAGTCTACTTTGCCACAATCCGCCCCCTCATTATGAACGACGCGTTGCAAACGCCCTTGTGCAACCACAAATAAAAAAATGACAATACTTGATTGGTGGGGCAGAGGGAGTGGCGGGGGAGGAGGCGTGGTAATTGTAGAGTACGGGAAATTGTCATTATCTTTTGGGCCGACATCAGTGGGAGGAAGTCACTGAAACTGAGCAGCAGCAGCAGCAGCAGCAGCAAGAGCAGGAGCTGTCCTAGGCTCTGCTGTCTAGAATGATATTCCATGGAGCCCCTTTTTCATATTGTTGATGATTTTCTTCTTTTTTTTTTGCTAACAACAATAACAATGAGAAACGATTTCGGCAGTGAAATCAAATTGCACCTTGACACGTCATATTTATGAAATGAGCAACGTTGCAGAAAATCACTATAAAAAAAAAAAAAAAAAAAAAAAAAAAACTACCCGCAGACAAGAACGAAAAAACAACAATAAAGTAAATAAATAAGCAGAAAATTAAACTTAAACTTAATTTGAACGGTGCCTCGTCCACTTGAGGCCTCGTCGATTGCCTAGAAACGCCCTCCAGCGAAGTGTAAAAAAATTTTGGGAATAAGATTTACGTAACATTGATTGCTACAATGGACTCGCTCCTGGAAATAATTATTTCGATTCTTTAGATTTTGTGGATTTATAATTTTATATGTTTTATTTTGATTTAAACTGAGTTTTTCGATATGTTCTAATGTGAAACGGTTTGACCACTTTTGCAGGTACTGTGAATGCCAATGGCGAGACGAAACGACAACGGACCTCATACACCCGCTATCAGACACTGGAGCTGGAGAAGGAGTTCCACTTCAATCGCTACCTGACGCGCCGGCGACGGATTGAGATCGCGCACGCGCTCTGTTTGACGGAGCGACAGATCAAGATCTGGTTTCAGAATCGCCGCATGAAGTGGAAGAAGGAGCACAAGATGGCATCGATGAACATTGTGCCCTACCATATGGGCCCCTATGGCCATCCCTATCACCAGTTCGATATCCATCCGTCACAGTTCGCGCATCTGAGCGCATAGGACGCGTGGCACTTTTCGGGTACTGGTTAGAGACTCAATCAGTTGTATCAGGAACCATATCAGGCGGCGGCAGCGGCCAGCGTGGCCGGCGGCTATCAGTCACAGGGCTCTCAGGATGCTACAGCGGCGGCCTCGGTGCTCGGCAGCGGCAGCGCCAACGGCGGAGGTGGCAGCAATCTTGGCGCCGGCAATGCCGTCTCCAATTCGCTATTCAGCTCCGCCGCGGCGGTGGCCAATGCCAGCAATGCCAATGCCGATTGCATCAAATATCCGCAAGAGTTCTGATCTCAGGTAATCAACAGGCAGCACCAGCAGCAGCAACAGCAACAGCAGCAGCAGCAGCAGCAGCAACAACATCAACGTCAGCTTGACCAGCTGCTGGACTCGGACTGTGAGCCCGAGCCGGAGCTGAGCCAAGATTTGGAGCTGGAGCTGGAGTACAAAGCGGATATTGTGGACTGCGATTTGTTCTGCTGCTGAGCCGGTGCCTGTGCCATTGCAATTGCCACTGCCACTGCCTTGCGTCCGCATGCGCATCCGCATCTGCAACCGCAACTGCAACTGCATCTGCATCCGCAACCGCCGCCGCCGTCGATCAACCAACATCAAAGACGATGCTTCTTGTTTGCAACTGATTCGTGTTAAGCTGAGAAACGAGCCGTTGCTGGAGCGCGGCTCGTTTGGGTTTATGATACTGGAGGTGGAACTGACTAGTTCTCTCAGAGCCTTACACACACAAACAAACACACACACACACACACATGCACACACACCCTTCAATAGAGACACACAACACAGCTCGAGCCTTGGGCTTGAGCCACGGGCAAGGATCTGGAGTGCGCTTGAGTTGCCGTTGGACATCCAGTATGATAAACCTCTTTCTCTAAGCAGTATTCGAAAAGCTATTAGTTCTAAGTCTAGCATAAATTTTAGGCCTAAGCCGCACAAACGAACAAAAACAAAAATGAACAAAAACCCAGCAAAATCGAACGTAATATTTGCAATAATTTCAAAGTGATTTCTATTAAATTTAGTTTTCGTTTAACACTTAATTCTAATTCTAATGTCCTCAAATGTGTACTTAAACCCCTAACAATCGTACATACAATAAGTACGTATCCATGTATGTATGTATATATATATCAATGTATGTATATGCATATCTACCCATATAAGGCTTTGTTTAGTTTTGTATATAGCAGAGCGCCCTCAATCTCAATCGGCGTTATTATTATGTTTGTGTATCTTTTTTATATAAATGAATTGTTTTTTGCTCGAGAGCTACTTTTTTAATAATAATAATAATAATAATGTGAACCGCGGTGTTCCGTTTAATTTGTGTTTTGTTGAAAGTGCTTTAGCAGATTTTCCAAATGCTTTACTAATTTAACTCAAAATTATTTAATACTTAACTAAAAAATAAACAAACTTGTTTTATTTGCACCCAATTTCGAACAAATTCGGAGTACAAACAGGAATTTTGGCAAAACGAACAATTTGTGGCTCTATTGCGAAAATTTAGCACAATTTCTATAGCTCTATAGCCACTGAGAATTATCTATAGCTCTCTCTCTCTCTCTCAATAATATTATTTCGAGTTAAAACAAATCTTTTATCTCTGTAAATCGAAATCCTAAAAGAAATTCTATACATATTGTCTTGTAGCGTAAGTGTGCATTACAATTAAATATCTAAGGCAATGCGCAAATTGTTAAACTCTTAAGATTAAAAACAAAACAAAAAAAATAAAGAAAAAAAAAACAAAATCAAAACAGAAAGGAAAACCTATATCTAAATGTAATGTAATTATTTATGCTGTACTTTTCGCTAAGCTAAGGTTAGTGCATTCTAGAACTTATCGGTAGTCTATGTGAACCTAGCTCATAAGCCTAAATTATGTGTATCGAATTAGCAAGACAAATTTTAGTGAAAAGTAATATAAATACAAAAACCAGGGCATTAAGATATTAAAAACGAAAAATATAAAAACACAAACAAAAAAATGAATAAGCAAACTCAAACAAACGAAAGAAAAAAAACTTAGCACAAATGAATTAATTGTTTTTGTTTAATTTATGTATATTTTTTGCAATTTGTCGAAACGAATTGATTTCTCAATCAAAATGCAATTCAAAGTTTGTAGTTTTTGGGATAGGGGAGCACATCGTGCGTCAAAGCAAAAAGTTTAACTGCATTCCATGTAAAAATAAAATTATATAAATAATTTTAAATGAGATCCATATTTATACAACAATATGGATTCAATTGCGTATGCAATGATTATAAAATGAAACTTTCAACTATAAATCCATAAAACCATACAAATATAAATAAATCAAAACAAACAAAACATATGTAAACATGTATGAATATGGCATAAAAATAAAACTATTTTAAATTGTAGACTCCATGGTGTTTTCCTGTATTTTATTAATGCCTACACTCCTAGCCTAGAATGATCCTGTTTCTATGAACTTTATCAGAAGTGTTCCTTGACCAACATTTAATACATGCCCGGGTAGCTCAGTCGGTAGAGCATTGGACTTTTAATCCAAGGGTCCAGGGTTCAAGTCCCTGCTCGGGCGATCATTTTTTTTATTTTTTTGATTAATTTATTTTATTTTTTTAGATCTTTATTTTCAATATCTTTTTAAAAAACATAAAATGGTAAATTTTTCTGAATTATTTTCGTTGCATTTACAATAGATTTTAAACATTTAAGCAGTTCTAAAGCAGTATACAAACAAAGCAGTTTGTAGTTCTGTACTTAATAGGCGCTGCACTGTGCAAGATGACGAGCAGTGTTTTCACGCATAGTATTAAAATGAAAGCAGTTCATCGATATAGCAGTTCAAAAAACTCAAAAAATTTTTTCACAAAAACACGTTTAAGCAAACTGCACTTGACTGGAAGGTTGGCAGCTTCTGTAATCACGCTTCTGTGAGGTCTGATTGTGGGATGGCCTGAGGCTGGGGATCACTGTGTAGTGGACCAGCCATGTTGACGGAACGTCCGCACTAAGCTTGCCATCAATATGGGTGCCGCGGAGGAGTCCACGGCATTCAGGTTGGCTAAGGAGGGATGAACCGGGCCAGGGGTGAAAACCAGCAGCCAAGAGTTCCCGTGGTAGGCAGTAGTGGGATAGCGTACCGGAGTGGACTGCCATTATCAGCCTTGCCAATTGTTGGACCGCAATCTTTTTGCCACAATATATTTTTTTTTCTAAATTGACTATGCCAAAAATAGACAGCAAATAATTTCAATCATATTAAGTAACTGCCAATAGTTTTGGATGGCAATAGATTATGTCCTACTCGGCTACTGTCAATATATATATCAATTTATAAATGTCATCAGCCTTGCCAATTGTAGGACCTCATTTGTTTTGCAGCAATACATTTTTATTTATTTCATAATAGACAGAAAAATCAGCCTTATCATATATTATCTGGGTACAGTTTACTTCCTATATCTCGACTATTTCATATTTACATATTTCTTAATAATTCAGTTGGTTTACTGACTGAAGAATGCAAATAGCCCCTTTGACGTTCTTCTTGCGAATCGGTTTGATTAGTTTTTATTACTTCAATGAAAGCAAGTCATCAATATTAAGAAATAATAATGATAAGAAGATTTTATCAGTATAATAAAAAAACGAGACATTTAACCATTTGGGCACATTTGAAATGAATAAGCTAAGTTATGTTTATTATTTGTTAAATTCATCTTATGTTTTTCTAATCTTATTCGATTTTGTATTCATTTAAATGTTTTCTGAATAAAATTCTATTTGGTTATGTTTATAAAATAAATTTATTCATTCTGACATTACAGTGTAATTAAATACGCTCAATGTGTTAAAAAAAAAAAAAAAATCGGGACTCAAGGGGTTAAGCGACGTTTTCTTAATATTTATTTTGTATATGGCTGTTCACAGCGGAGATTTCTTGTTGCGATTATTTTGAAACAGTTCAATAGATCGAAAATAAAAACCTACAGAAGTGAGTCTTATCAATATACAAATGGCAGTGTTGAATACGCTGAATATTACCCGAGAGTCTGCATCTTTCATGGGAAAATGTGTTTACACTTGGCTTGCACAAGTTAGGATCACTCGACGAAATGGCAAAAATTAGGAGGTAAATGTCTCAAAGAAACTTTCAGCACTAACCGACTTTAACAATCGTGTGTAACGTTTCCTGGGACACGGTTTTGAGGTTTGCTGGAACTTACATAATAATTTATTATATTGATATTAATAAAAAGTTTACTAATAGAACGGCTACGGTCATAAAAAGAATATTTAGAAAAGCAATTAAGTTAAACGATGACAATTACACTTTGTGTCATATTTCATCATTACTGCAAGTGTAATTTAAATGGAATGTACGCCAAGTCATTAAGAAACTAACGAATAAAATTCTAATATTATTTTATCTGAAAACTATTTGAATTCGCCAGCCTGACTGATGCTTTGCGGATTGTTTCCGTATTTTACATGATTCTTACGATTAACTAATTTTGACCAAATCGCTTATCCTCTGGAAGGAATAAGCAAAATGGATTTGCATTGCTTTGGGTGCAATTTACTTGAACTAATTTAATTTAAATGTAATAATATTAAACTGCATTTCTAAGGCATTTATTAGGCTATAATTGTAAACTTTATGGTAATCTTTACTTTTCGGAAGATGTTTAGGAACATTCGTATGGCGTTTAGTCATAGCTTAAAGAAATATAATATATTAGATTCGAGCGTATTACTTGTACCATAAGTTAAGTTGTACCATTACTTGTACCATACAAGTACCATATTACTTGTGAGTACAGAAATAGCTGAGTACGTTTTTAAAATTGAGAAATGGAAACCTGATGTTTAATACAATTGCTCTATTAATAATAAAATATTAATTTATAATTTTGGCAATATAAATACAGTGACATTAACTTGCAACCATCTGACACTTGGTCGGTAATAATATACTAAAATGGCTTCATTTTGACTGCAATATTTATCAATTAATGGCTTTCAATCCACTCCCGAAATCATAAAAATTAAAAATGTTCAAATTTATGAATACAGAATTGAATATTCTGGTTTAAATGTTATTCGAATTTATTCTTTGTTTATTTTTTTTATTTTTCTGCAGTTTGACAATGTTTTTGCGATTATTCGCAATAGTAGGCGTGGCATTGCTGCAAAAAATTGTTGGTTATGCTCCTGGGATAACTAATTTGGATTTTCCATATATTTACTAGATTCTAGGGGATGTTAATGCTTTTTGTAGCAATCTTCACAGAGGAAATCATAAAAACTCTTTATAAAGTTTCGGGAATACAATTTAGAATACAAATATTAATGTATATTAACAGTTTTCTCTTTTATTACCTTTTAAATTCCATAGAATTCAATAAACAAATAAAGAGAATCAAGTGGTCACTCAACTCTCCAAAAGCTCGTCGCTCAAAAAAAGATTATCTGAATTCGAATAAAAATTGACTATCTATAACAATAATTATTTCAATACTTGATAAAAAAAATAATTTTAAAAATAATAATATTGATTATTTTTGTTTTCTTTACAAACAATCCTTTCAAAGGTCTTACCGAGAATACGCTTATCATTGAATTTATGCGCCAATCAGATACATGCCCGGGTAGCTCAGTCGGTAGAGCATTGGACTTTTAATCCAAGGGTCCAGGGTTCAAGTCCCTGCTCGGGCGACATGAACTTTTTGCTTCTTTTTTAATTTATTAGGTTACAAAATTTATTTTTTATTTTTTAAATAAAAAGAGAAAATAAAATTCAATCTATTATTAATAAATAATAATTATTATAATTAATTAATATAATAATTAGTTTTAAAACATAACCAGAAAGCAGTGTTATTCATTCAATTCTATTTATAAACAAAACTCTGATTACAGCATGCAGTGTACTGAAAGCAGTTCGTCGGTAGAGCAGTTCAAAAAACTCAAAAGTTTGTTTGACAAAAAGACGATTAAGCAACGAGCACTTTGACTGGAAGGTTGGCAGCTTCTGTAATCACGCTTCTGTGAGGTCTGATTGTGGGATGGCCTGAGGCTGGGGATCACTGTGTAGTGGACCAGCCATGTTGACGGAACGTCCGCACTAAGCTTGCCATCAATATGGGTGCCGCGGAGGAGTCCACGGCATTCAGGTTGGCTAAGGAGGGATGAACCGGGCCAGGGGTGAAAACCAGCAGCCAAGAGTTCCCGTGGTAGGCAGTAGTGGGATAGCGTACCGGAGTGGACTGCCATTATCAGCCTTGCCAATTGTTGGACCGCAATCTTTTTGCCACAATAAATATTTTTCTAATTTGCATATACAGACATTTTTTTTTTCTCTTCCAAACGTGGAAGAGAAATTGCTGCCTTCGCCATGGATAGACATATAAATTATAAGAACACTCCCACACCGGGCGCATTAAGGAACACGGGTCCTAGATATCTGAAGTGCACATACCATCCACTTACCATTTGTAAGCTGTAGTTACAAGCTTACCTTCAAACCGCTAGATTATCTCATTTAATTTAGCAGTTATCAAATTTGAAAAGTGTATTTCTAGTAACACTTTAAAAAAAAAATTAGGTGAAAATTGGAATATTTCGATTTCCAAAATTGTATCGCCACTCCCACTCCGACTCAATGGGCTTAGGGTATAAAATGTCCAACGTAAATTAATAACACTGGTGTAATTGTTAAAGTTAATCGATTTTCATATATTTAGAGTTTTATTGCTGCCTCATGTTATGGCTTTTATTTCTTGTATGTCAGCGTATTTTATTGTTTTCCATAACACACTTAAAAAATTACGTAATGAAAAATAACGTCTCTTTACGATCGGTAATCTATTTATGTTGTGTTCCTATTTATTTTACTATGAAGTAATCAAGTACCATCTTCTCACGAATGGAATGTACTTTGACTTATTTATATTATAAATATTATTACCCACTTTTTTAATCATCGTAATATTCCCCAACAGAATAAACACCTTTACTGACGATTATTTCTTTTACTGTTTCCAATAAAAAAAATAAATGAACTTTATAAATAATGCATTTATTTTATTCCTCAAATTGATTTTAAGTGCTTTCAGTGAACATCTGGTTTTCAAGAATTCGAATGTAAGCAGTTTTATTCGAAGCAGTTTAGAGTTGCTTTGTAAATAACAAGCAGTTTACTCCACGCCGTTGATGACCGATGCAATTATTACACAATATTCTGCTTTATTTATATTTATTGCTTACAAGAACATAAATTAATAATTTAAAATGCAAGCTACAATTACGTTGTAAACTTGTAATACTACTTTGTGGGGAAAGCAATTGAGCTTTGCACTGAGAGCTTTTAAAATCTGCAAGCTTTTTGTTTGACAACAATGTCTATGTTTTTTGGCCTGCGGAATGCAACTGCCCGGGTAGCTCAGTCGGTAGAGCATTGGACTTTTAATCCAAGGGTCCAGGGTTCAAGTCCCTGCTCGGGCGAACTAATTTTTTTGTTTGTAAAATTTATATTTTTTTTTTATTCAATTTGTTTGTATATTTTAAGCCTAATGCAAGTCGATAGATTTAAATACTTTGAAGTAATGGTAAAATAGTGTAGGCTTTTTTGTGTTTTCGTTTAAACTAGATCCGTAACTAACAATAAAAATTATATACAAATAGAAATCGTACAGCAGCCAAACGTCTAATTGAACCCTCGTGAAATTAGCACCTTTTGTTTGCTTTTCCATTTATATACCAAAATTGTGTGAAACATACTCGAACATCGCTATCTGTAGCTGTATCTGGGCATTCATGTTGCTATCTTCTATATACATTTATTTAGGTTTATGTATGCGTATCTACCATATCTGTCTGCATATTTGCTAAACTAAGTCAGCAGCAGCAGCAGCAGTAAAAGCAAGGCATGTGAGGCAAGGTTTTGTTCATGGATACGCCTAAGAATTTTGACACACTTTGTTACCCTGGCAGTACGGCCCACGATAAACGTTAAAGTTGAACGAATACATAGATAGATACACACACACACACACACAGCACTTAGTGATATGTAGAAGGGAATTCGTTGCTTTGGTCTGATGTGGATGCTGTTAGCTGATAGCTGATAGCTGCCAACCGAACTAGAAAACGAATACGTTTAATTAGCATTCATTACGACAAATCATCAAATTGACTCCGTTGAAGCGATGCAACAATAAATCCCGTAGCTATAGCCCAGATAACGAACTAGTTATTGTACAATCCGTTTGTGTTAATCTACAAAATAAACGCACATATATTTAAATGATAAACCAGAGCTAAAAGTTTCCGAAATTGTTCCACTGAACGACAAAGGAGAAATCGACTAGTTGCATTTCTTTGACAACACCTAAAAAATATATATAAATTGATAATTTATAGATAAATGGAAACAAAAAACTATTTACTCAGCAGGCGTTTGGCAATTGCAAAAAATACTTCAGGTAGAAGTTGCTGAGTAAATTGCAGGAAATATGGGTCATAAATTAAGAAATTACTAAACAATGGATAAAAATATTCCCTGTGCAGCTTTCTTTTTTGCCTGTTCTACCTAGAATTCGTAACGGCTTGCGACATTTGCACAGTTTGTTCTCAAGGTTGCAATAAAAAATAGTTATAGATAAAATGGAAATCTTAAGAATATATAGACATATATATATATATATACATAAGAGACTAGAGAAAGGCTTTATTTAAATGTGTAAAGTGCCATTTATCAAACATCATATTATTATCAATGAAACAAATTTGATCTTAATGAGCGCATTAACGCTCTCAAGTTAAGAGCCTTGAGTTGTGGGACACTCGACGCCCAAGACTCGAGGCAAAGACTCGAGACTCGACACCTCGACTCTGAGAGGCAGAGTTGAGCTGGGGTTTACTTGTGGAAAGCAGACGTCTGATTAATGAGGCTTTAAATATCCCACTTTGATTTCATTTTGAAAGACGCGTAGCGTGCAACAAAGAAGTTTCATTGACTCCACTCTGTAAGAGAGAGCGTGCAACGAAGGCTATAAGGATACGCGGCCTCGTAAATAGCCCCGCTCCTGCCTCTGTTACGCTGCGAGTCCTTGCTCAGCACGCACAAGAAAATGTATTGGGCAATTCCATTTGGAAACAAAATCCACAAACTCTACACTCGTCTCTGCTCTAGGTTCTCTCCCAGGCACAGACACAGAAACAGCGTATGTATGTATATATGTGTAACTGTGTGTGTGTGTGGTCACATGCGTGTGCATACATATGCACATATTCATAGGAGGCATGTACTGGAAAATGAATGAATTTTAATGCACCTCGCAAAATAAATATGACCATCAATTAATTTTCAATATTTATTTATTTAGATAAAATGTAAAATAAATTCATCAAGCTATTTCAAAAGTTATTTTTTACAGAAGACTTATATAACAAGCTTGCACTTAGTGGATCTTCACTCCCATCACCGTTGGTATTTATTTGCTTTGTTTTCTCTGAGTGTATTCACTCTCTCGCTCTCTTCCTCGCACTCGCTGTGTGCACGCTCTCTGCCGTTAGGTGCTAGGTGGTTGTGATGCTCACACGCACACACAAACAGTCGCAAACAGACTCAGCGCACACACACATAGACAGCAATATGGCTGTTATCAACTTTAGCAAAAAGCACCGTTTGCCTGCACGACTGTTGTTCTTGTTGTTGTTGTTGTTGCTCTTGTTGTAGCCGAATATCGCGTAGTTCCAGCGGGAATTAATAGCATGCTAAAAGTACATTTCTGGCAAAACAAATATTTTCAGATTATGTCCATTATTTCTTATACATATTTTATTAGTGCGACAGAGAAAATGCTCTTCCAAATTGCTTGACTAAAATCTGTCTTTTCTATTGGCTTCATATGTATTATTATATTAGTGAATTAAATTTTTAATTTATTTTAAAATAAAATATTTTATTGCTTCAGTAGTGCCAGTATCACTAAGAAATGTTACTTCTAAATATCTGATACTTGCTTGGCCATGTTTGTAGTTTTTAATAACTTCCCAACCGTTTCCAGTTTCGCTAAGAAATATTCTTACTAATTAACAATGAATAATATATCTGCTTGGTTAAATTTGCCAATTTTACTAGCTTCATTGGTTTTTCCAGTTTTACTAAGACATGTCGTTCGGAATTACGAAACAATTTCATATTTC
This sequence comes from Drosophila demipolita, assembly GCA_035042405.1. Classification (NCBI taxonomy): domain Eukaryota; kingdom Metazoa; phylum Arthropoda; class Insecta; order Diptera; family Drosophilidae; genus Drosophila; species Drosophila demipolita. The sequence continues at coordinate 670,903 of JAWNLI010000349.1, read as the reverse complement.
TCTGCTAATGTTTGATTACTAGCTTCATAATTTTTTGAATTTTAACTAGGAACTGTCCGTCTGAAATAAATGAAAATCAGTTACTTGCTTGGTTATACATATATTTATTTGCGCCATAAGTTCTCCCATTTAATTAATTAATTTCCAAATAACATATATTATCTCAATTAAAATTTTATATATTATATATTTAACTTTCACAACTTGCATATTCATAAGCAGCAGCAGAATAATACCACGCCAAAAAGAAATATACGTCGAGCGGAATATTTCCACAACGCATTCCAAAAAATAAGTGAAGTCATAATGAAAACGTCCAGCTGGGTAACTCGTACTTGGAGGGTCGCATTCGCATTGGGTTTTAACAGCGGCCATGCCGGGCCAACCGACTTTAGTTTGAAATTTGACGCCGAGCGCAGCAGTTCGTTGAAAACGAGAGCGCGGCCATTGCCAACAAATTTGTGACTGACAGCGTTGCCGTTGCTGTTGCCGCCGCTAAAGGGACACACACACAGACACATACACACACAGATATCCTGCAGCCAGCGGCTGCCCAGGATGCTGCTGCTGCCAGCAAAGTTAAAGCCCCAAAAACTTCAACAATGTGCAAAGTGTTAACGTTAACAAATTGCTGTCGCCTTCGTTGTGCAAGCTAACAAAAAAAAAATAAAATTAAAAAATAACGGGAAAAAAAGGAGAAGGACAGCAGCAACTGCTGATGGTCAGCTGATGGATTGTTGTACTTCATTAGACCAGGTAAACGCTTAATGGTCGCAGGTGAGTTCTTAGTGCGCACTTTATTAAATTGCTCGACTGCAACTAAACCAAAAAAGTGAGCCAATTTTTCGTTGGGCCAACTAGATTCTGGCCATTTGTTGTTGTACGCATGTGCCAGAATTGGGGCTCAGCCGTAGGTAATAATCCTGCGCCCCCCACTCTCCCACTCTCCAAATACATTTTCAAACTTGAGCTCGTTTCTGTCCTCATTTTGACTCGTCGCCACTGAAATGGTGTGCATGTGTGTGTGCTGTTGTGTGTGTATGTGTGTGTGTTGGTGTTGTCGCTGTGCGCGCCCGGAAATGTGCAAAGCAGCCAACACGCCAGCGCCTTTCATCCACTTTTCATTTGCGCAGAACAAGCACAACCCCAACTCCCAAGCACCACAGCAGTTTCAGCTACGTTCTCGCGCTATCATCAACAGCAGCAGCAGCAGCAGCAGCAGCAGCAGCAGTAGTAGCAGCAGCAGTAGCAGCAACAACAGTTGCCACTTGAGCAGCAACCCCCAGCCAAGTCTCGCGTTGTATTTGCGCTATAAAACACTTGTCCCGCCATTTAGTGCATGGGTTAAGTAGTATACCGAAATATTAGTGGCAATTGCCAAAACGGCGACAGCTGCCAACACCCTGCATTAACTCCCTTACCCTCTTCTAGGCCCCCCACAGAACCACAGAAATGCCACCCACCATAGCCAAGTGCTGTAGTTGCTGAGATGACGATGACCCAACCCGAAATTGCAACCCTGCGCTGCCGACGGCGACGACTGCACTTAATGTCTGCTTGTGTGTGAGTGTGTGTGTGTGTGATTGTGTGTGTGTGTGTGCGTAAGGTGCATGCGTATGTGTGCGCAATACGGCGCGACGCCTGAAACCCACATTTGACTAAGGTCAAATCGGGCCACTGGACTCGGTCTGAGACAACGTTTATAAATTCGGATTTGCTGCAGCTGCCAGGACTCGAACTCGAACTCCAACTCCCTGTCTGTCTGTCCACTTTAGAGTGTGTGTGGCAATCTGGGCATCCTGCCCTTGTGTGCATCTACACCAATTACGAGGCACTTGGCTAAGCTGCTGCGCCTTTTCTTTGCCCAGCTTTCCACATCGCCATCAGCCTAATGTGTGGAAAATTATCCAATTTCTGACAACGTTCACCCATCAAGGACTCGATCCGATGATGCTATCTAAACTGTGAGGCTCCTCTATGGTTAGCTTACCATATGCAAATTGACAAATAAAAAAAACATACTAATAAAAAAGTAGACAACTAAATTTGACACTGGGCACATCGCTGTCATGGCTATTATATGCATTTTGTTCAGCTTAATATTTATAACTTGAGATTTTATGACTTTTTTTGGACTTGACGCTAACAACTTTAGCCGTCTAAAGATTTGAAACGCCCCCGTTTCTCCTCTGCACTAAAAGCTGACTCTGTTTGTTGACCTGAATTCGGAGTGTGTGTAAGTGTGTATGTGTGTGTGTGTGTGTGTGTCTGGTCATACATAATGTGTAGCATTATTGTTATTGCTGGTTATTCAAATATTAACTTAGTCCACAAAATGCATGCAATTCCTTTTAATATGACCCGAATTCCTTCAGCTTATTAAAAATACAAAAAAAAAACATATTGTAAAACATTTGCCTTTTTTTATTATCCTATCACATGCAAAAGCATTATGAGGAATTTCTGAAATATACTTCAACTTGCAACGACTTCAACTCATGAGTCATGCAACGACATAGAAACAGATTCAAAACGAACGTCTTTAATCTAGTTTTTATGCGATTAAATATTATTAAAAAAATTATAATATATATTCAAATGCAAATCAAAAAGTCAAAAGAAATCACTTTCAATGTTGTCGGAAGCTTAAAAGCAAATCAACAAATAATACTTTGAACGCGAGATACCCTGGAATTTGTTTTGTAAAATATTAGTTAATCGAGAATAAATATATGTATATATATAATATATATATATATTTTAAATTTATGGGGTTGCAGATGACTTTTGCTCTCTGCCAGGGTATCAAAAACCACATGGACCCATTTCGAATCGATTTCAATGTGTTCTATTCACAGACAGTGTGAATTGCATACCAAGTCAGGGGTTTGCTGGCAAATGAACCACTCAATTTGTTGCCCCTTCGGTGCACTGGGAACACAAATGCACTTTTGGTTGAACTGCTGCCAGACTGCACTGGCATATTTATTTGAATTTCATGCAAATTTCACTGAACACAACTGCAGCTGCTTCGGATAGTTTTGTCGGCAGTTGAGTGGAGTTTTAAGTTGTATTTTTTCGTTTTTTATTATTTTGTTGCTTTTAGTGTGCAGCTAACCACAGTGCGTGTTCATTTTCATAAAGAACATTCAGATAATTCTTATAAAAGGAAAGCGCGTATTTTGTAAACAACAAACAGAAACTTCGGCAAACTAACCGCCCCGCCAACAACATCATCAGCAACCGGTATACAGATACAGATACAGATTCTGATACAGATACCGGGCATAGATACAGCTACAAAATGCCGCAACTTGCAGGTTGAAAGCAAATACAAATACAATTACACACACACGCATACACACACATGTATATTCACTGCTAAAGGTGAACCGTTTTAAAATTCTTTTTTTTTCTCTTTAACTTCTACCTGCGCCCATTTTTCGACTTCAGCGAAATATTTCGCGCTCTGAAACTGAAAACGAAAATCGAAACAGTGAAACAACAATAACAACAACAGCAGCAACAACCTTGGCCTGAAGTTCTTCTCTCTTTTGCTGGCTTTCAGATCCAATTGTCGAGATGCAAACAAACAAATGTGGTAAGCACAGTGAGGCAAACGCATTGAAAATGCGCATTTGCTTGTGCTTCGAGAGTTCGTCCAAGTCTTCCTATAACCACTGTATTTGGATAAATGATTCCCGTTGCTCGTTTTGATTTATGTATGTGCAAAGTTGTCTTCTCAGTGTCGCTAAATCCGCCAGTCATTGCCCCGTTTTTTTTTGTTTGGTTTGTTTTTTTTTGCATTTTGCGAGGGGAGCGGGTCACATTGCGCACATTCTTGGCTTACCTTTTGTCTACTTCCGTTCGCAGCGATTTCTTTCCTGCGAATGCATTCAGCGAAAAATAAAATAAAAATCAAGACTGCAAATCACAATGAAATGCACACATTACCGTATCTTACAACTGTTTAATTCACACATACTTAAATTCATCATTAGTATGCACATACACACACATTTACAGTCATTACAGTCACCAAAATTTGTCGAGTCACTCATAAAAGTTATATTTATCTACGTATTGTCAAGTACATTTCACATCAACACCTTCAATTTAATGGCTCTCAAAATTGATGTTGTTCATATTCATCATTTTTACCGTAAGATAAGACAAACAAAATTAAAAAATAATACTACATACAAATGTATTATTTCACGGTTCATTCGATGTAATTATTATTGTTCGGCTTATGCATATTGATTAGTCCTAATCAATCATTTGCTCATGTGCGCTCTAATTAACCCATTATTCAACAAATTTATACAATGTATAAATATTTTTATTTTGTTCAATTACTTGCTGGACTGTCCTTGAAAACTGTTTCTACTGAAAACGTAAAAATTATTTATAAAACAAAATTTTTACATTTTAGAGTAAATAAACAAAGCATAATTCAGCATTAATTTTTCTTGACCAAAAATAAAACCAGAAATAATACATAACTTATTTCTTGCGATAAGATTTTAATTAGATGGATATCTTTTATAACGGAGTTATAATTTTCTCATTGTAATGGTTTTAAATGTGACATTTTTTTTGTTTTTGTTTCCATATAAAAAGAAAAAATAATCACAATTGTTATATATTATTTAAAGTATTCACAGTATATGTGGCAAATTGTACTATAATTTTGTGCTTTATATAATATTCACATTTGCACAAAATGCTGTCAACAAATGTTGACTGACTAACCAAAATGCGAATCGCAATTGTTTAGTATTAATATTATCCAGAGTCGAATGGTGCTAAAAAAAAAGCGTCACACGTGAAATCAATTAGCGTGTTAAATGGAAATTGCCCTGCGGTCGGTTTGCGGCAGTTCGATCCGTTTGCCTTCAGATGATGTAATGCATTTTATTTTTTTTCGGTTTTTCAACTTAAATTTGGCGAAGATGCGTTAATTTTCCCAAGGTTATTTAGTTATTATGACTATCTGGAGCAGCTCGTGAAGTTAGCATGGCTAGCAAGTTTTGGGCAGCGTTTCAAATCGTTTTCGGTCCCGTCTTAATGTGCGCTGTGGAAGCCACCACCAACGCAGCAGGACGAGAGGCAATAATGGCAGCCCTTGTACAAAATCCCTTCAGCTGCTGCTCACCCTGGCCACGCACTCTCTCTCGCTCTCTCTTGCTCTCTCTTTCACACTCTCTTTGGCCTGTTTTTGTGGATTGTGTGTAGACAGTTTGGAGATATATTTACGTTCCCACATTGTATATGTAGAGAGAGCAAGAGAGAGCGAGAGAGAGATAGATAAAGAGAGCGAGTGTGAGAGCGAGAGAGAACGAGTGCTGCCATTGAGGCTGCAAAAAGGACAAATGCCACCACCAGCAATTCAAAAAGAGAAACACACAAAGAGGCAAAAGCAGTCAATGAGTCTGTGTGTGTGTTTGTGTGTGTGTGTGCAAGAGTGAGACAACGATGCTGAGAGTGTGTGCAATAGTGTGTGAGAGATGCAAGAGAGCGCGAGGGTGTTAGGGATGTTATGGGTATGAGGGGTGTTTAGGGAGTCAGTTCGCTTGCCTTTGTTTACGCAAGATTTGTTGCCATTACAGAACTTAATCCGGGGTCTCAGTTGCTGCCTACTTGCGAAAGGTTTTTGACTTCGCTGGCTTGACTTTGGGCACCGGGGCGCGCCCCTTTTTTGGTGCAGCTCAGGGGCGGCTTATTTAAGTTTAGTCCTAGGCGATTAGTGCTAATGAGTAACGTTAAAAAGTCATTAATTCATTGACTCGAATCCGTTTTGCTTGCAGCACCAACAACAACAACAACAACAGCAACAACACACACTGCGTCAGATTGGATCTTTTGTATGACAATGCCCAACGACCTTGCACAATGGCAATAATTTGTTCCAGTTCTGCTCCTGCTGCTGCTGCTGCGGATGTCCTTCTCATGTGTGCGTCGTCCATTATTCAGCAGTATTTCGAATACTAATGCTGAATCATCACTGAGAAGACTAGCAATGGAGGGGTGAGGCGTGCGGCAACCCAGTGGCAAGTGGCGCACTGGGGCTTACAGAAGGCTTAGCCACATGGCGCCAACATCGTCGCCATCAACATCGTCGTCGTCTCCGCCGTCGCCTGCCTAATCGACGCTGGCGTCTTACAATGCAAACAAATTTAGCTGAGTGCAGCGATTGTAACGGGAATTGCCGGAGCTCAACAACTGAGAAATTACCTGATTGATTCGTTGCCTCAATAAGCACACACGCACACACACATACACACTCACTTTATACACATTAAATCAAACTAACATTAATTTAATGTGATTTTTCTCTTATCGCAGGCAACGATAGCTTTTCCGCTGTCCTCGACTCGATATCGATATGAAGAAAGTGCTCTAATCCGTGGGCAATCAATTAGATACATGAAGCGCTCAGACATTCGACATTCGGCGGTGCTCATATCTTATCGTTAACTTTAGCAAATAGATATTTGGGCAGTGCGCCTCCACCTCGCCGGCACTTGGTGCGAGTCGTCTTCAGTTGGTGCCGCGAAACGCAGCTGAGCACAACACACGCCGTGGAGTCTTGGTCTTCAAGAATGGCAAGGATTGCTGTTGCTACTGGTGTTGGCCAACTTCGTGACTGTGAACTGGGCGCCACTGTGTCCTCGAACGTCTGCGACGTGTTTCAATATAATTACCCAACACACTTGTGAGCATTATAATCATTTTTATGGGTCATTTCATAATTTGGCATCACGTGTGGCACGACACACACAAATTATAGCCGCAACTCTATTCAAAATTCAAAATTGTGCCTGCAAATTACAAGTAACATTTTACAGGTTTCACAACTTTTCAAGTGAATATGTTCATATGTACTCTATATATAAATATATATATATATATATATATTGTTTTCACTTTGTTCCACGTCTACCCTGTAGATCCGAATTTGTTTTACTCTAGCTTTAAGGACAAATTCGGTTCTAGAGAGGTTTGTGTGGCTCACTGCCCAGCGAAATGAATAGTGAATTGTGAATAATAAATAGTGAATACTGAATAGTGAATAGTTTAGTGAAGTGATAGAGTGATTACTATACTTATGAAAATAAGAAACATGTGTTGATTATACTATCTAAAATATCTAATATATTACATAATTATACAAAATTATATTAATTTCATTATAAGAAATATTGTCAAATTCTCTGTTATTGCCATAAATAACAAAAATTCAGATATTGTTATCTTATATATAATCTAGGTATTAAATTTGTATACATCTTATCATATTTAACAAGCATGACAAACAATGTATTTTAAGATATTATTATTAATTATAAAATGTGTTCCGACTTTGGCTGCCTTATCATATTAATGTATTACATTTTTCTGCAATTTTTTATTTGATATTTATTATAGGAAAAGTTGGCAAAGCCTTCTTTAAATATACCTTCATTTTGTCTCTTTTAGTAAATATTAATCAATACCAAGTAAATGCATAAATTCAGCTAAAAATAGAAAATGTCCTTCTGAGTTGCATTGAAAACACATTTCAAATTTTTGTCGACGTCCTTTTGTTTTTTAGCTCAATTGCTGACTTCAATTTATTCGCTGACATTTACATATAAAATTTAGCATATAAATAGCCCCTTACAAGGCAGTTACAGGAGGCCAAGGAGTGGAAGTGGAGTGGAGGATGAGTACTTGTTTGAGTAGCCGTGCTTGGCATTTGGGTCAATCGTCTGCCGATTTTGTGGCCCGTCCGGAATTTGCTGAGCTTGTGCAAAGAGCCGTGCACTTTTTTGCAATTTGCATATGCCGCCACTGAAGCCACACATCCGCCGGGAGACTGGTACCATCTGTCATGGCCAGGCGACTGTCGTCTTGTAGTTGGTCGACTCCACAAATTTCTCAAGTCGCTGACTGTACATATATTATTTGTCAAGTAATTTCGATATTTGAAGGAGCTCATATTATCAATTATTGTAGATATCAAACTTAACTGATGGGCCTCCCAAATCGTGGCACCCAAATCGTTTAAAATTGATAAAATAATCTACTTGGCCACTTTTTTGATAAAGCCCACAATGATACATAAATTTTGTAATTATTCATTTTGTTTAAATAAAAACAACAACTTTTCACATAGCAACGAATCGAATTTATTAATAGTAATTGTTGTATTTGTTTTTATCTTTAATATGCTAATTAACCTATATTTATATAATAAAATATATAAGTTCTGGACTGTGCCTTGTCGCTTTATTATATTTATACATTTATTTATTATAGTTATACATTTTCGTTCTAATTGTAAAAACTCATTTTTGTATAAAAAAAATGATGACTTGACGGTTACGCCCAACAAATGTTGTCATTATAAATTTAAAGTGCATCTAATTTGATTAATATGTATATGATAATTGCTGATATACGGAGAACGACATATCTTTCTACAATGAATTCTCTGATAAAAATTAGAGCATGTATATATATAAATTTATAAATATTGTATATAATAAATGTTGAATTAAACTCGATCAAAGGCCCCAAATTCATCTGACAGTTGTATGTTTTATTAAGTTTAATTTTAAGTATTAAAACGCATTATAGGTAATATTAATTTTAAATAGTTATAAATGAATAAATGTTATACTAATTTAAATATTTATTGTGTTTAAATGTATTATGTTCTATACCAAACAATTTTAATTCATAAATAAATGAAAAAATTAATAAATTAAATCAATTCAAAACTCGGAATTCTTGTTGAACAATTTAGATATTGTTTGCTAAATGATTGGTGACTCAATTCAGGCGGCTTTGACATACAAATTTTGGAACAAAATCTTTCTGAATGGAAAAAATTATAATTTACTTTCCATATTTATTACAGCACTTCAAATTATTTAATTTAGCTCAATGACTTAATTAAAAGGTTGCAGATAAGGCAACTAAATATCCAATATGCCATTGGAAATTTGTATTTGAGCCAGCTTGCGATGTCAAATTTAGATGTTTATTTAGTCTTCTTGGACTAAATAAAAATTGAATAATGAGAATAATGCTTACGATGATTTATATTTAAATACTTCATATTATTGAATTTATCGATTCAAGTGTTGTTTTATTATCGATAAGAGAGAAAGAGATATGTATATGATTCAGAGCAGTGCAGCTATTGCAATGTGCTTGGTTGTTGTCCAAAATATGCTTTGTGGACAGTGTGGATCGCATTGCTGCTGGCCAACAGATGGCGCCAGCAAATGTATTTTTGTATCAGCCTACGAATGTTGAACCAGTTTTATAATTTGAGTTTTCTTTCACATAAATTGATATAAGAAATATACAAATTATGAGTTATTTTTAGCTTGAATTTTAATAAACATTAAATTCAGCATATAATCAAAATTATAAATTAGTATACCCAAATTAATTTGCATATAATAATAAAATATAGTCAAATTATCTTGGCTTCATTTTAATTTAACGGCATATTTTAAATACAAGTTTAATTTGGCCGATAAATGTCGATGTCTGCGCAGAATGGGAGAATGACGTTAGCCATTTTGGCTGGCAACAAACAACCAAAAGAAATGGAGTTGGGAGAGGAAGAGGAAGAGTTTCTTGCTAGTGCGAACATCTTGAAAACCTGTCAGTCAAATTTGATGAAGGTTTCTTACGCATTTCGCCTTTTAAATGTTTTTTCGGCTCATTTCGTGGTGTTGTTGTTGTTGTTGTTGGTAATGCTGGTTGTTGTTGCTGGTTTTGTAGCCCATGCTGTCTGTTTTTGGGCCAACCTACGTTTCACGGGCTTAAGCGCATTTTAAAACGGCCAACGGACGCAAGAGTAGGTAGAGCTGATGCCGGAATCATTTTTCTAGTTTTAAGACGCAAAACTCGACACTTTAAACACCAAGTTCCACCCTCGGAAAAAAACATGGCTACAGCCCTTTGCGCTGTGTATCTGCTGGTGGAACATTTGACCCTTCAGTGGGGCAAATAGGGGAGTGGGGGTGTGTGTTGTTATTCTTACCCAAAATGGTCACTGCTGGCTTCCGGAATGCGAGTGTGATTTGCGCATTCAGTCCATTGTCGACATATGTCACGTCGTACTCCCATTCCGACTTCAACTCCAACTCCAACTCCAACTCCATCCCATATGACCAGCAATCGTTTGGGTCTTTTCGTGCACTCAGCAACTGCTTAGGCGCTCTAATAACGAATGGACTTTGGTCAAAACTCAACTGGTGCTGAAATTAGTCAGCTCTGCATCCAGTTTAATTACTACCATTTTTGGTACATCAACACTTTGTCAAAGTGCCTGCTTCAACAAGGTGTGTGTGTGTGTGTGTGAGTGTGTGGGGGGTGTGAGTCCCAATGCGTGTCGCACCCACACAAGTTCTGATCCTTCTTTTAATTGTCATAGTCATTGGGAGGGGCAGTGGAAGTGTGGGAGTGCGGGAGTGGGGGAGTGGAGTGTGCAGGGGCAAGCAGTGTGTGGATGCCTCGTGTGAAATGGCCAATGATAATTACTTTGCCACTGTTCTTTTATTCATGAGCTGGGCTGTGCCAGTAAGCGTTTGTTTTCCTTTAATGGATTCCATTTGATAAGTCAAAGTGCAGTGCGAACCAAGGGGTTGCCTTGCCTTAGATAGAATTCCCCCTAATTACTTTAATGCCACACTCAAGGGGCTATAAGAAATAAATGAATTTTTCCATCAATTGTTTCTTGACATTCAGTTAACTAAAGTTACTTAAAATCTTCAACTTATTTTAAAAGAATTCACATTTTCCTTTCATCTCTTTTTATTCCCTTATTGGGGTTAAGAAAAGTTATAAGAGCAGTAAATAACGCATCGATTTATATATATATATATAAGTATATATATATAAGAAGTATATATGTACTTGTTCAGCAAACAAACCAAGTCGTTATAGCCTGGTTCGTCTGTATTAAATTTAAGCTATATTTATGCAAGAAAACAACTTCGAATGAATTAGATAAAATGTTAAATAAATAATCTTTAAGCACCTGTTTAAACAATATGTTAGACAAGTACATTAATTTGCATATTTCGTATTCAAAAAAATATACGATCAACAAAAAATCATAAGCAATAAAAAAGCAATTAATAATGTGAGCATTATTATTATTGGCTTTAATTTAAAAAAATCATTTGCAGATATTTGTCATTTTTACTTGAGTTGCGTTTATAGCTGGAAATACTGCCCAGTTAGTTGAGTTTACTTTTACTTTTTGGAATAAACTCAGTCAAATCTTCTTAAATCTACAGAAAAGTCGCTTGGCATAGGAATTACTTGCTGAATATTAAATGGAAACTTATTTGGTCAAACTCTGAGCTGACAATGTACTCAAAAACCCAGGCAGGCATTGTTTTCTCTTGAAAACTTACTTTATTTTACTTTACGCAAAATTGGACTGTGTTGTTTTTGTTGTTGTTGTTGTTGTTGTTGTGCGGTGCCTGCTGGCGCAGAAATGGAATGGAAAACGCTGGAGATGAAGCGGATTATGTGCCCAAGTGTAACTAAAGAGAATAAGGGCGAAAATCAACGAATCATTAATCAATCCTTTCATGATGTGACGCGGTGCGTGTCCTTTTATGTGTCAAAAAAGAAAAACCCCGAGCAGAAAAAAATGTGGGGAAAACGAAAACACGCTCGCAACTCACACTTTCAGTCGCTTTCAGCGAAGAAAGCGAAAAGCAACACTAAAATAAATATAAAAAAATAAGACAGAAACAAAAGCAAAAAAAGAGAAAAAGAAAAGTATCTTTTTTGCAAGAGATTGACAGACAGAGCGACAGATACTCTCAGGCAGGCGGTGCAAGGAGAGCGAGGAGGAAAGTGGATGAACTGGCGAGCAGGGATGAGAGACTCTCGGCGAGGGAGAGGAGGAAGAGACGAAGGAGAATGAAACGGAGGAGGAGGAGAAGAAGTGTAAAAAAATGGCGACAATATTTGCTGAAGGATACTTCCATTTACATTTTGAGGCCGTGTTGATTAGCTGAGTGCGAGTGGAGCAAGCAGTTCCAAAGCCCCAATCCCAACCCCAACTCCAATCCCAAATCCAACTACCAACCCACAGCATCTCAGCGGACAGCGGCACACGCAAATGACAGCGCAGGCGGTCGATAAGAAATGGAATTATGTGTGTTAGGAGGAGAGAAGGATGGGGAGTGGAGTGTGGGGGAGTGTGGGGAGTGGGGCATTGAGAGTGGGTAACTAGGAACCCGTCAGCCAAAACGTGGGCTGTCAACTTGCTGTCTGTCAACTTGGTGGCTTAAGGTGGCCCAGCGAACCGGGTGGGCATGAGTTATGGTTGCCTCCGAATGCTGAGCTCAACTGAGCTGTGCTGGGCTCTGCTGTGCTGAGCAGATGCATCTGCAATCCGCTGGCAGAGATGCAAGATGTTTTGAGCTGAGATGTGTGTATATCGTGTAAACAATGCTTATCGCTGCGTCTGTCTGTGTCCAGCGGGAAAGTCTTTCTTTCACATCACGTGACCAAGAGCAAGAGATAGATAGAAAAGTGACAGTTGCCGGTTGCACATAAGAAATGGTAAATAAATCTGAAATCTAGTCTCAGCCAGCAGCCCACGGATATGCAGACATGCAGGCGGCCGCCGGACAGACATACAACACAGTCGGAGACGGGGACGGAGACAGGGACGGCGACGGAGACCTACACCAATGCGTGAATATGGAGCAGATCATTAATTATGCGCAAGACGAGAAGACAACGGGCCAACTGCCTGGCCTGGCTATGGGCCAGTTGCAGTTGCAGTAAAGTTGTGCCCAACCGGCAAACAAACGTGCATTTTGAAGACGGAGACGGGGACGGAGAAGGAGGGCGATGCCGATTCAACTGTCAGTTTTTGGTATTGAAAAGTTTTTGCTCTTCCTGTGGATTTCTTGAAAAGTGAAAGAAGTGCCGCGCTAGCCATGTTTTTCTCTGTTTGATTCCCTCGAACAGATCATTTATTTTCCACATTTCAAACTCTCGAATACTTATGATGCACACATGTAATGATTCTGCTTCTTCTTCTTGTTTTTGCGACATGTTCTGGAAATGCACTTAGCCAGGCTAACACCTCCCAAGGCGAACTGAATTGAGAACAAGTCGAACAATTCGATTTGCTATTACAGACCCGATTTGTAATTGTAACGATCAACGATAATTGACTTGTAGAGATTTCCTCACAGATGACTTCATTTTTAAGGGGAGTTTTCGATAAGTTGATAATCCAACTGAAAATAAATGAAAGGAATTCCAAATTCAATGGAATTGAAATTTAGTAAGGAATACATTTTCCGTCAGATAGTCAGACAATTTGCGATCATCATTAGTTGATGGCTTATGCATAGCTAAAGGGCGGAGCAGGAGGGGGCCGAGGTGTAGTTTGAGAGAATTAATGAAATCGCAGCGGCAATTTGTGTGGCTAGACTTGGCTAAAAAGGCGCTTGAATTGATTCAATGGCAAGGTGCAAATTTCAGTTGAAAAAAGTGGAAAATCATGGCTTGCGCTCAAGTTCATGACTTGTGGAAGCGAAAAAAATGCAACTTGGCCCGAAAGCTATTAGTGTGATTTTTGTGTTTTAACGCAAATATGTGTGTTCATTAATTAAGTGGCAAGTTGCGGGACTCAGCTCGCATCATTATGACACCAGCGAACACCAGAAAGCATCAGGTAAATTAATTGCTCAATTGTCGGCTTAATGATAATTACGCGGGGCAAGTGCAACTAAGCAAACGGATTACGCAACAAGAGGCATCTACAGTCTGGCCACAAAACGCAGCTGAAACTAAACTTGGCACCAGTTGTTTCTGGCGAGGGAGGAGGAGAGCGAGAGAGGGGGAGTTGGAGAGGGAAAGGGCGAGGGAGCTGTGCACACATGCAGTCAATTAAATAAACATTTATTAGCCGAGCCACTGCACAAAGCTGTTAACAAAGCCATTTGGCCATTCAGACCTCAATTCCCGTTCCCCTTCCCATTCCCCTTCCCCATCCCATTCCCATTCCCGTTCTCATTCTCGTTCACAGAGGTGTCTAGGCCCCAGATGTGAGAGTCCAGTTGGGCTTGAGCCTCGGCTCGTTGGCGGCACAGAAAAGCTATAATTGATGGTACTGGCAGGACACACAACACACACACACACACACACATATGAGAGTGCAGCTTGTCGCTGTTGGACAGGCTGGAGCCCACATGCAACTCGATTGGTCTCTAGCCTCTATCTGGGCTCTGTTGTTGATTTCACGCATGGAACTCAGTCGGCGGCCGAACGTGGAAGTCGGTCCAAATCGAAGAGGCAAAAACCAGACCCACTCACAGTTCCCAGTTGCCAGTTCCCAGTTGTCCGTTCGCTGTGTCCCATGCTTCGAGTCCCTCCCGGGCTATACATAGTAAATTCGAATTGAATTTTGGCGCGGCGTTCATTAATCATTATTTCAATCATGATCATGAAACAAATGTGCTCTTGGTGCTGATGGTTGTTGTTGTTGTTGTTGCTGTTGTTGTTGTTGTTGCTGTTGTTGTTGCCAGCGTTCTTGTTGCCAGCACTGGCTTTGTTTTGCGTCTTGTGAAATCTTGTGTCGAAGCGTATCGATACTCTTGCCCCGCCTCCTCCTCGCCTCTTCGCCACTGTGCCTCCCATTGCCTCAACTCAAGCTGGACTCAAACACACAGGCACACTGTCTGTGCTGGCCATGTCGATGGCTATGGCGATGGCGATGTCGATGGCGATGCGCTTCAAAGATTGATAATCTCTTGGATATCTTTAAATTTAATTAGTCACATTCATAACAGACCGCCAGCAAACTGAATGCTGGGTGCTGTTTCGGGAAACGGGCAGCACCGCATCGGATGCCATCCCAAATTACATGTTACAACAAACTGTGCGCGTCGCTCTTGGCCATGCTCCTCCTTCTCATTCTTTGCTTCTCCACGCTGCCACTGCCACAAATTCGCTATCTCTCTCTAGCACCGCATGGGTTGGCTGTGGCTTCAACTTCGGCTCTTCTGGCTCGTTACAAGCCAACACGATATACCCTCCTGTGAGACAACATTGGCAGCATAACATCTTGAGACTATGCATCAAATCCATCTCAAGAATTTCTAACAATTTCGCAACTTAAGGAGAAATGTTTCTGTAGGCTTTAAGAATTGGTAACAAATATTATAACATGAAAATGATAATTGGAAAGTATTTTTTATTCAATTCATTTAATTTCTTATTTTTCATCTCATTTTTAAATTTATAAATATTATAATAACAAAATTATAATTAATAAGTACTTTTTATTCAATTCATTTTATTGGTTTCTTTTCATCTAATTTTAAAATTAATAAATATTACAATATTATAATTATAATTAACACGTATTATTTATTCAATTCATTACATTTGCTATTTTTCATTTAATTTTAAAATTAATAAATATTATCATATGAAAATTATAAGTAATAGGTATTTTTTATTAAATTCAATTCATTTCTTATTTTTCATAATTATAGAAATTTTAATATGAAAATTATAATTAAAAAGTATTTTTTTATTCAATTCATTTCATTTTTTTTATTTTTCATTTAATTTTAAACATTTAGCTTGAATTTCTGGTATACAAATAAATACATTTTTTATAGAGCATCCCAGCTTCGACTTGACGCATTTTGTTATAAGACTGGTAAGAAAACTAGTTGTTATGAGTTTTTGGTTGTGTTTTGGATACCAAGTGGATGGAGCTCCCGGGCCACGCACATGTGTGAGAAAGTTGGTTCTGTGGGTTGCTGCTGCTATTGTTTTTGGTGTTGTTGTCGTTTATGTTACGTTTAGGTACAATTTTTCAGGCCCTTCAATGAAAAATCGATGTTGTTACTAATTATGATTGACACAGACGTAATTGGAAATTTGAGCAGAGCTTTAGGCACGATTGCCATAAAAAACAAATTCAAAAAAAAACCAAAACAATGGCGTAGGGAAGGAAAGGCAGTCGGTCGGCATCGGCATCGGCATCGGCAGTCTTCAAAAGTTTCACTAAATTAAAGGGTTAGCTTAAATACCTATCTTAGCCAACTTTCTTTGATGGATAAGCGCAAGAGGCGTGGGGCTCTCAGGTTATCTTCGAACCGAGCTTCAGGAGCCTGTGTTTGGTGTGAAAATTTAATAGAAAGTTGTGTAAATCAATAGGTTTTTTAATTTCCATCCGAAACGCTGAGCATCGCAATCGGTATTAAAATTCAATTTTTTTGATGCATATCCAAAATGTCTTCAGTTTCTAATTGGCGTTATGCATATTTGGTTGCTCAAAATATTTGTGCTTTATCATATGAAATACAAAATGGAAAAATAAGACAAGTTTATCCAGAATATTTTTGTACAAATACCATTTATTTTTGCTAACAATCTACTCAGTATTCAAATGTGTTTTCGAGCATCATATGAAAATTGGTGTAGTTCTTGTTGGAAGGCAAAAAGGGTAAATTGTTGGGATCATTAAACATAATTTTAACAGTTTCGTAAATTTCGGCTAATGTGTGGCAATTACGAACCCATCTTTCAAAACATGCGAGCATTTAACATTTATCCAATTGGCGGCAAAAATGACCCAAGACGGAGTTAAAGCCAAAACATAGTATTTTGGCCCCAAGCCAAATGTGCAGTCGCAGCCTTCATTATGGCCAGTCTGAGTGTGTGTGTGATTGGACTAAAATGAAATCAATCAGAGATAATCTGTCATGGATAATGGGTACCTGTGCCTTGTCCCACTCCAGTCCTACACCAGCTACCTCTGTAACCCCCAAGCGCTGTCTCAGCTCATTTAAGCCATTCGTGTAATTATGTTAAAACAGACGCAGTGTAAATTTTGGTTAAGCACTCATCTCGCTCCATGTGTACAACCTGTACAGGTATCTGTGACTGAGTCGCCGAATTGAGCATAATATGACAGCAAACAGTTGAGTCAGTTGATAAATGGAAAACAACGTTTAGCCCAATGGCAACCACATGGATCACATTTAATTGGACTTCAGCTGGTCTTACATGTGACTCAACTCTGAAATGGGAAGAACCGTTAGACCAATCCGACTAGATTTCCAAACATGTACGAAATTTCAGTTTAAAGTCAATAAAAGTCACATTGAACATGCTTTTGCTCCCAGCTTTAATTGCGTTGCCAGTGATTGACACAAGTGGCACAGTCAATCATTAATCACTCCAGTCAATCATTTCAATGAGCCACGGCCTCCTTCAGAGTCCTCTTCTAGGCATCTCCACAAGCTCATCGCTTAAACTGCGAAATGCCTGCGCTAAGGGAGATCCACCTAATCAGCATTCAATTCCCACACTTGTCACCCAAACCTTCAATCTCCCTTGTCAACATGTCGTTAACACAATTTCCATACCAAAATGATTACTCCGAAGGGTGGCAAGCAATGGATTTGGAAAAGTTAAAGGACTTCCTTGAACGACTTCAATTTTAAATACTAAACAAAATTTATATAACCAGTACTTTCGTGATTAAACTCGTATTTTTCACAATATTATTAAAGTAAGATTAGTTAAGAAAACATCGAAGAATTTGAAATTTCTAATTTCTCTCACATGTTAAGACTACCTAAAAAGCTGTAAAAGGCTTAAATCGAACCTAAGCCGATTTTTGATCGTACAAAACGATCATTTCCTAATTGCTCTTAAATGGATTTTAATCTAACCGATTTTATTGTTAATCAGGAATTTATTTTGACTATAGTTTCAATCATCATTATCAGAGTATTATAAAAATGAAGAAAATTTGGTTATTAATAAATCACATCACATCGATATATTTTCCAAAAGCTGTTGGCCATCCTAAGTATTTATAATAATATTTAAATATTTAATTTTACCCAAATTAGACATTAAACAGATAATTAGAAAATTGATCAACTCCCATTTGCATGATTTACGTTTGTAAAAGGTAACTTTGAACGAGTTCTTAGGTTGCTTAAATTTATATAAAAATTTATTTGATGGGTAGCTTAAGGGCGAGTGGGGTAAAATAAAAATAAAAAAAAACGAAATGAAACAACAAAGAAAAGCAATACAACTACGAATGCGAACCAAAGACCAACAGTGCCTCACAACAGGGCACACATAATGTGCCCCGGCATAGAACCATTAATCACATTTGCCTTGTGCAGCAAGTGAACTTCCTTTGCCGCCTGACAGTCGCAACTGATTGCTGGCTCTGAATTGGGATTTGGAACTCAAATGCTGTGCAAACAGCAGCAGCAGCAGCCAAGGCACCCACTTTGCCAGCCTGCCTTCCTTGCCATTGGATCATCTCGTAGACACAGCTCACAGTGAATCACCCACACACACACCCACACACACACACCACCCACACCATCCGCCTGCCCTTTCATTGTTATTCGTCCCTTGGTAAGCGGTCAGCCTCATATCATACAGTAAACTCAAAAACTTCAAACTTTCAGTGCAGTGGAGCACGTGGAGAGACAAGACATTCTCAGGAGTTTGTCAACCAAAGAGATTTGTAAAAGTGACAATCAGATTTCGAGAATTGTTTGAAATATTTGTATCCTTTCGTACAATAGGATAAATGCATGTAAATATCTACTTATCAAGGAAATAATGTGCATTGATGTTATATTTTTACAATCACACATCAAAATTTATTCAACAAACTTAAATATGTTTTTTTTTTTAATATTTTAAATAGCTATTAAAAATGGCTAAAAAAGATATAATAATTTTGTTAGAATGTGTGTAACACGCAAAAGAAAGCATCTTCGACCTCATATAGTATTTATATTCTTGATCAGGATCAACGACAGATGTCCGTCTGTCCGTCTGCCCGTCCATTTGTTTGTCTGTAATAAACAAGCGGATCTCAGAAACTATAAGAGATATAGACTTAAATTTAAATTATAGGCTGCTGAGATCAAGTTTGCTTTATTTTATCATTATCTGCCTCCGTTTCTCGTTAACGGATTAATTTCGATATCCGATAGCAACAAATGCCACAATCTTAAGAATCTTCAAATACCCAACAACACCCAAGTTATGGCTATTATTATATTCCCATATTGATCTTATTTTTACCAGCAGATGTAAACATTATCTGAAAGAGATGGCATTATAATCATAACGAGTGTAAGTATGATTTTGTGTGTAGTATGCAGAACCGCGTTACCTACGATTGCGCTTACGTATGTATGTATGTAAATTTATATGCACTTGCTTCTAGCCAGCCAGTTAGGAATCAGTACGGGATTGTAATATAAATATGCGTTGCATTTGTTCTATTTACCCTTCAGAAATGAGTTAGATTTACTCACATTTGGGTGCTTTTTAAAGAATATATTTAACAGCTTTGTGCAGGGTATATCGTAGTCGAGCTCAATCGACTAGAGCATTCTTACATGATAATGTTTCTTTGATGTTGTCTCTATTGCTTCAATCCTTAGGTCATGTGTAGAAAATGCAAATGATTTAAATACGAACATACATATACATATGTATGTACATATTTACATATAGTTTTAAGCTAACACCAACAAGCCAAATAAAACCATTGAACACAAACAGTTGAGTGCCACATGAATTTTAGTTCTATACACTTAATTGTCCTAATGAACTTTTGATAGTCACCATCAAAATCGAATCAGTTGGAAGTCGATTAATTAGTATTCACTCACACCCACTCACACACACACACACAATAACTGGACTGGCACATATAGCACGTGTGTTACAATGGAATGAGTTCAATTATTCGGCAATTAGACGATCTCAGAGCTCACCCATACAGCCCACATGAAAGGCGGGCACATGGCAAAAGTGTGACGACGAATTAAAACTGGAGATGATTAAAAAAATCTCATTAGAGTGTTTTTCTAATGTTTTCTAATGTTGGCAGTGTATGGAAGGAGTCTAAATATTTGGATGTACAGATATTAAAGCGTTTAATGTTCGACCTTCTTTATTATGTGCATTATACAACAATCATTCTATCGATTTTCCATGTGTGTCCGCTTCATTTGAATATTTGCCAGTCATGCTCATCATTTCATCAACATTTTCAGCAACAATACAAATCACGGTAGTAATGATAACAACAACAACAACAACAACACCGGCGACAACAATAAACAGCAGCAGCAACATCCCCTCCCCTCCCCATGCCCATGAAACGCTAACCACAATAAATATGAAGCATTGCGCCAAGTGCGGTGATATTCATTCAACATTCAATGGCAATGGCCAAATATTGCAAGTCAGCCGGGGACCTTTTGAACTGCATACAATTATACATTGATTTGTATATATGTATTTGGTAGCCATAAGTGGAGAATCTCAACTCGGTAGCAGAGTCTCTGACTGCGATCGATATGAGCGAAAAAGTCGATGAGAATTCGCTGCATCCGTTTGTAAGTTCTGGTTAAAATAAATGGTCTGCTCTGTCATATTCGCATGCGGGATCGATGAAAGGCATAGTGAAAAGTGGGCGGTGCTGGTTGGCAACGCACGACGCGTCTGTCGACGATGAGGGCAGTATTTTTTTCATTCGATTTTGAGCGTGCGCCATAGCCGAAGACCACAAACCAACACTCACACTCACATTTACACTCACTCTCGCTCAGACAGCATCGGTTGTTGATTGTGATGCCGCGAAGAGCATACAGTCAGTTCCTTTCAATTAGGTACAGCCGTGTTTTTACAGTAGACTCCCTCGAATATTAATGTATAGGGTAATAAATAAAAATAAAATAAAAAAAATTAAAAGCTACCTAAATAGTTGTCATAAGAACAATTATTAACTAAAATTATCAAAATATTTTTAAATGGTATCAAGCCACTATTATTCAAGGTATATAAAAAATAAAATTAATAAAAGAAAAAGAAATAAAAAACATTTATTTATTTCATAACTACATTAAAATATACTTAGCTTTAAGGGTACAACTCTGGGAAAACTGGTGTATGCAAGTCTTTTGTTCCAAGACCTGTTAGTATGAAAATCAAGACATTCTATATGTTACTGTTGGAAAGTGTAATTTTTATCGAATTGCCTTCAAATATTATTTCACACTTTTAACGATTTTAGCAAAAAGTAAATAATATAATAATAAAATAAATATTATTATTTTACTTATATTTATTTAAAAATATATCATATATTTGCCGGCATGCTCAATAATTTGGCCGCACCTGTAGAAAGAGCAAGGCGAGCAGCAGCGGCGAATGGGTGTGACTAAAAGTCGTGCCATCTCGTTTACTCGATCGCGTGCCGCACTCTTCACGCTACCGCTGTCTGCTGGTGGTTGAAAATGGCGTGCAGCCATGGCTAAAAAATTCTCACTGCGTGTGGGCTGTCCTTTGTGCGTTGTTGTTGCTTCTCTTCGCGGGCAAAGCAAAAACAAAACCAGTAATTCGAGTTTCGAAACTCAAGCGTCGACGTCATCGCTGGCTGTCAATGGCAATGGCGATTTCCACGCTGCGCTTCTGAGCGAAGCGACACACAGAGAGAGAGAGAGAGAGAAATAGACAGAGAGCGAAAGAGAGAGATAGAGCTTGGGAGAGGGTGAGGTTAAAGCAGAGAAGACGAAAAACAGTCAAAAGCAATTGCAAACAAGGAAAACAGAAAACAGGTTCGTTCGCGCTCAGAGCATTCGTTCGTATTCATAACAAAAGAACGGCTCGAATTGAACGGTTCGCATTCGCACTCGTGAATCAGACGCGTCGTTTTTTTCAAATTTTTGAATGTTTTCTGGACGTTGCTGTAAAATTGTTTGGCATTTTTGTTGCTTACGCCGCTTGTTTTTAACGTTTTCCACGTGCCGGGTGCGCGGCATTCGCGCTGTGTTCAATAAACAAATAAATCTCCTGCCACAAAATATTCATAATACAAATTATAATAATAATGCTGGCCACAATCCACAAAGAAAAGTGATCGAAAAGTGCAAAAGTGAGTGCCAATCAGTGTATACTTTAATGAAATATGTGCTCTGGGTGTAGGAGTCGAAGAGCCAGAGCCTAGCACAAGTTTTCAGTAATCCACGATAGCAACACAGCAATACTACGATGAGCTCATTCCTCATGGGTTACCCACATGCGCCGCATCACGTCCAGAGCCCCATGTCCATGGGCAATGGTCTGGATCCCAAATTCCCGCCGGTTGCCGATGACTATCACCACTACAATGGCCACTACTCCATGACAGCCTCCACGGGGCACATGGGCGGCGTTGGTGTCGGCGTTGGCGGTGGCGCAGCTAGCGGTGGTGGTGTTGCAGGGGGAGTTGGCGCACCTGGAATGACTGGTCACCCGCACGTCACGCATCCGGCGGAAATGGTCAATGATTATATGGCCGCTGCTGCACACCACCACAATCACAGCCACAGTCACAACCATAACCCGCTTCCGCATTCGCACTCGCACCACCACAGCAATAGTGCGCTCTCTGGCCACCATCATCAGAACGGCGGCTACACAACAAACTATGCCACAACGCCGCCAACACATCATCCCCATCCACATCCGCATCAGAGCCTTGGCTATTATGGCCATCATGCGGCGGCGGCGGCAGCGGCAGCCGTGCACCACGCTCCCGAGTATATATCCGCCGGAGTGGTGCACTCGGAGACGGGTTACGGGCCGCCGCCGTCGGTGAATGTGGCCAATGTGCCGAGCAGCGGCACAAATAGCTCGAATGGATACTACGGCGGCTACTATGGCACCACTAACGGCAGCGTGGGCAGCACTCACTCCCAAGGCCATTCGCCGCTCTCCTCACAGATTATGGATCTGCCACTGCAATGCTCCTCAACGGAGCCACCAACAAACACCTCACTGGGCCTGCAGGAACTAGGTAAGCCTCACCAAAGCAATTGATTCTAAATCATATAAAAGCCACCCAAATAATTTAAAAATATTTTAATTAAAATGCATAGTTTTCAACTATATATATTTGATATTATATTTATTGATATTGATATTTATAGAGATCACTTTAAAACGAATTATTGATCACTAATTGCGCAAATAGAA
Organism: Drosophila demipolita; assembly: GCA_035042405.1. Lineage (NCBI taxonomy): Eukaryota > Metazoa > Arthropoda > Insecta > Diptera > Drosophilidae > Drosophila > Drosophila demipolita. The sequence continues at coordinate 647,821 of JAWNLI010000349.1, read as the reverse complement.
ATCGTTAATTGATCAAGATTAGAATTTCTAAAAAATAAATTTTTCATGACAGTTTTACTTCGATTTAAGATAACTCTAATTATTTATTAATGTTTCCAATAAAAAAAAATTTGTTTATGTCTAACTAACTATTAAAATAATATTTTATTTTAAGTCTCTTTTAAATGGCTGGTCGAAAAATAGGAGCAATATATTTAAAGCTATTCTAGGATTAATAATAATTAAATGTAAATGCATTTATTTTAAATCAAACACTTATTGAAAATTATCCGATCTATATTGAATATTTGTCATAATAATAAAATAACTTTGTTTTCCAAATATATAATTTGGGGACAACAGAGGACTAATGATAATTAATAAATTGAATATAGCTTAAAATATATATACATAATTATTTAAGACATTTACCTTTTTTTTAAAAAAACATACCAAATATTATCTGTTGAATTATACGTATAAACTATATACTTTACTACAGGCTTAAAACTAGAGAAACGCCTTGAAGAAGCCGCGCCAACTGGCCAGCAACTGCAAGAAGTTCTACACTGTGATGATATGGGATCAGAAAATGTAAATACCAGCAATAGATTAGTTAATGGATATAAAAGAATAATGTAAAATGAATGTCTCCTATGCAGGATATGTCTGAGGAGGATCGCCTTATGCTCGATCGATCCCCAGACGAGTTGGCGTCCAACGACAATGATGATGACCTGGGTGATTCAGACAGTGAAGATGATCTGATGGCCGAGACAACCGACGGGGAGCGCATCATTTACCCTTGGATGAAGAAGATTCATGTAGCGGGCGTTGGTAAGTACAGCTGCCACCAATACCTACATAGAGATGCACCCACCAAACACAGTGTGCCCCATTTTTGTATGCTAATTAAATTAGTTAGCTGCCAACACCCACGTGATCCACTGACAGACATTGTAATGCTCGACTTTGGCAAAAAAGAAAAAAAAAATTAAGAAAACTAAAAGATACAAAAAAAAAAATACACTCTGCTTTCTGCTCATTAATCAAAATCAAGAATGGCGCGCCTTCTGCTGAGGGCAAAAATATATATGGCGAGTGACATATTCACATATGACTACTACTATATATATATAATACACATAAATGTGTATCTGCATGCAACTGCCACTCGACCTCTTCAGTGCTCTTTCAACACTTGGAGTGTCTATAAGTGGATTTGTCAAACCATGCAGGCAACAATTGTGATACTTAAAATATAATTTGTATAGGTAAAAATAGATTTTTATAAATGAGTGAATGAAATTTCGTAATGAACTTAATAATTGTTCTTAATAGGAAAAAATAGATAAATATTTATTTAACAAATATATTATGATCTATAAAAGAATTCTTTAATTTGTTATTTGAAACTTGCTATTGTGTCAATGCTATCTTGCAAAAGACAAGAGAAAGTCTAAGCAAACTTTACAGAATATTTCATAAAGCAATATGTTAATTTCATTAACAATTTCTAATAATTTTTTCAACTTCGCGTTCATTTAATGATTTTTCCGAATATTCTAAAGCTGCTGCAGGCTAAAAAATTTTGTATCGATAAAGCTAGAGAAATAATGTAATGACTGAAATTGAATACAATATTGAATAATATTTCTTATTAATAGATCTAAAAAATACACATTGAATTATTACACATAATTCTAAAAAAGACCAACTAAAGAGCGCAATTTATAAAAGAAATATTATTATATTGAAAGACTTCATACGAAATTTCTTAAGCTATACTTTAACTAAATATTTTTGGGTTTTTTAAGACAATTTCTAGAAATTCCTTCCGCGATGCTTTAACTAAAAATATTATCCAGCGTTTCGTAGATTGATTTTCTAATTTTCGAGTATATTCAAAATCTTTGAAATATTTTCACACCAAGCGCAGCTCAAATGTGGGCTGCAAAAACAGGTTTCCATTCACTGCACGATAAGCAGTTATTTCTATGTGTGTGTGTGTGTGTGTGTGTGCGATCGATTTTGAATGTTTAGCTTCGATGAAGAATAATTACCATTAATTGTCGCGACGGAACATTAAAACCATATTCATTGAGCCATGTGTTGAGTGCCACTATCAAAAAGCGTTGCGACGTTTGTCAGCGCTTATTGTTTTAATTCTATCAAAATTGGCTACCGCATATGGTCAAAACGACAAACTGGATTGGGCCCCGAGGCACCGAGCACCGACAGCTGAACAGCTGACAATGGTCTGACAGGTTCAGGTGGCGAGTGCATAACAATAATCATAATCATAATCATAATCATAGGCCTGACTGCATAAGTCTGGGAATGGTTCTAGGTCAGCTGTTCTGTTGGCTGATAAATTGTTTTTTAATTAACCAATCTATTTGTGCGTCTAGTGTGAGAAATTTGCCTAGTCCAAGCGACTATGCAACTCTGCGATGCACTCCTATTAAACATAACCTTGACCCGGATGGGCAATTATATCATTAGATTTCGCCATGCGACTTCAGTGCCACTCCAGAGGGACGGATTGAGATTGAGAGACTGAGACAATCACCGACTCGAGGGGATTAGCTATGCTGATGAGCATCAAATCGAAGTAGTTCGACTGGCAGATAGGCAGGCAGAGAGGTGAGCGGACTGTGGCACAACAGAGTTTAGATCGCTCAGGGGCATACACACAAAACTCCGACTGAGTGACGGATGGTCCGTGTCATTTGATGTTAATGTTGTGACATTTATCATGAGCGCACGACTACGAAAACAAGACGAAACTTGATTATCGCCAGTGCATCATCTCTCTCGTTATGCCGGAATGTGGCTGTCCCCAGCTCCCCCCAGACTCAGCTCTTCCAGTTCCAGCGCCGTGTTCTCAGTTCAATCTCCTTGCCTGTTGAGACGGTGCCATTTTGCTGCTGTGGTTGTTGTTCTTGTTGTTGTTGTGGTTGTTGTTGTGGTTGTTGTTGCTGTTGCTGCTGCTGTGGTTGTTGTTCTTGTAGGGCTCAGGTCTTTTACAAATGACTTACACTCGGTTAGCACTCGGCTAGGTCCAAAATGCTACATGGGTTGGCGTGCGTATCAGGTGGCGTGTGGTCCGAGAACTGACCCTTCAATTTGTATAATTCGTCTTTAGGCAACGACACCAACAACACCAACAACACCAACACCAACAACACCAACAACCACAACAATAACAGCTTAAGGCAAAGCTATAATTTAACAAACTTGATGTATTTAGGCAACAATTTTGCATTTATACAATTAACAAAATAGTTGCAAAGTGCTGACAAGAATATAAACTAACGACAACTGTCAACAATTATATTATTACTTTGATTTTCCTTAAATACAATCAATAATTTATTTTTTACAAGCAACTCTGAGATTAACATATATAATATGTAAATGACCTGTATCAGATTTATGTAGATATAGGATAGATTATGCAGTCGAAAGGTATCCATAGGCTCCCATAAATGAGCTAAAAGAAAGATATTAAGTACTAAGCTCTCATTTAAATATTATATTAATTATTATTTAAATATTTTTAAAAGTGCAATGTTCAAACTTAAAGTTCTCAAGTCAGTAATTGTCAATAATTTGATAAATTATTCAGTCAAAAGGAATCCAAAAGTAATGAAATTAATTAGATGAGCTAAAAGTTAAATTAAAATTAAATATATTAAGTTTTATTCATTTAAATATTATACTACTTATTTATTAGATAATTTTAAAGCATTTTAAGCATTAGACTGCTCGAACTTAAACTTCTCAAGTCAGTAATTCAGTATTCAAATGAATGCATAGTCATACGAACAAAATATATATTGATAAAATTGCAAAATATTGATTTCATGCACGAAAGCTTTAAGAGTCTGGTAACCCGTACTCCTATCAAGAGTCCGTGCAGATGATCATCGAGTTCACGTTCCACATAACATTCAATAACATTCAACAACAGCATCGCACACTCACACTCACACTCATACTCATATTCATACCTATATTCATACCCACACTCGCATTCATTTTTATGCTCATAGTGAGGCAACTGAAAACGTGGTCAGCCTTGTAACTGAATTTCAATGGCAAGTCCACGATTAAGTTTCCAATGTGCCGCAGAGGCCAGGCTCACGGCTGGCAGGCACAGTTACCCGATGACTTGCGAAAAACCTCATCAGCATCTCACCTCCGTTGAGGCGGCAGAAAAAAGTGCAAGCCCAGTCACAAACCCAGACCCAGACCAAGACCCAGTCTCGGAGCGAGGCCCAGATGCGACAGAGATGCTGTAAACGTTAACCCAACTAAAACTGAGCAGCATTTGCGAATTGAGACGAGACCGAGAGAGACAGAGAGAGAGAGAGAGATGGAGAGAGAGAGAGAGGGAGAGAGATAGAGAGGCACAGACCCCAGCGGCGGCCCAAGCCTCGGGCATGACAATGATGAAAATGACGCAGTAAAAATTAAGAAGTTCGCCTTTTATGACAGATGAGGCACGAACAGCTGAGGCTGCCTCGCCATCTGGATCTCTATATATGTGTTGGCATCGCTATCTGTATGTAGCTCTGAGGCAAGCGAGTATCTCTGCTGGCGAACAAAGCGTAATTAGCGTCCCAATGGAAAACAAAAATCACAAAAAATGTGAATGGAGCCCAGAATTGACAGTGTATTCGAGTATTTCAGTCCCTTCAGAGCCTCTGCTCAATTTGAGCCAATAAAACTCTGAAGCTCTCAACTTGCGCGGAATTATTGAAATTGGCGTTAATTAGCGACGCTTTTATTGGTGCTTCGTGGCATCGGGAAGAGTTTTATTTCCATTCGGCAGCAGACAAGATTCTCAGTCGCAACTTCGCGGGGTTTTTTATTTTGTACTCTGAACCCATTGTAAATGCTTAAAAAAGGTATAATAAATGTGTGCAAACGTATATAGCAGACATATAGTAAATATCGCCGAAGGGATTATATATTATTGATTCGAATTACCGAGAAGATTTTGCCTTAGGCTAATGTTTCATATAAGTTCTCGTTTAGCATAAACTGTTCAAGCTTATTTATCGATGACTTTAAACGTTTTCCCCATATCAACCAGTATTTATTATCGACAGCAATAAACACTGCGATTTTAAAAATATATCTTTCTCTCTATAGGAAATTCGAGTATTCTTAATAGTCAAATAGAGTTTTTTGAGTGAGCTGGTTGAAATATCCAATACTTATGATAGAGATTTGATCTCAGAGTATCACCTAGTCGAGCACCCCCGACTAGATTAGTCTTACTTGTGTTTCTTTCATTTATTTGTATTTTAAATAAACGAAACTTGTGCTCAAGGTCGCTGCTATTGTTAAAGTCTTTGGAGTCGTGAGCTTCTTAACTTGTTACTGTTTGTCTTTCGGCTTTTGGCCATAACTTTTTCATAGCATTATTTGCAAGCCACAGATGATAAAAAAAAAACCTCTTAAAATGGCTTCGATAGTTTCGCTGGGCAGCGAATTTTGGTCATTAGTTTCGCTTCTGGTTGTTGAGCTATGGAAAGTGAAAATCCAGTCAGAATGCGCTGCGATTGCTATTGTTATTAGCGGTAGAAGGAATACAGTTACTACCTATTTTAGACCATTTATATGCCAATTATACTTGCTTACTAAATAGAATGAGGTCATTGCTCAATGAAACTAAAAGTTGCTTTCATAAAAAATACCTTTAATTCTGGCAATCCCTATTAAATAATTTAAATAGGAATGTTTTACATTTAAATGATTTTTAGATGGCTGAATCGCTTGTTGTTGTCTGTTGTTTTTAGTGAAATTCTGAAACCTGATATATTATCCAACGGAATTTGAATAAATTATATTTTTACGCGACATCAATCATTTTGATGGCTTGCCAAATATTAATTTAGTGAGCTAAAAAACAAAACGTCGTTTATTAAAATTCACAATTAAATTGATTGAGTACCTTTTCGATGAGAATTGTTTGTTTTGATTAACATGCAGTTCGTGTCTATATATTCTCTGTGTGTGTATATATATATAGCATATATTCTGAATGCAACGACAATTTTATTAAATTGCTAAAAACTGCTGCTGGCAAATTAAAAAATCGAGTTGTGCTGAAGTCAATCTCCCAGCTACAAGTTCAATTGCTGCGGGTGCTTCAGTTTGTATCTTATTATGAGATACATATTTATATATGTGTACAATTGTACAATTGTTTTGTAAGTACATGAGATTTGTGCTTCGCATGCTAGGGGCATACACACATGTTTTTGTGTGTGTGTGTGTGTGTGTGTGTAAGTAGCATGAGCTCATGTTTATTTTTATTTGCCTGCCACAAATTGCAAGTCACTTGACAAGCTGCTGATGCAGCTCCCGCTGTTGTTGAAATGCTGATGTTGACTTGCCTTTTTCCATGAGCTCATGAAGCAGGCACACACACACACAAATAACACACACACACACACACACATGCCGACAATTCACAGTTGTTGGCAACATGAATGTTTATCTAAAAACCTGAAACAAAACTCAACTTAGAACTTGGCAATTGCCGCCGGCCAATGCGTCGTATGCGCAATGTGCGACTTGCATTCATTAGGGCCATGCAACACTTGAATTCTATTTGCATAATCGAAAAAAATAGTAAATAAAAATTATATTAATTTGTTGTCATTTGTTAAATTTAACGTTGAGTGCACATCAAATCCGATTTCCCCACATTGTTTCTAATAAATAAACCGTCGGCAAAGGAGAGTTGTTTTTTTTTTTGTTGATTTGTGGTAACGAGTTTTGCGTTTGATGAATGAGCAGCAGAATCAAAGTTGACAGACGTAAAAATTATTTCTCTGCTTGTTGGCACGAGTCAAATTTCTCAATCGCAGGTCGTGCCCCGTCCACGTTTCCAAATATTTACACACTCTCGCACTATCGCGGCAATTAATCAAGTGGCTCATTGGGAGCAGTTGCCCAGAGATTGCCAATGAATGGGATCGCATCGAGCCAAAGCCCGGAAGTTGTCCGATGACCACACCTCAAATGCCGCCGATCAGTTCTCTGGATTAAGCTGATAAATCGGAGCATCGAGCCCATTGCCTGGCATTGAATATGAAGAGTTAACCCACAAATGAAACCGCCACCGGCAAAAAAGATTATGTTTATTAAGTAACGTCTGACATAGTTTTGTTGCTTATTCCATCTCTCTCACTCTCTCGCTGTCTCTCTCTGTCTCTGCCTGCTTTTGGAAAAGACTGGGCTTTGCTATGAATGAAACTGTAGAGTCACAAATGCATGATAAATCATATGATGGGACAAACATGCCGACAGCCGTCCATGAGGCAGGGCCAATTATGCCCAACACATGATATACATATACAGTAACACACAGAAAGAGAGAGAGAGAGAGGGAGAGAGAGAGGGAGAGTGAGATGGTGATTATAATCTACCTACGCACTAACATGTTTAAGAGTCGCCGCCAATTCCCCAGAGAGCGCCAATTTTCAAAACAACAAAAAAACAGAAAACAGAATACTGAAAACAACATACAACACACAACTCGCTCTTTAGCAGTTTCACGCTACGTTCCTGCAACATTGTCCGCATCAGTCGAATCCAATTCCACGTCCCACTACTCCACTACTCCTGCTTGTGCAGTCTTGCTTTCCTTGGCCTTGTATGATTTGGCATTTTCATAAATTGGCTGCCAGGCCAATTGCAATTGGCACTCTTTTTGGCTACGCGCGCTCCTCACCATGACGCTGCACTTTGAGCCGGCGAGACTTTGACTTGGCACTGGGACGTGGGCACAACTTGAAGGCCTCTTCCTTTCTCTCTCTCTCTCACTCTCTCTCTTTCTGTGTATTGCGTTGAATTGTTGAAATGAAATGATACGCACTTATTAAAAACGAATTAACGCAGCTTGCTGCCAACGTCAACGTCAACGCCAACGGCAATGCCAACGGCAACGCCGACGGCAACGCCGACGCAGCAGCTGACGTCGCTTTATGGTTTCATTTTCATTTGTATTGTTCATTTTCTGCTCGTTTTTTACTCGTGTTTCTTGTTCCTTTGGGGCTTTTGTAATTGATATTGTTTAATTTTTTATGTCTTATGTTTTTTGTTAAGGTATTGTTGTTTATGTTTTTATTGCTTTTTTTTGTTGTTGCCAAATCAATAACTCATTGGAAATCATTTGTTTGAAAGCTTCTTCTTTGAGGTTTAAGGCGCGCAGAGGAATTCTGACAATTTTGAATATGTTTCTTGATTTGACTGAAGTAATGCAAATCAAAAAGATTATATCTGTTTGCACTGACTGCTTAAATTTCTCTAAACTCTTATAAAAACAACACATCAATTGCAAGTTTAAATAATTATATTATTTAGTTTTATGCAAAAATATTTATAATTTGGAAAAACAAAAGACTACATTAAATAAATGACAAGTTAAGCTTTAAGGCCTACGCCTCATTGACTCATAGATTTGCAGAGCAGAGAGAGTTGCAGAGAAAGAGTGAGAAACCCTTGCCAGTCCCCCCCCCCCCCAACGCATCGTGTTTTTTATTTCCCCAGCGGCTGTCAGCGGGGCCAGTGGACAACATCATTAATCTAGTGGCTGGGAAACAGCAACGCAGCAGTTGGGATTGAAATATTTATATCAAATCGAAAGCTGTCTGTCACAGTGCAATGAAATTTTTATAAATTACAACTTGATGTGCTCCGGATATGATTGGTCAAGGAACGAAGGCGGCCAGGGCCCAACAGCAGCAGCAGCAGCAGGAGCAAGTGTTGCTGTTCGAATGAAAACATCAACTCCAAACCCAAACTCGATGGCATTGCAAACTGGCCAAATTGAAATTGATGGTGCGAATATAAATTTGATGAGCTGTCTGTTCGCTCTATTTGATCCGATGGCAATTGGCGATTGCAGGCAGGCAGCAGGTGTGGCGCATAAAAAAACGGAACAGGAAAAGGATAGGCTTACCCCTTAGCTGAGGGGAGGGGGGGGGGATACTGTCGCAGGAGGAGGGAAATGTTTAATTTCGAGGAAAAACTAAAGACGAACGCGTAATGTTGTCCCTTGTCCGTCTCCGTCTCCGTCTCCGTGTCCGTGTCCGGGTTCGCGTTTGCGTCCGCGACCGATAGGCAGACGGACAGGCAGTTGTTCCATTTGATTTTGATTAATTATCCTGTTTCTCAACTGAGCCAAAACTGGCGCTGTGTAAGTGCAGCTCTTTCATCTGTCCGCTGCTGCTGCTTCTTCTTCTGCTTCTTCTTCTTCTGCTTCTTCTTCTTCAACTTGCTGTGCGTTGTGTGTTTCTTGAAGCTACCCTTCTGGATGCAGCCCTGGGGTTCAAGGTGTTGTCAAAAGTTTTTGGCGCGCTTTTTGGGGTTGTCAACTTATCTGGCGAGATTTATTGAGCCTCCTTCTGCCATCCGTCCGTCTATTATGAAACTCAATTTGAAGTGTATTAATTGTGGCGCGTTGCGACTTAATCGGCGCGCCTCACCTCGCAGCCCAGCCCCCCGCCGCCGCCAGCCACGCCTCAGCATCAGCATCAGTCGCAGTCTTAGCCTCAGTCCCAGTCCCAGCCCCATACCCATTCTCTTATTGCCAATCATTAATTATGCATCTTCTTATATATACTCACTATCGCTGGCTGTCTCTCTTCTTGCAGCGAACGGCTCGTACCAGCCGGGCATGGAGCCGAAACGCCAACGCACCGCCTACACACGCCACCAGATACTCGAGCTGGAGAAGGAGTTCCATTACAATCGCTACCTGACCCGACGGCGGCGCATCGAAATTGCGCACACGCTGGTGCTGTCGGAGCGCCAGATCAAGATCTGGTTCCAGAACCGGCGCATGAAGTGGAAGAAGGACAACAAGCTGCCCAACACCAAGAATGTGCGCAAGAAAACGGTCGATGCCAATGGCAATCCAACACCAGTAGCCAAGAAGACCACAAAGCGCTCCAGCGCCAAAAAGCAGGCCCAACAACAACAACAGCAGCAACAACAACAACACCAGCAGCAGCAGCAGCAGCAACAACAGCAACAAACTCCAGTGATGAATGAGGTGAGTGTTGTTGCATGCACCATGCAACAATCAACAACAGATTCAAGCCACTTAAAGCCACACAAATGACATTAGCTGAAAGCAAAACTTAAAATATTTCATATGAGTAAAACAAATAATTCAGATTCATAAATGGAGACACATAAACAGAAGAGAGAGAGAGAGAAAATGAGATAGTGAGTTTTAGAGCAGAAGCGGAGTTCCCGGAGTGTGTTCTAGATTACATGTATAAGAAATAGAGAACAAACCACCTAAAGCAAAAATTATTTATGCTTGAAGCGAAACTCGAAAATGCTTAGATTATTCTCATGGAAGTAAATGCAACAATATATTTGCTGAAGAGAGAAAGAGAAAAGTTATAGGAGAATTCTCAAATGTGTTGAGAACAAGAGCTTGCTGTGTGTAAACTCACACTTAGAACTAATAAACGAATTGAAGTAAATAAATGTGAAAAATGTTCAGCTTCATTGCAGGAATTTATTCTTTTTTTAAAATTGAAATTCGTTTTTAAGAATAAAAATATTTGAGATTCCCTATCAATTTATTATCAGTGTCTGTTAAACACCTGCTGTGAAAGCATCTTCTGCATAGAGTTTTTTGAGTGAGCTGGTTGAAATATCCAATACTTATGATAGAGATTTGATCTCAGAGTATCACCTAGTCGAGCACCCCCGACTAGATTAGTCTTACTTGTGTTTCTTTCATTTATTTTGATTTTAAATTAACGAAACTTGTGCTCAAGGTCGCTGCTATTGTTAAAGTAAGAATTTATTCTTTTGTAAATTTAAATTCATTTTTAAGAATAAATATTTTAGATTGGATAGTAATTTATTATCAGTTCTTGTTAAGCCCCTGCCGTGAAAGCAGCTATTGGGCTGAGTGCATAGATTAATCTTGTGCATATTTGGCTGTCTTCAGCTGGTGTCATTGTGACTTGGTAAATTCACTTGAATATCAAAATACTTATTTCCCCACCTATGCCCTCTCTTCATTTCAATATAGTGCATTCGCTCTGATAGCCTGGAGAGCATTGGCGATGTCAGCTCCTCGCTTGGGAATCCGCCGTACATCCCAGCCGTAGCGGAGTCGTGCGGCAATGGCAATGCTTTTGCCGGATCTCAGCAGCTTCAAGTGCATCACAACAACAACAACAACAGCAATAATAACAATAACAACAACAACAACAGCAGCAATAACAACAACAACAATAATAACAACAGCAGCAACCTCAACAACAACAACAACAACAACCAGATGCATGCGGGTCTGCATCACCATCAACAGCAGCAACAACAGCAATCCGATCTCATGACCAATCTGCAGCAGCACATCAAGCAGGACTATGATCTGACGGCGCTTTAGGTGGCCCCCAACACGCCTGCCTCCTGCACGTCCCAGCCAACTCGGCCTTGTATATTGAATCCTTCAGTTAGCCCCTGCTTACCTTCTGTAATCCTATGGTTGTTATTTTTATTTCTTTTTTTAAGTATTGTAATATAATCGTAATCGGAATTCCCCATTATTTTATACACCCGGCGATTGTGTCAAGGTCACCGGGAAATTCGGAGTATACAGTGAACAAAAAAAAATTACCTATAATTAGTTAGTTAAGCGCAGAGACACACACATCTATTGGGGCATCTACTCTGAATTTAGGAACCCACTCCCCACATCCCCCCCCCTGAAAAAGATAACGAGAAGAACCTTGTAAATTAGCGGTACTTAATTAGTGGTACATTTTGTATAAAGCATAGCAAATTAAACATATACACAAACCCAATTTGTCATAGTCGTAAGTGGATCTATCTAAGTGGTAAATATAAATGTATAATTATTATTATTACTATTATTATTATTATAATTATTATAATTATTATTATTATTATTATTATTATTAGTATTGTATTGAACTAGTTGCATCTGTTGTGCGTAGATATATGTATGTAAGTTCAAACGTATATATTTTATTGATACAACCAACAAACCAACCAACAATACATAAATATAACTAGACAATATAAAAACCAAATAAACCGAACAATTTTACTTGGAAATATTACAAGTGCTGTGAAATTATTTAATTTAGAAAACGAAATAAACATTTAGAAAAAAAGTGCATTTCTTGAAAAGAAACATATATTTCCCTATTATGATAATTTCAAAACAAGTGCGGTTTTTTTTACTGAAAATCCTTTTTCTAAAACATTTGAATTTTGTATTTGTGCATTTTCAGTAGTTAATTGCAAAGTTTAAAGCAATTTCGTAAAGTGATGCGAAAGGAACACTTGTATTTAACGCTGACTCATCGTTCATTGTCATCTAATTAGGACAAATTTAAACATCATGGAAACGCGCTGTTGGGCCTAGGGTATGGGGCATGTGGCATGTGGCATGGGGTATGCGGCTTAACCGCCAGACGGGCGAGCTGCCTTTGTTGCGCTGCCCAAAAGAATTCAACAAGCCTTTGTTGGCAATCAGCGTCGCTCATGTGGAATGACTGGGTACAGTGGAGGGGAGTGGAGACTAAGAGCTGGGGATTCGGGATTGGAGATTGGGGCTCAATGAGCCGCGAGATGCGCCGGCTGCGATAGTTGGCAAATGCTAACAAGAGTTCTTAATTAAACATCGATTCGCAATGATTGATCGCAACCCATTGGCACCTGTTGGCTTCTGGAAATATGTTAAACAAGGCATCATCTTTTTAAAAGTGGCAGCCCAGTCAGCCAACCAGCCAGCCAGCCAACTTGCCAACCTACCTGCCTACACAAAACGTCGATTCCTGCCAAAGAGAGAGAGAGAGAGAGGGAGAGAGAGAGGGAGGCAGATGGAGTGTCATAAACTGGTCTTAGCCAACATGAAACGGAGCTGGAACTTGAGCTTGAGCTCCCATTGCAAATTGTCGCTGCTTATTCAGGCAAACATCGCGTTGACAATGCTGCCACAGCACAGAGCACACACATGTGACAAAGTCAGGCTGAGAGCTGGAGCTGGAGCTGTAGCTGGAGCTACAGGCAAAGGCAGAGGCACAGGCACAGGCACAGGCTCAGAAGCTCGGCACAATCAATCTCCCCTGGCTTGACAGTGGATTGTCTTGCAGGAACATGGAAACACTCTTAGCGCTTAATTTATCATTGCGAATTGATCTACGTGCATTCAGTCAGTCACTCGAGTCCAGTTCTGCGCCCTGCTCTCCATGTCTCTCCTCCCATCCTGCGCCGCTCGGTCAACTGGAAATTGCTCGCACTCGCGCCGATGCGATAAAAAAAAAAGGATTAAGACCTACTTACGGCAAGGAGCGTGCACACCGCAAGGAGGAGTTGAAAGCGCACAGCGGCCGCAAGGGTCGAGAAATTAGCAGCTCGGAATGATTACGAGTGGAGGAGCACGTGTTAAGGAAACAACTTGACACAGTGCCCAGCCACACAGACGGGGCTCCCCCCTTGCCCTAATTAGTGACAACGGTAGCCCAGCTTGTCACTGCCTTTCGACTGGTTATGTCACCGCATTGAGGACCTACCAAGAAACTGATATCGATAACGGTAGGAGTACCTCAATACCTATTGATTAAAGGACGAGTCTTTGCAAGAGAAAGTGAAGTTTCAAGGTCCTTGAATTACGAAATTGTCATATGCGCTACTCAATTTATAATTTACCTTACTCTTCATTTATAAATGTTATGAAACAATATAATATGTAAGTGGGGTATGAATAATTTTTACTTATATATATATTCTAGTTTCCGTATATAGTAAATTCTGTAAAACTCAAAACAGAGTCTGATAATATTATGTGTAGAGGCTTTTATTAAATTTAGCTGTTTAAAAGAAATCTAGCCATGTCTTTCTGCCCAAACGATTGCCTATCTGTCAATATAAACAAGTTAATCCCAAAGGCTATTAAAGCTAGATACTTCGAAAATTGCATAATAGTTCTCGTATAATAATGAAAGATTAGTTAATTTCATTTTACCGAAACCTGTTCCATTTGTGCGAACATCGATTCTAATCGCTTTCTGAAAGCAATAAAAGACAAGTTTAAATGTGTATCCTTCCTCTAAACAACCCAAACTAAATTTTTGATCTTTCATCGCCTTTTTCGGATAGTATCATTTTCATTGACCATCTGAGACCTGCTCTTTTCTTACTTGTTATTAAAAATAATTGTGTATAATTTACAAAAAGTATAATATTGTTTGTACGGTCTTCTATACATAAATAAAAATGTCCAAAAAATGCTCAATGTGTAAATAAATAGTTGTATATGTGGGACTGAATATATCCAGTTTATTAATTATGTATTAGTTATATATTATATTTTATTTATGTATGACTATTAGATTAACCAACCAATGTACGTCAATTATAATGACGAATGATTTCCACGACGCGCCGACAATTTTACAACTTTACATTTTATGTAACTCGGATTTTGTACTACTTCTTATCGAAGTTTTTAATGCAGTGCTTCTAAAACTCGACTCTCTCTTTTTTTTGTGCTTCTCCAACCACTGCTGATGCAGCTCCTAATCATTTATGAAGCAGCGTCGCTTCACAACTTTAACTTTAAATATATAACGACAAATTATTTATAATATTTTCAAATTTAATTAAGAACGTATAATAAACACAGTTTGTGTTAACCAAAACCTATTTTTATATTATATATAATTTTATTTATATTTATTTATTTATATTTTATATTAAAGGTGTATCAGAGTATCTATCTAGTAGAGCTCTCTCGACTACAGCTTAGAACTTCTGTTAATAAGTATGTGTAATATTTTTGTTTATTATATATGGCTTACATAATATACTCAGACTTAATACTTTTTCTTATTATTTATATTTTAATCTTATTTGCTTATTTACTTATTTTCCAAACTTAAATAAAATCGCTTTTCTAAAAAAATATCTTTTAACCCTTTATTTATGAAATGACTTTTTGACTTTCGGGCTGTTTGTGAAGTATTTGAGCCAACTGAGACGCTGACCGTATCCGCCCCTTTTTTAAAGGTCGGCGTGCGGCATGCCTAAAGGCAGTGCTTTAATCCCGTCTCATCCTCTTTCATCCTGGCTAATCCCAACAGAAGTCACCGGCCATGTCTCAGCCTCCTCACTCGCAGTCGGAGTCGGAGTCAACTCTTTTGTATGGTTTCTTTTTTGACGAAGTAAAACAATTAACCCGTCTACTGTTGCTAATTTCATAGGATTGTCAGGTTGCCTGTGTTATTTTGCATATTCGCCATTCGGCACAGTGACACGCCCCTCGCACACCCACGCGTCTGCCGGCGGCACCAGCAAAGGGTGAAGCTGTAGGGATTAAGCCGACGCCGCAGTCGAAGTCTATGTCGATGTAGTAGTTGCAGATGTAGTCCTAGTCGTAGTCGAAGGATTGCCTCACGCTGAGCGCCGCAAACCGCCCGCCGACTTTCCCTTTACTCCTTTCAGCCGGCAACATTTTATTCCGGTGACTTTTCTAATGCGCCTCCTTTTGTTGCCAACTTTTGGCTACCGTTTTGCACGGGCCAAATTTCGTGACTCGACTCGGTTAGTTTTTCCGGGAAGTGCGTTGAGTAGCGTTTACCTGCTAATTATCTGGCGATATTTGTAGCAAAACACAAGAGTCAATTGTTTGTCAAAATACACGAAAATAATTAATTCTCATTAGGCACGAATTGGAAACTAATTCGCCTGGTCTGCGGCATAAATCAATGTGCAGCCAAGGCCAAATCTACTTTGAGCCGAGAACTGCATTGCCCACTTACAATTATGGCAACAATGCACACTCCAAGTGTGGCCTCAGGAATCAATCAAGGCTCATCACTCACACAGCCACTCGGAGAGCATCGACAAGCCCTTCAAGTCCCAAGTTCATCTCTGCGTGTGTTGCTTTAATTAATGTTTGGCCATTTATTAAATTGGCAGTTTAGTCTTGGCGTCACTTTTGGCCAGTGTTGAACATTGAACAGAGATGGAGATACAAAAAGGGAAAGAGAGCAAGTGAATCTCGCCTGCGGTTGGCCACTTATACACATGGCATCCTCCTGCTTCTGCTTCATGTATGCACATCTCTCTCTCTCTCTATATATATATACATATATATATATATATATATATATATGTTTGCGTGCGGCCGATCAGCCTAATTTGTAACCATTAACCGAGGTATTATGTTTGGTCAGGGCTGGCTTGCCTGCTGTTACCCATGTCATAAAGGGGAACGATGCTGCCTGCATGGATGGATACCTTGAAGGATGGTCGTTTAGATGGATGGATGTCTGACTCGATGGCAGCGCTGATTTTTGTCTAATAGAAACAATTTAAACAAATGACTGATCCATTTGAGCTGTGTGAGTTTTTTTTGTGCTTCTAAAGAGCCCGACAACCATTCAAGTGTGAAAATATTAACAGGTGCTTCTCTATTTTAAATTATTTAAACCATTAACTTTAAAACAATCACAAATAAAAATCACTACACTAAATGTTTATTTAAATATTTTTCAATTTTTATTTTATGATAAATGCTCTTTTAAGCAGTGACTGTATGCCTTCAAATATAATCTTCAATGTCTTTAAATAAATAAAAATCTTATTGAATCTCGATTTCCTATTTAAAATTTAATTAAGCAAATATCGCAAATGCTAGTCAGAAGATTGCAATTTTACAACCAATAAATATATGTCTGCTCCTAACCTAACATAACCACCTAAAAAGGTATATGAATAGTTTTAAATAGTTGCATTACATTAATGATAATAATACTAATTGTGGTTTTCATTACATTACTAAAGGTAAAAACTATCAAGAAAGAATGGTTATCTTAAGCAATCCCCAAGTCTATATAAACTGCTAACCTGCCATCATCAAAATCTAAATATGCAATTTACAATTTTATTATGTTTGTCAACGTCCTGAGGTGAGCTATGCTTGAACCCCTAATTTAATCATCAACTTCCGACAGATTTTTCCAATTTCAGATTTGAAATATAATCGGCTTTTATGTCCTTATTTATAAAAGAAAAAAATACGATTTTTGACATGCAACTATCAAGTTTTAAAAATGAGCATGATATGTTTGGCTCTAGCAAGTGATGCTGATTAATAATATATTTACCTACTGGAATCGGAACGTATCCTTCAAAGCGTTAACTTCACTCCAAAAAAAAAAAAAACTAAAAGCAGTCAAAACTAAACGGCAATTGTTAAATATTTAATATTTATAGATCACTAGTTTTATTTAGTTTTAAATTGGTATTCCATAAGAAAACAAATAGTACCCGCTGAAAAGATACCAATTTACTATGAGACTATTTGCTGCACTTCTACTTACTATGAAAACTTATTCGGATTGATAGGAATGGAAATAAAAATGGTATAAAAGTCCCATATTAACATAAGTAATTTAAATTTTTCTTTGAAAATTGCAGCTTTACTTTACAGAGCTGTCCACATTGAATAAATGTAAATTTGATATTTAGCAAACCCAACTGATGAGTGCCTGCAGTTATAGGTCTATCGTGAGGTAAGAGTAGAATTGAAATTGCAATTGAAATTGAATATTAAATATTGTTATAGTTCTATCATAAGGTAAGTGCTAAGAAAAGAATTGAAATTGCAATTGCAATTGCAATTGAATATTGAGCATTGAACATTGTCGCAAGTTGCGCCAAATGGAATCGCCATTAGCAGAGCCGCCTGCATTTTGTGTGGCGCATCCGTATTTGGATTGTGTGTTGTGCCACGGGATTTGGGAATGTGCCATGTATGTATATATATGTATATGTGTGTGGGGTGTGTGTACATATATATATATATATATATATACGTATATATGGTATATGCGGTAATTGACATTCGATCATTAATCAAAGTGCACAATGCAGACATTTCGTTTCGAATTTTATTTAGTTTTGTATTCGTGTTGGCTGCTTTTTTGTTTTTCTTTTCTTTTTTTTTTTTTAGCGATTTTGGCACAGCCGCCGAGTTGCCCGCTGCGCCAGAATACTGTGTAAATGGATGTGGCTCGAACCCAGACCCAAGTACAGACGGCAGCGATGCGACGCAGATCTGCTAGCCAAGGGCTGGCCATTTACAAATCTGCAATTGCGAGCAAGTGGAACGGCCTTCAACACCTCAGCAGCGGAGGGTCACCCTTGGTGTGTGTGTTTGTGTGTGTGTGTTATTTGGTGAGCAAATTTCAAGAGTTTCAACTGGCACCACTGGGCGCGCCCAGAGCTCTCCTCCTCTGGCCTGGCTTGGTCGCCTGGCGCTACTGAGTGCTCTGTTCTTTGGCTGACAGCTCTTGACATGGCGCGTCAGTTCTCTGGCTGAAGAGCTCACAAATCCTCATATATGATGGGAGTATGTGTTTCAGTTTTTCCTTCACCCTCTCCGAGAGCTGTCAGCTACCCCATCCAATACAAAACCACCACCAGCAGTGAAAGTTCTCCATGCGTGCAAAGGACCAAGATGAAAGTAGCAATTTCTTCCATTTGCAATTTTCCCCCATTTCACTCGCATTGTGGTTGTGCGTGTGTGTGCGAGAGTGTGTGTATGTGTGTGCTTTAGTGTGTATCTCTGTCTCTGACAGTCGCATTTTGATGAAATTTTATTCTGTTCACATAGCCGTCAATGTCATTTCTGCCGCTCGCTTAGTCTTAGTTTTTTATGCCATGTCCTTTTGTTGATTATTTCGTTGACGTGCCACAAAATACAAAAAAATTAGAAGTGAAAACAAAAATAAATAAGGAAACGTGTTTTTCTTATTTTTGTTTTTTACTTTTCTTTGTTGTTCTTCATCTTTTTGACAAATGCTGCGCGTTGGATTCTTCTTCTTTAAGAATGTCGTTTGTCTTCAAAAATATTACTGGAGTATTTTAAGCAATCAACTCAAATCGCTTTAAAAATATCGAGCATAATTCTCAACTTAGAGCAAGTAATTTTTCTGCAATATCTCAATTATATTTGTTACATTTAATAACTTTTAAGTCACACCCAAAAAAAAAATCATCAGCATCTGCACTTGTACAAAGAATTATATTAAAATTAAGTACTTATTTATGTAAGTATATAATAAAAATAGCAAAGACTTACCAGTCATTCTCATGTTGTATGCTTATTATAATAAACAAAAGAAAATACTCTAAGTAAAAAAATTGCTCAAGGTTTGACACATTTAATATACATATATACATATATCACCTTAAAGGAACCTCTTTGAAATCCTTTGAGATTACGCCTTGCTTGTAAAATAATAAAACTTATTATATTATATTATATATATTATTATTATATATGAAGAAGTCACATATTGAAACAAAAAAAATAAAAAGTTATTTACTACTGGTTTGTTGTGAAGCAATTTAATGAAAAGTGTAAATAGTAATTCCTCTAAAGTGTACATAGCGAATTTGAAAACAGAGGATATCCAAAGAAGATACTGCGGACATATTGCAATGGTGTTTGCTGTTTTAATACAATATTGTATTTACACAAATATACTTATAATATGAAGAGCATAAGCAGTACACAAGTTCCACATTTATTTATTGAGCGCCATCTAGCGGTAGGTAGCAATCTCATTGAGTTCCACATTTGGTTTGAAACTTTGACCTAGCGTGGAGTCTGCTGCTATCTCGCTCTGCGAAAAGAGGACGACAATAGTGGGCTTAGTTGTGCAACTTACCAAATGGTTGGAGTCTGCGATAAGTTTGTAGGTAATTTATCGAAATAAAATTATTTCAATTATTATTATTATTAAATTATGTTAATTGAACTGAAGTAAAATCAAAAATTATTTGTCCTGATTATTTTAGCATGAGGAACATCGTTTTTCTTGCATTTGAAAATCCTATAGAGCAAAATAAATTGATGGTATATAAAAACAATAAAAAAATGTAAAAACAAGTCAGTATAAAATATTAAAACATAAACATGATTATGCCGATTATCAACAATATTTTAGTACAATTAGCAATTCCTTCAAATCGTACACATGTTCTGAACTATTATTTTAATTAAATAATTAATTTGTACTTATTAAAATGCAATAAGACCTATCCACAGAGATAAGTGGATAAATATAACAATTCTCCGACTTGAAAGCAAACCAGTCAAGAAATGATCAATTTATTACAAATTCAATATGAAGAAATCAACAAACTATTTTCTTATGTCAGCTTAAAAATATTTCTCAGTATTGACCAATCTGCAATTGGTCTGATTTTACCCAGATGTGACTCCACTAATTAACAGGATGAGGGGCAATGAGAGACAATAAATACGGCATTCAGTTTATGTTAATCCAATAAATATTATTTCACGGAAATGCTGTACAGTGTGCAATCAATTTTATTTGGAAAACAATTTGTATTTGTATTTGTTGTTTGCTGGTTATCGTTATCATCCTGTTTTGTCCTGTCCTGTCTTGTCCTGCCCTGTCCTGTCCTCTCCTGTCCTCTCCTATCGTATCCTGGCGTTTGTCCTGCGGCGGTTGTTGCTGCTGCTGGTGCTGCTGGTGTTGGTGCCACATCAACGTGCTGCAAATTTAAAAGCTCAATTTGTCCATTTATGTCAACTTGTCACGCGAAGTAAAATAAAACGAATTAATAAAATGTGCCGTGGGACAAGAACTTGGCACTGGAGCACACGAAAGGATATGGAGCACTGGAGAGTGTGGAAAGTGGTGACGATAAGCGATGGAGGATGGGCGATGGGTGATATTCGATTGGTGGGATGGGATGGGATGGGTGGCACAACTAAACGCATAAAATATATTCAGCAATTGTAGCCACTGTAGCTGGTGCTGTTCCTGCTACTTTCGCAGCTGCAGATACAAAGATACTTTAGTGCCAAGATACAGATACACCATCATTCATCGCTTATGTTTCGCCACATCCGTTTGTCGTGCTGTTTGGCTGTCATCCTCCGGCTCCTATTTCTCCATCTGTTCCACCTCCTTCTTGTTCGTCCTTGTTGGCGGCATCACAGCAAACAAATGGCAAAAAACTGTCGCTCATTCGCATAAATCCTGACGAATGATTTCAGCGCGGCCAAAACACTAACGCCCGAGGTTGGTCGGGGATGAATACTACGGGGGTACGGTATAAATGTGGGCGTGTGGGCGTGCCATTGTGGGCGCACAACAAAAGCAATTATATGTGCGAATCATTTTACGAGCGAGCGGAAAAAGAAAACAGAAAACAGAAAACAGACAACAGGAACTGCGATGCGCTGCGGCTGTTACTAGCATCCTTTCCGAAGGGGGAGCACTGACTGGTTCAGGGGAGTGTGGCTCTTCTGTCACATAAAAAATAAGGGAAGTAAGCGGTGGTTAGGGGAAGGGGGGGTGTGGAGCATCGAGTGGAAGTAAAACAAAGACCACTGCAGTGGCAGTCAACAAACAAGCGACGACAGGCAACAACAATTCAAATGCCAAAGAAATTGCAAACTCAATGAAAGCGAGAAGCAACAAAACAATACAAAAAAAAAAACGCTTCGAATTTGCCCCATACTGGAAAAGGCTGCCACACAGCACCGCTGTGCCATTGGGCACCACCCTGGTGCCCCACCGTAAAATCAGTAATGGAGAAAAAACGCGTACGACCAAAATCAAACGATTGTCAATGCGAAAATAAATCGCATTCTTTCATTTAAGATGCCGGGCAGGAGAAATACCAACTCTACGTCGCTCCCCTCCACCACCACACGCTGCCACACTCGTTTTCCATTTCAAGCACCCCCTTCCCCTATCCATGTAACTCCCCATTGACGACAGCTGCCATAAAAAGTTTAGTTCAGCATCGTTGGATAAAACGTGCACCAATTTTTTATACTATCGTTCTGACTGTGAAGAGTTCCTTTCCTTTCCTGAATCCTAAATTGAGCCAAGTCAAAATCGAACTCAATTTGTACTTTACATCGCTATTAATTTGATCAAGAAATATTGAAAGTTATTAACAAAACTCAAATAGTTGAAGTCGACTACACTTAAGTGAACTTAGCCATCTCTTTAGAAACTTAGCTTAGAACTTAGAAACTTAGCCATCTCCTGGCCAGAAATGTCGAACTATTCATTTCAAAGTCTATGAAGTAAAATTACTAATAAAATAACAAACGCATTTATCTTTTATTTTTTTGTTTTATTTTTTCAATTCGAGTTTTATTTAGTCTTACTATATACATAATATAAGTTAATATTTTTCATTGCTTAGGGCAATAACCTTATTTTAATATAAATTAAAATAATATTATAAGCAAATCAATGCAAAAAATCATTTATCTCTTAGAGGCTCTGCATATCAGCTAATATAAATTTACATATGATTTATAGAGGGGGCGGAAAAAATCAGATCAACATCATAAATTCCCAAACGTGCATCAGGCGTAATAAAGTGTGTGGCTTGCAACAAATGTGGCATACTAATGATTGGGCTCGTGAATGCCACCAGAAGATACCAATTTCGACAGATTTGTATTTGTATTTGTTCAGAGCAGACATCACATTCTCAATTTGAGTTATACATTTTCCTGTTATTTTCTTTTCTTATTTTTTTTTTTTATCAGCAGACAAGACGCCGTGTTTGAAAAAGCCGCGTATACTAAATGTCAGGCACACACACACAAGGCCACACACAACCAACCACACACAACCATACACATATCTCATACACATATAAACGTCATCATAACTGGCTTCTGGCGCAAACAGCCAACGGCCTTCCAAAATCGTTATTTATGTATGGAAACGTGCCAAGCGGGTTTTTGTTCCGCATACCTCGCTGAAGCCAGAGCAAGGATTTTTTCCACACCCGCCGCAACCCCCGCTGGCTTTCTCTGCCATAAACTTTGGGCAGCTGATTCGCGTCTGCAGACAACATCATCCATTGGTTTGTTGCCTGGGATTCGCACTCGGCCCGAGCTAAGTTTATGTGCGTTGCCTGCTGCTGCTGCTCCTGCTCCTGCTGCTTCTGCTCCTGCTGCTGCTCCCGCTGCTCCTGCTCCTGCTCCTGCTGCTGCTGCTCTTTCTGTTGCTGTTGTGATTTTCTCCAGATTGCCTCAGAAAGCTATCGTTGTTTGTTCTCCACTGCTTTGTTGTTTGTTGTTGCTTTCTTGCACTTCACTTTGCCTGGCGCCAAGTGCCACAGTTGCCTCCCCGCCAACACCCCCCCTGGCAACCCACGCTGCAAGCTGTTCGTT
This sequence comes from Drosophila demipolita, assembly GCA_035042405.1. Lineage (NCBI taxonomy): Eukaryota > Metazoa > Arthropoda > Insecta > Diptera > Drosophilidae > Drosophila > Drosophila demipolita. The sequence continues at coordinate 624,564 of JAWNLI010000349.1, read as the reverse complement.
AAGTGATGCCAACTTTTACGTGAGCCTGAATTATTAATACACGTTAAAAGGCACCGCCAATTGTTGGCGCCTGGACACCATTGCCATCTCCTACACCCCCTCTGCTTCTCCACCTGCTTCTTCGGCATCGTCGCTTCCCTCTTGGAGTCTGCATCATAGTTGAGTTGATGTTTTATGTGTTAAGTAGTTGGTAAGTCACCTGCGACAAGGTGAATAAAAATAAAAACATATTCCGCTCTGCTGCGTGCTTCTGTCTTTGACTCTTGACTGAAATTTAAGCTATGATAAAAGCAATAAATTATATTTAACTTAAAATGAAATTATCTAAATACCCAATTAGCTACTCAGTTATTTTAAACGTAATATATATTCGCATATGTATTTATTTCAAGTTGTAAAGCTCGCCTACCAAAAATATAAAATGCAGATATGTTTTTAAATAATTTTTTATTAATATAATGAATCCATATAAAATGCATACTTTTAGGCTAAAATATAGTGCATTTTTAAGAGTAAACAGAGAAGTTAATTAATAAACTTAAATTCTAATTCGGCTAAATCCAACCAGATTAAATAGATTGATGGTGCTTTGGTTTGGCTGTGGAGTCGTCTGAGATTTAAATCGCCTGTATAATTTTCACTCGCTGGCCTGGAAATGTGTAAAAAACTTAAAGTAATTGATTTCTCGGAAATCACAAGGACGGTTTTTATGTCCTTTGGGAATGGGTAGCCGTTTTTGAAACGATATGACTGATGAATTGCTAGCTGAGACCATTTTTCTGTATTTACAAATGTAATCTTATTTTTTTATTCCATTCTTTATGTTTGCAGCACATTCGTCTTATTACTTTACTCTTTTCGGTAGTTCAAGGACTATTTGTGGTATAAAGGCTAAACGGATAGTCCACAAAATAACTAAATAACACCAGATTCATCAAAAGTTCATCAATAGTTTTATCATCAATTTATAGAATCCTGATAATAAATGAAAGCCAATCTGTAGGTATATGTTTACTTTTGAGGTCCTTAACATAATAAAATAAAATAATAAAATACATGCAAATATCCGAAAGCTTCGCGCATGATACTCGTAAAAATCAGCTTTAAAAATTTGTATATATTTTATAGTGTTAGAAGAAAGTAATCTGGTATACTGGATCATTTGGATGAGTCTTTCATGTCTTGGTAACTCTTGATGAAAACGGTTAATGCGGCGAACGTGTGTTAGTTGCAAAAAAATCAACTGAAAATGCAAATATCAAATACCTTTGGCTAGTTTATTAGTTAGAAAAAAACACTTTTTAAAACAAATCAACACATTCCTTGACAAAATTTTGCACAAATTTCATCTGTTATTTTGTTGCACTTTATTTGTATTCGTTGTTTCTTTCTACCCTGTGAGATACCTGTAGAGACGAGCTTCTGATAATTGGCAATGGCATTTGAATGCACTAAAACAAAAGCCCGGAACTACAGGGTAGGTCACGGGAGCGTTTCTGGATATCACTTCACTGGAACCACTTCACTTCACTCGGTTTTCTTTTCTTCTGGTTGCTCCAGCTTAAATGCATAAAAGAAAATAATCTGGAAAGTACCCAACATACTAATATCGCCGTCCAGTAATTCATGGGTCCACAGAGAAAATCTCAACTTGAAATCATTGTCTGTGTCTGTCTCTGTTTGTGGTTTGTGACTTTCGCAAGTTTATAAATGCCACACAATACGAGAGGCAGCAGCGAGTGCACAATAGTAAATGCCATAAATACTGCTAGGTAAAGTTTCTGCAGTCAGTATCTGCCTAGAGCGTTGCAAAATTTCGAAAGTATAATAACAATTTGAAAAAAAACAGAATTAACTTTGGAGAACAAAACAGCAGCACATCGAATACTTGACGCAAAACTTTGTCCATTGGCAACGAAATTGAGACGGGCGAGCAAATGCCCAATCCACCCCATATATATATATACCTGTTCTTCCTTCTTCCATCCCACTCACCTTTTCCTCTGACCTGGGGGTTAGTTGGTTCGCATCGCATTTAATATTAAAATTGTATGCATCCTTAACAAAGCTGCACAGGAAATGCAAGCTCAATTTTGCTGGGCGCCCTCTCAAAAATGTTTACAACGTTTCTAAACTGAAATCATAATTTGAAAATGCATAATCCACAACATGGTAAATACTTATTTGCACACTGGCCAGCAAATTGCATATCGCAAATGTGCAATTAAATTAAAATGAACTTGTTATTTATGTCCCCAAACACCAAAATATTGGCATGCACTTGAAACTTGCAGCTCATTTTACCATACATCCGCATCCATGATTCTCAGTTGTATCCACATCCACATCCACATCCGTATCCGATTCTGTATCCGTGTCGGCATCCGTATGTGTTGTCGTATCCTTGCCACATGCTGCGCCCAGCTGCATTTTAGCTTTCATTATAATCTGTAATTTACAGCAAAATTCTGTTTATTTATGACACTCGCCAAATGTGCGTAATGAGATTTTCTCCACACAATGTTCAACCAAATAAATACCCAAAATACCCACAACTCACAAGCTTGCCACATTCGTTTCACTAATTTACCATTGTATTTAATTTTGCAACGCTTTTCCGAATTGCCAATGAGTGTAAATATTGTAAAATTATTTTATAGATGCAACTCTATTTGCATATTGATAATCCCAAAAGTAGGCTAAGCATATTTCCGGACAATAGTTGGCAAACTTCTCTAATCCGAAATCGTAAACCATTTTTTGGTTATCGTATGACAAATCCCCAATTTGTGAATATGTTTAATTAATTTCCCAATTCAATTTGTTTGTGTTGGTGACTCTTTAATATCAATATTCATATTCGAGAAATATTTTTATTTATGTTATAGCATCAGGTGAATTAAGATTAAGTCTTGGCTCTTTTAGCCACAATCAATTTGCAAGCTACTTTATTCATTGCCAAGAGAGCCTTGCGTTATTTTATTTTATTATTTTATTTTATTTTATTCTTTTTATATTATACTTTTAATCTGCAACTTATCAGATGTGCACGGATGCACCTGGGACTTGCAGCTGCAATATCACAATAATGTGTATAAATTTAATTGGATATTTTAGATGTGCAAGTTTGGTACTAACAGCATTGCAATTTGCTTCCAGCTCACGACTCTGGACTTTGCCAACTCCTTTTGGCCAACTGCAGTGTGAGCACATAAATTGGGCAAGTCATGTGCAAAAGGATAAGAAAATGGAACAGAACCGAACTGAACTGAATCGAGCAGGATGCTGCCGACGAGGAGGAGGAGGAGGAATGCCGCCGTAAAGTTTAATTAAATTAGTGCTACGATTTATCAAGGCTTGGCAATCGCTTAAAAAGCCCAGTCGCAAAACGAGAAATGCTTAAAAGTCAGTCCTGGCCGTGTCCTGGCTGTGTTGCAGCCTTGTCAAGGAATTAAAAGCTCTGCCAGCACCACACAATTTTTCCCCTTCTCCATTTTTTCCATCCCCCCGCCCATTTGAACTGCGCCAGAAGGTCATTCGCTGTGAGTTATGGGCCACTGCTACTGGCCACGTACCCTAATGGGCTGCATAAAAAGCCAGGCCAGAAGTGAAGCCGTGGAGGAGAGGGGCACACGACGGTCTGGCCAGCGCCAAGAATCTAAATGAAAAAGCAACGAGTCAAATTGTGAAAATTATTTAAGCCTTCTTCTTTTTCATTTTCTTTATGTTTTTTTCTTTCTTTTTTTCATTTTGTTTTTTGTGTAGGTTTTTGGCCGAAAAAAGCCTGCGAGTCATTTGTTTTCAATTTGGGCGCAGTGGCAGTGGAATTCCATTTGATGTTTGGCAGTGCCAACAGCACACAACACACAACACACAACACACAACACACACCACCCACTCGCTCTCCTCTCCCACATCCACATCCACAACTCACTTGCAGCATAGTAATTTGGGTTGCAGAAACTAGCTGGCTGGCTTCCTTCCGCACACTCATATTTTCACTTAGCTGGCGAAATGCTGAAATGCCGAAATGGCTTCATCGGGAACGGAAGACAACTGTAAAAGACGCCATGAAACTCACGCCTTGAGCTTGCTAAAGAGGACCACGCGGAGCGATTCACGCCGAGAGAAATGCATCGGATGCACAAGTAATTTTCAGCTGCCACAGCCGAGCTCTATGCCACGTCCGGTTTAAAAGACTTCTGGCAATTTTATGCTCTGCATGTGTGTGTGTGCGTGTGTGTGTTAAAGCACACATAAATTCACAGCGGCCATGGCCAACTTAACATTATCCGCGTTGGCTATCGCATGTCGCTGTTGTTGTCCATAAATTTGGTTTAAATTAAACAAGCATAATTGCTTGCCAGCCTCGTTGCCTCACTGCCTCGCTGCCCCTCTGCCTGACTGCCTGCTGCACTTTGTATTTCACACGAATACGCATACAAAATCAGAGTCATTTCAGATACAGCTACAGATACAGATACAGCTACAGATACAGATACGAATACAGTCACAGTCACAGTCAGAGTTACAGATGGAAAAACATCAATTACAGCTGCGCCAGTTGCACATACTCAATTATGAATTAGCATTCATTTAATGTGTAATTTAAATCCAGTATCCGCATCTAACCAATCCGCACAGATAATCGACCATCACACATTGGCCATATATATACATATATCTATATGTGTATCTGGGGAAACGTTTCTGACTTTTGCATTCAGCGCTGAATTCTCGGCCAAAATTTATGCTAATTGCTATTTTGAATATCCACTGCGAATAGCTGTCCACATTAATGCAAACGACACATTCGAAGTGCATTAAAGAATTAATTAGTTCGCATTCAAACAACGTATGTGTGTGTCCATACCACATATTTAATGGGATCTGCACAGGCACATTAAGTAGTCACAGAACCATTCGAATTGCGGCCACTTAAGCACCAGAGTACTATTTGGAGCATCTGTGCAGCTTTATTGGTTTACACAAGCACACATATATATATACTCACATATACATATATATATATATATATATATATATATATCAATAGTATATGACCTATAGATATGGGTTTTGGCATATTTTAAAATGGTAACCAGTTTATTTTACATATTTAGGCATGCTATAATATATCATGTTTTCCCAGTCTTAAATTACTCTGGCATCTTTGCCAGATGAATATTGACGGTTGGGCGGTGCCACGCCCAATGCAAATGTTAAAGAGCAAATGCGGCAGGGCGAGGCGGATGAGTGAAATGAAATGAAATAAAATAAAATAAAATAAAATGAACGCAAATTATATGCAAATTGTATGCTGCCGGCCAGCGGGGGGCAGAAACGGAGCGACGTGGGACGACAAGAAGCAAAAATGGAAAGTCCAGACACACCTCTAACCCCATGTCCAGGCGGGCAGGCGGACAGGCACAGCCACATTGGCATTAGCATTAGCATCAGACACAAACATAAATATACAAACATAAAAACAGACGCAGACAACGCCACCAACCACTCCGCTCCCTCACTCAAAACACCCACGTGCTTGCTCCAACTGGTCTAAGGACCAGCGCCGGGATACGCAATTGCAGATGCGACGATGATGCCGGCGATTGCGCCAGTTTATTTATATACGGGTGCACAGTCATCTACTGTGTGTCTGTGTGTGTGAATAAGGATTGGGATTGGCTACCCTCGCCCACTATTCGCTCCTCGCACTCGCATAGCAATGGCAACATTTTAATGTAGCCAAGCACACGGCCATGAATCTCACGCCACGATGTGGGCTATCCAAGTGGCAGTCGGAGTACACAGTACGCAGCACGTAGGACACAAGGACATGTCCTCGTGGCGCATTTTGATGTTGATAGATACAGCGTCTACTCCCATTACCACTATGACTACGATTATTACAACGGATACTACGACTACGACTACGACTGCTACTACGACTTCGACTACGACTACGGGAGCTGCTCCAGCTCAACCTTGTGATTTGGGCTGTGATAAAGAAAAGCGTGCGATGCATGTTATAATGAAACTCTTAAAGCAAATAATGTGCTTTCATCCAACCATCCCACGACTGTCTACCTACCCTCCCCCCTGAATCTCCCAATCCAAGTTTCGCGAGCTTATATCAGAGACATTCATTACACAGCAGATTTTGCTAGATTTCGTAGATAAATTGCATAGCATTTGGCATCGGATCTTAGCTTTTACTTTTGGCTTGAAGCTGTAGTTTTTCAGCTTTTTCAGCGAATATGCTTAGCTCAGCTATATATAGAAAATCGTTGATCATAATAGACATTTATTTGATTTATGTTTGCCCAAACGTTTTTGCACAAAAAAAAATAAGGAAAAATACCATATTTAATTTGGCTAAGTGCAAAGCTGTAGCAAGAAAATATTTAAGCATGTTTCAACTAACTGCTGGAATTTTGTTGAAGCATATTTGTACATTAGCAGCTTGAGTATCCGGCCTCAATCTTAGTCGTTGAAATGGAACTCATTAGGAGAACATTTGCAAATACTTCAGCAGCAATCAAGTGTCAAGTCAATTTGTAATTTGTGTTTAACACAAATGTTGTACGTAAGCAGCTCGTTCATATTTGTGTTTATTTGTTAAATGTCTTTTGTTGCGAAATGTTATTTTTTGTTTGCCACTCGCATTTGGCTGGTTTGCCTGGCGAACTTTTGGGACCGGTAAAACGCAATACGCAGTACACAAAAATGGCGGTTGCACAAAACTTCCGCAGTTGCCACAGAATAACGAAGGAAAATAAAGAAATGGCAAAACCCCATGAACCAGACTCAAACCTCGCTACCTACATCCGCAGCACGCTAACAAAGGGCGTGGCAGGGGTGGGTGGGGCAAGGAGGCGGCTGGCGGTCTGTAAAATAAAATGCGCACAGTGCGAAACTCTTAACATGCAAATGCGTTGGCAACGCCGCACTTGCACACCCAACATTTTATTTCTTTTTTAATTTGGCACAAAAAACACGCACACACACACAAACACACACACACAGAAACAGACACACAGAAACACACACAGAGCAAAAGTTGCAGAGGCAGTGAATGGGAATGCGAACGTGATATCGAGGCATGCAACGCAGATAAGTACGCCCAGTTGCGCTGATAGCCACGCCCATTTGGCCGTCAAGGAAAAGTTTTAATTTCAGTTGGTACAGTTGGACCTTTTTTACGGCCCCCAGCCCAGCCCAGCCCAGAACAGCCCAGCCCATCGAACAAAAAGCGGCGAATGCATCTGCATTTTAATTGCAAATGGAAGCAGTTATCTAAATTGGTTAAAATATTAAAAACGATACATGGCACTTTTTGTACATTGCAATCTCTAATGGACAAATTGCAGCTGTGGCAAGTTGGAGTTGGAGTTGGGGCTTGTCGGAATGTGGCTTTAGCCAAGTTGTTGGTGCCACATGCGATGCCGCAAAAAAATACGAAAAAAAACGTAAAAAGTTATATTGCGTAAGCATATGATTTTTTTTTAAAGAGAAAATCGTAAAATTTTACAGTTGCCAAAATAAAATTAATTTAACAGTCGTATTTATATTGATAAGCATTAGTTAAAACTGAATATATATTTTACAATTATAAAAAAAAAAAACAAAGAAATCTACTTTACAGAGATGCTAATAATAACAACAATAAATGGTTAAAGTTAAGAAGAGTTTATTTACTTTTAACTATTAACTCTACTCTTCTTTCGAAAACCTGAAACTACTTTTTTATCAGATTTAATCGCTGAAGTATATTTTTTCTTTTATAATGGGAACTGAAATCATTTGTTTAAGTTGTGTTCTGTTAAAGTAAATTTCTCTGAATAAAAGTTACTATAATGAAGTCCATTAAATTCGCTATTCTATATGGTATTTCAGAAAATCTGTTAGATTTCTTAATATCCACTTTTATTTTAAGTATATTTCTATAAACATTCATCTCGAAATCTAGAACAACTATCAATTTTTTTATGTTCAGTGCTTTCTGGCTGACCTCTTTGTGAATAGACCCTTCTGGTTCAATTTGTGCCAAGAGGATATGCAAATAAGAAAAACGTTTACGTTTCTTGGTACACTGCCAGAAAATGTTCCATTCCCACTCGAGTGCACTCAGAGCCGCTGTTCATGCTTTGCCTGCTGCTTGGCTGTGTTTCCACAAATTGGATTGCAACGCCCAATCTGAATACTATTTAAATCCAGTTGCAGTTGCAGATGCTGGACAAACTTTTTATTTAAATGGGGAGACAAGTTCTGACTGCGATTTCAGTTGATGTTCTGCGAAATCTGTTGCTGCTACTTCTGCTGCTGCTGCTGTTGCCTTTGTTTGCCAATCGCCGGGGCAATTAGTTAAATTTATTATTTGAGCAGGCACCGCAAAACGCAGCAGTAGCAGCAGCAGCAGCAGCAGAGACCGCCAAATCCAAAGCCAAAGGCAAATCCCAAGCAGAAGCTATGTGTCAATGGCAAAGCAGAATCCATTTGTCTCCAGCCGCGGGGATTAATGACAAGCAGCCAGTGGAGAGAACGACAAGACAACCTCAATTTGCCAGGACATGCATGAAAATTGTCAATGTACCAGCCAACTTACCCCTCTCCTTTCCCCCTTCAACACACTTCCCCCAGACCATACATGCAAATATGTGACATCCTTAAGATGCCACGCTAGAAGCCAACTTTCATGCATGCCATATAATAATATAATAAAAAAATAAATATTTATTAATGCATTTTTCATGCAGCTCAATTTGCAATCGATGTTTTTTATGTTGCAGCTTTTTTACTGCGCAATTTTGCTGGCTTTGTGTGTGTGTGTGTGTGTGTGTCGGATATTGGTTGCATTCAACATTCAACTATAAATTGCGCATCATAAATCAAAGGCGAAACTTCAATTAATGCTTCGCTAGAACCAACGATAATTCATTACTAATTTATCTTCACAAACACAAACAGTTCTCTGCATTAATTACAATGCAATTACTTTTACAGACATTGTGTTATATATGACCATAATTAGCTGGTTATTCTTTATCTGTATGTGTGCGTGTGTGTGTGTGTGGGTGGTCGGTAGGCGGGGTAATTAACATTTACATGTGCTACTTATCAAAGGATAATAAAACAAAAGAGAGAATATAACTGATTATTAATAACTTGTTTACAGCCATCTGGCCAGGTGATAAGTCAATGTGCTGCACTTCAAATTCGATTAGCCCTGACTATAAATTAATATTTTGTTAACAAACAATCCTGTTAATGAAATAAAGTCAACTGTTCTTATGCTTATGAGTCCATTGAATGTTTAATGTATATTTTCAGATTGTTTTATTTATTATCAATTACTATAGTAGCAATAAATTACAATAAAAAATTGGTAAATTTTAAAAATAATTATAATAATAATGATAATAATTGGCATATTTAATAACAGTTTGATTTGTTTAAATAAATATAATATTAACTAAAAATATAAATAATAATAATTCAATAATAGTTTGATTTATTTAAATATATATAATATTTGCTAAAAAAATTAATTAATACATTATAAATAATAATTAATTCAGTCCTTTATTCTGCTCATATATATATTTACCTATTTTTTCTAAAATAAACAATTGCAATACATATTTATAAATATCAACATTTCTTTTACTTTTATTTAAGTATCTTATCAAAAGCACGCTTGTTAAAATTATAACATCAACCATTTTAATGTCCTGTAAAATCACTATTATATTTTATGAACACAATATTATTCAGTTTATGAGACTACCAATCGACGCAGACATAAATCAAAATAGTTATATAGATAACCATAAAAACTGAATGGAGTAGTAAAATTTAAATGGTGTTGAAATTATACAAAATCAAATTTTAACGTTTACGCATCATATACAAATTTTCAGGTGCCGCTCAAGTTATAACTCTATCACTTGGTAAAAAAAATATGCTAATTTCTAAATAGAATCATAAATATGATAATGAATAATAAATATGACTTGATAAAAAAATATGATAAATGTTATTAAAAAAATTGTAGAGCAAACACGAATTACAAAAATGTTTCTAGTCATTTTAGAACAATCATAATCAATATTGCTGTTGCAACTGAAATAAATGCAAATTTAAAAATACACTTAACACAATAAGAAAGTGAATAAAATTAAAAACACCTTTAATAAAGAATAACACAAAACAATTTCATTTTATATGGATTTTAGCACGTATTTATTATTTGAGTTTTGTGCCGGATCATCCAGTGATCAATCGCAAAACCAATTTGCACTCAACTATTTTATTAGCACAAAACTGTTAGCAAGGTTTTTTTATTTTATTTTTTTGTGTTATCAGCAAAACAAGCTACTCACCCAATGAAATTTACACATTTGGGTGTCGGAAGTTGACGGGTTTTATAGTGATGAGATATCAGTGGACGGACATCGGACATCAGATGTTAGACTGCAGGCATCGTTAAAGCCAAAAGCACGTCTTTTGTTTACAACTAGAAAGGGGCGGCCATTGGTGATGATGCTGGGCCAGACCCAACTGGCCGTTATCCAAGCCCAAGCTCTGGCAGATCGTAAAAGGCGAGAGACACGATATAAACAAATCCCAGCATCAAAAGCTGGCACGGCACAACAACTGCATCAGCGACGCCAGGTCCAAGTTGAATGAGCGCCAGCAAAACGCGCGTCTGCATGTGGAGGCGTTGAGGCCAACACACGTTTCGCTAGCCGCTGGAAGCCATTTGGATTGCGTTTCCACGTTCCCCAATGGAACCCAAAACGCACACACACAGAGAGCGAGAGAGAGCATCCCAAGTGCAGGCAACCCGAGCAAGGTAAACCAGCAATCCGAGATGCGCATGCGCCTGCATCCAATTGATGCTGGACACGACTTGCAATCGTTGTGAGGCACACTGAGGAACGTATTCGGGCGAGGTGAAATCTATATGTTCAAGGCGGCTGCAGCTCAAACAAACCTCACTTTTGCAATTTTCAATGGCGGGGTTGAAAGTGTGCGCAAAACAACCCTTAATTTTAGGCAGAGAGCAGAGCAGAGCAAAGCGGAGCAGAGCAAAGATGCTCAATCTCTGGCTCTGGCTGTGGCTTGGTATTCCAATCGACTTTTACCGGGTGGGTTGTGCTAGCCCACCAAAAAAATCAATAATGTCGACGTCCATGTTGGTCCCCCCAACTCCGGTAGACCCGCACCCCCCTCTCAACCCACCGACTAGGCAGACAATGAAATGAAATGATGAAGCCAACGCCGTCAACGCTTGTAGCAGTGCACGTGTTGTCTCTGTTCCTGTGCCCAGACACCAACTACAGACTCCCAAACTCACACCTCCAAAACTCCAGCTGGGGTGTGTGCGAGTGTGTGTGTGTGCGTAGCGGCAACAACGCCAATTACAATATAGACAGACATTTAGTAGGAGGATTGCATTTAGGAATTGCGGCTGCCCCAAGGAAAACACATGTGCAAAAAATGACTATGAAAAATTGTCCAAATGTATTTAGCAACGAGTTTCTAATGGAAACAATTAAGTCATTAGCAAGTGCTGATTTTGATGACCACCCTTAGAGGGAGGCGGGGTTTGGAGTCAGCTAAACTAATGTGCCAGGCCATAATAGAGTTGGTGTCCACAGAGACATCGCTCATGTGGTTAACTGCTCGACACATGGCACACGGCACATGGCAGATTGCACCCACATGGACCACGTGCTTAGTACGCACTGTTACTACTTATACAGTGTATATGCATATATATATATATATATATCCCTACTCATGTGTGGCCATAGTTTAGTCCCAAGTAGCCGCAAAAGTGGCAGCAACAAAGCGACGGCTCTTTTTGGGTTTCCACTTCCAAATGCCTCACATTTTTCTCAATTACAATGAACAACTTACTTTCTGATGTGTGTGCGTGTGTGTGTGTGCGTGTGTGTGTTCTGGTAAGGAGAGGTGAATTGAAGTCCATTTTTAACCATGATTGAAGAGTTAAATGTTGTGGCAGTTTTAACAGCTTACAACATAAAATGCCATCTCTCTCAGATGTGGACACCCTTTTGAAAGCTGTTGGTTATCTGAGAATTTGAAGTATTTAAAATTTTGCTCTTACAATTTGATCAAAATTAATGTTCAGTCATTTTTAGCCATTTTGCTTAAGTCCCTTTTTGCAAATTTGTTTTATACATACGAATTAATAATCGTTATTGCTTTGGCTAACGATTTAAAGTACAAATCATTATCCACCAAATCATAAAAATTTATAAATAATTAATTGAAGTGAAATATAAAGGATTTTGAAAACTTTCGCAATTTTAAACAGCTTTTTCCAATAATATATAATAAAATAGAAATTAGAAATTGAATTTACAAAAGGCAGACTGTTCTATGATTTTTTTCATTTCTCGGAATACAAATCTTAATAAATATAAAATGCTGAATTAAAGTCATGATACTCCGAAGTAAGTTGTGATTGCTGATAAGGCCAGAGTTTATCACATTTATAACCAAATAGATAAGTAAATAAATGATAAGATTTAAGCCAGTAAACCTATAGATAACACTTCTAATTCCAAGTGTAGATTACCTTTTTATGACCCATCGAATTTCCCAGAGCCAGGGTCTTATCTTGAAGACTGTGTAAACATGCCTCAAAACATGCCACACTGAGACTTATCTATATAGCATTATACAGTAAATATGAATTATCTCGAATCGGGAAGGAAACACATAGTAATATGTGATATACATGTGTGTGTGTATATATGTGTGTGTATGTGTTTATTTATGTATACTAAAAAAACGATGGGAAGCGAGTTTTCACAAGGCACAAACATTCAAACGCTTCAAGTGAATCGGAATCAGAGTTAATTGAATGAATCATTAATAATAAGAGAACCACAGACCGCATCCGAGTGGAATCTGCGGCCAGACATACAAAACATATAGTATATATATCTGTATATATGGAGAACATAATTCCAAACAATTGCCGAAAAAATTAATATATAAATTCAAGTCTTTTTTTTCTGTTGTGTGTGTGGGAAAGCAGCGCGCTCAACTCCTACGATGACAAGGGCACCGGAATAACGGTCTGGAAGAGATGCAGCCGAGCATCGGCATGTCCCAGCTTGTTGGTGGCATTGCAGAAGTAGTCGCCGAAGTCCTCCTCCGCAACGCTTGCGATGCGCAACACCGACGTGGTCGTCTCCGAGGATGAGGCCGTGTTGGAGACCTCGTAGTTGCGAGTCGATTGCAGCTGTGCCCCATTCCTGAACCACACCACAGTTGGCGACGGATAGCCCTGAACGCTGCACTCGAGATCAACCGTATGGGACAACATCTGCGCCATCTTGGGTCGCTGCACAGCGATCTCGGGCCGGAACTCGACCTCGACACGGACCAGTCGCCGGTCCGGCTGGCCCTCACCGTTCTGGGCAATGCAATAGTAGCCGCCGCGATCCACACGATGTATCGCCTTGATTCTGAGCGTTGGATCGTTCAGCAGATGGCCACCTGCAGGCATAATGGCATTCTGTTCGCGTGCCCAGGATATGGTGGGTGCGGGGAAGCCGTTGGCATGGCAGGATATCTCCAGATTCTGTCCCTCCGTGACCAACATGCTCTTTGGCGTTAGCTCCGAAATGACCGGCGGCGTCTTGATGAGCAGATTAAGCTTCTTGGTTACCTTGCCGGTGGCGGAGACAATCACCTGGCACTCATACGGACCCATATCGCTGGCCTCAATCTGGCGTATGCGAAAGCTATAAACGGCACTGTCCTTGCCAGCATTCTCGTGCACACTGACGTTGTAGCGCTGATCGGGTAGACTGAGCATGTTGCGCATGCTGAGCACCACAGCCGAGTTGGGATCCGTTTTGGCCCAGCTGACAGTCAATTGGCCCACGTGCTCCACGGTGCAATTGAATTCAACGCTGTCGCCCACACTCGCCACCACATCCTGGCTAATATGGCTGATAACTGGTGCTGTGGCAGCCGCCAGTGATATGCCACTGATGATGCACAAAAATACCAGCTGCAAGTCACTTTGCCTCATTCTCCTCATGCTGCTGCTGCTGATAACGTGGCCAATGTGATGATTCGATTAGCTCGACGAAGAGTTCAATGCGCTGTTTGCTGCTTCTCGCTTGGCTCGCGCTTATTTCACAAGAGTTGTTTGCTTCACGTTCAATGCGCGACTGACTCGAACTTAAAAACGCAGCTCAAAACACAGCGTGGGCTGCTCGCAGCGACGTTGACGTCGCCGTCGTCGTCGCTGTCAGCGCTGACGTTGACCGATCGCTTATTATTGTTATCTGTGCAAAGCAAAAGAAGACACCGAAAAATCATAGCAGTTATCGCTTCTTCTTTGCTTTTATTTACTCTTGCGCATTGTCTGCGAGAGTAGTTGAGTTGTTGTTGTTCTTGTTATTGTTGTTGCTTTACTTATCAATGAGTTTAACTTTGATGCACTCTTCGGCTCAGACTGCGACTGCGACTGTGTTTGCGACTGCGACGTCGACATCAACGTTGTCCGCTTTTGGTCGCGACTCGCCGCGTGCAGCTAGACAAAGCTGATGGCAAATTTAAATTTGTGACGCCATTTGCCCCTGAAATACCGTTTTGAAGTTCGTGGAAAGGTGCTGCACGCAAAACACACAGGCACACACATTCACGTACGCACATTATGCACATAATGATTTATGGCATGGCGCAGGGAACAAAGGACGAAACGTCTTCTGCTGGAATAACCTTTCGCCCGGGGGAAATGCCAATGCCAGGACGCGATCCTGTTTGGCCAGCATATGCATGTCATCTCTTTCGCACTCACACTTACAGGGGCGCTTGCATTTAACAGCACACGCACAAAAAAGGGATGAAAGATTTAAATGCTTGAAAACTGAAACTGCTGTAATTTTCACTTGCCAAACTATTTGGCATAAAATAGAACAAAATATATATAATATAAATATATTTAATGATAAAATATTGTTAAAAATTTTAAACAAATTTATATAAATATTTTTGTTTTTTTAAAAATTAAAGTTTTTATTTTGTAATGATATTAAAATCTAAAGTTCTTATAAAGTTGATGAAGAATTGCAGTTAAGCTAAGTTGAATAGAATTTAAGATAAGTTAAAATACCATTTAAAGTAAAAAAAAATTGTATTTTCCTGAACACAGAATTATAGAAAGGTTTTGAAAAATTTAACACATAGTATGCAAATAACAATCGCTATTAGAAATTTATTCTTAATTTTAATACAATTTGAGTGAACTAAAATCATCTCTGAAATCGAAACAAATTAAATTGTTAAAACGTCTTAAGAAAAATATAATTCGAGTACTTAAAACATTGAAAGTTTTCTAAAAGATGTGGACATAAATATTCAACTATCATAAATATACTTTTTATTTAATATTCAATATTTCATGGATTATGCACTTAAACTGGACTCTTTGTGGGAGTTGAGGCAGAAAACTATGTGGGGATAATTCCCATAAAAAAATCTACTCGCACAGCGCCAGCAAATTAAATCAGAACTTAAAACGTGACTGTCACTTCCGTCGAAATGTGGCGGATGTGACAAAGGCGGAGTCGCAGTCAGGAGTCTGGAGTCGGATTCAGAGTTCTGAGTTGCAAGTTGAAAGTTGGTAGCAGATGAAACTGCATCCGATGCTGCTCACTGCTCACTGCTCAGTGTGCAGTGCACATTTGAATCAGATAATTGTAAATTGTGTAAAATAATAAATTTCAAGTTAACTATCTGTGTGGACCGCATAGGGTTCTTCTATTCATTTCGTTTGCCACAGTGCCCCCGCTGTGGCAGACAGAGACAGCTCGAGCAGAGAGCACTGAGCAGCGAGTAGTGCTCACAAACGTGGCTCATCCAAATAACAGTTGCAGTCCCAGCTCCAGTTGCAGTTGCTGTTGCAGTTGCAGTCAAGGTCCAGCTATTTGGCTATTCATCGATGCCCGACAAAACTTGCATTGCCTCCATATGTGTATATATATAATGTATATATATAAACATATACATATATATATATAGAGAGAGAGAGAGAGAGAGAAAGGGAGACAGAGCAGGGCTGACTGGCTAACTGGCTGGCTGACTGTCTGGCGGTGTTCACGTTCACGAGCTCAAGCGGATCTGAAACAGAAAATGTCAAATTTTGTAATTTATTACCCGAATCCTGTTTCTGTCAGTGACTCTTTCGGGTGTCTCGGTTCGGCAATGCGCAGGGACTGTTGCCATAGTCCTTTGTCACACACTGCGTGTGAATTTGTGGCCCACTCTGTGTGTGCATGTGTGTGTGCGTGTGTGTTTGGATGTATCCTTTGCGCCCTGTTTTGTTTGTTTGTTTTTGGCTCGCTGCCTGGCTGAATACTGTGAATTGACTTTGGCTGCCAGTTGGCACAATTACAACAACAAACAGCTTTTGCCATCCAAAGTCAACACAACAATGATCGGTTACATATTTACTAAACGGTATTAGCACATTTCATTCAGCTTCATAAATAAAAAAGAGTCACCATTTATCGATTGAATACTTTCAACAACGTTGAATAAATTAAAAAAAAAAAAAATTTCCAGAATATGCATTTAAGAGATATATTTAAAATACATAACAAACATTTTTAAGTTCTTGATTATAAGATGAAAAATATGCATCTGCAATTCTTAAAAATTCTTTATACATATATAAATTAATTGTAAAACATTTAAAAGAAAATTACATACTATGTACCACTTACACATTAACAAATAATTTCATATTTTTATATATTTAATATTTATATATTAAGAAAATAATAAACAGATATTAAATATTTTAAAATTTTAAATCTTTGCGCCACATTCTGCTATTTCACTGGAGTCATCTGCCGAGAATAATGATAACTAATGTACACACAGTCCGGTAGCACTGAGCACTCGCGGGCGCCCCCTAGCGGCACTTACCACAACTTACTTTTCGTTGCCAGACGTGCGCATCTAGAGCCATTTTTAAAATGTCTGGCACCGTTTTGCATATTCTGTTTTGAATTGTTGTTCTTTAGCTCGAAATAACGGCGCTTTGCGGACGCGATGTAAGTGAAAGAAAAATGTGGAAATAATAAATTAGAGCTTTTTAAATGTAACCGGTTACAAATTGCATGCAAATGAAAACAGCATTTCGCCAGTGAAACGCGCCGAATAAAAGAATAAGCAAAAAGTGCGCGGCGGAGCTAGTTGTGGAAAATGGCGCAACCTCCGCCAGATCAGAATTTTTACCACCACACACTGGCACATCCGCACCCGCATCCGCACCCACACCCGCATCCGCACACACACCCACATACACACTCGCACGCGCAGCATCCACAGCTGCAGTTACCGCCACAATTTCGCAATCCCTTCGATTTAGTAAGTGCATAGAATCAACAACAACAATTATTATTTGGTTTATCACCATTTCCCCCATCAAAAGCTATTCGATGAACGCACGGGCGCCATCAACTACAACTACATTCGTCCCTATCTGCCCAACCAGATGCCAAAGCCAGGCAAGTAATAATATCAATTTGTGTGCATGTGTGCAGCTTATCGATATGTATGTATGTACGTTTACAAGTAAATACAGATACAGTGCACACTCAATATAACGAAATAATAACAGTTTAATAATAAGCGATATAGAAAAGTGTTTTTTTTTTTCAATTCTGTGTTTCTTTAACTGTCTCTTTCTTCCTCTCTGTGTGTTTCTCTTTTTATACATATCCCTTTCATCGCTCTTTCTCTTTTTATAAATACCTTCTGTCTTTTTTCTCTCATCTGTATCTCTCTCTTTCTCTTTCTCTGTAACATAACTGACTTTTCTTAATATGATTATAACATCATTCACTAATCAACCCCACATCAGATGAGCTGTCCGACTCTCTGGTAATGCGACGACCACGTCGCACTCGCACAACATTCACCAGCTCCCAAATAGCAGAGCTGGAGCAGCACTTTCTGCAGGGACGTTACCTGACCGCACCCCGCCTGGCCGATTTGTCTGCCAAGTTGGCGCTGGGCACGGCGCAGGTGAAGATCTGGTTTAAGAATCGCCGACGCCGCCATAAGATTCAATCAGACCAGCATAAGGATCAGTCATACGAAGGCATGCCGCTCTCCCCGTCCATGCCAAATGCACCGGGGAAGGTAGCGGATGCAGATCCGCCGAGCCTGCAGGCGCTAAGCCTGGGGGGTAGCGCTGCCACACCCAATGCTCTGACGCCATCGCCCACACCATCAACGCCCACGGCTCATCTCGCTGAGCATTACAGCGAGTCCTTCAGCGCCTACTACAACTACAACAGCAATCAGCACACACAGGCCACAACGACTCAGCAGCGGATTGTGCCGCAGATGCATGGCCAATATTCGAATGCATCAGCGTCCAATGCTGCTGCTCAGTTCTTTCCCGGGGCTGCAGCCATGCACCAGCCGCATGGCAATACACATCAGCAGCTCCATCACCAGCAGCAGCAGTCACAGCAGCTGCATCATCACCACGCGATGGCACATCAACAACAACAACAACAACAACAACAACAACAGCAGCAGCAGCAACATCAGCAACAGCAACAATATCATCATTTTGATTTTCAGCAGAAGCCTGGAAATGGCTGTCGGGTGCCGCTGATCAAATGCGAAAACGAGGACGACTACAATTTCAACGGATCGTATTATATGCGGACGACGGCGCTGCCGCTGAGTGGCGTCGCTGCCAGCAGCATGCCGGCCGTCGAGGCCGTGACGTCTGCGCTCTCGCCGGGCTCCGAGGTATATGAGCCATTAACACCAAAGAATGACGAAAGTCCCAGTCTGTGTGGCGGTGGCGGACCTGCTGGTGGCGGCGTCGGCGTTGGCGGCCCGTGTGCCACTGCTGTCGGCGACGCCGATATCACCGACGACATGGACAATGGACCGAATAAGAAGAGGACGACGCTACAGGTGAGTCTCCGCATTTCACAATGAACTGCTCAAATAGTATCCTGAAGTATCCTCGATACTTTCCCACATCAGACATACGCATATTAAATATCTGTTTTTTGCACAATATAAATCAAATCCTCATGCTTTGCAGAACTTGGAGCCATTGAAGAGCAATAACAACAACAATGCGGTTGCAGACAAAACCTGTGACAATGGCAGCGATGTCTTAAGCGCAGGCCTCCTCGCTGTGGCACGTGGCAATCTCATCGGGTGTGGTGGCAGCAGCGGCAGCAGTGCCTTTGGAAAGTTCGGCAAACTTGCAGTGCCGAACGCGCAGCCGCCACCGCATCCGGGTGGCTCAATGGAGGCGATGCAAGAGTCAAACCAATATCAGTGCACGATGGATACGATAATGCAAGCGTATAATCCGCATCGTAATGCCGGTGGCAACACGCAATTTGCCTACTGTTTCAATTAGGCTGCCACTTTAATTAATGCCCCACAAGGATAATAATTGTAAAAAAAGAAAAAAAATCAAATTTAAATGTTTGTAGAGTTTATAGCTTTAACAGACACGTTGTTTCCTGATTGTACAAAGATTTAATAATTGTAGATATGCATGAATAGTATTTAAGCCAATTTAACATTGTTTTAAACCAAGTATGTAATTCATAGTTGTAGCTGCTGAGCTTTTTAACGCATTTTCTTTTGAGATAAACTTAAGTTCCACTATTTGTAAACTTTATTTGCAAAGCGTTCTTTGATCTCCACACTGTCTGGCTGGGCATTTGCCAAAGCCCATGAATGCCCAACCAGACACTGTTGAGACAAATATGGGCTTTAAGTGAACGCCTTACAGAATAAGTTTTGCCTAGAATTATAAAATGTATTTCTTTTTCATAACTCAGGCCAACTGGCATAGCAAGAAAAACTGTACTGATCTAAATGAAAAATGTTTCTCTTCCTGATAATAGCAGGTCATCCTATTGACATTATCTGCCATTATCAGCCGAAGATTGAACGTTTAACCAATAATGTTCGTCAGAATATTTTTAAACTTTTTTATGCCACGGTTTGCATGTCGCAATTAAACATTCTTCACGTGAGAATTGTTTACTTATTGCCTCTAAACACATGTGAACCACAGGCCCCAGTTATCTAAACGAAATCTTTAATTAAATTCAGTATTTAAGAGAGAGTTTTATCGATTGAAAATGCATTAAAAATATTTATATCAGCTACCCTTGAATGGTGCACCATTTAAATATTGTTCTAAACGCAACTTATCTATATATCTGTATAAAATAGTTCGAGTATTGTTTTAAATACTATTTTAATAAATCGTACAAACTACAATATATGTTTAAAACTATGCTCTTAGTTTTAAGCTCCATGAAAACATTCTAGTTTGATTAGTATTAATTAAATTTATGTGCATCAAGCGGAATGAGTTGCAAATCAAATCAATATAGTAAAACGTATGATTTAAATTTTGTAAATGAGTACAAATAATTAAGCCTTTAAAGGTTGAAGTTTGTAATATATGATAAGGAAATAAATTTGCGTATTGAAATATGTGACTGAGAATAAGTTGGAATATGCATATTAGGAATATGAGCTTTTGTACGCAAATTGCATGTGGCATGGAACGTTAGATGAACGAAAACTGTGGCTGGTTTTTCCGAAAATCTTATGAATTTAAAAAAGGAATACGTTGCAGGCACATATGGGCAATAAAATCGGATCCGCGAATTTTCTACGAAATGCGCATAATAAAATTCGCGCTTAATTTAAGTCCAAACCACCAGGTGCCTGTGTGTTTTTACAGCTTCAGCTACCTGACCTGAACTACTTAGGTAGGCTCGCTGACTGCCCCGACCGGGTGTGCACATGCTGCCCCTACGCTGAGGCGCCTCAAACGTCGGACCATCGACTAGAAACAGGCAACTTATTGCAACACTTTTCTTTGATATAAAATATGGAAAATCCAAAATTAGCATGAAAGAACTAAAATTGGGTTTCTCCCATACGCATTTTTATTGACTCTTTGTATAATTGGATGAAATGCAGGGGGCGTGCCAATAAACAAATTATTGTTGCAAATTACTTACCTTAATTTATTTAAATATTTAATATATGCCACATATGCATAGCTAAAAAACGTATTATTTATATTCGACATAAATGGACACCAACAAATTTATATAATGTAATATAATAATACTTACTTGTCATACCACATTTAAGTAAAATATATTTTGTGTAAAAACTTATATCAATAATTTACAGATAAATGTATTTAGGAAACTCTTTGTAATACAATTTATTTAATAGTACTTGTCATAATACATTTAAAATTCGTTTTTGTAAAGAATTATATCAAAGAAAATGTACAGATGAGTTTATGATATTCTTAGTAATACATTTACAAGTAAAAATATCTACATATGTACATAAATAACATGTATGTAAATATATATATGTATCTTTATAGGACCACGTGTCGTATTCTGGCCAAAAAGGTACAGGAATATGTGTGTGTTATGACTTTGCCTTTGTTCTGGTGTATTTTTAGTAAATTCGGAGAAGTGGCAAATCCTATAGCGCCAGTAATAAAATTTTGCAAACTCGCCGAATTCGCGGTGCCGGCGACAGGGCGCAAAGGACGAACAGAACAATAGCCGAAACAGAGTGAGAGAGAGAGAGACGGGGGGAGAGAGAGAGCGAGCAGGACGACGGCGACGACGCATTGTGTGCCCGTCAGTGTGACACAAATAAAATCATAAACTGTTAAATCAAGCATAAAACCCTCGAAATATCCTTTCGACCCAGAGCCGCGTCACGACGATCAAAGCAACGGATGTCGACGCATGTCCTTGGAATGTCTTTCGCCGACGTGGTCGTAGTCGGCTTCACTTTCGTCGACGTCTCGTCCAAACAGGTGCTATAAGTTGGACAACACAACTGAACGAGAGATCATCATCAGTGATGGGCAGCCGCCAGTTTACCTAGCAGCCTGATTCGGCTCGATCTGAACCAGGACGAACTCACGTAACGCAACAAATCCCAGGCTAGCCGGATTTCGATCAAAACAAGCCCCTAGATTGTCCATGCCCTGAACTTGGCTAGTCTGGCTGGTGCCAGTCGCACCTATACAGAGGAAAAGAAAGAGACAGTAATAAAAACGGCGGCAGCAGATGAGACACTCGACGACATCGACGACGTCGACGACGATGACGACGACAGCAACATCAACGCTATACAAAGGATTTATGGCACAGAGCGCGAGTTTAGACAAATTTTTCGTATAATTTTTGGCAAACCCACCGACTACCTAGCCTGGCCTGACCTGGCTATATATTGGCCGAGTGCTGCCTGGAAGGATATCACTATTGATTTGGACAGCCGAACAGTAAGACGCTCAAAAACTCGCGATGTCTTCCGTTATGCATTACTATCCAGTGCACCAGCCCAAGATGAACTCCTACCCAGCGCCAGTGGTCAAGTATAGCAACGTAAGTAGACAGCAATCTAGGATCCACCGCTGACAACTCAACTAATAACTCTTGTTCCTGGCAACAGCTCCTTTACGGGAATCATCACAACACAAGCACCACGCCACAGGTCATGCAACAATCGCAACAGACACCACTCCAAGCCGTCGTATCGCTGCCCACGTACCATTCTCCAAGCACACTGCCCTTGTCACTTGGGGAACAGCAGGGGCAGCAGATGTCCTCCGATGAGAATATGGCTTTGCAGCCGGCGCAGGAGCAACGGGTCAAGTTGAAGCGTTCCCGGACAGCATTCACCAGCGTGCAGCTCGTGGAGCTGGAGAGCGAATTCAAGAGCAACATGTATCTGTACAGGACGCGTCGCATTGAGATTGCTCAGCGTCTGTCGCTGTGCGAGCGGCAGGTGAAGATCTGGTTCCAGAACCGTCGTATGAAGTTCAAGAAGGACATTCAGGGTCATCGCCAACGCGACCCAAAGCCCAATGCCAAACTGACGCAGCCTCAATCGGAGCAGAGTGCTCATCGAGGTATTGTGCAGAGACTAATGTCCTACACTCAGGATCCCAGTGCAGAGAAACGGGCCGCACTTCCGAATCCACCTACTATGCCGGCCACGTTGCCAAATCCGGTTCAAGACTTCTATGGACAGGTCAAGCCCAAGCCAAAGACTCAAACGGTGGCTAGCAGCGCATCGGATCTGAGTGATATTCTGGAACACCTCGCCCAGTCGACAGCAGCGCCCGCTTCCAGTGCTGCTCTGCATGCGAGCTCCGCCTCAACGGGACACTACTCATACAATGTGGATTTGGTGTTGCAGAGCATCAAACAGGATTTGGAGGCAGCGGCTCAGGCCTGGTCCAAGTCCAATTCAGGGCACGCCCGTCACCACAATGCCGAGCCACTTGCAATGCACCCCAGCTCATCGCTATCCATGAATCTCCCGTGGGCTGAACCAGTGGCCAAGTCAAGGAAGTTGAGCGTCTCGCACCTGAATCCCTGCACTGCCACCTACGACTACCTCAACTGAAGTCAAGTCAACTCTGATTCATTACCTATGTTTTTTTGTCAGCCTTAAGTTAAATCTAAAAGATACAACTCAGTGAAACCATATCGAATTATACAAGTCAACATGTTAGATGCTCATCCTACTCAGTAAAAATATACCATTTAAGAATAGTTAAGGATTTATACCAATAAAGCAATTATTGCAACACAAAAACTAATTCCGTGAATACTTCATAAATCTAAGAAACTTCTAATTTTGTAATATGAAGCACAATTCGGATTCAGTCTCTGCTGTCACCAAACGGGAACCCCATGTCAACCCTTTATGTATGAGTGCATTCAAGCAAACATTTATCCTTAAACGGAATATCCTTAGGAAGTGCAAATCCATCATTTCGAATGTCAAACGGGGCGTTTAAATGAGCAAAGAGTTCATTTTTGTGGCATACTTAAATAGTAAAAATTGCCACTCGCCCCACGTCACTTGCCCCGTGTTTTCACTTTTGCATTTAATGTCCTCTTGCGGCTTGAGGGTCAACTCGAGGAATTCCATGGAAAAGCCAAATGCTTGCGACCATCTATTAATGCAAAAGAGAAAAGTGTCAACCGCATTTGCCTTGGACGAAGGCCCAGTAACTGACCCCAGCTCCAGTGGTCATCTTGAAAATGCCGCAGAGAGTACGAGTACGAGTCCGAGTCCCAGTCGGAGTCAGAGTCAGAGTCAGGGTCGGAGAGAAGTGCTACGATTTGATTTATGGATATTTAACCGCACGCATTACGAGTACTTGTGTTGGGTTTGTTGGGACACTTGTTTTGGGCGGCAGCTGGACGACATCTTTGCGTGGAAATGCGATTCGACTGCTGCTGCTGTTGCTGTTTGCTGCTGCCCCAAGGAATGTGTACGAATGCAAGAACAACACACACAAACAAACACACAGGAACAGTTAGAGGCACACACATGCCACAAAACATGTTTAGTTACTCCGGCTTGAAGTGACTTTTGGGGTTATGCCAGTGGGTGAGGCTTAGCAAGTGTGTGTGTGTGTGTGTACCCTGGTGTGGCAAATTGCTTCCCCTGGGAGGAAATTGTCGGTGCGGAAATAGTGCCAAGGAGCTGTGACAAAAAAGGGGTGGCACCTTGGAATTTTCATGCGCATTGTTGACATTTCCGAGCATGTGTCAGACGGGTTTGTGGTAGCCGTAGCTGTAGCCGCAGCCGCGGGCGGGCTAGTCCTTGACATCACATGTCCTTCGCCTAACCACAAACAGCACTCGCACACACACACACACACACATATATATATATGTGAGTGTCGTCGCTGCCATAATGAATATAGATGTGATTTTGGGTTTGAAGGCGGCATTGTGGGTGTGGCTAATCGTCTGGCCATAAGCGCAGCTAATCAAAGCAGCATAAAAACGCAAAGACAGCTTCGGAGAGAGAGAGAGAGGGAGAAAGAGGGAGAGAGAGCCAGCTGCAATTACGCGAAATGCCAGTGTAATAAACATGTCCAACAGATTGTTTCAATTGTTCGCTTTCAAATGCTGCCCACTCGCCGCTCAATCTTTTCGAGGAGTTGCGTTGATGGGAGACGAACTTGCTCCATTGCCATTTTATTGGATTGCGACCGCGCCTTTTGCGGCGCTGATGACACAACTGAGAGCCGAGATGGCAACGAGTCTTTCTTGTTCCTTGTTGGCCTGGTCATAACAATAAATTCCACAAACCGCACTTGCTGCCTAAACGTGCCTCCCGCCCCACTCTCCACTGCTGCTGCTGTATCAACTCTATCCAGCGATGAGAGCCAAATGGTTTCTTGTTAATTAAATTAAATATTCACTTGGGTGCTGCACGGCCGCACTCAGGAAGGTATTGCAAGGCAACTGCGACATTTTCTAATTAGATTGAATCTATAATTTTTATGGCTAATCGCAGCGCGCCTTGTCAGCTCTGAATTTTGAATTTGCGGCTTGCACGGATTTCACGGCTTTTGCCAATTATTTCGTAAACGCTGCTCCTCCAAATGACCAAACAAAACTGCAAATGTCTTTTGTGTGCTAATGAAACTGGCTCTTGTATAAACTTGTTTTGCCTTCCCCTCATAAATTAATTGGACTTGCTTGCTGGCTGTAAAGATGTGCAACGATAAATTAACGTGAAGTAAGCAATTCCTTGGACTGGAGTCTTAACCAATTCTTAGATAACAGTTTTTTAAAACTATCCAACAATTAATTAAAACTGATCTACATGAAAACATAATTAATTCCATCAGTTTAGACTTGAATTTAATACGCCTAGTCGACTAAGCAAATTGGTTCAGTTCTCAATATTTACATATTTGTAATTTTTTTCGTGTGGATTTCAGTATTTTCGGCACGTTTAAACGTTATGACATTTCACAGACGTGTTAGTCCCTCAACGCTACCAATATGGCAACACCTGTCGCATAAACAGGCCAAATGTATGGCCCTTCTTTCCCCCATCGCCCCTCGCTCGACCAACAACTGCGCAAAAATTGCACGTGGCAATATAGAGGAATACGTATACGTAAATACCCTTACGTGGAATGGGTTAGGCAATGCTTACTCTGTTGCCTTACGCCAGTTGCCGCAAAAAAATAGTGCACCCAGCTCGCTTCATGCGTGTCTCCGTGCCAAAGAAGCTGCCACATTTGGGCAAGGAGTGGGCCAAAGTTGGGTGTTTTGTATTCCGCAAAAGAATTTCGCAAAATGAGTGCGTGAAAAAAAACTCCAACATTTGAATGCCAATTGCTGGTTGGTGGATGGTGAGGTGGTTGCGGGGGGCAGCACACCTTTGACTTGTGTGTACAGCACAATGCTGGTGTGTGCAATACAACGGCATTATTGTTGTGCCTGCCACAGCCTGAATCATGGGCCAAAGCCGTGACGTTGTTGTCAGCATCTGTTGCTGCTGGAATTCCGCATCTACTCCACTTCCATACCAGGTTCAAAAGTTGGATGTGTGCGAACAACTGGGCTTAAAACAATGTGCGACACAATTTGAATTTTTGATTATTTTCAAAGGTACGCACACGTTTCCATAAAACACATCAACTGATTGTTTGTTAGCCTGAATATTGATATATAATTTAAAACTGAACGATCGAGAGCTTAGACCCTGCCAACTAGTTTGTGAAGAGTAAGTATATTTAAATTCCTTCTATAGGTTTTCGCAAAATTATGCCTGCTCTCCAAAACACTTGGAAATATTTAGGATCATAAGTAGACCAACATTATTTGGCACCAGAATGATTTTCTAATGGAGACTAAACAATTTTAACTAATAAATTAAGCTAAAAACATCTTTGTATTTATAATTTTGTGAAAAAATGCGTATAACAATAAAGCTGTGCAAAAATAATGTAAAAAACTGAATGTTGCTGTTTAGAACTCATTAAGTGAATATATTCCTGATCTGCATCAATAGTCGGTTTCATCTGTCAATCCATCCTTCCCTCCATCTGTGTAAACCAGCCGATCTCAGATTCAAAAAAGATTGATTTATGTACTAAATATACCCTGCTGTAAAATATATATATACATAAAATGTATTTTCAAATTGCTTAATTAAAATCTTACAAAACTTTCACTACTTGAACATTTTAATCTGATTTTTCATCAAAACAAAATCGGAGTTTATTGCATAAAAACGTTGAATGCAATGTTCTTGCCATTTTCACATTTATTTTACACAGCATTCGGCAGCTGCCATATGCTGTCTGAAATATTATTGCTGACCCCCCAATAAGGATTCGTATCAGTATCTGTAGCTGCACACATATATATATTTATATATATGTAAACAGGTACGTGCCGGTTTAGTATACTTATGAGCGAATGGCTGGTATATTTTTCATGATGTAAAACCCACAATTAAATTACATAAAATCCATTTGTAATAATTACGCCGAATGGCAATCTATGCTGATGACCGCATATGCCGCAACGGTCGTCATATGGACGAAGGAAAAACATGAAAAAAATAAAAAAAAAAACAGCAGCAGTTGGAGGCAATGTAAAAAACAACTCTTGAATATAACTTCGCCTAAGCGCAATTCGTATAAAAATGCGATGCGTCATGTGAGCAATTTGTTTGTGGGGGGGTGGAAGTGGAAGGGTGAGGGGATGTGCCACAATGGTGCCACAACCAGTTCACCGGCTCGCTTTGTGATGCAATTATTTATTCCTGCATGTTGCCACTCGCGTGAACGGAACGAGCAAACGGCAACAGCAACAGCAACAGCCACTCTGCCACATCTACAGCCAGAGTTGCAACGTGCAACAAGCAACACGCTGGCGCTTAAGCATGTCTATGTCCGGCCTCTTGATAAACGCTCTTCCCATCACCATCGACATCGTCATCGCCATATCCATGGTGTGTGTGTGTGTGTGTGTGCTTAAGTTCGCTTCTAAATGCAATGTGCGCACGAGAAATATATCCGCCGTCAGTTCTCAAAGTGTGGGTATGCACACACGCACACACACACAGTCCAGGACCAGGTAATATCAGACGACATGCACAATCGTAGACAGAGCCAAAGCCATAGCCGGCTATAGCAATTTTGACGATAGAGCTTGAGTCGGGCCATTGGCTTTGAGCTCAGTTTGCGGCTCTATTATTAGATGCCATTATATTTTATAGTCTATAATTGATTCGCTGAGCTCGGCATGCATGCATTTTTTTTTGCAAACAAATCGTTTGACATTAAAATGAAAAGTAATGTGAAGACATTGTTGAATCCTCTTAAGCTTTGCGAACGAATTTAGCACATCCCCATAATCTCCCTCATTATGAAAAATAAGCTTATATTTAAGCTATAAAATCTGCTTAAACTCTTAATGAAATTAATATCAGTAATGCACAAATTACACAAATTTTGTATGCCTCAAAATATGTTTTGTAGTTGCTAAGCAAAACTCAACGACTGGTTGCCAAGCGATATTTTCGTTGGGGTTATGAAGGCATAAACAAACTGGTCAAAAACAGCAATAATTCACAAAAATTATCTTAAAACGAAAATAGTTTAATAATATTTAAATTGTATTAAGTTACATAATGTACTCACTACAACATCCTCAAACTGATGAGAGCTTTCTGCGACTCGATTCGACGGTCGATGAAGTTATGAATCTTTTGCGTAGCATACAGAAACCAAGCGAGTAAATAAAATAACTTCTTAATTAAAACAAATAGAAAACAATTTTCGACCTTGTAGCGAAAAAGTTGAGCTCGAGGACTCGGCAGAAAGTGTTACTGAGGACAACTTTATGGTCACAGTGAGGCAAAAGCCAAAAACAAGTAACAACAAGGATCGATTCACATTTATGAGACAGGTGGAAGTTGACCAAGCGGAGCGCTCCAAGGCGCGACTAGAACGGGAGCGTGTTGCGCAGAAATTCAGAAAGTAAGTTGAGATTCCTTCAGGACACGTATAATTTATATTAAGTGCTAATTACCCCATTCACAGACTGGGCAACGCTGACTATCGCAAGGGAGACTATGCAAATGCGGTGAGCATGTATACCCATGGCATTGACAACATCAAAGACAGTCCAATATTGTACATAAATCGTTCTCTATGCTTCATCAGGTGTGCATTTAATTACTCCAACACTCAATATCAATTTCATACCAAAGTAAATTGCTTTTAAAGATTAGGGGATTTCAAACGTGCCATCATCGACTGTGACTTTGTGCTGAACAAGCTGGACGAGAAGAACATGAGGGCCTGGCTATATCGCGCCTTGGCCTATAAGAGCATGGGCGATGAGGCCAGCTATGATAACTGTGTTAAATATGTTCGCAAGTATCATTCCAAGCAGTTGGAGTTTATAGACACATTTGTTGAGAAAATTAAAAGTATGGCATAATGAGAATAAATCGAACGATTTTATTACTATTAAATTGGGGTCCTATTGGATCTATTGTGCCCCCGTCTGAGCTTATAGCTCCTCCATCAACCCCAGTTCCTGAACGGATGTCAGGATCTTTGATAAGTCGAGGGCTTCTTTGTCATTGAGGATACATTCTGTTAGGATGTGAGTTGAGGACTCCTCCTCGACTTCACAAAACCTACACTGATTGTTACTATAGATACCCATTTTGGACAGGTGGCATTTTAATCTACAATGCCCTGTCAGTAGACCGACAAGTATCCTTAACCTCTTCCTACCCATGGCTATTACTTGCTAAAATCGTTTATGAATATAGCCGCCCAAAAGACTTTTGGCCTGTCGGAGTCCTGGTGTTTCTTCCCAGCTTCGTAGTCTCCTTTCTCTTTCTTCGTTTCTGAGTTGCAGCCGTATTGTGTGTTTTCCTATGCCACAAAACGGTTCTGGCCCTATAAGGGGCATCTCTGCACCCATTCTCGGCCGCTCATCCGCAGCTTCGTTCCCTGCTATTTCCCTGTGTCCCGGGACCCATCTTAGGGTGAGCCTTTTGTGAGCCCCGAGTTGGTCAAGCTTGGATCGAACTTCTTCGACTACTTTTGACGTTAACTTCGTCCCATTTATAACATTTATTGCTGCTCTATTATCGGATAGGATTGCTAATGCTTAATTAAATTGGGGACCACAAAACTATTTTTTACATTACTTTAAGTTGCAGGAATTATAAGCATATATATAGCGTTATCTATGAGTATGATTTATGAATATTATTTAATGTAATAATAGTTGTGGAGCTCATTAAAAGTTTATTTAAAGTTTGAGCCGCAAATAGAAACCGAAACCGAAACCAGTCAAGGGAACAGCGCTAACTCAAGTGTTGTTTACATTTGACAGCAGGAATTTCCATGTTGATGTCAGCGTTGGGCCAACAGTGTCAGAGGCAGTTGAGCAGAGTTGCGGAAGCGTGAACCGGCGTATAACTCTTTCGATTCTGATGCCATTCAATCGAAACTCGCAACCATGTACACCACCACCCCTTCGAGCAGCCCATCCATCCCACGTCTATCCATCGCATCCCAGCCACCCTGTAAAGGCAAACAATTCGATGGCGGTAATCAATCTTCCTCCACTCTGTGTGCGAGTTGACAGCTCCGTGGTGTAGAGTCAAATTGCGATCTTTGTTTGTCCCGGTCCGGGCCAAAATCGGGTACACTGGATACCCCCAACCCCCAGCACTGTACCCACGTATGGTACACACACACACACACACACACAGAGGGGGCACTATTTGAGTCAGGGTGGGGATTTGCCTGTTCCTGTTCCATTTATGCGTGTGAAAGGTTGCGTCGGAGGGCGACAGATTGAGGCGAGGCAGTGGCAGAGGCAGGCGACACAAATGTTGTACTTGTCACGGTTGTTGCGGTAGTTGCATCTTTAGCTTGAAGTTCAGCATGGGTATGTATGTGTGAGGCATACATACATTTGTACAATATGCCTGTGTGTGTGTGTGGGAGGAGTGTGCGACTTACTCGCAAGTATTTTAAGGCTTGTGCCGTTTCTCAAATCTCACATGATAAATAGTCAATAAGTATTTTTATGTATTTTTCTTCTTATCTTACTGCAAATGAGTCGAATAATTTTTGTTCTTAATTTATTTCTCTTGTCATCGAATACTGTTCGCCATTGTTCATAATTAACGCTTTAATTAGTTCCACAAATCGATTGCAACTAAATATGAACAATAATCTAAACATCAATCATATAAAAATGAATGTTTTGTTTTGATATCAAAACGCCTTTCGTCATGCTGCCTTTCAGTTAAATTTAAGTATTTATAAAGACATTAATTGTTTTGAAATGTCATCAGCCAAAAAAATAAAAGATATTTTTGCAATTAATACAGTTAAGGTTTGTGCTTATCTCAACTAAATCATATTTTTTTTTTTGCAAAATACAAACATTTTCAAAAATACACAGGGAATATTGTTTCTCCTCCTCTCACGTCGCACCCAGCTTTTTTACAAGTTTTCTAATAAATGTTGTAGGTAAGACAAAGTTTATCGATAATGAAATTCAATGCATTAATGTTATTGAAATAATAAAACTAATATGTGCAACACAGCAGCTGCTGATGAAATATTGTCCACAGAACAATCTGTTCAACGAGGCAGTAATATTCAAACTGGATACACACACTCAGTGTGTGCGTGTGCGTGTGTGTGTTAGTGTGTAAGTATCCGGTTGCTTTGTTGGATGACCAAAATTTCAATATGTGGAAATTACTTTATGATGTGATGACACCAATTTATCTAAGTTAGTTGCCAACAGCCGGCAAGTTGCAAATACGCGTAAGACGCCACTGAATAATCTTAATAATCTGCTCTAAGTTGGAACATATCTTTTATCTTTTGCATTTTAAATTTATTAGAAAATAAAATAAATTACATTTCTTTGAAATATTTGGATTAATCATAGCTTAAGTTTAATTTCATCAAATAAATTATATTAAACAATAAATTATTTGCTTATGCGTCTAATAAATATTGCAAGTAGTCATAATCAACATTCAGAGGTTCAAAGGAATCACATGAAACTGTCGAATTGGTTGTAGACACCTCAATCGATCTATTAGAATCCCAGCCAAATTGATTATCCACACAAAACGAATCGATGTTTTCAAACTCTGGAATGTCAAATGATTCAAATGAATCACAGGATGCCGTAGATGTGGATGCCGATGACCCAATTGAGTAGTTTGATTCCCAAGCCATCTGTGGATTCACAAATGTGTCAGCTGTAAACTGGTCAATGTTTTGCCATATCTGATCATCTCTTGTGGCAACCCATTGCTCTGTATTAAACCAACTGGTTGGCCCAGTGTCCACATCTGTAAACTCTCGACATGCACTTGGAATACTATTCTCATAGGATTCAGGATTAAAGAAGTTCTGTCCCTGTTCCATAATGGCATAATCATTTCGCGGATCCGACAGATCACAAGTCAAGCCATCTTGACCCGTGCTGACATATTGCAAGAGACGTTCAACTATCAGCTCATCTTCACTTAGTTGTGGCAGGTTTTGAGATTCTTCATTTTGCACTATGCCACAATCAAGCAACAGTTTTGATCCCTTGTGGCCCGGCTGCCTATTGGCCAGTTTCTTGGATTTCATGCGACGATTCTGGAACCAAATCTTAACTTGTCTTTCAGTCAACAGCAGGCGTTGAGATATCCCAATGCGACGTGGTCTTCCCAAATACTTATTCTCATTGAACTCCCGCTCCAACTCCAGCAGTTGATGGCTCGTAAATGCGGTGCGGGAACGCTTGGAGTTGCTGGGTGGGCAGAGGGAACCAGAAGGCTGAGCCTCATAGTTCAGCTAGTAAGAGTAGATGGTAAACATATATTGTAGAAGATATTTAGCTGATATTTAACTGTATGAACACTTACCATATAGTTATCTGCATTAGCCGTAAAAGATTGACTGGAATTGCTGTTGTTGTACATTTTCTGGACTGATATTTTAGCTTCTGCTCTGTGACACATTTGTTTTTTAACTAGATGCAACTCCATGTCGCCGATTTACTTTTATACCATGCAGGTAAGCCACTTAGCTGCGAATCGTAGAACTTTTCGCAATTTTTACCTGAGACCTGTAATCGGCGTCTGGTCTGACCAGCCGGCTGGTGCAATGTGTCTCGTCTATTGGCGTGTCCAGGCTCTGGCTCCGGAAAGTCCATTTAGAACGTGGCGTGAGTCTTGATTGTGAAAGGACTGCCAGGGCTGTATCGTATCTAATTGAAATGCACCATTAAATTGACTTTGCCAGACATAATGTTTGTGATTTTTATTTAATTGTCAAAATAACTGTCAGAAGCTTTACATTTACTCAACATAGTCGAAATACACTCAATGTTATCCCTAAAAATGCATTCCTTCATAACAGTATTTGAGGATAGATTTAGGTAAATCCACACTCGTCACCGAAATATGAAAGAGAATTTTGGTGGTTTTTCCACGGGTTTTCCAAAATCGCGGTGACTACTTCACCGTGAGCTACCTGCCCAGTTGGGTTCAGGCTGACGAAGACCTCGAATCGGATCATAAAGCGCCCTGGATCAGTTAAACACTCCGTCAATAAAATTAGAGCTGCTACTCTTCGTATGTGTTTCCACCTGTGAGTTTTATGACGAGAAGCTAAGGAAAATTTCACAGCCTTATGCAAACTAACCTGAAATTTGGATTTCAAAGTGTAAAGTATTTATGCATATTGAGTTATTTTTCTACATATGAAAATAACATATATATTACTAAAACGTCACACTATCATTTTCTCAATGTGTTTACAAATTTAAATACAGTTTTTTCCTATGTCGTTTCAGATTTGAGTTGTGATGGTGGAAATTTTAACCAATCCTTACATGCAAAAATTATGTTAAGAATTTCATAAGAACTTTAATGACAATTCGTTGTCCAAATTACGAATTTTATATATATATTTCTACAGCTTAAGGGATTAGAGATGTTAGAAATATCTTCAGCTTAAAAACTTAAAAAAAAGATAGAAACCTATAGTCGGGAGAACTCGACTAGGAGATTGAAAATTTAATATGAAAAATACTATTTTGGCTAAATCGGATTTGTACAGCTCATATTTTAGCTGTCTCTCTTAAATTGTAAAATTTATTCTAATCGGATATTGACTTGTATTCATAGTAGCGATACTGTAAAAGTTATCGATAAACTTAAACCCTTATCAGCGTCCGCTTAAATTTACGAGAATTTATATTTCATAATCTCAAACAATGTTAAATTGACTCGGCTGTTCATGCTAATTACGAATTTGTATACTTTATACATTATACGGGAGCTATTTCCTTCTGTCCATTTCATACTCTTATACTGCATTATATATTTTCTTCGATTTTTAACGTGTTCCCGGAATAAAAAGCGGTGGACACATTTGCATGAGTATTTTAAAAATAATCAGTAAATCGTATACTATACTGAGCTAAATGGTACAAATTACATGTGTGTGGGTTCACAAACTTTTGGCTTTCACTGTGCAGCGAAAATAAAGCAAGCGGCAGCGATGCGGTTGCCAATAAAAACAGAATGTGAAAAAGTGTGGCAGCAGAAAAACAATGCCACCAAGATTGACAACATGATGGTTAGACAAGAAGAGGCGCTCAAAACAAAAAGAAAGACGCGCAGCTCGCAAAACGAAATGTCAAAAATACGCATCGCAAAAGCGACAGCGGAGAAGCCAACAAAAAAGAAATGAAACTCGTCGCTGCCGCTTTTACTACTGCTGTTGCTGCTTCTGCTGCTGCTGCTGCTGCTGCCGCAGCGGCGACGGAATGTGTAAATAACAAAAAGCAAATAAATTCCGTCACAAGCAACACGTTCACAGTGCAGAGTGATAAAAACAGCGGCGCAGCTGAGCGGACAGCCAAAGCGGCACAGCCACAAAGCGACAGAGCGACAAAAACACACAACACTAGCAGCCACAGCAATCGACCAATCAGAGCAAGCGGATATTTCGTACTGTTTGTTTGTGTGTGCGTGAGAGAGTGCGAATCACTTGCATGTGCATGTTTGTGTGTGTGAGTGTTTCATACCTGTATGCGACTGGCAGAACTCCACCCCCGGCAACCGTCTCGACCATTGCTATTGCGCATGTACAGCTCTGCTCTCTGCACGACTTGCAAAGATCTACCGATAAAAAATACACAGCAAACAGCAGTGTTTGAAATGAAGTAAACAAATATTAACAGTAAATATAATCAGACATTTAAGATGTACTCGATAAAATGTTAAATTGGAATTAGAGAAACTCCTTTCCAATGTATATTTTCAACATATATTTAACACATATTTTTGTTTTATCTTATATATATTAAAACATTAATTCTAAGTAATATTATTTGTGAAAAAAGACGACAAGCACGACTTTTGCGCTCACGAGCACGAATCAAAAACACATCTCTCGCGCTGCCAATCCAAACAACCCCAAAGTTGAACTGCCACTGCACACAGACAGCAAGCAACGCATATATCTATGTAGCGGACACGTTTTGGACACGCCCCCCTGGTTGGTGGTTGTGGCGCTCATCTTTGAAACTAGTCGTACAATATGCTCATACTTGGCCACTCCTTGCGACAAGTGCGGACAAGTTTCAGTGCGTTCGGTGCTATTGGATGAAATGGTTGCTTAAGAGTCGTGCCGCACGAACCAGCATCGTATTGCCCAGAAACGGAGGGAGAGTGTTGCGAGTCTGAGTCTTAGCGTGTTTAACTGAGCAAATGCGTGGCAAAACAATTTAACAATTCAAGCAAATTACTGTGTTTATTCGCAGTCGGAAATGTGCAATAAAATAGTGAATAATACTTAGTTGAAAATAGTAACAAATAACAACGGCAAAAGCCACCATTGAGGAAACAACAACAACAACAACGACACCAACTCAAACCGGTTCTGCGCACCGATACGCGAAGCTGAACCTATGCCTCAGGCCAGAAAGGGACAGCTACACACAGCACTTTAGTGGCGCGAATGTGTAGAAAAGTGTAACTTGTAACTACAAATTGCAGTCCAACTGTATGTGTGTCCAGTGTGACTGTGTTTCTGTGCGTGTGTGTGAGTTCTCTCTCTCTCTCTCACTTACTCTCTGAGTACGGTGTGTGCACTGTGTGCACTGTGTACTGTGTAGTGTGTGTTGGCCATTGCAAGATCAGCTTCGGTTTCTTGTCACTTTTGTCCAGACCCTTTACTCTGAGCTCGATAGCCAAACTCGAACTTAACTTCTTTTTTCGCATACGCACCGTTGTACCGGGTCTTGCATTATCTTCGTCGGTCGATTTGTGTTATTGTGTGGTGTTCCCATTGTTATGGGCACTCGCGTCGCCATGGGTGCAAAGGTGTGTAAAACTGTAGCTGGCAACTCGACTTGATGGAAATGGAACTGTGCCGCTCGAGTAAACAACGCTCGACACCACCATTGCCATCGCCATCGCCATCGCCATCGCCTTAGCCATCGGCATCGACATCAACATCGCCATATTCGTAAGTTCGCGTCGCGGTCGATGACAACTTTGTGCCTGCTCAGCGGGCTTATCTGACCCTGTTCGTAGAAACATCTCAAAGATACATAATAATATACAGTACTTATGCAGACAGAGAGTACTCAATTCACACAGTTTAATTGTTAAATGTGGTGATTTTGTGCACATCAACAAAACAAAATTAAATAAACGTAGTAAAAACCCGCATTGTGAATGGGTGCTAAAAATGTGAAAAAAAAACAAAGAAAAAGAAAATATTTTGAGAAAACGCTGCGCATGGAAATCATTCAGCGATCTCTTAGAATGGTGAGTAAAAAGTTTTCTATTTTTATTCTGTTAACTTTCGTAAAGTTTAAGTATTTCTAAAAAAAATAAATCATTATTCTGAATATACTTGTATGAACTACATTTACTTAACAACAAACTTGCTTTGCATGTGTCACATTAATAAATTACTTTGGCAATAAATGTTCTTAATGAAAGCAAGTTGCATTTTGCAGAATGATTGACCTGTTAAAAGAAAATATCGCTTAAATAAAAAAAATTATACCTAATAAAATTATTCTTGT
This sequence comes from Drosophila demipolita, assembly GCA_035042405.1. Taxonomy (NCBI): domain Eukaryota; kingdom Metazoa; phylum Arthropoda; class Insecta; order Diptera; family Drosophilidae; genus Drosophila; species Drosophila demipolita. The sequence goes on along the minus strand of JAWNLI010000349.1, from coordinate 587,512 downwards.
GGCATTATGCATATTCCTATTGCTTAAATGTTTTTTAAGCGAAATTTTGTTATGTTATTATTAGTAATTTTATTTATTTGTAATAAGTATTACATTTTTGTTGAATGTATGACAAATACAATTCCTCTTTCTTTAAATCAAAGAATTATATTTTTGATTTTCCGACGGCTATATTTTATTTAAGAAGAATGTTAAATAAAACCATTCAAGCATTTTTTCTAACACCATCACAAAAAAGATACTCGAAAAAATAAAAAAGCTTGATTAATTTCTTTAAATTAGTTCCAAGTTCTTGTTTGTTAAAAAATAAATATGAAAAAACATTTTGTATATGCAGTAAAGCATATAAATAATCAATTTTTCTAATTACCAATCCCAAAAATACTCGTGAATGTTTTGCAAAATATAATTATAAATAATGACATCACTGCTGTGATTATTAACAATTTTAATAACGAGACCTATTTGAAAATACACTCATTTGTATTATAGATTATAATTTTCGAAAATTAATATTTTTAAAAATCGGTTCTTTATTCCAGGTTCATGACTAAAAAGGAAAGATCAAGCAATATATATTTAGAGAATAGACAAATACAAGAGTAGTTTACAATGCAAGAGGTGTGCAGTACATTGGACACAACCCAAATGGGCGCCCAGATCAAATCGGAGTCGCCACTCAATCCGCTTCAGGTGCAAACGGGCCAGACGACGGTGGTGCCCGTTGTGACCGGACCGGGGCAACAGGGGCCGCAGGGACCGCCGCCAGCGGTGATGCTTGTCAACAAAATGACACCGAACTGTGATAAACGAGCGGCGGACACCGCCTATTGGATGGCCTCCGAGGGGGGTTTCATCAACTCTCAGCCCTCGATGGCCGAGTTTCTCAATCACTTGAGTCCGGAGAGCCCGAAAATTGGCACACCTGTTGTCGGTGGCGGTGTCGGTGGCGGATATCCGGTTGGTGTTGGTGGTGTACCGCAGACACCGGATGGGATGGACTCGGTGCCCGAGTATCCTTGGATGAAAGAGAAGAAGACATCGCGCAAGGGCAGCAACAACAACAATCAGAGTAAGTACCACATTGCCACTTAAGATTCTACGCTTGCCACGGCGAGATGAAACGCCTCAATCAACAAAGTAACTGAAAATGCAGAATTCTCATTAATCAAGAAATCAGTGCAATTTAGCTAGAAATCGAACGGCGCCGCTGTCCAATTTCCATTCCCCAATTCCAGTCACAGTTCCAGTTGCGCAAACCAGAACCCAATAAGGCAATCCCAGCTGGCCAATCCCACCTGAAGAATCCACTCGATCACACGAGCACACGCAACGCGTCTGCGTCTGCGCCTGCGTCTTCGTCTCCCTCTCTCTCTCTCTCTCTCTCTCTCTCTGTCGCTCTATTTGTATATTTCTATCTCTCTCTATCTCTGTTGATGTTTGTGGGTTCGGCTCCTTTGATGGACAGCGCGCCCTGCACCAAGTCCGAAACCGGTGCGGCAAAGATCTGTTATTTGCGATCATTTGTAACAATTTTCGAGAGTGGCCCGACGTCGATTCGTCAGTCCGACTGATGAATTCAGCTCAAGACTTTTTTTTCGTTTGTTCGTTTTTTAGTTTTGCTGGTATATTTTTTACCCCGATGTGTCGATTTCATTTGTGCAGCAGATACTGAAAGCCAGGCTGCGACTGTGGCAGCTACGTTTTAAAATAAATGAGGTATCAAGGTTGTCTGGCCATACGTTTTCCTGTCCAGGTACGACTGTGGGTACGAGCTGAGAGGTCCATGAGAGGCCATGGTCCAGGGGTCCACGGGTCCAGGTTCCACGCATATGTTGCACACACACACACACACTCGCTGCCTTCCCTCTGAGCGATTGCAACCTGTTATTTAGGTTCATTTGTCAAAATATTTTTCCTGTCCCCTTCTTCGATAAAGGGGCTGTGACGGCAATGGCAGGAAAACAGCCGAAAGCTGGGAATGGGACCAGCGGAATGGGCAGCAACAAACAACAGTTGCAACAGTTGCAACTTGCAGTTGCAATGCTACACATATTTATACATACTCTTTGCAAATCTTGGACCGAATCTCGCATTTGTGCAACATTTTAAGCATTATCAACATTTGCCATTCCATTTTCCATTCACTTGGCCAGCATTTCAATTAATCACAGCTGGACACAAGTGGAGCGTTTAAAATGGGTGCGTTCACTTATGTTTCTTGCCATTGGCACTTGACTCAGGCTTGCACCAAGAAGGATGGCCGGCTTGGACGCAACCAGTTATGTGCCACATCCAAAGCTAGCTTTTAAAATTTAAGTTTACCAGCACTCTTAGATGCTCTCATATTGGCAATTTAAAACTTAAAAAATATATTGTTTAATAAAATTTAATATTAAATGTGCGCTGCTTCAAGTTCTATTATTTCGTTGTTGCTTTAATATAATAAAGTATAGAGTCTAAACTCAACATTTCGATTTTACACCAGCAAAATAATTTTTCAGGCAATTAGAAACCACCATACAGCTAAAAAATATTAACTAAACACATAGTGATATATAATAAAAATAATAATAAATAAGATTCCTCAGATTATTAACTGAAATTGCAATGCGCTATAAAAACACTTAATTAAACTCAATGTTAGATTCCACACTCCTTAATCTACACTCTATACATATGTGTGTGTGTGTTTGTGTGTTTGTATTTGTGCTTGACCAACACTGACTTAAACTAATACAACGCCAATTAACATCAAGCACACCATCATGTTGACAAATGGGAATCACTAATCCGACAAATGTTTCAAGTGTAACGTGAAATCCAAACACGTGGCCAGGGAGAGCAAGAAATCTCAAATTCCCCAGCGAACGGTTGCATTTTCTTGGGGGCAGTTGTGGGCGACACTGAAGCTGCCACACACACACACACACACACACAACCACATACTCACAGTCCAAGTCAAAGTTACAGTTACGTGCTATGCTAACTGGGGCTGCTTGAATCTCTTTCTCCTTGTACGAGTCCGAGTGAAAGTGAGCCAATAAATAGCGTGAAGCATTCCAAGCGCCGACACTCGCACAGAATCTGTTGAAGGGTCAATATATCTTTTCCACAAACACACACTCACACACACACACAGTCGATTGGGACTACATGCTGAGCGATATGGATTACAAATGATGTTGTAAATGTCCGTCCGTTTAACAAGCGGGCGGAAAGGCCAGAAAACTGGGAACTGAGTTCTGGGAGCGCTTTTACGGTTCTCCATTGATTCGACAAATGTGTGTGTGTGTGTTTGTGGTGTAAGTATGTTGTGTTGTCTTAACAGTTTAATTTGTTAATGTTGTCAAATTAATTCCTTGTCAGGTTCTGTCTGTACTCAAGTGCTGTCAGTATCCCACCGCGTGGAGGATCGTTAAAATTAAAACATCAGTTAATATTTTCAGCGGCTAATTCCAATTAATATTTGGTTAACGTAAAAATCTACCAATTTACTGATAAATCTAGTATTTATTTTTAATAATATTCTTATTCCCTTTATCATTTTTAATTCCTTTTTATATAATACTTAAATATAAATATTAAAAGGATCATCATAAAATGTGATATAATTAACATATATTTTTTTTTAAATATCTGACAGTCTGCATATTTATTTTTAACATCAAACCATTTGTTATTCCGAGGATGCGTCTAATTTTATAATATTTCCAACGCCAATATTTCATTCTCCCAACCTCTTCAATTTCCAACACGACTTAAATCAAGGCTTGTTGCGCTTACCGCAAATTGTTTGCATCACATCCTGAATTTTAATGTGGTCGCGAGCAGAATCTGTGTCCGTGGGTATTTTGTACCCCGTTGGGTTGTTGCTTGGTGTGTGTGTGTGTGTGTGGTGTGTGTGTTGCTCATGTGTGCGCTCTCAAAAGCAAATTGTTTTGTCAATTGGCTGCTGCCTCTGGCGCTCACTCACTCACATAATTGAAACAATAAAATTTCAACTTGAATAAAGTGTTAATTAGGCGTAAAGCTTCCAGCTTGGAATGTACTCAAAGGCAAAGTTATAATACGAGGCGTTTATGGCTCCACAAGATGCTCAGTTCACAAAGTATCTGCGAGTTACTCATACCAATTGGATTTTGCCGATGTGCCTGTCTGCAGATATAGGTGTATTCATAATTCTGGCTGGCTTTTAATCCCAGCGCGGCCATCAGTTAGCGAAACCAATAAAAAACCAACTTGACTTGGTAATCGCCCCCTTCTTGGACGCGGGCTATTGAATCGCAATCCAGATAGATTCGTGCGCCATCTGTATAATCCACCCACCCAACAACCGACCATATGTTGCGCCAGTTCATCCTGCGCCTCTGTCAGTGCCAGTTCCAGTTTCAGTCCGTGTCCGTGTCTGTGGCATGGGGGCGTCGCGGCATAAAAAATGCGTAGCGCACGACTCGAAACTTACCCCCTGCGGATTATGATTATAACAAACAATTTATCATAATATTTATGTTGATGCGTTGTACTTTTTCTCAATGAAGTTCCCTCCTGCCTCTCCTCAGATTCTTTTGGCTTTCGGCTTTCGGCTTTGCCCGTGCTGTTTATTAATTTTATTTATGATGAGTCATTTGCACATTTATAATTTTAACCTTTACAGTTGAATTCATTCAAAATAAACCGCGACCAAGTGCGAAAAAGTCAATGGTGTCTCGGAGTCAATGCATAGTAATATGGAGATTTATTAGATGTATTAGTTAATACATATTTCTGGGTTTATCTTGTTCCTAAAGGTGACAATAATCAGGAAATAAACGATTTAAGTGACTTTATTTAATGAAATAGAAGGAAATATAATGCTTTAATTTCAAAAAGCTCCTCAGGTGCTAATAGTATGTGAATAAACCTAGAACTGTTAAGTAGTATAGAAAATAAATAATCCCATGCATATTATTATTAGATTTGAGAGTGCTACAAATACTGATAAAAATAAAAGTAAGCACAACAAAGTCATAATATTACACAGCCCATAACTCATGTACATTAAATTCACTTGCTTGACAGTTGAAACAAAAAAATCATTAAATTAATTGAGGCTCGTCAAATAATTTTTAAGTACTAATTATGCGTCAATCCACAAAAGGTGATTTCGTTGCTTTTTTTTAAAGCAGTCGCCTTTTAAAGGAGCTCCAGTTTGGGTTAGGCTGGAACCACTGAAAAGGTCGCGCAATTAATTGTTACGACTTTATTATGGAGATAAGTGCGCCAAGATACTGCGCCGTCTTGAGGAGTCCAGGGCAAACAAAGGGTTCTAATTGGCAGGCCGCAGGATATGGCCAGGCAGACGTTTACCCCCAAAGGTTTCCCCTTTTTTCTGCTCTTCTCTTGCATCGTGACTGGGAAAAAATCTGTTACGATTAGTTAAGCTCGGAAAAAGTACACTGGCGGCTGCCCAAAAAGAATAAAGTCGTAATATATACATATATATATATATTTTTTTTTGCGGCCAGTCCTTATCTGCAAACTGATTTGTCATTATTTTAAAGCACATTCTTACGAAAATTATGAAAAATTAATGTTTATGATGCTTGCGTGGTAGGGGTTTCAGCTTGCTTAGCAAAATTCACTTATCCAAACTAGCAATTTTTAGGAAAACTACTTTACTTGGCACAAGGCAGTTTAACGAACCTAGTTAATTTAAGATGGCTAAAATGCATAATAGAATTAATCCTTTCCAAATTATTAGTAATTTCTTGTCCAAGCAAGCTGTTAAATTTTGGCATATATAATATTAATTTGATAGTATAAAAACACTCACAAAATTTGGAGTTTAGTCAGCATATCTTGAAATTCAAAAAGTAGTTTAAGCAATAAATATTTATCAGTTTTTATGTCAGCTGAGGTTTAAGGTTTTTTACTCTTAAAAGATAAACCACTCTCAAATAAAGAAAAGAGGAAAAAATTCGATCTTAAATTTAAATACAATATTTTAACAAAGTCCTGTATAACCTCAGAAACATTTACTTCATAGAATTAAACCCAAATATATATTTGTAATTTCGTTTTATTACGATGATATTCATCCCACTGTTGGACTTGGCAATTTAGCGCCAGCAAATTAGGAAAGCAGTGCGAAAAAAAAACTTTGGCTATAGAATTAAACAGCGTCCAGTATCGATTTAATTTTATTTCCGCTCATTTAGCTAAAAGCTAAAGGAAAAAAAGTGAAATGAAAATATTTGTCCACGATTAAATTTAAAAAAAAGAAGCATTTTATGAAATGACTGCACTGACACTGGCCTCGCCTTAGAAAATTTGAATACATTACCAGCTTGGGCGGCAAGTGCGGCTGCCCCGTTTTGGGGCACTGCGGTGCGGTGGTGGTGGTGGGTTTGCCTGGCCCCTGTGCAAATAAACTGCGGCAGTGAAAGCCGTGGAAGTTGAACTCGAACCACATCCCCATTGACATTCCCATCACCCATTCCTCTTCCCCTTGCATACCCGTGGCCAGGACGACGGCATGACAATGACACAAAAGCCGCGCACTTAATCGCCGCGGATCACATTCCGTAAAAAGCGCGACGATAAAAATTTTTTACGCTCTATTCTTGTGTACTTAGTCAAATGGAAGGGAACACCCCACGTTGTGGTTGCGTTTGTGGTTTTACCGCCTTACCCACTTAGTTTGACCCGCTGTCCACATTTGAATGTCTCTGTCCATTTTCAGAGTGTTGTCCTTGTTATTGCTGCTGTTGTTGGTTAGCAAAGCGCGTTTTTACCATCATCGTAAAGAAGAAAATCAAATCTGAAATTATTTTCAATTTGTACGCGATTTATTTTTATGTCTTTTTCGCTGCCCCGATCTCCACAAACTCCTCAACTGCTCCAGTGTACACCCAGTTTAAACGATTTGTAAACATTTGAATTGGATTTTCGGCCATAAAAATTGCTTGTTAGCGGCATTGTTCAGCGTTTATCAAAAGACCCCGAGCCCAGCTACGACTAAGGCTGACAGCAGCATTAGTGGCAGCCACAGTGAATACAGCAAGTTCTCAAGTATAAATACACCTATTTATTACCCCATATCAGACCGTTAATCGCATTACCCACACTCGACTGCATGCAAATACACTAGCAATTGTTGGGGAAGTACTTGTGTTCAGTTTCCAACTCTCAGAGATCTGTTGCAGCTGCATTAACAACAGTTATAAGTTAATAAATTATCGGATTTTTACATAAAATACCGCTTAGCTATCAATGAAACAGTGCAGCAATTAGTGCACTGGGGAGCGGGAAGCGGGTTAGCCAAGCACCTTAAGGCAAATGAATGCTAAAAATTCCGTAAATTACTTATATCATATGGCATAAAGAACAGACTCTGATTTCGGCTTGACAGCATTCTGGAAGTAACGCACTGCTGATTTTAATATTTGCAGACCTTGGCAACTAATTAGTCTAACTCACTTACCACTCAATCCGAACGAAATCACAAGTGTGAATTTTGAATACATTCAGAGCAAAACATGCCTTACAAATAATTTTAATTTGCAGTATGAAAAAACGTAGAATTTAGCTTTCGTCGAGACTCTGAAAAGAAATCTGTGTTTCTTACTTGATAGCAAGGAAATATTTTACTTTTGCCCAGTAAAATATCTGTTCATATATATCCTGTTAGTTATGTGCCATGGAAAATATCAATATGTATTAATATTCGCAAAACAGGCACTGTTATCGATAAAATGAGATCGACTTGTTCAACAATTTGATATCTTGACTATCGATAACATGTCAATTACCAAATTAGTTACTGTCTCGATCTGTATGCAACATTGATTTCTTCTCAGCCCATTTAAGAAATGAAATAATTTATTTATCGAATTTATATCCATTTGCTGTGGCAAATGTGATAAATGTGGCCCAAAAGCCACAGTTCTGCAAGTAGACAATAAGCGGAGTCAGCATTGAAATATTTAACGGCGTTTAAAAGAGCGTGAAAAGTCAACAAGGATAACAAGGACAACAGCCACACAAGTATGGGCTGGAACACATGCTTGACGCTGCTCCTTTGGCCTGGTACAAAGGTCGTGGTCGTGTGCCCCATGTGTGTGTGTATGTGTGTGTTTGTCTGCGATTTAAATAAAACTAATGTTTGTGAGAAATGGATTTTATGTTTGTCATCGACTGACTCAGGGGTGTGTGAGTATGTGTGTGTGTGTGTGTTTGTGTCTTTCCCACTGTTTTATATTCAAATAGCGAACCACAAAAAAGGCTTCAAGGATTCCGTATTCAAACAGATTTAAATACGCATACGCTTAGCACGTGAATCCTGAATCCGAAACTCGAATCCTTAAGTCTGCCGTCGAGTTCGCCTTCCGTCGAGTCATGCATCATATCAGCTGCGGATGGGATGCGATAGGATGGGATGGGTACGGTTTGGTATGGTATGGTCTGGGCTGTGGCTGTTCAGCGCGTGGATGACACGTGATTCCGTTGGTCGTAAATTTTGCAGGCACGAATTTTTAGTGCTTTGTAGTTTTAATTTGTGGCTTGTTGAAAATGTTAACAGAATTATTTATGCGATGAATGGCACGATAAAAATTATGATGGTAAAAAAAAGTTTTTGCAACGCTTTGCGTCTCAACGGATATTGCCACAAGGTATGGCAACACGTTCTACCTGAGTGAGAGATAAGAATAAGTGTTTAAACCGGGCTGGAATTTTGCAACCACCCAACAATTTTAATAGACCTTTCATGGAGACAGCACAAAATGTCACTCAGCCATTTCATTCATCTCAGCGTCGATTGGGGTGTCATGTGAATGTGTGTGTGTGTGTATGTGTGTGTGCGAGAGTGTGAGAGTGTCATGGCATCATCCATCATTTTGGACTTGACCTTTTTTCTGGCTAAGCTTCCGTTTAGCAGGAGAATCTTTAATTTTGTACATTTATCTGGGTGATGAGGTGCGTAGCAACCGGGGCACATATGCTGCAGACACAGACACAGACACAAGATACAAGATACAAGATACACACGTTACGACTTTTGAGTTATTTTTTTGGGGGGCCCGTTGACAGCCAAACGTCACTTGGCACACACAGGGTGGCAGACCGTCAGACAGTCGGCCATGCGACATGCCACACACACATAAGCGACTTTTGCATGTGGTGGTTTTCACTTGCGAAATCTGCACTGCAATGGCTCATTGTAGACATGGCGATGATTACATGCTTGTTGGTCCATCATGTCGGGGTTTCACTCTGACCGCGTGTTAAAAATGAATTTGTCATCTCTTAACTGTAAACTGTGTGACATGTTTGCGAAAATCGCCTGCCAGCCAGCCAGTCAGTCAGCAGGCAGAAATCACGGACCCGGCCAATACATCAACTGCTTTAGTCGAGTCGATGGCTATGGTCCAAGTCTGATTGATTTGCATCGGGAATTCTTATTTAAATTGACATTTTTATTTCGTGCTGCCAGCCAAAATGTGATGCCAAGGTTCTTGTTATTATTATTTTGTTTCTTTGTTGCCTTGTTGCTTTGTGTCAAGCTGCAATAATTATGTCAGTAGCATTTATCCATTTGATTGATATTCGATGATGCAGTTCATCGGCTGATTGAAATATTCTGCAGTAAATACTCAAGTGATTATATAATTTGGAATACTTACGAGAGAGGCAGCTTGAGACTTGTAAAAGATTTAGAAAATACCTGAATATATGTTAAGTAAAATTTAACTCTTTCTAAGCTTTATTGATGTACTTTTTGAACTCTTTATTATGGACAACTGTAATATAGAGTATTCAAATATGCATTTGTAAAGAAAGAGAATATACCCCATTAAGATCGGATAAGGAACTTAAATCAGCAAACCCATTACAAATATTCTATTTAGATATAGTCATAGACAAGTGTATTTAAAATTCAAAACATATACAGCAGTTGCAACATACGCAAATTCGTGCAACAAATGCAGCCATAAATCGAGTTGCATTTTATAGATATGTCCATGGATAATGTTATCACATTAAATCGAGCGATTCATTGGGCATAAATAAATAACTGGTAGTTGAAAATGCCATTACATGTTCGAGTATTGAATATCGAGTGTAATTACAACTCGGCAATGATGGCAGTTATTAATTGATATTCGTACATGGATAGCAGTTAAAAATGAAATAAGTGGGCCATTTATGAACCATCAAACAATTGTACTTACACACATATATATATATATATATAAACACATTAGGTGCTTCAACCCGTTGGCGGTTACCTCCATGGTTACATGCTACCATGCGCTGTGTAATTGGTTAGTGTTTAGATCCAATTTTGAATGTCAATTGGCATAAAAATGGTTGCCAGGTGGAGTAGATGATATATGTCTGAATTTCTGTTTGTGTTTATGATAAACGCATCGTTCAGATCATTGGACAAATTGCCGTTCAAATAATTGCCATGATTTTGCTAAAGTGCGTGAAATTGTTATGCAATTAAAATATAATATTTTTCCACACGAGTGCCGACATAGATTAGATAATAATAATAATTTTAGCATCGACTTAGACTTTATGGCACGTTCCAATTGAAAATGCAGACTGAAAAACAAAAATAAAATAAATCATTTATTTGGTTTGGCCTGAATTATTTTTTTTTAAAGCCCTGACATGTTTAAGGGGAAAACAGCTGACGCTGATTTTGTTCGATGTGCGTGAAATATTAATTTCACAGCGCGATTTTTAAATACAGATATTACATAATCGAAATTCGAATTGCGCCGTATATTAAAGCTGCGGCTCTGCCACATTTCTTATATCCGGTTTAATTTCTGGCTGCAAGGACACAACGTCTGTCAACGGCAAAAGCCACAGCAGCAGCAGAAGCAGCAGCAGCAACTGCTGTGGTTAATGGCTTTTGAATGCAAATTCAATTTTATCGCACTGTTTACTTTTTAATAAGATTTCTTAACGTCTGTCGCTGCGACTGCGACTGCCTCTTTCGCTGTCTCTGTGGCCAAAAGGTGCACTGTGCTGGAAATGAAAATTAGTTGCAAGCGCAGCCCACAAAAAAAAAAAAAAAGAAAACCAAAAAGCGAAAAGAGCCAAAGAAAAAATATTCAAATACTCCAAAGAGGCAAAAGAGACACGCGACTGGCAACTGCGAAAAATGCTGTTTGTGGCGCCACAAACAACTACCCCCGCCCAGTCAATGCCATTGCAAAGCCTCTAGGCAGCGGTGGTGGTTCACACACACACACGCATACACACACACACTTAGATATGGCCAGCACTTTTACCTTTCGTGCTTAGAGGGCACAACCTACAATCCAACAAATTGCGTTTTGTGCAAGAGTGGGTGGGAAAACTGTCAGAATGAATGAGTAGACTGGTCACACCTACTGTCAGTCAGCTACGGGGCAACAACACCAACAACAATAACAACAACAACAACGGTATCATTTTGAGCTGACCAAGGCGTTGCCATTGCTCTGCGTTTGCGTCTGCGTCTGGTTCTGGCTCCTGCCCTGGACTCGCACTGGGCTCAAACAAAAAAAAAAAACGCACCAGAAACCACTTTAAAGTTCGCTTACATTTTTACACATTTGTCGAATTATTTTTTTCAATTAAGCAAATGGTCTTTAAGCATGGTTGAAAATCAGTGTTTAGAATTAAATAAAATCATTTAAGAAATTCATTTGTGAAGGACTTTATTTAATTGTATTCTAGAAAAATAAAAGCTGATAAATTTATATTACTGAATTGGTCTTGGAGTAGGAGTTTTTCCATATGAAAATAAAAGTGTACAAAGATTATTATGGAGCGCTTTTTGTAGTAAATGACTTTTCTATCTTTAAACTTAAACATATTTATTATGTGTATATATGCAATATTTGAGCTACAAACAAATTAAGCAATTCTTAAATTGCCACATCAAAATGCCAGTCATATGTCTGTCTTTGGGGTAGCTGCAGTAAATATAAATACTCATATTTTCTTATTATCTATCGGAATATTTGCTAATCACGCAGCTGTTGTCCGTTGCTAGCAAAAATCTCAATATATTTGACTGTTTTGCTTGTGAAGATGCATAAGCTTGGCTCCACTCCACCCAGCCAGAATTAACTGACAGCCCAGACGCTATTATTTCCAACCGCATGATTTTATTTTCTCGGGCTTCATCCCCTCGACTCTCATGCCCCGAGTGAGAGATTACTCCTTTGATATTTCGGTTGGGCGCTTTCTTCAGTTTTGTGCAAATAATGTACTGGCAGACAGGAGACAACATCCTGCGAGTAGCTTAAAGGTTTCTCTCTACTATCGAACGACCGAAAACTTCTCAATTACTTGCCTCGCAAGTTGTTTAGTATTTTGCTGATGTCGCTGACTCCGGAAGCGGCACGGCCACTTTCTTGACCGCTCGTTACGTGCTGCATGTGTTGCCCCATCCGACTATGGCTCCAACTCTGGGTATGGGTCTGGTCACATGCAGCATCGGCAGCAACAACTTGAAACTTCCGCTACCAAGTTTGGGGTTAATTATTTTTCACTTTTGTGCTCAATTTCATAATACTTACTTACGAGTAAGTAAATAAACTCAAACTTTGCTATTTAAACTCGATAGCAACTTTCTTAAAAGCTAAGACACTTCCAACGTTGCCTTCGGTGGAATGCTAACCAAGAGTGAAGCTTATATCTATTTGTTCGATTCAGAATTTAATGTGTATAAAATCTATCAATTTATAGCATTAGCGACAACTGATCCAAGACAAATGAAAAGACTCAACTTACCTCAGTATGAAATAATTTTAAAACCTAATAGTTTATATTAAAATATATAATTTTCTTAATATATTAAAATTATCATTTCAGTTTCTACTTTAACTCTGACTCAATTGATAAACGATTTCGTTTTCTTTCTATTTTCAGGTGATAACTCCATAAGTAAGTAAAAATTGTTTATATTCATTGCGCAATATAAAAACCACAACATATTAAATTGGCTATATAGATAAGTACAGCAAATTGCATTCGTTTGAGTTCGAAACGTTACCAAGAGGAAAAATTCAATAAATCATATAAACAGCTACAGAATAAACCAGGAATAATACAAAAATTGCTTTTGCAAATGATGGCAGAAACCGCAGCATGATTAAATGTTATTATAATACAAGTATTTTTTTCTATATTCTCCGTCTAAAAAGTGTGCGAAGGTTACGTAAAGAGCTGAAAATGAAACTGCTACCTTTTTAAGCCATTTCGTTTTGGCAATTTGAATGTTCCATTTGTTAGTTTCTCAGCCTTGTTTGGGTATTATTTTTCATGGGCCAAAACAAGCTGCAAAGTAAAGATAAAAGCATTAAGAAGAGAAATTATTATAAGCATAATTATATTTCATTTTTTTGTATTTTTCTTATTTTTTTTTTGGGAACTGCAATTTTCCTTTCTTTTATTTTTTTTTCTCGGTATTCCATAAGCCATTTTGCTCTACTCGTATTCCCAAATTCATATTCGAAAAGTTAGTTGGCTGCCATTTTGAATTGAAAGCAGCTCCGTCTAGACTCTAGACCCTAAACAGAGGGCCTCTGCCTGAGGTTCAACTAAAAAGTGAACCAATCAACCGTAAACCATTTTCGAGCAATTCGACGGAAACGACGCTTTTTCATGTTCGTGACCAAAGTTTAAGCGCGCTTCGGGCATGGATAAAAAATATTTTACCTGAATTAAATTGAGTAACAAAAACACGAAATAAACACACACACACACAACTACACATATATTCCTGCGCACACACACATACATGTGCATATATTCTTGTATGTAGTTCTGTGCCACATATGTGTGTGCATACTCTTAAGTGTGTGTGTTCTTTGTCTTTGTATTGTCATTTTTCTACTCTTGCCGAAGGCTAAGCAACTTTGTATTGAAGTATGCATGTTTTTTTGTTGTTAATATACGATTAAACTAGTTAAAGGGTTAGAGTAACTAGCTTAATCTGCAGGTCAGTTTAAAATTTGTTAAGCTACAATATTAAAATTTTCTATGAGAAAATTTACAAAATTTAGACATATTTTTCACTGATTGATTTTATCACAGTACTATGACCAAAAGTTCGGCATATGCAAATTATACAATAATTCAAATACATTTAATATTTTATACACTAAGCTTTAATTTTACTTTTCAAAATTTAAATTTATCGTCGCAGTCAAAAGTTATAAAGTCTGTGATAAGTTTTCCTGTTGACCTTTGGTCTTTCAATATTAGGGTATATAAACTTCGGCTCTGTAAGAGCTTTTTTTTCTTCTTTGATTCTTCAGTTGTTCTGTTTCTGTTTCTGTTGTTTGCTTTGCGTTCAAAAAAAAAAATGTACAAAGAGAGAACAAAACTCAAAGCGAAACACGCTACCAGTTTCGGTTTTTTATTATTTATTTATTTTTTATGTCCAATGCCTTCCAACTTGGCCCCACTTGTAATATCATTTGTCGACGTCGACGTCGCTGTCGCTGTCGCTGCTGACTACGCTGTGCATGTATTGGTCACTTTTCTGCCCGGACGCGTCGGTATTGGTACAGCGGTTGCGGAGGAAATAATTACATGATTGAAGCACTCATACACAAACCCACACACACATACAGAAACATACACACTCGTCATACACAATGACAGCCTTCTTGGTGGTTGTGTTTGCTGCCAAAGTCGTTGTCTGATCGAACAGAACACGTTAGCCTGGTCAGCTCCAGCTCCAGCTCCCGGTTGTGACCATTGCATGATAAAATCGTGTGTGTAAACACACGGTGTTGTGTTCGAGTGTGTGTGTGGATGTGTGTGCTTGCAAACGCCGGCAATGGAATGAATGGCGGCTTTGTACACTGAATTCTCTTTTAGTTGTACTTTTTTTATATATATATATATATACATATGCAAATACATATAAATAAGTACATATAAATAAGTAAAACTAAAAGAAATATATATATATATATATGTATGTATATATATGTATGTATATATATTTTATATAATTTATTTTTTGAAATTCATGCCAAAGCCGCAACAATGACGATAACAATGTCACCGACAGCTCGGAGCAATTATTCCAGGGCCAAAGCCTAAGCCAACAGCAGCAGTAGGAACAGAAGCAGAGCATATGCTCTTTAATCCTATTCCACCCCTCATCCTTCGAGTTCCACTAGTTTTGTCCCATTGGTTAGCTGCTCATTCGCCGAGGCAAAGGAACAGTAAATACACTTGTGCCTGGAGCATGTCATATGTAAATATGTACATAAGTCGCCAACATGTCTAATTTTTTATATATTAGTTATGTAAATGACAAATAGTAAGAAATATTGAATAAATATTAGTGAATTGGAACATGGCTAAAATGATTATTCAATTTTAAGAAATTATTTTGCTATCCCAAAATTTCTAATTCTGAGAGAGATACGAGACAACTGAAGTAAAATTGTGCTTATTTTAGTTATAGCTGCGCTCTTAGAATAACTTAAAACATAAAGTTGAGTAAGCAATTTACATCTCAAATTAAACTTTATTAAATCAGCTTAAATTTGGTATTTATGCTGAATCAATAACTAGAACCTTTTATTATTTGAGTTGTTTATTTAATTAAATTTACAAAAATATTTCAACATTTTCTGCTTCTTGTTTTTCGCTTCCATTTAAAGGTGTGCAGCCCGCTCTCTCAGATTTCTTCCTAGAAACGATTTGTCTTCTTTTGCAGTTCTTAACCACAATTAGTCAGTCCTTAACTGTAGCTAATAGTTGGTAAATAGTTAGCCAATATTTACATGTGGGTTGTGTGTGTATGCTGTGGTCGCATTATGAACATATTTGTCTTCAAATTGCTCATCTGTGGACTTCATTGTCTATCAACGTGTTGTCACCCTCGACCGACGGCCTGCTGTGCGTCTGTGCGTCTGTCCGGCTCTCTGGCTCTCTTGGCCGGGCCAAGACGTCTCGACGCGGCTGACGTTAGTCTGAGGGCTTTCAAAACGTTTTCATTACAATGGTGCGTAGCCGCCGCCGCAGTGGCCGCCGCCGTTGCTGCCGCTGCTGCTGCCGCTGCTGTTGCTGCTGCCGATCGGGCAAATGTGTCAGAGCTGAAACGTCATGATTAATGATGGTGGCAAGCATGTGGGCCCGAAGGCCAAGATAGAGCCACAGCCCTAACCAGAGACCACGGACTGGGCTGCATTTAGAGGCCGATACGGAGTCGGAGACGGAGACAGCCTGGGGGTAGGGCAGAGCAAACTGGCAACTGGGCCATGGGAAGGGACACAAACACTGGGAATGGAAATAAAAATGGGACCACGACTGGCACTGGGATCATTTTATCAAGGTAAATTAGACAAAAACATAAAAACACGACAACCAAAATGTAAACACAAAACTGAAACACTTGGCGAAGCATTAGGTGAAATTAGAAATTAATCCTTGTGGCTGCACTCATTGGAATTGTTGTGCCTTGACCATGGCAACAACTGCCCAAAAAGGGGGCGGTAGCATGGCGCTGATGGTTACTATAACATGCAGAGAGGGTGAATTAATGACAGTCGTTGTGAGAATACTAAACATAATCTACTAAAAACATTAAAAAAATAGAACAATCTTGAGCGCAGCTTACCAAATCGAATTTATTAACGTTTATTTAAGGTTATCACCTAGCCAAGTGCAGTTCCTTTCAATTATGCACAGCATGGAAAATCATTCATCAAGCGACACACACAAATCTCGAGGCAACACCAGCTGCAGCAGTTGTCTGTCAATACTATCAATTCAATCGATATTACAAATATCCAAAAATAAAAAAAAAAACCGGCAAAATGGAAAGTGTTTGCGCCTTTGCTTTGGGCTGCTGGGCTGGAGAAAGATGCGCATTGGCTTAATTGAAACCGTTTAAATTGCAATTAATCACCGGGAAGAGCCGACGGCGAATGTTGCACAGTTGTTGCCGAGTGGCACAACGAATTGCCACAAAGGGAGTGGTAGCATCAACTCCAATGTTAAATCTCCTGCATTTTGCTGCACAGTGGCACAGAGAGTGAGAGAGAGAGTGAGAAACAGAAAGAGAAAGGGGAAGAGAGAGCGAGAGAGAGAGGGGGGCTCTGAATTACTGTCACCACAGTGACTAATTTTATCCTTTGGCTGCTTTTGTTTTAATTCTGAACAAATGAAGAAGCAGCCAACAGCCAGCAGCAGTTCAGGAGTCCCAGGCAGCATCGAGGGAAGCCACACGGTAACTGTTTAATCGCTTTCGACATGCGGATTTAAGTTTTTTGGGCCACGGCATGGAAAACAGGCAGCCGGGCGCAGAATGGGAGCTGTGATAAGTGAAAATATGGATGGAAACCCATCCCCGGCCGCCGTTGAGCATGCGATGGGCGGATGAGGATATTGCCACTGTGCGGTGTGCGTGGCATCAGCCCACAACCAACCATTCGACCACCCGATAACACCACACAAAATATATATATATATACTTATAAAAAAAAGGAAATCCAAACTCAAACCCAATGCCGCTCCACCGGACGCACGCACAGGATGCGAACTGCGGATGCTCGACTGCGGGCTGAGGGTTGAGGATTGGAACTGGGACTGGGACTGGGACCACGACTACGACTGAGCCTATGCCCATGGCCTTCTTTTCTAGCGTTTATGTCGTGCACTTCGTTTTTTAAGTGGAAATAAATTAAAAATGGGTGGCATCTCTGGAGCCAACAACTGAAGGCGGAGTGGGAGTGTGGGGGGTGTGGTGTGTGGTGTGGGGCACGATGCGTCTAGAACACGCGTCGCAGGCAGCGACGGCAGCAGCTTTACTGGCGTAAGCTGAAGGTAAAAGTTTTGGATAAAACAGTTGAACTTCAAAATGTGAATTTGATTAGGATATTTGCATAAAATTCTGTTTCTGCGCCCGCCACTCAGCACGGGCCCAACCAGCAAAGACGCAGCCAGCAGCCAGCACCCAGTAGCCCGAATAATACCGCCATAAAATACGGTAAATACAAAACTGGAGGGGTGTCAGAACGTATGTTCTGTTTGCCGGAAGCGGAAGTATATAAGTCAACCTAGATTTGATAGTAGCGTTTACGCTGATACAAGGACAAATGGGCTTTCAGCCATTTTCCCGTATTTCATGTGAAAAGTTGTTGAAAGCGAAAACTTTAAGAATTTCAAGTGAATGAAACTTAAAACTAGGCTAGACAAAACTTTATTGAGAAGATGATTTCTTACATATATGAGAAAAGGATAGTTGTTTTTTATTTATCACTAATTCGATATTATTATTGAATTGTTATTAATGCAAATTTATGTCTTTTTATAGAAGAATGCCCTTTTTATATAACTATTATCTTAATGTCACGATTTCCTAGGCTTCCTCAAGCGCTAGTCAAAAGTATTTGAAAATCTCTATATTATTAAAACACTTTTGCATCCTATTCTGAATCCAATTACAAGGTTCATCAGAACAGAGTAGAATCCCTAAAAAATAATTTATTTTATTTGCCCTGAGAGGCTTTAATTGGAATGCAAATATTTGCTTACCTTCTTACCATAGTAGAATTTTATTTAAAAATCTTTTTTCACTTTCTGTAATCTTTTTACATGAGTTTGATTCTTCCGTAACTTGGAAGCAAATTTAATTGTACAGTTCCGATCAAAAATACAAGAATTTTTTCCTCTTTTTTTACAAGCATGTGGGTCGAATTGTGCTATCCAGAACCCATTTAGAATCTTATGCTCAATTTAAAATATGTTTTAGCCATTAATAAGTTATGCTTCTTCTATAAATTTGATTTAAACTGCTGTGTTAATTCATGTGCCTCGCTATATTTGATCTGCAGTTTACTTGAGTCCTTTCGTTAAGAAACTTAATATAGTTGGGCCACTTGATATTTCAACGTCCAAAGAACTATATGTAAATTAACTAATTTTGTTAACGAAGGTAAACTTTGTGATATTAAGTTATGAAATATGTTATTAACCTACAAAGGGCTTGCTCCAAATAGTCGAAATTATAAATTAATAAAAGAAATATAAGTAAATAATTAAAACCTAAAATTCAATTAAGAACTGGGGAGGCTATAGGGCTACAGTAAGAGATTATATTCAAATTTGAAGTCCTCAACTCGTAAAGAGATCGGATTGTTAATTCAAGGTCAGACGAACACGGGTAATTTAATTCCACTATCGGGAAAATTCACATTTAATGGGGTTCTGAATGTTACAAACTTTTGCAAATTTTTTTTGATATAATTTTCCCCCATTTTGTATAGGCTCATTGCATAAAAATGTATACAAAAATGTAATGGAATAATTTGAAGAAAACTCAAAATCTATAGGTAAATGTATGGTAATAATTTTGGCACGAATACAATTTAGCTATTTTCCAGGCAAGCTGACTTACCATAAGTGATATATGCGCTGCACATGAATATTCTACACGAATGGAGCATAAACTATGGGACTTTGAGCATATGTCGCCACCTGTGTGTAATGTGTGATACACATGCACTTGACATGGCCATGAGCCCATAGAGCACACTCCACAAAACCCACCGAACACGACGTGGGTGGGGTTACAACGCGGCACAGTGAGGGGGGTTACAAGTGTGGAAGAGGAAGGGAGACAGAGGTGAGGGGTTCACAAAGTGACAGCCAAAGGGAGCTGTGTGGGTCTGGCATAGAATGCAAAACTTTTGCCAAGGAGCGTCTCTGAGAAGTTGCTTAGGCAAATCGTATGTGAAACATTTGGCAGGCAGCAATTTATTTAATGTCTTTGGCTCGGGACGCCAAAGCAGATGCATGTTCGAGTGATTTAGATGATTTATGTCGGGGTTTTCGGGGACACATATTTACACACACACTGTAAATATGTGTGTGTGCGTGTATATGTGTGTGTGTGTGTGTGTGTGTGTGTGCGTGCACTCTATCCCTATGTGTGTCCATATATGCATAGATACTCTTCGACTCGTTCATTGCCATCACTCAAATTTAAAGGCGGCGCCTCTGGCAAATTGGAGGCTTCAACTCCAACTCCAACTCTGACTCCAACTTCAACTCCATCTCGAGCCACAGCTGGGCGTTCTACGCATGCGTAGACGGACACCGGCTAAATTCAATTATCGGGCCGTGCTCGTCTTTTGGTTTATGCTGCAGCTGCTGCTGTTGCATTCAACACGCATACGCCATGTGGGACGGGCCAACATTGCCGGGGCTCGCTGGGGTCGCAATTAAAGCAAACGCATCAAAGCTCGCTAATTAATTTGCATTTGCGCCAGACAACTCGGGGCAAACTTGTTGATTACCAAGCACACACACCTGCCAATAGGTATGTCATACATATATACAGATACACACACACATATTTATATATATATATGTATACTATATCTGCTACTTTGTCTTGTCAACAGGCCAATTTGTGCGCACTGGCAATTTTATTGAGTTAAGATTTATCACATTTTCCAATCATTAGTTTGGTTAGCTTTCATCATTTGGACTTCCACATGGGAATCTTAATTTGTTAAGCTATTAAAATCTGTATTGAGAGCAAGTGCTTATGCATTCCAAGTATTTGGATGTAATTTGTGTTGTCTAAATAATGTATATCGAATGTGCTCATATCTGCTGAATACGATTCAAGCTCTGACTTGCTGAAATCTTTTAATAATAATTATTCTCATTATCGCGGAAAGTATATTCTGTTTGCCGTTTGAAGAGCGCCTTTTCCTTAAAATTTAGATCTATCGGAATTCGATTTGTATCGCAGTTATCTATAAAATATAATATAAAAAAGTCTGCGGTTTGAAATCGACTGGGCTTTTCGTACTCATCGATAATATATATAGATTATGTGTATATATTTACTCTTTCATATTTTTTCACAAATTTTTCATAACCTTTTTGCCATTTTAATTGCACTCAAATTAGAAATAAATTCTTCAATATATTTATATTATTGCAAATATTTATTTTAGCTTATTTCAAATATTTATTTTAGCTTATTTCAAATATTTATTTTAGCTTATTGCAAATATTTATTTTATTCATTTCATCAAATTATTAATACCAAGTTTCAGATGATCTTCGCGTCCGTGTGCGCTTCAGCTTTGCAATAGTGTTTATTTTTAGCATTTAACTCGGTTTTTCATCTAATTATAAGTTGTGAATTCTCCATCTAGACCGATGTCGGAGGGGGCACTGCCCACAGTCGGAGTCTGAAGACTTTTCGCGTTTTCCTTTTGCGCAACGGAAGTGACTTTTGTTTTTTCTCTGTGTGTGTGTGTTTGTTGGTCTTTTTTTTTATAATATTTATGCCGCCGGTTGTTATTGTTGTTGTTGTTGTTGGGCGTTTGTATTTAAAAGCAGCAAAACTTACGGGCGATAAAAATGTTGCAACAACAACAACAACATCAGCGGATTGATGGCGAATAAGAAATGGCGAAACAGCGAAAATGGCAAACTGGCAATAAGAAAGGGAGAAGCAAATAAGAAACTTGAGCTTGGCGTGTAAACGGTGTTTTTTTTTATCTGTTTTTCTTCGGCAAACCTTCTGATGTGTACAGCCGGCGACGCCGACTGGGTGGCCAGGCCAGCAGCGTGTATCCACCGTGAAACCCCAGACTTGCCCGCACTACGCCCCCTTCCCCAACCCCACCCCACCCCACAACACAACACACATTGCCCACCTTTTCCTACACTTTTCGCTGACCACCACCGGGCTCGAGTGACGTTGCGTCTCTGAACTTGGCTAAGGGCGCTTCAGTTGCGAGACAAATGGAAATGAAGCGTTTATGCTGCTTTATTGCAGCGATAAGAAAAAAGAAAAAAGCTAAAGAACAAGAAAAAGTAGAAGTAGAAGTAGAAGAAAAACTGAGGCATTATTTTGTTGTTTCAAGCAAAAGTTTCTGGTTTACGATTTGCGTTACACAAATACTTGCGCGCTCTTATTTATATATGTATTTCTATATTTTTCATTTTTGCTTGGGGCACGGAAATGCCGTGATGCGAACTGGTCACAGGTTGAGCTTTTGGCGTCCTCGTTCGTGGAATGCGGCAATTTCCTCGGCCGTCTCCGGCCTTAGAAATAGTTGCACTGGACTCTGAGCTGGCTGGCCCATGAGTCCGCGCTTTTCTTATCCCAGTGGGATATCTAAGTCCTGTGACTGTGGCAGCAAAAATGATTCTGGCATTTAATTTCCAGTTTCAACGTTGCTGGAATTACGTTGCGTTTTAACAGCTTATTTAATGCGAATCAAATCGAGCAGAAAAATCATTCTTTTTAACTTCAAACAATGGCAATGACTTTAAAACACTAACCATTTGCCAAGTAACGCACAACAACAGCATTAAATTTAAATTTTGTAAAGTATGAAATCTAGCAAAATATAATTAACTATTTAAATATGCATACCAAAAACAGATAACAAATGGAAGAAAGAAAGAGAAAGAATTTTTAAAAAATATATATTTATTTTCATTGATCGATTATTGCGTTCGTTTTGCGAAAATAGATAAAATTCTATTTCTGATAAAATCAAGAGTCACAATTGTAAAACAGAGTTTTCCCATTGGTAACAAAAACACAGATATAATAAATTGAAATAACTGCATAAATTTCATTAGAATTTAATAATTAACAAAAACATATGTAAAAAAATACTATTAATAGATTTTCAAAGCTATCATTCTAAAAATGGCAATTGTTTCGCTTAGTTGTACTACCAGTAATATTCATTATATATGTCAGGCTTGACTTGGTAATTGACCAACACTCAGAGTTATTTTGGGCAGCTTTGCTACTCATTCACCTATCATCAGCAATAAAGCGTGAACATAAACAGTAGCCGATGTGATCAGACAACTGAGATTCGCTTCTATACGCTGCGATCGATCACAATGGCCAATCAAATGTATAACTGGTCAAATATACATAGCACATGGATAATGGAGAACCGCGTGAAACCAATGCGATCGAGAAACCTCCAACGCCAAAATGAGAAAAAAGAAGGCACACACAAATATTCAAAAGCCAAAGCCGCATCATCAATTATGCTCAAAGTTGCTCAATGGCAACCGAACAACAAAAACAACAATAACAACAAAAACAACACACAAAGCTGTCAGCGCACGTTGATCTGTCAAATGCCGCAACCGAAACTGAGACCGTGGCCAAAAGAAATGCGGCAGCCGCATCCGTAACTGAGGCACCCGCCGGCACCGTTTCGGAGTCTCAACTTGGCGACGCTTTTGTTGCATTTCCAAACAAAATATTGATTAATCATGATGGTCGGCCATTGCTTGCCACTGCCACCGACTGCCAACTGTCTACTTGCCCGTTTCACTCAGAGAGTTGTCCAAACGATCCTAAGCTGATTTTTGGCCTTCAGCTCCGCACTGAACTTGAGTCCCGCATCTTTTTGTCAGTCTTTGTCTGAAAACACCATACATTATACGTTGATAATTTTTCATAGTCTGGTCTGGTCTCTTTTCACTCTATAAGCCGTCGGCACTTTTTGTCCATCGATCGCTATTGTTAGACAACACCACCGCCGCCCCCTCCCAAAACCACACCATCACATTGCGAAAAGCGGCTCAGCTTTTCATGGAATTTTTGCCATGCTTGAAACTAAAGTTTGAAATACTTCTCCATACCTGCATCAGTTCCAAAGGTGCTTGGCTATAATCGCATTTGCCAGAGTCACATAATTTGTTTCTAGCGAGCGGAATTGTTGTCACTTTCGGCGATCTGCGTTTGGAATTGGAGCCCAAAGGGCGCCGACGGTGACAACTTTTAAATTGACATTAATTTTGCATTGATGGCACGCATTATGGTGGGGACTTTAAATTTCATTTTTAATTCGCTTTCAATCTGGCAAACATGCTGAGAATAAGCATAATCCAGATCCACCCCAGCAGCCCAAGAGAGAGAGTCGGCCATCCACAGCAAAATAAAAATTAAAAAAAAAAATGAAAAGGGAAATGTAAATTTCTTCTTGTTGTTGAGCGTTGAAAAAGTTTCCCTCGCTGATTTTGATTGACAGCTCTTTGCATCCCTGATGGATTTCATATTTGAGCCATGGCTGAAGCAATACTCGCAGCACCAGGCCAAAATGACAGACCTGACACACACACACACACACACACACACACACAGGGGGAGAGGTCTATGGACCAGAGGCTTAGGCGCTGCATAAAAGTTTACCAACAGCTTTCATATTTCCCTGACGAGACGAGACATTTCTTTCTTTTGCTTTTTTAGACACAAGCGCATCTGTATATGGTAAATATTAATACAAATATATATATATATATCTTTACAAACACATAAGGCGCTGCTTATATACCTAGTTGTGGAGGCCATGTTGAAAGTTTTTTCAATTTGAGCCGCTTTAAAGTATTCAACTTGATTCAATGCCGATTTGACACGAGCATCGCTCAAAGTGGGTTTTGGTAGAAACGTGGTGTTGGGAAAAACTTTTTTTTTTGTGTAGATATCATTGAAAAAATGTGACCATATTTAAACGGATAGCAGATATTTGTTGTGGTTGTTGTTGTTGTGTTTCTTTAGCTCCCATAAGCTGCCTAATGGCTTTTTGATTTGGCGGCCAAACATTATGCTTGATTTTTGTAAAATATAAATTGAATTCTTTTAATTGCATTACAATTTAAAAAAAAACATTTAAGGTTTTCAAGCAGTTAAAATATGAAAATCCGGAAAATTGATATTATGAAATATTGAAATTAATGTAACAGGCTGAAGAAAGTATGTCTGACCACATAAAATAAATATATATTCTTGATCTGAAAAAAAAGCAGAGTCGATATAAATCTGTCCGTATTAACGAGCTGATTCCAGAGACCATAAAATTAGATTTTGAATATTATTTATATTAACCCATGAGCAAAGTAAGTTTATTTAATTTTATTGATACATTTATAGAAATATAGTCTTTGAGTTTATATATTATACATATTTTTACCAACAGTAAGAATTTTAAAAAAATCAAAAAGAAACACAGATTTGATAATCTAAAAATTCCATTTATATTTCAAATCTATATTCAGGGTGTCTCCAAGTCGAGCTGTGTAATATAAAACATTCTAAATTGATATTAAATGTCTGGCAATATTAATGTTTTAATTAATATAAATTGTATTTAGAGCGATTATAACTAATAATAATTAAATTTAAATGCATAACAAAGTCAGCCTGCACCTTTAAAATATGCACTTTTAACAATGACATTTCAAAAACATTTCATTAATCAACAATTTTCACACCTACCTCGCACTGTGGCAGCAACAACAGCAACAGAGGAACTCCCCCCCCCCCCTCTTCCTTTGATAGAAGGAATGCCCATAGTTTTGTTATCTTTGTTTATTTTGTTTGTGTTGTTGTTGTTGTTGTTGTTGTGAGTGCTCTGTAAATGTTCTGTTTGTTGACATTTGCTGGTCATGAAAAGTCATTAAATATATTTCTCTAATTTATCTTTGCAACTGGCAGCTCGGCAAAAGGCATTCAAGTAGAACCCATCCAGCACCCACCCCCCTCCAACCGACTCCTGGTGGGTAAGGGTATTAGTAATCGTAATCGCAATGTTTTCTTGTTATTGTTGTTGTTGTTATTGTTGTTATTGTTGCGGCTGTCGCCAACAACCCTTTCGTCCGGGGCTAATTAAAACTAATCCAGAGCAAATGCTTTGGTGCTAGATCCTTGAATATAGTGCTGTACACTTTTCGCATGAATGTCAATCAAGCCCACAATTAAATGATTGAAGACATTCATCTGGGCCTCAACTTGGCCTTTGTCTCCCTTTTGGCAGCTAATCAGCAGGCACTCAAGTGCCAGACTTGGCCAACGGACAAGCAACAAGCTTTGAGCCACGTTTGTCTTTAATGCGATTCGAGTAGCCAATAAAATAAATACAACTTTAGTTGCGGCTCCAATTTAAAATGCCACTTTTTTTGTGGATTCTTTCTTAGAGACGAATAGCAAATAGATGAAGATACAAAATATATACATATTTTCATGAGAAATTGACTTTTTCGACTGGCACATCGTCGTCATCGCCTTCTTTTCCGTCTCGGTCGTTGTCTTCCTTTGCCTCAAATGATTAATGATGCAGCTCTGCGCATTCGTACGCTTTACGACCCACACCATAACACACACACAACACACACACACACACACCACACCACAACAGAGCTCACCCATCGCTTCAGCTCTGTCTGCATTTGTATCTGTATCTGTATCTGTAGATGTATCTGTAGTTGTAGCTTGTGTATCTTTTTGTTGTCAGCTTGAGCATTTTTACTGCACCGCATCGCATCCTAGCATTTGGCATTTTGGAGTAGCTGAAGCTGGAAGCCGAGAAGCCGTCCATGTAAGCTGTACATCCGCTGTTGCTCCCGCTCCTTCTTTGACTCCCATTGTTCTCCCATTTTACTGCGTTTTTTGATTGAATTTGTCAAGGCACTTGCTGTGCTGTGCTCCCCTGAAAGTCCTTTAAAGTTTTCGCATAATTCAAGCCATTTCCCACTCATTTTTAGGTTCGTCCAAAAATTTACAAGATAAATTGAGGTCATTTTTTTCTTTGTGCTTTGTTTGTCCACCTTTGGTCATCTTGTTTGCGGTTCTTTGCTGGCGGCGTTCAAAGGTCCTGCCACAAATTGTGTCCACCTTGTTGACCGCTGTCCCGTTCATGTGTCCACAAATGTCCGTAATGTGCATCCCCCATTGACTAGCATGTGTAAGTGGTCAAGCATCTAACCCAAACCCAATACTCACTCATCTTATGCAGAGTGGAATTGGGAGAAAGGGCAGCCGGGGTTGCCCAGTAAAAAGTTGCATTCCTTGGAATGGGACTTGGGATGATTGAAATGAATACACTGTCAGACTTAAATGTCCAGATATTTTCTATTCTTTTTATAGATACTTTTAAGTTCCGAAATATAATATAAGAACAGCAGATAAGGTGAGAAAAATGAGAGAAACTTTGCTTAGCAGCACCTCATCTTTTAATATATTTTTAAGCAGGGTTACAAGTCAAAGATCTAGTTGAAATAGCTCAATTCGGATATACCCTGAACCCAGCAATTATATAATTTTTGGTTACAACTTTTGTACAACTTTATTACACATTTTCCGCATTATTAAAAGAACATCAATTTTTAGACAACGAAAACTCGAAAGTGCAAATTGAATTACTAACTGCTTTAAATGCTTAGGTTTGCTAGATAAGTATGTGAAGTAGCTGGACATTTTCTCCTCTAAAATTGAATTTAATTTCTTGCTGTGTAGTCATTTTAATAAGCAATAAAAAAAACTTACAAGTGTTAGTTGTATGGAAAACATTTTGCAACAATTGCAAAATTTACGCTCATTTTAATTTGGTTGTTGGCCAGGGGCAGCAGATGCGTTAAGTGTGCCTTCAGCCAATTTTTTTTATTATTTTTTTGTTAGACCAACCAAAATGCAGACATAAATTTTCACATAGTTGACTGCTGGAAGGAGGGGGGGGGGGGGGGAAGGCAAAATGCAAGCACAAAAAAGGTCAGACTGGACCCAAAGGGGCAGCGAGTGCGTTTAAGTGTTAACATGTAAATTATGCTCTCGGCCCTGTTAATAAGTGTATTCCAAGTGCCATAAATCAGGAGTAGCACTTCCGAGCTGGAAATTAATATAATATGGCCAAAATAGTATGCGACATACATACATATTGGCCTAAAGCAAATACCGTTTTCTCTTTTATGTATTAAACACAAAGTGCAAATCTTCAGTTAGGCAACCGGGCCAAAAGTGCTGCTGCACAAAGTATCCGACGTAGTTGCTGATAAGTTTCGTTTCGTTTCGACTTTTCCGGCATTTCATCCATGCTGATGACATTTCCAATGCACTGCCGCCGATCCCTCACCAGCCCTCCCCCCAAAAATTCATTTTGTAATTTTCAGATACCTTGAATGCCCTGCCAGCTGTCGTCCTTTCGTTGTTTGGTCCTCGGCCCGGTGCTTTCATTTTGACCAGGCTGCACGAATTGCAACCAACTTGCTTTCATTTTGCTCCAATCTTATACAAGTAGGAAGGCTCCACTAACTCCCTGACCACCCAACTCCCCACACCACACTGCCTCACTGCCTCCCTGCTTGTGTGTGTCTGCACGGTTTGGTTTAGAAAATTATCTTTCTGCTCGTCGTCGCCAAAAAGGAAATCATATTTTCTGCTTTTGTGCACTTTACTTTTCAGTTTCGTCCCCGCCCCGCCCCCTCTCTCACTCTTCTCCAGCATCCTTTGCCACTTGCTCGTAAACAGTTTGGTTGCAACTTTTGTGCGAAATTTATGCTTTTCGTACCACACACTCTCTCTCTCTCTTTCCCTCCCTCTCCCTCTTTTTCGCTCTTGCTCTCTCTGTCGTATCTGGGCACTTTTCGCAAGTACTGTTTACATGCGACTTGTTTCCACCGCCCGCAACGCCCACAAACTCCCGGTTCGTGTTTACCGGTTTGTCCCTGTGCCCTTCTATTTTGGGCAAATGGTTCGCTCTCAACAGAAGTAAGTGTGTGCGTGTGTGTGTGTGTGTGTGTGGCATCCCAACCAGGTGGTGTTTATGGCATCCGCTCTGCGAGTATTGATGAAGGAACTCGCATCTGTAATTCAATCAGTGTCTATGTCTGGCTGCCATTTGCTGGCTATTGAGACTCACACCGTCCACGCAACTCCTCCATTCAACTGGAAACGTTCTCGTGAAAACATTTTCCTCCTTTTTTTTCCTTGGTGGCAAAAATGTTCCATCGCATCAATGCAAATAAGGTGTGCGCCGCTAAAATATCAAATGCTCACTTTACCATTATATAATGATATGCGAATATTTTATTTTTGCTTTTTTAATATGAACCAACGTGTGGGTTCGATGATGTTTTTGGTTCTTTATTTTTTTTTTTTTAAATGTTTGACTTTAAGCATTTGAGCGAGGAAATTTATTTGCAACTATCTGAAGGTATTTCATATTATACTGCATATCCTGCTGGAGATAGAATGCTGTAGAAAAATAAACATTATGGTCTCAGTTTAACTTTACCTGACTATTATTATTCGGTATGGTATTCAAAGCAAAAATATACCTATGTGAGTTCGAAAGTAAAAAGATAGTAATGACTAAAAAGAGTATTTTAAGACCTTTTTTTTAAATTTTTCCACATTTATAATTAAGCGGACGAATTGTGTAGAAATGCTGGACTTTATATGGTTTCTTGACTCCAGGACTCCTACGAGACAAATGTCTTTTGTGCGGATATAATCTTAAACGATTTAGGGAAGTAATATTCAAGTGTTGGAATAGGCTTAGGATACTTGACAGAACATTTTAGACTTAAAAGTCAACTATCCAAACGGGGTCTTTATAGTAGCAATCAGTGTAGGTTTTGAGAAGGTGAACAAGAGTCCTCAACTGACATCCCAGCAGAACATGGATGCATTTTATGAGTTTCAGTGACACACCAAAGATTCTGGCATTCGTGCTGTAGCTGGGATTGATGGAGGAGCTATAAGCTCAGAAGGGAGCACAATTGATATAATAGGTCGCAGAAAACCCCAATTTATATTTATTTATTTATGATTTCTTGAAAATATATTGTATAATTAAAAGTATCTAAATGAAAAAACTAGAATGAACAACAATCTTAGACACGCGAAAGATTCCCCTGCAGACCGGATACATGCAACTAAATTTTCTTTATGAAAGCTGTCTGATATATTGAGCTATTTCAGTCGACTCCAACATAATTACTGCAAGCAGGAACCATTCAAAAATATTGCAAGTTTCATTAAGCTTCAAAGTTATTATATATATTTGCACAGCTACTTTTTTAATAGGTTTTCAAGGTATACAAATTAGAAACCCGAAAAGAGGCATCAATTGCATAATCAACGCATGTTGCTCCGTCCAAGTCAGATATTCAAATGAAGCTAGCCAAAGATGAATAGGCAAGGAACAGAAGAAGAAGAAGAGGCACAAACAGTAGCCAAACTACTTGAAGTGTCGCTGGGACGCAACGCGTCGTGGCACACGGATTGATTGATTAGGTTTTTTTCGTTAATTACTTAACGCTCGAGATTGGAAGCTGCCTGGCGATGAGCTCGACAAAACTTGCGAGAGATGCGTTACCCGCATTTTGGTGGCAGTTTCAGCGACATCAGTTGCAGCAGCAGCAGTAGCAGCAACAAGATTGGGCTAGGTGAAATAATAAAAGTTTCTGCTGTTGTGTGCAGTTGGCCGGAAGCTGAATTAGTTATGGCCGGTGACGAGCTGATGGATTGATTACAATCGCGAGCACAGGAGCTGAGCTCAAGTCAAGTCACTATGCAACATCAGTTGCATTAGTTGTATCTACAATTTGCCGCAATACATCAGTGCGAAGGACTCGGAATCCTGTCAAACCAGCCAGTCTCTGTTGTTGTTGTTGTTGTTGTTGATGTGGTTGTTATTGTTGTTGGTATTTCTCCGAGCTCAACTGTCGAACACAAGCGTATGCAATTTGTTTTGTTGAAGGCGTTGCAGACGCATTTGCCTGCTTTTGGAGCTGTGCGCCATGTTCAAATTCCCATTTGCTCAAGACTCAAAACAAGAAATGCAATTTTCAATTGCAGCTGAATTCGTTCCAGAAAACGGCCTGCCCCGAAGACTGCGCACCGCGTACACAAACACGCAGCTGCTGGAGCTGGAGAAGGAATTCCATTTCAATAAATATTTATGCCGCCCAAGGAGAATCGAAATAGCAGCCAGCTTGGATCTAACCGAGCGGCAGGTGAGTGCAAGCTTTGACTCCTTCAATATAATACCCACTCCAATGCGACGATTTATCAGTCAGTTTGCCAACATGAGAGTCTGTCAGTCAGTCTGTCAGTTTCACCTGCTCTGCGCAAAAAGTGGAAGAATTGCATTTTGTGTGATAAATTGCAGTCCGCCAAGGTTGACAGGGCCTGATGCGGCCGAGCTGTTTTCTTATATATATTTATATATAATATATATATATATGTATATACATAAGTTGCGGCTGAGCTGTTTTCTTACTCTATTATTTATCTAGATTTACACATTATGTAATTATATAATGCAACTGTTGCTGCTACCATATTTGTTGCCACCTGCAGGTTAAGGTCTGGTTTCAAAATCGCCGCATGAAGCACAAGCGACAAACGCTCTCCAAGACAGACGATGAGGACAACAAGGATAGCCTCAAAGGTGACGACGATCAATCCGACAGCAGTAAGTGAAAAATTCATTTTTAATTGGGAAAGGAAAAACTTTAGTTAAAACAGCTTTTTAAACTTCATCGAAGAGCTAAAGCGATCTTAAACGAAGATCATGCTAAAGATTTAAGTTATTATCTTAGGCCTAGTGAAGGAGTATTTTGTGTATGTGTTATTGTAATCAAGAGAAAAGATCCGATAATGTACTCACTTCTTAGTTAGTTTTCTCCTATAGCGCAGCAAAATTAATTCAATTTTATCGTAATCTTTAATTAAAAAATAAGAGACAACTCATGAGCTATTACAATTTTTAATCATTACATCGCTTTGCTGCGACGCATATAAAATATATTAATTTTTTAAAATCACACATAAAAAAATACAATAAAAGGTAATTAGAAGCATTTAAGTAAATCTATCTAAATTCATGGAGCCTTCGATGAGCTGTCACAGTTTTTTGAAGGAATCAACAAATTATTTTTTTTTCTGGTTAAAAAAAGCAACAGCAAAAAAATGAATTAATTGCACAGAAATCAAATTAAAATCAATTACAGGGCGAATTTATAATACTGAAAACTGTGCTTGCACATTCTGTGCATGAAATAACACGAATTAAATAATATTATTAATATTCACGTGTCATATTAATTATTTAAATAATCGAATGATTAACTTCCAACGAGATGTCGAAGTGCAATATGCGCCGTTAACTGATTTCCTAAAACTTTTTGGAGAACAATGATCTCTGTCAAAATCCTTTAAAGTAGCTAATCGCAAGGTTTATGTATATTTGTCTGTAAATGTATGTGAATTCAGGTACACCAAGTAAAGGCAATCGGTATTATTATCCACGAAATAGAAAATCATTTTTTGCTGATTGGTGACAGTTATGCAGTGCAGTTATGTTATTTTTATCGTTATCGTTATTGATAACAAAGATCTTTCATTTTCGCATAGGCTTCATTTAATGATGCGAAAATTGAGCCAAATATATGTTTCCACAAGCTGAATAACTTGTAACAAGACACATTATGAATAAATAACATTTTTACAGTCTTGTATCTTTTAAATTAATTTCATTAAACTTCGAAGCCTTGTACGATCAGTTAATAAGATTTATATCCTTCTATACTATTGCTGCTTGTTCCCTTATGTACCCTCTCTCTTTTTGAAGCACTCTTGAGAAAAATATGCCTTACATGAAATGCGATGTCTATTCCCAAATCTATTCGCTAAAGCGGACATTACAAGATGCGATTTAAATGTAGGTCATCTTAAAGCGGCATCGAATTGGTTAGAAAACTTGTGGCAACACTGCCCCTTGCTTGAGAGAACGTGGAAACACTTACCGCGACCATGGTCTCAGTTATCTTTGGCGGGTCACTTTTACTTTTTGAGGCACATTTGCGCCGAGTTGGAGGAGAGTAGAATATGCTGTTGCTTATCAATCATTGTCAGTTGGAGGAGGGCTCAACTTTTGCATTTCGCTGGGACTCGAGAGTTTCCCGTCTACTCACGCGACTGACTGCTTGAGGACTGCTAACCCCTTTTCGTGATATCTTCAGCTTTAATTCGTCTTACTTTGGATTTGGGTTCGGTTTGGTTTGGGTTTTGGTTTCCTTTTGGTTTCCATTTTTGAAAGCAAATCATTAATTTTTGTACCCATACTAACACCGACTGAATTACTTTGGTTCCCGTGAAATGCAGACTCCAATTCGAAGAAATCGTGTCAAGGCTGCGAGCTGCCCTCCGATGATATACCGGACTCCACGTCCAATTCGAGAGGACACAACAACAACACGCCCAGCGCCACAAATAACAATCCGAGCGCAGGAAGTCGTAAGTGTTTAGATTGCCATTGCCTAATCACATTCAGATCCACAATAACTCAATCAATCTAATCTGATAATGACAGTCACTCCGAACTCATCACTGGAGACCGGCATCTCGTCCAATCTGCTGGGCAGCACCACCGTATCCGGCTCGAATGTGATCAGTGCCGACTCCAGCGTCGCGTCCAGCGTCAGCCTCGACGAGGACATCGACGAGAGTCCCATCAAGGTCAAGAAGAAAGACGACCCTCACGGCCAGGTAAGTTTCCAATATACATCTTACCAGATAACATATATTTATTCGATTGAATACTCAAGGTCATTAAAAAGGAGGCTGTTTCCACATCGTCCAAGGCCTCACCCTTCGGCTACACCGACGCCGGCCCCAGTCTGGCTAGTTTCCGGCGCGATTCCGATGTTTCTGTCGCCTCGAATCCGCCCGCAACCAAAGCCGGCAACAAAAAACGGTATCAGAATCCAAACGCGAATGCGAATCCAATTGGAATTGCGTCGCCGCTGAGCGAGAGCAGCAATGCTGCTGGGCCAGCTGGTTATTTTCCTGGTGCTGGCTACTATCCCAATCCGAATGTGAATCCGGCTGCAAAGGCATTGCAGGCGCCGCAGCAAATGCCGCAGGATTATTATGGCAAATACGATATTGAGTTTGCCACCACGCCGCACCACAACCCGCTCAAGCAACAGCAACAACAGCAGCAGCAGCAACAACAACCGCTTCACGGCGAATACTTAAGTCCCAAACCAAACACCAATGCTGCCAATAGTAATTTCCATCAAAACAGTCAACAACAGCAACATCAACATGAGCAGCAATTCTACTACAACTACAACGACACCAATGGCGGTAGTGCGTACATGAACCACCAACAGCATCAGCAGCAGCATCATCCAGTTGGTGACTTTGAGGCGCCACCTATCAACGGGCCGACGAACTTTTACGATCCCAAGTCACAAACTGGCGGTGCTTACTACGACAACATGAATTTCCAACACCAACACCATTCAGTTGGGTTCCAGCAACAGCACCAACAACAGCACCAGCAACAGCAGACGCCTCTAAATCACCAACAGTAAGTACAAATTCAACAACATATCGTTTAAAGTGAACTCTATGCTCCATGCTCCGCACTCATCGAAAGTCGAGACACAAACCATTTTTGCTGCACATGGTTTCGTTAAGCGAACAAAAAACCAGTTTAATTTAACATTTCTTTTCATTTTACACAGGCACATGCATCACATTGGAGCTGGTGAAACATACAGTGCGCTCGGCCTGCAAATGGAGAACTGCGATAGTTACAACAACTTTAGTGGCGGCTATTACGAACCGAGCCCTGCTCAACAACAGCAACAACAACAACCGTCTCTGCCGCCCACTCACACCCATCCCCATCCCCACAACCATCCGCATCATCCACATCCGCATCCACATCCGCATCCGCATCATATGCAGGCGCAGGCGCATCCCCATCTGCATACATCGCACCACAATCCAATTGCTACTGCAGCCACTGTCCAAGTGGTCGGCGGAGGAGCACCACCGCCACCCACCTCTCATGTCCACATACCAAATGCAAATGCGGCGAATTCCAATTTCGTGCTGAACGGGGTTGGTGCACCTGTGGTGGCTGGTGGACAAATCCAGGCGTTTGCCAACACTAGTGTTGGTGGTGGTGGTGGTGCGGCAGCGGCGGCGGCTGCCATCAGCGGACTGGAGAATTCAAACAGCTCTTCGGACTTTAATTTTCTGAGCAATCTTGCCAACGATTTTGCGCCCGAATATTATCAGCTAAGTTAGTTTTGGTAGTTTGTAGACTGTAAATAAAATGTTATCAAAATCGATGTAGTCGAATTTGTATGTGTGTGTGTGTGTGTAAGCACTTTTGTCGTAGCACATATATGTAATTATGTTTGTATGTCTGAATTTATAGTAGGTAGAATGATAAATAAAATCCGCATTAATCTATAATTATTTCTCAATTTGAGGCAGACATCTAGTTTAGGGCTCTCTTGGAAAATTGCAACTTTAGCTTAAAGCCAATACACACACACACACACACACATATAAAATGCAAGAAAATTCTCTCCGTTCGAAAATTATCTAAAACTGTTCAAATTGTATATAGCTAGTAAAATTAAACATACTTCAACGTAAATTTCCAACAGTTCTAATCAAAAGTAATTTAAAAATAAGTCTACTATATTATAAATCGAATCTTACTAAATGGCATACAGAAATAATAAATATAATTGTGTTTTTTGTAAATATTCGAAAGTAGCTCAAATCAATAAGTGACAATTGCAAATTGAGTCTGTTTGCGGTTAAAATGATATTTCCATTGTGTAATTTGATTATGATTAAAAATTATATTCTCATGAAATAAAATACATAACACATAAATGAAATGATAAATCAATCAAATTTAATGTTTGTAATGTTTATATGTTGTAAATGTAAATTCCAAATACAATTAAATTTAACAACATTTAGCCACTAAATACTGAATGAAATAAATGAATAAATATTAACCAATTGTCGTTGTAAGCTGCAAATTACATTATTTAACGATAAAAACGATAACTTAACGAAAAAAAGAAAAATAATTTCATATCACAATAGTTTTTGCTTAATGCTTTTCTATCTTTTCCTCTTTTCTAAATACCCAACGTGAGGAGAGACGGCCAGGCACATCAAATGCGAAAACCGACTGACAATTCATGATGGATGAGTTTCGGGTGTTGAAGGGTACTAAACCAAATTTACCGTTCTGAAGAATTTGTGTGTGTGTGTGTGTGTATGTGTGTGTCTTGTGTCAGATTATTTTGAGCAAATGGAAACAATTTTAAAGTTGCGATAAATGTATGTGTGAATGAAATTTGCAAGAATTGGCTGTGACTTTGGATTTTATCTAAGCGTGATGTTCCACTAAATTTTTAAATATTTATTTTTAAGTGAACATTAACATATTTTACTAATTACAAACTCATAACTTCCAAAGCTTTCATTTATTTTACTTCTATTCTAATTCTTTATATTTCTAATTTTTTAGTTAAAAGAGTTATACTACGATATATTCTGAAAACAGCTGTTGTAAAATGTCTTCTGATATTAGTTTGTTTAATTTGAAAATACATTTCTTATTCGGTATTTTTTCGTACTCAATCTTTAGAGCTGGCAAATGTCGGTCAATAATGTACATCTATTTAAATTTCGATAATATCTAAAATCCAATAGAAATCGCTAATTCGACTAGAAATTTGCTGCTGAATAATAACATATATACATTATTGAATCGAAATGCTTGTTCTGCTTTTTGCATTTTTTTTTTTAAATTCATTGCACCCTTTTAACATTTTTAATGGGTTCTGGACAAAAAGAGTAAAATTAAAACTTTTTGGGTAAGGCTAGAAGAACCAATATAATTATAAAACTGTTGACCAACTATAAATAGATTGTGAACTTCAATTTGAAAAAGTGCTGACCAGCTAAATAAATTTCGATGTTCTGTTCATATTTTAATAGGAATATTATTCCAATGATGCTATGATGCCTTAGAAAAGTTTCCAATTTTATGCCAAGCAATATCATGTAAAATAGTTGATTGAAAATTTGAAGTGCGGACATTTATGCTTCATTTGGTCATTGGTCGCAGTTTGTGTCCCTAAGGATTTGCGACTGCGCCCATTCGTCAACCAGCAGCATTTTTTTTTTTTTTGGGTTTTGCTGTCAACATTTCAGATACTTGGATGCCACATGCTCTTCCAGTGCCGAACCCTAAACCGAACCCAATCCCAGTCCCAGTGCCAGTCCCAGTTTCCCTGTCGTCGGCTACGCACAATTCTGACAGAAGCGGTGAAAATTTAAGATTGATCACCCGGCCGAGTGTTTGTCAAAATTGCCTGCTGCTGGGTATCCTTATCCCACATCCGTGTCGAGTTCCGTGTCCATGTCGAGGACTGGCTAAAACCTAAACAATGTCAAAACTGTCTGCTGTTTGCATGTGCCCCGGTCTGTATTATCAATATCCCCAGTGGCTATATATATGCATGGCATTATATATATTTTTATATTTAAACTGGTCAAAAGCGTCTCCTGTTCCAATCCATTAAATTACGGCACACTCAACTTTAACTAAAGCCAAAGGGCACAAAATATACTTTCAGAAATAAGATCATTAAACACAGGTTAGATCAAAATAACTGTTCGACTCTTTGGCTAAGGCCAATGCTGTATAGCCATTAATTAGTCTTGTGAAATTCAAAAACAAATTAAAAAAGAATCGAGATAATTTATTGAATTGATTTAAGGGGGCTGGGCTAAACAACACGTCAACACATAGGCTTTGGCTTTGTAGCTCAGCTCAATAATTGTTACCTGTATTTCAATTTGGTTAATTACAATAAATGACTATTAACACTGTTTAAGACAGTTTAAGACTGTCAAAGCCAAGTGACGACAAAGTGGATGACGTTGACAAATATGTAACGAATATTTGAGAACGCTTAGTCAAAAGTGGCTAAGGTTTAGGTTTATGCATATGTGAAATTTCAACAGTTACAACAAAAAACAGGCGACTCGAGTTGTTGCCAACTAACCTTAACGGCCCTGTGCAAGCCAACTTGCAACTGGCCAGTAGCCCAACAAGTGAAATAATAACAATTAAAGTAATACAAACCAGTTTGCACTAAACTTACTTTTTTTTGGCAGCACCACACACCACAAACAACACACACACACTCACAGGGCTTAACACATGTGGTTTATTTCTTTTGATCCATAAGTTCCAGTCATAGGCTTTTGTGGGGGCCCCGCTGACCTTGATATACATAAATTATTGTACATTATTCAGCTACTTGCCTTATTTTCATGTACGTATGAATGCCTTTGTGTGTGTATATATGTGTTTGTATGTATGTGTCTGTATGTATTTGTTTGATTGTGCACTTAAGGCAATCATAACGATATATTTTTAAAGCATTTTCATGCATATTTTTATAATCGCATTTTGCGCACTGCGATCTCAATTTAACTAAACTATTTCGCTTGACTACACTGCAAGAAATAAAATACAATATTTCACTTATTTAA
This sequence comes from Drosophila demipolita, assembly GCA_035042405.1. Classification (NCBI taxonomy): domain Eukaryota; kingdom Metazoa; phylum Arthropoda; class Insecta; order Diptera; family Drosophilidae; genus Drosophila; species Drosophila demipolita. Next base: position 549,312 of record JAWNLI010000349.1, on the reverse strand, counting down.
AAAATTTTGAGAATTATTAGTAATAGTCTCAGTTGTTTTTTACACACAAAATAAATGAAAAGAAATGAAAATGAAAATAATGTATTTTTCATTAGCAATTTCTGAGAAGATTTCTTGCTGAATATTTAATTCTTGAAAAAGATACAATTTTATAATGGTCTGGTTGAGAGAGATCGATCCTGAAAACAGCTGTATTTCTTGTCTGATATATATTTCTTGGGTGTTTAGATAATGTCTGCTGCATATTACAAATATTTACACAACTTTTTAATATAATTATTCCATTTTCAGTGCAATATAAAATTAAACCATTCGCATGATTTGCTAGATACCCCGCAGGGTTACGTAGACTAAATTAATAAACCCGATTAGCTATTAAAATTAATGTATCTAAACCAGGCTCAAAGTCAAATCGGCGTATAATTTAATAACAACAAATAATATTGGACTGAGATGACTTTTGACAACCATTGAGCGAGATTCGGCTGAAAGCCAAGTTAAGATTTTGAGTAAATACACATGAGCAAATTGGTAGCCTATTGTAGTATTTTGCTTTTTGTTTATTGGTTACACCTAAACTTAATCACAAATGTAAATTTTGTTCAAGGGCCGAGAGAGAGAGTGAGTGTGTTTTTTTGGGGGGGTTCGTCCAACTGGTCCGTGCGATTCAATGCCTTGTGATGAGTGCCAAAATGCGAACTGGCCTGGCTGGCTAACAATCGAGTGCCAATTCCCGCCGGCTTATTGTTGTCATCATCATTCGGTGTTGTTTTGCCAGGTGCTGGATGATGTTTAGATGTGCAGTGCCAAAGATGCCGAAAGATTTGTTGGTGTTTTGCTGCCGAGTATTGGAGGCTGGACGGGGAGCGGACCGGACCGGATCGGAACTCAAACTTCGATTTCCATTGGAGTTGCGAGTGCACCGCGCAGCTGAAGCAGACACTTGGCGATCTGATCGAGTGTGTTCGTCCTACGGAATTAAAATACAAATTACAACCGGTTGAATTATTTAAATGTTTTGTTTTTGTTGTATTTTGTTAATTACAATTTATAGAACTGCATTCTGCATTGGGCTGCGCTGACGAAAATCCAAATGGTGGCTTCCCTGATCTTGGCACTTGGATTGCTAGCCGTGTGGGCCCAACCTCTTGGACTCAGCACAAAACACTGAATGAGTCGGCCAGGAGCAACTTACTCCTATTTATACGAACTGCAATCGCCGGAAGCCTGTTTTGACTGCAAAAGCAGCGCGGCGATCCTTTAACTCACTTGATCGGGTTTTGCATTTTTTTTTTTTGTTGAGATTTTCATTTTTGTTTATGTATTCTTTTTTGGTTTTTTTGTTTTTTTGTTTTTGCTTTTGTTGTTTTGTCTGCTCGCATTGTCAGTTTGCATTGTTGTTGGGCTTTTGCTCGGGGCAGTTGATAATAATGATGATGATGAAGTTGAGAAGGGTTCGCTGGCCCAGTCGATATATCGATGTGTGCGCACCTCAAAACGTGCAATCTTCCACTTGATTAGTCCGATTTAAGCACATATCTCCTGCGAACAGGGGTCAGGACTAACAGAGATCCATGTAGCAGTTGGCTAGCTCCGCTTACAACACGGCCTTGGGTTACCCCAACAGAATAGTTCTTCATTGACATACAGACAAACAACAGGTGCAACAGATCTGCCACAAATACATACATATACATATACATATACATATATATGTATCTGTCGTAGCGCATCTAGAATACTTGCAATTGATTTCAATTGTGGGAAACGAGCGTTTTTTCTGCTTGTTTACTTCCAAATCCCTATAATTTTGGTTATTTACGCTAAAAAAAAAATAAAGACTCTTTTTTTATGCGTATTTATCATTTGAAATTGAAGTCATGACCCCAGTATCTTCTCAATGCTGAATCCGGCCCGCCCTTTAATTTGCAAATAGTAAGCATGCCTCGCACCCTGCTCGCGCAGGCAGGAATTCCAAGTTCGTCTGCAGACAGCCTGACGAACCAGGCTCAACATCGAAACTTCCCAAGTTCGTTGCACTCTGGAGGCGAGTGAAAGCAAAGCTGTTGAAAACATCCTTCAAGCATTCTGAAATCCACAAAACAAAAGTCCTGCGGACGCCAGACAGTATCGCATGAACTGCGGAGGATACTACAACGACTTCAAAGTCCTTTTATGCTTAATGTCTGTGAACTTTTTTCCGTTGTTTCGCCTGGCTGACAAACAAGTTATGAACTCCTTGCCCAAAAAAAAAAAAAAAACAAGAAGCAACACAGCAACCAGGATAATAGTGTTCAGCATGTGAACGACCTTACCAATTATCAACAACTGCAATTGGAATTGTCGAAATGCAATTCATTTAAATATTATTGATTATTTGAATTTTTGCTGTCAGGGCTCAATTTGCACCCAAGGCTTACGAATATTTCAATTATTACTTCGAGTAAAATATCAACTGCTACTCAATTAAAATATTTGTAAACATAATAAGATTTCTAATACAAGAATCATTTATTTAAGAGTTTTTTAAATATATTGAATTTGTAATATAAATTTGCAATTGTAAATAATAAGTAATAAGAATTTTGATCTTAATTTTATTATAATCTGAATAAAGATATTTCTAAATACAATAAGTTAATTTATTGTTCCTTTTTTTAGTTCAACTTTTCATTCTTTTTTTATCACCATATGCTAATAGATTATATAAAGTCTTGTCTTATCAGATATATATTTTAAACAAAAATAACCTTCACAATAGCTTCTACAGAAAAAGTGAACTATTTCTTCTTCAAATCTCAATTGTAGAAAAAGTTTTGATATTTAAAAAAATAAGAATTTTAAAATTTTGTTCAATATTTCTTTACATGTATGCAATATTTATTTGTAAATGTCAATAAATAAATGTACAGTAATTTAAGCAACGATTTTATAAACGAGTGTAAACAAGATCTATCAACAATTTAGTGATGGTAGGAGACAGACGGAGCGGAGTAAGTGGTGTAGTGCGAAGCTGGAGCAGCATAGTGGGCAGCTGGGGCGGCATAGGTGGAGTAAGCCGGGGCGACAGTCTTCACAACTGCGGGTGCTGCGTAGTGAGCAACTGGAGCTGGAGCAGCATAGTGGGCAACTGGCGCAACGGTCTTGACAACAGCTGGGGCGGCATAGTGGACAGCTGGAGCAGCATAGTGGGCAACTGGAGCCACAGTCTTGACAACGGCTGGAGCAGCATAGTGGACAGCTGGAGCAGCATAGTGAGCAACTGGAGCTGGAGCAGCATAGTGGGCAACTGGAGCAACGGTCTTGACCACAGCAGGGGCAGCATAGTGGGCAACGGGAGCGGCGGCAATGGTCTTCACAACATTGAGGGGTTCACGGTTGACCACAGCGTTGAAGCCGTTGATGGGATCGGCGGTGTAGGTAACGGTGCGCTTGTAGCCATCGGCATCGATCAGGGAGTACTCGCCACGGACCACATCACCATCGCGCTCCTCAACCTGACCCTTGGAGTCACCGGTCAGCTTGTCATCGACTCCGTACGAGAAACGGTACTGGGGATGGGGATCGTAGGTCTCGTCGGACTTGACCACCACTTTGTGGGCCACAGACACGGGGGCACCATAGGTGGCAACTGGAGCAGCTGCGTGGTATGCCTCGGGCACATAACCAGCGCTGGCGACTGCGACGAAAGCGAGTGCGAAAACAAACTGGAAAGCGAAACATAATCCATTAATACACCTATATATAAATCCCATGTGCAGATCTACATAAATGGAGCACTTACCTTGAAGGCCATGTTGCTGTGTATTTTGGAGTTCTTTACAGAAGTGAACTTGATCTGCGAATGATACATTTCTGGGCGTGAGCCTCAACTTATATAGCAAATCAGCAAAGCGACTGCGCTGCTGCTGAGTGAACGATTTATTTTCATGGTGACAGCAAAAATTCAATGATTTGGACGTTGATTGTTGGCAGGCGATTACTGGTACTTCCTGTTCGAAGGTAAGTACTGTGGGTGTGCAAATAATCGTGTTATGATCTCCGAGAACCAGCCATAGCCGAAAAGAGAAAGATTGCCGGCAAAGCTGATATGCAAATTTGAAATGCGAAGTTTAACGGTTCTTTTTTTGGTAAAGCATTTCTGTAATTAAAATCCTATAAAAATCGTATAACTCTCAAAATACATATGATATTTAAAATTATAGGATCAGCCTGCAACTTTAAAGGTTTATTAATGTAAAATAAATTAAATTAAATTAAGTATCTTTCTTATTGGGATATAGAACTGTATTAGAAGAAGAACAATTAATGAGCCATGAAAATCGAAACAGCAAATCAAAAAATGCAAAATATAAAGTCTAAATGATTAAGGTATTTATTGACTAAGTGCATTTCATAATATAACAAATATAATAATAATAATAAATAATTTAATATATATTAAATCCTGTTTTGAAGTGTATGCAATTAACTTATCAATAAAAACTTAATTTGTTCAGTGTAAGTAATCAACTTGTCCACACGTCAATCTCCGTCAGCTTTAAGAACATCAACATGTGTTTCAAGGATATGTATGATTTACATATGTATCCTTACTATAAAAACACGCCCACAGATTTTAGTTATAAGCATTTATATCTTTCTCGTAAGCCGCTGTAAATGAGTTCGAAATGAGCAATTTGTTTGTACGTGAGCTTCTCTCGAATTGCTTTTGAGATCGTAAAGAAAATCTGAAATCCTTTCTAAATAATTTACCCTTTACGAGTTCACCTGCTGCCTGCTGCCTGCTGCCTGCTGCTGTGCAGCTTGACAATCTCTTCGATTACCGCTGGTTGCTGTGGTGACTGCGCTAATTTCGAACATGATATGCAGAAGGCCATTGGTAAGCACCTTACGATTACCGCTATGCAGACTCGACCAATTCGGCTATCAGTGAAAACAGTTGCGACTGTGGCCTATAAATACATTGACCAGCCCAGAAGCAGTATCATTCAACATTCGCTCTTGCTTCTGAAAAGAACTCCACCGAACCAACAAAAAACACAGCAACATGGCCTTCAAGGTAAGTGCTCCATTTATGTAGATCTGCACATGGGATTTATATATAGGTGTATTAATGGATTATGTTTCGCTTTCCAGTTTGTTTTCGCACTCGCTTTCGTCGCAGTCGCCAGCGCTGGTTATGTGCCCGAGTCATACCACGCAGCTGCTCCAGTTGCCACCTATGGTGCCCCCGTGTCTGTGGCCCACAAAGTGGTGGTCAAGTCCGACGAGACCTACGATCCCCATCCCCAGTACCGTTTCTCGTACGGAGTCGATGACAAGCTGACCGGTGACTCCAAGGGTCAGGTTGAGGAGCGCGATGGTGATGTGGTCCGTGGCGAGTACTCCCTGATCGATGCCGATGGCTACAAGCGCACCGTTACCTACACCGCCGATTCCATTAACGGCTTCAACGCTGTGGTCAACCGTGAACCCCTCAATGTTGTGAAGACCATTGCCACCGCTCCCGTTGCCCACTATGCCGCCCCAGCTGTGGTTAAGACCGTTGCTCCAGTTGCCCACTACGCCGCTCCAGCTCCATTTGCTCACTATGCTGCCCCCGCTGTTGTGAAGACTGTCGCCCCGGCTTACTCCACCTATGCCGCCCCAGCTGTCCACTATGCCGCCCCAGCCGTCGTCAAGACCGTGGCTCCAGTTGCCCACTATGCCGCCCCAGCTCCAGCTGCTCACTACGCCACTTACTCCGCCCCGTCTGTGACATACCACCACTAAATTGTAATTCATGTTTATAGAATCGTTGCGCATATTACTGTACCTTTATTTATTGACATCAAAAATAAAAAAAATTCATATTTGAACATTTGCAAAAAAAAAATACACTTTTTGTTATTTAACTTTCAATGCTTCAAGTACTACCAGGATGTTCCATTCAATCAGTCTGGAAATATCATTAACCGATTACTCCCACACACAATGAGGCAAATTGGCTTTTAGCCAAAACTGTAGCCAATTAAATGTGGTGCGACATTGAAATCCAAAGTCAAGCAGAGTTTTCAATTATGGCACCATTTGTTACACTTCCAAGCAATCACCATGAAAAGTAACTAATCCTATCGACAAACAATGTATGAAAACTATTTATAACTAGCAGTGAAAGATATACACCTATAGATAAATATCAGACCATTCAATAATTGCGATTCCGGTTGGAATTTATGGCTCATTTATGTTAAGCAAAATGTTTCAGGCTTCGGCTTTTCCCATTCCTTTCCAAACGATGACGCGCTCTATTTTATTGGAACTGGTTTAGCGCTGGCCCAAAAGTACGTCAGACCAAAGAGATCAAGAGTTCTATCGCCATTGTGTTGGGTTGGGTTAAACCTTATTCAAGCGTAAATACGTTTTTTAATTATTCCATTATCTACACACCCAACAAAACGCAAAACAATTAATTAAATTGAAATTGAAAGTTTCTCAGGTCATTGAATTCTGAAAAAAAAACACGTAGGGTATCAAAAGTACATGGTCGTATACGTAGAAGGGAAAAATTAATTATACAATGTAAACATATCATTTTATAATTAAGTTCTCTTTAAATCATTTTATAATTAATTATTCTCTAAAATTAATCACAATTGTTTTTCAAAATGTGGGTTGGTTTAACATTCCACAGAATTTTATGCTTAATTAATAAATGGAATTTTTTCTTAAACCATTTTTACTTTCTGGCCTAGAAATTACCTCAAATGAAATTCTTTAAAAATTGAATTGCGACCAGCGGAACATTACATAATTTTGCAAAGAGTTAACTCTCTATAAGTGCATGTGTGTGTGTGTGTGGGTATGTGGGTGCATGATTGAGCACTTATGGCATAAGTCGATAGCGTGGAGAAAAAGCTTCAATCTGAAAGCTCGGACATTACAAGTCTGACAACAAATTGTGAGTATTGGGCATGGATCCGTCACTTGTAGTTTTGCTGAGTAGCCAGGTTTTTTTTTTCTTTGATATTTTTTAAAGTGTTTTTTAGGTCATTGCAGTGCGAGAGCTGGACAGCCTGTGGGGAGGGGGGTGTATTAGTGTGTGTCAAGTGCAATGCTGGCATCGATCAAGTTGTCTTTATTAGGTTACTTACATGAATTTAGCCCGCAAGCCCCAAACCAAACCAAACCAAACCAAACCAACCAAAATCTCAAACCCTTCCCCAAAACCCGCAGCTATCAAAACCAAGTTGCTCGCCTAAGTCTTTTGTTAGCTGTGTATTTTTTCTCTTGCTTCTTTTTTATTTTCGTATATTTTTTGGCTATTTCGTACGTTGTCCGTCTTCCATTCATAACAATGGCAATGGTTCGAACGCTAGTTGGCCTCATGGGTGTGACTCGTGGGTGCAAATCTTTAATCGATTGAGCGCCAGCCCGTTTGGTAACTAAGAAAAAAATCCAAGACAAAGGGGGGCATGCAAATGAATTAAAACTCAAATTATGTATGTAAAACTTACGAAAAAGTGAAAGAAAAGCCAAAAAACAATGGAAAAAAAACGCTGGCCAAGGTGCCCAACGAAATTTCGACTATAAATACAAATGCAATTGAGCTGATTTATTATTCAAAGCACGGACTTCCATAGAAGGAGTACACAGCGTCCACAGCTTAATTCCAGTCTCACAAATCTCTCAAAATCTGCAAAATGGCTTTCAAGGTAAATATTGAAAAAATCTCTATTATTAAATGTTGGCTAACTAAATCCTGCTTTGCTGTAGTTCGTCGCACTCGTCTCCCTCATTGCTGCCGTCTCGGCTGGCCTTGTTCCTGTGGATCACCATGAGCAGCATCAGCTTTATCACGCTGCAGTGGAACACCATGAGCAGCCCCAGCTTTATCATGCTGCAGCGCCCCAGCAGCAGCCCCATGTGATCTACCAGAAGCCTCATGACATACACGGATACGCCCACGCTCACGCCCCCGCACACGCTCCCGCCCATGAGGTGTATCCCGATGATCCCCATCCCAAGTACAACTTTGCTTATGATGTGCAGGATGCCGTCTCCGGTGATTCCAAGAGCCAGGTGGAGTCCCGCGATGGCGATGTGGTCCAAGGCGAGTACTCCCTGGATGATGCTGATGGTTTCCGTCGTACCGTGAAGTACACAGCTGACTCAGTCAATGGTTTCAATGCCGTCGTTCATCGCGAGCCCCTCACCCACACACACCACAAGCTGGTTGCTGCTGCTCCAGTCGCACCTGTGCAGTACCACCATGCGGCACCGACTGCCCCCGTCTCCTATGCTGCTCCTGCCTATGTGGCTCCCACCTATGCCGCCCCCGCTCACACCTACAACGTTCACCAGCACGAGCCCCAGCACCAGCAGCACAACGAGCACCACTACGCCTCCTACGAGACACCTGCTCCAGCCACACACGATGCCCACAACTACTACCATCATTAAAATCCCCAACCCGCGCCGACGAAAGTATTAATGCATTCTCCATTCCACGTTTTCATTGCTAAACATATTTAGACATATTAAGATCTGTTGCATAGTTCTATTGTAAATATTTTAATAAATCTATTATTGCATCAAAAATATATATTATTCATTCACTGCGGGTATTCGGATTTAGACTGACTTCTAGGAAACAGCTAATAGCTGATATATATACAATATATATATATTATATATTTACAAGTAACGGATACTGTGTAAAGTGTTGGGTTAGATGGATCCACTTTTGACCAAATGTACGTTTAATATACATTTAAATTATATTGTCCTGATTGTTATAAGTAGTCTGATGATCTATCTGATGATCTGTCCGATGATCTTTCTGATGATCTTTACCCAACTTTCTGAGTTTTTATTTGGCAATTTTGCATTAATATATTTTAGCATATTAATTAAGATCTTAAGTTAAATTAGGGTTGTACTTGAAATATTCGATTTGACTCAAACCAAGAGGTTTGGTAAAAATGTATATTAAACATTTTAATTTTTTTCATCAAACGAATAAGACAGTCATAAAATCTTAAGATATGTAGAACTTAATCCCCATATAGAAATAAAAGGCCAATAATTAAAATTAGCTTTATTAATTTAAATACATTATGTCAATAAGGTGTTTGGACAATTTTGATTTTTTGCAAACAAAAAATATTTTTTTATTGACTTGTTTGCTTATTACTAAAGAGATCGGCCGAAAAGAAAATTTCAAAATCATGAACCGCCCTCTTCCACACACTTTATTCACACTTTATTGACAAAGTATGTATAATTTTGGTTTTTTGAAGTTTATAATAATTTGTATAAATAATGTTGTAAATTGTATTGATAAATAGGTTTAGTTTAATTACACTTAATAATATAGAAATAATAGTAAATAAAAAATAAATTCTATTTTTTTAAAACGGAGTTAGAAAATATAATTTTTTTCTGTGTTCAATCACTTTATTGACAAACCGTACGTACATGGCTTGTATAAGTATTTAGTAGGCTCAATCGAATTCTTTTGAAAAGGTTTCCTTATTTGAAAAAAACCCGCTTTTGGCCATGCCAAAACTTCCTAATCAAAGTTCGATTCTCCGCACGTCCTCTGGAAAAATCGTGTCAATGTTTAACCTTGGCCAATTATCAACAACGATATCAATTGATAATTTAAAAGTTTGCAAATATTTCCTTAAAATTTAAAAGTCTAAGACTTAATTAAATTTGGATTGTGATAGTAGCGAATTTCTCTGTGTGCATTAAATGTCAATAATCAGAGCATACACTAATCTATGTGGTATTTAATTTGTATACCTTTAAATAAAACTATATAAAACGTATATTTAAGTTTAATTCGAATTTCATCTAACCGGTTTTGGCATGCAAAAAGTATCCGGTAGCAACAATGGAGCTTTTTGCAATTGTAATGTCGCGCACACAAATTGAATGTCAAATAGCCGCTGGCAGATTTTGTGTGCTGCGTATTTGTGTTCGATGGTAAGGCAGATCGGAGTCCGGAACCTCGACAATACCCGCGTCCATGAGCATGAGCAATAGTATGTCCAATTGCCACACAAGACCCAATTTGCTCCACATTCCACACACAAATGCCCCAACTATTGCGTTCGCCCTGCACTCGGCCTTTCGCTACCCCTTGCCTTCACTCTGGCTTGCGGTGTGTGTAATTTACTTAATAACAATTAACAAAGGCAACAAGCAACAAGGGCCAACCTCGGGGCAAATGCACTTGCTGCCCAAGCGCTGTTTGCTCTATAAAAACCACTGTCTGCTCAATTTCTTATCATACAGCAAACTTAGCTTCATCCGACAAGACAAGCTTTCAGTCCTCAAGTCGCACAACAAGCTCCTCAAAATGGCATTCAAGGTATGCCTATCTGGAGCACCTACGAATAGAAACAGGAGATATAGAAACCGTTTCTCACATTCTTTCCCTTTTTAGTTCGTCGCATTCCTCGCTCTCATCGCTGCCGCCAGTGCCGGTCTCCTGCCCGCCGCTCAGGTCTACCATGCCGCCCCCGCTGTGGCCCACTACGCCGCACCGGCTGTGGCCACCTATGCCGCACCGGCTGTCGTCGCCAAGCATGTGATCACCAAGGCTGCCGAGGAGTACGATCCCCATCCCCAGTACAAGTTCGCCTACGATGTGCAGGATTCCATCTCCGGCGACTCCAAGAGCCAGGTGGAGGAGCGCGATGGTGATGTAGTCCGTGGCGAATACTCGCTGATCGATGCCGATGGCTACAAGCGCATCGTCCAGTACACCGCCGATCCCATCAACGGTTTCAACGCTGTGGTCAACCGTGTGCCTCTCGACAAGGCCGTTGCCGTTGCTCCCGTTGCCCATTATGCCGCCCCAGCTGTGGCTCACTATGCTGCCCCCGCTGTGGTAAAGACTGTCGCTCCAGTTGCCCACTATGCCGCACCAGCTCCACACTATGCCACATATGCAGCACCAGCTGTTGTGAAGACCGTTGCTCCCGCTTACACCACCTATGCCGCCCCAGCCGTCCATGTGGCCCATCACTAAAAAAAATGTCATTTTGTCATTTGTGTTGACTGAAACTGTTTGCAATTCAACTTGCCAAGTTTAAATAAATTTTTATTCATTTACCTATACATCATTTTTGAGTTTAATTATGCAAACCGATTTGATAAGTCTTCGACTTTAATAGTTTATAGAATGTATATACAAAGATCGCAGAGCATATATCACATATCGTAATATGACTAACGTTTTAGAATATATCAATTGCATTTACCAGCTTGTGAAATGAATATCTCAATTCAAGCAAAATCCGGCTACGAATTCTCAAAATATATCTGGCTAGATCGCACGGCAAGAAAATACCCAATAATAATTAAATTCACAGATTAATTAAGAAAACTGGATGACCTTTAAATTTCAATTCCATTCTCTTACTTAACAATGTCAATAAAAATACCGTTATTTTCAAATAAATAAAAGAAAGTTTCAATCCCATTATTTAACAATTACGCAATGATACATAAAAGCGATAATAGAACTTTTGATCTCAGTGGCCTGGCGTGCGTCTGGCCAGTGCCAAACCAGTTCCAATCACATCGAGCAATTCATGTTTGGAGCGAAATTAAATAATACTCAAGTTGGCAACAAATTGCCAAATCTGAATAGAATTTCATGTCAAAACACCAACCGGAATCGAAGCTAGAAAAGGGCTTAGAAACCAGAAAGAAATATCAAAGTGAAGATTGAAATCAGATAAGAAAAAAATGATACATGACTTCTTGACGGGATTAGTTACTGTAACAAATGGAGCTGTAATTGAAATCTTGCTTGACTTTTTGATTTCAATGTCTCGCCAAATTTGGTTGGCAACAGCTTGAGGGGACTGTGGGCATAATCGGCTAATGGTATTCAGAGCTAATCCTGTTTGAAATCGAAAACGTTGTTTTTGAAATCACTTTAACATTTATTTTTGAGTATTAAACTAGGTATAACAAATCAGTGCGGGATATAACAGAATTAATGATGGTAAGCAACAGCTGGAGCAGCATAGTGGGCAACTGGTGCAGCGTAGTGAGCAACTGTTGCAGGAGCTGCGTAGTGGGCAACTGGAGCAACGGTCTTCACAACAGTTGGGGCAGCATAGTGGGCAACGGGAGCGGCGGCAATGGTCTTCACAACATTGAGGGGTTCACGGTTGACCACAGCGTTGAAACCGTTGATGGAATCGGCGGTGTAGGTAACGGTGCGCTTGTAGCCATCGGCATCGATCAGCGAGTATTCGCCACGGACCACATCACCATCGCGCTCCTCCACCTGGCTCTTGGAGTCGCCGGAGATGGAATCCTGCACATCGTAGGCGAACTTGTACTGGGGATGGGGATCGTACTCCTCGGCAGCCTTGGTGATCACATGCTTGGCGACGACAGCCGGTGCGGCATAGGTGGCCACAGCTGGTGCGGCGTAGTGGGCCACAGCGGGGGCGGCATGGTAGACCTGAGCGGCGGGCAGGAGACCGGCACTGGCGGCAGCAATGAGAGCGAGGAATGCGACGAACTAGGAATGATATCGAAGGGTGAAGGATGAGTTTGTAAACGAATATATCGAATATGTCGTAGACATACCTTGAATGCCATTGTGTCTGACTTGAGCTGGGCTACTGTTGATTGCGGAGAGCGAATTGAACTGTGACTGCTGCTGCTGCTGGCTGTTGGCTTATATAGAGCGACCCACTACCAACTTTGTGCCGAATCGGGACTGCGTCTTCGTAGCCGAAGTTGGGTAATTAGTCCAGTTCACCTATGCTAAATTGTGTGAAAAATGTAACATTGAGTTCATTGTATACTGCTATATGTATGTGTGTACTGTGTGTGTACTGTGTGTGTACTGTGTGTGTGCTGTGTGTGTTATTTATGTTTTGTGTGCAGTCATCTTAATAAACCGAATTTATTGGTGGTGCTGAAACTGGTTTCGGCTGTAAGGCTAAGCAAAGTTGCAGTGATATATCTCAGATCAAAAGGTTTTAACGATCTCCACGACTAATTGGCATATTTAAATATAATATTTAATTGAATCAAATTGTTATCAATACTCAACTATTAAATCATTGTCTATAATAGAAACTGTGAATATAGTTTAACAGTTCAACAAATCTCTAATACATATTTATTAATAATAATAACAAATATTATTTGTACATTGTTCACTTTAACCATAAATAAAGTTTATCAATTCATATTTATATTCATATTCATATTCAAATTCAAATTCATACTCATATTCATATTCATATTCATATTCATATTCATATTCATATTCATATTCATAATCATTTTCATTTTCATATTCGTATTCATATTCATATTCATATTCATATTCATAATCTTATTCATATTAATATTCATTTTCATATTCATGTTCATAATCATATTCATATTCATATTCATATTCATATTCATATTCATATTCATTTTCATATTCATATTCATATTCAATTCATATTCATATTCATATTCATATTCATATGCATATTCATATTCATATTCAATTCATATTCATATTCCAATTCATATTCATATTCATATTCATATTCAAATTAAAATTCATATTCATATTCATATTCATATTCGTATTCGTATTCATATTCATATTCATATTCATATTCATATTCATATTCATATTCAAATTCAAATTCATACTCATATTCATATTCATATTCATATTCATATTCATATTCATATTCATATTCATATTCATATTCATTTTCATTTTCATATTCATATTCATATTCATATTCATATTCATATTCATTTTCATTTTCACATTCATATTCATATTCATATTCATATTCATATTCAACTTCAAATTCATACTCATATTCATATTCATATTCATATTCATATTCATATTCATATTCATATTCATATTCATATTCATATTCATATTCATATTCATATTCATATTCATATTCATATTCATAATCATATTCATATTCATATTCATATTCATTTTCATTTTCACATTCATATTCATATTCATATTCATATTCATATTCATATTCTTATTCATATTAATATTCATTTTCATATTCATGTTCATAATCACATTCATATTCATATTCATATTCATATTCATATTCATATTCATATTCATTTTCATATTCAATTTATATACGTATATTTCCTAGCGATCAACTTGATACATATTACATTAATTTGCATACTAAAAACTTTCAATTTTAAATGCATTAACTGTAAACGGTTTTAGCCAAAGGTAAAGAGTAGCATATATAAATAATATGCAGTATGGGTTTTTAATTAAATATTACAATTTAAACGAGTGGCCGACCTGGAGAACTGAAGAACGTACGTGACAATTATACGTGACTAGTTACGGCTTAGTCCATCCCCAATGCTCTTTCAGTATCAATATTATCCAAGTGAGGCTTCGAAGCGCCAAAAATGAATTCCAATTAGGTATCATCAATGTCACCGAGTTGACTATATAACATTATGGCCAGCACTTGGTCAGACATTCAGTGTTCAGCTGCTGCTTAGGACAACACCAAGTAACTCTCCAATCCAAACCCAACGCAATGGCTTACAAGGTACATAAGAAGACATGCTGCCCTCCTGTGGATTACGCTGGATAACTTAATATTTACATCTTCACCTATCACAGATCGCATTCGCACTCGCTATGCTCGCCGTGGCCCAGGCGGCCGTACTGAGAACTGTGGCACCCGTTGCCGTAGCACCCGCACCCGTTTTGGCCAGGACCGTTGAGCTCGAGGAGGTTGACCCGCATCCACAGTACTCCTACAGCTACGATGTGCAGGACACTCTCTCCGGCGACTCCAAGGGCCATGTGGAGGAGCGTGATGGTGATGTAGTTCGCGGCGAGTACTCCCTGATCGATGCCGATGGCTTCAAGCGCACCGTTACCTACACCGCCGATTCCATCAACGGTTTCAATGCCGTCGTGCGCCGTGAGCCGCTCGTTGCAGTTGCTGAACCTTTGGTTAGGGCTGCTCCCGTTGCCGTTTCAGCGCCCCTCGTCCGCTCCGCTCCCCTTGCCGTCGCTGCACCCATCGTCCGCTCTGCTCCAGTCGCCGTTGCAGCACCTATTGTCCGATCTGCGCCAATCCTGAGCACCGCTGCCATTGCTGCTCCTCTGAGATACACGGCGCCAGCTTATGCCGTGAGGAACTTGTAGGCTGACTGGAATTGACTTGATTTCAATATTGTTGCTTTGAAAATAAATGTGATGTTTTATAAAAAAAATATTGCTCTTTATATTTATTATAAGAGGGACAACTAATTAAGTAATCAATGTATTTTAGGAATCAACTTATTGAAAATAATATTTTACACAAAATATTTAAGTGAACAAGAAAAAAAAATGAAATTAGATTTTTAACAAATTTTCTCTATTTTGATAATAAAATTTTAGCATTGTTGGTTGAATCAAATATTGACATTTTTGTTGAAGAAATGCCACCCAATTTCCAAGGCCAATCAATCCAATAAGGTAGTAATTTAATACATATATTTATATAATTTATATATTTTAAGAATAAGATTTTTACATGTCGATTGAATCAAATATTGGAATTGTTGTTTTATAAAATGCCACCCAATTTGCAAGGCCAATTAATCCAATAAGGCTGTAAGTATTTATTATGCATTTAATTCGATATTTGCCGTCAAGGTGAAATTGTGAAAGCGCTAAAGACACAAATTGCCCGCGGTCAAAACAGCAGCAATTGGAGAAGGTGTGGCTGTGGTGTGAATATGTGGTTGTGTGTGCGTGTGTGTGCGTGTGTTGGACACCGTTTGACACTAATCTGCACACATTTACATGTCGCAGTTGTTGCATAAATATATTATTTACTTATGTTTGTCCATTCGTAATTACCACGCTGCCAGTCGATAAATCGCCAATAATCAAAACAAGTGACAAAAATTGAATTTTAAATAAAAGTAAAAAAAAATAATATATAATAATTATTATTTCAATTCGGGGGTATAAAAACAGATTCGTGTGCAGTTTGCAAATCATTCCACAGCTTCACTTCTTTCGTATCACTATTTGGATATTCGCCCAGCATTCCAAGCTCATTCGCCATGGCCTTCCAGGTAAACTCTACCATTCCAAGCGGATAATGGAGTCCTTTATTTTTTATATACATCTACTTTTAGTTCTTTGCCATCCTTGCGCTCGTTGCCGCCGTCAGCGCCGGAGTTCTGCCCGTCCAGCAGGTGTATCATGCGGCACCATCTCCAGCTGTCGCCTATGCCCATGCACCCGTGGCCGTGGCCCATGCCCAGCCCGTGCTGGCCAAGCACGACGACGAATACGATCCCCATCCCCAGTACAAGTTCGCCTACGATGTGCAGGACGCCATTTCCGGTGACTCTAAGAGCCAGGTGGAGGAGCGCGACGGTGATGTGGTCCGTGGCGAGTACTCGTTGGTGGATGCCGATGGCTTCAAGCGCATCGTTCAGTACACCTCTGATCCAGTCAATGGCTTCAACGCCGTTGTCAACCGTGTGCCCATCGATCATGTGAAGACCGTGGTCAAGAATGTGGCTGCCGTTCCAGTGCCCGTTTCCTACCATCACTAAGTGGACCGACTTGATATTGTTTGAAGCCATGTTTATGTCCTTAAATTGAATAAATTGTTGCATATTTCTAAGTCTATAAATAATCAGAGTTTCTGTGTGGATAGGAATTTAATCGAAATTATCAAATTTTAATTTTTGACGAGAGTTTCATCAAGGACACAAAGAATTATTTTTCCAAGAAAAAGTATCGGAAAAAGCCAATCGCCAAAGATGGCTAATCTCAGATATCTTACGTAATAAAGGCTTAGCTATATTCACGTCCTCATTTGTTTTGGAACATGCCCCATTTCCCGAACATGATTACAAAATCACGTACTCAACACCAATTTACATCTCAATTATAGCAACTGAAAGATCTTGGTGTGTAACAACTACCTTGATACACCAGCAACCAGCAACCATATACTTTAAATCAATTTCGGACAGCTCTGACGCAGATTGCACGCTTCCAACTCATTACAGCAAATTGAACTGCCCACATTTACCATCTGCCTGGAGCCGTTTACATTTACACCAATCACCGCAAATTGATGCGTATTGACGTATTCGAGAATCTGACCATGTATGTAAGTAATGTAAATGCAAATCCCATACTCAAAATGCAATACGATTGCCATCGGAGAAGTTAAGGTCAGAGTTTTGATTTGGGCCTTTCGCCAAATGCAGCAACGCCCAATTGCTGCGAATGTGTTTTACAGAATGATTTATGTGCCAATATTGTCTTAAATCGAAGCCATTGTCTTATCGACAAGATAGTGGCGACCAGATAGGGACAGCTCTTGGACTTTTACCTTAACATTTGTTCGGTACATCCAAATATGCCATGGGCATGGCCCGCCTCGCTTGTCCTCCACATGCAGCTGTCCACGGCGACAAGTGACCAGCGATTTCGATTACCTCGTATGAGCAGCACTTGAAGCACTTGTCCAGCCGCAGCTACCCGATGACATGTTCGTGTCTCGCGCTCGTTCCCACAAGCCCAAACTGCGGGCACTTTCAGCAGTAGCCGCTAAACAATAAAAAAAAAACAGTCAAATATTTCGGATTGCCATAACAGTTACTGTAGCAAACCGTTGCTCTGAGCCACGACGAGTGCGCAAGCGCATAGCCCACCAAGTCGAGGTGGCCCATAAAACCACAAGGCAAATTAAACAATGCGCGTAAAAACCAACACTGAGCACAAATATTGAACGTGTTTCCACAAATCCCAAATTAATGTATTCCACGGGGAAATCTAACAAATTTTAACATTTATATCTATTTAACTGATTTAACTTTACATTAAATACAAAATTAAACAAAACTTGCCTGAAAAAAGCGAGAAAAAGTTTTATTTAAGTTTACTTATCACACAACAAATTGTGCAACATATATGGACAAATTAACAAATCTGATAAATACTTATAGAATTTTTTGAATACAAAATTAGCTAAAAATATACATTTTTTAATTATAAAATTAAAGAAGTCTGAAAAAAGTTGTATTAAATTTATTTAATAATATAATTAACAAATCTGATAAATAATTTTTGAAATTTATTAAATACAAAATTAAGCAAACTGGAAATATTTTTCGTTTAATTTTCTAATTAAATAGGCTCAAAATATTCTTATTTAAATTTATTTAGCACACACAAAATTATGCTAAATATATGGGCAACCAATAAAAATAGGAAAAGTCATATTTTAAATTTAATTTGTAAGTTAAATTGAATATGAAAGTAATTTTATTAAATATTTTTTATTTCATTCTTCAAAGCTAGTTATAATTTATTACACAAAAATTGAACATATCTAATAAAATGTATTTTTGTATATTGATTTATTGTTGTATTAAAAATAACAAAAAATATAAAAAAAACGTACTTTTATAATAGATGCCCTTCTTTGTTAATTATTTGAAGTAAAAATTAATTTGATTGATTGTAATCAACTCGCAGTCAGTTTTCAACAAAAAGTTATTAATGATCCACCAACTGGCAACACCAAAAAAGTTACTCGCAACTTGCTTTACCGTCTTATTCGCAAGTCGCGTTCTCGGCCAACAGATAGTGTATGTGTGTATATATATATATATATATATGTATATATGTATATACTATTTTTTTTTGTTGTCTCACGTGATTGCTGCCGTGAATCATATGAATGTTTACATTTACAATATTTGGCTTGTTTTTGATTTTGCTTTCGGTTGATTCTTTGTTGGCTCTTTAATGTGGTGCATTGCTGGACTCGGACTCGACCTTGAAACTTGAGCGAAAGTTAAATCAGATTGTGCATGTAATGTTTTTTAATTTCTTTGGGAGTAATTTCAATTTTCGATTACTTGTGATCACTTTTAGTTTAGCTAGTAAATTTGTAGTTTGGGCATCTTTGTGAAATACATCTTCTGTGAAATATCTTCAAAAATCCAGAAACCTTTTGTACTCTTAGAATGCTGACGATTTTAAGTTCTAAATAAATACTCATTTTTATATATGTATATTTAATTCATTTTTATTACAGGGTGTAATTTGAGCTGAGTAAAAATCGGAATTGTTCTAGGACATCACATTCTTTATTCAATAACAACTAACGGCAATGATCAGGTCGGGCGACACCTATTGGCTATCTAATAGGCGTACGAGATAAGTGGAGAGGCGAACTGCGTCTTGACGACGGCTGGGCCAGCGGCGACCAGAGGAGCGGCGTGCACAACTGGTGCCGGAGCAGCTGCGTAGGTGAAAGGGGCAGCTGCGAGGGGAGCGGCGTGCACAACTGGTGCCGGGGCAGCAACGACGGGAGCAGCGGCAACAGCGGCGACCAGAGGTTCACGGCGCACCACAGCATTGAAGCCGTTGATGGGATCGGCTGTGTAATCCACAATGCGACGGTAGCCATCGGCATCGTTCAACGAGTACTGGCCTTGGACCACATCACCATCACGGGTCTCCACCTGGGTCTTGGAGTCACCGGATAGCGCATCCTTAACATCATATCCGTAGGTGTATTGGGGATGAGGGTCGTATTCCTCCACCTGGGCAACGGCAGCCAAGGGTGCGGCGACTGGGACAAGACCAGCGCTGGCCACGGCGATGCAGGCGGCGAAGAGGATGGTGAACTGCAAGAATACGGAACACACTTTTAATTCACTTAATTCACTTGAGCACGTCTCTAAGGACAACCAGTTCTTAAGTTAGTCTATTTGGGTTTGTCGGTAAGGGGAGGATGGGATGGCTTACTTTGAATGCCATTGTTTGTTTGGTTTGCTTGGGTTGCTCTAGATACCGTAAATGGTGTTGAACTGATTTGAACACAGTCCAACTGGGGCTTTTATACCTCGCTCGAGGCGATGTGCCCGAATTCGTAAGCAAATGCTTGGCACTTGCGTCACAAAACGTTGGCGACAATACCAAAATACAAAACACAGAAAAAACCAATACTATAATACCAGACGAGTAAGACTAGAAGCACCAAACGTGCAGGTGGTGGAGGCGGAGGAGGAGAAACAGTAGAAGGAGGACGGACGGGCGGTCAGCTAGTCGATCGTCCCAAGCACATTATTAACCAAGGCTACAAGCGACAAAGGCAACAGCAGCAATGACGATGACAACACCAACAACACCAACAACACCAACAACACCAACAACATCAACAACATCAACAATAAAGTCATAATGCCTTCTTGATTGAATTGGACGCACTCGAGCCGAATTAATATTGGCCTCAGATACTCAGAAGTCGCATACTCAAGCGTCGAATACTATGAGCCACTAATTCGATGCGATCGCTCATTTGTTTTCGCTTTCGAAAAGTACACACAACAAACACACACACAAACACACACACACACACCTCGCACTCAGAGTTCCATTATGAATAATAACGTATGCAGCGCATGCGCAAATGCATAACAACGGTTTTTCAAATTGCCTGCCGTGCACTTGCATGCACACACACACACACACACACATACACCCATACCTGAACACCCTCCCCACATGATCAGCCAGACACGACCTTAAAATTTTATGATTATTGGGTGCTGGCGCTCCAATTGAGCTATAATTGGATTTGAAATGCGTGTTTTTTCTTGTCGCCACCTTCCAACTTCCGACGAGGAACGCCTCTCATAGAAACGTAACCAGAAACTTGCATAAGATATAGCCACCAACTGTACATAGAGGTAATACTGATTACGCTACGCTAATTATAATTCTTGTTTCTAAAGTCATACTCAAAGTTTACACTTTAACAGGATTAAATCTTTTCAAATACTATAAATTCTAATACAACAATTTTTTAAATAGGAAGCTTTGGAATAAAGAGATTTAGTTATTATACTCAAAAACTAATAATGACTTAATTGTTGTTATTATTTTTTATGAGACAGCAAAAAATGGTATAGTAAGATGGAAACTTCTGATTGTGAAATGCTCTGTTTAAATGAGTTGAGAATAGTTGTTCAAATTATAATCGAGAATTCGATGTTTATTATTTTAACATACACGATTAGGTGGATACAATTCTTAAATTTTGAGAGAAGCAGAGCTACTTGCTACTTACAAAAATAAAGTGAATACAAAAATAGATAATATTTTAAAAGCTTAAAACTTATCACTAAAATACATACAAACAACCAATTTAGTTTAAAGCAATTACAAAAAAAAAAATAGGTATTTATTATTATAATCATAACAGTGACATCAGACTTTGCCTCTCCCTTTTAGTGTTGGAACACATACGAAACGGTTTGTGGATGTGCAACGTGTATCGGTGATTTCAGCAGCGATGGCACGTGACGGGCTACATAGGTGGCTGGGGCAGGTGCAGCGTGGACCACATGTGCCACTGGTGCGTGGTGAATCAGAGTGGTGGGTGCCGCATAGCTTCTAACGAGCACTGGTTGGACGAACTTGGCCGCAAGTACAGGTGATTTTACCTTCTTAGCCACGACTGGGGCGAGAGCAGCAGCAGCAGCAGCAGAGATTGGCTCACGACGCACCACTGCGTTGAAGCCATGCTCAGCATCGGCAGTGTAGTCCACAATGCGTCGATAGCCATCCGCATCATTCAATGAGTATTGACCCTGCACCAAGTCGCCGTCACGTGTTTCCTTCTGGGACTTAACATCTCCACTAACCGCATCCTGCACATCATAGCCAAAGGAGTAGCGAGGATGTGCGTCGAAGGTGTCTTCGCTGCCTACCGCTTTGGTCAGCAATCCAGCGCTGGCCACAGCCATGAATGTGGCAAACAAAAAAATCTATTTGTGGAATTATTATTTATCTGAACTTTTCAGAGTTAGCAATTGTATTCTCTTACCTTGGTAAACATAGTTAGCACTTGAGCGGAGAATATTCAACGTTTTGTCCTGCTGATAGCTGGGCTGACACAACTGCTCTTCAGATCGGCAGACGCTTTATATAGGCCACGCGAACACTGGACCCAGGTCAGTCGCATACTAACCCAATGCCACACTTCAGTGCCACAATACCAGTTACCGTCCTGCAAGCTGATAAAACACTTCAAGGTCAAATCGGGCTGCTGCTCACCAGACCTCCAGGCTCGCTCCTAATTGGAGACGACCTCAACGAGTTTATCAGCCATCGACAGGTTTTTGGAGTAGTTTGGTCTTGTAATTGCCACTTACATTTTAGCATCATATATTGATGCTTCTGTCACCTTAGCAATATTCGGGGTAACAAGCTACAGAAACAAAAATTATAATTACATTTTTTAATTTTTTCCTTTGTGAATGGTTTTCTGACAGCTTAATAAGTTCGTAACTACCAAATCGTGTAAGAACATGTTTTAAGATTTATGTGTATATGTGTGTTTTGAAAAATAATATTTATTTTATTAGTGGCCAAAAAAAGTATTCAATTAATTTGATGTTCAAGCGAAAACATCCCCCGGGCGCATTCTCAATGACTGAACAAATCTTTTGCCTTTTGAACAAAAATATGCCTGAAGAACAGGTACAATAAATTTATTGTATTCATCCTAAAAGTATGCTACAAAATATGTTATAGTTTAGTGCGCCCCACAGATGGCGCAATAAACACGTCAAAAAGAGTTGAAATACAAATATATAAAAACATTATAATAAGTACAAATAATTTGAAGTATCTAACTACTTAAACAAACGCATTAAAGCGTCTTGTATGTGAGAACTAAAAAAAACCCATCTGATTTATTTGAATGTAATCATCCCTGGTATATACAGGCCAAAAACAGTCAAGTATCTAGTTTTTATATATATATATATATTTAACACATATATTTATGTTGTATATCAAGACAATTGTCATCAAATTCATTTATATTAATGTGTAATGATTTTTTAATATTTCATCGCACTCCAATAACCAAACATATGTATTATAATTTAGCACCGCAAATATATATTGTATTAACAATCACAATGCCTTTCGAATAGTTTAAATGTTGGTCAATGTAAATCGATTTTTCCTTCTTTTTACAATACGTACCCTCTGCTCTCTGCCTGATTATTTGATTAGAATCAGCTATGTTTGAGTTAAACTCTGTATAATTTATTCCGAAAAGCTTCCATGCTTCGCGCTGTCCGCCATGTTAGCAGCATTTTTATGTCCGGTAATTGAATTTGTGTAACAACACGGTCTTTTTGTTCTCGGTTAGCATCTGCACAAGTTTGGAAACTGGTGAGTTGACTGCAGCATAAAGCATATGGGATTTCATTTCAGTCCCCTTAATGCAGCTGTCTCAAGCCAGCCAACAAACAGGGGTTGCGCCCGAACCCAATCGGTGTCAGTGCCACACCGTCTCCATTCCCATTGGCTTATTTCACTTCAGCAGCGGATAAGAGGTGTATCTCTAGTTGTCTCGCTCTAACTTTATCCGCGTGCAAAATGAAAGAAACTCGTGCATCGCCCTCGTATTAAAGTGTTTTGGCATTATTTTAAGCGTGTTGGCTTTCCATAAATTTGCATTACAATCAGCCAAGGTCATTTGTACATCTATTGACAATGTAAACATAATAATAATAACCAAGCGAATTTATTTAGCTTCAAGTTAGTTACTTATAGATAAATATAATTTACGCTTTCTTAGATAAACTCAATATTTGTCATACTTTATGCCGCAATGTGTAAATTACAATGCCTGGGGACCACTTAATTTGATAAACAACCATTTTGCAATCTACGATAAGATAGCGTAACTTGTTTTTATACATATGGCTCTTAGCCATATACAGTCATGGGTATCTATCTCGAATTTTCCCCTAGCGTTTGAAGCAAGATATTACAAAATTATCCATAACTAGAAACTTATATCGACATTATTCGGACTAAATTGTTGATTATTGGTTTAAAGTTTATAAATTATATAAGTTCCTTTAAGACGAATCTAGGTAGACTGCAAATTAATTACAGTTCTATCATAAATCGAAGAGTGAAAAAAAAATATATATCTGAATAATTAGGTATAGTTTTAGATGAGTTTTAAAAGAACTTTATCAGTATTTCTAATGTTTTATTAAAATGTATAAAACATGGCTTAGATTAAAACTAATATAAAATTACAATTCCAATTTCCCATTCACACTTTTCGATATTTTCGCTCCCTATACCCAAAGATTGGTACATAATAACCATTTAAATTTATATACATTGTTGATTTACATTCAGATATTAATTCATTTAACTCAACATCAGTTAATCGCAAGGTGCCTATAGCCATTTATTATATACCCAATCTAATATTTAAAATAACTAAAGTTCTAATTCAAAATTTTTTTAAATTACAGATTACCAATAGCTTAATTGATCTTTAAAATATGTTATTTTTGACTTAGCTATGCGTTTTAATCGTTTTAAAGAAGATTTTGTACCGAAGGCTTGACTGTCGGTCTGGTAAAGTCCAATGCCAAGTTAAGGACTGGTCAATGATGAAATTGATGTGCAGTTTTATTAGGTATAATTTAAATATACCTGTATGTTTTGCATAATTACTTCATTTACTGCTATACGTGAGAAGAATAAATGTTTAGAATTCAGTTTAAAATGTCCGCAGCTATACAGCACAAAAAATTTGTAAAGAATCGTATTTAAAACTGACCCAAATAAATTTCTAGTACAAATTGTTTGTAAATCTCTATCAATCATTAGAAAGCGCATTGTGGTGAGATAAAACACTTTGGCGATTTACTTGTGATGAATTCATGTTCCAATTAAATATTTTACCCAATAATAAGCTTAAAATCATATTAATAAAGAACACACAATGAGAACGTCTGGCCGACATGTAATTACATATTCAATTAGAAGAGGCTCAGTTGATGTCCAGTTAACATTTTGGCGACAGGCTCCGTCTGCGACTGCGACTGCGTCTGCGTCTGCGTCGACGTCTGCGTCTGACAATGCAACAGGCCAGTAGAGTGTATATGTAAAGCCCGATAAGTACGTACAATTAATAAATCATTATAGAAACACAAATGTCAAAAGCTGCACAAAAAATGGCACAGATATCGATTTACCCAAAAATATAAAAGAATCTATAAAAACACCGCCAATGGGACGGAGTCGAACTCGAACTCGGACTCCGCGCTGCGACAGTCGGCGCCAAGCAATCCATCAATTTGTGCAGCGCCAATTACGCCTGTTACTGTGACTCGTCACTTCTCCAACCCAAGTTGGATACGGCCAGCTGCCACTGGGAGTTACAACAACTTTCAAAGTCGCTTTGTAACGAGGTGTCAGCCACATGGCTGGCGCCCCCATCTTCCATCCGCCCCACCCACTGGCGTCATCAGTTTGGTCACTTTTTGTGGAGCAATTGTAATAGACTTAGACGAAATATCAGTCGATTGTCGCCTGACCATTGACGCCTTTTAAACCACCCATCAAATCCATATGTCAACCTTCCGACGGCGTCAATAGCACTCAACCACTCTCTAATTATTTGGCTTAAATAGGTGTTACTAGTATTTTATTTATTATTAATAAATTAATTTCAATAACAAACTGATCGAGCCTTTAAACTCTTTAGAGAGGACTATGTGACTCAAATTGTATAAAAATTTATTTTTTAATAAGAAAACACACAACTGAAAACAAGTTTTAAGTAATCTGTTTTGATTAGCCATTTAAGCTTCTTACCTTAATATAAATTCAGTACAAAAAATTAAAGTAAGGATGTATCTACAAGATAAGTTATCGTAACTCAAATTATTACATAAAAACTGAGATTATATTTAACATTAGCTCTTATTTGGACACATTAATAAAATATTAGGACCATTTATACTTAATTAAGTCAAGCACGTAGCTCTATTTTTAATCAATGAAATTCATTTGAATGTCGAAATATAATATAACTCGTAATATAACTCACTATTTTCAATAAATAAAATTAAACATCAAACAGTGGGAAAATCTTTTCATAAATGATTAACTTGAAATAATTCGTAAAACTTTGTTTATTTCAAGTTTATGATTATAAAACATTCACATACAAACAATAAAAAACACGAGTAGGCAATTAACCAAATTACTAACTTCTCATATTTAAATTCAGCTTTTAAAATTTCCGCCCTTATCAAGCATTTCTTTGCCGTAAATTACTAATTGAAAGTAATTGTCTGATATGTATATTTTTTATTAGTAATTTAATGCAAATCAATAATTAGAACAATTAGCAAACAAAGATCCAATATTTATACTAGAATAGTTGGTAAATCGAAAATAAATTCGAATTCAAATTGATTAAACTAAGTTTTAGGAACGGCCATTTTAGGCACGCCGAAATTTCCATACCATTTTAAATATAAATTAATCGAATGAAAGCTCAATTTTAGTCTGAAATTCGAAATAATTTTCGATTGTTCGATCCGCTTGAATTAAAAGTGTTTTGTGAGTCAAATTAAAAATGAGGACACAGGCGAATATTACTATATCGACACGACTAGGAATATATTTACTTTATGGGATCGGAAACGTTTCCTTCAATGCATTACAATCTTTTCGACAAAATTATAATCTCATTTCATAAAAGGACCAGTTCTCTCACAAAAGGTAGAAAACATAATAATCTCGCCAAACGTGCATTAACCAATATCAGTAGTTGGAATACGGCCACTTGCCATGTGGGACCCTGGACAGGAGTAGTTGTGAATGCTTGGAAGCTGAAAATATAAATATACACATCCTGTTACTATTAATTGCTGCTGTCCAAAAATATAACAAATCACCTTGGAGCGCTGGGCACAGACCCAAAAGGACGAGAATGTGCAACAACTCAAAGTAAGTTGTTGCCCATGTTGGAATGAGCAGAGGGAAGTGGATTGTGCTTAGGTTTGGGAATGGGATTGTGATTGGGTATGAGTTTTGGGCACGGCCCGCAAAACCACCAACTACGAATACACGACAAAAACTTGTGAAAATGTCAATCAACTTGTACAAAAAAAACCGAAAAGGAGAGAAAAAAAATAACCAACTAAAACACAAAAGTTTTCCAAACAGACAGACAGACAGACTGGCAGACGGGCAGACGTGTGGAACAGACAGGCAGCCAAAGATGATGCATTGTGCGTGAAAGGTGCAATGCCTGGTCGGGGCATAAAGATATCTGAATGTTGTATCTCTATCTGGACAGTGTGACAGAGTCGTAGGGGGCGCCTACGAATTGCATCCCACTGAGTCAGACCAAAAGTCAGTGATGGAACGGGACGAGACGACAGTGGAGGAGAAGGCGATTTAAATTCCACAGCAGCCATTCGTACATACATAGATGGGCCTGTCAAATGTGGAAAGTATGATGACGATTGACAGCTGCACAGCCGGCATATCCCAGTCGTCGAGCTTCGGTGACCAATTTTGGCCACTACCTGCACTGCCAATTCATTTGGGAGTTGGCCCGTGTAGGTGCGAAAACACAAATAACAAAACGTGTCGAAAGTATCTAAGCAACAAAACAAAACTCAAACTAACAACAAAAAACTCTTTCTACATAAGTACGAATAACTATGAATGTAGGTAAATATATACACACATGTGGTGTGTGTGTGTGTGTGTGTGTGTGCTCGTGTGGATTGCACAGTTAAATAAGACATGAACATGGGCGTAACTCTAATATCAGCATTTGCCCTGGGACCGGCAAAAAACTAAATGAAAACAGCAACTGCCAAAACCGGTAATGACTAACCCTCGCACCGAAGTCCGCTGATAACAGAGCTCCCCTGCCTGTACACCTCACATAACTGTTGCGAGTGAGATGGCACTACACCACTACAGTGTCAGTGCTACGTCGCAGTCAGTGGAAGCGAGACGGCAGCTGTTGGCTGCCCGAGGCGTGGCCTGCCGACAGTCAGTCGACTGTGTGTGTTGCTCGGTTGGCTGCCGCCCGTCCAGCAATCAGTCACGACTTGGTTAGCGCGCATGCAGCACGAAGTTCGAGAATCGTCGCGTGGTAAAATCAGAAACCGTCGGAACGGCAACTGAAACTGAAACTGATACTGTTATGGCGTGTTTCTCTTAACTGTTTATGTTTTGTGCCAAAGTGTTTTTTGAAATCTGTTCAAAAAGCGGCCGCGTGTTTTATTTCAATATTCATATTTGTGCTGAAGCACTGCCAAAGTGTTTTCTCCACATTCGGGAAATTCTGATTTTGCAAAAAGTTAGTTTTGTGTTCTAGCCCAAAAAAGTATTGCCTAAAGCATTAGCCTAAAGTATTTAAGATTTCCCCATTTTAAGAAAAAGCTAAAAGTCCAAAGTTTTCTACATTATTTTCAACACTTTTTCTTATTACCACTCTTTAATTCGATTCTATTTGCAATAATTTTTATAAAACAGCCAAAATTATATTGGCTTATTACTTTTTGGTATTTTAAACTAATATTTAGCTTTCCTACAAAAACCTTGAAATGCACTTAAATTTTTTTGAGCAATTCGAAATTAAACCCCATTTTATTTTCGACAAAACTTCAGGAAATTTTTCACTTATTTTAGGCAATACAATTTTTGTGAGTTGAGTTTGGCTTACAATATGATGGACGTTAGCAGCATGTACGGCAACCATCCGCATCATCATCCCCATGCCACGGCCACCGCCTACGACGGCTTTAGCAGCAACTATTTTCCCTCCCCGACCCACCAGCACCAGCAACAACAACTGCAGCAGCAACACCAGCAGCAGCAGCAGTTGCAACATCAAGTGCAGCACCATCAGCAACTGGCGTATAATGGCTATGACAGCAACTCTCCCAACTACTATCAGCAGCAGCAGCAGTTGACGCCACCTCCGCCACAGCTCCAGCTGCAACATTCACTTGCCCAGCAGCAACAGCAACAGCAACAACAACAACAACAGCAGCAACAACTCTATCCGCACTCGCATCTGTTCAGTCCGAGTGCGGCGGAATATGGCATTACCACGACAGCAACGGGAGCGGCGGCAAATAACACTCCACTGCATCCAACTAGCCACTCGCCCGCAGACTCCTACTATGAAACGGATTCTGTACACTCCTACTATGCCACTGCCGCCGTGGCAACGGTGCCGCCACCCGAAAACAATTCCCCGGTAACAGCAGCCAATGCAACGCAACAGCAACAACAACAGCAGCAGCAACAGCAGCAGGGATTGGATGCGCATGCGCCCATTATCAGCTCCGAGAATGGCATGATGTACACCAACTTGGACTGCTTGTACTCGCCCAGTGTGGCACAGCAGGCGCAGGCGCAGGCGCAGACGCTGCCACATGGCTATGCTGGCCAGATGGAGGAGAAGTATGCGGCGGTGCTGCATGCGGGATACGCGGCACCGCCACCGGGGCTGCTGCTTGAGGATGCGGATCCGATGATGCAGCTCGCTGCCGGGCAGCAACACTCACCGCCACAAATGTGGCACCACCATCAGCATATGAGCAGCGGCTATCCACTTGATGCGGGCATTGCCATGGACTATCCCCATGCCCATTTACATCACAGTCTCGGTCACGGCCACTTGGCCAGTCTCACAACCAGCGCGCAGCAGCAGCAACAGCAGCAGGCACACCAGCAACAGCAACAACAGCAGCAGCAACAACAGCAACAGCAACAACAGCCAACCAGCTCGCAGGCTCAGGTGGTGCCACAGCATTCGATATCACCCAATGGTGCGGGCAACTGCATAACCATGGCCAGGAATCAGCGCGGCGGCGTCACATCACCAGGTAGCTCCACCTCATCCTCAACAACGTCTGCGTCCGCAGCGAACTCCGCGCACCAAGCAAACTCACAGCCAAAATCGCCAAATCACGCGCCCAACATTCCAACATACAAATGGATGCAACTTAAGCGGAATGTTCCCAAGCCGCAAGGTAAGTTTGCCCCTAAATTAAGATTTGGTTTAATGCCTGGAAGGCTACAATTCCTGAGTATTTAAACAAAATGTTGATTTACGAAAACATGAAAAAAAAAAACATTTGCAATTAGACGAAACAAATTATTAATTTACGAATACGAACAGAAACCTAGTAAAAAGCGTAATTATAATGTTGAACATCAGAATTCGATTATATAATAAGTTGTTGTTGGTTTTTAATCTATAGAATAGATAATAATGTATTGTCTAGCCAAAAAAAAAATATATTTGCTTTTTCATGTGCCTAACTTAGGATCTGGCAGTAGTCCAAAAATATACAAAGCTGATTTTAGATAAAGCCAATTAATACACTAACCTTTCAACTAGACCATTAATCATCTTGACACCTTTTTTCGATTTCCTTTAATGCTAATAAGGCGAGTTCAGAGTTTATTTTTTTAATAAATGTGGTTAATGCCTTGCCAATTAATAAATTCTATTGCTAATTGCCATATTAGCTTTCACAATGACCTGTTAGTCGGAGTCAATTTAGATGCTGCAATCAATAGATCACAGCTAACAAATTGAATATATTAAACCTGTTGGAGAACTCTCGCATAAATAGGTGCATACAATATAACATACTTGTATCACACGAAAGGGTAAAAAACAGAAAACAAAAACAAATCCAAATTAAATAAAATGCAAAATCAAAAAAACGATGACTTTCAAAACTGATTGACAGTCGAGATATATCCACGAAAGAGCCAAGTGCGTCAGACGTCCAACCGAGGGCATGTCACCTAAAAATAAGAATGTCTCTTCAAATGCCTGCCGGTCTCTCTCATAATTTTAGCCGTTTCCTTCTGCCTTGGCATATTTCTTGCATATTTCAGATAATTTTGTCAATGCTGTGCAGTCAGTCAGGTTGTCACTTGTCACTGCGCCGAGCAGTTTTGTATCTTGGAATTAGCCAGCTCAAAAAAAAAAAAAAAAAAAAAAACCAACGATGATAAACAGAAATTCATGATAAATTGTTGTCGTTGGACATTTGGCATCACATACTTATAAATTACATAATTAATACGAGTATATACATGTGTAGAGCTTTAGTTTTTTGAAGAGCTTAAGATATTATGATCACAAGAGGATCCAAACGAAAACACTCTAAACCGATTGAGTTTTATCGCTCACAAACTTACTTTCAGTTATATTTCGTATATTAAATATATTATTATACAATGCCAAGTTATAAATCACCCCATATCATATTATATATGATCAGCATCTAAGGAAAGTGATTGATTTATATCACACATATCTAGACTGAGTGCCTTCTGCAGAACGTCTCTGAACCTGTTGGCCAATTTGATGTGACAGTCGCATTTGACTTCCAGACTTCGAAACTAGTTAAAGCACTTTACCTGTTGCGACAGCATCCCGACTTCAATCAGATATCAGTAGGAGCGCTCCTACCACTTACAGCTTGAGCGTAATCCCCTTGCTACACAAATAATCATACAAATATTTGCTTATTAATGCTGAAAAGTGTCATTTACATGCATCGTTTTCAATTAAACGACGCCAGAGATCCCCACGCGCCGCACCCAAAAAGCCCCCGACAATGACGTGTGCAAGTAGAACCCGCTCCACGCTCCACGCTCCATACTCCACGAACCCAAATCCGAGCCGGGCGCTTAAACGTCTCGCGAGCAGCGCAGCCGTGCAGCAAGTCAAACAAACAATTAAAGCGTGCAACAGCAAATGAAAGAAGAGAAAAGAAAATGAAAATTCATAATAACATGAAATAAGCATGAAAGAAATGCAACCCAAGAATGAAGTCAGCCTACTCAGTCACATGGCAGTTGTCGCTGTTTCTCGTGCTGGTGCTGCTGCTGCTGCTGGGACTGAAACTGGTGCTGGTGCTGTTGCTGGATGCCGATCTGGAAGTCAAGTTGACTGTCAGAAAAAATGATTATTTAAATAAAGAGTTCTTGTTTGAGCCCCACTGCAACCGAACTGTCACTGAGTCCAATCTCGAGACTGTAGGCAAGCGAGGGGGCGCAAGGAGGCGAGGAGGTCTCACTGTATGGTCTCGGTCTCGATCTCGATCACAGCATCGGTCTCTGGCTGTGCGCGCGCACATGCTTGCTTCACTCCATCTGTCATGTCATCCATTTTCAGCCAGGGGAAACAGCATAATCAGCAATCGTGGTTATAAATGGTAGCATTCGACATATTGGCATTCACGCACAGCAGAAGCTCGCCAGCAAAATACCAATATAAAATACCTACTCGCATTCACATTCACATATTCACATATTCACATATTCATATTCACATTCACTGCATTCAATTCAATGATCTCTAATGTGTTAATCAGCATTTTTCAATAACCCGACCAAATCACAATCACCGAGAAACTTGTGTGTGTGTGTGTGCTGGTGGGTTGCTCTTGGTAGGGGAAATGACTGGTAGAAAATGGAAAAGCTCTCCAGCTGCTACCTTCGTGGCAATTCGTTCTTGCCCAGCAAAAGATTAATTGAAATTTTTATTGGCATTTCACAATGACAATTTGGCTAGGAATTTTTTGTCAAACGACAGTAAATTGCGAGCTCAAATGAGAGATATAAATCTGTAGCCTGAGTAACTAGAGGAATGCATAAGTTACTTTATTTATTGAGTGCAGTAGCTAATCACTTCTAAGATTCAAATTAAAAATAATTATTAATAATTAAATTCATACACTGCTTGGAGAGTATTATAAACTAACTTGAAATGCAGGCAGATGGATGAATAATTTGTGGAAAAATATTTCATTCAATTCTTAAAATAATTTTTAAATACCTATCGACAGTTTCTTAATTTTTCAATATTTTGTCTGGCTTAGTTCATTTGAACTTAATTTTACTCCGCACCCCATGTCAATTCCCATTTTATGAGTGCACTTATCTTATAGTACCTAGCACTAAATCATATTAAACACAATGTGAGTATTTGTTAGCATTTATTGGCCTTTTTTATGAACGGTCATAATTGAAAACTGTCCACCGACTTGTGGCATAACAATTTAATTACTAACCAGAATTGTAGTTTGTGCCTCGTTTGCAGTCGGGTTCAGCGCCAGTTTGGGTTCGTGTTTTATTGTTTTTTAAACGATATACCACTTTGTCGCGGCATTTCCCCTTTGGCTGCCACGGGGGAGGGGGGGTTGGGCAAGGCACGCAAACTGTGCCATTCGAAATTATGAAATATGAATAGAGCTGACAAAACTGAACGAAAACGAAAACCAAACACGAGAATTAACATAACTGTCGGTCCGACCACAAACTAACTAACTGAAAAACTTTTGGCCCAAAGTTCGTCGTGTAAGTAGTGAAAGGTGCTAAGAACGGGGGGGCGAGGAAGAGTGCCCGGAGGTGTGGTTCGGTTGCCTTGTGGCTCGCTGTGGCGTATTCAACATTTATTTGATGTGATGTTTTGATATTTCTTGACACCAACACGCGACGGCGACGCAGCAACGAATGTGAATGTGCCACAGTGAAATGAATTAATTACGTGCATTTCGAAACAAAACACAAAATGAAAATGAAAAAAAAAAACAAAAAAAATGAAAACAAAACCAAAAAAAACGAAAAACGAAAAAAAGGCAGACTATTTAAACGAAATGATATTGTGGATAGAAAAGTGACCACCAGGAATTTGAGATAAGATCAAACGCTTGGCCAAGCCAAGCCGAACCAAACCGAGCCGAGTCCAGACGGCCAACTGCGACCCGCCCGCCTGTCTGTCACCGTACGTCAAAATGGTTAGCTGGATCGGTCTCCGAATTGGGCTCAGACCTGGGGAGCTACCAACCAACAACATCAAAAATAACTACAAAATATGTGCGGCATGTGTCGTGACAAATTCTGCTCAGTCGCGCGCGTTGAGCTAGCATTTTTGAAAGCGTGTTATTAAATTTCTTTGGTGGTAAGGAGTGTGCGGTAAGGGTTAAGGGGTCAGCACAGTGTGTGCACCTTGAACTTGTTGGCAGTGCCACAACTGGGCTTAACTCTCTTCAGATTGGATTACTGAATCGATTTGTAAACTGATAAGCGCCACAGTACTTACATTAATTACCACTTAAGAGCACCACTATCAGTGCCTGATGCCGAAGCTAAGTCCAAATCTCTGATTGACTCTCTCTCTCTCTCTCTCTCTCTCTCTCTCTTTCTCTTTCTTCAAATTCTCGTGCTCGAGACACTTACACACCTCAAATGTCAGCTCTCATAAAAGTTTTTGAGATCAGGCGACATGAGAAGCGCATTAGCGGACTGCGTGACAGGCGGAGACAGGCCAGTCACAGAAAAATCCGCGACAGGGCAGCGCCCTTGAAAGGAGAAGGCAAGCAGGCAGAAAGTCTCAGTGCCTGTTCGTCATCCTCTTCCTGTTTCAGTTTCAGTTTCACTTCCAATTCGTGCCCCAGTGTCCATTTATATAGTGCGGCCCACCCGTTTGCCTGCATTAAAGGATACTCGAGGGTGCGCTTGTCTTGTTATGTAATATTACCCAAAAAAAAAAAGAAAATATGGGGAAAACAAAAAGAAAGAAGAAAACAGCCAAATATAGTCATCCAGTGGCCTTTAGCCAGTTGATTTTGCTGCTGGCTGTTTGCCTTTTGGACATTTCGTGCAAACATTGCGCCGAACGGGGATATCTTATCTCATGTTTGCATTCGCATAAGGTTCCTAGCCGTGGCGTCTGCCCGGCTGCCTTTAATACTCTTCAAGTGTATAATTTACTAAATTATATAAGTATCCAATTACGTGCCGCACACACAAATATGCTTACTGTATACAAACCCCACACACACGCACACACAGTTGACCCGATAAAAACGCGTCAATATCTGCCTAACAAAATTGCACAAAATCATGACACATAAACATAAATTGTGTTCATATATATATGTATATATATATATATATATGCAAATATCTAGATACAGATAAGGAACGATCTCACATATTGCACGGCTAATTAATTTAGATATTCTTCAGTCTGAAATTGAGTTGCGTGAATAAATTTTTTTTTATTTGAATAGTTAATTTACCTTACAACTATAATAACAAATTATTACCTAAACTGTTTTAAATATTTATCGCTATATCTTTGGGTAACCACATTTAAATGATATACATTAGGCATTGTAATCATTTAACTCCATCCAACAATTCAACACTTAATAAAGATTGAAATCGGTATTAGCCAAACATCCGCTAAATACAAATGGGGAAGTCTGTAAAGTTATGAAATGTCTTTGAACCTGTGCCCAGGCATGGCTCAAACTGCCACTGGGCTTTGTTATTTCATATCTTGTAGCCAAATGGCATTTCGATGTAACGCAAAATCAAAAAAAAAAACAACAAAAACAAAAACCAAATAATTTTCGCTAATGATAATGAATCATTGGACGGAACGAACAGTAGTCGGCTAACAATTTAAGCTGCTCATATTTCGATTATGCCCGGCTATAGACAATAGACAATTGGTTCGGCAATACACAGACTTGTGGATAGTGCAACAAGAACAATACGAGTACCGGCAACAGTTGCTCTCCAAATGTTGCGGCGCTCTTTGAATGAGGTATGAGTCTACGGGTCTTTGGCTCTCCAAAGCACACGCGTTTAGCCAATGATCTGCAAATCAAAGGTGCCGCGCCGCCCCATTGGACATGTCTCCTCAGAGCCCGGGGCTCTACAATTGACTCTCGTTAGGCGCGCCAACATGTGAAGGTGATTTCATGCCCAAGCTCCCAAAATTCCCAACCGCAGTTATTGGCTATGACTTATACGAGAGCGGTACGCGGTGTGTGTTGTGTTGTGTGTTGTGTGTTGTGGTGTGTCGAACGGCAGCAAACGGTTTCAGCAGATAAAAGTTAAACGAAAGCTGTCAATTTGAAGTTTCTTTGTTAGGATTTTATCATTGTTTGCCTATTTTTGTTTAGATTTGTATATATATGTATGTGTCTATATAAATATAAATTGTGAAATGGCGATATCGAACGCATTACATTAGTGTCACCATGATCAGTACTTCTAGCAGTACCAGTAACCCCCTCCGATAAGAACAATGGACACCGCTCGTCGCCGGAGAGCTTTAAACTGGACATTCTAGTGGTCTAGTGGTATTAAGTCTGTACGCTTGAACTTCAACTTGGTTGCGACATCCACTTTGGATGGAGCTAATTGATGGATGTACCTGCTGGTGCTACTTGCATTGGCCCACCTGTCTGCTAGCGTCATTAAAGTATTAACCAAATGACACCATATTGGCTTAGTTAGACATTCAAGATTTAAATTTTGGTAAAGATCGATCTGAGGTCATTGTTTTCATAGAGCTCTTTTATGGCCAACACTTGACTTTTATTATTTGATCTATTATATACCCTGATATTTTTGGCATAGCAAGTACTATAGATACTCTGAAATAGACACGTGTGTGTCTGAGGTCTACTATCTTAAGACACTTTAATGTAGAATGTAATCTTACTTTTTTAATGTGAATCAATTTTAGACTTATCTAGACAAATTCCAATTAATATATAAACGTATACAACTAATATAGTTCAAGTACTATTTTTGCAAAAGCTGATAGTGCCTAATTATTTTAAATTATTTATTGTTGGGTATTTATTTATTTTTAAATTTCATTATAAAGTTATTATTAAGTTATAAAGAACTGACTAGGTTAACATCAAGTTGTGGAATATTTGGACTTGCGTAGTATGTCTATGTGTTGTGTATAAGTGTGTGTGTGAGTATGTGTATGTTTGTGGCACATCTGCCTGGCATGTATGCGAGTGTGTGTTGTGTTAATTCAATTCAATGGTAGAAAAAAAGTAAAATCTTAATTCGAATAATACATTCTGACAACATGACGGATCACCAACGAAAATTCACACACACACACACACAAACACATACAAATGGCATAGTAGATGTCCATAGTTTCCCTTTTGTTATGTTTTATGTACTTAGATACATATGTATGTTCTCATGTATATATAAGTATTTTGCCATACAGCCATGTGCGACTCTGCTAAGAGCTCTATAGAAATAAGGGTGTTCGATAAAAGCCAAGAAAAAATGGCTGCCAATGCCAAATGTGGGTTGACAAGCATGTAATAGTAGTAGTAGTGGTAATAGGTATGTGCATGTGAGTGAGTGCGTGTGTGTGTGTGTGTGTGTGTGCGTGTGCGTGCCAATGGCTGACAGTCAACACTTTCAGTGCTCCAAATTGAAATCCACTTGACACGCTTTGCCCGCCCGCTCCTTGTTTTTTTTTTTGCGCCTGCTGCCAGCGTCTTTGACGATTTAATTCAATTAATGCCGCATTCGTGTAAGCTTTTGGCATACGACGAAAATTGATGCACACATTTATACATACACTCAAAATATGTATACAGATATATATATATATATAGATATATTGGATGTCTATAAGTATTTGCAAATTAAAATGTCAACAAAACAAATTTGAAAACATTTGCGGCTCAAGTACGCCGCCATCGATGAAGACGAAGACGAAGACGACACAATTCCAGACGCTGTCTCCGCGTTTTCGTGCTCGTCCTTTTGGCACTTTGTTGCTGGGTTTTACAATTTTCGACAATGATGCTAATGTCATCATCAATCTTCGTGCGAAATTTCAGCAAGGCAGCAAACAAAAACCGAGAGCGACACGGAGCAAAAAAAAGAGATAGAGAGAGAGAGTAAAAGTAAGTGGCAGAGTGGCAGATACCGGTGGTGGCAAGCTGTCTAAAATTGTCGCCTTCAATATTAGCCAATGTTGGAAGCCGCTGGCATAGGCCGACATTTTTGGTATTCCCGCTCAACATTTTTCATTAGACAAATTAACAAATTTGGCTGACTTTGTGGCGTATGTTCAACTTGTGGGCGAGGGGGCGGTGCTGCACTAGGTCGGGGGGACTGTTGCTGCCGACAAGTGGCATTAGCCGTACTGGCAGCTTGACTTGTTTACATGAGATAATTTCAATATAATAAATCATTTCGCTTGTGTGTACGGGCATTTTCTTAAAAAAAAATATATATATCAAATTTAGTAAATGCAGCGAACAAATCGCAAAAGCGAACATTTTTGTTGGCCTTGGATTTGGACTGTCAACTCAAAAGAGGTACGAGCCTACCTTTCCAATACACCTAGACTCAAAATTTCAATTCGATACAAAAAAAACTCCGTGACTCATTAAAACGTCACAAATCGAACTGAATTTAATACTTTCTGTCAATTGGTTTTAGTTTAATCTACATCAAGGATTATGGCCAAAGAATAATGATTCACTTTTGCTCTTTATGGTGATTAATTTTTAACAAATGTTATTTTTAGTTTTTAGATATTAATTAATTAATTTATTAGGTTTTCTATATATTATAGACTAACACGTGCGAGTCTAGCATATTAAGAAAGATTTATAATTTTACAAAGTTTATTTACATTTGAGTACCCATTTCCGTAAAAAATACACCAACATATTGCTACAATCAGATTTTAATATATGTGTAGCTTAAATGATTTCTACCTAGCACAAATTGTCTATCTATTGTGATACACATGTCAATTTATTGATAATTCATAAACACACACACACAGACATCATCTTATCAATGGGACAAACCAAATAGTATTCCGATTTTTAGCTACTGGAATTCAATTCTGTTAATCTAGGAAAAACAGTAGCCAAAATATTGCTATTAACGCTTGTATAATGGTAAATATGTGCATATCTATAGATCTATCTAAATATTTAGATTTCGATTTGGTTTTTGTGTAACGCGGGCAACTTTTTCAAAAGAAAAACAAACACACACACACACACCAGCAAGACAAACACGGAAAGTGGAAGATGTTCGATAATAGAAAAAAATTTAAAACTTCTTCCGGTGCGACAGAAAAACAGACATTTAATAGGCTCAAATATTTAAGAGAGGCGCCATTTGTAAACCGTTAAAGAAAATCCTCCGGTTGAGATTAGATTTTGGAGTATTTGTCTGATATGAAACTCAAGCCTTTTGTTCACCAATTTTCACGTGTGTCCATAATGTTACACATCGTGACTAATAAGCCACGGGGCGTCCATACAGCCAAACAACTTTCAATTAATATGAAAAACTTTTGGGTATACCTATGCACATTTATGTAAAAAATACCTAAATAAAGGTATATTTGTTACAAGTAGATTTTGTGCATTTCATGTTCCAAAAAACTGAAACTGCATCATTGCATGACATGTGGAAAGTTCAAGTTGACAGGCGGCCAATAAAACTGACAGCATAAATGGATTGGATTAGTCAGTTTCGTGAGTTTTAGTCAAGTCAGCAAACGCATTGAAATGACCAAATGAGAAAATATTTTCCAAAATCAAGAATCAAGCACACCCCCGCAGCCAAAAACTGTCACAGTCCCAAAAAGGGGTTAAATGGTAGATAAGTCAATTAGTCCTGCAAACCAGCACGATTTGTATACCCTTTCTGGAGACATCATAACTTTATCATAAGGGAGAAAAATCTTTTGTGATTTTAACTGAACTCGGGACTTAATTAATTTGAATATGTCTTAAAAAGTTTGACTACCTCTTAAAACTATAGATTCGTGCAAGAATCTTATGTATTAAACATTTTTTAAATCTTAAGAAATTTTCATTTTTGGTTTTAACACCAATCCCAATTAATTAACAAGATTTAAAAATAAAATGGTTTAAATATTAAACAAATTATATTCATATATGTTACAGTAAGAGTATTAAATCTTCGACGCTCTTTAAATATATGACCTTTTCATATTTGTTTATGGTTTTGCTCTTTGACTGACCTCTTGCTTATTTGTACAGTGGTCAGCTGGCCCTTGGACAGAATTTGACCATCTGCCGAGTTGGTAAATAGACGTCCTATCAGCGCATATTGCGAAATGCTGAATGTCCAAATGTCAAATTAGTTAGGCCTGCAGTTTTGATTTAAGCCCGACAGCAGCGGGCCATTTGCCGTGGTGATCAATCACATCGTCGCCGAAATACATATTACTTCGACCAAAGCCCGATCGTCCAAAATTGTTGTCTCCGTTGTGCCATTTATGATTGTGATTAGGCCGAAGCTGGCTGGAATTGTTGTCGTCTCCGTCTGTTTAAGCAACAATTAAAACAATTTACTTTTAATTGCAATATAATTTTCTATTTGCACTCGAATTAAAGCATATTATCAACTCAGCAACCAGACACCAAACACCACAGCCCGGCCCTCATCGGAAGCTCGTGCAGTGCCCGCCGTCTGCCCACTTAATCGCCTTTGGCCTCGCCAACTCTTCAGCCCCACCTCCCTCCACCAGCCCTCATTGTAATGCGTGCCCAGAGACCATGCGTCGTCGCTGGTAACTTGTCTGGGGAGTGGTTATTGGGGGGATCTGTGTAAAGTGCCACTGGCGCCTACATATCATAACATTGATAATATCATACCAAAATGGCCGACAATTGTTGAGTCACATTCTTTGTTTTGAGTATGCCAAAATAGAAATGCCAGTTTGAGTTTTGACTCTATTCGACAGGATTGCTTTATAAAACATGCCTAATCAGAGCAAATGTAATTTAGTTAAAATACCCAGAAATCCCATAATGTTCTAAAAGTAAAAACTAGTCTCTGCCAGCAATTGTTATTAGCATTTTATTAATTTCTATCAACTTTACAAGGTCGGTAAAAGGTAGAGGATAGAGAGTCAAATATCCAACAACTATTCCATATATATCACAGTTGATATGAGTTAACCCAGTTATGATAACAAAGAGATTCACACATAACACTTGAGACATTCATTCACTTTCTTTTCACACGAGAATTTATTCAAGTTATGCAAAAGTCAACAATAACAAGAACGGCGCTAAACCTGCAATTGTAATTATTACTAGCTGCGATGTTATCAAATTACATTGACTTTTGCTGCCATCTAAACGATGGTGTTTCCCTTCGTGGCACCTCCGCACCGTCACCCCTCACACGTGCAACCAGAACCCAAGCTGCTGCTTCTGCTGCTGGCTGGCGTTTGCTGCAACTTCTGCTCTTGTTTACATTGATTGTCAGCAGTGTCACTTAAGCGCCATGCCACCATGGCACCATGGCGCTTAACAGCCGCTCAACTGCTCACCAACACCCGCCTCCCCCCCCCCCCACACACACACACACACCAGGCAAATAAACATTGTGCACAGTTAGCTGCCAGCGGAATGGCCTTGTGCATATGCACAGGGTGAATCCGGGCATAGCACACTAAATACATATATAGTTACCCGTAGATTTCTCCTACTTACACTGTCAACAGTAGTAGGTATCGTTGGTGGCGACGGCGGCGTCAGCGTCGGCGTCGGAGTCACGTCAGCGAGTTGCGTGCATTCAAGTGGAAGCGATCCGCCGATAATGCTCTCTAAAACTAATATTATAAAGTAGATATCGTTTGGCGCCGGACGCGGACGCCAGTAAAAGGCGACAGTGCCGCCAACTGGCCGCGACATGTTTGACATGCCGAGCGACACCAAGCAGCAGCGCCCAGTTGCAGCTCCATTTCCCATGCCCGTAACCCATACCCAGTGCACAATACCCAATACCCAATACCCATTACCCAAATGCCGGGGCATTGATAACCGGAATGCGACACACAGTCGCTGCTGTTTGTTTGCTGGAAAATTCAAATGTAGCCCAAGCCACTCACAACATAATCCTTGGGCTTGTTTTCTTAGACATTCCGTTATTTGTGTGTGTGTGTGTGTGTGTTAGTGCATTACGATAGGAGTTTTGAGTTCGTCTTGGATTTTCAACTACAGCGGCTTATAAGCCTCCAACCCACTCAGCTGCTCCTGTGCAAATTGAGCCACTGTAGCCACCATCTGGATCCGCCAATTGACTTGTCTTTTGCAGGCGGGGTGTCATAAATTCATCATTCATTCGCGTGCTCGTGTGGACGGCATATATATGTATTTGTATATATATATGTATATATTTCTTTTTTATTATTTATGATATCACTCATTTGATTTATTGTAGCCAGCCACCAATTGCCGAAAACCCAGTCGAATGCAGAAAACAAAAACTTCACTACTTACGATCATAATACTTAATATTGTTGTTCATACTTAGGGGTATTAGTTGTGGCTCTTTCAGCTGCCGGTCACCTTTTAA
The DNA here is from genome assembly GCA_035042405.1 of Drosophila demipolita. Lineage (NCBI taxonomy): Eukaryota > Metazoa > Arthropoda > Insecta > Diptera > Drosophilidae > Drosophila > Drosophila demipolita. The sequence goes on along the minus strand of JAWNLI010000349.1, from coordinate 507,179 downwards.
CTTCCAGGCTAATCGGCCGTCCAATAATAAATGTACATTTATGTTCCTTTATTGCTTATTAATTGATTTATTCGAATGAAACTTTCATTTAGATTTATGATTGTGTGAAAAGGTTTTTTACAATCACATACAAAATAAATTGTTCCTTTTGCCTGATTACTCCACGTTTAGTGGGTGATTTTCTCTTAAGTTATTTTGATTTAATAGAGGTAAATTTGAGAATACACTTCTTCTGATTTCACAAACAAATTTGTAATATGGGAATGCAATCATGTCTAAACTTATATAAATACCAATTTTATTTCATTTAGGAATGGGAAGTTTCTATAATTTAATTAGTTTACTGATTTAATTAGATATATTTCACAATTGTACTATTTATTTAAAAACTTACTTATATATATATATTACGAACCAGTTACAGCTATTATACCTTTTCCAGTCATATGGCAAAATGACAATTATCTGCTCATTTTCAATAGTTCATTTTCTTTAAAAAAAAATCCTATTTGTATTAGTTTTTAACACGTCTTATATATTTCCTTAAAAAAAATAGCAAACTAGTCATAAATAAATAAGAAACATAATTCTTGTTGCCACCCACAATTATGATCAGATTTTGTCTAAGGTAAAGTCAAACCTGCTGTCAGGATAATCCCAATATTTTCAAACAAACCTATTAGGCACATTAAATCCTTCTATGGAAAAGACAGAGATTATTTTCATCATCGTCGGCTTTAGCCACGGGGCGCATGTCAAATTATGAATAAATGCAAAATCACGCAAAGAGCAAAAGTCAAAGGCACGTCCCAAACACACAACAAACAAAACAAAAAAACCATAACAGCATCACACACACACACGTACAAGCACACACAGCTCAATGCCCAAAATGATTATGGTTAGGGCTCGGGATCGCAGAGAGAGCGAGGGTATCCGTCTCTCACACTGATTAGCTGCGACAGCTAGAGATCATCGCCAGGGGATCACTCCAGCACAAGCACAGCAAACGCACAAAACCACAACAAATGCCAAGGCAACTGAATGACGATTTCTTTCTTTCTTTTCTTCTCTTCCCTCTCTGACCATCTCTCCCGCCTCTTTGCAGCACCGAAACTACCTGCCAACATCAACAACATGCACGATTACCAGCTCAATGGTCACCTGGACATGTGCCGCGCCGGCAACGTTGGCGGCAACGCCGCCGTCTTGCCCATCCACAATCCCCTGCTGCTGTCGAACAATGCGAGCGGGGGCAGCGCATCCAGCGGTCTGGGCGTGGGTCTATCCAGCGGCAACGGTGGTGCTAGTGGTGGTGGTGGTGCTGCCAACAGTGCCGTTGGCCTCGGCAGTTGCTCTCTATCCTCCACGAACAACTCCGGTCGCACTAATTTCACCAACAAGCAGCTGACCGAACTGGAAAAGGAGTTCCACTTCAATCGCTATTTGACTCGAGCTCGCCGCATCGAGATTGCCAACACACTTCAACTAAACGAAACGCAGGTGGGTCAAATATACAGAAAAAAATAACTTAATTTAATTTAAGCTTAAAATCAACGTGAATTAACTGGTTAATGCAAAACTGAACAACAATAATTAATCAAACGATTGCAAGGGCAGATACAAATGGGGGCAGGTGTTGGCCGTTTTATCAGACTTGACATAATTATGAGTAATTTACCAGTCTTCGACAAAGATGCTCATTCAAAAAATCATATGAAGTCCTATGTTTCCAAAAAGTGCTTGATTTGAAAATCTTTTTAAGTTTTAGTTGTGAACTCAGAATTATTGAGTTTATCCGAAGAAAACAATTGATCCAAATTTGTAATATAGCATTAATCTAGAAGCTAACTTCTCATAAAAAAAAAAAACAATAATGTTGAAAATCTGTTAAGTACTTGAAAGTTATGACTGTGAAAAGATTTATAATCTTTTAAAGTCTCTATTCAAAAATTAAATTTCTATAGTCTAAGCTTTATTTCTATAAGTTTAAATGAAATTATAATTTAACTAATGTTTCTTTTCCACTTGACACACAGGTCAAAATATGGTTTCAGAATCGCCGTATGAAGCAGAAGAAGCGAGTCAAAGAAGGTCTCATTCCGGCGGACATTCTTACGCAGCACAGCGCACCCGTGATAAATGAAAAGCAGTCCCAGCAACAGCAGCAGCCGCAACAACAACAACAACAGCAACAGCAGCAGCAACAAAAGATGGCCGAGCTGAACGCTTCTGAATTGGCCAGCAATGAACTACCAACAACAGCAGCAGCAACGACAACAACAACTGCAACCAAACAGAGTTGAATAATTTGCAATGTGGCTGTTGTTGTTGTTGTGGTTGTTTTGTAGCCGTTGTTGTATTTCTTATTGTTGTTGTTGTTTATCCTTTGTTGTTATTATTATTATTATTATTGCTGTTGTGTGAAATTGCCAAATGTCGACCGCATTTTGTTGTGATAAATAATTAGAAAAATGGCAAAAAAATTAAAAAAGAAAAATAATAATCATAATACCCAATAAAATAAATAAATTATGTCATAATTGTAGAAAAATGTGCATACTGAAAAACCTTAAATCTAAAATACCATCGTTTGTATTTTGTACAAAACTTAAAATCAAATGCTAGCATCTGTAGAGTCAAGAAAACTCATATGATGTTTTTGCCAAATATTAAGGAAAAAATAAAAAAAAGATTACCATTGATGCAAAAGCTGAAATTTAGACTAGAATTAACTAAACTCAGGGTTAAATATAAAACTTTCATACTGTATCACGAAAAGCAATTCACTTTCAACTAAATAAATGCCATAGTAAAATTCAAAAGAAATGTTAAACTAAATCAAAATCTATATGAAAACTATGATTAATTCATAATCCCAATAGCATTTGAAAGTGCTCGTACTCATAATCGATGTAGTATAAAAATTGTTCTACTCTAAGCAAAGCCTTCTACGCTACAAGAACCAGAGTTATTTGTTTTGTGTTTGAACAAATTGGTATTCAATCTTGATGTATGTACTATAATATATATACATTTATATAAATATATTTAATCTAGTCCTAATTATAATATAATTATAACTGTACAACACAAAACAGATACAAATAAATAATATAATTTGAAAAATATTGATTTTTGATTAAATTCTTGTTAACTGATTTTAAGCAATATATAGCAACAAAAAGTATAAGCTTAATATAGCAGATTTCCCCGTCTTCAAACTTATAATTTTGATGCGTTAATTGATGAATTTATGTTTAAAGTTTCAGAAAAGTTATTAAATATACTTGTTAGTAATATAGAAAAATTGTTTGCTGCAAATTGTTCGATTTCCTCACATTTCGAAATTTTTTGTAACCTCGGTTTCCAATGCCACTGGCCGTATGTAGATTTAACTCTTATCAATATATTTTTGATGAATTAGGGGATTACGAAACATGGTATCATAGTGGTTCGTTATATCACATGTTTACAAAATTAAAATTTTTTGGGGATTTGGAGCTAGTCTGTTTTGGTGTTTTGACTAATTTGCAAATGGGGAAAACAAAAGGCAAAATTCGTCAAATGCCTCCATCAAAGTCGGTTTGCTTAAGTGATAGATATGATTTTAAGACCATTTATAAATTGCCGATTCATGCATAGAACTCTATTAAGCAATCAATGACTGTTACTTATTAATATTAAATATATAAAGATTGCATACTTACCTGAAAAGTGTATGCGTCAGTTAGCAATAATAGTAAAAGTAATAAACACAATCACTTAATACATTTTTTGCTCTATTAAATGAATATCTTTTATTAAAAGCAAAGATTTTTTTTAAATACTGATTAAACCGAATTTAATCGAATATAAAATCGATCAACCGTCGATAACTTTTATATCAAACTTCACAGGGCTTATTTGCTTATTTGGTTCTTTTACGGCTTGTAACTTCGGTCACACTATGCTGAGAATAAGCAGAAGTTTTAAATCATCAAACTTGAAATGTGGATAAATCAACATTTACAAATATCTTTAACGACATTGCAGAAAATGCCGGCACTCATCAAATATGGCTTTATTAATTCGAAGTTTGGCCGAATATTAATTGGGCTAACGTCAATTCAAAAAGGCGGCAAAAGCTGCAACGCAATTTGCCTGTTGAATTTCGTGCAGAAGGGCGACAATAAATCTTTAGAAGACGTCCGTCAGCGCTGGCCAAAAACTGATCTCATAGAGGATGCAGTGGCCATTGAAATGTGCAGCAAGGTAGTATTTGACGAAAATGAAAATGCCGCTGTCATTGATATAGGCATTCGGGGCACAGATTTTCAGTTGTCTGTTTGGAATGAACTGGTCAAGTTAAAGTCTGGATCGACATGCACCTACTCAGAGCTGGCCGAGCTTTTGGATCGACCCAAAGCCGTACGGGCTGTGGCCAGTGCTGTGGCAAAGAATCCGGTGTCGATACTAATACCCTGTCATCGCATTGTCTCCAAAAATGGTGCAATTAAATACCATTTTGGTGCAGAGCTGAAGAGCGCGCTTTTGGATCACGAATCAGTCTGATAAATACAGAATTTAATTCATTTACGTATTTAAAAATTCTTTTTTATTGAAATTCAACTCTGGACTCTTTAATTTGAATCTAACGTGTTCTTCTGAGAGTGGGGTGTCTTGTAAAAACAAATTACAAAATGCACATCAATTTGGATACATGTAGAACAACTGAAATGCAAACAGGCTCGAGATTGTGCAACATCATCGTCTTCCTTGGCATCACAATGCCCGCAGACCCTACTTAAATTGTAACTAGCTTATATATGGAGTGCTACTATTCTCGATGCAGCAGCACGAATATTGCCAGGATCGAGAGTATAGCCCACTGCAACAATAAAAAAAAAATAAGTCAGTTGATATAACATAGCATGCCTTATTTGCCACTTACTTTTACTTTTGGATATTCGTTCATGAAAATTGTGATGATGCCCACATAGGGCAGGAACCCTCTAGCGCGACCCACAATATCCTTTTTGGAGAGCCACAGCTGGCCCGGCGCATACAGTCCTCGGTCATCGACATTGTTGTTGTCGCCTTTGGTCAGAAACTTGACGGTGCCATCTTCCCTGTTATATTTATATAATAATTGTTTAAACGAGAACTATACAAACAATTAAAACTCACTTTTCGTGCAGTTTAATGACTCGATGCACAATAGGTATGTCGCGTCCCTCCACCTTGAACACCACAATCTCGCCCACACGCACCGGCTCCTCCTTGTAGTTGGTGAGGAAGAGGAGATCGCCGCGATGAAATGCCGGCTCCATGCTGCCGCTAAGCACAACAACAATTGGGGACTCGCTGCCGGTGACTACCATCAATCCCTTCCATATCATCAGCGCCGAGGAAACAATCATCGCAAAGCTCAGCACCTGGTACAGTGACTGAAATGGATTCTCTTTTAGTAACGCAAAGGGAAATTTAATTGAAGGCGGCGGCAGCTGCTTATTACCTGACGCTTGTTCATTCGATTGAAGTCGCCCAGCATTTCATCCACTTGCAACATACTGGCCAAGCCCATGGTTGTAATTTTGTATTTGCTTCCCTTTTTTTAAAGAACAACAAATGATTAATTCTCTGTCGAAAAACGATTTTTGCAGAGATAAAATTTCACGGCTAGTTCCACGAAAGCAAAAAAATTACAGGTTGTATAGCGCCGGACATACGACGCGATTATCCGACACGTCAGTAGGGATAGCAGTGTGTCCGAATCAATGAAACTACCAAAATCCCACAATTAATGCCAAAAAAATACATTTAAATACTGCGAACGATGTCGATATTTGTTATTGGACGCACTATCGAGTAGAAAAGCATGTTTATCAAAGTATCTAAAATGTTATGGTTCTGTTTATTATTATTTAAATTTATTAGCGGACTTTCTTTAAAGTTAGCTTCTTTTTTTTATTAAACTATTGCGAATGATCGCAAAAATTTAAGTTTATACGCAAATATTTTAATGACAAAAATGTAGTGAGCTCTGTTAATACAGACTGTTTGTACCAATGTTAAAACTTAAGGGTGCCCAAAGCTAAAGTCGAAGCACAGCAACACTGCTTTTTACGATATTTTGAAATCCATATTCGTACATCGGTGTGCCCGGTCTGCACGCATTCTTTGCATATTACGCGGCATTGTTATACACAAATAAAAAATTGTAGCTAAAATGGGTGATAAATTGTTGGACACAACACAAATTATAAATGGCTTGGCTGTGATGATATCATTTTTCGTCGGTTACAAATATGCCCTAAAGCGTGGCGAAGCTTGCGCAAAAATTGAAGACACACCGTCAACAGAGGGTCGCGAAGAAGAAGGAGCAGCAGCCCCAACAGCCGACAAGGTGCAAATAGAGACTAGCAATCGCAATATATAGTTTTACATAGCATGTGTATATATAACGTGCCTATTTACAGACCTATGGCGGCTTTAACGACAATTATAAAATGGTACTGGTCGTGCGGAACGACCTCAAAATGGGCAAGGGGAAAATAGCTTCCCAGTGCTCCCATGGAGCCGTTGGGGCATACCAAAGAGCCGTGACCCGTACACCACGCCTGCTGCGTGCCTGGGAGAACTGCGGCTGTGCCAAGATCGCTGTTCGCGTCGAAAGCGAAGCCGAAATGATGGCAATCAAAGGAGCCGCAGAAAAAAATCAGCTAAATACGTGCCTCATACGCGACGCTGGACGCACTCAGATCGAGCCCAACTCAAAGACTGTGCTGGCAGTGGGTCCCGCCGCTACTGTCGACATCGATCGCATCACTGGCCATTTGAAGCTATTGTAAGGTTAAATAATCAATCAGCTTTGATGCCCCTTGCCTGCTTGCCCAGCTAAATTAGCGAACGGAGCAGGCTTATTGGAATACCCTTTATTCTCAATACAATGTGAGGAGCATGTGGTGCGCAAATCGACTACCACAATGACTGTGACATGCAAATTAATTTAGAATCTACTACTTTATTGCGTTTATTGTAAAACTGAGCGACTACTACATATTAAATTCCTAGTAATGCCGCTGTCTCTTTCTAAACAGAAATCCTTGTATTCAAATATTATAATTTTCGTTACTAATGCTGTTGACTCTTCTTGGTCTCGACGCAATCTTCCATGACAGCCCTTGGTATCTCGTGCCACTTCTCGGGTATGACTTTAAACAACTCGTCCTTCACATCGCCCTGTATGACAATCTTATTGTCACCGGTCACCGAACAGCCGCAGGCAAATTTACTCCCAAAAAACTTGGCTGCTGTCCGTAAATCGATCTTGTATGCAGCTAAGCCGGCCACAATTGTAACCCGTTTGTTCTTGCTGCGTACCATGCAGGAGAGATAAATCGGTTTGGGTGCATCATCATCATCATCGACGCAGTTATTCTTTTTGATGCGCAGCATTCCCTTGCCGCCACGTTTTTGCCTCTTGTCCGCTTCTAGGTCAGAGGCATTTGCTGCCTCCGTTTCCCTAAGCTCCAATTTCTCATATTCTTCTGGGTAGTTCTTTGCCAGCCATTTTTTGCACTTGTCATACTCGGAATAGAATTCACAATACTCAATGGGCATGGAACAGTGTCCGCAATACTTGACGACAATAGGATATTTGTCTTTCGAATCCAATGACCCAACGCTCTCTTCCATTTGGTGTTTCGTTTTTGTTGTCATTAGTTGTAAATTTTAATCAAACTATTTTTAACATTTAGAATTTGATATATATAAACAAGGCATGCTTCAAATAAGTAAATTTTGAAAAAAAGAAAATGCTACTTTAATATTAACTTCCATCGGTAGTAACACAAAGGCATTTGTATATTGCAATTTGTGCAACAACAATAAAAAAGAGATTGTTTAATAAGCTAAAATTTGTTAGGCTCCCAGGCAATAAGATAAATATGTCACTTGGAAAATGATTCAAAGATCGCAATAAAATAAAAAGCAATTTTAAATTCACATAGCAAATACAGTTGATTGAATTAAATTTAACACACATTAGGTATGGTAATATAAATGTTAAAACCTGGCTTAAATATAAAAATATAATATTTCGCTTTATAGACTTATGACTAAAAAAGATTATGTTGTTGAAAACGATGGTTATTAAATCAATACGAATGCTAGTCTAATAAGTTAGCCAGGCGTAATCATTTTCCGCTGGCTGAGGCGGCTGCTCGGCCTGCTGTTGGATGAGCTGAGGTGGCTGCGACTGCAGTTGCTCCAGCTCCTGGTTAGCCTGAAAATCTGATTGCTGCGGCTGATAGTCGACCGGCTGCATTGGCTCATTGGATGCATCTAGTTGAAATATTTGCGATTGCTGCTCCTGTTGCTGCTGATGATGATGATGCTGATGGTCAGCCATTTCGGTGTCATCAAAGACTTCCTTCTTAATGCGGACACCGCCATCATCCTCTTCGTCGCTTTCCGATATGTCCAGATCCTCATCAATGCCCATTCCATTTTCGTTGCCCGTTGTAGCTATTTCGTCATCCTGTGCAGCCATGCTAGCCGCTGCTGCGCTGGTACTGGCTTCAGGAGGATTGTATTGCCCATTGTCGTCCTGATACTGTGACATGAAGTCAGAGAAGGCGCCCTGTGCATTGTAGTTTTCTCCATAGCTTTGCCGCGGTTTGTGCATGGCCAGAAAATCGGACGGATCATAATTGGGATCAACATCCATAGACTCATCTGCAAAATTAAAGTAAGACATTAGAGCTATGGCTTCAAATGGGATTGAGGGATGGTGGTACTTTTGAAATAAAAAAGCCGTGCGCTTTGACTATGCGTATTTAATAAAAAAAAAAAACAAAAACATGAAAAGGGCAAGAGAATTTGTTGGGTAATATGAACCTTGCTGCTGTTGAGCGTAATAGCCAACGCCACTCAACTGCACCATAGCTTCAGCCGCTTGCTGGCTGTCATCCTCGCCGCTTTGCTCCTCTATTGTTAAATGATGAACGCAAACAGCAAAAGTAAATACATGAATTGAGAAACAGAATCCAAGCACACAGAGAAAACATTTAGATTGAAGAATCAAAAAGTTGCGTAAATCATATTGAAGATAATCAATCAATCAAATATATAGTCAAAGATTAAATGTAAACTTAAGACACACAGACAAAAACACATAACTGTGCCCATTTGGATAGAATCAATCGATGTACCCACCTGCCATCTGTTCCGTCTCAACGTCAATCTCGGTCTTGATGTTCTTTGGATCAATGTAATCCATAGTTTCGCTGGGCGCATTGATGCGCTCGCCTTGATCCAAAATATTAGCAGCATTATTCTCATCTTCAGACACTTCCTGGAAGTCCTCCTCATCATCTTCATCATCGTCCGTCGAGCATTGCAGATCTAACGTTAACAAATTATAAAGATTAAGCGTTTTTTAATATTAAATACTTGACAATTACCAATAACAAAAAAAACTGAAAGAAACTTGAATAAATTAAAGCAAAACATTATATAAAATGATTAATTTGTTTCGTTAAAAATATAAAAAAAAAAAAATTAAATTTTTTAAGAAATTTTTGTTTGTAAAAAAAATATTATATTTTTTTCATAAACTAGTTAATTTGTAATTCAGCTAAGCATTTCTTATAAACAGGCTTAGCAGAGTCACAAAAAAACTGTGAAAACATTTTAAAAAAACCAAATATAAAATGTATAAATGAGGACTATAAATATTCGTGCATGTGTCAAATGAATGTTTATTTAATTTATTAAATATATAGAATTAAACGAAATACAAAGCAAACCAATGAAAAATTAAATATGAAAGCTTTTTGGGTGTGTGAGTGATAAAAGACTATTTAATAATAAAAATGTGTTACAGAAAAATTAATTTGGAGGAAGTGTGTGTTATGTGTGTGCATTTGATTTGTGTATTGTGTGGGTGGGCGCGGCTTTAAGCTGTGGTCCGCATGGTTATTACGCAAGTTGTTAACTCCGTAGATGTAGGGCTTACCTTCGTCCAGAAAGTAAGCTTGCGTCTGACTCATATTTGAGGCAAGACTGTCCTTCCGGGGACGACCCCGACCACGCTTAATCGGGTTCGAGTTTTTGACTAGAAAATAAAAGTTAGCAATTGCGTTTTTTTTTTCATATAACGATTAAACAGTATACATTGAAGTCGGGTTGCACTTATGAAATTTCCATTGTTTTTTTTTTTTGTATTATTTGAAATAACGAAAATATTGACAACAAAAATAATCACAAGCAAAGAATTGCATTGTAGTTAAACAGCGAGCACATACATTTATCTGAAGCAAATTTGCAAATGTGCATTTCCCTACGAATAGAATTGAGTTTTCTAGTCGGGTGAAGTACGTGTATCTTTTATCTATCGCATTGCACTCAAAGCTACACACACAGGGGTAGGTAGGAAGGGGAGCTGACTCAGTAAATAATTTGTGTAAAGTGTTTGATATGCATGCATCTCAAGCAACAACCACCTGAATCCTATAACAAACATTTGGTGATCCGTGATTTTATATATATATATATATAAATATATATATTTATTTTTTTGTTTTATTATGAACAAGTCTATTCCAGAAACTATAAAGGCTACAGACCTCTCAATTGTATAATGCAAATCGTAGTTATTGGTAGATTAAGTTCATATGTTATAAAGTCGATTTCCGAAAGGAATAGCATAAACACTTGTTAACATATAGATTTATAACTATACAATTTGCATTAGACTTAAGCAAAACGTATTTGGTTAAATTAGAATTAGCAAGCCTACTAAATATTTATCTAATCTATCTCCTAGTCGAGCGCTAAATGGTTACAGCATCAGTTAGTTAAAGGGTACTTTCAGCACCAAAAATACGTTTAAAAAACTACAATAATAGTAAATTACACCTTTTATGCAAATTGAACTAATTTTAAATGGCAAAGATTTGTTTAAATGCTATAATTGTGGGATTAGTAAATGCAATTTGACCAAAGTCTGAGGACCATAAACAGCGAATGTGTAATAAGTATATGTACATATTATGTATATTCTTCATATATAAGTATACATATATTATATATATATATATGGATATACAAGAAGAAGCATGAGCATTAACAATTGTTACCAGAACCAAGGGAAATGAATGTATGTACTAATGTAATTTTGTGAATTGATGTAAGACCAGTTCCAGCTCGATCTCACGAGTATTAGTATGTGGCATAATATAGGAGTGTAGCATAGGGAATATGGAGATGACATACCCTCCTCAACGGGATCGCGTTGCTTGCGCGGACGACCTCGTCCTCGTTTCACCTCGCTACCCGATGGTGTCGATGGCTTGCGCAAGGAGGTCATTGTGTGTGAGAGATTATTATCGGCGCCCATGGTGCGGTGAATGGAATTGGGCGGGACAAGTCCCAATCCGCTGTGACCCTCCACATCAATGTAGTCATCGCTGGGCGAACTGGCGCGACTCCGAGACAGATCGGTCTCATCATTGCCCCAGGCCTCTTCGAATTCGGGCGCATTTGCCCTAGCCTGCTCCTGTGTCTTCATTATGTTCTCTTCCAGCTGCGCGCAGGTATCGGCAACCTTTTTGAACAAGACATGTGATTAGCTCATCTTTAGGTGAATTCCAAACTCAATGCCACTTACCTTCTGCAGCTCTGATTGCGCATGTTCCACTATCTTCTTGGCATTCTTGGTGTATTGGGCCTCGCTGCCATTGTACTGCTCGCAATTGGAGGCAATCAGACCAATATCCGCCAGATATTCGGCGCGACTATGGTACACATGATCTGCAAATAGGATATAAATTATTAGTATATTAGTATATAATTATTAGTATAGACTAGTATTTAGTTGAGTTGTCAACTTACTTTCAATATTCTTGAAAATCGTTTCCAAGTCCATGGGCTTCTTAATGACCGTGTAGTAGTCCTTGATCGCTTTCTTGTTAACGGGCTTGTGGAATGGCCAGCTCTCTGGCAGTGATCTCATCTGATTGTGCAGCCTTTCGAAAATGAATGAGAGTGCAACCTGATCGTCATCATCCAGCAGCGGATTAATCGCCTTCTCCAGTCGCATCAGTTTATCCTCGCGTTCCGACAGCAGCTCAAAGCAGCTGTTGAACATGCCACGTGCGGCCACAGTGAATGTATGTTGTGGTCCATTGTAGATCGCCGAGTTGTTCTCGATCAGTTTCAGATCCTCGAGGAACAGTTCGCGGCTGGTGTAGCGTCGCTGACGAATGTACTCGCGCATCGTCTGCAGATCCATGGGCTTCTCAATAACGCGATAATAATCCGGCACGCGTTTCGCACTAACCGGTATTAGAAATGGTGTAACATCCGGCATTGCGCGCAGCTCGTTGAGTATGTGCTCCAGTATGGAGGAGAGCACCACGACCGGATCGGTGCGACGCCGATTGGCTGTCTTGTTGTGGCGCTGCAAATAGTCGCAGTGCACATCGTTGGCCATACGCCGCTTCTTCTTGCCCATGGTATCCCTGGACATCTTGAACGTGAGTCCAACCCGCCGCTTGGAGTCGTCTAGGGATGAACCACTTCGCTTGAGCACTTTGCTGCCTAGCAAAATCATCTTAGAGCCATAAATATTGGCCAAGTCGTCGTCGTCCATGTTTGTCTCCTTCTCGCTGTGCTCGTCCAGATCGTCGGTCAACGAGGGGTTCGACTGCGACAGGCTGCTCTGCATGCCAGTGTACAATGGACACGCCTTATTTGTTCGCATGTGACCCACCTGGCCACAGGCGCCACACTTCAACTTCAGATCCGGTTTCAGCTTGAACTTTTTGCGTGACGGACTTACTTCCTTGTGACTGTGATCGCGCTCCTTGTGCGCATGCCCACCCGAGCTCTTGGGATCGCCCAGCGAGGTGGGCATGCCGCCCGGCTGTAGCTTCTGGTTCTGCGCGAGCTGGGCGAGTCGTTCGCGCTCCTGATTGCGCTTGATGCGACGCAGCTGCTCCTGAATGCGCCGCTTCTCGCGCTTCATCTCCTCCTTCTGCTGCTCGTCCAGCGTGGCAAACTGTTTGATGAACTGCTCGTCCTTGGTGGTGCGTATCTTGGTGTATGCATCGATGACTGCCTGGCGGCGCACCGTCTCCACGCGCGTAAACTCCTTGCCGTCGGTGCCTTTGAAGGTGCGCGTAATGCGCAGGATGCGTCCCTGATTGCTGTTGTTTAACGGTTGCTGTGTAGCATCCTCTTTCGCCTTGGACGCCTTGCTGGCACCATCGCCTTGGTCTTCCAGCTGGCGCAGCAGCTCCTGACGCTCTTGCTCCTCGCGCTCTAGCGACAACTGCGTGGATGTTTTCTTGTTGGCCAGCATATTCTCCAGATTCTTGCCCAGCTCCTCCAGATCGGACTCCTCGGAGGCCGATGACTCGCCCTCGTCGGTGGACAGTACTTCGGAGCTGGCGAGCACTCGATTTTGCAGATCGAATATGCGCTGACACTCCTCCTTGTAGCGTTCCTGATGCTCGGCAATGGAGAAGCGATTACCTCGTGAGAATTTATCCATGCCCTCCTCGCCGGCCTTGGCTTTCTCGGTGGACAATGTGCGCACCACATCGATGACCTCCCATCGAGTCAGCTTCTTGATCTCGTCCTCGGGCACATTGAATTTGCGCAACAACTCCTTGGCCCGCTGCAGCGGCAGGCGACGCAAATCGGCATCGGTGCCGGTCACCGAGCGCTTCGGCTGCGATTCCTGCTCTTCTTTTGATTGCTGTGCACAGATATTTGGAATGAATAAGCAGGTAAGAGAAAACATCGATTTTCAATAACGTACCGTCGGCTTGTTGGGCACGCGCACATAGGAGAAGCCTTCTCCACAGCCCGTTGGATCGGCTGGGCCGCTCAGCTGCAACAGACACTTGCCACGCATGGCCTGAATGTAGGCACGAGTGGTGTTCCAGGGCGCTACCTTGACCTCGTCGTCGAGCAGCTGGGCCTCCTCGTCATCGTCCTCTTGCGGCGCAAACAGCGATTTCTCACCATAACCGGCATCCTACAAATGCGATTTATAAATATGAACACATATGTAAATTATATTTTTGTAGCCAGCTCACTTTTAGGCGCTGCTCGGCGGCAATCATGCTAAAATAGGCGCAGCACTGTTCCGGCGACACCATGGCTCGTATCTCCTCCTCGGAGGGCAGTCGAAACTCAGGCTTGATCACCCACCAATTTGAGTCCATGCCCGTGCGCTTGAAATCGGCACACTGCTTCAGACGCTTGCGTATACTGCTCTCCGAGTGCGCCGGAAAGGCGCTCTTCACATCGTCCATGCGTATGCGGCGTGGATTGTCGCGGCTCTTCCAAAACAGTCGATAGATGAACACCTTGATAGACGATCATGTCTTTAACATATAACTTCATTTATTCTTCAATCAGCAATTCTTGCATACCTGCAAAAAGTCACGTGTAAAGTTGTTGGCCCTCTTCGAGTTGGGACCAGGTACCTCGTACAGAGGACACTCCTGTCCAACTGTAAAGATGGCGTTTACCACTCGTATCCAATAACTGTTACGCGTTCGTATGATCAGGAAATCGTTAGGCGCCATCTTATGGGGATATATGGGCGCTCGGTACATGTTGTTCTCCAGCGCCTGTATGCACTGCCCCGGATGCAGTATGCCCAGAAATGGACTGGTGTGCGCGAAGGCCACCTCACCGTACATATAGTCCTGCGGACCACTATCCTTTTCGGCCTTACGCTTGTAGTAGTTCTTAATTTTCGAGCACATGCCCACCTGGCTCATCAGCGGCGGATGCTCCTCGCAAAACTCGGTCAATACAATGTCACCATCCTTGCCACTCAGATCCTCGGGATTGCGCATAAAGAACACATCACCGCCACCGGACGCAATGCGCTCAAGTTCGCGGTGTTTGGCCTTCTTGGCAATCAGCTTGAGCAACGGATGAACCGCATGCTTTAGGGTCTGCGCTAGCAGTCCGTGTAAGAACTTCTTGAGCGGAGGCCGGTGGAATGAGCGAAGTTGCATCGGTCCCATGTGCGTGGGCACAAACGGAGCTCGCAGCTCCACAACCGGCGTCGAATGCTGAATAAGATTACCGCCGCCCACTTTAAGGCGCAGCGTCGGCTCGGTTTTGGGTGTGTAGTAACTGTAAAAGAATACCCAAATGAAGCTGAGAACTCTAAACTGCGAATTGAAAGGCTTACGAGTCATTGGATATGTTAAACGGATCGCGATCAGGGCTTTTGGGCGGTGGAGGTGGCGTATCCTCGGCTAACACATTAATAACGCCCGCCTTGCCAAGCAGAATCTTTGACTTTTTCACATGAGGATGAGGAATCTTAATCTTGGGCGGCGGTCCAATGTTCTTGTTAATCTTGGATGGATCAATGTCATCGGGTATACCGAGTATAATGTTCTCATCATTGGGATCCAGAGTTAAGACCTTCGGCTTGGGCACACGATTCATTTGTTGAGCATCCCAGATCACCTCGTCCTCCCACTTATGATAGATGAGCTCCTCGTTCTCCACGGGAAACAGACTGTACCACGTGTCGTCGAAAGCCTCAACTTGTTTATTCTGCGCCGCACTGCATGGCAGAGAAATAGTTAAAAACACATCAAAAGAATATATCAAAGTTACCTTTGGAGCGCCTTTTTGGTTGAGCCACCGGCAGAGTTGGGTTTGCCGCTGTTGCCACCACTGTTGCCACCGCTGCCCCCTGGCAACGCAGTCTTGCCCGGCTGACCAAAGGCGCCGGCTGTGCGGGATCCGCTCGATGGCAGCCAGCCGGCCGCATTCGTCTTGGAGTTCAGTTTTTGCAGCATCTTTGCCTTGATATCGTTGCCATCCCAGACGACATCATCCTCCCAACGCAGCTGGGATACCATGAGAAACGCATCGTCTGCCACGCTGTCATCCTGGTACACTGCCTCATCAGAAGCACTCGCTGTCTTGCGTTCGCAATTGAACTTGGACAGGGCCGAGGATGATGACGTCTTGAAGCCATAGTTGAAGCCTTCACCCGAGTCAGGCACCTCGAGCATGTCATACCAGATCTGGGCTGGTCCATAGCGCCAGTCGGCGATCTTTGGCTTCTGGTCATTGGGCTCGCCGTTGTCTGGGCCCTCATGGCGCACATCCTCGCTGTTCAGGTCGCTGAGCAACTTGTCCTCATCGTCAGACATGCAGTGCGCCGGCGTCGGTTCCGGGCCAAAGTGCATTTTAAAGCCATATCGGCGTGGCTCCTCCGTATCGCTGGGCGAGTCCGAGCCACCCGTGTTGGTCATCTTCTGGTCTCGTGACTGATTGCGTTTCCGGCGACGCCTGCGCACATGTCGCCAAATCTGCGGAAGGCTGCTCGGCTTGCCGGGACCAAAGAGACGCGAGAAACGCAACACCTTCTGCGGCCGAAAGTCGGGAAACAGTTTACAGACATCGACATTCAGATATTTTGAGGGTAATATGTCCGCTAGGGGAGTATCTAGGCGACGATCGACCTCGGCTATACATATAACATAAAATCGTTCATTATTTTCAACTATATGGTATATATTTATAATATATATATAATTAAAAGTTCAAGTCAACCTTTGGCGTCACTCAATTTGGATTCGTTCGATGCATCGCTGTTGCTTTGTTTGGTCGATGATTCTTCGCTACCCGAGGATGCTATGCCGGAACTTCGCATTGGTGCACTGGGCGGCGGCATCAACTCTTTGTCATCCTTGGCTATAAATGACGGCTGACTGTGTATAATTGAAGCTACAACAATGCGCTTTGACTACTCACTGGGTTTGGTCTCCACCTTTGTGGCTGGTATGGCATCCTCGAGGTCATCGAATGTGGATGCGGACGTGGTTGCCACGTCTACTGGCTTTGCGGGAGGAGAGGGCGTACGTGGACAGTCCTCGGATAGCTCATTGATGTCCGAATAGTCGATGGCATCATCCTGCGCCTTGATTGCGCCATCTTCAGACGTCTCACCGCCGCTCAAACCAGCTTTTAAGGCGTCGAAAGCGCTTAAACCATCGGCAGACTCTGGCGCCGGTTTCTCATCGACCTCATCGTCCGAATTGACGCCTCCCTCGTTCTGATCAATCACTTCGTTCAACAGCGAATCGAGTCCCAATCTACAAGTGGAATAATTAAATGTATAATAATATTATATATGCAAATAAACATATGTAAAAACCAACTTTGATAGGGAGCTGAGATTTTCGCGCAATTCTGCATCAAACGCACTGCCCTTGTCATCATCGTCGTCCATCAGTTTACCCTCCGAGTCGATATTCCCAAAGAGAATACCGGTCAGATCAATTCCCACATCGTTGGCAGCATTTCCCCCTATGGAGCCCTCGTCGCTGTCGTTATCCGATGCGGTGTCCATGCTTCTATGTGTTCTTATGTGCCCAGCTTAATTTAAGAATTTTGTTGTTGCACCAGCGGAATCCACCATCATTATTACTTTTAGTATTACTCTTAAATAAATACGTAAATGTAACTATTTTATCAAAATGAAAAAGTTTTTGCGAAAAATTGTTATAAAAAAAAGTGTGACAGTTTGGAAATATATGGAAATTACCCAATAACATGGCGATAGGCGGATAACGCAATGACTTAGCATTAGCGAAGACTAGAACCTGTGTTTCAACCTTGATCATTACTGTCCAAATCAAGATTATCTAAATGAAACAGATCTTTATTTATTCACTTTGAGCTTTGTGTTTCAACCTTGATCATTAAAGTCCAAACCAAGACTATTAAATATAAGCAATACTTTAGTTATTTATTTTTATATTTTTTTGGAAAACTTGAAAACAAGCAACGTTTGCCTTACGCTGTTATTACCAGTTCAGGGAAACAAGTTTTACCGACACTGCTTGCTGCTGTTATAATTTCCCTGGAGGGATATTTTAACATTAAAACAGCTGTTTTTTGTTAAATACATTACATTATTAGTCAATTTGACGAAATCATCAAAGAACTTAACTTTAATGGCAATGGAAGTGGAATTTAGCAAGGATAATTTTCTGCTGCCTGAAGTGAAATATGAATGTAAGTTCACAATAAGAACAACATGAAATATATACAAGCTAACAGCTGTTAATCTTTCTTAACAGATCTCGATCACACAGCCGATGTGCAGTAAGCTGATTTTCTCCACGTTTTCCACTGCAAACCGATTCCTTAAAGATTTTTCTTTTTAAATTTCTTTGCACAGATTACATGGCTGGGGCTCCACGCTGCTGGAAGCGTTCGAGCAATGCGGTGTGGCAATGTTTGGCTACATGACAGAATTGGATTACGTGTCGGTGGAGACGTGCTACGAGATCGAGGCGAAGGGCGATGACATCGAAGGGTTGCTCTTTCATTTCCTGGACGAGCTACTCTTCCTCTTCTCGGCCGAACCGTATTTGGTGTGCAAGAAACTGGAAATCACCAAATTTGATTTGGATAACTTTGCGATTACTTGCCGCTGCTACGGCGAACCGTTCGAACTGGGCAAACATCCACAGGGCACCGAGGTGAAGGCAATCACATATTCCGCCATGCAAGTGGTCCAAGACGTGGAACGCAGCCATTTCGAAGTGTTTGTTATAATTGATATTTGAGTGACGAGTGACGAGCAAGCAAGAGAGAGAAAGAGAAGGTAAATGTATTAAATGTGTTTGACATTGTGGCTGTTGTCGTTGTTGCCGGCTTCGCTGAATGCAATTTGCATTTATCCCTGTCTTCATTAATCATAAGTAAAATGCAAAAAAAACCTAAAAAAAATCGAAAAAAATTAATATACAATGAGAATTGTGATAGACTGTGCCAAAAATCTTTGCAATTCTGTTGTGAGCTGCACCCCAAGTCAAACAAAAATTAAATCCTGGGGTTGTGCCACATATAGCTGAATGATTTTACAAGAAGCATTCAAAATTTTTGTGTGTTGCGGCTGCAAATGCAATTAGAGCTGCGTGCTACCCTTCTTTTAGGCTTTGTGAATTCGCAACGTGCTTGATTCCCAGACAACCCTCTCATTTATGCATTCCCAGACTGCAGTTCAATGCTCTGTCTTAAAACTGGCCTTTGCCTTGTTGCCTAAAATGTACATTTTTGGAAAATATAAATTGTTGGTTTGTGGTTCTGTCGAAATAAACAATTCTTGGTGGTAAAATGAATTTAAGATGGAAATTCGTTGGCAACAGGTGACAACCATGGTAAGGCTGTCAACTTACCTGCATCATTTACTATGTTAACAAACAGTTTACTTAACAGGCGCGCCCATCAGCTGTTTGCACAGCTGATCAACAGCTGTTAATTGTAAACAACAAAAACTGCGCGCCGCTCACGTTGTGGTTTGTGTGTGTGTGTTTCACGGATATATTTACGTTGGGATGTATGGACTGCATTTTGCATTAAATTGTTAACAACTAAAAGAAATTTTGAATTCACACAATAGTCGAGGCTTTAATGAGCGCAAAAAGCAACGCTGTGTGTTCAAGAAAGTGTGTGTAAAAGAACAAACAACACGTACGACAACGGCGACGACGACGACACCAATACCAGTACACAAGTTGTTCATTTCTCGCTATTGGTTAACGCGTCGCGTAGGCGCAAGTGTCCAAAAAATAAATATATATCCATATATGTATAGATATTGGCGTACACGGACAGGTACTAGCTCAATTATACAGTTATTTTGCAAAAAGTGCACTTACAGAGTTGGCGCCTTTTGGCCCGTTTGGACTATAAATTTCCTGAATCAACAACAACATCGTTGCTGTAACGTCATCATCGCCGCGCTGGCCGCACTTCGCTGCTGTTGCTGTTCAATTCGCTCGTCTCACTCCCTCTCTTTGCCTCTCTTTCTTGGCCTGTGTGTGTGTGTGGTGTGAGTGCGTGTGTGTGTGTCTCTCTCGTTCATTCTTTCTGCAGCCACCAATTGTCATGGTGTCGAAGAGGAAGCATTGAAGCACATTTTGCTTTTATATTTTTTAGGCTACGGTTTTCGCTGTGAAAAAGTGCAGTGAGCGGCATTTAACTAAACTCAATCAAAAGGTAATATTACCAGCTTTAAATTAAGATCAAAACGAAGTGTCTGCCTTAATTAAAAGTGTGTGAAAAACGTGGCAGAAAAAATCCATAACCCAGGCAAATAGAGAAACGACAAAAATGTGGTAGGTATGTATGAATGTGTGCATAGTATTAGAATGTAGAGGCTGCGAAAAATGTGACGTCCGTGTGTATGTATGTGTGTTTGTGTGTGTGGGAGCTGCGCTGGGCATTTTCATTTTGAGCACCCGGTCGGTGGCTGATGCCGGGCGACCCAGCTGACGCGCAGCTGCTGCTAAAGGCAAAGTACAAAGCGCGAAAATAATTGAAGGAGTTTGCATTGAGACTTTCTCTAATGCGCATTTTATATAATCATATATAATGGTGTGACACAGCAATAAGCGATCTGCATTAAATATTTTATTTGTAAGCTTCTTTTGTGATATGTGGCAATACTGGTATCGCCGGCCGCTTTTCGTTCAACCATCAACCTGCTGCTAGTGCTGCTTCGGTTTCTTGCCTCTGTCGCTTTTTGCTTGTATGCCCCGCTGCGTACGTGTGCGTGTGTGTGAGAATCTAACGGTTTTTTAACTGAACAAACAACTCCAATTCATTGTTTGGCGGTGACGTCACATTTCATTTGCATTCCTTATTCGGATAACTTGGCACATGTAATTCAACAATTATTTTTGTCCACTTGTCAAATACCACTATTTATTGAGTTCTGTAAAAATAAGAAGCAAAATTTTACCAAAAGTTTTGCATATTTATTTCACACATTTTGCTGAGCTATTTATTAACTTGGTTCTCAATGTTGTCTGGAAGGTTGAATTTCGAAGCTCTTTAGCGATCCGAATTGTCGTTCTTTATTAATTTAGCCTTCTGTGGAACGATTTGCTTGTAAAACAAAAAATGCTTTACTTTAAACAATTTCTGAGTTAATATTCTCGAGGCAATTTTTGACGCCTTATCAGTGTATCAATTACCCCACATATAGCAAAAAAGCAGAACTCTAACCACAAATGTGATAAGAGCCCAAGTTAAACTTTTAAACCAAACAGTTTTAGTACTCTGGTATTACACTAATTACACATTGAAAGAGACATCTCTGAAAGCATTGAGACTATGTATTCTTGATCATCATCTGCTTGTTGCTATGCGAAATAGCTTTGAACTTATCTTGATGTAACTTCGATTGTACAAATTTTTGCTGCAGGCAATACTAAATCTATTTATATGAAAAGCAGAAATAGGTCGAAATATGAGTTGATGGATGAAAAACTTGTTTTATTTTTAAACAAAACTCACTAGTTTATTTTTTTTTTTTACTATTTTTCTTATTTCATTAACATACAACCTATAGTTTCTACAAGTAAAATCGTGTTGCGTGTCCAATTTTCAAGGGCATGTAATATTCGGTTTGCTTAATTTAGACGTTCTTTCTGGGTCTTTTTTTATATTCAGTAGCGTCGATGGCGAAGCGACGGCGACGGCGACGTCATCATAGTTTGATGACCTCCACCCGATGCTGCGTCATCAGTTTTTGGTATTTGCAGTGGTTACTTTTGGCACAGGCGGCAGGTGGTGGTGCGAAGTGGCAAAGGTGGTGTTTGTGTGTGGGGGAGTGAGGTGGCAAGCAACAGATATAACTCTTCTTGAGTCTGCATATTTTTGGTCACAGCGTTTTTCTTCTTCTGCTGCTGGTTTGGGTTGGCCTTCAGTCTTCTCAGTGAGTCGGCTTTGTGAACCAGTTGCTCTTTACCTGTTCTCCATTTGGTATACACACAAAAATGCTGTGATTTCTTCAACTTCTTGCCATTTTGCCCAGTTTGCTTTTTATACACACACACTGTATGTGTTTATACACATATATAGAGTATATAAATTGTTCATGCTTATCGCACGAACTGAACAAAATTCACTATATCTATATTATTTTTCATTACGAAAGCAGTTATTTGTAATTTTTGCTTTGTTTTTCTTCTATTTTAAGCCGAATAAGGCCGATTTGAGGTTTCTCCACAATTGTGATAGCAAATGCAGTCGGCTCCCCTAAGGGTACCAAATCTTTTGTTTGGCTCGTCATTTATTTTGTTCTTTTCTTAAACTCAAATCGGTCACAGCATTAGCTGTAACTGTGACTCTCACAAAAGTCACGTGGGAATGCAACAGGGTTTAACTGAAGATCGAATAAGAAAAGAGTTATAAGAAGCCTGTGGGTAACATCAAGTTCAAATAAAGCCTGAAAATATATTCAAATATTATTATCTGGCTTATGCATGTACGTTGATGGCAATTACTCTATGAATGAATTCGATTATAACGTTATCAGTGAATGTATTATACGAACATGTTTACTATTAGATGTTTCATTGCATGCATAATCTATAAACCTTTTCGATCCATGTGGCAACTCTAAATGAAAGCACTTCCTTCTACACTAAGTAATCAGGTTTTCCCTCCAAGCAAAATGTGAACACAAACAAATATGAACAATGAAATGCTCGATGATATTGATAAGGTCACCATGCATGAACGCTAACAAGAAATGTGCATTATGTTATCGCGGGCATGCGATCTGGCAATCTGGCAACGCCAATTGAATCACCCAAATTCGGGCTTACACAACCCAATTAATAACCAAATGGCGCACTTGCTTCCAGCACACAATTTTCAAACAAGGCTACATTAAATACCTGTACAACAATGACAACAATAACAAAAGACGCTCGCATTTTGTTGTGATTTTGATTTTGACTTTTTTAATTGACGAGTCGCCGCTGCTGCTTTGGGTCGTCGTGTCGTGTCGATCGAATCGTGTTTGTTTTTATCATACATTGTCTGTATTTAGTTGTTGTTGCACTTTTTATAACCAGGCCTCGGCAACACTCACAGAGAGAAATAGAGAACGAGAAATACCGAGAGAGCGGGGTAAAGAGACACCACACACAAGTCTCCCCGACAAAACGCATGAAAATACTTAAGCGAAACGAGTTAAAAACGATTTCATTAATATGTTTTTGTTGCCTTTTTTTGTTGGTCGTTTTGGGTTGCGTTCTGCTCATGATACCCTCACTGTTGAGCGTATTACAATTGCAGTTCCCTTTGGTTCACATAACCGAATTTCAAAATTTATTCGCTAACCCAGTGATGTACAAATGATTTCTTTATCAGCATATTTCTTGTTGGAAACGATGAAAATGTGCTGTTCAATCGGCACCCTGAAAGTATGCTATGAATATTGTATTCCTCATAAAAATAGCCTGGGAATAGAACAAGAATAAGGATATTGGAAAATATGTAGCAAATTTTGTATTAATTCTTTTACTTTTAATTTATGTATATATTGCATATTGCTTAAACATATTTTTCTAGCTAGCCAATGATATATTTTAATGTTATATTTGGTATTTTATTGGTATCTTGGTTTTTCTATTCTGTTCTAAAAGAGTATTTTAGTCGCGGTAAATTTGATTCTCTACTCGCTGCTTCTTCGTTTGATGTTGTTGCTATTCTTGTTGTTGTTGTTGTTCGCTGTTTGCTGGCCTGGCTATTTTTAAAATCCGCGAAAGCAACAAGAACACACGAAGCAAAACTTGACGCAGCAGCAGCGACGCCATCATTGTAGCCGTTGGTTATGTTGTTATTGTTGTTGTAGTTGCTGCTGCGTTCACCGCAAAAGAAATGTGGAATATGGAATTTAAGAGTGCTGCTGCTCCCACACAAACGCACGCAGTCACATACACACACATACTCACTTACACATACCTTAACTCAAACTTACGAACGTCGCGACTTGCGTGGTTTTTGTTGTTGATGCGTGCAAATTGGAGCAAAAAGTTATGCGCGACGTCAACAGCTCTGCTTAGAACCCTGACGATGACGGCAACATCGATTTCCTGCTGCAGTCAGTCACAGAAAAGAAACAGAGACAGAGGGAAAATGAGAAACGGACAGAGTGAACTGCGGCCAGACATGTCCCCATGTATTGTATCATTGTATGACAACTCATTTGTTTTTGTGCGCTCTGCTGTGCTGTGCTTGTGGGTGATGTCGTCACTGAATGACGCTGACGCTGACGCAGGGGCTGACATCGGCAACAACACTCCACACCATATTCCATTCCACACTCCCTTCTCAATTGGGTCATCTCTCGCTCCGCTTTATGCAGTCGCTTTGCTAAATTTATTTATATTTCTTTTTACAGTCTTTCGTTGATTTTTGTTTTTGTTGCTCAGCTCCAAATGCGACTTCGCACTTCATTGATAAAATGATTAATCGTTATGATTAATATGTTCCCGTATGTAAATACATACACACAAACATACAAAAGCATATGCAAAAACTATAGGTATCTGTTGTTGTTGTATGTATGTATCTGTGTCACCCAAACAGTGTTGAAGCGTAAAGCGGATGTTTAAGCGATTCAAATAAAGTGAGCTTGGCTCTTTGGCTACTTCCAGCAACCAGCAACCGTCAGCCCAGCAACATTGTGGCATTTCTGATAAGCAGCGACAAGCATGAGAAGCAAGCTTCGCGCTGCCTTCAAAGTTCAAATGAGTTCAGCTCGAGTTCAACGTAAGCCAGCTACTTAGATAGAATCGTTATAGAAGAGAAGATTTCAAAGCCCACAAAATCCATCGAAGGTCAAAAAAAAGATTAGCCCAAAATACTAGTTGGAAAAAAGTAAGAATTTAAATTAATATTCTTCACTTTTTAAGCCTGTTATTTAAACAACTGGATTTGTTTCGTATCTCATCATTTGACTATGAATATATAATTTAATCATTAGTTTACTGTCCTACATTCGAATACCCAAGACATAATTTTCACTCAAATAAAAGACCTATGACACTTTTATAGATGCACCCAAAACCAAACCCTGAATAATTAAACAAAATCCATTCAATTTTGATTATACCCTGAAGGTAACAGAGAGAGAGTTATACAGCTGCAAAATAACCCCAGAGAAAATAGTGGCTGCTCTGATCTAATTGCCTAATGCATATAAAATTATGTATTTTTTGCTCCCCCCGTCAAAAGGAGAGTTGTGCAAATCGATTACGAGTGCAATTTATGAGACAGTTGCGCACATTTCTACGCATCTGCTGAGATACATAATGCATATATATATATGTACAGCTGCTGGGATCGGAGATTTCCTCGGCTCATTCAACAATGGAACAATGGGCTAAGAAAAATCGCAAAAGTCGCTGAGCGGTCGACGTCTTTAACTTTTTCACTTTCACGGCAGCTGCGCGGCAGGACAACATTTTGCATCATCTTTGAATGGGATGAACAGGACTATTTTCTAGTTGCATCTATTTCATTCCCTCACTCTCTTCCTATTCCACTCCCGCTCTCTCTCCTGCTTCCTCTCTATCTTCATCTTTGCTTTGCTGCTGCCGTTCTTGATCTTTTATAATCCTGCACATCCTACGACTCGTACGTGCTCATAATTCATGCCCAAAACACACACCTGCTTACCTCTCAGCCCAGTTTTCCTTCTAGTTTTTCCTCTTGGCCAGCTGCCGTTTCTCTAGCGCCTGTTGCCAGTTGTCTCTTCGGCATATTTGTTCGTTTTTCTGGCTGTTGTTTTATAATTAAACATTGCCCCTTTTGTCTGTTTTTGATATCATCTCGAGTGTTGAAATATTTGTATCTTGTGCGTAACAGCTGCTTGTAAGACATAGCTTTGCATAAGAATTTTACATATGAATAGAAATCAATCGATTAATAATTGGCATTCTGAGAAGTTGTACAGCTTCTTCATTTCCTGACAGCTCGTAAAACAGAAACCAATATTTTCAATAAGTAAAATCAGGCTGTACAAATTTAAGAAACTAGGGTTAAACATATTTTCGATGCATACAAATATACACCGCTTAACATATGCCACATGCCACTTGCCAGGTATTAGCTCTATCCAGCGAGTGCAACTGAGTCCTGTTCTGTGCTTGGCCCACACTCGTAAATTTATTGCCTGTTGCTGTTTTATGACCCTCGTCCATGAGTCGGTTCACGTTTCGCATTGCTTGATTAGATTTTACCCCTTACAAACACACACACACACACAAAAACACACAACCGTAGACATGAGATACGCATAGCAATGCCAATCTCGCTTAATATCCTTGAGCTAATCATAAACTGCGTCGTAAAGTTCAAAGCCCATCGAGTTATTTTTATTGGCTGGCTCTTCTCTTTCGATGCTCTATCTGAAATATGGCTTATGATTGATTAAACACATGCAATAACAAGATTTTTAGCAGCACTTTGGACTGGATTTTGTTCAACTCAGAAAGCGCAATGAATCATCGGCGAAAGCTAGCCGGAATATCTAGTAATATTTAAGTTATTAAAGAGACAACGTAAATTAGGTAAATTGTAATGGTATGCTCCAAAAAGTATGCTAAAAAATGTCTAACTGAATTAATTTCGAGAATAACCCACAAAATCTCTACTAACTTAAACAAGAACTTTAGCTTATCGTATTCCAATTTAAGATAGCGGAAAGAAAAGAAGCAGCCTTGGTAGAAATTTATGTTAGGCACTCAGATATATTAAAAAACATATTAGCATATTAAAAAAACACATAAATTATATAATAAAAAAAAAAGAAAATGTGAAAAACTCTACTCAATGATTCTACAAATGTATATATATGATGTATATGTATATTTAATACACACATATTCATTTATGTGTGCACTTGTAAACTTTATGCATGTGTTTAATTTGCCAGACGCTTTTGCTGCTCTTCTCTTTTTATGCACGTCTCGCAGTGTGCAATAAAATTGCTGTTGTTGTTGTGTCCCCGAGTTCTTCATGCTGATTCAAAGAAGTTGACAAAGATAAATATTAAGTTGAGCTCTCCACTGCACAAATCACTTTGGTCAAATGTTGGTGCCTGGCTACAATTAAATACTAGCAATTAAAATCACATTAGTTTCTGTGTGTGGCTGCTTCGTTTTGGCTCCTTGCTTAAAAGAAGCGACAATGTCGAAAAATTGTTTTTGCCGCCATGCGCTGATTTTCGTTTTCTATGCAAGCAAACGCTGCACAGCTGAGTTGTGCGAAGCAGTGTAGATGATGGTAGGGAGCTGTGGGGAGCAGTGTGAGGGAAGCCAGAATTGCGACAAATATGCAAGAGCCACAACGAAAACCCGTTTCAGATACACAGTGCAAAAAAAAACATTGTTGTTGTTATTGGCTGCTCCACCGTCTGCCCCACTTGCCTGGTCTCTCTCGCTGTCTCTGTCTCTTTCCCGATGTGCTGCACATGATTAGCGCTGCAACAACAACACCATCAACCGCAACAGCAGCGCAACGTTGCAAATGAAAAGAAAATTTACAAATTCCATTCATGAAATTTTGCTGCGTTGGTTAACGTCGACGTCGCCGTCGCCGTCAACGCTGACGCTGCCGTCGCAGAACTCCACTTGCACAGAGACCCACACATCGAATCCAGACAGAAAGAGCGCGAGAACAGCTTGAGAGCTTGCTGTTGTTGTCGTTTTTTTTTTGTTTTTGCTGTTTCTGATTTCTTTCAACTTGTTTTTAGCGCAGTCGCATCCATTTTGCCTGCGTGTGGTGTGGATGTAAGAGAGTGTGTGTGTTTGCTGGGTGTCTGTGTGTGGCGCTTGCTCAGCTTTGGCACTTGTCGGAGATTTTGTTGTTGTGCCGGCTTACTCGTTATTCGCTTGCGCTCTCTCTCTCTAGCTCTCTGTCTTGTTATCGCTCTGGCTGCTCTCTTCTGTGCACTTGCATTTTTATGGAGGATGGGGACAACAACAATAAGGTTTTAGTTGCATATTATTGCCGTTTTTCATTTAGTCTGACGAGGCTGTTCTTTTCTCCTTTCTTTCTTTCTCGCTCTTTCTCTTCCTTTTGTGCTCTATTGTCGCAACGTGACCCGGCAATTATATGCAAAAAGTATTTGTGGCTGCAGACATAAATAAGTATGTGCATATATATTTATATAAATGTGTGTATATATACGCTCTGGTTTATTATGCGGGTGCAGAAGCAGCAGCACACACAATTCTCGGTCCTCGGTCCTCGGTCCTTGCAAAGCTCGTAATGCGCATCCGTTTGCCTTTTACTTTATTGCTAAACTGCAACTCGTTTACTTTGTTATTTTTACACATTTTACGAGTGTGTGTACACATTGTACAACAATTACAATAGCAACAACAACAACTGGCTAAAGGATTGAGGCAAGCAGCAGAGTCATCATCAGTTGCCGGCCTACTGGCCGCCGCAAGCAAAACTCTCGGCGCATATTTATTACGAGACGACGACACCACCCGATTTTGTCCCCCACTCCATTCCACAGAACCTTCCTCGCTTGGGGCAGACAGGGCGAGGTAGGGCATTTGAGTTCGCCTGCACCCCGTGCCCTGTACTGCAGCGGGCTCAATTTTCAAACGATTTCAATGGAATTCTGAACGACGACGGACGACGGCCTCGTCGTGCTGCAGAGCAAAGCCGGAGCCGGCAGCAGCAGCAGCAGAACGCAGCGCCAAACCAAAGACCCAGACACGCATCTTACCTACTTCTGCTCTCCCCTCCTGCTCCGCCTCCACCACCGCCTCCTTTTGCCTTGCATCCTTCCAGCAGTTCTTTGGCCACACTCACAACACCAACAATAATAACATCAGACTGCCTCCTGCGAGCGGCGCATAATTTTTTGCTCCATACAAGCGGCAAAGGGTTGCGTTGATTTTCCCCCGAAGCTTGCAACGTTGAATGAATTTTTCAATCGCTGTTCGTTAACATTGCTAGCAAATATGTTACCAAAGAAAAATCAATACTACAATTAAATATGGGTAACAATAAAGAATTTCAAGCCAAGACTACGCATTTCCCAATTAAATGTTAATAGTAGAAAAATATATAAATTCCTGTACTTTGTTCAAATTTTAAGGAGCTGCAAATTGAGAGATAAAAGTTAGAAATATAATTCAAGGTCATGTAAATCTTTTAAAACAAATATAAAATAACAGAGTATGCAGAATTCGATAAATATTTGAAAGCTTCACGTTTCGTTTCGGCTGATGTTTTTATTTTTCATGTAGCCGCCGCTGCATTCCATTTGCTTCTCGTGCTACTCCTGCTTTTGCTCCTGCTCCTGCTGCTGTTGCTTCTCGTTTGGCTCTCTTGCCTTATTGGTTGCTGTTCTTGTTGTTTTTGTTTACGTTTCGGTGGCCCTTTTGGAGTTGCCCGACGACAGCGACGCCGTCAACTGCAACGTCGACGTCGACAGCAACGCTGGCGATGTCTACGAAATTTTGTGCAAACTGTTATTAAATGAACGTTGCATACTTTGATACCGAAGTTATCATAGCATATTGGTTTTGTGCAATGTACGTCATGTTTTCTGTGGAGACACAGAGACTTGAAACTTGGAAAATATATTGTTCTGTGCCAAGACGTCTACAAAATCGATAAAATCAATAAAGCCACATATCTGCCACAATTTTAAGGGTACAGTTATCTAATTTATTTGTTAGGTTGTTGGCTATGTCTTTCACAGATCAACATATGCCGGCATATGAAAACTGGAGTCACCAAATTTAAAAGGTATTTTGTTAGTAATACTCTTCAAAAATTCGAGAATAAGTTTGGAACCACGCCTAATGCCGCCCCAAAAAGGATAAATGCTTTGATCTCCCGCAATTTTAGAGCTACTGTTATCAAACTTGGAAGATAGATTATTAAGCAAAAGCTGTCAAACCTTGAATGAATGTTACTAGAAAATAAGTACCGCAATCTGTTCTTTGTTATCTGTTATCAGCTGTTATCAAAGTACTTTCCAGTCGGTAATGCCCAACGGCAACGTTCTCTTGATTTTTATTTTTTTTTGCTAGATTGCTTGGTTTTTATCCGCGTTTGTGTGTACTCAAATACATATTTAGAAAATTGCATTAGCTCGACTTTATCGAATTATACAATAACTAGATAATGACGCCAGTAACCGTCCGGAAACAAAAAAAATGCATTTACCCCCCCCCCCCCCCCACACACACACATACACACACAAATTGAGTTTCCGCGCATTCAGCCACCTCCCGCGTTTTACACATTATTTTTAGTTTCATTTTTATGTTGTTTTTTTTTGTTGTTTTTTTTTGTTGCTGTGTGTTTTTGGCTTATCTTTTTGCATTCTTGCCGCTTATCTGTTTCAGCAGTTTATTGCGGTTTGTGCCACGTCGCCTTCTCCTTATTCGTACTGACTGCCTTTACAGCTATTGTTGCATTTGTCGCATTCTGTGGTTGCGCAAATTCCACGTTGTCAAGTCCAGCCAGGACACGCAAGACACGCGTCTCCTCTTCTTCTTCTACTGCTCAACTACATGTTGTTATTGTTGTTATTGTTGCTATTGTTGTTGTTGTTGTTGTGGTGCATAATAATGAATTCCTTCTTTGGAGCTTAACCTCAAATTGGCTTAACTTCATTTATTTCATTTGCAATGCCACAAATATTTCATTTGCGGTTTGTTGTTTTGCTCCTGTTGTTGCCCCTGATGTGTGTGCCCCCTTTGCAACTGTACACCGAATTGGTGGTCAGAACGCGAGCCACTATTAAGCTCGAAAGTTGATCGCAAGTTGGGCTTTCACCAATTCAGTTCTGATGACGACAGGTGTTTATCAATACATAAGATAACTCGAATAAAAAAAATAACACCCCAAATTTGTTATAGAGTGAGTATAGACGGTATGATTAAGATAAGTTTTGTACAACTAAGTACAATTTCTTAAAAAGCTGCATCTGGAATTATCTATTATAAATATGCTAAATTTCAGCTGTTTCTTAAGATTTGTTTACAATTAATTACTTAAATAAGATCAGCTTACACCAACCGAGTTTCTACTGTTAATCCGCAGAGAGGATCATATGAATTAATCGCATAGTTGCATTTCAAGTGCATAATCGGCGGCATTCAACCCGCATCGGTTTACATGTGTCTACTTGCTGCTACAGATACATATATATATATATATATATATACATACATATATATATCATGCCATTTGTCTCACCTACACTTGCAGTTATTCCCGTTGTTGTTTTTGTTGCTTGGATCTGTTATTGTTAAACTGGCAATACATAAAACAAAAGCCGTCGCCTCTGCGGCAGTCACGCAGCTGTATTGTGGCATGGTTGGGGGAGGTGGCGTCGAACAAGGACAACCTTGAGACTGTTCAATATTCCACAGCATAATTCGTGGCCAGCTCAATATCACGAGTTTCACGCTCTCCTTCGCCATCGAATCGCGAATAGCGAATGGCAATGGCGATGGCGAATGGAGCAGCTTGATACACTTGGTGCAATAGTATTGCAAGTGGACACCAAACAAACACACAGACAACTCAGACTGATTCCGAAGACCACAATGTCAGATGCTGCTGTACTAAAATTACGCCAAATTATGCTGAAAATGCAATGAGAGCGGTAAATATGCAACGCGGACGTGGACATTCAGTGGACGCCACTTTACGCCACTCCACTTCAGACCTGTCCCACTTAAAGTCCCCGCGCTGTCTCATTTTTCGGGAAGCCGTAGAGCTGACACTAGACACTAGGTACTAGCTGTGGAGCTGCCATTGGCTGGACTTTACGTCCCGCTTATCGGACATTTAACATCTACGCGTAGTTTTTGGAGCATGCGCAAAAGGACAACAACTATTGCGGGGCAGATGGCTGGGTTCGCATTGAGCCGGAGCATGAAATATTTTGAACGCTCCAATGGCAATCGCTTCAGCGCTCCTCTCACACATATGCAACATATACAATAACTCTATACATACATACATTTATATATATATATATATATGTATATATGTATATATTATTGCATTTTAATGTGCCACTGAAATGTGATTTAATTGGCATTGTTGCCAGACTCCACAAATCCAGCACCGTGCACAGTGCACAGAGGCATCCAAAGAAAAAAGCACTTTGGAGAATGCTTTAATCAGATATAGCTCGAATTTAAAATTCTCTGATTTAATTAGGTATTAAGTCATATAAAGTAGCTCTTTTGGTTTGTGTGCCAGCAAGGAAATTCAAGTTTTGAAGGTGTAGTTGTAGCTTGACTTTTGTAATCTTCCTTTTAGATCAGGTAATATCTTAAAAAATGTATTGATAAAAACGAAAAAATGTTTACTGATAGAAATTATTGTAATGCTTGATAGTGGATAAAATTGATAAAAATTAAAAGGATTAGTATTATTGTCTATAGCTTTATTGATCAAGCGTAGTAAACGAATGAAGAATTTTTTTTTGGATTCATAACATATTTCCCTAAAATACTAATGCTTCTTCCAGCAATTTAATGTGATGCACTTTGAGAACAACTTTTTATTGTCACAAAATTATTATATTCCGCTAATTTTAACTAATTTAGTTAAATTACCTTTCAGTAAAGAGTGCCAAGAGTGAATCCAGATGAGTATTTCATGTCATTTCTCACTTCAATTATTTGTGATTATTGCTGCCAACGATAAATTGGTGCCCCAGTTGGGCCTACCAATTGCTGAAGGCATCTTTCTGTGCTTCTTATCTTCCTAGGTGCCTCTCTGCCCCAAAATACTAATAATTAAGCGCTGCAATCTCTTTTTTGTGCAACCAATTCCTGTTTTTATTTTTAAGCCAAGCAAAACTGCATCGCTTTGCAACTTTCGCTGTGTTCATTAAACCAATCATGATTTTTGCATTTTTTTTCTTTCGATTTCTTGCATAACCAACAATTACGTGCACAATTGCGAGGCTATTGTTTTTTAAGCAGTCGAGTAATTATGGCCAACATTTATGCATATAGACACGTCCCAAAAATGTCATAATATCGAATGGGTCAACAGCCATGGATGTCGGCGATTATTCGATATATTATGCGATCCGAATCACTGTGCAACACTAGACTTTGCACTAGTTGTGTTGCTGGCTGGCGCTGCATTGGTCTCTGTGCTGTATTTGCAAATGCTGGCAAATGTTCTTTAATTAAATTCATTCTCACAGTGTGTGCAACATGTGGCAGCGTCAGCTTTGAATGTGGAGCTGCTGCGGCGGCAGTCTGTTCGCTGCCTGGCGGAATGCTGCCAACCAGACGACACTACCCACTCCCGACTGCCGCTCATCGCACTCACCACTTCCCACACTCCAACCCGAACTTCCCAGCACATCGAACTGCTAACTGCAAACTGCTGACTGTTCTGGCTTCTATTGCGTAGCCTGGCCTGCACTTTGGCCAAGAATTTAAGCGTAAAGCGGCAGAGCAGAGCATCTCAAATCTCGTATCTTCTTCGTTGTCTCTCAGTCTTCTATGTGCCGTCTCTCTTTCTCTGCCACTCTCTCTGCCATCTCTTTCTCGCTCTACCTACGCGAGCCCTTTAAACTCTTGCGCCGTCATCAAATCAGGTTTCGTTGGCTGAAGACGCATAAATCGCTGGCGTTTTTAAAATACCCAACCGACCATCATGACTGGACCCAGGTACTGCTTGGACTAAACTGCTGGACTGCCCCCCGCCACAAATCTCTATGGGTCCAGGGATCGTTTTTCGCCTGCTGCTAACTGAGCAACAACAAACCAAAACATAGTTATAAAAGTCTCTCATATTTTTTTTTAACACCAAACATTGTTGGCCAAAACGAACCCAGACGCAACGCGCTGATCTTTGTGCTCCGTGGGCCAGAAATCCATCTACCTCCAGCAACGCCTCTGATGCCCCTGCTGATGCCTTTGGCATTTGTTTGATTTGACAACTTTGTTGGGCTCGTTTCGGTGTTGTTTGCTTGTGAATCCTGATTTGGCTTGCAAAGTTTTTGCTCCAAATCTTTGACTAAGATTTGTTGATTTAGGTTTCGGTCCGAATTGAGCAAAGAAAGCGCCCGAAGTGAGTTGGGCGGTTGGACTGCCCAAACCAGATGAAACACTTGAATTTGAATAAAGTTTTTAATGAATTCAATTCAAGTGATCTTAAGTCTAACGAACTGTTTGTCATAAGAAATATATAATAAATTGTGCAGAGTCTTATTTGAATTATACCAACAAAACGGTTGCAGAAGTTGAAATACACATTTATTTATTAAAATAACGTTGACTAAAATCAGTCAAATAATTAAAAAAAAGAAAAATTTAGCCAAAAATAAAATGTAAATTAAAAAAATAATAATTAAGAAATTTGATTTAATTGATATTATTGTGATTAGTTACAGTTATGTTTATAAATATAAACAGTTCAGGATGTGTCTTCCTTATTAACAAGATTGTTTAACGATCTAGTGTAAGGACTAAAAGACTATATATAGAATATAAAGCGATTGGTGATGATTAGGAACATAAATACCAAAAAGGATAGAATATTATTTGTGCTGTTATTTTAAGGATGTATCTGCTTTATTAATTAGATTAAAAATAAGATTATAACAGATATGAAACCATTGATGATGATAAGAAATACAAATCCCCAATGGCGCTATGCCCTGTCTGTTTTATGAATATCTCAATCATGAGTCCTGTAATTCTTAATATTCCCTAATTCCACAAAATAAGCCTCTATTCTGATGACATCTCTTTTCTTATTTATCTTACAGATTGCTTGCTTTTACTGATTAAATTGCTGGTAAGTTTTTCGTAAATGCTTAAGTACACAAAGGATTTACATTTGAAGCGATGTCAAGATCTCCTTGGGGCTTACCTGGTTTGCTTTGACAAATAAAATTAGCTGATAACTGTGTGGAACCACTTAAGAAAACATTTGTATGATCTATATGTATATGCAGATGAGCTAGCAAGCTTCAGCTGCTTTGGCTGCTTTGGCTAACTTGAATTCTGGTTATGCTTTGGCATGAGCCTGGTGAACCGAGGAGGTGTTATTCACCCTTCGACAACCGCTTGACAGTCAACTGAATCGTGGACAACATTGTCGGCAACTGCAACTACAACTACAACTACAAAACAGAACAAACAGACAAATCAGCTCGCTCGCTCGGAGCACATCAAAGCTAACTTGGGAGTAAGCAGGACCAAGGAATTTTTGGTGTTTGCATAGCAAATGTCACACGGACAAAACTGGTTGTTGTTGTGCCCAAAAGATTTATCCCATATTTAAATGCCATCATCAGCAGTTGGCAAGCTTACAAATCAATTGCTATATGTTATCCAAACAATTTGCTTTGACATTCACTTGACATGCGGACGACTGTTCCATATGCATATGCATATATATAAAAATGATGCCTGGGGTGACCCGAATTTCACAGTTCCTAAAACCAAATGCTAATTAATCCCACGAGTTGGAAAAGGGGCGAGCAGGGATTTGGCTATGCACGGCTGATTTTCACACACAGTTTAAGGCGGAACCAGGGCAGCAGCTCGCGTGTCGGTCCAAAGGCTTAACACATTTTCCGGGCTACCTGGTCCAGATCCCAAATGAAAATTTGTGATTTAAATCTCACGCATGTAATTGCATATTGCATCATGTTTCGCTAGGGAGGAGGGGTTTTTTTTTTTTGGTAGGGGCGACTCCATATCGCCTTATCTGTCACATTCAGTACATCATCTATATATATAATCCGTATGGATTTCGCAGTTTTTCTGCGCGTTTTCTTGACACGAGTCGCCTTAGGGATCGCATAGAACCTAACTAGGGGCTATATACAAAATGTGTTGCCAGCTGTTTTCTTAATTTCAGCATTGCAGCAACAACAACATTTGATTAGTTGTAATTGCAACAACAAGAACAACCCTCGCTGTCTCTCTGCCCCTGGCTGCTCTAATTTACAATGCGTTTTTTTTTACAATTCGTCGCCGGCTTGAGCAAAAAAAATAAAATAAAATAAAAAAAAAGAAAAGAAATTATTCACCCTATTTGGAACGATACGAATCCCCCGCTTAGGGGTTGTTGCTTCACTTTAATTATTGGCTCAGTGCCGTGGCCATAGCCGGGGCTCAGCCCTCTTGCATCGGGCAACGGGCAACGGTCACCCTTTGCCGTAGGGGCTGTTGTTGTCGTTGTCGCCATCGTCATTTGGCACATGTCAATGCCTGCATTTTGTGACTTTGGGCCATGGCCTGGGCCCAATGCAGCACAGTGGTCTCAACTGGGTCCACCTAATATTTCGATAGCTTCTTAAACTGTCTAAACAAATATTGAGCACAACCAAAACTAAGCTCAAACATTTAAACACAATTGTTTTTAGTTTACGGAGCACGCAAATGTTGTGCGGTTAGTTGGCTTTTTTAATCGGTGGCACGCTCGACCTGGTCTAGTTAGTTAGTGCCACTGGCCTCAGTGTCCCACTGTGTCGCGCTCCACTTCAGCAGCGACTGTGGCGGCAGACATCGTCGGCGTTGTCGTTCCCATTACAATTTCTGCAACAAAAACCACTTCCACTTCCTGTTCAGTTGTGCAGGAAACCCAACACAGAACAACAACAACAACAATAGCAGCAACAGTAGCAACAACAGCAGCAGCAGTGCGCCCGATTCTAACACTAGAAGCAAGCAACAGGGAGGTACAAACAGGGTGAGAGAGGGAGGTGGGGAGAGGAGATTGATCCGTAGCGGGGCACATCTTGTTGCACCCTTAAGCGGTGCTGCTGCTGCTGTGTTTGTATTTTTCCTTTTCTTTTTTTTTTTGCAACAATTATAAACGGCACAAGCAACGTAATATCTTCTTGGCCAACTATGCGCTGCAAATAGGAGTCTAAACTCCAAGGAGCAACCGCAAGCCAGATACCCTGTTATTATGTCAGAGCCAAAAGTATTCTTTGAGGCATAAAATTTCCAAACTATTTTTATGGTTTAAATTTAAATATATATTAACAAAAAAATGTTTTGTATATAAATTTTTATTTAAAAATATTTTGTTCATAATTATTAACATTTTAAATACTAAATAAATATTAAACACATTTTGTTTATAAACTGTTTTTAATATATATTTATATTGTTGAATATAAAATTAGTATTAAAAAGTATAAATATTTAAAATGTTTTGAATATAAACAAATAATATGAAATAATATCAATATAAATTTATATTTAGTTTATAAACATTAAAATTATAAATATTAAAAATATTTAATTTATAAATTGTTAAAATTTTATATTATTAAAAATATGTGTTAAATATAAATTTATATTTAAAATATTTTTTGTTCATATATAAAACTAAATAAATATTTAAAATATTTGGTTTATTAAATGTTTTAAATATAATTTTAAATTTTTTTTTTGTTAATAAATATTAAATATAAATTCAAATTAGTTGTGTATAATGCAAATCATTTCTAATATAAAGAAAAATATTTAAATTGTAAACAATGCTAAAAAAAAGCTTTAAATTTTGTTGGTGATCTGGATTTTCTTTTCTTTAACATTTAATAATAACTATGTAATACCCTATTTTATTTTTTTTTTTTTGCACAATCCTTGAGAATAGGGTATTGAAAATGATAAAATGACATTTTGTGGATCTGCGAATGTGTGGTGTCTACGTGCGTTGAGTTCGTTCCACTTTTCCAGTGCAACAGACGTCTGAAGTGTCTGCTGGGTAACCAGCACCACTCTACATTCCACACACACACAAACACACACAAACACACGCACACACTCTACAGTCGGCACTCTGCTCAAACACTCCACGCACAAAAGCCATTGCAATAGCAATGGAGGGTGCTGATACTTTTTGGTTTTCCCATTTTTAAGGGTGCTTCTTATTGCTCGACACTTTCGCGCACGAAGACGCCGCGTCCAGGTGTGTGTTGCCACATTTGGCCGTGCCTCTGCATGCCGTTTTCTTCTACTTCTACTTCTACTTCTGTTTCTACTTTGTTTTTTCCACTTTTCATTTTTCTCATGCATTAGCTGCTTGCCACACATTTGGGACATCTGTTGTACATAAAAATCGTTGCCTGTCTGTCTGTTTGTCTGCCTGTTTGATGTCCTTAATTTGATTTCGGCTCAAATCTAATCTTGTAGAGCTTCACATCCGCTCGGAAGCTCCCACGCTGCCTGCTCATTAGAGCAAAGAACTCGCTGAGCTTTAGTTAAGCTAATTGCAGCATCAATGTCCTGCACTGTCCTTTTATAGGAAACATACAGGGGCAACAACAGAAACAACAACAACAACAGCAGAGAGCAGAGATTTACTGATCTACAAATTTCCAGGAATTTTGTGAATGGAAAAACAAAAGCGCAACGAACGTTGCCATCGACGAGCCCGCAGTGTTTAGGCAGACGACTTGCTCTACCTATCCAAACTGAACCCAAAAACCCAAACCTGAAGCAGCAGCGCAGCAGAAGCCGAAGCAGAAGTCGATGCCGATGCTGTTGCTGAACCTCGGCTGTGTTCTTATATCTTATGAATATACACTCTCGTCTCGTACTTGCCTCTGCCCGTGGGCCTCTGCGGTTTGATGTTTACTTATTTTTTCTGTTTATTCTGTTTTTTGGTTCATCCGAAGGTTTCTCTTCTTGTTTTTCGTGGCCTGTCCCGGCACAGCTTTTGAAGCACATCTCTCTTGCTCTCACACTCTGTCTCGCTCACTCTATCTCTGTCGTTATTGTTACTTAAAATAGCTGAAAAACGTGAGCGCATATCCCAAATTTGAAAACCGGTAAGCCAGACCAAAGGCAACGACCAGGTAGTCAGCAGTT
Organism: Drosophila demipolita; assembly: GCA_035042405.1. NCBI lineage: Eukaryota > Metazoa > Arthropoda > Insecta > Diptera > Drosophilidae > Drosophila > Drosophila demipolita. Next base: position 468,465 of record JAWNLI010000349.1, on the reverse strand, counting down.
TAATGAGCACCCCATCTGAGCCTTAGGCCAACAGGCTCACACACAGACTCTTTGGAGATGTCCAGTTGGGAGCCACCTATAACCACCTTATGTACAAATTTCTTTGATTATTATCAATTATTATCTTTATCGCCATACAAATCTAGTTAAAAACCCCGACTGCCTTCAACTCAGTCAGTAGTTTGACTTGTGGTTCTCGGTTTGTATTTCTGTCATTTTATAACTAATTTTTTTGTAAAAAAAAAATATTGACTCGTTGTTTATTCAACTGCCTCCACCAAGTAAACACAATTCTTCAAATTTTATTTTTCGGAAATTTCTTATCAGCTAAGAGTTCAACGAGTCCAACGAACGAACCTCTTAGCCATAGAAAAACAGAAATTTCCATGGAGAGCATTAACCCCCCCTCTAAAACGCAAACCCATTTTGGCATGTGCTACAATGAGAGCCATAAAGCAATAACAGACGACAGCTGCAAACAACCTATTCCAGTAATACGTCAGTCGTCGGTCGTCAGTCAGTTTGGGGAGAGGAGAGGTTAGCGTCGCTTCGCGTTGCGTTGCGTCGCATCGGGTTGAATTTAGTTGAGTTGAGGTATGTCCCGGAGTCCTTGCAGTCGTCCCATCGTCCCTTCTTCAAACCTCATCGAACCTCAAACCGTATGCAACTTGTGCAATGCTCTGCCATGCAGCCTGTACACAGGATATACACAAATCGTCTGTCTATGTTTGCTTGGGGGTACAGTTCCCAATTTACTGTATACACATATACCTATATATATATAAATATATAAATGTGTTTGTATGGGGCGGCAATTCATCTCCTGTTTCATATCCGTCTGCGCTGAATTTTTGATTTTCGACTTATTTGCTTATTTCAGCTGATTAATTTCTGGCGCGTCCGAACGAAATTGCTTATGGATTTCGGTCTTAAGTGTGTAATTTTGGGCATTGCCAGACTTTTGTCCTGCGCTCCTCTGTTATTATATGCGCCGATTGTTTTTTTGATTTCCGGTTGTATTCTAATTGTGATTCCTTATACACATAATTCTTCATTTGCATGGGAGTACCCACTCTTAGTTTGGTTAACCAGCTGCTGCTGCTGCTGCCGTTGCTGGGTGCTAATTGTGTGGAAGGGTTCAATGACTGACCTGGCTAGACGAAGAGCTACTAGTTGCACTCATCGGCCACTTAGCACCTGTCGTTAAGGCACACAATGCCCTAACATTAACATACCTTTCTGCCTGCCCACTACACAGGCTAATTTCTAGCGCATCTTTTCCATAATTTTTGTATTTTAAATCAGGGACATATGCAAAAGTTGCAGACGCATTTTGTTATTGTTCGCATACAACCCTGCGCTGGGTGGGCCAGGGTCGAGCTATAGTGCGATTGAGCAGGCAAGCAATTAAGTGAGAGAGAAAGAGAGCGCGCATGATCGCTGCATTATTATCCTCCCCAATTGTTTTGCTTTTGCCTTACTCGCTGCTGCATTCCTGTCGTACGCCCCGTTACTCTGCTACGCTCTCTCGCTCTCACTATCCGCCGAGCTCTCTCGCCTGCATGCACATGTACACACACTGACACACATACATCGATCGATCGCTCTCTTCCTCTCTCTCTCTCGTTGTGCTCACTTTGTAGTTCGAAGTTCGAACTGCGAGCCGGAGCTGTTGTTGTTGTTGCTATTATTGTTGTTTTTACCCTGCAATTGCATTCCTGTTTATCTGCCGCCGCCGCTCTGCTTCCTCTTCCTTTGGCTGTTGCTGTTATGTTGTGCCTTTAGTTGAGCTCTGTCTGCGGCCAGAACTACGCAACATTTACAAAACGAACGCTGCAGAAAGTGGAAGTGAATCTCCAGAGAGGCGGCACTCAGATCGAAGCGATCCGAACCGATCCGTTGAGCGGTTGTGTTATACAATTGTTAATAATGTTTTACATCGCTCTGTCCATCGCTAAAGTGGCACACAAAATTATTATTATTGTTACAACAATTCTGTTAAAAAAAAGTTAACGAAGTCAACAAAGCAACCAACCAAGTCATGAATAACTCGCTTACAAAGTACATACAAAATTTCTTGAAATTTCTGTAAACTAAACACACAAAAATAAAACACACACACACCGAACGATGCTAACCAATACCAATGCAGTCTGAACACACAAAGGATTACAAAAACGGCAAAGAAAAAACGAAAAAAAAAATAAAAACAAAAAATGATATTATAAATGTTGTCTGAGAAAACTTCAATTACCTAATATGCAAATTCAAGTTACTTATTTTTAAAAATCAATTCCAAATTTTCGCAAATGCAATACGTTTTTTAAAATTACTTAAATTTAAATATATTTATATTGTTATTTTTTGGAATTTACATTTAACTTTCTATTTTAAATACTGTTAAGCAAATTCTCATATGTGCTAAGTGTTTACTTTCGACTTGTTCTAAAATTTGTTAATATATTTAAAAAAAAAAACACATACACAAATTTATTGAATTATATATTATGATATATTCAACCTTGGAATTCTTTGTATACGAAAACAACAAAACTTTCCTTCACGAATCATAAACGTCACAACAATTTTAAGTTACACAGTAATCAAATAACATATAATTTGAAAATACAATTTGTCGCCAAAATTCAACAAAAAAAAAACCCACAAACTTTGGATTAGAAACAAAATTTAAAATTCAATGCCATTCAACACGTAAGTAAAACAAACAAACAAATTTTACTCGCTGAAATTCTCACTTTGGCACTCACTACTCTTTGTACCCATTAAAAATGTATGATAGGGTATGATAAATTGCGCATAAACTGTGTCGGTTATCTGTATGTTATTCTCCTTCTTCATATGTATTGCTCGCGCTGTTGATTTAAATTAGTGTTGTGGTTTCACCACCATTTCTTTAATTAAGTTGCCTTTGGGTAAATCTTAGTTGTTTGGTTTTTACTTTCTTTTGTTATTGTAAGCTTCATTTATTGAACATATGTTAATGTTTTGCCAAATCTGTAACAGTCAGAAAGAAGCATCTTTGATCAATAATAATATATATATTCTTGATCAATATCAACAGTGGATGGGATTTACCCAAACCCGTCTGTGAAGTTGTGTAAATAAGTGGATCTCAGAGCTAAAAAACATTTGAAAGCATACAAATTAGTTATATATTTATTGATAACTCCCCTCCCGTTTCACTAATATTGATAGAAATCAATTACTGACAAAAATAAAAGCCACAATATTTAATATATATATGTGCCATGCCATAACCTAATATTTAACATCTGTTTAATTAGTTTGAATACCTACATCTGGATATCTACTCGTCAAGATCGAAAGACTACAGACCTCGCAGATCTCTGTTGATATTATAAAACGGTTGTTGAATTTTTTATTTGCGCATTTTTCAAACAAATGATTATATAATTAATAGCGATTAACGAATATTAGTTACTTGTTATTTGAGAATCGCATTTTATGGCTTAAAAAAAAAAAACGTTAAATGCCAACTGAAATCATTTGTAGCCAGTTGGCGATTTGAAATCCAATCAAGTCAGTCAAAAGATACTCAGATTCCAGATGCTTGCGTTGGCTGTGCCAGTCTAACAATATAGAGTATATATCTATATCTCTATATATGTATAGACGTATGTATGTGTACTATTGTGGACAGGTAGTCAGCGCTTAAGTGTGTGTGTGTTTGTGTATGTGTGTGTGTGTATACACATGTGCCTCCTCTGTACGCTGTCCACTCTTTATAACCCTAACCCCATTTGGTAACCTTTTGGTTTTTGTTTGTAAGCAGCCCATGATACGGTTACGCCTCAAAACATAAATTAAAATTGACTCACATGCACATGTGTAGTAACAATCACAAGTACAGTGAATACAGCATACCCAGAAAATTTCACAGTACTTACACTAATTCACTTTTGGTGCAGCAAGTTCATTCAACAAATAACCATTTCGAATTTTAATTTAAAACTGATTTGTAATATTTATAATTATTATTTAGCATTTCCCTCTAAAAAAAAAAACATAAGCTAAAGTTTTTCAACAATTATAAATTTAAGCGGGTTTAAATTTCACATTTTTACTATTTTTCGAGTGAGCAAAAGGATTAAGCTTTATTCTATTCATAATTTGCTTCGTATTGCAGCTAACGCTAAACTTTAATCTCTTTTTATTTATTTTATTCAATCAACACTGTAAGTGCTCTTCAGTTTTAAATTGAGAAAGGTAAGAGTTGGCTGAGTTTGGCTTGTGCCCCTTTTTCTACAAAGCGTTGTCTGTAAAAATAATTAACATTTGAATCAAATTAGTTTGCAATTAGTGTAAGGAAGAAGTGAGTGCAGAAGGTATAATGGTGGGGGATGGCAAGAATGGGGCCAACTTCCGTAATAGTCACTTATGTGATGGGCTTCCCTGCCTGTCTGGCTGCACTGCTTGCTTTGGGCACTTTGCTCAGCGACACGGCGACAACATCAATTTCGCTTCTGGCTGCTGGTTGCTTTCTGTCGGCAAATTCAATAAATTTTGCGTCAAGCTTAGTCAAACGACGCGACGGTCGGAAGTAGACACAAACACATACACGCACTCACACTCGCACTCACTCAAACACATACACACAGAGAGTCACAAACTAAATAATGATTCTTGAAAGCTGGCCACCCTAACCAAAGAGCAAAGCAAAAGAAGAACAACAAAAACAACAACAATTATGCGTTCAGCAATATGACTGACATTCTGTCAAACATGCAGCGACGTCAACGTCAACTTCAACGCCGACAGCGACGACGAATGCGGCGGCAATTTCTCTCAAACTTAAATGTCCGATGCGTTTTTGTTTTACGTTTTTTGCGCAATTTTTTATTTTTTTATTCACTTTTATTTTCAAATTTGAATATTGCCGTCGCTCAGATTCTCAAGTAGTTTTCAAGTTGATTGCATTCTGCGGCATGTCTGTGTGCCGACAACTTCGCCGGCATCGTCTATATCTCTCTCTCTCTCTCTTTCGCTCTTCCCGTCAGCTCTCATTCATTTCCCATGCCGCCCGGCTCTATGTGCTCGCCTTGGGGACGTGCAGAGGCTGTAAAAGAAAAAAACAGAGTTTTTACACCCCACTGGAAAAGGGTTGCTGTCGCGAAGAAGACGACGAGAATGACGCTGACGATTATGAGGATGTTCCTTCTGTTCATTCCGCTTTAGTTACTTGCTAGCTCCCGGCACATTTCATTTGACTTGTCAAATACACATAATAATACCCTAACTCTGCTTCCTTAACGGCATTTGAGTTTCTTGGAAGAGTTTGTCATAAATGTGAACGTAATGTTAAAACCAGCATGTGTAATCAATGTACAAAGAGATTACGCATTGCGCAGGTCCGTTATCTCTGTTAATGAGGCAGCTGATTTTGTGACATAAGACTCGCCCATACATATATGTATGTTGAAATAGCAACTATTATCTTTTTTCTTTCCACTTATTAGACTAGTTTGGCTTACGAAAACAATCGGACTTATCAGTTCTGTAACTAATGTTGAATTTGTTTAGAGTGAGTGTTATGTTACTCAATTACCTAAAATTTTACAGTAGCTACTTACGACAGTTAAGATTAACGTTTTAATTAACTGTTATTTCAAGCAGGCAATTTATATATCTATCAATCAAATCCACTCACATGCCGCAACTAATCTGTTTTCAGTTTTCAATTTCTATTATCTGTTTTTTTATAATCTACATTTTTTTATGTTATGCTTTTGGCAGCGCAGCTTCTCATGACCCCTCAGCCAGGCAGGACTTGAAGATGCTGTTATATTTCTTCCTTTTTTTGGACTCAGGTCTGAGCTTCTGGCTGAGAAGACAGCGTCTTCTGCTTAGAGCATAATTTCTTTTGGTTTTTTATTTCACATAGCTAGCAGCCCAGAGTCACCCTTAGGGCCAAATGTTTCCCCCCTTGGTTTTTTTTCCTAGTGATTTCAATTTTTTTTTTTGCATTATTTTGCTTCTTTTTTTTTTGTTCTTAGATAGCACTTTTTTTGTACTCGTTTTGCGATCGTCTGCGCCTGGAACTTCCCACGATCCTTGTGGACTTTTGTACTTATGACATTTTTATGTGTGTGCGACAGTGTCATAAATACTTTTAATTAACTGGAAATGTGTGCGTGCCTGCGAGTGCGCATGCATATATGTGAATGTGTGTGTGTGTGTCTGGTTTGTCTGCTGTCGCTCTTTATCTCCACATGCTGTCTCACTCTGACCAACTGCAAGAAATTGAAAGTGAAGTTTGGAACGTTGTCGCTGTTGGGCGTAAGTGTCTTTGTTTTTTTTTTGCAGCGTATTTACCATAATTCGCTTGATTTTTTATAGTCATTCGACAATAGATCCATATGCATGTATATATTATGAATACATAAATAAGTGTGTGCATACCCCATTTAACGATCGGTAAGCGCATACATCAGAACGTATTTAAGCAGATGTTTTTATCTAGTTCATTGAACCTCACTCATAAGCAACACCAGTTGAAATTTGGCCAATGGCTTTGAGTAGGAGTTATATTAACATTTGTTTGTGCCTGCATGCATACGTATCTAAATATATAAATGACATACTGTTTTACTATTTTTCTTCGTATACCCAAAATCATTGTAATTTAAACATCTAAAGTAAGAATTGACATTTTTGTTAATTTTTGACTCTGTAACACTGCTGTTATGCATCATCGAAATCATTAGTTGGCAACATTGTCGATGGTAATAAAAACACGCAAATGCGTATCACACTGACACGCAGATAAAAAGAAGACGGTGGGAAACGGAGTCAAAAGACACAAAAACACACACATTTAGTTGTATGTACGTAAATAAATACATATGTACATTTATAGTTGGTTTGTGGGTGAGGTGGCCGTGGAGTTGGAGGCGGCGCGTCACTTCCGTCTCTCGGTTTTTATAGCCGGCATGTGAGCGAGTGAAGAGCATGGCTCAAAATACTCATACTCGCATTTACTCACAGAAACACCTACCTAACTACTACTAGCTACCTACTCTGTTGAGTCTGGCATCCACATGCCACAAGGCGTCTGCCTACGTTCCACTTACCCATACACATTTAAAATGCGTTTCGGCGACTCAGCTGCTGCTTACGTTAGAGAGCGGTGCGCTCTCTGCTGTGTACTCTTGCTCTCAGCTGCTGCTTTGAATTCGCCGCGACAGCACACAGAGCCAAAAGCGTCACAATAACAGTTCAAATTGGCGGCAGCAAATTCGCCGCATTCAGTTTTTCGTTTACGCTCCGCACTGCTGGTCGTGTCTGTTTGTTGTTGCTGTCGTCGCTGTTGTTGTCGTCGCCGTCGTTGTCGTCGTCATCGTGTCGCTGTTGCTGCTGCCCACTGAGAAAACGAATAGCTACATAAAAGTATACGCGACAACGCAAAACATCTAACGTAAAACGCCCGCGTGAAGAAAATTAATGTAAAATTCAAGTCTTTCCAAATGCTGCTGCAAAATATTCAAACAATCTAAAGGAAAAAATTAAAAAGTGACGTCATCTAATATATACTGGTGGCCTTGCCCAGCTTGCATCCAACATTGAAAACTTCATAAACAAAAAAAAAAAGAACGAGGAAGAGTAAGAGTAAAAAGAAGAAGCATTTGTAGCACGCCGTCACAGCAGCAAGGTTTAACATCACGTCGCCTCTTACGTTTTCTCTGTGGTCGCCCGCTCTCTCGTTCTCTCCGTTCAGTCGTTCGTTGGTACTCTCCGGATTTCTCTCTGTCGCTGTAGTGTATTTGCCGGCGACTCCACTTACTACTACGCCGAAAAGACACTCAGACCAAGCACTCACTTTGCGTTTACGTCGTGGCCCATGAAGTTCGTTTAGCTCGCCGAACAAAAATGTGAAAACTACTGAAAGAAAAAAATCCGCACACATTGAGACACATTCAGCAAATAAACAACAATAACAATCATTTAGGACAGACACACACTCACAGCTCGAGAGCAACATCAACACAACAATTATGTGATATCTACAACAAATATATATATTTTTTTCGTTTTAACTGCTGACGTCACACATCTAAAAGGAGAAAATAAAGGCTTTTGCACATAAAAAAATACGAAAAACGTAGTGAATAATGTACATGAAAACGCAAAAAATATGAAACGTGTGTGATATTAAATGAGCGCGACGGCGGCAGAAGTACCAACAACTAAAAATCAGCAGCAACAGCGACGTTGGCAGCGGCAGCGGCGACGACGACGCAGGCGACGGCAGCAGCGTTTGCAGTCATTTGCTTTGCTGCGTCGTGATAATAATTTATGAATATAGTGAAGAAATTCCAAATTAGGTGCGTGCACTACTTAAATAATAAGCAAATATTAAGACAACAACAGCAACATCGAACTTATCAGTTGCTTTCAAACTGCTGCAAAGCGCCATGTGTTTTGCTTTAGTGTTTGTGTTTGTGCCGACAATTAATCATTTTTTCGAGTTTGCTTTGTGCTGCCTCTTCTCCGTTCCAAAGCCCGTTTATAACCTTTGAATGCCTTTTATGTTTTCAATGTGCATAAGTATGTGTATATCACTGCTCGAAATTGAAGCTACGTTTAATTTATTTGTAAATAGCAAACCTCCTAAGCTTACGACCCCCTCCCAAAAGGTATTAAAATATATAAATATATATATATATAAATATATGTGTATGCGGTTCCACTTGCTGCTTCTTGCTCCACATTATCGTTTGTGGGGCGTACCTGTATTTAATGTCCAAATGTTAGCTAACATTGCTGTTCGACGGCGGCGGCCTCTCTTCAATGCTGTAAGAGTCTCTGTTTCTGATAATGCTGACGTCGTACGGATATTGTGAATGCATGTTTTTTACTTTATACTACAACTCATGACTGCAAATGCGTCATTCTTCGTGTGGGCAGGCAACACTCCCAATATCCATATTTTTTATGTAAGTTTGCATAATGTGATATTCCAGTTACTTTTATCAGCATTGCTTTGTAGGAATATTTGAACTTTAAAGTTTCTGATTTCTAAGATATTGAGAAATTTCGACTTAATTCTTAATAAAAAAAACTGCTGGAACAGTATTAAATTTCATATTTTCCTAATCTACTGGCCAGTGGGCGCCCCCATATCACATAAAGGAAGCTAACGGCAAATCTATCCCATTTAATTTTGTTGTATTTGTTTGCATTTTCTGGTAAAATATTTTGCGACGCATTTTCTGTGCCTGCTAAAGCTGGGGTCTCTATCTCACCCTGCCTCTCGCTCTTATTGCGTACACCCTGCCGCCCACCAGCTAACAATTATTTTTGGCTTTTACACCCACCAAAAACGTACAAACATACATGTAAATAACAAATAGGCTCTGTTGAGCCTAACAGTGCTCTGTTGTCGTTATTGAAATCTTAAATTTTCCTTCTGCTATCTCGCTCGCTCGTATCTTGTCATTTACTTGTGCTGTTTACGCTTGTCTCTTACTGTTTATTGGAATCGCATATCAAAGTGAGCAGCGTACTCAGTCACTCAGCAAATAATTAGATTTCGTTGTCGCCTTCATTGTTGTTTTGAGCAAACACATTTAGAGCAAAGCTAAATAGTCGTGTGTAGTTGTGGCGTAATTGGCATTGCTTAAGTAACCGTAAATACTAATAAATATTAAATATCTTTAAGCCATCTGTACGTTTATGTTTATATAAACTGCAGAGCATAATTCGGATGTATCTTAAGTCCACAAACCTAAGCCTGCTGCGTCGCAATAAACATAAGATCCACACACTAGCCCACTACAGCAGTAGCATCAATATGACAACAACAAAAGCTCTGCCGTGGGCGTCTGGTCTGGTTGGGTCTAACAGCTGTTATGAAAAGCAACAACAACAACTATAAAGCGGCCGGCTTCTCTCTTTCTGAATCTCCAGGTCGAGAGAGCAGCCAGCAAGCATCAGCATCACATTCTCCCGCTAAAAATCCTCTCCCTCCCATCACACATACAAACGCAAGCACACAACTTGACTGAGCGACGGCTGCTGTTGGCTATACACAAAATTCTTTGTTTCTCATACGCTTACCGACTGCTGAATGGTTTTTAAGGCAATTGTTGTTGCAGGATGTGTTAATATACATATGTAAATGTATACGTACGTATGTTTGTCTAGTCTGTGACTTTATTTCTTTCGTGTATTGTATCTGCTTATCTACTGCGCATGCAAAATTCTGTGCAAAAAGAAAGCGAAATTTTTACGTGCGCTGCTTTTGGTGCGCTGCTACAGTCGACAGAGAGCAGCGCTGCTCTGCTGTTTAGCTCTGCAGCTCGTATAGAAGTATGTGTTTGTTAAAAATATGTGCGTTGGCAAAGATAAATACATGTGTATGTGCATAAGTCTATGCGTGTATATACTTGCTTGTGTAGAGTTAAATATGTATGTACATAACATATGCATAATTAAAGCGCCATAAATTGTTGGATGCATAATTAATTGCTCGTGTTAGAAGTTATTCAGGAGTACCGTTAGATTGCATTCGAAAAGCGCACAATTAGCAGCTGCTGACCATAAGTCATGGATGATGTTTGTTTGTTTGTTGGTGGTGGGTGAGTGGGCAGCTTAGAGGGTGGCATGGTGGCATGGTCTGGTCACAGGTCTGGTGGGACGCAGCCATGCAATTCATTTCTTACTATTGGTTTTTTCATTCTTTACTATACTTATTATATGTATGGATGTATGTATGGATTCGGGTGTGTGTAGTGTTTGTATATTAAACAGCCGTTTTCGAAGTCGAAACGCTATCAAAAAAAAAACGTTTGCGTGCTTGGCCCTCTATCTGCATCAATGTATGTAAGTATGTATATATGTGCATATGTATATAAAATGTATGTATACATTTGTAAATACATACATACTTTTGTTGTTTATATTTCTAGCTTTTTCCTCTTTATCAGTTAAACGAACGGCCGCTGCGCTCGGTTGCGCCGATGTCGTCGTCGTCGTCAGGTTGATTGAAATAAAAGCTAAGGTTTTTTTGTTACTGCTGCTTTATTTATTTACCCTAGGCCATTTTGTCCACGATTTCTCAGATAATTTCTCATGTTCATGCTCTCTCTTCCTTGTATGTATATTGTTGTTGTTGTAAGTCACAGTTGCGTTTTATATTTACCTTTAGGTTTGTTGTTGTTAGATAAATATATACAAAGATGCCTGACAAGTGCACTTGATGGAAACAGACACACACAAACACATGTGTGTTCTCTTGAGTATATAATGTATGTAAATACTTACAGATCTGTTGCAATTTACGGTATCCATCCACTAAAAAACATGATCATCAGAAGTTGCTGTCGGCCAGTTTCGGAATGCTAAGCAACGATTATAAAAGAGCACACATCACATGCATTAAATGAGTGTTCGTGTCTGCTGACTGATACGCATTCAATAGTTTAAATTAGCATACAAATCTTTGTTGTGCTTCTTCGCTTCGTGTGTGTAATCTTATATGCGCTCTGTAATTTTATATGCATAACGAATATACTATACGGACTACTGTTGTTTTTGCTTCTACTGCTTCTGCTGCTGCAACCATGTTGATCAAACGCAAAAATATTTCGTATGCATTTAAATTAACAAATTTGAAAGGACCTACCTGGCGGCGGGCGACCCTTTTTATATTGTTTACTCTTTTTCCCTGTTACCCACATAATTTGTTGGAGCCGAGTATAAAATTTCCATGTATTCGATTTGAATTACCTGCAAAGACAAAAAAATGAAATAAAATAAAAATATAAAAAGATATAAAACAAAACTTGCTGGGGCTGTCTGTAAGCAGATACCGTTTTTGGCACACAGTAGAAAGCAACAACAGCAACAAAATCTTAACAGTGAAGAGTGAAGACAAGGGAAAGAGAGAGGGAAGAGAGCAAGAGAATGAGCAAGTAAGAGGCTGTCTATTGTTACCTACCTGTTCCGATTCTCCGCCGCTGACTGCTGCTTGCTTATTTTTCTTGCCAATTTCAGCAAATTCCACGCGACGTTCCGTTGATTATTGCTCGTTTTGCGTTTCATTGTGCTGCTGCTGTTGTATGTATATTTCTGTTCTTGTTTCATACCTACCTACATGCGTTCACATACGTATACACATATGTGTGTTTCTAATGAACGTGCCTGTGCTTTGGTGGCGCAATTAACAGTTCGAAAGTTTTAAAGCTGACGCTTGTCAAATGCAAATGTATTTCTATTCTAACAGCGCAGCATGAACAGTTAACAGCGCTTTTCATGCCATGTAAATGAACATAGAGCAGGTTAATTGTTGTTCCTGCTGGTTTGGGCATTTGATATGTTTGCCCTGATTAATTGCTTTTTATGCTAGCTTCAGTGTTTGTATTTGCCAACGCACAAAAACCATCAACAACAACAATTATAAAGACGCGGGCCAAAAGGGGTTAATGCAGCATTAACCATAACGTTACTCTCTTTACCTGTTATTCATCGTCGTTCTCGTTTTTTGCGCGCTGTCTTCGGTTTTTCTTCACACGGCAGGCAGCCGTCTGTCTTTGGCTTGCCATATTGATTGTTTTAATAGTTTTTTTTATGCTGAGTTTATTGACATTTGCGCTTGCGCGCGCTATGCCAAATGTGTACAACAACAAAACAATTCACAAAATTTGGTCTTTTTGTTTTTGCTGTTGCTTTGTATGTTAGACATATTTTTGGCATGTTTGCTGCGTGCGCTGGTTTGCCTCTCCGATCTTATACATATGTAATTCAAAATGGTGCCTGGCCAGTGCTTTATCAACCAGATTTTTAAGAGGCATGGGAAGAGCTTCTCTCTTTGTACTCTTCTCTCCACTCCATTTTACTTCCCTTCGTTGCTCTCTCTCTCTGTTTTGCTACAGTGGTGCTTTGAGTTCCCCACAAGTTGTTGTTAATGTCAAGCAAATGCAAATGCAGCCCCATTAAATATTGAGAAGCAAAACATGAAATTAATTAGCGCTAAAGTTGAATGTACAATGTGCAATGTGCAATGCAATGACAATTGCCAATTGCATAAATATTGGGACATATAAAAAAAACTTGACTAATCAATTGTTTTCTTTCTATGCATTGCAGATGTGAAGAATCCCTAGGTGCTAATTTAGTTGATAAGCGCAAACAAAAAGTACAATAAAGAAAACAACAACAAAAACTCAATACACACACATACGCATACACATAAAGCAACCGTCAACTTAACCAACTGGGTGGCAACGTTTTTAGCGGCAAGAGCAGCGCTTAAAAGTATGCTACAACGAAATTCGGGCGACTGCCGCGCTGCCAGGCAAACGTAGCAAAAACTAAAACCAAAAGACAAAGGCAAACGAGGAGAGACACAGTCCGACAGCGAAAACCGTGAGCAGAGCAGTGAAGACAAAGAGAAGGAGATACAGAGAGGAGGGAGAGAGAGAGCGCTAGCAAAAAACTATTTTTGTTACAATTGCAGGCGCGCGCGAATGCGAAATGTCGAAATTTTTTATAACCGCCGCTCCCAACAGCAACAATAACAACAATAACAACAACAACAACACGCAGCGTCAGCAGCAGATTTATGGCGGCGCAACTCAGGTGGTACGCAAACTCAGCTACGATCCGCATGGCACCAACAATAACAACAATTATAACAACAATATTGTGATCAAAAATGAGAAACTGCTGGAAATTGATTACCAGCACAGCGCCGGCAACGATAACAGCAACAACAACAATGGCAGCGGCGTAGCTGCCCACCTGCGAGATCACGTATACATAAGTCTGAACAAGGGCGGTGGCACAACAACGACCACAACAACAACAGTCAACGCTGAGGCAGCGAGCATACATCAACAGCAGCAGCAGCAGCGCAATGGAGGCGCTGGCAAGACGAATGATATCACACACTACTACAAGGTAAGCAGTGGCAAAAACAAACTATCGATAATCGATTATACTAATGAATATCGATTTTATTTGAGACATTATTTATAAAACATATAGTTGTCGATACGTTTTACCATTTGATAATGCTAAATATATTATTTGAAAAAGCAGTGGCAAATTCAAACTAGCTATAATCAATTTGCGATAAACTAAAATTTTATATCGATAAATGCATAAAATAAGCAAAAAAAAAAAAAACTATTAACGAAATATCAACATTTACAAATATACACATGTTTTTTTTATAAACTCACCATACACATGCAACTCACCACACTCTCTCTCGCTTGCTCTCTGTTTCTCCACAGGTCAAGCGAAGGCCTCACGCAGCCACCCACGAAATCCACCCCAAGAAACAGGCCAAGCAGAGCGCACAGCATCAAACGGTCACCTACAACAACAACAACAACAACAGCAACAGTAAACAGACGGCGCAACAACAGCAGCAGCAGCGCTTTCATCAGCAGCAGCAATACGATGTCGTTGAGCACGACGAAGACGATGATGTGGAGACGAGCAAACCGAGCGGCAACAACGGTTCCTCATCGCATTCGCATGCACACATCGCGAGGACAGCGTCGCATCAGCAGCAGCAGCAGACGACGTCGCAGCAACAGCAGACAGCGCTGGTGACTTCGTCATCGGCCTCAACTGGAAACGGCGGCAACGGCGGTGGCAGTGGCGGTGATCGCAATCGAGCTGACACCTCGCTGGGCATATTGACCAAAAAGTTTGTGGATCTGCTGCAGGAGTCGCCGGATGGTGTTGTCGATCTGAACGATGCCTCGGTACGACTGTCGGTGCAGAAGCGTCGCATCTACGACATTACGAACGTGCTCGAGGGCATCAACATCTTGGAGAAGAAGTCCAAGAACAACATTCAATGGCGGGGCGGTCAATCGCTGGTCAGCAGCGAACGTTCCCGCCACATCGAGGCGGAGAGCGAGCGGCTGGAGCAGCGCGAGAACGAGCTCAACACCCTCATCGATCAGATGCGGGGCGAGCTGGCCGAGATATCGAAGGAGGTGGAGAATAGCTGTGGCAAGGCCTACGTGACGCAGAATGATCTGCTGAATGACCTGTTCAAGGATCAGATTGTGATTGTGATCAAGGCGCCGCCAGAGGCCAAACTAGTGGTGAGTATTATTAATGACCATAATCAGTAGTAAGTAGTCAGTTTACATTAGTAAGCAGAAACTATATCCTTGATTTGGATTTATTTTATGATGTGTATATACATGTTCGTATATGCATAGAGCTCTGCTAGCTACAATTCTTGACTCGTCCCTCGCTTTTCGGGCTACGACGTCAGGCAATTGTGCTTCTTCTTTGCGTCTGCATGCCATTAAAGATGGCGCCCTATTTTTAGACGCGTCGCAGACGGCGACAAGCGACGCATTGCAAAATGGAAACACACCGCCCCTCTTCTATCCCCCCGCCTTGTGCTTTCCCTGCACATCATCGGCTGAACAGCAAGCTTTTCCTTCTTTTGATATCAAGCAGGCAGAAAATTATTTGCATATATTTCTCTAAGCAGAAAAGTTTTTCCAATTGAATTTCGAACAGACGTCTTCTACTCTTTGTCTTCTGGCCAAACTCTATTTATAAATATTTCGCTTAATGTTTCCGCTCGCCTTGAACTGTTTAATGAACTCGCGCGTATCGCACGCACGAGTGAAAATTAAAAATGTGATGTCTGCTCCAAATGTGTACTGTGCTACGATTAATATCGGTTACAGGTGGGCGTGCGGTCTCCAATATACTATGTTGTTTATGACCTAAGTTTGAGTGAAATAATTCAACAATCTGGCAATAATGTTATCGCTGCTGTTAACTAACAGCTGTAACTGATGCTGTTAATTAACGTCTGTAACTACATTTCAGTTATTGAAGAACTTTTTTTTTTTGCTTTTCCAGATGCCCAATACAAAACTACCGCGCGAGATCTACGTGAAAGCGGAGAATAGCGGGGAGATCAATGTCTTTTTGTGCCACGACAATTCACCGGAGAATTCGCCAATTGCGGCGGGTTCCAGTTATGCGGGCGGTGCGCATGCTTTAGGTGTCAACAGCGGCATACGCACAGCGACATCGAAGCGACTGCACCACATGACCAATCAGCAAATCGATCCCCTATTCAATAACATTGATGCCATGAGCACCAGGGGTTTAGGTAAGTCATCCGCAGCGTCATCAAAAAAGCTTAACTAACACGGTTCCTATTTGCGTTTATTTGACTATTCAGGCCCTCCATCATATCGCTTACCGGCCCAGCGCAACCTCAGCAAGTCGATTGAGGAAGCGGCCAAGCAATCCCAGCCTGAATATAATAACATTTGTGATATTGGCGGCGTCAAATATGAAGTGACCTCGCCACAGCAGCAGCAGCAGCTGCAGCGCTCCTCGACGCAAGCAGATGATAATAAGGATGCTAATGATGATGATGATGATGACGACGTCGACGATGAGCTAAGCCAGTTGGTGCCGACACTAATCAGTCCCGTTGTGCGCGGCAGTGTTCATCATCAGCGGCAGCAGAACGTCGCTATTCAGAAAATTATTAACAGTCTAACAGAATCACCGCCAACGCCGCGTAACTGGCGGCGAGCGGCGAATTCAGCTGCCAACAATTCCGCCGCGGGCAACACAACTACGCTTAATAGTCATAACAGCAGCAGCAACAACAACAACAATTCCCAATCCCACAACAATAGCAGTAGCACAGTAAATTACAACAACAATAATCAGCAGCAGCAGCGGCGCAGCGATGTGCCCATGTACAACTGTGCAATGGACGACGCGACTGCGTCTGCGACGTATGCTGTTAGCAATAACAGTAACAGTAACAGGAACAATAACAACGGCAGCCATTCGTCTGCAGTAAGCTCGCTGCAAATGCAGTTTGCAGCAGTGGCTGGAAATGAGAGCAATAGCGGACTTGGCGTTGGCTTGGCGGCAACATATGGCGACATCTCTGGCGCTGGCGCCAATGTTGATCAGCAGCAGTACAACAACAAAAATAGTTATCGCAATCTGCCGCCAGGCGGCGCCGACTGTGACGTTGACAGCGACGGCAGCACTGTTGTTCTGCAAGGTCTCGATGCGCTGTTCAGCGAAATTGAAGCGGACTGTAAGTACTTTTCGACGTTAAACATTTTACTCATTATTATTTTCTGTTTGTGTGCCGCCGCCTCTCTCATCAATCCGCCCATCAAATACGCACATCGCCTCTGTAAATAACATTAATAAGTTGTACAGCGACTGTGTTAACAGTTCGCATTCGAAATGAAGCCCACTTGCCAAGAACTCTCTCTGTGACTTGCGTGAACTTTCATGTGAAAACCGCATCACAGTCTGAGTTCTTGCTGAGCGCGCTTTCGCACAGCAGCATACATAATATCAAACAAACAAAGCAGTGAAGTGTTTCTAATCTTTTTTTGTATTTTATGTTTATTTCATCATTTTTTCTTTAAATTTACTCAATATTTCGGCAAGCTACACCAACCACCGAGAATCAGTTCAAAATTGAATTTTTACTATATAATTTCTGTTTTGGTTTATTTTAATAATTGCAAAGTGAAATGTGTTACCAAATTACCTTAAAAAAAAGTATATATATATCTGAAGTAATCAGTTAACATAACTCTGTCGTCGCTTCACACACACATACCCACACACACACACACAGACGCGAACCAAGCATGCTCTCACATTGTACATTGTAATTCTATACCCTATGTTAACATTAACATTGTGAACAGTGTTAACTAACATTAACTCAAAAATAGAAAGCTTCTTTGCTTATTATTAAACTAACAAAAACTAATGCATATAAACAGTTATCTCAAAGCATTTTTTACACACATAAATCATCGTATTAACCCGCCGTCTTTATGTTGTTCAAATGGAGCCATTTTATATATCAAACCAATCAACGCGCAAGCGCAAATTCATTTTGGAACTGAATTCTCGTGGGTCTGCAGTGCACTGACCGTTGCAGGGGGCAATTGTTCATTTTGAAATTGAAATTTTGTAGCACCATGAGATTCAGCTCTGGCGTGAATTTCAAACATGCATCCACCAAATCAATCAAAATAATATATAAAAAGAAAAATGGAAAATAATAAATCATATCTGCAAATTAATAATTGAAATCAAATCAAATAATGCCACATCTCTCATGGATGATACGCGCCTAATAAAGAATCTATTTTATTTTGTATATTTATATTTAACTAATCAAATTGCGCTCTCTGTTTGCAGACTTCAGTACCGAGGCGTTTGTCTCCATCGATCCGCCGGATGACAACGATTATCCTTATGCCCTTAACGCCAACGAGGGCATCGATCGTCTCTTTGACTTTAGCTCCGATGACTATGTGCCCTAAGATCGATCAATCGAAGCCAGCCAGCCAGCCAAACACACACACACACACACGTACACACAAATACAATTGCGAATCGGGGATTGGGGTTGTAATGGGGAGGAGATGGGGAATAAATATGGGGGCGGGGGTGTTTATAATTTTAAATTATATACAAGGAGAGCAGCGCATATTATGTTAGAGATGATCTATGATTAACATATTATAATTACTATTATCTTATTATTACAAATTATCAAGTACAGCAAAAGTTTAAGGAGAAAATCAACAACAGTAAGAACAAAAACAAAAACAAAAAAACCAATGTAGAAAACATAATGAAACTAAGTTGTGTGTAAAATTTTAGGCGTAAACCTACAAATAAATTTATAATCCAAACGTATTTTAAGTGAAAAACAAAAAATGCCCTCACAAAATGCAAAAAAACACATTTTATAAGCAACTTTCAATTTTTAGCCTTAAACTACAAAAACAACAACAAACTTAATGCAAACAAAAAAGATAATAATGAGAACAACAACAAAATATTTGCCTCATTACAAAAATATTTTGCGCCAGAACTGTCTGTAAATTAGTAAACACACACACAACAAACACACACATAATTTTTAATAAGTAAAACCAAATAGTTATAAAATTAACATTAAATGAAAAGAAATCACAACAAACAAACAAACAACCAATCAATCAACAAACAAACCACAAATTCTCAGTTGAAAATGGTTAATTCCAAAATAAGACGCAGTAAAACTGTAAACTGCAACATTCTCTCTCTCTCTCTATCGACCAACTCCCAGTTTAGTCAATAACTGCATGCATCTGAATCAGGAAACTGTATAACAATTTAACTGTTAAACAATGTCAACAACAAGCAAACAATATCAACTTTTGTTAAAGCTGTATTTTCCGTGTCCTGTCTGCTGTTTTTTTATAATTTTAGTTGCCGTTTCAAGCCACCTTTTTTCTCTCAGTGCGTTTGATTTAGTTATTAAAGCTATGCATTATTACTTCTTTGTTATTGTTATGAAAATGTAAACTATGTAAACAACATAAGCAACAAACTACAAAAACTACGAAAACACGGCAGACTTCTTTTTACCTCTCTCCTCTACAAATAGCAGTTCACCAAGTTCGCCATCAAAGTCAAAGCCAAATCATCCCCAGAACATCCACAATATAGAAAACAACAACAATAACTACAGGACGGAACACCCTGTAACCTGTAACTGCAACTGCAACTAGTTATTTATACCTATCCGCCTAGAGGTTAAACAAATTACAAATTAAATGCAAATCAATTACAAATCATAATACAAAATGTGTATAAAACCGAGAAACCGAAAAGCTCTATAAATGTACTTTTATTTTACAAACAAACAAACAAAATAAAACAAATTTGTTAGGTACTTTTCCTTCGTTTAAAACAAAACAAACACAAAAAAAAAATAAATATTAAAAGCGAAGAAAGCATAAAATGAAAACATGTGCCATTTACTTGGGTTGCGAAATTAACAAATTATGGGTTAATACATTTTTTATTATATACAAATGAAAAAAATTTTCAGGATTTAGCAGAACCAATTTTGTCAACTCCTTGGCCACTTGGCTATTTCAAGGACTATCCGTAAGTCTTTGGACCACAAATAATCAGTGATTTGGCGATTCGAATACAGTAATTAAAAGGACGACAGCACTTTAAACTGCTGAAATAAAAATAACAAAAAAAAAAACAAATCTTAGTAATATATCAGGATGTACTGGCAGGTAAAAAAGTTTTCCTTACCATGGCATCCAAATCATACAAAATTACGAGTATATTATTTCGACTAATTATACCTGAGCCCATTAAAAATGGGTGAAAAAGGATATACTGGCTTAGTGCATGTGTCAGACAGTAGGAAACATCTTTAAACCGATTCGTCTGGATGAACTCAAATCACGGATATATCGATACCTACCTCAGTAGCATTATTTACCATATGCATATGCGTATAATTGATCAACTGCACATATTAATTTTCTAACACCGAAATTGTGTTAGAAAATGTATGAATATATTTTCCTGAAATCCATTGTCTTGACTTACCCTAAAAGTATGCTCTTAACCTCTTGTTTGTTCTTTTAATATGCTATAATTTTTTTTCCGAGTACGCAGTGTTTTTTAATTGACTTCAAAAAAGAGATTATCTTCGATTTTATTTGTCTGTTTTTCTATCTATGTTTTATTATTATAAACTTCTTATTGCATCACTGTGTTAGCTTCTTCAACATGTCTTGACTTGAAGTTCAAAGAAATTCTCAGTTTACCGCACATTTGACCCAATATTAAACAATTTGAATTTATTTCATTACGTATTAGTTTTTATCATAGTCTCGCCATAATATTTTCGTTACATCATAATATGTGTAGTTGATTATTTCGCTTATATAAACAGGAAACAATTAACTTAACTTTACATTTACAATTAGCTTTAGTTAGAAATAATAAAAATATTGAAGCTTTTTGTTTGTTTTGTATTAATTTATTATTTGATAGGTTTGTTTTATAGGTGTATACATATACACCAAAGCAGCTAAGTGCGCCAACTATGCAGAATATATAATATCTATATAAAAAGTTGCAGTTTGACATCATCGCTGCTGTCATCAAAAGATTATTACAAATTTTGTTGTTGTTGGTGTTGTTGCTGTTAAACATTTGCAGTTCGTTACAAAAATTGAGTTAATTCAACTATTAAATATACATAATTTTTATAATGCTTCGGCTGCGTTTTATATATGTATGTATATAAATTTATTATTGATTTAAATTTACGTTGATTAATTTATAATTCCATTAATTGTTTTTACGTTTTCATTTCGCATTAAGTTTACAATTTTCGTTAGAATTTTTGCTTTGTTATGTACATAAAAACAAAAGGAACTATATTTTTCAGTCTTTTTAGTGTGTGTGTGTATGTGTGTTGTGTGTATTTATGTAGAATATCTATTGTTTTTAACGTATTTTATATTTAATTTAATTATTATTTCAATAATTTTAGTTTTTTTTTTTCAAATTTTTATAATTGATTTTATATTCTAGCAGTTTGTATAATTCATTTAAATATTTTAAGTGTCCTTGTTTTATTCTTCTTTGCATCTATAAAATAAAATAAGAAATAAACTTTGCTTGCGTTTTTTATCTATATCAACTTTTTTCTGTCTATTTGTTAATGTACATTTTTTTTATATATATATACATATATATATATATATATATATCTATATATATATATATCTATATATATATAAAGAGCGAAGGCAAATATCGAATACTTTTGTTATTATTATTATTATATTTTGCAATTTCAATCTCCATTTTGTTGCAATATTTAAGGAGAAAGTGTGTGTGTGTGAGTGTGTGTGTGTATGTGATTTTGAATTTCTTTTCTGTTCTTGTTTCATATATATAGCAAGTCTTCAAATGATTTCATGCTTAATTGTCAAATATTACGCTCAGAAATATATCACGTGTAGAAAATTCTTGCATGTATGTAATATATGTAACAAAGTATATGTATATGTGTATTGGTATGTGTATATATGTATGTAATTTTGTAATTCGTCTATTGCTTGTCCATGTATAGTTTTAGTTATCTATGATCCATAGATATATGCATGTATTTATATATTGACCTCTAAGCGCTTCATTCTTTCGTCGGATTCTCGTTTCTTGTTCTACTTAATTTGAGTTTATGGCAATATCATATACATTCTACCTGCTTATGTGTGCATGTGTGTGGGTGTGTTTGTAGTAAAATGCGATTTATAATACATATATGTTAATATGTATTTAGCATGTAAGTGTGTAAGTCATGCAGCAGTTACTTAAGCTCTCAATTACGTATTTTCAAGCTTAGCTTCAATTGAAATTAATTTAGAGAAAAAATTTAAACAAAAAAAAAAAAATAACACATTTTACAACTCTTCCTCTTCCCATCTCTTTCTCTCGCTTTCTACCTCTCTGTTATGTATATGTATGTATATTTATGTATGTATATTTATGTATGTATGTGTGTAAAGTATATAAATATTTATTCTCAGCACAAACTTTTGCCAGTTGCCAAGCGCCATGTATAAAATCAGCGAACATTTCTTTTTTTAGATTTTTTTTTGTTTCATTTACAGACATCATCGTTTTTTTCTTCTTTTTTTTTAACATAAACGCACTAAAAACTGCAACAAAATGCCAATATATATATATATATATATATATATAAAAAACAAGAAAAAAATTATTGAGTACAAACAAATACACAAGTTGTAGTCAAAGCTTTAGTTGAAAATAGTAACTAACTAATTGAAGGACCTTAACTCAGTGAAAATTTTGTGTTTGTTTGTTTTGTTGTATTGCTTATGGTTTTTGCTGGTTTTGTTGTTGTGTTTCATTCTGTTGTCGTACAGTTAGTTTGCTTCATTGTTGCATCGTTTCGTGTTTTAGGTAGGTACTAAAATAATTATTATAATTATACATAAATTAGGTTAGGTCTATACATATGTACACACATATATATATTTTGTCTATGTCTAGTTATAAACGGTACTTAGGTTGGTTGGTTGTTGGCTTTTGTACTTTTGTTATTTGCATTTAGGACTTGTTTTGTTTTGTTGTATGTATTTTCAAACGGCGCTAGTAAATTATAAAAGAAATACTTAACAAATACGAAAACATACATAAATTAAGCTTAAATTTTTATAATAAATTGTTAGGAGCCTTGGCTGTGGGCAAAAGTTTGCTGGCGGCCTTAATGTTATGATTTACATATGTTAAGGGGTAACATCAGCTAACTAACAGCACAAGTTTAACAGCGCTCAGTTAACAGTGCATTTACCTTTGCTCAAGCTTGGCTACCGTTACACTCTATCTGTCTCTTTCTCTTGCTCTCTTACTCTCTCGCTCTCGAGTTATATATTATGAGCATGCTTTGCAGGCGCTCTCTCGTTCTGAGTACCCCTCCGTTCAATATTCCAACATATTTTACGATAATTGCTACATATACATATACATATACCTATACATATACATGTATATATTTACAGAGTTCTCTCTCGACACTTGCGATCTGTTTACGCTTCGCGTCCTATGAAACCATTGGGTGGTGGAGGCCTCGGCGTGTTCGCCTGCTTTAGCCAATTTTCCTTGAGTATATTGGACGTATTGGGAGCCGACGCAGCAGCCGACTCAGCAGCCGCCGCTGCTGCTGCTTGTGCCGCAGCCGACGGCGCTGTCATCTCCACTTTGCGCGTCTGACTAACGCTGCGACTGCGCGGCTGCTGCTGCTGCGGCTTGATGCGTGTGCGCTGCTTTTGCCGGCTGAGCGGGATGCGCTCCATTTTGATGTGCTCCGTGTGCTCATCGGCCTCATCCTCATCGCTGCATTTTCAAATTAAAACTTAAATAAATGCAGAAAAAAAAAATGTTTTTTTTCAATACTTACTCGTCGTCATCATCGTATTCATCAGTGCTGCTGTGCTGCCCCTCGCCTCTGTCATGCATCAAAGCATAGTTGGGATTATCACTGGTAAACACCGGTCCCTGATCCTGTCCGATTTGCGGCTCACTCATCAGCACATAGTTGGGATTGTCGCTGAGTATGCTAAATGGTGTTGCTGCTGTTTCCGTGCCTGGTGCCTGCATAAGCTCATAGTTTGGATTCAGACTGCTGGTGGTGAGCTTTTGGGGCCAACCCGAATTCACCGGATCCGCACTATTGACAGACTCATCCAGCAGCTTATAGTTGGGATTGTCGCTCATAATTGTTGTGCTGCCATTGCCACCAGCGCTGGGCGTCAGTGCAGTTGGTGTGTAGAAACGTGGAGTACCCGTATAGCTGCCCGCGCTGCCACTGCCACCGCTCTCGATGGTGCCCAGATTGGGGCCCATTGTGACCATTGCCATGCCGGACGGATGACTGGTTAAGTTTGTGTTGCTGCTGCTGCTGGGCGCATTTGAGATGTTGCTCTTGTGGCTTTCGTTGCTGTCGCCGCGCTTCAAATTGAACCGGCTGAGCAGTCCGTAACCAACGCGATTCCGTAAAGTGTCGGCGACGACACGCTTGAGGCTCGGATGACGACTGCTACTTCCGGCATTCGAGCTGGTACCGGATGCCGTTGAGGGCTGCAGTGAAGAGGAGACAACACCACCACTATTGCCACCGCCAATCATTTCATCCGGCATGGAGCTGCTCATGCTGGGCATAATACTGGCGCTGCCAGCGCCGCGTTTCACCTTCAGCAGCAAATGCTGCTCACCACTAAGCCGCCCGCTCTCGCTGTGTGGTAGCTCCGCAAAGTTTGGACTTGGATCGTACAGTTCGTAGCCGCATTCGGCATCCGCTGTTAGCACCGTGTTACCATCTGGCTGAACATATACCGCATCGTCAATGTGCGAGCCTCCGGCTGTGGGCAGCGTGGACAGCGCATCCGGTGTGCTACTGACTATGTAGCCCGAATGCATGCTGAAGGGCGAATGCGTAGTGGCCTTGTCATCGACCATTGCGATGGGACTCTCCGCTGGTTGGTCCATCGATGTGTTGTGCTCCATGTTCGACTTGAAGCCTGGGTGGTATTCACCCACACGTAACGGCGTTGTTGCATCCTCACCATCCGCATCGGTTTCGAGATGTGTGCCCGAAAAGACATCCATTTGATTGCGCTCCTTGCGATCCTTCTCGCGATACTGCACACCCGCATCGGAATAGTAGAAGGCTATGTCTTTAAAGTGCGGGTCAGACAGGTGCTCCAAATAGATAATTATATCTAGGAACGAGGGTCGCGCTGTCGGTCGATGATGCCAACAGCGATGCATTAACTTGTGCAACACCTCCGGACAATTGTCGGGCCGTTCCATAATCCCTCCATCAATGACATAGCGCAGCACCTGCTCATTGGACAAGCCCTGGTAGGGCTGTGAGGCGAGTGTCGCCATTTCCCAGAGTACAACGCCAAAGCTGAACACATCACTGGAGCTGGAATAGACGCCGTCGCGCAAACTCTCCGGCGGCATCCAGCGCACGGGCAGCAGACCCTTTGTGCCCTTGCGATAGTAGTCCGTCTCATAGATGTCGCGCGTCATGCCAAAGTCACCAATTTTCACAGTCAGATCGGCGGCAACCATGCAATTGCGAGCAGCCAGATCGCGATGGACGAACTTCTTGGCTGCCAGATAGGCCATGCCATCAGCAATTTCGATGGCCATCTGATAGATGCGACTGTATGGCGGAGGCTGTACGGTGCCCAACTTTGCTCCCGTGCTGTTGGTGAGCCCAATCCGCTGTTGGTAGACGGCCAAAACGTCCTCCCGTTCGTCGGGTCGATGGGCGCGCAGATATGACTTGAGATCGCCTTTCTTCATCAGCTCCATTACGACCAGAGCGGGCTGGCCACGCGAACAGACGCCAAGAAGTCGGACCACATGGTACGTGTCGAACTCCTTCATCACGCTCGCTTCGCTCAGGAAATTGGTGCGCTCCCGGTCAGTGGCATTTTCATTAACCGTCTTAATTGCACACGGTGTATCTTCGCCATTTGGACTCTTCAGTATGCCCTCGTAGACCATACCAAAGGAACCCTGACCCAGTGAGCCCAGCTGTATAACATTCTCGCGCGGCACTTCCCAATCATCGGGCACGTATTGCAGGCTCGCATAGAATGGATTCACTTCCGTATTTATGATCAAATCGTGCGGGGTTCCCTTCTTTGGTGCAATCCAGCAGTAAATACCGCCTAATATCACTACAAGGCTGATAATAAACACTGTAATTATAACTGCAATCATTGTTGCTTTGCTAGGCGGCTAAAATCAGAAAGGAACAGTTTTAAAATGCAATGAATTAAAGATTAAAGACAATTTGTAAACTTCCTTACCGGCACTGTAACGTAAACAGCGTCCGTCAGTTCTCCCTCACCAGCCAGTGAACTTGCCCTGATGCGGAAGCTGTATTTGCCTTCCTTCAAGTTGGTCATAATGTAGCCGCTCTGATTGCGATAGTCATGCACTGGGATACATTTCTTCATCGGATCGGCATCTTGCCCCTGTTGCTCATAGATAATCATATAGGAAACGATGGCACCGTTTGGATTCAACGGCTCCTCCCAACGCAGATGCACATTGCCTTGAGTGGTGTTAACGTTATCTATCAGCTCGCCCGTCAGATTAAATGCTCTATCCACTTGATCTGTAAGAAGGTAAATTGATTAGAGATATACATGCATATGTAACGAGTAGTTAACAGATGATTAACTGATAGTTAACAGGTGGTTAACAGAAGTATAGGCAAGAGTCGTAGAGAAAAGTCGGAGAAGTTTGGAATAGATTTGAAAAGCGCAGCTTTAAAGTTATTTAGAAGAGTGTGTATTATGTCCTTACTAATGAAATTGTACTTTGCTTTGTTAATCAAATTCTCGTACTTCAATACAATACAATACAAAACAAAACAAACTACACCTATAACATTAATAATAAACAGGACATATCTGTTCGCCTTATAGGGACGCTTTAATTGGTGCTTACCCAACTTTTTAGTTCTCGTTTTAAACAAATTGATTTTGCTGCACAATTCGGTAGTTTCGTTAACCTCTGGCTCCCGGCAGGCCCGCACCGTGAGGCTGTATTTCGAGAAATGTCGCAGATCCTTGAAAAGGAATTCGGTTGTATGCTCATCTACCTCGGCGGAGAAGATGGTGTAATATGATCTAGTTTCATCCATTTCCGTCATATTCAACCAGATTTCCGTTTTATCGTCGGTCGGGTCAACAAACGTTGGTGCCAAATCCTCGATCTGCGATTCAGTCCCATTATTATTCGAAGAGCGAATGTGACGCATTAGCACGCTGCCCATCTTCTGCGTATCCTCATCCATCTCAATGTAGCGCCTGCGCCTGCGCTGTATAGCATTTGAACTGGTACCTCTTCGTCCACTGTTAGGCACGTAGATAAAGTTTTGTAGCGCGTTCTCAAACTCGATGTCATCAAACAATTTGGCCTCAGCATCCTGCTGATCGAATACGCTGCCGTCCGCATCGCAATTGCATTCAAGTCCTGGCCACTTTTTAATCGTGTTAATCGCCGTCGATGATGTTTCCTTTTCGTTGGAGCTGATTGGCAAGGCTACAAAAATGTTGGATAAGCACAAAAATTCCTGAATTTATGCAATAAATGTGGTCCACTTACGATTATCACAAAAGTTATTAGAGTGCTCCAGTTTATCGTCATAAGCGAGCTTGGCGCGTACCTGATACTTGATCAATTTGCCATTCATTGGCTTAGGTCTTTCCCAACTGAGTAACTGCATAAATGGACAAGTGGTTCAGAAAACAATCTACACCCATCATCCCAGGATCATACTCACAATTATCGAGCTGTTTGTGGATATTGCACTAATAATGTGGACATCCGTTGGCGTTGCTCCCATTGTTCTGAAACGTATTATGTCACTCTGATAGTTGCGCCTCTCCGATGATATGGTCATGGTGCGCACATAGACAGCGTATTTGGTGTACGGACTTAAGTCATTAATTTGTATAGTTTGATTCTTGCTCGGTTGAGATACTTTCCATCTGTAAAAAGAGTAAGAGACAAAGCTATAATTTCAAATTTATTTGATTACCATTGTATGGTTAACGCACTTATTTGAACAGGGCTCATAATCCCTGTTCATGTTGCCGTTAGGATCCGCTGTGAGATAGAATTGGTAGCCAATGAAGACACGCTCGTCATCAAAATTCACAATTGAGCTATTGATCGCAATTAAAACAGACTTGCTATCCGTCTCTTTTATTTTCACATCCAAATGTATCGTATTGCCTGTTGTAAAGTTATAATTAGTTATACTATATGGGGATATATATATATATAGTTCAGTTATAACATACATGCCGCCTTGCTGCCATTGGAATCCTCAGCCACCTCGTTTTTGTTAAACGTTTCTGGCTTGCCGGGCAGCATAGGTTTCAGAGTGTCTATGGTTTCGATGCACAGCTTTGGATTGAAGTGAAAGAAGACGCTGCCATTCGTAATGCTGACTGTCTGATTTTCGGCCCATATCGCCTCCAGATCTTGATTTTCCAGCACATACAGAGCATAGCGATTCTCTAGCAGTTTAGTCCCATTGATCGTTCGCAGGTTTTTGAAAAAGTCCAGCGAGGTGAGGCCATAGGTTAAGTGGACCTTTAGATACGTATTGATCGTGTGTATCGATTCCAACCCGTACCTCAGGGCTTCCATCGTGTGCGCTGCAAGGATTAATAGGATACATATAATGATGATGATGAGCTGACTCCAAATCTTGGTCGATTGCCTTACTTCCGCCACGCTTAATGGTTATGGTCAGACCCTCATTGATGATCACAGTGCAGCCATAGAAATCCTTTGCTTTCTGCAGGCTTTCAATTGCGGTCCCGTTGCAATACCGCTCATCGCAATTGCCGTTACACTTCTTGCATGTGTTTTCAGTTTTGTTATAGCCCTTCTCACACCTCGTCGTGCACTTGCCGTTGTGATGCACCAACTTCAGCTCCGTGTTGCCCTCGAATTTAGTTTCAATCTTTTCGCACATTTCCGCCGTGATGCATCGTTGTTCGTACTAAATGTACTAAATTAGTGTCGCTCATAGTTAATCAGAAGAGCACTTACCAAAAAATAGCCATTTGGACATTGGTCTATGCATTTGCCGTCAATGGAAAAATTGCGACAGGCAGTGCACTCGTCCTGACTACTATTGCAGCTGCCCAGACAGGATTCGTTGCAGCAATGCTGCTCATCAATGCAGTTGTACGGGCACTCCTTTGGGCAAACTATAAGCGCAAGATGACATTTATAAGTATTGGAAAGCATTTTGGTTAAAAGATCAACTCACTTGTCTGGCACGCATCGCTGCTCCAGCAATATCGCTTATTATCCGAATACTCCTTGCACGCGCGAGCATCTGTCAACGAGTTCTCCAGCATATCGTTGCCTTTCGTTTCGCCCGGACAGCTGGCGCACAGCGCCTCATTGCGATTCAGCTTCACCACAATGTCGGAGGAAGTCACATTCTTGGACACGATCAGCCGCCAATTGACCGTCTTGACAAAGCACAGCTGTTTATTATCCTCAATGCGCACCCCTCCATTGGTGATGGCTCGCAAATTGGTCAGGCCAATGTCGGTCAGATCCGTATTGTGATAGATAATCAGGGCGTAGCTCTCGAACAGCATATTGCCGCGTATAACGCTCAGATTGGGAAAGATTTTCGAAAGTGACAACAGATTCTTCACTCTATAGACGATTATATAGCCAGTAACCTCGGTGAGCATCGGATATGTTCGGTTCAGATACTGCGCATTATCAATCAGTGATATTAGCAAAAAGCCCTCAATGATCGTACAGTTGGCCAGCTGACTAAGCTGGTCTATATTGTTGCGTATGTCCATCGATTTGCATGCTGTTTCAAAGAGAAAATTTATTTTTTATTTTTATATTCGATTATAAAAAAATCCGTTCAACATGTTCTTATACTGATTAAACAAACGCTTTTATTGTTTACGCACAAAATACTAATACTATTTATTATAGCAGTTACAATAAAATGTCATAATTCAAATATGATAATATTTTAATATTATCAAATAAGATAAATAAAATAGATACTGAATTTAGTTTGTTCAAAATGAAAACTGCTTTCACATAAGATAACCAATTGGATATCCGTGAGACATATATTAATTTATGTATAATTTATGTTTAAATTTGAAGTCTCTGGATCGCATAACCTCTGCGATCGGCTTGTTAACACAGACAGATCAAAAATACATACAGTATGTCTAGGAACTTTTCTTTCTTTTTTACCATTTATTTATTAAAGAACTCTTGGGGAGTATCCCCAGTTAAAAGGGAGCCCTTCCGAGCATCTAACGTGAAAACCTTGGGACACATCGAATAGATATGTATCAAAAAATGATGCCTGAGATTATTAAATACACTAAAAGGTAATACCATAAATTTGGATCTCATAACTGGGGACACGAAAAGATTTTAACAGAATATGTTTACGAAAGTCATTGACAAAATGCCAGACAAACAAAAAATTGCTCATTCCTAACAGAATATGCCTAAAGGGGCATTTTATTTGTGAAATAGTTTTAACAAATCCACTTAATAGTCAAAAATAAGTAGATAATATGTGAATGAGTAATGTATAATTTTAAAATGTCGAAATTGTTTAAATTAATAAATTTAGTTCAAAGTAAATAAAAGTTGACAATACACTACTTTCATTTTTTACAAGAGAAGTTAGAAAATATGAATATTTTCCTGTGACCAAACACTTTCTTGACATACTGTATCTTTTACGGGATCAGAGATGCTTCCTTTTGTCTGCTAAATACTTTTTTACAACCTCATTATAACATTTTTCCCATTCGGATGGAGGTTATAAAAACAACTTAAACTTATATCGAATATCAGAAGAAACGCCAGTGTTGCAAGACTTACGTTTTTCTTTGTGCGCCAATCGTACATCACCGGTGCTGATCCTGTTACTGTCACTTCCATTGCCAATATTGCGCGCATTGGCTTTTTCTGCGGTGCTACGTGGTTGCCTTGACAGGGAGGCCAAATTATCGACGATGCTACGCTCAAATGTGCCCTGATGCTGCTGCTGCTGATGTTGTTGTTGTTGATTTTGTTCGTGCGTGATTGGTGTCAGCATCGAAAATGCTGCTGCTGTTGTCGCATGAAATGTTAACATTGCGAGGAATGTGTATGTGTATGCGAGTCGCCTGTATGGATGTGTTTTGTCTTTCGCAAATGGTATAAATTGTCTTAATGATTCTCGTTGACTGAATTGTGATTGTTTGTTTCGGCGTCTGTTCAACAGATTGCAACAGTGTCGCAACATCAGCATTGGCTGTTGCACAAACAGCAACAGAATTTGCAGTGTGCCCAAAAGGCTGTATGTGTCAACATTTTGCTGCAGGCTTTGCTTATTGCAGGTGTGGTTGTTAATATTATAATTGTTCTTGTTGTTGCTGTTGCTGTTGTTATTGCAATGGCAATTGGCTGTTGTTACTTTTTGGTTACTGTCATTTGTACTATTACTACTATTTCTTCTTCCTTCTCGACAATTGTTACTACTAATTATAAAGCAACATGCACGCGGGATGCTTGCAGCATTATGCAGCTGCGGTTTCTGACGATGATGATGATGATGATGATGATGATGTTGGCAGCTGCAATGTTGCGCCGACTCCAGCTTGCTGGGGAATGTTGTTGTTGTTGCATCGCTGTTTCTTTTACAGTAACTGATACTGTTAATGTTACTGTTGCTCTTGCTGTTACTGTTACTGTTACTGTTGCTGTTACTGCTACTGTTAATATTACTGCTTCTGTTTTTGCCACTGCTACAGCTACTGCTGCTGTCTGCATAGGAACTGCTGCTTGTTGCTGTCTGAATGCAACAACATGTTGTTGTTGTTGCGAACACTTGTCGGCATATGACACAAATGTTGCCATGCGATGATGCGGTTGTTGTTTTTGTTTTTGATAATGATGTTGCCGTCGTCTTTGTTGTTGTTGATGTTAATGTTGATGTTGTTGCTGTCGCGGTTGCTAATACCTCATTAGTTGATGTTTCTCTATTTATTGTTTTTGTTGTTGGTCTTGCTGCACTACCGCGGCATCGCTGCGGCTTGGCTTTGGTCGGATCCATTAAAAAATGTCGTGTTGCCATCAAACCCAACTCGTATTCACCACTGGGCAACAGGTCCGTATTGGAAAGGAATATTCTTATACTTCTCGTTTGCATCCTTTCCTCCTTGGGACAACGTGGTGAGTGATATTCCCTTAAGAATTGTTGATGTGTTACTGCTGATTCCATTTTTTCGCAATGCTTTTGTGGATTTTCTTCTATTTTTGAATACACTGCAAATTTTTGTTAAGGGCGCGCGCCCTCTAAGTAATCATTGCAGCTTTAAGGCTTTTTTTTCCTCTCTTATTCTGTTACTCTCTCTCTCTCTCTCTCTCTCTCTCTCTCTTGGGTTGTCTCTTTTCAGACTTTTTGTTGTTGTTGTAGTAGGTTTTTTGTATTTAACGTAGTCAGTTGGAATGCTTTTTGTCGTCGTTGTTGTTGTTTTTGCTCGAAACTATAATGAAAAGAACAAAAAAAAATGCATTTGTCGTTAGGTTGGTTTTCAACACAAAATACGAAATACGAACAGGGGGGAACACATAACAAAAACTACGTACTTATTTATGTGAGGGCCAATAACAATAATTTTATGCGAAAAAGGCGCCAAAGGGCACTTAACTTTCGTATCGTGTCGGCGATGACCGTGGCGTTTCGTTACGTTATCACTGTATGGGTAACCATATACATATATAGACTCTAATTTGACTAACATTTTATGAATGCAATCAAAGTTACATAAATGTACATATGTTCCACATATAGTTGGTCCTTTTTGTTTCAATCTCTCTCTCACACACACAAACACATTGCATTGTAAGTAACATATTCTTGTACGTAATCATAACATTTTTAATATGAAAGCATTCCAAAATACACAAAATGTGCATATGTATTTTATTTGTATATACATATATGGCTTGTTAGCATCTCATCATCTCTCGCGCCTTATCACTTTTTCTCTATTCATGTATTTGCAAAAAGCGATCTAAAAGCTCACGCAAATTCTCAAGACACATACACCTATTTACTTCAACAACAATAACAGCAATAATTTTATGCGGCAAGAGAAACATGAATAAATAAAAGTGATTATTAAAATTATTTTTGTTGTCTGTGTTGTTGTTGTTGGGGCTGCTGCTCTTGGCCAAAAGCATTGACGTTTGTTTGCATGACGCGCGTCTGCCATCGCATTGTCGTTAAAACCAGGCGAGAGGCTGAGACAGTTATAGTGAGTGCGACGCCGGCAGCGCAGCTATTGTAAAAGCGTAGTAAATTGTAAAACAACAACAAGAAAACATGGGAAAAAAGGGAAAAGTGTGCGTAGCGCATTTACAACTACGTTGTAATTCATCAACTTGACGCTGCCCCCGTGCACAGGGTGTAGCCGGTTCTTAGGGCGTGAAAATACAAAATGCGGCTGCGTTGTCAGCGGTATGAGCACTGCTTCTGTTGCTGCTGCTTTTGGTGAGCGTAAAACGTGGCACAAAAACA
Source organism: Drosophila demipolita (assembly GCA_035042405.1). NCBI lineage: Eukaryota > Metazoa > Arthropoda > Insecta > Diptera > Drosophilidae > Drosophila > Drosophila demipolita. The sequence continues at coordinate 434,912 of JAWNLI010000349.1, read as the reverse complement.
GAGAAACACTGTGGGCAAAAAAAATGCGAGCGCGGGAGTTGACTGAAGGAGGCGGGGCACTAAGAACACCGCCCGCCTCTTCTTCTTGTTGTTGCAGTAGTAGAAATGCTGCTGCGTAGTTAAAATGTACTCACACACATTCTCACGCATGCACATACATATTTATGTGCATGTAGTATGCATGTATATACAAAAAAAATACTACTCAGAGTTTGCTTCTTGTGGCGAATTGTTTTTGCTGTCCATAACATTAACAATAATAACGATACAACAACAACAACATCAAGCGACAGTCAGACAACGTCTCTTTCTTTCTACCTCTCTCATCTCATGCTCTCTTTTTGTGGTGTTCACGCACACGACCTGCTCTCTTTCTCTGTGTGCGTCTTCCTAGCTAATGCTGTGGCGGTCGTTTGTTTTATTATGCTTTATTATTTCTTGTTGTTGTTTATGTTGTTGTTGTTGCTTTTATTGCGCAGTAACAAATTACATACAAATAGTCAGCCCGGTCGGCCCACAGTCGCAGTTCAAAACCAACGGCGCCATAAATAATTAGAGAGAAAAGAGCAACACAATTGAAATAGTCAACTAAAATAATTAAAATCTACAAATATAAGTACACAGAATAATAGTTGCACATACTAAAGACAATAACAATAACAATGAGAATGTCAAATAAAAAATGAGAAACTGCACACTACCGGTTAAGTTAAGTTGAAACGCCATACAATCGCGTAATTTGATTACTCCCTCTCGCTCTCACACAATACAATGTAAGGAGACAGCGTCGCATAGTTTAAGAGTCTCAACAGTGCGCATTTGCTATGATGCTGACTCTCTAACTGTATAACTTTTTTTAGTTGTTCACAACATAACACATATACACAGTAAGAGACAGAGTGAGCGAGAGCGCGCACGCTTGAAAGCGATTAAGAGAAACAACGGAACTAGACAGTGTGTACAGTGGATGTCAAACAGTATAACAAGAACAACAACAAAAACATTATTACGCTGACACTGACCCAATTTCTCTAATTTATATTATTTCTTGTATTATCAGGTGAAAAAAGCGCAACATTTCCGTCTACACGATGTCAACGCAATACTACAAAAATAATGGCTAACACACACACATACACACGCTTATCAGTTACACATGGAAAATTAACAGACGCCACTCACTGTGCAATTTTGTTGTTTAATTTTGCTAAACTCAGCCACCAAGCGCCACTGTGCATGCGCTCGTTAAATGTGTTAAGGTGCAATTGGCACGCTTAACTCTCCGTCACTTGTTTTGCTAGATTGTTGTTGGTATTCACTGTTATATATTTTTTTGCTTTACTTTTTTTTCTTTCTATATAGCAAAAAAGCTAAAGGGCGGGCATGTGGTTGCAATACCCTTGCAGAGGTATTATAATTTTGTCGACAAGTTTGTAACACCTTTAATAACTCGACCTATTCGAGGGATATACCTAGTTTATCAGCATCTCTAGCAAAATCGGTGTTGCCTGTAGCGAACTCGTCCCTCCTCAGATAGGTATATTTACATTGGTGACAATAGCAGCAACAAAGATATAATTAATTGTATTACGCATTGAATTTTTCGCCCTGCGAGGCGTCTCGTAAATAGCTGTTAATTGCAGTACACAGTGCTCTCTTTCTTTAGCGCTCTCTCTCGAAAAGGGACGTTCGCTGATCCGTCGGCGCTGCAGCTATTATAGTTGTTAAAAATAACTCAAACTAAATAGCTGATCGATCGTTTTTGTTAGTTTATTTCGTTGTAGAGAAGATTTGACACTGGCTTCAAATCTTCATTTCGCGCTTCGATCTTCTAGCCTCCATATATATTGGAAATAAACAAAGTGGAAATAACTTAGTGCTATTATTTAAAGATAAAGCTATTAGAAGAGTAAATCATTTAGTTGATTTTAAAACAATTTCTCAGGTGTCTGCAAGGGTAGGTAATCTTCGGCGTGTCTAAAATAACAGTTTTTGTATGTTTTGAGTGAAATGCATTCGCAATGCATACGTCTGACGAAGCGACGCCGTAAAGCTGCAGCTGCTAGCTGATGACGCCAACGGCGGTGCTGTTGCTGCTAAACGAAAGCATCTGACTCATTATTGCAACAATAAGAAGAACAACAGCAACAGCAGCAGCAGCAACAGCAACAGCAGTAACAACTTCGTATAAATCAACAATAACAACAATATTAACGACGGCATTGAGGCTGGCAATAACGGCAAACAGAAACAATCAAACACCAACAACAAACACCAATCTGCGCTCTGCGGCGTCCAAAAGGCAACAACATTCCAATCCGACAGAAAGTTGCCAGACCAGTTAAGAGCCGCAGTGACAACAATAACAATAACAATAACAAGAAACTAAAGCGTAGCAATGCATGAAATATTTCTTATGCTCCAAATCCGCCACTGGGCAAGTTTGTATTTTATTTTTCTTCAACACGCACACTGAAAAACAAGCGGCTGCTGAACAATATCAATCAAACCACAAACATATATTTTTAGACTAATTCGAAGTTATCATTACGTTTAAAGATGAATGATTTCAGTCTATCTGAAGCAAACATCAGTTAAGCGATTAACACTTATCGATCTAGAAAAGTTAACTATCCGATGATGTAAGAAATTTGAAAAAAAAATTCAAAACAAACACATCTGAAAATATTGTCAACACTTGAACAACAACAGCTTAGTCAGCTGTGCACAAATATTTCGTTAGAAATCAAAGCTAAATATAAATATAATTTATATGCATATTGATGAGAGTACAAAGTCATAATTTGCTAAATTTTATTATACAAATTATGAACTAAATCTTTTAGAATTATTATTACTAAACAGCTTGCTATTTAAAACGAATACTTTCCATATTGATCATATTAGCTTAGAATACCAATGAAAATACCATTTGTTTATTAGTTTAAGTGTTTCAATCGAGCACGAAATAAATTACAACATTTTTGTTGTTTATCATAATAGTTGTTTTGTTTGTTTGTTTTTTTTTTTTAACAACTAAACTACTCGTAATTTCATAATTTTTGTCGACGCCTCTGGAACAATAGATGGTCACATGTAGCGCTTAATCTCCACTCGACGAGGCCCCAGCGAATTTACCAAGTCATTGAAACTATACCAGCAGAGAGCAAGCAAAAGAGTGTAGAATGAGGTTAAGAATAGTAATATGAGAGAGGCAAAGAGGCAGGCAGGCAGGCAGGCAGGCAGAGCAAGAGCGTACAGGTGAAACTAAACTTGTTATACATGTATATGTATATGTATGTATAAATATATTGTATAAATAGTTAGTTAAATTCTCTGTATGTGTATGTGTGTGTGCGGGTATACAATTCAGCTCGTCTCGACTCGACTCTTAACGAAGTTCCAGATAAGCAACGTGACGCCTCACGCGAGATAAATCGACTAGCCCGAGGCGGGTTTGGGCGGCGATCGGTATGTGAATAGAGGTTTTAACCATGACTTGGAATTCGCGGAAAATGCCAAAAACTAATATGACATTTACATTTATTTATAGTTATTATTATATAAAATAGAGTTAGCTCATAAAAATAACATAGACCAAACGCAGAAACACTGATTTTGTTTCATTAAAGTTAATTTGATAATATATTCCGAATGCATATATTATTAGTATTGCTAATGAGAATAGCTACAGCATTGCTAATTCCACATAAAATCTGGTCATTCAGCAATAGTCTAGACCCAAGAAATAGAGAAATCTAATATGGATTGTATGCATTATATTTCAGTGCCAACGTGTGCCTTTGTTCGAATTTTCTTGTTTTCCTTTTTTTATGACTAAGTTTTAGTAGTAGCATTATTTTATATTACTTGTTGGGCTTGCTTAACGTCTTTTTTACACACGACTCATATTTAACTTTAAGTAGAAAAAAAAACAACTAGTAGAAATTTGCTTGACTGCTAATTTATTCTCACTTAATGCTATAAATAATAACGTGAGATCCTAATCAAATTCTTGTTAAAGATTATTACACTGATTTTAGCAAATGTATTAGCAATTTCGCTGACGAGAGCAATACGATTTATTGATTGATTTTCCAGTTGTTGGCTCCTCAACATTTGAACTACTTTCTTTATGAGATTGCCACTTTACTTGGCATTTTACTGTTCTTTTATTTTATTACACTCGAGTCGTGTTCGCCCGCCCGATTTTCATGTTGTTGTTGTTGTTGTTGTTCGTGCTGATGTTAGTTGAATTGAACGCATTTTGAATAAGATTACGAGTCGTTAAACATTTGACTGCTGATTGCGGCCCTTTTGCTCTTCGGTTTGCTTGTTCGTTTGTTTGTTTGCACGTTCATTCATAAGCTAGTAAGATTTCGAAAATAAACATAACCGCTAAACAAACATTAAGACAGAAGTTCTTCCACTACCATTTCATTAACCTAAAAACCACAACAAAAAAAAAATAGTAATAAAAAGATGCAGCCAAGAAATCGAAGAGCACCGTTTGGAATGCAACCATTTTTATTACTTTTTTTTTTATTTGACAAATACCTAAATGAAAAGAACGTCATAAAACGTAGCGAAGCGCAGCCCAACAATGTCTGAAAACTTACCGTTGCGATCGCATAGCCGTAGACGCAGCGAAAGAACTCGATTGCCATTACAGGAGACACCTGCGAAAAGCATTATGAAATGCCAGTGCGCTCCGAAAGAAATTAACTCTGGTTACGTGAGCTGAGATACCAATCAGGTTACGCATACCAAAATCCCAAAAAACAAAACAAAAAAAAAACAAATAAAAAAACGAAATTAAAAAACAACGACGATGAGAGAATCGGAAATTCCATCGTTTTCGCTGAGTCAATCGAAGAAAATGTCGTTGACAAACAATTACGCCAAGTTATGTGAGAAGAAAGCTGTCAACAAATGACATGCTGTATAACATCAAATATTCCAATACTTTAAATAAAAAACACGAATCGAACAATGTTGCCATATGTGGATCAGATATTAATTGTTGTGTGTGGTTTTTGAAGAATCGCCACTGATAATTAAGGAAACACAATCTTCCGGCATAAGCTGGGAATGCGACGAGGACAGCATATCCAATTTTCATATTTAATTTATCTGTTTTAAAATTTCAATATTAACATGACATTTTCAATTATTAGTGCATACAAACATTTTTGAATGGGATAGGAAAAGCACTCTAATCTGGGAAGATTTCTAAGTTATAGCCAAATTAAATGTCCTGCAGTCAAGAGTGACGAATTGTGGTATTTTCTGAATAGATCAAATTTAATTTTGATGAGGTAAACGGTTAAAATTATTACTGGCAGATTTAAAGCAGTCTAATCAATTTTTGCCTAAGTTGTCGTTGTGGTTGTGCTTCTGCTGCGTTCATTGTAATGTTTATATTACAAATGAAATACATTTTTTATTTAACTAACTTTTGTAGAAAAAACATTGGTATTTCCAATTTTATAAGGCAAAAGTCAAGTGCTTTAATCTAATTTCGAGAAGTATATATATGTACATACATACAATTACTAGCTTTATAGATATAAAATCATTGGTTAGATGGCAAATCAATTCCTAAACGTATCTGGCTTAGTGAAGTGTCGTTGACAAGATCAGCACTTAACGTGTTTTCTTAAACTTTGAATTAAAGCTAAAAACATCAACTTATGCTACATTTCATGTCGTCACATTTCAAACAACTTGTCATTTCTATGCCTAAAAGAGCCGCCCCAATTCGCTTTGTATGTATGTACAACTGCACATACACTCAGAGCAAAATCCTGTTCCTTAATTCACCTAAAACAACCTAAAAGTATCAGAATTTATGATCTTTAATTACACAAAAGCAACATTAATTTATTAGGTGTGCAAGATTTTAGTAATAAGTCGAGAAATTAAAATATTTGATGCAGGTTTAATTTTAAAAAAAAATCATTAATTATGATTATTGTTATTATATTAAATCTATATAGCTCCTCCACCAACCACAGTTCCCCCACGAACCCTAGAATCTTTGGTGGTTTGAGGGCTTCAATGTCCCTAAATCTCATAACATGCATTCCAAAGATGCTACTCTTTTCACAAAAACCTACTTAGTTCGTTACTATAAATATCTGGTTTAGTTATGTGACTTCTTAGTCCACATCGTCTTGTCAGTAGACCTTTTCCATTAAAACTAGGCTAATCAGTAAAACGTGATGCAAATAATAATATTTTAATCTAGTTCATATTTGAACAAATAATCCAATTTATGCTTGACATTAACAAATTCTTTTATTCTTGATAATTTTGGCAAAGGTTGTACTTTATTTTGAAGAGTGTATGCGCTTTTAAGTACAAAGTGTGTGTGTGTGTGTGTGTGTGTGTGTGTGTGTGTGTGTGTGTGTGTGTGTGTGTGTGTGTGTGTGTGTGTGTGTGTGTGTGTGTGTGTGTGTGTGTGTGTAGGTATATATTCTTGATAGTCGTATGCCTTCGGGGACGCACGTTCTTTGGTTTGTTTATTATAAGTACTTTATCAGTTGCACGCGCATTATTCCAATTCATATTGTTACTACTTTTGATTAAGTATCCACACACTCACACACTCACACACACACACACACACATGCGCATATTTAGTATTTGTTCAATGAAGCGCGTACAAGTCACCATCGCATTGCACAATAACAAACAACAATCGGACGACGCGATGCGATAAGATGGAACAAACCGCATATAGAAGTGCCGTAAATTCCGTTTTTTTCGTTTTTCATTATTTTTCAATAGAAAGTATCAAGAAATTAGCAATTCCTTTCGATTGTTGCGTTATTGAGTTAAAAAGAATTTGCAGTACGCCATGAGTTTAAGTCCTATGATGTCATAACTGATCTTTATGCTGCCACATATGTCATAATTAGACTGAAATTCAACTGAAAAGAAAAATTCTCATTGCGTATTTAATAATTTAATGCCAATCCGTTAATTAATATTCTGAATATCATTCTGAATATGGCAACCAGGTTGGATTACAGTCAAGAGTCGAGATACTTAAGCCCAAGGCACACACACTACACTACTGTACTGTAGCAGTGAGTAAACTTCCTCATTCAACTTGAACTTTAGTGTTGATAATAAAGAGAATAATATTTTCACATGTCTACATATATTTATATCAAAGTCAAATAAAAATTTTGCTGCAATCTAACGACTGTTTTTATATTTGTCAACAACAAATAACTTGTAGTACTTTAATACTCACTACTACTACTACGGATACTGATTTTGTGCGTCAGTTCTTCGCGCCTTCAGTGTGATATTTTATGAGTAGCTTGCATGTTATTTCCTGTTGTTTTTCTGGAGTATTGCTGGGGCTGTTGACCACGTTGTGGTTGATTAAAAAATAAATAACATAACAAATTCTCTGAACTGCCTCAACAATAACTTTATCGTTTGGGGAAAAACTAACGAACGGAAGAAACACACAAAAAAAATAAAATACAGAAAGTACAGCACACATATATTGTTAGATAACATCAGTATTGCAAATTTCATTTGATTAATGCGCCCCTTGCATTTTTCAGTTACCTTCTGGTTAGTCAACTTAAAAAGATAGGGTTTATTGCCCCTATAAATATAAATACATATCCACGGTATCCACGGTTGTAAATAATCCTGTCAACGATTTGTATGCTGGTTTCCTGATATTTTGCAAATGTTGTGTTTGAGTTGGGATTTGCTATCAATATCACATGTTTATTTACTTTAGGTTTACTAGTCGTTATTCTATTATTCTTTTTTTTAGCACACTCAATAAGTAAATACATCATTATTGATATACAAATTTAGAGGGAAACTAAATACAAGTTTATTAGTATTGAACTAAGAGAGTCTGCTTAAGGTACAAATTTTCTCTATTCTCCATTCTCTTTCTCTACTGAAATACATCTGTATAACAAAGTTGTCGCTGTTGTCGTAGTTAAGCGTCGCTTGCGAGGCCGTTGGCGGATCTCAAAACGGAAGTAACGTAATTTAAAATAACAACATTTTTTTATCCAACAAGTTTTTGTTTTGCCACTGTGGTAGTGAACATATTTTTTTTTGGATATGTATGTACAAACATTTTTGTGGTTGGCTATTGATGTCTATGAAACGTGTTAAATACACACACACACACACACAACACACAAACTTACACAAATATTTAAAATTACTCAATGAATGAGCCAATTGCCCAGTTAGCTCTACACACGAGACGGCCCTGGGCTGCTAAACAGTGATCCGGCTCCATTTCATGTCTTGCGTGCGCGCTCGCTCGCCCTCTCTATCTCACACTTTTTCTCTCAGTTTATCTCACTGCCACTCAGGCTCTCACGTTACACGCTTTTTCTCAATTGCAATGTGTGTGTGTGCATCTGTGAGTGAATGAATGCAGCGAGTACAGCGTAAAAAGCAAAAGGCAAACGCAAGTACGACAAGCTCGCTCTTGTTGTTGTTGTTGCTGTTGTTGTTGCTGCTGCTGTGAACCAAGTGAATGAAATTCAGCGCGTATTTTGAATGACATTTTCAAGTGTTTAGTGCGTTTGTGTGTGTGTATGTGTGTGCTTGTGGAATGCAAGTGTGTAGACAACAAAAATTGTCAAGATTAATGGGAAAGACAAAAACAATAACGGTAAGCAGTTTTAAAATCTACACACATGTGAAATTCTGGCACCTCAATGCTCTGATTTTCATAACCAGCTGAGATCGAACAGTTTCATTGCGGAATATTTGGTAATACAAGTATTTATTTATTTAATTATTGTTTACGATTAGCTAACTATTGTAAGTTTCCCCATCCAGCGCGCTGCTATTATTAGTATTGAGCGAGATAGCTAAATTGCCCAATTTGTGTGGCCGCTGCTGCAGCCAACGTCGACGACGACAATGCAGCAATTGCACAGGCGTCTCAAATGTATGTGTGGGTGTGTGTGACTGTATGACTATGTGTGTGCACTTATTTGTTTTTTGTTTATTTGTTTTTTTATTTCGAAGTTATCAATGAAACTGCTGTAAGTGGGTGTGAGTAGAGTAAATCGAAGTTATTTGCTTTCATTCATTTCTACGAACACACACACACAAATACGTACACACTTTCATATATATATATATATTTAGGTACGTTTATCTACTGCATGAACCCCATTCAGCCCACAATTCGAAATGAATTATTGCTTTCGACTTAGGTTCATTTTACTCTTCTTATTTGTTGTTGTATTTGTGGTAGATATGCATGTTTACGCATTTAGATAACGAGTTTTGTACTTTAATACCAAAGGCATAATAGTATATTGGTTTGGTACATTGAGACTTTAAAATTGGAACATATAGTGGTGCGCGCATCAGATGAAGTGTACAAAATTGAGTGGTATAAAATCGATATCTCAAATCGATAAAGCCACATATCAGCCACAATTTGAATGCTATAGTTACCAAATTTGTTTTGTAGGTTGTTTGCGATGTTAAAGATCGCAGGCCCTAATCATTTTAAATGGCTATATATTCCGCAGTTTTGGTGTTAAATTTTAGACAAAATCCGCATCCGGCGACCCTAGAAACATAGACCATAAAGGTAAACTATAAAAGCCTATTCTCTCGCAATTTAAGATCTACAATTACAAAACTTAAAAGGTAGATTACTAAGATAGTTCTGCAAATTTTTTTGGCCCGCCTTTAATATCCAAAAAGCCAATACCTTTGAAGGAAGGTTTATTATTGTAACACAATTTAAAAAGTACACCCATCCTATTTCTTGCTACCTATTATCAGCTGGTATAACATATGGTATCAAAGTATTTTACAGTCGGTAACTCGCTCTCACTTTTTTCTCTTTTTTGTTGTGTTGTGTCTCGTTCTGCGTTCTTATCAGAGCACATGCCCATGTGCCCATGTGGCCATGTGAGAGCGAGCGTCTTCATGTGGAAGAGCTTTGCTTTTGATTCGCTCTGTGTGCATTTTGTGAATGAAAATCAATACAAACAAAATGGCGATCGTTTCTAGTATTGTACGATTTTTTTGTGACTAACGAAACGGCAGCAGATTGTTATATTTGTATATGCACACAAATATAAACATATTTTAGCCTCTGTCTAATCATATTTACATATCCTATTTAGTAAATTTTCAGCTAGTATCATTGAAATACTAGAAAATTCAACTCTACATACAGAATACGCTTATCAGCGAAGCAGGCGAACTCACACACACATATATGTATATATAATATACATACACATGCTCATACGTATGTAAAAGCTTTTACTCTTGCAGCGCTGCGTCTGTCTCGCAGCTGGACCCGACGGAGAGCTTTCCAGTCATCCCACTTGTCAAATTTGACATTTGCTGTTGAACCGTTCATAAAATAGGCGCCAGACAGATTGGCTTTAGGATTGGTGGATTGGTGGACGCTCTGTGGGGTGGTCAGCATGTGCATGGTGCCACACAAAGAAAGATTTTGCGAGAGAGAGAGAGAGAGAGAGAGAGTGAGTGAGTAGCATAAAATGCTTCATATTATTTCTTGTTAAGACTTATTAAACATTAAATTTGCTTTAATGAATTAATTTGATTTGATTTCGACAGCGTAACGGAAATACACAAACGCAAAAACACATACATTGACAGATGTGTGAAATGGGGCGTATGTGTGAATTTGTGAGAATAAACGTGATTGTGTGTTTATTTGTGTAAGCGCCACTTGAGAGGCGCCAAAGAGGCGCACCGCACAACGCAATTGTCTGAGAGGGGGAAGAAAAAAATGCACAAAGGCAAATACAAGCAATAACGACAAGTGCAGCAGCAAAAATTACAATAAAAAATACAAACAACAGCAAACAGAGTAGCAGCAACAAGAGTAACAGCAGCAACGAGCATAAAATACAACGCAATACATTTTACAAACGGCGGAAAAATACATAAAAACAACAAAAGCAAAAACAACAACAAAAGCAACAGCAGTAGCAGAAAAACCAACACAACATCACCGTCGTCGTCGTCGCTGCTGTGGCAAAGTTAAAATAGTTGTTAAGCTATTAAGTTCCGCTTAAATTGTTTTCACATTTGCCTTGTCAGCTATAATGCCACACACACAGAGAAACACACACACTAACCCAGGCAAAGCCAGCGCCAGCAGCAGATATTACTACAACAGCAGCAACAAAACAAAAAGTGCGAGGCATAAAAGAACCTAATCAAGAGCCAAAACGCCGCAAATAAAGCAATAAACAAGACACAATATGGTTTTTTTTTTTCGCTAAGACAAAAGGAAACAAGAGCAGCAGCAACAACAGCTTGAAAACTGGACGTCTCTCTCTCTGTCTCTCTCACTCTCAGTTCCCGACTCTCTCATACACACATTAAAATAATAATAAAAAAAAACAACAGAACAATAAGCAAAAAACAAACGAAGCAGACAATCAGACGCAAGTTGAATGAACATGGACAAGAACAACAACAACAATAAAAACAACAACATCGCATTTAGAGCAGTAAAAAGGTGCGCCCGCATCCTAGAGTGAGCTCCACATGATGGTGGAGGAGGAGGAGCAGGGATTAGGGAGAAGTGAGTGTGAGCAGTAGGCATGCGAAAGAGAGAACAAGCGCGAGCGAAATGGGAAAGACCTGAGTTAATATGCATAAAGTTTTTATAATACTGGCATTGTTTATTCAACACACACACATTAAACATAGACTACAGATTTGAATCAAATTGAAATTTAATTAAATAATTGCATTTTATTAATTATTGTTTGCATGACTAAAACGTTCAGTTGAATTTGTTTATCCTCGCATTCACAGACACATACACACAAAGGCAGATAAAAGCAATGTAAAAATCATTCTGATCTCCAAAATGCAAAAGTTGTCTGAGCAATGAATTACGGAGCTAGCAGCAGCAATAACAACAACAATAACTGAGCAGCGCCTTCAGTGAGCATGGTCATGTCTGGCTGGTTGAGTGTATGTGTTTGTGTGTGTGAAGCTCTGATCACAGTCTGTGAGTTTGGCTTTTGTGGCTCTCTCTCTCTCTCTCTCTCTCTTTTTCCCGCTCTTTAGACACACTCAATAGCGTCTCAATTGCCGAAGCTGTTAATGTTGTTTTGCTTGATTACTTTGCGCGCGCCCTTCGTCTCTCACGCACACACACAGGCAGGGCAGGCAGCAGAGATTTGTGACTCCCCATATTATTGTCGCGTTGTTGGTCGCTTTTGTGTAGCAAAAATATTTGTATTACAATTAATGCATTACAATTACAAAATGACATTTATGGTAATTTGTTTTTCAATCTGCGAACGCCGAGGCGTAGAAATAGAAATAAATTAGACAACCAATGGGCGACTGAAAAAGTCGACAACAACAAGACGTACATTTTTACAATACAACGAGCATTACGTATTGTAAAAATGTACGTACAATAGCAACAAGAAAAATATATGTGAATACATACATGTATGTTATATGCATGCTTACATATGTACATACATATGTAGTATAGCAGGCCAACAGCAATAAAAATAGAAATAAAACGAGCACGAGCACAATATCAACTACGACATAAAATGCCAAAAGAAGGAGGTGGGGAGAAGGTAGACAAATTTAAACAACAATAACGAACAAGCAGAGAAAAAAAAACAAATGCTGGCATCGTCGAATGTGAATATTGCAGTGTATTTAGTAAGCCTACAATTGATACCCTAACACAGCGTACTATATAAAGTGGATTAGTCTCGACAAGGACAACTGTCTTATTAACTATCTCCCTCTTAATATCCCTCTCTCTTTTTTTTCGTTGTTTTGTTGCGTAATGTAAAATGCTTTCGGGCTGATCATTGTCTTTCTCAAAGCTGTACAGCCACCGCTGCGGCACGCACAACAACACCAACAGCAAATAAAAATACAATACAATAACAATAATAATCAACCACAACAAAAACATTAAGCCTTGTGGAGCGCATGTTCACGTCCCACATTTACAGTTGTTCCAACAAATCAGCTTAGGGCGCGTCGGTCACAAAGATGATGACGCCTCAGTCTAGCGCCCACTGCACCTTCCTCCCTTCATTATTTTTCCCCTCTCCGACTATTGACAGTACATGTGTGTGAGGGTGAGCGTGTGTGTGTGCTGTTTATTGTTGGCTGCACGACAGAACGTGGTATATAAATAAACCAAGAAGATCAGCAGACATCAAGAGACGTCGACGTTGACGGCGGCGCTGCTAGCGGCGACAGCTGAGACACAAGATTTACATCGATCACAAATTTTATGTCACATGAAGAACTCGCAGCAGCAGCAGCAGCAGCAGCAGCAACAACAAGAACAATTCCGTTATGGCGAGACAGTTGGGTGACACAGACAGCTAGCGACTGAGACAGGCTGCGAGGCCATTAGATGATCGCTGTCTAAATTTAAATGTCTGTGCGTTTAGGCTGCAAGGCAAAAATAAATCTACATAAGTAAAAACCTAAAAACGTAAACAACACAACGCAACAACAACAACAAAACAAGCAAAAAAAAAGCAGAACAGAAATTCAAAATAAAAGCAAAATAAGAATAGTTTTTTTTGCTCTTTATTTTTATTTTTTGGTATGTAATAGCAGCACAGATCACAAGATCGTCGTCGCGATCGGCGTCGTCTAATTTGTGTTATTTTCGGGATTGTGCGTGCCTCGTGGAAGGGTTGCACGACTATCACAACAACAACAGCCACAACCTAAAAGGGGTCTCGCCAATATGTAAAACAATCAGCACCCAACCACAACAACAACACAAACCGGAGCAGCACTTGAGATATGCGCTAATGAGCGTCATTTGCATAACCCATAAAAGCAAGGAGACATTGGAGTAAATGTTACCAAATGCTTGGAACAATAAATAGAAAAACATATAAATTACACTGAATTTTGTTTTATACTTGCCAAATCGTTCGTAATTTAAGAAATTCCTAAATTTCTAATTTCTAAAATTAAGCGCAACTCAATCAATAAAAATGGCATTATTTAAAAAAAAAAAACACTTAAAAAGTTTCATACTAAAATCAATAAAAACTGGCTAGAGCAGAAATTCTTTGATAATATCATTTAATATCGTCATAAACATGCATGATCATGAAATAAAAAATTGGAAGTCAACCCGGAATCTGTTGAAAATAAAATCAATTTATAATTTATGCCAAAGTATGTAAAAGACATAAAGATCTTATCGATTTAGAGACTATAAAATCTACAGACAACATTTGGAGTGGGAGTTACCGTACATCAGATGCAGATCAGGTATACTTAATTATATCGATAACTTTGCTTTGCAGTTATTTATAAAAAAAGACACAATTGACACAATTATTATCGATCGAATAAGAAGTTATATTGTATTTTAATATTGACAAGAACATTCTTACAGATATAAACTTTATAATTTGAATCACTTAATAAATGGTTTACTTTCTACTCGTATTTCATTATTATTTATTTTTTAATTATTATTATTTTACAAAACCTGTTTGAGGAATTTCCATAATTCTGGTCTCTCTTGATTTTTAGCATTCTTAAGCAAATCTCACATCACATCACATATGTCTTTTATATCCCGCTTATACCTTAAAACCCCTCAAGGACTCTTAAAGTTGAACAGTCGATGTTCCGCTGATATCATAAGAAACGTGTCACAAATCCATCAACCAAATCTAAAGTTGCAGACAATTTCAGATGCAGTTACACATCGGCATTCGGCCAATTGTCTGTTGTGTACCCTAAATTTTCTGCTACACCAACGGCAAACGTGCCCCAAATGGCTCATGACCAAAATCGACCATACAAAACAAATACAATTAAAAATTATAATGCACAACAGATGATGACGACCACGACGACGATGTAGACGAGAACGGTACTTGAATTCGGTTTATCCGATGTCGATTCACGGGCTTGTACCCCTACAACAACAAGAACAACTAGAACAACAGCAGCAGCAGCAAGGGAGAGTGTGCAAGGGGCATGTGGCAGGGTGCATCGCCCCACTCATGTGCTTTTGATGACGACCCGGCGTTATCCCCCACATCCACCCACCGCCACCCAAACGGACCCCATCCGACTGTTTGTCTGGCAACCATTGTCGTCGCCGCTTTTTATACCCGTTACACAATTCTCTTAACGGGTAATATTGATTGGCCAGAAAATCTGTATGAAAAAAACAAAAATCTGTCTACCAAGAAAATTTTTAACAATATCAAGAATTTTACAGATTTTTACAATTTATTGTAGCAAAAAGAATTTAAAATTAAAAATTTCAGTTTGAGATTTGTAATAAAAAATAAAATAAATAAAAAATATAAATACATTTAAAAGTGTTTCAAGTTTTGTATTTATAATATTTTTGAGTATTTCGGATATTCTTTTTTAGACACGCATTTCTAAATCATTTTCATATATGCAAAGTATAATTATAATTCTAAATAAAAAAACAGGGTATTTTGTAAACTGATTTTGGGCTTTTGCCGTTTTTGACAGCAGTCGAGCGCAAAAATTGTTGCCTTTAGCCGACGCGTGAGTGGGACGAGTGAGAGAGTGGCTGGCGGGGGGCTGCTGTCTGGTAATGCCCCCAGCCAACCCTTCAGCCCCTTCCCCAACGGCACCCCTTGCTTGCCTGAACACAGATAGAAAAATGTTTTTAATTATAATCATTGAAATGAAATTGATCGTGAGCTGTGCAACATGAAAATCAAATTAAGAAAACGCAGCAACTTTTCTCTCGCTTCCTTTGCATCTTGGGGGAAGCAAGGAGGAGGGTTTCTATGAGCAACAATATATATGTATGAATGTACATAGTATAACTGCATGTATATAAAATAGAAATAGAAATGCGCAGAGTATTCATTTTTATAAAGCTATGCTAAAATTAGAAATTCAATTTGGTTGCCAGGTGACAGCGGGGGAATTGTCAAGGGTGCATTACGGTAGAGGGGGATGTGACGCAGAGCACATATTATTTACAAAATGTGTTTAGAAATAGAAGATTCCTAAATAAAAAGAGTGTATTTAAAAATGGAAACATTCTTTATGAATTCTAATAAAAAATTAATTTCCTTTGTTGAACAGTTTTTCAATTCCTGAACAAACTTTAAAGAAGTGGAATATATAAAAATCTTCTTAGCTTATCAGTAATAACGGAAATGAGAACAGACAAAATTGGAATATCTTTGAATATTTATTTGTATTAAAGTCAAATCTTTCGTATTGCTTATTGGCTTCAATGTTTATAAAAGAATGAAGCCGAAAATTAAAATCTTTTATATCTCCTGAGATTCTAAAATCAAAAGACTTTCTTGAAGGCTGAAAATCGCTGACATTGTTTTACAAGTATCGATATAAATCGATTAGCGAAAGCAATAAACCAATAATACATAATATTCCCAAACATATTATTGATAAACTCTAAAACATCGAATAAAAAACACAGATTGTTTTAATCAAAATGCATTTTTATATATACGGAAATATAACCACGAAGCCTGCTATAAATTTAACAGCTCAGATCAGGATATCTCCTAGTCCAGCTCCATTTCTCTCTCTCTCTTTTGGTTTTAGCAACGATCTGTCAAACTTTAAGAAATGTAGCCAATGTGTATGCTTTTTTCTTATTGCAACACGACCCTTTCACAGACATCCAGTTAACCTATAAAGCACACAAAGTATACGAAGAATGCATTTTACGATCGAATATTGAGACCATTAATCACACATTCCACTTGACTTCATCATCATATCGTCATCATCATTACTCGCCTGGCGGATGCATGATGCAAAAATTGCAATATCAAACCCAAAAATGGGCACAATGACTCAAAGCTGTCGCAGATTGTGTGGGCTATAAAAAATAACAACACCCAACTAACTTTCGAAATGCCAAGCACTCTCAGACACACACACACACACACACACACATAGTATCATATGGAAATACAGACTCGTACAAACCACAGTCATTATGCATAGTGTTTCAATCGGTGACGACGACGCCGACATTTAACTGAGAAATGCATTTAACAACATTCCAATCTAACTCTTATGTGAATTCCCCGAACAGAAAATGAGGCAGCATTGGAAAACAACAACAGTGCCAGGCCTTTATTCGCCTTATAATATAATCACATATATATACATATATATCATAATCGAACAACTAAAATGACATATAGCACTCCAAATGCTCAATGTTAATGTGAATAACATAAAATAGTTGGACGCATTTTCCAACACTGCACAAGGCATATTTCTGTTAAATTCCGCTAACTGCATAAAAATAATGTTGTGTGAAGTCTTTAATTGGGTCGTACTATTTAATAAGTTTTGTAATGGCCATATAAACAAAACTTAACACCTCTCCAATTTGGACACTTCAAGCATATAGCTTTACATATTTACATATTAAATTACACATTTTTCAAATACATATTTACATAGCTGTTAATGGATATAGTAACTCCAATACATGTTTAGTGGTAAACACTTATTGGTCTACAACCCTTTACCTTTTGCCACTGTGAAAACTAGTTTTTTAGTTTCTGTTGTTGACGAAATAAAAAAAAAACTAAAATAAAATGTATTTCACCCCTTTGCCGGGAGAGAGAGACTGGGGCGACATTGTCAATGTCAATACCAAGATCGGTCGATAGCTCGCTCCCTAGGGGGTTTCCAGCATTTCCATCCCGCTTCAGCACGGGCTGCTTCGGGACTACATCGTTAAAAATGCACATATCTTAACTCTTCAGCTGGTCGCTTTTGTTGCATATGCTTAACGGTTTTTATACCCTCTTTGGAGGGTATTGTAAACTGCTGGCTACTCTTGTAATGCCATGAAGGAGATATCTATGAACCTATATTATATATATATATACATTTTTTTCAGCATAACCAGTTCGTCAGTTTTAAATGATCCTAACGCAAATTGGAATATATCCATAAGCTACACATAAGTTTATATATACATGAATGTACATACAATAGATGGAATGATTAATTAATACATCTGGTTTAAGTAAAAAACTCTTAATTTAACTATTTAATCCAATAATTGTTATGCCAGCCACTCCTTTTTTATTTATTGTTTTAAGTTAATGAAGAAAGCGCCGCCGCAGAGCAGAAGAGCGAGATGTTAGTCGACTTTTACGAACAATTAATGCAGCAGCAACTGAAATTTGCAAATGTACGAAGTATAACGTTTTAATGGGCGCCACATCGATTGTGAGTCTCGCGCTCGCGCTCTCACTCACTCTCACTCTCCCGTTCTCTCTTTCAGTGCCTGTTTTCCGTAGGCTGGGTCGGTCTCTTTAATTCATCGCTGTTATCCGTCTTTATCGGAGGCTGCGCATGCGCTTCGTTTGGAATGCGGAAACACTTTTGTAGCTTGTCTGCTGATGCTGTTGTTGTTGTTGTTGATGTTGTACTCTAACTCAAATGTACATATTGCTGGCACACATACCAAGTAAAAATAACGAGTGCTGGCAACAATCACAATTAGTTTGAGGGTCGGAGCTGTTAAAATGTCAGCAGTTGCTGCAACTGCTCATGAAAATGAGTTTACAACTACACGTAAAAGTCGGCGCATAATAAGTTTTTGGTGCTATGCAATGAGAATAATTAGCTAAGCACCAATTCCGAGTTCATTACACACTTCACATATAAATGTAAATGTACATGTAAACTATACAAAATGTGTGTTATTATTATATTTGCCCTGAGAAAGAAGATATTAGCTCCGCTTGATCTTTTATGAATTCCAAACATTCTTTGGTTATCGTCCAAACAACCAGCTTACAATCCACATTAATTAAAATATCACAATTCTTTCATATGTCTGATTCAGTCTCCCTTTCGCTTGCCCACTTGCCCTCGCCCAAAGTTATCGAAACCTACCTTTTTCTTCATTATTTGCACAGCAGTTCATGGCATGTCATATGCAACACATTATAAAAACAACAGCAACAACATCTACATCTACAGTATCATAAGTAACACAACTCTTGCTGTCTGATCTATCTCTCTGTCTCACTCTCTCTCTCTCTCTCTCTCTCAGTCTCAACATTGCAATAAGCACAGGCTAAGCAAGTCTGGCTTAACTCTCCCTCTGGCACTTTTTCGCTTTTTCTTTCTTTGTCTGCTTCACCAACACAGCCTACCCCCCCAAAACATAACCTATCAACCAACTCTAGTCAAGTCTACACGACGACGACGACTCATTCACACGCCGTTCACATAACTTAAAACGTGCTTTTTACATTAAACACACACATTCAAACGCAAACGCAAACAGCATCCACAGACAGAAAGAGCAAGGGCCGAGACTGCTATGACTGATGCGCTGCTTCATCTTTGCATTCTTGACTGCTGAGACGAAACCAAAAACAACAAGAACTGTACAGACACCGATTGTATGTTGCTCTTATGCTACATTTCTTTCTCTCTCTCTCTCTCTCTCTCTCTCTCTGTCCTCACTCTCTTTACTTTATGTTGTTTATGGTCGCTCAACGGGGTGATATAAGGGAGTTGAGTAGAATAATTTATGTGGGTAAGTCCGAGTATGATTACATGTAAATGTGTGTGTGTTAGAGCATACCAACATCAAGCTGTAATTAATCATTCCCGGCAATTCTAGGTCTCGCTTTTCCAATTTCTATTCTCCCTGCCCCCGTTCCTTTCTAACCAACCATCCACCCGGCGAACCAATCAAGCCGACCCGCAGTTTGGTTTTTATTATTATGAATTGTGTTAATCGTTACATTATTTCATTGTCGTTTGTTTGTTACATCATTGCCTGCAAGAGCGCATAAAAAGCGACATTAATAGCCAACGTTTGTCGTTGCCGTTGACGTTGACTGCGAGCAGCAGTCAGCCATCAATCACACGCACAAAACGGAAATAAAAATAGGAAACATGCGCACATTTGGAGTGCAGAGGAGATGAGAGGAGAGCAGAGGGCGCTGCCAGCGAAACATGGTGGAATGAAAAACTCACAAGAGAAACACTACTGCAAGCAATACGCTGGATAGGGGGAGTGGCGTATAGGCGGGGGGAGAATAGGGCCATTTCACAGCGACTCTCTGTCTGTGTATGCAGCGGAAGTGCGTCTAATTGAGCAACTGACAGAATGCGCGCGTCTGCTGCGGCATGTGCTAACAACAACTGCAACAACACCAACAATAGCAAAAAGTGCTGCAATCAACGCCCATCTTTCGCCTCCCCAAATAGATATATCAAGAAGGCAACGAGACAGTTGTTGTCTCCCATAATTAATTCACAACAACAAAACTATTTCCAACAGACAGCTGCAAAAATAGATTCTATTCATGTTTTTAAAATTATTTTTTAAGTTTATTTAATATAAATATATATATATACATATATATAACAAGCCTTGCCATTTCACTTTAATGACAACTCTTCCGCTAAGAATGAACATTCCAATTTCGCCAATTTAAACATCCGTCAGTCGAAATTGCGGAAACTGAAACAATCTTTAGAGATAAAAATCTATACCGGAACCGTTAACTCAAATTAACTGATTGACATTTTCAAACGACTCAAACTTTAATGTTTTCAAAGAATCAGTAAGTGGAACTTATATTATTGTTACCTAAACAACATCAGAACAATACAGAATAAAGGTTGCAATTAACAGCTACAGAATAAATTAACTACAATTACCGCAATTTGTTTATAATTTTTAAAACAACAAATACCTTTAATCAATAAGATTTTATAGCGAATACTTTATCAAGTTAGAGTAGTATTTTAAATCTCCTTTCCTTGAATTAAACCTTGAATTAATAGAATATCTGCTATTCCAGCACTATTATTGATTTAGGCATCGCCCAAAGATACAAAATGTACATACAAAAATATCTGGAGCTTTAAGAGCTAAATTTCTGATCAATTTTAGTTGCATTAGCCGACATTTCCGGGCATCGAACGCGATATCTAAATGTGCAATGGCAGTGCCACAAATCGCATGGCATGCCACATGCCACATGCCACAAACCGCATGCCAAAAGACGTCTCAAGTGCTCCACAACACACCAAGAAAAATACCCAGACGGTGAGTATGTTGCAATTGCAATTGAGTGACTGACGCGATTCATTCTCTCCACTAGCACCTCTCCACTGCCCTCCATTCCCTCTCCAATCTGTCGCCAACTGAAGTGCGGTCTGATGGGAAGGGGTGCGGTGGTGTCTGGCAGATAGCTTGAGAAGTGGTCTGCTCTAGAAAGTTGTGCTACTGGAGCTGCTGCAGCATTCGTCGTTCTTGCTGCTGCCAAGTTATTATTATTGCAGTTGCTGCTGCTGCTTTTGCTGCAATTGTTGTTGTTGGCGTTGTTGATTGGTGTTGTTGCTGTTGTTGTGACAGGCGCGCCATTTGTTATACATTATGTAGCCGGCGCGCGTTTACCATTTTTCTGGAATTTTCTCGATATTTATTACAGTGTGAGTGCTTGCTTGAAAACTGGGTCATCCGGAAATACTGCTAAGACAGAAAGAAAAAAAAAACAGGAATTGACGGAAACGCTCCCATACTCCCACCCACTCAGATTTCTACAAGCCTCCGCCGACGATGTTTTCTACATCTCACATTCCGTGCGGCTGTCTGATGTTGTCAAATATTTGTATATTTACAGCATTTGCTTAATTCAATAGTATATATCATAACATCATTTGAAATTTAAACGAACAAATTGCTCCTTGTTGTCGCGTAAACTCTTCGTGCAGAGTGCAGTGTATGATGTGTATGCACACATCAAAAGATTGGAATGTCACACAAATTTGGAGCACGCAAGAAGCGAGTGTGGAATGTGGAATGTGGAATGCACGCAGCAACTTACCTATAAGTCGTTCTTCTTCTTCTTGTTGTTGTTGTTGATGATGTTGGGTAGGTGGCGTGCGAGTGAGTGAGCTAGCGAGAACGTCAGCTGCGTCAATTTATCTTATTTATTGTTATAAATTTAAAACACGTTTTTGACTTGATGCTGCTGCTGATGGATGCTGATGTTGATTCTGCTGGCTGCTATTGCTGCTTCTTCTCGTTTTGCTGCACTTTCTCACGGCGTCGAACTCTGCTCGTCGAAAGCGTAGATAACAACAGAGTGTCAATTGTAAAAATCGGTTAGACGCTTAAGTTGCGCAAAAAAGAGATGGCGCCCTTAGGGGCATTGATATCAGTCAAGAAAGTTTGGGATGGAGTAGGCAAAAAGATAGGTAGCAAAAATCGCAGACGAGCTCTTCTCCAACCTTTGTTTCCTTCTTTCTTTATTTACTTCATTCTTTCTTTATTTCTTAGGAACTCTGAAAATGCACTCGTCGCGACCCGTTTGCCTTTTCGTCTGCGTTTCGTTTTGTTTCGTCGTTTTTCGTCTCTCAGTTCTCCAAACTATTTGACTAGCAATTTTATTTATTTAGGTTATCATTATTATTTCTTATTTTGTTTATTGTTGCTATTATATTTTATTTTTGCTCTGCGTTGCATTTGATAACTTGTTGTTGTAATAAGTTTCTCTTTAAATTTAATTCTCTTTCTTGTTGTCACATTTTACACACTTTGCACTTTTTACACTTTTTGTGTTGCATATCTCAAGTGATATTAATAATGCATTTTGTAGATCTGTAAGAAAAATAAAAGAGAATTAGTATTGTGATATGCGATATAATGTCCAAACGAAGTGTATCTAACCTTAACCCCATTTATTTCTTTCCACGAAATAAATATAAATTATATATAATAAAAAAAAAGTGTTTAAAAAGCAGTACAGTTGTTTGATTGCATTCAATAAATTAATGCATTTAAATAAATAGCAAAAGCTTTTTACGATTCCACATAGAGAACAACAAAGGTTTTGACACTTAAAAGCCACGCCTTTTCTGCACATAAGACAAACAAAAATGCAGCAAATGAAAACAACAAAAATAAGAAAGCACTGTTGCTGCTGCCAAGCCTCACGCCCCACTCCCCCGCCCCTCGCGAACCAACCATATACACCGCCAGACACAACAACGGCAAAAAAAAAAGAAAAAAAAGTCCAAAAAGGTTGGAATTTTTTTTTTACCTTTTAATTGGCCTCGTAGCAGACTGCGGGCAATGTTTTAAATACCAGTTTTATTTTTCTTGCAATTCGCGTTTCGTCTAAAATGTATTTTGGCCAAGACAACAAATAAACAGATGCAGACGTAGACAGAGATAGAGACAGAGACAGAGAGACAAACAGGCGCATCGAACCGAAAGGCGCGAGTTGCGTTACGTCGCGCCAGCAATAAAAATGTGCTGCAGCAGCAACATTTGCACATTTCACGTTTATACGATGAATATATAAATCGAAAATACATTTAATATGTATGTATGTATTTTCCATAAATTCGTCGCTTAATCACCACTTAATGCACGCTATGCTGTACGGTATGCTTTCGCTTAAGAATGCAGTACCACCTTTTGATAACAATTAGCGCATAAACGTAGTATAAGTCAGACGCTGCAAAAAATAAAGAAAAATACGACATGTACAAAACAACAAAAACGACAAACACAAACAACTGCGACGGCGACGACGATTGCAACCCTTGAGATGACGTTGACCCCGAAAAATGACGCGAAGCGTAATGTGTGAAACGGCAGGCGAATGTGTATGAAAACAAAGTGAAATCTAACAACAAAATACGGCAAGTGCGAGCAAGAGGCATGCGGACAGCACAGAGTGAGCGAGGAAGACTGAGTGCCAGAACAGGAGAGAGACGCAGTGTCGGCGTCTGCGTTTTTAAGGATAGACGTGTAAAACGCAATGCGTATAAAAACATGCAGACGAAAGGACGACAACAAACCCGAATCGAACCACAGTTAGGCGGCGGCCAACAGAGAGTAAGAGAGAGCAAAAAAAAGCGCACAAACACCGGTCTGAGAGAAAGAGCGACAAGGAAAAAAAGGCGCATGTGCAAGAAAACAAAACTTAATGTGTTTGTGTGTGTGTAAATGTTGTGATAAGGGCGGAAGCTACGCATTCAGCAGCAGCAAGAGCAAAAACAATAACAACAAAAACCACAGTTCACACACAGGCACACACACACACTTCAATAACAACATTTTTCACATGCAAGCCGCCAAATTTTGCAGTGAGCGGCGCCGCCATCGACTGCAAAAAGCACAACGCTTATGAATGAAGGCGCACGCCTGTCCCTTGTCCCATGCATGCATGTGTATGTGACTGCCTGTCTGTCTGTGTGGTGTGTGTGAGAAAGAGAGGGAGAGCGCGCAAAATGGTGTCGTTGGCCCCTGTCTGGGGCGCTCTGTTGTAAAAATGTGGTACAGTGACTACCAAAAAATACTAGCGAGGCGTAGTAGTAAAAGGCCTAAAGCAGTAGAGTGAGAGAAGGATAAATGGATGCATACGCTATACGCTATCTAGTGGTGTAGTGTTGTAGTGCTGCTGATACTTATAGTAGTAGTATTAGTAGTAGTAGTAATAGTAGTAATAGTAGTAATAGTGGTAGTGGTGGTGGTAGTAGTGATAGTGGTGGTGGTAGTAGTAGTAGTGGTGGTGATTGTAATAAAAATTACGAATGCGGTTTCAAGTAATAAAATTTAAGTGTTTTGTTTATGTGTGCGTAGTAGTATTTTTTTCTAATCTGGCGGCGCCTGTGTGCTCGCCCTGGCAACAAATTGTAGCAGGCCGATGCAAAATTCCCTATGTGAAGGAGGGGGTGTGTTCGTTGTACATCAAAAGAAACCACCCAATTAAAAAGCCATTAAAAAGTTAAGGCCATCGGCCATGCATGCTAATCAAAACATAAATTACCACGAGCAAAGCACGAAAGAGGGAGAAAAAGAGAAACAGAGCGAACAGATGGAAAGAAGGGCAAGAAAAACAAGGCGAAAATTAATTACCTCACGAATCAAAAGCAACAAAAAATAAAGAGGGCAAAACAAATGTAGCAAAGAAAAGGAAGCAAAACATTAACAGCAACAGGAACAAAAAAAAGGCTGCACTCGACGCGATGTCAACGTCGATGTAGCAGCTCCATTGGGAGGAACAGCATGGAATTGTGGTCTAAAAATAAATTTCATGTGCAACAATGTTGCAAAAGACAAACAAAGCGCGACAGACAACAGACATTTACATGCATGCATACTTTAGCACACGCAACACATACATAAACAGGAGTAAAGGATAGAGAAAGACGGATAGACAGAGTGAAGAGAAGCAGCAGCCCGCTGAAGCTCTGTCTGCCGGTCTGCCGGTCTGTCTGTTTGTCTGTCTGTCTGCTGAGTGCCGAAGTTTCATTGTTTGGGGAGGGTAAGGAGCGACAACGACGACAGCGGCGGCTAAAAGGAGCTGCCGCAAAAAATATATAGAGTGCCGCGACTGGCGCGTGAAGCACGCAAAAAGAAAAACGGAGACGACGAAGAGGAAGCAAGCCAAGCCAAGCCAAGAAGAAAAGACAACAACAACAAGAAGCAAACGATGACGACGGGGCCGACGTTCACTAATCGCTAAATTTACGAGTACAGTTAAAATAAAATCATAAAATGCTTTGCTCAGTGTTGCTGCTGTTGCGAGTTACTTAACATTTAGTATGTATGCATGTGTATCCATAAACACATATATATTTAAATCCATTTCAGTTTTACATGAGGACAGGACGAGAATGAAATAATCAAGCAGGACAGGCCGACAAACACAACCGGTGGCAAAGGCAAAAAGAGAGAGACAGAGGAAAAGCGTAAGAAAGCGAATCTCCATCTTCTTCTTGGTATTTATATTTTAATGATGCCAGAATTTTTATCGATAAATAATGCACAATTCAATTAAAAGCTTGATATTTATGTAGATGCTGTGTAATAAATTATTTTGCTGCAAATGTAATCATGTGTTGTTTTTTAAGTACTTGTTATTTTCATTAAAGTGATTTAATTTTTATAACGTAATATCGATAAGCAGCACTATCGATAGTTTTTGCCATTTTCAACTTTCTGTGTGAAAAAAATGTCTCAGTTTGCTGGTGCCGTGCCGGCTTTTTCCATTTCATTGATGATGACAATAACAACAACAACAAGTAAACATTCCCATACACACACATATGTACAACAATAACAACAAGAAGAAAAGCAACGATAACTTATGACGATAAGCGTTGAAGTTAAAGTAAAGTGGCAGCTCAGACGAAATGTGTGTGGGGTAGGGGCGAAGACGTACCGGGGTTTTGAATACACATAACGGGAGAGGGGGTAAGAAATGTTAATATTATGCGACTGTAAAACAGACAGCAGCTGTGTGTGTATTAGCTGACAGACGACAAGCAATGCAATAAAGTCAAACACTGCATTCTAAGAAACATTCCATATGCTATGAGCATTGAATACTTTACTGTTAGTTTACATTTGCAATAGATATGTGTGATGAGCCTGCGATGTGCATTCAAAATGGAAAGTAGAGATCTTGTCAAAAAGAGGATAAGTTTGAGTAATGCCTAAATTATATGAAATCATTGATAATCATTCCAAAAACAAAATCAGGTCACTCAAAGGTCGTTCTTGAATAAGAGAACAACTCATTAGCAGTAAATGAGTGAGTGAGTAAGTGGCGTTGCGCCAAACGATTAGCGATTAGAAAGCTAAACAAATACTAAAGCAAAAAAAAAAAAATTAACAAACACAACAACACCAACATTTCAATGCGAACGCAATGCCGTCAGCAAATCCCAATTCTAAGCAATAGATATGCAACACACTAAATGCCCACGCACAACACAAACACACACACACAGGCAAACGAGAGCGGGCATTATGTTTATCTGCTAATGTTTATAAAAATTACTATAAATAGCAACAAACGCCAGCGCCACTGTTAAAATGCCGCCCACCCAGCAGCAGCAACGTTCGTACTAAATGCTCCAAGCGCCACACACACATACACACACCTAACATATTAAACGAAATAAAAAGTTGACCGAGTGCAGTGTGAAGAGCGAGAGAGAGAGGAAAAGAAAGAGAGACAGAGGAAGAATTGAGCACAATAATAGAAATGCAACCACGTGTGTTGTTTATTGCACCAGAACAAACACTCATACACTCACACACACGCACGTACGCACACCGGCTTCAGCTGCCTTACGAACGTTAACAAAAAAAAAGTAAAATGAAAACAACAACATATAAACGAACGTCAATACAAAACGGAATCTTTCAAAGTAAGAAAAACAAATAACTGCGCAAAGCAGAATGCCGAAAACACACACGCATGCGAGCATACGTACAAGACTGCAGAGCAGAATAACAGAGAATATCAAAAGTGTCAAAAAGCGTATAGCAGCAGCAGCAGCCAACAACAAAAATTACAAACTGGAAATGACGCCCTGTGGTTGTTGTTGTTGCTTTGTTAAGTTTATAACGGTATGTTGTCACAGGATATATTATTATAAATGTACGCATGTGGTAGGGTGTGAGGGTCAACATTTAGTAAATACATGTGAAAGCTGTTTTGCTGATTTTTATAGAGTTGTTTGTTTATTATTATTATTATTATTGTTTTTCGCGATTTTTACATGTGATTCATTCGCATCAAAACAGACCAACACAGGCCACACTTATCAAAGAAGAGTCTAGAGTCCAAGTAAATAAGCACACACACATAGCTACAATCGCAGCACACATTGTAATGTGAGTGTGTGTGTAACTGCCGGGCGCCTACGCAAAAGCACGAAATGCGTGTGTGCAGCAGCGACAGTCGTAATCAACAATTATGATTTTAATAAGCTGGCAACTCTGCGAGAACAACAGAGCACAAGGTGGGTGGTTAGCTGGGTGGGGATATGCGAGGGGGCGAGGGGGCGAGAGCGATGACGTGGTGCTTAACGACGGATGCTTAACTGAAGCCAATGGGGAGGTGGAACGTGGGCGGAATGGAACCACGCACATCTTGTGATCAATTATGTCTTTTTTATGGCCATGCAACAAGCTATACACTTACACGTACATATATACAAAATACATACACACACATTTTGATGGTGTGAAATGCCTAGTACTTAACCTTAGGTGAAGAAAGTAATCAATTTTGTTATCATTTCAATCCTTAGTTGACAGTAAAATGAAACACGGGCTTTATTAGATCATGTGACTACATTTGTTTTATGTTATATGATTATCAATTAATAATAATATTGTTCTATACGAACTTTTTATAAATAGAATTACTTTGCGATATACATATGAATATACGTGCCGGAGTTCAACTCTATTTTTACATATTTATTTATTTACATACATATGTATTCTGATCAGCAGTCAGCTAAATTCAATTAGTCATAGTTTGATCAATGAGGTAATTCACTCATTTTTTACCACAGCCGAGATGACGAATATTTATTATTTTTTTTCAGATATGGACTTTTGATGATCTTTAATTTGGCATAATAGCCAAATCTATTTTAATATATACATATATATGTATATATTAAGTTTTCATTCATATTTACAATCGAATTATAT
This sequence comes from Drosophila demipolita, assembly GCA_035042405.1. Taxonomy (NCBI): domain Eukaryota; kingdom Metazoa; phylum Arthropoda; class Insecta; order Diptera; family Drosophilidae; genus Drosophila; species Drosophila demipolita. The sequence continues at coordinate 406,360 of JAWNLI010000349.1, read as the reverse complement.
TTTTCTAAAGATACTTTAATCTTCAAAGGTAAGAAAAAATGTGAAAAAATATATTAATGTTTGTATTTGTCTCACTCTTTCTCACGAAATTAGAGTCATGTGTGATTTACATATGTACTATTGAACAATTCTAGAGACTTGACCCACACATGCACCTCCCCCACCTCTCTGAAGTCATGGCAGCGCAGTTTTGACCCCAATTCCAATATTATAGAAAAAATAGAGCAAGCTGCTCTTCACACACACACTCACACATTAACATTTGTCAACATAATAGCAACCAAATCACCGAACACTGAAATTAGCAAAGCCTTTATCACTAGCGCAACAACAACAACCACAAAAGCAACTAGAACAACAGCAACCAAATTGCGTAAATGATACCATTTTTGGTGTGTGTAAAAGAGAACAGTCAGCAAGAGTATAACACAAAAGAAAACCAACTGATGCGTGCATGTGTTTGTGTTATGTGTGAGCTTTGGAACTTAAATGTGTATTAGAAAACGCGCCTAAGTTCAAGGACAAGCAAACGCAGTGTGTTCAGCAAAAACACCAACAACAAGAATAACAACATCAGCAAGCGCAGCTAAAAAAAATGCAAATAACAGCAGCGGAAGCAACAACAATAAAAACAATGTGCTTTTACCGTCACAGTCGAAAAGGTCAATGACACCTGCCAGTTTGTCTCGCTCAACTAACGCAAAAACATTCACACACACAGACACATGGTCATCAGCTCACTTCGTTCTCTTTTTTTGCTCTTCTTTATTTCTTGTTGTTGTGCTGCTTGCACACGCGTGCCATCGTTTAGACATGTGGTTGTTGTTTCAGCTCTTCGTACTGCTAATTAGTGTGGCCAAATTATGCGCCAAAATTTCCAGTGAGTTGCCACCTTATATGTCATGTGTGTTTATACATATGTAAATCTGTGTATGTATGTGTGTGTGTCGTCACATATATACGTCATAAAAAATAGCCATCGGTTGATGTCGACGTCGCTGCCAGCATCGCATAAACAATTTCCGGTTTTGCTATATACAAAAGTTGGCTGGTCCCTGTTGTTTTTCAAAAATTTATTTTGTTTTTGCGGCAACTTATTTTTGTCACACACACACAAACACACGCACACACTGACAAACTTGATTTAAAAATAAATAAATTACACAGAAAGCGAACGCACAAACACACATGCAAGAACACAAACACAGAGACGGAATGAATATACGCATGTTAAGCTTTTCAGCAACATTCCTTACGCTGCCACCGTCAAAAATATATTATGATTAATACAACGGCATTTTTATGGTATTTCTCTATATATTCAAACATACACACATATGCATTGCAGGAAATGTTATAGAAAAACTCCCAGCAAGTGGCAAAGGTAGATGAGGGAATGAGCGCACAGCAGTATACCAATTACTGCTACGCTTTTTAATTAGCAGGCAACTTAACCTCACCGCTCCCCCTTTAGTAGCATACGGTTTAGTTTAGGTGCTGTGAAATTGTCTTGTTCTTAATGTTGACGACTGTTGTTGTCATTGTGGCTTTCGCGCTTCCTTCACACTTTTGCTTTTATTGCTGAGAGAGCGGGATGGAGCGCCAGCAAAGAGCACAACAAACGACACGAGCCCGCTGAGATCCGGAGAGAGAAAAAGAGCAAGAGAGCAAACCAACTATGCGAGAGATGCCGGAACGAGGTTTTTGTTTTGCTATTTTACTCACACACACGCACATTAGACAACTCTGCTGCACTGCTCATTCACAAAACGAGACGACGTTGCGGCGACAAAGGCGAAACAGAAGATATGATAGATATGGAACAACAACAAAAACGGTATCGCATAAATTTCTGCTGCGTAGTAATTTTATAAGTATGTTTGCATGTATACACAAACACACGCACGTAAAGAGAGACCGAAATAGAGAGAGTGATACATAACCGACATAGACATTTACACATACATATATGCAATTTATTTACCTTTTTGCATTCTTGTTAACCATTTTCGTTTGTTTATGTTGCACTTTGCACACGCCCGCAAATAAACGCAAACATACATTCACACACATACACATAAATATGTGTGTGTTGATTAATACATATGTATGAGAAGATTCGTATGTTTATTTGTATGTATGTGGAACGAGGCCCACTTTTTGTGTATTTTTATTTTGGTATCGATTTCAAAATAAAACGACGCACTTTCCTAGATGCAGCCCCAATTAAATTTTGGACTTGTTTTATTCGTGGGCTTTTATTTTGCACCCCAAAACTTCACAACATTCTCGCAGATCACTTTAAGTGTATATAGAAATTAATTCATTTATTTACCCGCTTAGTGAATTTTATTTTACACCTCACTCACTCACTCACTCACACACACACACAATCATTCACTTACTCGTTCACTCACTTAGAAACACACACATATACGCACACATTTGTATGTACGTATATAATTTATGTACATGTGTCGGCGGCATACGCACTTGTGATTTCTTGGAATCCACTCACTTATGTATTTGCTTTTGCTTTTGATTTCTATTTTCTATTATGATTTCGATTTTCTTAAAATACATATATATATACACTTGTACGTACGCGTATGCATATATTTGTTCAACTATTTTGTAAAACGATATTTTCGCAGCAAGAAACAAACAATCTACCGCGAAACTGACCACGACGTCCGTACGCTTCAAATGCCAGAACACGAATGAGCGGCAAAACAAAATTGAAATTTAGCGAGCGACGAGAGAACAATCAACTTACTGACAACAACTGAGCAGCAACAAGAGAAACCACACTCTAATTTTTATTTACATTTGTTAATTCTGCGTATAACAGTTAAGAGAGTTTTTATTACATTATTTTGATAAAATTGGTATTATCGGGTTGCGATTTGTAGTGATAATAGTAATAAAAAAATGATTGAAAAATACTGCATATTATTTCAAATCAACTCGCCACATTAAAACATAAATATTTTTCTGCCAGTGTCTGAAAGCGATAACGATTTCACTTTGTTGGGGAGGGGCACTTAATCTGTCGTTAAGTGAGTAAAAATTGCAGAGGAGCTATTGAAATAAATTATTGTAACTAAAAGTGCATTCACGAAGTATAATTAGTTCAAATGTTAATTAAAGTTATCTGACTAAAGTGTTTAATTGCCATTTCAAAAAAGATTTAGTTTTATGTCAGTATTTTTTGCGGTAGAATTCATTGTGGATAAGGGTAATTTGTTGCTTTCGAGATTCGGTCACGCTGACATGAACACTTACGGTTTGTAGCTGAAAATAACAATTAAATTTATTTAATTTGCTTACCACAAAAAGAATATCACCCAATCAAATAAAGGAGCGACATAAAGATTCATAGTTGATTTACGTTTTAAGTGCCGTTCTGTTCCGTTTTTTGTGTTTGTATGCGCTTTTTGATATCCTTTTTATTTAATACCCACACACACACACACAACCAGCCACACAAACACGCAGCTAGCAGCGAGTTGTGTACATGTTTATGTGTAATTTATAATTTGTGTGTTATGTACAATTTTGAAGCACACGAGAAATCACACCCAAGCACAACAACAACAACAACAAAAACATCAAGAAAACACCTGAAGAAAACACCCAAACAAACAAACTGAAAAAACGCAAAGCCAGCGAAACCCTTTCCACAACAGCTAGAAAAATGGCCAAAATGTACGGAAAGGGTAAGAGTAAGTAAACCCAAAATAAAAAATAAAAAAACAATACAAGCATCAAATACAATATAAAAAAAAAAACGAAATAAAACACTTTTATTATGCATTACACTTTGATTTAAATATTGTTTAATATCTGTACATGCTTTTAGTTCACCAATCAATTGTCGTATGGACAAAATTTGCAAAAATGATAAACACAATTTACTTAATTCCATTAACAACAACAAAATGCCTAAACATTAATTAATTAATTCTGTTACATTTAGCGGCCATCGAATCAGAGGAGCAACAAAAAAGACGCTGGCAAATAGAACTGGAGTTTGTGCAATGCCTCTCCAATCCAAACTATCTTAACTGTAAGTCGGATTTTATATATCTATATATATATATATATATCTATTTATATTTTGAATTCGTGCAGTTCTGGCTCAGCGTGGTTACTTTAAGGATCCATCGTTTATCAACTACCTCAAGTATCTGCAGTACTGGAAGGAGCCAGACTATGCCAAGTATTTAATGTATCCGATGTGCCTATATTTTCTCGACCTGCTGCAATACGAGCACTTTCGTCGCGAGATCGTCAATAATCAGTGCTGCAAGTTCATCGACGATCAGGCCATACTCCAGTGGCAGCATTACACGCGGAAACGCATCAAACTGATCAATTCGGTGCAGGAGAATGCAGCTGCAGCTGCAGCAGCCGCAGCAGCAACGACACAGCAGCAGCAGCAACAAACGCAGCAGCAGCAACTAACACAACCACAACAACAGCAACAACAACAGCAGCAGCAACAGCAGCAAAGCAATGGAGGTGGCAACATTTTAGCGCCTAGCGAAGCTGCCACAGTGGCAGGCACTGAGGCCACCAATCCGCTGCAGCAAGCAACGTTACAGAACGGCAGTAGCAACAGCAGCGGCAGCGGCAACAGCTCAACAGCACCAGTGCCAGCAGCCTCACAGAGCAACAGCCAACAGCAGCAGCAGCCATTGGCGTCCAGGGAGCCAGCTCAAGCTGTAACTCAGGTTTCATCAGTGATACAGCAGCAGCAGCAGCAGCAACAACAACAGCAGCAGCAACAACAACAGCAGCAGCAACAACAACCACAACAACAACAGCAGCAGCAACAACAAATGAACGGATTGGCTGCTAGCGGAACTATGAAACTAGAATTAAATTAGCAAATGGCTATTTACACACAAAAAGAAGAGCGAAATAAATTAGACTTAGCGTAAAGAAATGGAGACTATTCAGAGCAGGGTTTAACATATATACTATATATAAATATGTATATGCTAAATATATATAAATATATGTATATGTACAGCTATAGTTTAGAGTTTGAGAATGACCTTTGAAATTATAAGCGAGAGTTATACAGTCGAAGTTCCTTATACTATTCCTTATTATTATTATATATATATTATATTATTATATTTAGTTTAGTTTACAATAGGATAGGTCTGTCAAGAGTCTGTCGGAGATAGCGTTTAAATCTCCTTGTTGCTAACTTTAAATTGCAGTCAACGTTTTTTGCAGCGAAGCCCAAGAAAACCATTATAATAAGGTATGCCTTTAACAGACAGTTACACAGTCAAAGTTCCCTATAAAGAATTTATCGTTTATATATTAGAATATAAAAGTTTTCCATAGGCAAGTCAAACTTAAAGTTGATATTAGAGATTTCCCTTTAATCCTCTTTGAGGCTACCTTTAAATAACAGTCAAAGTTGTTTACAGTGAAGGCCAAGCAAACCCTTATAAATGATATATTTATTTAGTTGACTTTACAAGTATAAGTATGCCTATTAACGACAGAGGTACAGTCCGAGTTCCTTAAAAGGAAATAATTATATATTTTATTATACAGAAGTTTATTTAAGCCAAGTATGACTGTACAATTGAAGCTTATATTAGATATATAGTCAGATTTTCGTATAAAGAATTCCAAAGTATTTATATATATATATAGAAATTTACTATATGCAAGTTCGACTGTACAACTGAAGATATATATAGTTCTTAATCTTTCCCTGTCGCTACCTTTAATTGTTGGTTGCCAAAAGGAGTTCCACAGTTGATGGGATTAACTAACGAAAAACACAAACAAATTGCAGGCGACTCGGGTGAGGTGCTGGCCCAAAAGGGACGCTTCTATGGCGTTTATTTGCTGTGCAGCCAGAGCTTGGATGCACGTTATCGCGGCAAGTGCTATGTGGGCTTCACCGTCAATCCCAAGCGTCGGATCAGGCAGCACAATCGTGGCTGTGACTTTGGTGGGGCGCGCAAGACGAGCCGCAAGGGACCCTGGCAGATGGTGATGATTGTCCATGGTTTTCCCAACAATATTGCAGCGCTGCAATTCGAATGGGCGTGGCAACAGCCCGCACTCTCCACACGCCTCAAGTCCTATCCGGAGTTGCGACGCAAACAGCCGCGAGAAACGCATTTCGATTACAATTTCCGCATAGTGAATCGGATGTTGGGCATCGGGCCGTGGCATCGATTGCCGCTCACTGTTCGCTGGTTGGAGAGCGAGTTTGAGCGTGAATTTGTTGTGCCACTGCCGCCACATATGGGCATCGTTAGTGGCAAGGTGGCCATAACAGCCAAGCAGCAGGAGCCAACAGTTGCGTTGAATCATGCGCAGGAGTGCCACCTGTGCATGCAGCGGGTGGAGCAAGTGGATCGCCTGCTCGGTTGCCTGCGTGAGAGCTGTCCTCTGACCTGCCACATGTTGTGTCTGGCCAGCTACTTGCTGGGCGATCAGCCCGGCCAGTATATACCCATTGGCGGCACTTGCCCGCTCTGCGAGCAGCCGCTCAGCTGGGCCGAACTGTTGCAACGTCAAGGTAGCTTCGCCGAGCCCGAGCAGGACAGCGATGAGCTCAGCGATGATGTGCCCGATGTGGACAGCGATGTGGAGCAGCAGCAAACCCCGTGAAGAAAAAATCTCTCGCATTGTCTGTGTTTTTAAATAAATTAATTATGCGTTTTATAAAGTCTTCATCATGGCCTTATTGATTTGGGCTAAAACACGCTTATAGTTGCGTATCTGATTTAGCATTTGGCGTTTCTCCTGCAGATAGTATTCCCTGGACATTTGCACATATTGCTCGCCCTTGAACTTGAACATTGATATCTCGCCGGTATCAATTAGTTGATCATCCGCCAGCTCATATTCCTCCTCCTCCTCCTCCTCCACGGAGGGGCTGTTTGAACGCGCTCGTTTGTTAGAAATTTCCGGCACAATGCTCACTTCAACTGTAAAATGCACACAAGTATATAAGTTAGCTGGTTAATATTTTGGTCCGCCCTATATACTAACTCTTTTCCAATACATCCGGCTCTGTGTGATCCTTGGCTGCTTGGGTAGTACTCGTCGACTCGACCATGAGGACGTTGTCTATGTCTATGCTCAGTGTATCATCATCCAGGTTAATATAGTAGCTTTGCTGTGTCGATGAGCAAATCGGGTTTCTATCATCATCATCTGCCGGATTGATATAATAGCTTTCCCTAGCTGTGGACGATGTGGGTGTCATTTGTTGATCTTGTTCTTGATCCTCATCCTTGATTAAGTCTTCATTGTTTTTACTGGTTGCATAGGAAAATGGCATCGCTTCGCCCAGCAGAATGCGTCGATTTTTGTTTGCCGATAGATATTTGACATCGAAATGCTTGGAGCACATATACAATTGTTTTGTACCAATTTTGGGGTGCACTTGGCCCAGCAGACGCCATTGTGCTGCTCGCTTCGGGTCCTTTGGAAATGCAAACAATGTGACGTCATTGCAGACACCTTTATCTTGGCGAAAGTAGAAATTATTGCAGTCCTTATAAGCGCAAAGTCTTGTGCTCATTTTGTCGTAAATTTTTATTTGCTGATGGTCAATATATTGTACGGTTTTTATTTAATCTATTCAGTTTTTGGATTCTATTGTTTTTTTTTTATTGTTTTGCTTACATGTAAACAACGATTTTGTACAACACTGGTTGATGTTAACATAAAGAATTACAATTCGATAAAAAACCTTGAGCATAATTGTACATCTGAAACTGCAGTTGTTCTTCAAATTTACTTCGAATCCAATTACTACTGTATTTATTCCAGCAGTTCTACTACTATCTATAGGTGCTCACTGTGTTTATATAATTTATTAAAAATTCCAGCTGTATTTTTAAAATATACATTTCAACATAAAACAGAGTATCACTCGCTGCTCTAGCAGACACATTTCGCGCCAAAACTATCGATAATAGCGCGTTGGCAAGCGTGCATTTTGTTGCCAGTATTGTCAGATAGACGGCTGGGAAGTGCTCCATATAAAAATGTAGTCTTTATTTCCTATTTTCTTTGAAAAGCTCATTTCATAGCTCATTTTAATAGATGCGACAATCCAATTGAGAAAACAATCGAGTACTTTAAATATATACGATACAATTTTTTATTTTTAATTTTTCGAATTTTTGGCAACCCGGCGTTGCTATCTATTGTTCTGCTCTTTTTTAAGCGGCTTCGTCGCGTGCAGATCGTGAAAATTGTGTTTTTCATTTACTGTTGTTAAACCGTGTGAAAACAGCAAATTAAAATATGTCTGCAGACCAGGCACAATTCCAACAGCTCCTCAACTCCCTGCTGTCCGTGGACAACGAAGTGCGGAAACAGGCCGAGGTAAGTTCGTTTCGTCTCCTTTGAAAGAAGGAAAAATTCGCATTTCACGACAGACAACTGCGCAATTGTTTAAATTGTATATAGTATAAAGCTTAAATTCGGCCAGCAGTAAAATGCATTATCTTCTGTCAATGTATGTGCAGCAAATTAATATGAATATTTTGCTATTTACAAAACGACGCCCTGAATCATCATCATCGTGCATTCTATTTCAAAGCGCACAAAACGTGTTTTCGTTTCCCTTTTAGTTACGACATTCGCATGTAGCGTGCCTGTGTGTGTGTGTTTGAGTGCCCGTATAAAGCTTAAAGACAAATTGTCCAATTGATATGGAAGTATTTTATATATATATATATATATATGAATAAATTTTATTGCTGCTGCCAAGTGCTTTTTTAAATGATTTCGGACACAGCAACGCACAATTTTGTGCTATACGCATGCAAAACGGAAACAAAGCACAGGTGATAATTTCATTATTGCTAATAATGACGCATACTGCGATATGCAATCTGTTTGTATATATATATAACTAAATATATACGTAGGCATATTGAATATTGGGTATCAGGCCCGATAACGCCGACAGTTGCCGCACGAACGCATTACAGCTGTTGACCTTGGCGCCACCCAATATACCACGCTCTGCCTTGTACTGCAACTGTTTTGTTGCAAACACACAGACACACACCTAAACAGATTTATATACAATAACATATTTAGTTCAGTTAGCGGTAACCAACAAACAGAGGCACTAACAAAGCTTACACTGTGCAGCACAAGATTAAAAGGATTTGTGCCAAGGACATCAGCAAAATTGATATGCAATATTAGAAAATCTTTTATGTAGAAATTCTAGTTTTCTATTTAAAAGTGCCCCAGTTTAATGTACAATAGAAATACGAACAAGGTGGCAACGCCACACCCACAACATTTGGCGCTATTGTAAACAAATGTAAATTAGCCAAATTAATAATAATTAAAAATTTAGCGCTGCCCGCTGCCCATGAGATAATCATTAATTTGAGCTTTAAAAATAATAATATCTAATTAATAATTTAAAGAAAGAACTGTGTTCCATAACCTGAAACACCATGTGCTATCTTCTACTTCTCGTCAAAATGGTAAAGTTTGTAAATTCTGCTTGCAGGAAGCGTACAACAAGGTTTCGCGGGAGCTGAAGGTAACACACCTGCTGGGCAACATTCACAATGGCCAACAATCGGAGGAGGCTCGCCAAATGGCCGCAGTCTTGCTTCGACGCCTTTTTACCTCTGAATTTCTTGAGTTCTACAAAGGGGTATGAATTTCTACTTGGAATCAATAATGAAATGTTCATAATTATAATGTGTATTTGCACTTTGCAGTTGCCGGTAGAATCGCAGAATCAACTGTTGCAGCAGATTTTGATGGCCGTGCAACAGGATGTGACACCGCAACTGCGTCGCAAGATATGCGAAGTGATCGCCGAGGTGGCACGCTGCCTGATCGACGAGGATGGCAACAATCAGTGGCCGGACATTCTACAGTTTCTATTCCAATGCGCCAATTCGCCAACGCCCCAGCTGCAGGAGTCGGCGCTGCGCATCTTCAGCAGTGTACCCTCGATCTTTGGTAACCAGGAAACGCAATACCTCGATCTGATCAAACAGATGCTGGCCAAGAGCATGGAGAATGTCGGCGAAGCTGAGGTTCGTGTTCAGGCCGTCCGTGCCATTGGCGCCTTCATTCTGTTCCATGACAAGGAGAAGGAGGCGACCATTTACAAGCATTTTGGGGATCTGTTGCCACGGATGCTTGTCATCACGGGCGAAACGATTGAGGCGCAGGACGATCAAAGCTTACTCAAGCTGCTCATCGACATGACCGAGAATTGTCCGAAATTCTTGCGGTCACATCTAGAGTACACATTTGAAATGTGCATGAAGGTGTTCAGCTCGCTGGACTTTGAGGATAGCTGGCGGCATCTGGTGCTCGAAGTGATGGTCTCATTGTCGGAAAATGCACCAGCCATGGTGCGCAAGCGTGCCGAGAAATATATTATCGCTCTCATTCCGCTCGTGCTGCAAATGATGACCGATCTGGATGAGGACGAGAACTGGGCCACAGCCGATATCATCAACGAGGATGATCACAGCGACAACAATGTGATTGCCGAATCATCGCTAGATCGATTGGCCTGCGGCCTTGGCGGCAAAATGGTGTTGCCCCATGTGATGAACGCCTTGCCGAGCATGCTGAATCACACCGATTGGAAGCATAGGTTCGCCGCTCTCATGGCCATCTCGGCCATTGGCGAGGGTTGCCACAAGCAAATGGAAGCCATACTCGATCAGGTGATGTCCGGCGTGCTCAACTATCTCCGCGATCCCAATCCCCGTGTGCGCTACGCCGCCTGCAATGCCATCGGCCAAATGTCCACCGATTTTGCTCCGACCTTTGAGAAGAAGTTCCACGAACAGGTTAGCCGATGACCACATTGTAGTTGCGCTTTCAGAATAACTTATGAACTTTCAACGAACACAGGTTGTGCCCGGTCTGCTGCTGCTGCTGGATGATGAGCAGAATCCGCGCGTGCAGGCGCATGCCGGAGCCGCTTTGGTTAACTTTAGCGAGGATTGCCCTAAACATATATTAACACGCTATTTGGACGGAATCATGGGAAAACTGGAGAACATTCTCAATTCGAAGTTCACGGAGCTCGTGGAGAAGGGCAACAAACTGGTGCTGGAGCAGGTGGTGACCACCATTGCCTCGGTGGCGGATACGTGCGAACAGGAATTTGTCGCCTACTACGATCGCCTGATGCCCTGCCTTAAGTTTATCATCCAGAATGCCAATTCGGAAGAGTTGCGCATGCTGCGCGGTAAGACAATCGAGTGTGTTAGCCTTATCGGTCTCGCTGTCGGTCGCGAGAAGTTCATTGCGGATGCCGGTGAGGTGATGGACATGCTACTGAAGACCCACACCGAGGGTGAACTGCCCGACGATGATCCCCAGACATCATATCTGATTACCGCCTGGGCGCGCATGTGCAAGATTTTGGGCAAGCAGTTCGAGCAGTATTTGCCGCTGGTTATGGGTCCCGTGATGCGTACAGCTGCCATGAAGCCGGAGGTGGCGCTGCTGGACAACGACGAGGTCGAGGATCTAGAGGGCGATGTCGAATGGTCGTTCATCACCCTCGGTGAGCAGCAGAACTTTGCCATACGAACCGCTGGCATGGAGGATAAGGCATCCGCCTGCGAGATGCTAGTCTGCTATGCCCGCGAACTGAAGGAAGGCTTCGCCGAGTACGCAGAGGATGTGGTCCGTCTAATGCTGCCCTTGCTCAAGTTTTACTTCCACGATGGCGTTCGATCGGCGGCTGCTGAATCTTTGCCGTATTTGCTGGACTGCGCCAAGATCAAGGGACCCAACTATTTGGTGGGCATGTGGCAATACATTTGTCCAGAACTGATAAAGGTGATCAATAGCGAACCGGAGGCGGATGTGAAATCCGAGATGCTCAATTCACTGGCGAAATGCATTGAGACCCTGGGCCCCAACTGCCTTAACGATGAGTCCATGAAACTGGTGCTGGAGATAATCAACAAGTATGTCGGAGAGCATTTCGAGCGCGCCGATAAGCGTTTGGCTGCGCGCACTGAGGAGGATTACGATGATGGCGTTGAGGAGGAGCTAGCCGAACAGGATGACACCGACATCTATGTACTGTCCAAGGTGGTGGACATCATACACGCCCTCTTCCTAACCAGCAAGGCCGACTTTTTGCCAGCCTTCGAGCAGGTGGCACAGCACTTCATCAAGCTACTCGATCCCAATCGTCCGTTCGCCGATCGCCAGTGGGGCATTTGTGTGTTCGATGATCTTATTGGTAACTTGTGCAATTAATTGAGCTATCCAACTGATTGCCTAATCTAATCCGTTTATTATTTTGCAGAATTCTGTGGACCCGCTTGTACGCCGTATCAGCACATTTTTACTCCAGCTCTGCTGCAGTATGTGGTGGATAAGTCGTCAGATGTGCGCCAGGCGGCAGCATATGGCTGCGGTGTTTTGGGCCAATTTGCTGGCGATCAGTTTGCGCATACGTGCGCCCAGATCATTCCTCTGTTGGTGCAGGTCATCAACGATCCCCGGTCACGCGAAGTAGAGAACATAAATGCGACGGAAAATGCCATATCGGCATTTGCCAAGATACTCAAATACAACAATACGGCATTGACCAATGTGGATGAGTTGATTGGCGTTTGGTTCGCCTGCCTGCCCACCTCCGAAGATGACGAGGAATCCGCCCACATCTATGGCTATCTGTGCGATCTGATTGAGGCCAATCATCCAGTCATTTTGGGCGCCAACAATTGTAATCTGCCATGCATTGTATCGATCATTGCGGACGTCTTCTGCACCAAGGTGATCGAGGCGAAGAGTCCGTCGGGTACCCGCATGCTAACCATTGTCAAGCAAATTGAATCCAATCCCGATGTGATGCAGGCCTGTGCGAGCACCTTGAGTACCGAGCAGCAGCAGGCGCTCCAGGATGCCTATCGGGAACTGGCCACTGCACCACCAACCGCAACCTAAACCTAAAGCAGCTCCTCTAGCAGCTCCTCCAGCAGCTAAAGCAGCCATCAGCTGCCTCATATATGCATTAGAAAACTAGGATTTATATATATATTTATATATATATAAACAATTTCATGCATTAAAATCATCGGCTGAAAAGTATAGGAAAAGCAGAAAAGCTTTTTTCTCTTCGTTATTCGTCACATTTGATTGAGCAGAGTTCTCGCCAAATGCGTTCAAAATTACGTTATATATGTATATATATATAAACATAAATCAACTTCACATATATCCAAATTATATGTGCCAATAGGGCGTATAATTCTATTTATATATATATATATATATATACATACATATATATATTGTGATTTCAATCGAAACTCGTCTCCCGCTCCCGCAAGGGAATGTTTTTGGAAGGAAAACCAAATAAAAAAGTCTGCGTCTCGTTAGAATTTGACATGTTGAATTGAACATTATTTTTTATGTTTCATCATATTAACAAGTTCCAATTGATTATTTTCGTTATATAATATTACATAAATATACAAATATATTTATACGGCCATCTCCTTTCGCCAACCCATACCCCTTAATAGGATGTGAATGTAGTCCGAAACGAACTAATTATTATTTTACAACATTCAAGAATGTGTATTTTAAATTAATAAAATAAAAACGAAAGAAAAAAATGTGCTCGAAATTGTTTTTGTGTTTAATTGGGTTTATATTCTATATTTCAGATGAAAAATCACAATCTTTAAATAATGAAATTGTAATATATTTAATTCGAAAAGCATTAAAGAATAATTCAATCAAATTGAATAACAACCAAAACTTGGCAATTATTTATTTGAATTTACAAAATTAGTCTTATATTTTGGCGAAGCTTAAAAGCTCTACAGAATATAAGCCGAGAAATGTACAAGTTGGGCGGCTTGACAGCTTAATGTTACGTTACAACAGAATGACAGAACAGAGTTGTCTGATAACTTGCTGGACACCAGGCTGGAACTTTAAACAGTAACAGGAACAGCTGTTGCAGTAGCAGTAGAAACAAAAGCGAGCGCAGCAGCAGCAATAAAAACAATCAAAATACAAACAAAACTATTAATTTGCAATTATTCGCCAATTCCTTTTGCGTACACTCAGCAACAGCTGCATGAAATGGCAATACACTCAGAAAAGGTAAGCAGTATAATAGAAATTGTGAAATCAAAGTACAAAATACGTGCTCGCATATTTTTAGCACAATAAATTATTGACATAGGCAGAAGCTTGTAAAACTGCTGCTGCTGCGACACTTATCACGCGGATGAGTCAGCAAACGCTCATTCTCTCTCTCTGGCGTGAACGGTCTCTCTCTCTAATTCTAACTAACTGACGACATTTCCGGATGCTAACATAACTTGAGAAGTGCGTATATAACAACTATAAATAAAAGTAAAAGTAAGTTGAGAGTGCAACAAGTGGTTGCCAAAACGTGGGAGGGAAGTGGAGAGAGAATCGCCTCTTTTATTTAAGGTGTAATACAAAAAGTTGGCAAAGCATCCCTTGCGAGATTTTTAGCCATTTCAGTTTTCGTTGGTATTCAGTGGCGACAAAATGGCCAGCGATCTTTATCAACAAGTTTGTCTAAGAAAACACATTTCTTCTCTCTTTTTTTTTTCAAGTTCATAATAATAAGATGAAATTATTTTTATGCTTTCTCATAAATAATAATAGAATAGAATATTATTATTATATATAAATAACTAGTTAAATAATTAATCGAGTTTAATTCACTGCAGTTGCTCAGCGCCGTCATGTCGACGGAAACGGAGTTTCTCGAGGCCCATGAGAAGATAAAGCACTCCCACCATGCTGCCATGGTACAAGTGGAGCTGGCCATCAGTCACGAGGAGTCGGAATCTCTGGCAGCTGCTGTTGGCGCATACGAGCTGGCGCTGCAGATGATCGAGGAGACGTTCGCCATACCCGTGGGCCTGCCCGATGAGATCGATGCGGTGCAGGAACAGTGGAACGATGCCTGTGCCATCATACAGAAACTGAAGAGCGCCAAGACGGAGGTCAGCTATCGCCTCAAGGTGCTCGGCGCTAAGCACTCGCCTGTCGATGAGAGCGCCACGGAGGCACACGAGCAGGAGGCGCAACCCGATGGACAAGTGGCCAAAAAGCGACCACTGCTGGCGGAGAATCCGGCGACATTCTACGACGTGGCCACTGCCAGTGGGCGGCCCAGAACCTACAAGGAGTTGGCTGTGGGACTGCGTCAGATGCTGGCCAGCCACGATGCGGGGGCGCAGCTGGATGAACTGTTTCAGACGCAAGTGAAGCTCTATCGCATCGAGGCCAGTGGCCAGGTGATCACCTTGACGGGCAGCACCCAAATGTCGCTAATAATGTGCACCGTCGGCGGCAAATGGAAATATTTGAGCGGCATTTACTTTATCCAATGTGCTATGCCGCAAGAGGAACCGCATCGGGATTCGTCGACCGTCTGGTTGTATCCACTGATACCCGGTGTATCCCATTGCTATCGCACAGAATTCGGCGCCTTTATATTGCCGGACGTGGAATCAGCGCAGCCTGGGAATGCCTTTGGCATAATGCTGATGAAGCCAGAGCGTCCGCTGAGCACCAGCGCCGGGGAAACGGAGGAGGAGCAAATGGCCGATTTGCAGCAATTCTTTCTCGATTTGCTCGAGGCTGTGCTGGCGGACACTGTGCAGCAGCTGCAATCGCCGCGCACACGACCTGCTGCCACCCTCTCGGATACGGCCACCAGTTCCGAGCAGGTCTCCCAGCACATTGTGTGCGCAGCGGATTTTATAGCGCGTAATCTGGTCAAAGGTGCCGAGAAGACCGGTGGCCTAATGCTGAAATCAACGCCCTATCTAATCTCAAAAATGACACCGGCTACTCCCGATGACCAGACCCAAGTGCCCAGTTCGGTGCAAACAGGCGTTGAGGTGGCCCAAAAGGTCACACATGCCGCGGCCGGCATGACCGGTTGGATAGCTGGCAAGGTGGGCACCGCTGCAATGGCAGTGGGCGGCTACCTGGCACCACATGTGCAGACCCAAGGCTCGCGGCTGCTCCAAAAGGGCTTTGGCTACGACAGCAACCAGGCAAATAGCGCCATGGAGGGCGCCATGACCATTGCCGCCGGTGCCGTTGAGGGTTTTACCACCGTTTTCGATGGCCTGGATAAATCCGCCAGAATATTGGGCAACAGTTTGAGTGAAAATTCGGTTAAAATCATTGAACATAAGTGCGTTTGCTCTCCTCATTTTCTGCTAAATAATAATGAATTGCCCTCTGTGCCTTTCTAGATATGGCTCTCCAGCTGGCAATTTGGCCAGCGGCACTTTTGACACTGTTGGCAACGCGTTTATTATTAGCGAGAATGTCACCTATATTACACCAAAGGGACTGGCCAAGAAGCTGGTTAAGAAGACGGGACAAGCTGTTGTCGTTGGCAATAAACGTGATTTGCGCAGACCTGAATCTCATTACATAAATGCAGGCGCACTTTATCAGGATTTGCGAGCCCTCAAGGAATAGACTAAAAAAAAATTTGCTTAAAAACACTTTCCAAATAATTTCGTTGATATTTTTTAGAGAATCTCGATTAGTTTTAGTAAGTTCGTATATTGCTTAGCTTTCCGTTGAATTTATTGATATTTATTATATTAAGTTAATATAGCTAAACTCCAAAAATTATATTTTATTGCTCTTGTTTGTAGTAAATAAATATCTAAAATATTAACTATTATTTTAAAATTTGCCGCCTAAGTTTGAGCAAATCTGCATATTTTAAATAACAGTCTGCTAGCGACCTCTCTCTTTCTGTTAGTTAAAAGTTTTCTACGAGTACTTAACAGCTCCCGTGAGCTTTTACAGTAAATTAACACAAATGTAACGAATCCATGTGTAAAATACAAAAGGTAACGCATTGCACAAAAATAAAAAACAGAATATTTGTTTTCTAAAATAAACTCTCATATCTAAATATTTACCTTCTAAATTTAAAAATAACATGTGACATAGATGCGCAACAGAGTGTTATGTTAACTGGCGGTTTGCTCAATTTGGTGCTGTAACTGTTTATAAAGTTATCAGAATATTTTAAATCAGCCGTTTACCTCGCGATTTTTCTGCAGCGCACGCGTTTTGCTCGCGACTTTCAATTTTGTATTGGTTCTTCGACAAAATATGCCTTAATTGGCACAACTTACAGATTAAGATAGCTGTAACAGTAACACAACATAATTCTGTTAAATTTAAAAAGGAGTTTAATTTCTATAATACATTAATAACAGTAGTTTTATATGAATATTTGTGCATAATAATTACAGTCCAGCAATGTTAAGTCTGGCAATGTTAAATGTCTGGCCTAAGGTAATGTTATTCGTCTGTTTGATAGATTCGGTTAACAGCAAGCTGTTGTCGGCTTTGTTATTGTAAAATTTGTTGCCGAAGCGTGCGGTCGGTCCGTCGGTTGTGCGGCTTGCGTAGTTTTCCAAGTGATCCAATTTTGGATATTGTTGATATACAACAATTTGAAAATGTGTCTATATCAATAATTGTAAGAAACAAAAGCATAACTGCAAATATATAAAGTATCACTTCCGTCTTCTACCTTGGCCCGGTCATTTGTTGCTTATTGTTTTTGACGTGCTTCTTATTACAATATATACACACACACACACATATTATTATAAATTAATGTTAAACACACACCTGTGTTGTGGAATAAATTGTTATTTAGCGCGCCGCGTTCATCTCATCTGCGTGAGTGTGTGCGTGTGTGTGAGTGTGCGTGTGAGTTTTTGCTTGTATGGATGAGTGCGTGCGTGTGCGTGTCTGCCTGTGTGTGTGTGCAGCAAAGAGTTCCGTTTTATTTTCATTCCGCTTTAAGAAGTCGGTGCAATTTTACACGTCTGCAATCATTTCAGTTGAATAATAATACTACAAAATTCACAGCAATTGTTGCATATACACATTCATACACACATGCAAACACAAAACGAAATGTTTTTATTTATTGTGCTCTTCTTAAATTACACAGACTTGCTTGCTCGCATCTAATACCAGTTTAGAAAAAATAAAACAACCATAACAGCAACAACTAGCAGCAGCCATAAACGGTCAACAACAACAGTTCTAATCGCACACACACAAACACACCATGCTCCTCAAATGCACACAGACATACACACACAAGCATGCCTAAAACTTGTTTGTTTGTGTTCCACTGAGTTCGATGCTGCTCTCTGTGTTTTTCTGTGTGTGTTCGTCTCTCTGGTATTAGAATTTTCTAATATATCTCATTTTGTACATAGAGCGCTAACAACAAATACAGACCAAAAAAGTAAAAACAAAAAAAAAATACATTTTTAAAACGCGTCTTGTTATGTTCAATTTTTCTTTTAAATAACATAAGCGCAATCGAATCGGACAGAAAAACTGCAAATGTAGCCGAAACGGCAACAAAAAACAACGATAACAACAACAATTGCGGGCCGAAAGCTTTGATTTTTACATGGTGAGTTTTTTTTGCTAAAGCGATGTGGAAATCCTGTTAAAAGTTTCTCGTTTTTAACGCGTATTTGTCTCCATTGCTTTTGATAAATGAGTACATTCAAGAAATAACAATATGTATTTTTCTTAAAAATGTTTTTCATCTTGCCTTGCTGATGTTCCTTCATTTGTACTTTATTTGTACAATATTTGCTATTTTTGTGAAAATAGCTAAAATGATGTCCAAAATATTGAAAATGTCTGTCGTCCTGTTATGTATTCCAAAAAGGGTGTCTTGTCGTTGTTTGCATCGCTTTCGAATTCGGTTACTCTATTTGTTGGTGCAACTGTAGCAGCAACAGATAAGCAGCACAAGTAGTCCCAGCGAAAGAACCGATAATATGATATCACCATCCTGATCACTAGGATGTTCAGTTGATTCGAAATAGTCACCGATTTTAGGCTCTAGCACGCTTACACCATCTTCACTTTTGGGTTGTAGGTAAAAGGAAATAATATGCAAAAACATATTTTGTTGCTTTAAAATTTTCAGTGTGACAAGTGTTGACAAATATATTTTTATGTGAGTTTAAATGAATAGTACACTACTGAATACAGGGTGTTTTCTAGTCGGCTAATCAACTGGCGTTGAGCACTCTTGTTTTCTTTTATCAACAATTTTCACTTTGCATGTCAAAATGTGCACCCCAGTTTCGCCACTACCCCCATACTTCACGCCCTGCGTCGAAGCTTGGTTTTAACATTTAGGCGCCTGAGCATTTATTTTTTTTTTAATCGTCATCATCATCATCATCATTATCAGCGATCATCGACGTCTGCTTCGCCATCAACAGGTTTTTAACTAATAAGGTAATGGCAAAAACAAACAAACAAAAAAACAACAACATAGAAAAAAAATGGCTAAATTATAATGGAAAGATGAAGACAAAATCCATCATTGGAAAGTTGATTTGATTGCAATTGTGGAATGCAGCTGCAACAGGGTTGCCGCCTAGTTGTGCGACAGGGCGACTAATTTTCATCTGCGCAAAACAGAAAAAAAAAAATAACACAACTTGTCTAATATTACAAGCCACATAGGCTTCATGCTTGATTCGGTTTTTGTTGCTGGCCAGGCAATACTATATTTATAAGGGTCTCAATAGCGATCAATAGAGAAAGGCACTTGGATCTTTCTATTATGCATGCACCTATATTTCGAATAGCAAAATCCGTTTGTATATTTTGCATCTTTTCGTATATTTATTATTTAAGTTCTTTCAATTAGATTTTCAGCATTTTTTTACGAGCTGCATTTTGTTTTGCTACTTGTGTCTGCCCACCTACAAGAACAATAATAAATCGTTCAGTTTGCAGTTGACAGCTGACAGTTGTTGTTGTTGTTGTTGTCGCAACTTTTTAACAATTGGCAACGCAGCCCCAAGACATTTCTTGAGGTGGGTGTGCCTGCCTATATATATGTATATGTGTGTGTGTGCGAGTGTGGTGAATGGGTCGAGTGGGTACGAGGGACCCTACCACATTACACAATTATCCAAAAGGTTTTCCCAAAGCAAAACATTTTTCCGCCACACATGAAAATTATTTTAGTTTTTTTTTCTTGTGTTTTGTCTTCTTTCCTTTCCCTCAGTTCACTTTTGGCTCTCAGCAGTTGCGTTTCTTTTGTTTCTTGCTCCCGTTGCTTCTGTTTTGTTTATGTTATTTTCTTTTCTTTTGGTTGTTGTTGTTTTTGTTTTTCCCATCTTTATATTTTTGCGCGCTTTGTGCGTCAATTTATGTGAAGTTTGTTCCGCTGCTGCTGAGGCGGAAGCCGCTGCTTAATGATAAAAATAATAATAATCATACTCTTCCATGTAGTGCAGTGTAGTGGCAACAACTAGTGGCAACTGAAATAGGGTGGCCCGTTGGCAACTGCCTATGTAATGCTGCAATTGCAACGTGAAATTTGGCGCTGGTCTCCGCCACGTACTCCTACCCCCGTGCAGCAGCAAGTCCCAAGTGGCGCGTTCAAAACTTGTTTGCCGCATAATTTCCAAAGTTGCAATTTTCATTTTTTATGGCCATTTTGATTTGGCCGAAAGTGTTTGCAATGCTGCAGTTGCCCCCTTTTGGCCAACTAGGCAACCTGAGGTAATCAGAATTACATATGTGTGTATGTCTCTCTGTATGCACTTATGTATCTCTGTATCTATGTATCTATACATACACAAAAACATTTCATTTTCGTTTGGTTTCACATAAAAAAAAAAAACCAAACAACCATTTACATCGCAGCATTGCCAGCTGCAAAGTAATGTGCTGAAATTGAAAGTGCAACAACGGTTAACGGACATAAATGTTTGTGAATAAATCAAATGGTTAAATATTAACCAATCAATAATAAAGAGTTGTAATTGTTTTTTGTGGCAAAACGGAAAGCGTGCTAAAAGCTAAGGTTATTATTGTACAATTTTTAACATATAAAATATGTTTGATTTACTGGCTTATTTAACGTACTGAGAAATTTCAGTAGAGTCAGTTTATAACGTTCATTTCCATCGAGTTGCAACCTTAACCCATAACTAATACTTTTACAGAAATCGAATTTTTACAAATATGCCTATATAGATATATATGAATTTAACACTCAACTGATGTGGCTTAATTTCATTTTGATTAGTTGGCTTACTATTCATCAGTATTCATTCATTATTAGTATATATAAACATATATGTATACATAAGTGTGTATTTAATACTTAATTGGAGCAACTTCATTTCAAAAACAAACCTTA
Organism: Drosophila demipolita; assembly: GCA_035042405.1. NCBI lineage: Eukaryota > Metazoa > Arthropoda > Insecta > Diptera > Drosophilidae > Drosophila > Drosophila demipolita. Next base: position 385,086 of record JAWNLI010000349.1, on the reverse strand, counting down.
ATTTCCCCAGGGCTACAGCTAATCGTGCTTTAATGATAAGCAGCCGGCAGTAGTTGGAAAAAAAGATCGAAATCAAAATGTGAACTAATAAAAAAGATGCTGTAGCAGACGCCGGTAACGCCCCTGGCAAGACTCAATAGGAAACGCCGAAAAGGTGAACAAAGTATTAAATCAAAGAAAACACTAATCCTAATGACAGTCGCCATATGAAAGACAGCCAAACATTTTGAAGCTCACTCACACACACACATACAGATATATAGTAGACCCAGTTGATTTTGAAAAAAGAAATCACCCCCTGCGGTATTATTTCCGTTCATGTTAACAATTCATTCAGAAAACAACAACTGTTGTGAGGGTGAGGGTGAGATTTGAGATTCGAGATTCGAGTTTAGAGTTTCGAGACTTGAAAACTAAACGCAAACAAGTGCATTTTCATTTTGCAGTCTGTTGCAATGCGTGTGAAAAATGAAAATGCCTCGAATAACAGGTAAGTTAATAAGCAACTCTACTCGACTCGACTCGAGTCGACTCGAATCGGCTGCAACTATGACAAAAACAACAGCAACAATGACAACGAGTTGCGGCGCAGTCGAAACAAAAGCATTTCACTAAATAGTCAGCATTGTTTTGGTACCTGTTGGGATGGCGACCATGTCGGCAAAAATACAAAAAAAAAACAACAACAAACCAAAAAAAAAACAATTCGTTTCACGCTACCGCATGTGTTTCATGGCCGAGACCAGGAATAGCCGACAAACAACCTGCCGAGGGTTTCCTCACAATGAAGATTTCTGTTTTCTGTACTTGCACAAGTGTCACTTGGCCATTGGCGGCAGCTGCTAACTGGTCTCTTATAGAAACACACACGCACACACACACACACATGTGGATATTTATCTGGGTGGTAATTTCATTACGACTTGTCGCAGCTGGACAAAGAGTGCAGACGAGTGGGTTTTATGAAAATTACTTAAACGATAAGTGCACAAAATTACCGGTAATTTTTCCTTTTTTTTATTCCATTATGTAACTATCTGTTTGGGAATTATGACTTGACAAAAAGTAAGTCAGTGGAAATGAAAACGATTGCAATGGGTTAGAAAACAGCAGTAAACAGCTCACAAAGATCACAGCAAATGTTGTGCATCGTCAACGTTGTGAAAAGTGTGTAATAAAGTTGTGCAAAACTATGAAAGTGGCAGTTGCAAGAATCTCATTTAGTCATATCCGTTAGACAGATCAGCCCTATATATATAATATAATAATGATATGATATAATTCTGCTACTATTGATGCAAATAGATTTCCGATAGCATTAAAAGACAAAATTATGAATATTATTAATTAACCGTTGAAATTTTAGATTTCATTATGTAACAAATCATAAATTCATTCATTTGTAAATAAATTATATAAAGTCATTAATTTTAGACGTCTACCCCTACAATGTGTATGACAAAACAAGCATTTTGCTTTTGTGGCGCACAATGAGTACAATGAGTGGAAATTCTCACCAAATATGTGTCTAATGAAGAAAATGCAGAAGACACATTACTTAATTGTTGGGGGACTTGAATTTTAATGGATTTCTGTTTTAGCCACTAATTAAATATGAAAGGCATTAGCAATTTGCTTATCAGACCAGAAACAATTCCTTCGGGCGACAGGGGAATGAAAAACATTACATTTTGCCAACTGAGCAGCAGAATTTTGCAGTTGACCTAGCCCCCAAGAGGCAATGACAATTTATTAAAAAACTTATATACATATATATATATATATATATATATGTACATATTTCGCTATATATGTTTGAACATTACATACAAACAAAAAATAGCTGCAAAGTTTTGCATCTATGTACAACTGTTGACCGACATAACGGAGTATAGATACAGATACATTTACAGCTGCAGATACAGATGCCTTACTTATATATGTATTAGCAGCGAAGTAACAGAGGACTGTTAAATGGCCAACAGCTGTTGCCAGGCTTTACTTTTGAAGTTGCTCGTGGGAAATGGGCGCGTCGGCTCCCGAAGGATGAAAACGAGTGCAGCGAAGCTTTTGTGTGAGTCCACAGCTTGTGACCTATTAAAAAATATGTATATATATATACATATATATGTGGCATATACAGCTGTATGTACAATGGGGAATGGGTCTATCAATGCTGCTGCCATCGTCCTAACCACACTCAACTAGACTTCCATTCGGATGTTGGCTTATCAGTTTCTGCTGCCTTGCCTCTGCTCCTGTCGCCAATTTGGCTCAGTGTTGCAAGTCAACTCAGCGCGTCAAGTTGTGCGTCAACTGAAACACACGATTCGTTTGTACAAATGTCTCGGAAAGTTATAATATTTAATGCATAAGCCATATTTGGGTTAAATGTGCACGGCTGTGTGTGTGAATGTGTGTGTCAGTGATTAAGGGAGAGCAACATAGACTCTCAAGATAATGTGTGGCAGATTAAAGCGCTTAAGGTAAGACCATTAGCGATGCATAAAAGATGACTAAATCAGAGCTTTATACACGAAAAAACCATTTCGTTTTTTAAAATTAAAGTATAATGGGTATAAAAGTTTAAATGTTGTGTTCCTAAAATCTTAAATTCAATTAATTTTTTTATTTTCTTGAATATTTAGATTTTCAGAAGGGTAATGTTACAAAAAATATGACAAATATCTTTGAAAAAGGCTTATTGCAAGCAAATTAAAGAATAAAATAGTTTCTGGCTTAGCTGGTCCTAAGTTACGGATAGAATATTTATTAAATGGAGAATAATAGTAATATATATATATGTATATAAGATTGCAGCTTAAATAAACTCTTATCTGAAGCTAATGCTTTTTTTTTATTTATGCGTATTTAATGAAAAATATTAATACTATACGTTTGGGCCTATGAGTGCAGAATAATTTGTTGTTCTGTAAATTTCAATGTTTAATCATTATTGTTTGTTTATTTACTAGTGTTAATATGACACTATTTGCAGTACTATTTGCGGAGCAACAATTTCCAGTGAATTTAAACTCTATGACAGGGTTCGTGTTTAATTTGTTGCCTCTTTGTATGCAACAATCTCTTAATAAACAGCTGTCCGATTTACACTTAATATACATATATAACTGTGCTCACACCTTAAGTCTGATTCTTATCGCTGAAATAATGAAATGCGATGATATTCAACTGGCACATTTATGCAAATATCGCTTCGATTGCACCTACAACTGCCCCTGAATTGATTTGAAGTGCTTGCAACGGGTGTTTGCAATGAGTGTGTTATTATTTGATTAAAGTCAACACTCGCAGATCTGCGAGCACTGAATATATATATATATATACAGTATATACAAACATTTATATATATTTTTATATATATATGTGTGTGTATATATACAGAATCAAGCAGCGCCGACTTTTATCAGCAATTATCAGTTATTTGCTTAGCGGCACAACGCCCTAAGCGCCCTCCAGGTGCTCTCTAGATAGACATAAAAAAAATCCAAAAATTTGTTAATGTTTACTTTTTGATTCCCTTTTTTTTTCTTGTAGCAATTAGGCTTCATGTTTACCTTTAGTCAAAGTGCTTTGTTTGTCGAGTAAACATTGTTCAGATAATTAGAGCAAATGCTAAAAACGCAACGCTACACAGCACTGCAAATGACAGTAAGGCAAAACTGGCTTTTTGCAGCGGATGCCAACTGAAAAATCGTATCAATGGCTGGCCATAAATAAAGAGTGGATAAGTGTTATACTGGAGCAATCTAGCCAAGTTGCAATAATTTTTGATTGTTTTCTAAATAAAACTATTTCAGAGATTATAAGTTAAATTTGGCATATAAGTTCTCGTGATATATGCCTCCAATTGAGTATTAAATTGTTATTAATATATTATTGATCATCTATGTATGTAGTCATCAGTGTGGAGGAAAAAAACAACATGAAAAGAAAGCGTTGTTTTTTTTTTCTTTAAATTCTAACGAATTTTTTTCCATTTACAATTTACCAAAAAAAATGTTTTAATTGATCGATTGAACGAAATAAATAAAAATGATTAATATGCGTTATTTATTTAATTCGTCTTGTCTTTTATTTATTATCTTGCCAATTGTCTATAAATAAAAAATTAGAAATAGCTTTGCACTTAATTTATGAGCCTTTTGTTAGAGTGATTCTTCAATTGTGAATTGAGAAATAAGCATTAAATGCAATTTACAAATTTATAATTATTGTGATCGATCTGTTTTTTGTTTTGTCTTATAAGTATTTTTCTTTTCGCCTGCCAGGCGATAAGCCCCAATTAAGACTTTGAATTATTGCGGCAGCATTTGTTTAGATGTTGTTGTTGCTGCTGCCGGTGTTTCTGAGCTGCTGCTGCGAAGGTCACACTCTTTGGGGTCACATGTCAAAGTCGATTTATGTCTATACAAAAGGCGTAGTAAACCAGATCTCCAGTTGCCCGCAACCTTCATGAGATCTTTTGGATCGCTCAACTCAACTCAACTTTCGGCTTTATCACTGAGCTTGCCCCATGCCAGCTGCCATGTTAATTAACGCATAATTTTCGAGCCTGTCGTACATTATTCGGTTCTCCATCTTTTTCTGTTTCACTTTTTTTCTGAACATTTTTGATAAATGAGCTCAAATTTCGATCGGCAACATTGGGCGATATGTTAATAACAAAAATGTATATATATATATACATACATAAGCCTTTCAACTCCAATTACCCACAATATCTATTGACATATTAAAATTTCGAATACTAGATAAATTAAACCAAATATATTTGCACTTAAACTAAACTTCAGGATTTTTTAATTGGCTTCTGAAAAATAGGTTTATTTAATTAAAAACCAACATCAAACAATGTACCAATCAAAAGTCAAATTGAAAAGTACTTTGAAAACCACATTGCAATATTTTGCAACATTTTCTCCTGTGAAAATTTCACTTTTTTTTGTATATTTCTTCTTTTTTTTTTTTTTTGCCATGAAGCCAGTTTAAAGCAAAACAACACGAAAGCCGCAACTGTAATAAATAAAATAAATGGCAGTTGAATTGTTTGGCCGTTTGGATGCGCTTTGGCAACTGCATGGCAGCAAACTGATGGCGGCGTCTGCCATGGACCCCAGGCAGCATTAGCATTAGCATCATCATCAGTTTCAGCTACACTCGACGAAGATCGCTTTTCGGTAGACCCCACGCTAATTGAAAGACTGTGCGTGTTTTCGTGTGTTTTTAGATGTGGATGTGGATATCAGGCGATGCGTGGGGAGTGTAAATAGAGCAGGGAGAGTTGTAAAAATCGAATATACATATTGTAGGGTTCATAAAAATGTATAAGACTCGAGGGAGTACAGTTAAACTTTACTAACTTGAACTAACAATTGATACCAATCCAAATTCAACAATAAAGTAATTTATTAGCTTATTCAATATTCTCCTCGTAATGAGGTTTTTACAGTTGATCAATAATATCTCTAGAGTGTTGTCTCTTATTTAAAGTAATTAAATTCTAGGCGTTAAAGTTTATAGCTCTTATATCAGTTTTTGGCTTAATTAAATCGAATTTTTATGTTGATTGAGATTAGATATACCTTAGGGGTTTGCATGCTTTCGCTTGTCTTGCGCAACTCGATTATATCATGTTTTAAAAGTAATGCAAGTGTGCCTAATCCTTGTTCTTTGACATGATTTCAATTCTCCTATATCAAGTGATTTATTTTGCCATTCAGTTTTTAATGCCTTTCCACAGTTGGCATTCAAGCCTTAACGCATTTCCTTACCACCGCTTTTCAAATGCAATTCCTCGTATATGTCTCAGAGCATTTTCGTACAAAACTAAACCTGACAGCCCTAAGCCAATGCCACAATCTTTCGCACGTCAAACACCTCCAGCTATGCAAAAAAAAAAAAAAACACACATTTCCTTCCAGGAACACACACACACACAAACAGAGAGCAGACCCAAAGGGCAACGCTTTGGAAAATTTAAATGAAAATCGTGTTGATGCGGAAAATGCAACAAGAGAGAGAGAGAGAGAGATAGATAGATAGATAGATAGATGGAGAGTGAGAGAGGGCGAGAAAACAAAATCTAATAAAATGCGCATTATTGCGAATTCGTTATGGGGCCAGCTCGTTGCTGGCAGCTCCAACAGTTGGAGTCTTTGGCGTCTTTGGAGAGTTGGATGCAATTATGTGAAGCGATGTTGCGGCCTTCACCTCAGAGCCCGATGATCGGGTTGCCAGTGTTGAAAAGTGACGACAGATGGCTGCTACGATCGTTGGGAATGTGTGCGTTTGTGTATTTGTGTGTGTGTGTGTGTGAACGTGTGGAATTTGCGCAATTTGTGTAGTGACTTATGTGTATGCCCCACAACGGCAATATCGAGGGGCAACGAGTTGTGTGTGCTGCTGCTTTGTTGCTGCCTCCTCTCCCCAGCCAGCACAAAGTAAACAAAAGTCAGCCACAGTCTGCACTTTCCGCCACGCCCCGCATTGCCCTACCTCCACCCCCCTCTACCACTTTATCTCACTCTCTCTCTGTGGTTTCATGTAAAAAGCCGGTTGTTTGTTATTAGTTGGCCTTCCATACAATGCTGACCATATGCGCGTCTCTGTGCCTCTGCGCCACTGCACCTCTCCTCACTATGCCCTCTCTCCACTCTCCACTCTCCCCACTAACTGCTTCTCTTTCCTAGCCATGTTGCGTTTGTTGGCCTCTCTCGCTGAAAGTTCACTGCACCGCGGTCTGCATCTCGTTGTCCGTCCGTCGATCACAATCAGTTTACGCTTCGCACACTAAATTGAATGAACAGCCATTGATCAGCTTTAACTTGCAACGTTCCCCTCTCTCTCGCTGTGTGGTGCCTCACCGCCTGTCTGTCATTTAATAATTGTTTGTTGATCTCCTATATATATATATATATTTTTTTATTTTTTTTGTTGTTGTCCAACACTAGCCAAAGGCACACTTCAGTTCGTTACACTCGCTACAACAGCTGCTGGCCCTTGCCATAATAGCTAATAGCCAGTTTCCGCTTTGGTCAACCAGTATGTGCTATTTATATAACTTCGGATATCAGTCTTTAACGCACTCTTTATCAGTTGACACTCTTTGATAAACGTGTTGCGGAACTGACCAACTTGTGCACTTGAAATTTTGAACGTTTGGTGAAGATAGGTTAACTATATTGTCTCAGTCAACAATGATGAATCACCTTTGTATATTATCTTTGGTTTTTTATTTATATTTTTTTTTTTTTTAAGTTTTCTGAGATTACAAACTTAACTTTTGCACATACCTCAATGCATATTTGTGGTAATGAAAGAATTTCTATTGTATTCGAGATTAAACAGACTTATTCTACAAATGACTTATTCTACAAATACACTACATATATAATCAGAAAACCAACATATGTGATAAGATTCAAGTGCAAATCAATTTAAGTAACAAAATATTATATAAATATATGTTAAATATGATAGGAAAAGTTAGTTATCAATTTAAAAAATATATAAGTTCATATTAGATAGATTTGACTGGTAAAGAATATATCTAGAAAGAATAAATGTTAAATATGATAGGAAAAGTAAGTAATCAATTTCAGAAATATATAAGTTCACATTAGATAGGTTCGACTAGTTATCTGGTTCGACTGCTATCTACTAGCTTTTACATTCTTTTGTAAAACTTAAGTTTGTTTTTTCTGTTTTTAATGGGCATAAAAGCAAACAAAATGGAATAATTGCTTTCAATCTTTATGACGGGGCTTTTACAGTTTTCATTTTGCCCACTTCATAAATCAGTAAACTGACCCCAAATCTTGTCAGAGCCAAAAAAGAAACAAACACTAATTGTGAAACGCGCAATAAACAACACTAATATGAAAGCAGACGGCAAATTACTGAACACTGGCTGCACTTGTCAGTCACCGATTCAATGGACAATTCTTCGCCGATTCTTCCAATAATGCACCCAAGTTTCTTTGTCATAAATTTGACTTGGTCGCTGCGATGGTTTATTTGCTTTTCCTCTAAGAAACTTTCAAGTTGTCCATATTAATTGTTTGTTTTTGTTTGTTGTTTGTTGTTGTTGCTGTATTTGCTGTTTACTTTGAGCATAATTAGTAATACTGTCACGATGCCATTCTTTATGCATTGCAATTATTTTGAGTGTTGATTTTGATATTATATTTCTTTTGAAATTTGTATTCCCCTCTCGTCGATAATGTCAACGCTCGCGTTGATTAACTTTTCATTTAGACAACACTAGTCTTAAACACACACACACACACATACACACTCACACATACATACACGCATATAGCTGTAAACATTCTATAGCGTATTCTTTGGCGCATTGCATATTTCTGGTGAAATGTACGCGGTGCTTTATGTATTTTTGATGAATGAAGAAAGTGGCCGAACGCAGCCGCGTGACCATATGCCCAAAATGCCATAAAGAATAGAGTTGAAGAACTGGCCGAAGGTCTAGGCCTGGGCCACGCGTCTCACACACGCGCACACACACGCACACGCACACAGACAAACGTGTCATTGAACAGTTTAACTGGGTTAGTAGTAGAAAGTTGTGACAATGCCATGTTTCTGTGTGTGCTTTTTGGCAATTACTGTGATTTGCTGTTATGGAAAGTGTTCTTGAGTTTTGTGATGCGTAAACAGCTGTTTTTGGAGCCACTGCTTTTGAATTAGTGCTGCGTCATCTGTGTGCTTACCACGACTACTGTTTCAAGTTAGAAAAGGGTCTGTTTACGCTCTTGATACACTTATCAAATCGTTCTGCTTACGAAGCACTTATTATAATTTATCTGGTCATCTTTAGTTTTAGTTTATAATTTGAAAATAAGTTAGTTTACTCTAGTCGGGTCAGTTCAATTAGGAGATACCTTAAAACACATGATAATGGTAGCTTATTCATTATGAAAATATATTTTAGTTAACACCATTTGAAGAAAATTTTTAAAGTTTAGCATGAATATATCAGGCCTTATTATTGACGATAGCAATTAAAGACAAAATTATAGATAAATAGAAAACAAGAATAAGAAATATTTATTGTAGTTTATATAGCTATTTTTTATTGTGCCTTTATTTGCTATCGTCAATTGATTTGTATCGTAAAATGACATAAAACTAGAAACAACATATTGCACACGAGAACATCCATATCAAATTTTAAGCCTCTAGCTCTACAGTCTCTAAGAGCAGATCTCTAAAGATTTTCGTTGTCTTAGACGACGTTAAAGATTTTTTATGAGCAATTAAATCAATGATTCCGCAGTTTGTGTGCAAATAAACCCTCTTTGAATGGAGATTGGCATGTTTTGATCTTCAAATAGAGGAGACAATTATCATTTAAGTGATGATTCTCGTCTTTCATCTTGAGAACAAATTTTTAATCACTTTACTTGCTATGAACACATTTTGGCGTCTTAATTGCAAAGTTATTAGCATTTGTTGCGAATACGAATGGCAATTGAAATAAATTGCACAAGCTTGTGAATTTTTGGGACGGCTTTCCAGATAAACCGCCGGCGAATGCTGGCAATTGAGACAATTTGCCGTACACTTGGCTACAAGATTCAAAGATTCAAAGTGATCCATCCGGACGTGCTTGTTGCGCATTTGGCGCCATGCAGGCAATAAAATGTTTATTTTTGCACCCCGAAATGATGACGACCAAGTTGCTTAATTGAAACAGCAAATGTGCGAGGCCCCCAAAAAACTTAAAACAAAACAACAACCAGAAAGGGTCCACTCGACTTGCAGATACCTTGTATAGGGTACAACTTTGCCTAACTTAACCCACCCTCTCTGTAGATAGAATTGCTACAGGGTATTTAAAATAAGCTGTGCAGATTTGTCTAGATTTGGCCAGCGGGCGACTGATGTTCGCGTCAAAGCAATACAATTAAATTGCATACAAAACGATATTTTCAACAAAATGTGCCTCATCAATTTTAATGTCGGTGAACCCTTTGAAAGCCTCAATCATTAATTTCTTGTGCTTTTGGCTTTTATTACACTTTGGCAGGCCACATATTCTATATACTCGTATTTCTATGCTCTGCCTGCATATTTATTTTCTATAATTTCTGATTTTTTTTTTTTTTTTTTTTTTGCTTGAGCTGTCAAATTGAGAAAAAAATAGCAACATTTGTGACTATTTTTATGCCGAGTGCTGCCTGGCTGATGCTCAGGAATTTCACTTGGCTAAGAATATAGAGATTAGAACGTTGAGCGGGGGCGCCTCTGGGTGAGCTGACGGATTTTGGTTGAGTCTTGGCCATTTTTGCAGCACTATTTCTGTTGAATTAAATTATTTAGTAAATATAATCAATTAAATGCCAATTTAACGCAATCAGTTTATAGTAGTTTAGTTCAGTTTATCGTAACTTTTCTTCTTAATATTTATAACTTGAAACCATTAAAATTAATCTCTCGATAATGCATTCTAACTTGGTGTTTATTTCTTCTGACCTTAATCTGTATAAAATTCATATGGAAACTACACCGGTCAAATAACTAATGAAAAAAATGCAATAAATGCGCTGCAATATTTCTTAACGATCATTAGAAATGTTACTCCAAAATGTAATCAATATTTAATAGCTTATCTCTTTTCCTTGCAGGCCTAGCACATTTCTCTTCTAACGCCTTTTTTAATGGTAAGTCTAATGTGTAAATGATTTTTAATAGTATCTGTGGTTTTACTTACACACGTCATCGGGGATTTCATCGGGGATTTCACCTAGAGACCACACCCAGCTATTTACTGGCAATTGATTTTTAATTCGTTTATTAACACTGCATTGAATATCAAGTTGAATTATTGATGGCTAAAGAAAGTTGCAATTATCAGTGTAATGGCTTTGTAATAAAATCGAAGAAACTGCAATTTTGTATAGTTTTTTACCACGAAATCGTATAAAAATTTTTTATTTATATTCATTTGTCAAGTTACAAGGCTAGACCAGACTTTAGTTGAACATATGCTTTTATTTCTTACCAATAAATCAGTGCAGCAGCTTTTGGACTTTTATGATCTCCAGTTTTTGAATTCCAATACTCTATTTTTAGTTCGATTTTTATGGCCTAGCGCCGGATCAAAGTGCACACAGCGTGCATAAAAACTCTAATATTTGAGTGGGCATTAAACAATATTTTTTATTTGTGGCTTTGCATAATAAATGTGAAGTAGAGCATACAATTTAAATTTGTTGAAATGGTATAAAAACGAGAATTCAGCTCGAAACATAATTAGCCGGGCCACAACGAAAATAAAATGGTTTAAATAAAAAGCTTTTCTGTTGATTCTTTACTCAATGCTTTATGGTCGCGCGGGGACCCAGTTAAATGCCCAGACAATCCGACAGTCTGACATCCAAACAAAACAAAGTCCAAAGCGTTGCGCCTCAAAATGGAGCATACCAAATCCAAAAATGAAAAAAATCAAGAACAAAAAGTTCGGCAAAGCTGCCAACAAAATAAAATCATTTTAAGGAGAAGAAAAGACGCGACACGTTTCACACTGCAATGGAAATTGAGTTATACGCGCTTCCACACAAAAACATATATACATATATACATATATTTATATATATATATGCATATATGTATTTATTTTTTATATATGGTATAGAAGCACACAACGCTAAAAATGCGCTACAAAAATAGAGCAAGGCATGTAGAAATGAAAGAAATTAGATGAAAATAGGCGCTACTTATATATATTTATATATATATATATATAATGATATATATATATACAGAAGCACGCACTTGCATCGGAGATATTTGTGCTAAATTTGTGTCGTCGTCGTCTTCTATGTGCTGAGGGTTCCATCCTCTGGCGCGCGTTGGCAGACAGGAATTCAATGCTCAGGGAAAATGGGCAAGAAGCGAAGCTGCAACATTGGGAAAAACTTTTTTTTTGTACATTTTTTTGTTTTAGGATTTTTGCTCTATTTTTTTTTTTTGTGATTGTTTTGGGACATTTGGGACAAATTAATTTATGGCGCTAGGCGATGAGTTTTTTTTTTGTTTAATTAAAATTCGCTAGGGCTTTAAATTGGCTCCTAAGCATTTGCGAGCCAAAATAAGAAGGATATTGAATAAGAGCTTAGTTATAAGTATTAACTAACCAGAATAGATAAGAAAGACAACTCAACATATATATAAATATATTATAAAATGCTCCGCATGTCAATTGATTTACATTTTTGTTAATGCCGTTACCGTTACTCATTGACTTTCTAAAGATTTACGAGTTGCGCATTTAAATGTGTAGAAATTATGCACAAAATATATATACATACATGAAATCACAATTCACTTTATGTCTCAGATTATTTTGATATGCATAATAAACATAATCAAACAATATACATACATATATGGTTTTCATATTTTGGGACTAGCGTCTTGAAAACAAACAACTTGTTGCCGGCAATGCCCCTAAACAATGATCAACAAGTCTCGAATCTGAAACGTTTAATAAGCGCCGCATTTGTATTTTAATGGACTGTTTGAAGGGGGGGGCTCAAAGCATACATAAATAATGAATAGTTATGGCCAAAAGTCACAAATGTTTCAATGTGTCTGCTATGCCTCTGAATAGCGCTCATCAGCTTGTTAATATTGTCGTCTTCGTTTTATTATAATGTGGTGCCCAAATTCGTTATTTGTTTGAGCTTTTTTTGTCCTCAGGCATTAAATGGGTTCAAGCAAATTTTGGTGGACTGTGCCAGACTATGAATACCCTGCATGCCGTTGACCATTAAATAAATAATATACAAATTTATTTTGGGCTTCATTTTCACTGCCAGCATTTGTTGTTTAATAGGTTGTTTTTTTTTTTATTTTTTATTATGATTAAGTGTAAAGGCAAAGCGTGAAAAAAAGTTTTGGGCCATAGCTTCAGTGGAATATGTTTTCTTGGAACATGTCGTAGGTTGTTTGCCCTTTTTTTTAACCTAAAAAAGCGGACAATGTGTACACACATTTGTGGGGGGAACTGCTAATTGGAAATAGGTTCCGAATGACATCATGAGAAATATATTTGAAACGAGTGAAGAGAACCAGCCTACAACTAAAACCAAATGTTCCAACATGTCTTTTTTGGCTTAGCTTTTCTAATTATCTTTGAGCAGTCTTAAGAAATTATGTAAGAATTTTATTTTGATGTTTGGTGCAAAAATATAATTAAAAAATTTATAATTCATGACCATGAAATGATACAAAATGTACAAATGTGGTGGCAGGAAAATGAATGAGATTGGGGATAAGGGCAAGGTTCATGATGCCACAGATGCCGCAGTTGCAAAGAGAACACGGCAATTGTCGTCAATGTGTTGCCGTATGACGCTGTAGGAGGATAATAACAATGTTATTTACAATGCTGAAATTATGATGACGGTGATGACGATCACAAAATATGTTCATGACTTTGCCTCTGGGGCACTCGCCATGCTCCACGACTTGACAAACAGTAGCAAAATTGTTCAACTTCATTTGCTGCCTCATTTTTCGTGTTTACCTTCCATTTTTTATTTTCAGTTCTCTTATTTATTATTATTATTTTCTACTTTGTGCATAAGTATTGTAAACATTAAGTTTTCTCATGTAAATTCCCACGCATATTCTTTGGTTTTGCTTTTATTGTAAAAATAATCATAATTTTTTTTTTTTTTTTTCAAAGTTTTTTTTTTTTATTTTCTGTGGTTTTGTAGACCTGGTCTGGTCAGAGTTAGAGCTCTCGAGTACTGTAAACCAGTAGCCATTCAATCACGGCTTAGTCTCTCCAAGTTTCAAGTGCTTTTAATGATATTTCGAATGTGTAGCCATAGTTGAGTTCACCGAGGTTAGTGTTGTGTGCGTTTTACATGCAACAACGGGGGGGGAAGTGGAAGGTGAAATGGACATGGAAATGCGCGTTGTTTAATGTGTTATGAAGTTGGAGTGTCCGCTGTGCATTTGGCTAGCTGGAATTGTGTTTGTGCGAGTGGGGGAAACATGGTATAATTGTTAAGATTTTTTTTGTTTTATTTTTATGATCTGTCGTGCTTGCATTTCACGTGGGCTGAAAGAAAGTGTTAAGTGATTATTTCGTTGATAAGGCTGCAAGTTATGCCTACCTGCTGCTGCATGTAGTAAAAACGTTTTTGATTTCCTTTTACCCTCCTGTCAAAATAATGCCAGGAGACAAAGTTCAGATTCAGGTCATATAAAATACCGCTGCAAAGCCTCTTACTCAGTTTTGGTTTTTTTTTTTTTGTTTTGCGTGGCCAAATAAAATTTGTATATGCCAGTTGACAAGACAAGGTTTCTGTATTCGTTTCTTACCGTCTGCAGATTGGGTTGTTGTATTTTTGTGGCATTTGGAATGGATTGTGGTTTTAGGCAAAGCATTTATCTCGTCACCTTTGGTAGAATGACCACAGATGCTTATATTGCGTAAATATTACCGAGGTGTGTATAAAAATTCTTTAAATTTCTCAACGATCATTAACTGCAAAAATGTACAGAGTTTTGTAAAGACTGTGGAATTATATAAACGGAGTAATGATAGTGAATGTAAAAAGAAATAAATTTAAAAAAAAACTTGAAATTAAAAAATAGAAGGGTAAGTCACACAATATAAAGATTTATAATCGATAAAATTTTTTTGTTTTTCCAAGTCTTCATTACCTAAAATATATTTAGCAACTATATGTGAATGAACTGGATTAATATATTCCACAACTTGGATGTAGCGTGATTAATATTAATATTTCAAATATTTCAGCTACTCTGACCATGCAAACGCAAATTAGAAAAAAATTACAAACAAATTAAAAAAAAAAATCAATTGCAGAATTGAGCGCAAAGTAGCATATTTGGCAATGTGGTACAATAAGCACTCAAATCGCATGAATGATTCGTTTGAATGAATGAATGAATGAGCGAGTTAAATAGTGCGGATGATTGCGCATACAAAAACAATGCAAAAAGAAACCATAATCCACAGTGCCTCGGCCGTGGCAACGGTGAGACATGCCCCAAAAACAGCGAGCAGATACACCCCAAAATATTACGAATGCGATTGTGATTATAATGTAAAAGGTTTCCTCATTTTGCACCCGATTATCATGTTAATTTTTTTTATTATTATTTCTTTTTTCTTAAGCTTGTGGTTTGAGCAAGTTGTCTTTGTTTTTTTCGTTGTTCTCATTTTACACATGCCTCGTTGACTTTTAGCGTTTCAATAAAAATAACAATTTGCTAATTTTTATATCGCATATTGTGTATCTGCCAACAAGATAATGACGTTGATAATCATGTTCTTTGTGGTTGACATAATGGTGGGCGTGCTTTTAGCTTTACTTGGCATTTATTTATATTCTATGAGTCCTGCCATGATGCTATCTGTCATGACGCATCAGACCCAACAAGATTGAGCAAATTTTGTTGTTCAGCAATTTGGTTAAGTGGCTGAACGACCTTCGAAATATGGCACAAACAATTGGCAATTTGATCTTTGGGCGACTAGAACTGTGCCTACTTAATCAAAGTTTATGACAAATGCAGAATTGATGAATTTAACAAGAAAAGTTAACCTTGGCAATTACATTATTATTAAGATATTCCGATGTGCATTAAGGTAAAATAATCATCTGTAACCCCCTAAAGTATATATATTATTGATCTGCCAACCGTCTATGAAGTTTGGTGTAGAAATTCTCTATATAATACGCAGATCGAGCTTATCGATAACTGCTCTCGTTTCGATAGTATCGATGCAATCAAATTTCTTAAAACATTTGTAGAGAATTAGACCTCTAGATGAGGCATTAAATGTCTCCATCTCAGAGTAATGATAAAAGATTATGAGGCACCGTGTTTAAGTCAAAAGATTTTTTGCAGTCATTATCATTAACTGTAAAAAGTATATTGCTTATACGGGAAATTCCAAACTGATCCAACGATCTTACCTTCTTTTGCTTATGCTAATAGCATGTTTAAGGTACAGTTTGACTGAAACCTCTCTGCGAACAGATGCAGACGCTTATAACCCAGATCTGTCCATCAAATGCTGAGAGACTGTCACTTCGCTGACAAACCCTTTGGCTACCGATACCCATATGTATATGGATGCATTTAAACTATACATTGTATTTATCAGTAGGAAGCTGCTTAATCCAACACAACTTGTACATAATTTGCCTGTCAGGTTGGAATGGCCTGGAAGAGGCCTGAAATGAGTCAGACACGGACAGCTAAAGAATCGTGAGTGGAAGTTTATTTATATATATATATATATATATATATATATTTTTTTTTTTTTTTTTGTTAAGGATACGCTGATTAAAATTTACGCACAAGGTCATTGGCGATCTCTCGCCGCCTCCAAGACATCAAAATTAATGCAGGGCATAAATATTGTGCAGCCAGTTTGTGGCCAGTTGTTGCCGCAATGCCAGTTCGTTTCAGGCTTAATCAGCAACAGTGCGAAAACTTGGCATCCATGAACTTGGCAACTTGAGGTTCATGGCAACCACTGAGAGTGGCAGTTTAGTTGCAGTTGCTGTTGTCGTTTGCAGCTGCAGCTGCAGCATCGCCAACGCGCTTAGAAAAGCGACGAAACGACATACGACACATTTCTGTCATCATCAATAATGCCGCCATTGAGACTGAGTTGGCCAGCCTTTTTACCTTTAGAGCTGCAAGCAAATTGGCACAATTTCTCCACATAGCCGCAACGCGTGTTATGTTGCATTCAACGCCATGTGGGCATTTGGTCAAGCGGCCATGTGGCCAACAACAACAGCAACTGCTTGCAACAGCTGACGTTTTGCGGCTGCAAACATTCAACATTCAACGTGCAACGTGCAACGTGCAACGTTCAACATTCATCATTCAACTCTCTTTTGCAGATTACTTACAATATTTAACATAAATTGTAGACACCGCACATCTGCTGCCTCTGCTGCTGCTGCTGCTGTTGGAGCTGCCACTGCCTCAGCCCCAGCCACAGCCACAGTCTCAGCTTCAGCTTCAGCGGCTGCCTGCAACCAACGTTCTTCCAAACCTCTGTCTTTTTATGGCTCATAATCTTTTGTTCATTGCTTTTGCAACGCATTAGAAGCGCTCTATCTGCAAATTGCATTGCTAGGCTCAGCTGGGGAATGTAATAGTAGTATATATTAGCAGCCATATTCACAACTCTAACATTTAATTAACACCTTTTTTATCAGATTTTTTATATGCTCAAACATTAAATAATTCTTAATACTTAGAAGCAAGCATGTAAATCGAAACAACAAAAAGAAGAAAACCGTACTTTAAAATTACTTAAGCCATAAAAATAGGTACACAATAATTTAGATTTGTGTTCCATTTATTTTATGACATTTTTAATATTTTGTTGGTTTAATTTGAACAAAATCTTTTATCTTTATTCGTTGGCTGTCCATTAAAATATTTGTGTAGTAATTTTCTTCAGTTTTAGTTGCACTTAATAAATTTTAGTTTTGACGCCTCGCTAATATTGTTTGTGAAGCGTATTTGAAATTTCGTGTTGATTTCGTGTTAGTTTTTGCTTTCTTTTCTGTTTGCTCGCTTTGCTCTGGCAACGTTTCGGCGTTGCATGATCTTTAATCAAACGGTTAGTGGCGCCGCCGACGCAGATTGAGGCAATTGCAACCTTGATAGGCGTCGCCCGTCGCTGACTCTCCTCTCTCTTTCTGCAGTTTGTAGTTTGCAGTACATTTGAAGTGGGTTTTCGAATTGGAGCGCGTGCTCCGTTTCTAATGCAGCTGTGTCAAGGCGCTAACAAATTTATGTGGCCCAATATGTTGCAAGAGTGTGTGTGTGTGTGTGTGTGTGTGTGTGTGTGTGAATGTGAGTGTACAATGTGTGTGCGCATATCGCTTTGTACCTCAGCCGCTCTGCGTCTTGTGGTTTTAATTAACGGTCAACGGAAACTTATGCGCTTTTGTGTGCCACTTCTTCTTCTTCTGCTTTTACCTCTTGCTCGGCTGTTGTGGCTGCTGCTACTGCTTCTTCTTCTTGTTCTTCTTCTTCTTCTTCTTTGTCTTCTTCTTGCCTCAACTGTTTTTCATGTTGTCTTAGGTTACCGAAAGCGTCGGTTCCGCTTTCGCATATTGCTCATTTGCAGCTTTCGACTTGCGGATAAAATAACCTATGCGTTTGCGTGTGTAGGGTATTTTGGTAAATCTATCTTGAATTGCTCAGATTTTTAAGTCGTTAAGTATATAAATTATTTAAATTAGTTGCAGCATTTTTTTTTAATAATAAATTAATATTTTTGAGTGCCGTACTGGAATCGTATTAAGTCAGCAATTGCAATAAAAGGGTATATTTTCGTTGCTCATGTGGTTGTCACTGCACAGATACCGTTAGGGCAAAAAGGCGCATTTTAATATGTGGTTGGCGCATATCGATCTACGTTGTCTTTGTGCCACTCTCTTCTCCTCTCTCTCTTTCTCATTCTCCTTACTCGGTCAAATCTTGCATCTGCTGGAATCTGGCAGGCATATGTCAATGTGCTTAATGCCTGACTGAGCGAACGCTGCAACCATAAAAGAAAAACTGTCGTGTATAGAACAACAACAACAACAACAGCCAAAACAACAACAACAACAACGAACGATCGCTGTCAACTTTTGTAAACTTCCGGTTAGAGCCGCTCGTTGGTTAAAGCCATTAATGGATTTTTATGTTTGCCCATCGCCTCAAAGAGAAAAAGGCCAGTCACAAAACAACGGCTGGCGAAAAAAGGTTTCGTATGACGAGGTTTCTGTTGTTGTTTTTTATTTTAATATTTTTTCAGGCTAGAAATGCGTTCTTTGTGTTGATCTTAGCTTTGGGCTAGTAGCTTTGTTGATTTGGCAGTGCTTTCAATTAATCAATTGCTTAGCTTCGATATATCGGTAAACGACAGACGCCCCCTGGCGTCTGGCAAGTCTGTCACGTTTAAGCGGGCAACAAATCGATTCGTCTGTCAATTAAATTTAAACAATTTGTGTCGTTTATCATTTAACGAAATCTATGTCACAGCACGTTCAACGGAAGACGAGCAAAATGTGCTCGAGATATGCCACAACAACATGTTAGCTAGATATACAGAAAGTGGATTCAATGAAATGTGTCGAGACAATAGGAATACATTGAGCACTTCCAGTCTTTGGTGGCTCTCCCGACATCATCTCCATTTCCATTTCCATCTAAAAAGTCACTCGTCGAACAATCACTTTCAGCAATGCGGCATAAATCGTAGGTTCATTGCACTCCCCGTCTGCCAATTGTTGAATAGTTCGTGCAGACGCCAAGTTGATAATGATAATGATGATGTGGATGAGTAACAAAAACTAAAAACAAAGCACTAAAAAAAATATGATGAAAAATGTGCTGCAAGCTACAAATGCTATTAGAGCGACAATATTTCTGCCTTGTCTGTCCACTGAATGCGAGTCAACAACCAAAACTTCAGCATTTTAACTTTTGCGGAGATTCGCTTGAAACAATATATAATGAATTACTCTTTTCGTTTTCAACAAAAAATCATGCTTTTCTTTATATTATATTTGATACTATTGTGAAGTGTATTATAACTTTGTTGTGTAACGCATAGATCGTGTCGTCTCCTAACGCAGAAATTATATATAATCTTGATCGACACCTTTAGACGAGTTTAAATGGCCAGGTCCGTATGATTGTCTGTCTTTTTCTGCAGGATCGGATCAATGTTGCCATAGAATTATCGGTTAAAACATGAATTCTTGTTAAGAAAAAATCGTTTTATTTGACATGATATCTTAGCATTTTCCCATAAGCGTATTTTTATAAATTTGAAAATCATCTTAATTATGTCATATATCTGTCATTAGATGAGTTCTCTTATAAGAAGTTGGTAAGTTTTATAAGTTTTCTCAATGAAACTCACCAGTTTTCTTGATTATTCTGAAAAAAAATGATCTCTCTTTAAAAAAATCTTTTTTTTGTTTAACATTATAGATGATAGCAATTTGACTCGGGTCCCCAAGCATGTGTAATCTCCGACTTGTCCAAGAAAGCCGTTATTATTGTGTTTGTTGTTTATTACATGTGTTTGCAATAAACTTAACGTTAAAGTTGATTACAGTCGAAGAAGGTCTTGCAGAGCTTTTTTTGCATGCATTTCAGCTAACAATTTTTCAAATTGTAATGCAGGAAATTAACAAAATAGGCGTGCGTATAGCCAATTAAAAGAATATTAACAGCTGAGCAAAAGCCAAAAAGGAAACCCCAGTGCGTGTGTTGTGCAAATTGTTATTATTGTTAATGTGTGTACATATGTGTGTGGCATATTGTTTTGAAATTTTCGCTGCACACAAATATAATTATCATCACTTATGTGTTGCATTTGTGTATACATTGTTTCATGGCGTTCCATTGTCTGGCGTTTTGCAATGTAATGCAAAAATCACCACCAACAATAGCATGGCGCTTCGCAAAAATAATAGAAATACATGCATATGTATGTATTGTACTTGTATGTGTATGTATAAACCATGAGCGGAATACGTTAACCGTGTTAAGAGAAGGGAATGACTAGATCTTAAGATCGTAATACAATGGACTCATCAGATTTTTTTTATATATATTTATTCGCTGGCATTAATGAAAAAGTAAAGTTAAAATTACAAATCGGAAATTGGAATGGACTTACTGAAAGTGATGACATCATAAGTAAAATGATAAAACTAATAGAATTAATTGCAGTGTGGAAAAAGATGAAATTTGGTACACAGAGACAAAAAACAAAAAATGCTATTGGCTTGAATCGGAAATAAAGATTAAAGTGTTAACACCATAAGAATGATGAAAAAATTAATAGATTTTTTTTTCAATAACGTGAAAAAAAGTATTTTTTTATTATCAGTTCAATTTGTTTATTAGCAATCGCATGATGAAGCAAATGTTTGTTATATATCATAGTTGAATTTTTTCATTGTTGCCTGCGAGCTATAAAATGTGTGCAAAAATCGAAATTCAATCACATTTTAAATACGTAGCTTATGTCATCGCATCATTTTGTGGTGAATGATTAATGAATGCTGCGAAATGTGTTTTATTTCAAAAATTAACTAAATCTGCACATGTGACAAGGCAAATACTGAATTTCAAGATATATTGCAGCTGTTGCTGTTATTATTGTGAATTTGTATTATTTTGTTGGCAATGATTTTGCAAGCTAAACAAATTCTTTGTCTAGTTTCAATGAGGCATAAATATAAATTAATTGGTTAGGTAAGAGCTTTCTAAGCAGGCAGCTGCTTTGTTTCCCAGCTGCCCTTTGCTATAATAGCCCAGGTTCAGACAAATTTCAATTTAAATCGTTAGACTACTCTAAAGGTAAGAATATTATATGAATGAAATTGTGCTTGGACCTGTTTCTGCGTTTTTATAATAAAAATATGCTAATACAGTTGGTTTGTCTAGTTTATTGGACAATAATTGGTTTGGATTAGCTTCAGAATCCTATTAATGAGTTGTCTTTCACATTATTCATGCGCATAAATTATGAAGAAACTGTAAATTATTTGTTCAATTAGTTGGATTTGTTGGCCTTTTGTGGACGCCACTAACCAAATCTTGGTACAATTTTATATTGACACCAATTTCTATTCAAGGCTCTTTCTTATGCCATTTTCGGGAGCTTTTTTAACGCCATATATTTGTTCCGTTTTTATTATTATTACTTTGCGTTTTTATTTCTCTATTAAAGTAGATTTATTGCACATTTAAATGTATTTCTTACAAGCCTTAAAAGTAACTTTACTTCGTTTATGAAAGAGAAGGAGTTTTTCGTTATTTCTAAACTTAACTCTTGCATACCTTTTAAGTGGGACTTAGCTGCAATTAGACAAGTTTACTGGAAAGTATGGTTCGTTAGACGTTGAAAAGTGTTCAATATACAAAGCAGCAAAGTCGGTTAAGAAAACTTTAGAAAGAAAGAAACGTTGCCTTTCACATTTAACAAAACTGTAAAATGCTGCCCCCAAATATCATTGCCCTACTATGCCACATGCTGCCACGCCCTTCACCTCACAGTGTCCGATCGCCCTGCCCTTCCCCCTTTTGAAAGCAACAGTTTAAAGTGTGAAGTTTTTTCTGTGAGTTGTTTATAGAATTGTAGCGCTGTTGTTGTTTCAAATTATAAAGAACTGAGCGTTAGCGAATTCGATTCGTAAACATTCCAGAAATTGGGGGGCAAATTTTATTAATCAGAACTCAAAAGCCAAAAGTAGCAAAAGCAAAAGATGTTTACAAAACGGAGAAACGAGATGTGAGGCCAGCTGCAAAAATATATTATATCTACTGTACATAAACATATATATTTAACTTTATTTACTTTTCTTGAGCAGAAAATGCAAAATGCCAAAAAAAATATATATGACTTCGATGTCACATTTAAATGCCTTGGGGGCGTTTTGATAAGTTGAATGTTTTTCAAGAAAGTGAGATAATTTTTTATTGCATGTGTACACATCAATTTTTAATGCAGCTATTTAAAATGACAGGTTTTCGCAAGAAGAAAAAGAATAGATAAATATTAATATATATATACAAGGGATGAGCACAACTTTGTCGTCAGAGTCTGCCAGGGTCGTAACCGTCAGCGTCGTTATTATAATATCAAAATAAAATTCAACATAAATACGAGCAAATAGCATTTAAATTTTGTCACACATTAGCTTTAAAAAAATTAAAATTCTTGATTTGACTTGCTTGGTTTTTGTAAATGCTTGCCAAGAGAATAAATAAAATAAAAATAGGAATGATTGTCATACAAATTATTAGATACCCCTGCATTTAATCATACAGACATACCTATATTTATTCGGCTAGTGATATTCATCCGTTGCAAACTTAGTGCAAAATCCATTATACTCCCCGCAAGGGTATAAATTAACAACAAAATTGACATTGAAAATGTTTCAAAGGTACATTAAGTGAAATTAAGCACAAAATGCTAATGCAAAGCCACACACAGACCAAAATTTAAATATGATAGTTACTGATCGACTGACAGATACCCTGAAATTTAAAAGCAACGTCAAAGTTTGACCATAATTGAATAACCATTTTCTTTACAAATTTTCTGCATCTTCTGGCTGTGCATATTTTCCACAACTTTATTAGACATTTATTTTACACTAATATACCCATTAAATGAAGAAAACCTTTGAAAAAGCAACCGACAAATTCACTGTGCATAAATTAGTCAAGCCATTTTATTTAACATAATTTTGTTTAAAACAAAACTATTCAAATGCTCAAAGACACCTTCAAACTGTCAACAACAACGATGCGGAGGCAGCAACAAATGTTTAAGTTAACATTTAATGACTTTTACGTTGTTTGTTGAAATGAGCCATTGATGACCAGGCCACCAGCACCACCAGCACCACACTCGTCTCTGCAAATTGATTAAGCGTTTTGTCAGGTTTTTTTTTCAGGCGCAATAAATTTTAATGCGAAAATATTTCATAATTTCTTGTACAATTTTGTGACATGAGCCAAAAAAATAAAAATAAATAAAAATACCATTGGTAAATATTTGTGCTTTTGACCTTTTCTGATATTAGGAAATTTTAGACGATTTGGTTTATAAATTAATCAAAGCTTGTCCAAGATGAGTCAGCTTATAAAATAGTTGGTATGTAGATAAATATTGCAATAAATGGAAAATAGAATTTATTATTTATTAAGAATATCACATTTTCGTTGAAAGAAAGAGTGTTTTATCTAAATGCAAAGCAGAAGATCTTTGACCCTAAAGTTGTCATGCATATTTTAACCCATTTTCAAAGAGTCCACTTAACTGTGTCATGGTTAGATCATCTAAATAACCGTAGAATTTTCACGTTCATAATAATTATTATTTTTTGCCACGATTAGGTGTTAACATTTTCTGTTGCGCTTATTTGCTTCTGGCGCTTGAGAGAAACTACATTTTTTAGCTGAGTACTGTGAAAAGCTCCGAGATAATACTATTTGCAGCAAGTATGCCAATTAGCAAAAACTATAGACGATTTGCCTAAGTTGCTTAGCAAATTTGAATGTCATTTGCCACAAACATCTTTTTTTACGTCTTCCAGCAGCTGATATTGTGTCAAGATTTTGTTGATCAAAAGAAAAATCTTTACGATATTTTTGTATATTTATGTAAAGATATATTTATCGTATCATCTTCGAAGTCGTTATTTTTTTTGAATGTTTTTAAATGGTTTTTTTAATGTTGGTAACGGTAAAAGTTTTATTTCCTTTTCAATTGTTTCAGTTGTAAGGCATTATAGGCAACTACAAAGAAAGCTATTTATTTATGGGTGGCTTGAGCTGCTGTGTAATATATAGCTTCAGGTTGGTTTTAGGTTAAACTTTTAATGGATTTTTAATTAATGTGCTAAGCTGCACAACTCATCGAAACCTAGAATAATATTTGATTTCATTAGGTTTATTAGCTACTACTGCATGTAATTTCTAATTAGTCAAGTAATACTAGTTAAGCAAATGTGATAAATTAAAAAATGAGTTAACATTAAACAGGCCTTTCAGCTAAATGATTTTTTTTTTTTTTGTTTTGTAATTGCAGAACCCAACGAATACTACAAGAAACCTTCTCATCTCCGTCACCCAGCTAGACAATTTCAAAAGGTAAACTATCAAGTGGGGGAGAAAGATGAATGCCCCTTGTGGCAATCATAAAGAAAAACTTGCATCAAGGGTCGTTAATCAAAATGCAGGCATATCACAAATAAAACGCACAGTTTACCGTGTCTCACACATGGCGCATTGCATCATTAATGTTCTGCCCCATGAGATGGTGTATTTATGACATGTGTCTCTCTCTCAATCTATGCAGATATGTACCTGCCTAACTGCCCGACTGCCTGCATACTTCTAAGATAGATTATACTTGGCCATAGTGCATACATCTAGTTGAACGAGTAGCGAGTGAAATGGCGTCAAATTGAATTAAAATTGAATGAAATGAATTTGACATACAAGTTGTGTTGGGGCGTCTGTCTCTCTTTTTGTTTGTCTGTTTGCCTGACTGTTTGTTTGTCTGACTATTTGTCTGTCTGTCTGACCGATTGTTGTAGCTTTCAACAAAGCGTTATAGCTACACGTGTACAGCTTCAGATATAGCTGGCAGACACGCATCTAAACAAGCTGCAACTGCAAGATGAAAGCAGCGCTTGCTCTTCTGCACATGTCGAGCAAAAATCAAAATGACAGCCACAGTCGCCAGGCAGTTGGGAGAGACCAGGACCGAGAACCAAGGCGCGCACATCCGATAGATACAATAGCTACAGTTGAATAATATATACACACTCATTTCTATGTGTCTCTGTGTATCTGTGTGTGTGTGTATGTGTGGGGGATTGCATTATAAATAGCCACAGAAATGATATATACGTAGCTGCCGGGGCTGCTGCTGCTGCTGCTGCTGCCCGTTTGCCTTCTATGACTATCTAGTATATATGCTTATATGATATATTTTTCATCAATTTTTCGGAACAGTTCCCCCGGTGCATTGCCAATTGCGTAGGCGTCGTCGTTTTCTCCAACTCTTTGCTTTTTAGTTGTTGTGTATTTTCTTTTTTTTTTACAATTATTTACTTCATTTATTACAGCTTTTTCTTGCCCCTGCAGCTGCTTTCCCCATTTCCCGTTAGCCTTCAACTGGGCTACTACTACTACCGAAGCAAAAATTCCCAATAAACAAAAAGGCGTTTGGCGCCCCAAGTCTATCGCATCTATTAGATATGTATCTCTGCTGCAAATTAATGATTGATTTACATTATTTGTTTTTTTTTTTTTTTTTTTTGCTGTGTTTGTTTATTGTGCCTCATGCTTTCTAGTCTTTTACTAGTCCCATTTAACTTGCCATGTGGGGCAATCTGTTATAACGTTGATATTTGACACAACGTATTATAATGTATTACTATTAATATTGATATGCTTATTAGGGTGTAACTAGCCGTAAAATTATCTATATTGCATCTGCATAACAGTTGTTGTAGGTTAAAGTTAGCCTTGGCATTATAGATGGAAATTTTTTGCATTAACTCATATTGTGTAATATTCATATTAGATATGATTACTGACATATATAATGCGTGTCTTATGTGGTATTTCAACTATTTGCTGACTCAATCTTATAAAGTTTAACCCCAACAGCCGCAATTTCAATTGCAACAAAAAGGTCAGGTTGCGAGCAACCAGTGTTTCTCAGCGTATGCAAATTCCATGCAGCAAATACTAGGAAATCAGCGAAGCATGCAAGTTGCCCGAGCATTCAAGCAGCCTCCCTCTTCTTCGAGAGCGGCTCCTCCTTCTTCACAGTCTTCTCCTCCTCTTCACGTCTGTCAGCCCACTGTTATTCACACGCACAACGCCCAAAATGGCATCCAAAGTTAAGTTGCAAATTGCAACAGCATTCGCATGACAACAGCGCCATCTCGCGGCCTGTGAAAAAGCGCTGAGCTATTGTATTGTTAATGCTATCGGTACTGTGAATACTTGATTCAATCATATGTATATATACATATAAATACGTATGTACAGTTGTGAGATTTCGTATTTAATTTTCATCTTTAATCATTTTTGTTTTGATTACACCCTGAAACCATTAAAATTGATTAAAAGGTTATAATGGTTTTGTGCATATATATGTAACAGGCAAGGAAAGCATCTTCGACTCTACAAGGTATATATATTCTTAATCAGGAAGAACAGTCGACATAGCCATGCATTTCTGTCCGTCCGTCCGTCTGTCTGTATAAACAAGCGGACCTCAGATACTAAAAGGCCTACAGACTTTAAGGAATATAGGTTCTTGTACGTTCGGCTCAGTTCAACTTTGCTTTATTTTTATCCATAACTATTTCCGTTTCTCGAATAATAATACATTTTATAATTTTGATAACAGTAAATGTCACAATTTTAAAAGCAGAATCTTCTAATTAAAAATATACATATGCCTATTATGAATCAACTACTTTAATTTCATCAAGATCGAATTAGTTACACCCAAGATAAAGAAATATATATATATATATATATATATATATATATATTTGGGTACTGGGAAATATGCCAATAAAAATTGAATATATTTAACAGCCGGTTTCAGGGTATATCGTAGTCGGCCTTACTCGACTACAGCCTTCTGACTTGTTGCTATTGTTGTTGTTGTGCTTGCGTAATCAGGGTGTAACAATTACGCATTTGGAATTATGGAATTATGGGTAGATTCGCTAGATGAACATAGTGATATATCCAACAGTCACACAGTCAGGCAGCCAGAGGGTCAGGCAGTCAAACTTGGCTTAATTTGCCGCAACCCGTCACGTCTTACCCAGCTAGCTGAGTTCTCATTCGACTCATTCGAGCCGCGCTAAGCTCGCCTTTGTTGCATGCATGAGTGTGAATAGTATATGCGAGATAATTTTGAAATACTAGAAAATATGATTCGTCAACAGCAGTCTTTGCTTTAGAATATAGATTCACATTTAGTTTTAATTTTTGTGGTTGCGCTTTGCATTTGATTGGCATTTTTGCTATGCTTCATGCTTAATTAAACGCCATAAACTTGGCTTATTGGGTTACCACGCCATATATTAACCATAATTTATATTACGCGATTACACCATCAGGAACGGTTGATCTAAACAATAAACAAAATATTCAACTCTTAAGCTAAATAATGTCAGCTCTTAATGTGGGTGTGCCGCAGCCCGCTAAAATTCGCAGTTAGAATGTAAAATGTATATAAAAAAAATAATCGTGTAACATATACTTAAAAGATAAAAGAGCAAATGGCATTTGCGAAGTGTTTGTGGTTGGCAAATTGTTTACTATTAAGCAAATTGCAGCTAAATTTGATATTTTTTCGAAAGGAGCTGTAAATGTTTTTGGCCATGTGTAATTGAAATTCCACATTAAATTCCCATAAGTATTTTTTTAAAATTCGATGAAAATTTAAAGTCTATTTAAACCGTTTTGTTAGCTAACATTGATGACACACACTTTATAATTACAATAAATAAGAAAATGGTTTTTTTTTTTTCAATGAATTACTATACGAAAACAGTTGCTAAATTGGGTACGACATTACGTTCTTTCAAGTGATATATTATAAGAAGTATCTCACATGCTTATATAGAGGAAATCCGCCCCTGTTTGCTTAGCCATGTAAAACGAACGATATTAAATCAATTGCTTATCGAGGCATTTGCACACGTAACTCTTTTCAAAACATCGCCCCACAACGACGCGCAAAACGTTCGAAATTGTTCCAGTTCACTTGGAAAATACAGAACAACAATAACAATGAATAGACAGCAAAAATAACAAATTAAAACAAAAGCAACAACAACTGCAAAGTGGGGGACAAAATTTTTAGCGATCATTCCGCTGGGCCGCTAGCCAATGACTTAAGCTTGTGGGTGAATATTTCTCTACATATTTTAATATATATTTAAATATATATTCATGAGTTTTAGCTTATTTTTGTTATCTATTCGGAACGTGCAACATCATAGAACAAACCGAATAAATAGTTGCAGCGCAATTTATTATTTTTCGAAAGGAGCTGTAATGTTGTTGGTCATGTCTAATTAAAAATCCACAAAAAATTCCCATAAGTATTTAGTAAAAAATTTAATGAAAATTTAAATTTGTTTGACATGTCTACAATGTCATTACTTATAACTTTTATTACTGAATATCTTCAATCCAGATCAAACCTGAATCCTAAGCCACTTACATTCATATTCTAACAATTTTAATAAAATAAGCTTTCTTTTATCAATTTGAAGCAATTACTGTTATAGGAACAGAGTGTCGACCGTCGGCTATGTCCAATTGCAACATTTTTATGTGTTTTCATTTTCAATAGATCAGCTAAACCACAACAGCTACAACAAATTTGAGCAGGGTCGAGTATTTCAAATGAAATTGAAATTAAGTATTGATTGTAATTGGAACTGAGCATACACACATGGACTACACACACAAGCCGCACACACACAACACACAAACACACAGAGATGCAATGCAAATTGGGCAACTACCATAAATTATAGGCGATATGGCAACGCCATGCGCGATGCGCACCATCGAGCGGAGCTTGCCATTAAAATGGCAAACAAATCGACAGCAAATGAATGGCAAAAGTAACTGGAAATTGCCAGCAAATTAACTAAATCATCAGTTGCAAATGGCCAGAGGAAAATCGCAATTAAGAGCGAGAGAGGGCAAGCCGCCAAAAAAAAAAAATTGAGAGTGTCGCTCACACACCGAACACTAACCGAGTGACTCTCAAACTGTGAACTCGTTTGTCATGCTTTATTTTTGTGTGCAAATTGTTTTCACTTGGCTTTTGTTTTGCTTTAGTTGCCCCGCTGTCTGCGCGCTGTGTTTCTCTATCATCGTAAAAAAAAAAAACAAAAAGATAGCATTATCCCATCTTCGTCATCATCTATGTTTGTGTTCTTTTGTCTCTGTCTCTGTTTATTTTGTTTTCTATCTCTGCTGCTGGCCTTCGCCCATGTGTCACGGTTTCGCAAGCATTGGCTTTGAATAGTTCCCCATCAAAGCAGACATTCTCTATTGCTGTGCTTGTGGTTGTTGTTGTTGTTGTTGTTGTTGTTCGTCGTTTGCTGCTATTTTCGGATTTGAGCTTACACTTAATGCAATATGCATTTACCGGATTTATTTTATAGTAATGAATTATTGCAAAAAATGCATGTATTTTTTAAGTCTTTTAATATGTGGCCTTGCGCATATCGAAATATTTGCTGTCAGCAGCAGCTAAGAATACACTTGGAATATTTTTATTTTATGATTTAATTGACCTAGATTTAATAATAATAAATGACATGTATTTTAACAAAGATCAATATTTGAATTAGAATTCAGTTTCGTTGTAAAAATATTTATTCTTTTGCATTAAAAATTCAACTCAATGCTGAATATCTATAAATAAATATGAATGTTATTATGAGTGGCACATGTAACTTGCTACACTGCAACCTAGGCAAATGAAGCCCAAGCTCAACGTGCAGCTTAATGAGCATGACAATAAGCAGCGACTGCAACAGCATTCGTTGAAGCCCAAGATGCGGTCACATTAAAGTAATGTCGGCCGGCGGTTAACTGATTAAAGAGAGAGAGAGAGGAGAAAGAGAGAGGACCAAGCAGGGCAGCAAAAGCCACATCAGAACCAGAATCCAAATGCTTAGTCATCGAACTTGGCCTAATGCAAAACAGAGAAACAACAGCCAGCCAGTGGCTACCGTGATTCCACAGCCATGGCATGACTCAGCCCTGGCAAAATGTGCTACCAGTTTAGCACACCACAACAACAACAACAGGAGTAATACCTTGTGGCTGGGCAACATCATCTTTGGAGCTGGTCATTCGTCTCTTCGTCGCATCTGCCTCACTGTCCTACTCCACTTCTTGTGCCGGCCGCCAAAAGAAGTACTGAGATTTGTAGTACGCTTTTGGTTGTGTTTATGCTCCGTCATGCTTTGGCGCAACGCCCTCAACTGGCAATGCCCTCGAGATACACATGTATCTTATGGATACTACACACACACACACTCATATACTTAAATACACACATTCCATCGCAGCTACATACGTTTTTCGCATACGTTCTGTGGTGTACGCTCTCAATTAGTTATTCATATAACGTGCTAAATAAAAAAAAAGAATCTGCCTTATGCGGCAACTGCGTCGCGTCGCCGTCATTGTTGATTAAGGCCCGCATCCATTGGCTACTTACACCTTCTGTCTGGGTTTCGTTTTGCGCGGGAGGAGGGTGCTGGTTCATCCTTTAGCTATGTATTGTTTACTGTCTGCTGCTTTGACAAAACTTTGCATGTCATGTTGTCATTATGGTTCCTTAACCATCTCCCCCATGTGTGAGCCTTTGCCATTCATTCTGTGCATATGTTTTTCGATGTCGATGTCGATGCCGGTGTCAGTGTCTGTCCCCCTCACTGCCGCCGTCTGTTCTTGTGCCCGTCCCTTTGCCTGTTCTTGTGCCTGTCCCTGTGCCCGTGGCTTAGCCCCAGCTTGTGCTCGAGCCCTGACATTGTTTGTCTACTACTTTGGCCGCCTCGTCCGTGCATCATAGGCATTATACGTAAGCACTTATCATCGTATTAGGCTTCACGCCTTTTGTCTCAGCTCTCAGCTTAAAATGCCGCACTGTTTGCTTACCCCATCTGTCAGCTATGACAAAATACACGTTCTTCTCGCAAACATTGTCTGCGCTCGTCAAATCTGCCTTTCTGCTAGCTCTTAAGCGAATCGCATCAAGTATTATTTTAAATGTGTTAATACAAAAACCACATTATTATAAATATATTTCTTATTATTATCAAACAAACATTATTATTTAGTTATTTCTTATTATTATTTACAATTCTATATTGATAATCCAAATGCAATCGCTTTTTTAACATCAAATGACTGCTGAACTGTAACAGCGCCTGTCAAACAGCTGACTGTCAAATAAAAATGCTCCAATGAATGAAGACGTCTTCAGTTTTAGATGAATTGTGTGATTATATTCTAGTTGTGCATATTTCTCTGTATATGTTTTGAATCAAGCTGCCATGTTTAGGCATTCAACGACGTTCTCTAAGCCAAAATCGAATACTGGTCGCGCTCTGGTGCTGGGGCCGGGCCGGGCCGGGCCGACACAGACAGATAAAGAGACGGACAGTGGGTCGTATGAGTGATGCCTTTGTGGTGTCTAAAAATGAGCTAAATGCGAACAAAAAAGAGAGGAGAGAATTCTCGAGGTCAGCCACTTCTGTTGCGCTTGCCCGCTTGGCGGCCCCCCTGCACCATTCAGCTACCTGTTGTTGTTGGCGGTTCTATTCTCAGGCACTCTTGACCAACATAAGCTCGCATAATTATACACAGCACACAGCAGAACGGGTATGAGAACTTTGTTAAGAC
This sequence comes from Drosophila demipolita, assembly GCA_035042405.1. Taxonomy (NCBI): domain Eukaryota; kingdom Metazoa; phylum Arthropoda; class Insecta; order Diptera; family Drosophilidae; genus Drosophila; species Drosophila demipolita. The sequence goes on along the minus strand of JAWNLI010000349.1, from coordinate 353,013 downwards.
GTGCATTACACTTGGCAAGAGAAGATGCAATAACTAGAATTTGATGTACTTCAAATATTTCATACTGTTATTCAACAGAATAGAAGGCAATGAAATTAGAATATATTTGAATAAAAAGTAGTTAATATCATTAATTATGTGGTTTTGTAGCTGCGGTAATCAATTTCACAGATATCGAGCAGTTTATATTTCATTTAATTCGTATACCAGCTGCTCTGAAAATCTGCTCAGTTAATTCTCCAAGTATATACAAAACTTCGGTTATCAAATCGTTAGTTTTCATTCTGTCCGGTTTCGCAAACGTTGCATTTATTGTTGTTGTGCTGTTGCCATTGGCTCTCGTGTGTGGTTGCTACTTAATTTACTTTACTGTTATGTTTTGGCTTTCCGCTTGTTAAGCAAGCGGCAAGCAGCAAGCAGCAACAACTGATGTATGTATCTGTCAGTTAGTTTTGCTGATTCTGTGTGCAGCTTTGGTTGCAGGCAGCAGCGGCACTGCGACATCGTCCACACTTCATATTTTCTGGGTGTGTTGAGGCGTGGGCCAAACAATTTTATAACTGATCCGTCATGCCACCAAGCAAAATAAGTATTAACTTTAATCTCGTATAAATGCCAAAGGTTAATGCCAACAAATTTGTACATAACCACTTTATTTTTCTATTTTTTTATTATTATTATTGAACATATTTTTATGTTGGGTCAAGTTTTGTTTTCTGATTATGCAATCGATTTATTTTTGTGTGTTTTTGATTATTTCTTTCGTTTTTCCATTACGTATACGACATGTGTTTCAATGTTCCTCTCTTGTCTCAGACCTACCCACCGCTTGTCTCAACTTCTGTTATTGTTTGCCTTCGTAATTATCAACGGCATAAAAAATTAATACCCACCAGCTTGAAATCAATAACGATTTCTGTTGGGTGTATATTTTATTTTATAACTTTGATTTTTATTGGTGCATCAATTTTTACACCTCTTCCACCCAATGACGGATCGATGAAGCTAACAAAGAGGTTTCTTTACTGAGCCTAGCAATCGACATTTGACGCATGGCACGGATTGCAATTTATTGCGTTTTATTAATCGGATGACTTTATGCCATATGCCTAGAGTCCCTAGCTATGACCCAATTGAGGGTAAACCCTTTGATATGGCCAATTAAATATTGCTTAATCAGTCGATATGGAAACGGTGAAGGCATGAAAATTATCTGATAAACCGTACATATTTTTATTAGGTAATCGCTGGAATTGGTTCAATCGAAATTTATCCAATAACCTTATTTTATTTTAAACTTTAACTGTCTGCAAAATAAGGTTGATTCAAAGTGTAAAATCGGTTAACTTTTATTTAAAAATTCAGAAAATCAAATGATCTATTAATAATAATGCTTTATTAAAATATGTGTTTTTTTTTATTTTCAGATATATAAACTTTGACAATAATATCATTAGGATATATCGGTGAGTAACGTCTACGAGATAACTGTTCAGTCAAGCATTCGTTGCGAATATTACAAAACAGCTCAATTATGTTAGCCAAGAAAAAAAGAAGAAAAAGTTAAGCAAATACAGAAGCAAAGTTGTCGTTGCACAAGCGCAAAATACAATTTAATTAACATTTGCTGTGCCTCTTTTTTTGTCTTTACTTATAAAAAAAAATAAATAAAAAATCAACATGGCTAATATAAAAAGTAGTCGACAACTTCCGTTACCAAAGTGAGGCACTTGAGACATAAGGTGTCTTGGACTAACTTAAAGAGTTAAGCTTACGTCTGAGCCACAAAAAAAAAAATTGTTTATTTCTGGGGACAATTTCCGTTTGATAAAACAGTTACATTTTTAATTGCTACAATCGCTACGACAAAAAAAAAAAAACAGGCAGCAGCGAAAGCAATTTGAAGTCTTTGCATTTTTAAATTCAGAAAGTTTTTCTTGCATGAATTATTGTGGCCGTAATTATAAGCCAACAGCAAAACCATCACCATAAATGATTATACGAAATTGCAGGTTCTAGGGCTGAGTGAAGGGTATCTATTGATCGGACATTTGTGGCCATAACACACTTGTTTTTGCTGAACCTTTTTTTGTTTTGTTTATAAATAGAATGTACACGCATTGAATTTATATTCTATTATCATATAAAGGCCTCAATGCATTGTCCACATGGCTCCGCTCTTAGCCTAATTGGAATTGACGATCGGGCAAATGGTCGTCGGCAATTAGCGTAACGCCTGGACGCACCCATATTCTATGCGGCCCAGAGCAGATCGGACCGGACCAGGGTCCAACATAAAATCATGGCCCCAAACAAAGAGCGTTTTATGCTGCTGCTGCTGGTGTTGTTTTTGGTTGTTGTTGTTGTTGTTAGTAGTTGTTGTTGTTGGTTCTATGAACGCCAGCGAAGCGCATTAAAAAGTTAAGTTTAGTTAGCACATCTGTGTTGCACATGTGCGCTGCATGAGCATCATAGCGAGTGAGCCAAATTGGGCCTGGAATGTGGCAAGGGGGCAGCTACCGATTCCAAACGGCTGCTCACTTTAATGATATTCTGTTTTTGTTCTTTTCATTGCTCAGAGCGATGGGGTCTAATAATGTTGTGCAAATGCAGATGGATAGATGCTGACATCAATGCCAACATTCAAATCGATCTCAATGATTTTATTTACAATTCCACATATTAGTATATAATTCAACTCTTTATTCAATATATTTTTAATATATATCTCAGCAGAAACAGGGCATCTTTTCGTCGAGTTCAATTGACTAAAGTGCTCATAGTTTTTGGTAGGCTGTTGTTGACTATTTGTTACCCGGAGGTACATAAATATATGTGTCTCTTGCTTCACGTATCTCAGCCACATACAAACGGCGACATTAACCTCAAAACCTTAACATATAACAGCCAAGAAGAAAAAGAATATAAAGTTATATATATATATATATAAACAGCCTACGCATGCGTCGATTTGTTTTTGTTTTTTTGTTTTTTTTTTTGCCGGGCATTGTTGCACTGCAAAAACTTATGGGGCACACAAAGAGCAGAAAACAGGCTTATGTCGAAGCTTGAATGCGCTTTGTAGATTGATTTTTTATCACAGAATTATTTTCGCTTCATAAACAATAAGCAAACATGATTTGTGTCAAATCTTTCAGCAATTGACGAGCTATTGTGAACAATAGTTTGAGCATAGATCTAATGGTGTCCAATTTTTTAAGGTTACTTTTGGAGACAAGAATTAGAATCTAAAGAGTAAGCTACACTGTTTCACTTAAGATAAAATAACAAAAAGAAATGAAATAAAGAATAAATTGAAGTCTGTATTTTTATGTAAAAAAATCACTTTAATAAAATATTTTAGCAAAAAATTTAAAGAAAATAAAATAAAACGTATGTTTATATTGATCAAAACACTAAAGCAATTAATAAAAGAAAAATATATATAAAAAAATTGATAAAATCTTCAAATCAAATTTTCCAAGTTTAACTGTAAATGCAATATTATTGCAACTAAAATTTCCTTCTTACCAAGACTTTGGTTTCATTTCCTAACTAAAATAATTTCTAAGGTATCACTTGAAAAATGTAAATGATATCTTGCTAAGAAGAGTGCTGGAATCGTGCAAGCCGAAGAGACAAACTTGATTCGTTCTTAGCCTTATCTTCATTATGCAGGGCAGGGGCGGGGCTGGCCGCAACCGTTGGGCGTGTTGGCTTGTGATTTTCGTGTTGTGGGTGTGTATGAATTTAAATTTTTAACATGTAACTCATTTTTAATGCAAATAATATAATTTGTTGTGTCTGTGTGTGTGTGTGTGTGTGTCTACCCAGTACCAGCGTACATGCGGCAATATGTGGCTGCCACGTTGAGGAATTATAGCAGGCACGCGAAATGGGTCAGGCCCCCGGCGAGTGCTGTTGAGCCTTGGAACTGACTACTCGCCAAATAAGACCGAGTTCGAGGCTAAAAAGTGAGCGTGGCCAGCACTGGATTAATTAAATAGCAAAGAACAGTTAGCATGTATCTGCTGCTGCAGCTAATGTTGTTGTTGTTGTTGTTATTTAATTAATGAAGAGATCTTGGCAGCTTGGCTATTGGGCATTTGCCAATCCAGTGGGGCGTTGTTGATGGATCTTGAGCTGCGTTGTCTGCTGCTGCTGCTGGACCAAAATTATTTTATTTCTTTTTTTGTTTTTTTTTTTTGCATGCGCGCACAGATGCAAGCAATTTGCAGTTGCAGCAGTTGGTGCAACATGAAAATATCTCGCACAGACAATGAGCTACGAAATTGAAAACAAATTGCACGAGTTGTTTGATTTGTGCAGCAAAGAATGCAAATGTTTGCAGTTTACAGATACGTTGCTTTGCAGCCTTTTTTTTTTTTTGTTGTGCTGCTGATTTAGCAAATTTGCAACTGCCTTTATCTCCCTCTCTCTCTCTCTCTCAATTGCCTGGCAGATACACAGATACACAGAGATACACACAAAGTTACAGATACATTGCGATACATTGACAAGCATGTCGCACAAAAAGCTACAAATTGCAGCGGCCACGAAGAATGGGCCGGTGATAAGTCAATAACTATGATTAGACAACAACATTCAACTAGCTTTGTCCAAAATGTTATGCAGTCCCGCTGACAATCAAAAAAAAAAAAAAAAAAAAAAAACCGACGCAATCAGCGTTGATTTGTATCTTTTAGTTGCGCTGTTGCATCTATATATATGTGTCTATGTATCTTTATATCTATACACAGCTAGTTTGCGAAAGTGCATAGCGGACTCCTTATCGATGTTGAATGGGGAATTGAAATTGAAATGTTAATGAACTGACAATTTTGCGTGTCGAATCGTTGAAGACAAGCTGCCACCAGCTTCATGATAATTGCCAGATACAAAGTTACAGATAGTATTGAAAAAAAAAAAAAAAACCAGTGAGCTACAAAATACCACAGAAATGTAAAAATTCCAAGATTACAGATTGTTTGCTGGTGCGCCTATTCGATTCGAAAGGCAATAACAGCAATTACAAACACAGCAACAACTAATACAAACAACAAAAGATACAATTTCAATTATAATAAATGCCAAACCATCATTTCACACTTCACTTTCCTTTTGTGCTGTACTTTAATTAGTGCAACCGAAAATGATGTGGCACAAAAAAAAATATACCCAAAAACTGCTATCATCAAATATATAAATAAATTTAAATAATTTAATCACGAAATGCGCTGCAAATGATTTCAAATGGAATACGAATTGGGATTGAGTTATTGTGTTGATTGTTGCGCCAAAAATAGTTTTCACGATTAAAGCATTTTTTTTTGTGGTTGTTGTTTGTTTATCGCAATTTTATTTTAATTCATTCCATTGCGTTTTGCACGTTTAGCGAATGCACTTGAAATATTTCCATGTTGTTTCTGTTTATTTTTTGTGTGGGTTTCGTTTTTGGGGGTGAAGGCTGCAAATCCGAATGGAAAATGCACTTGCAGTTTGGCTATAATGCTGATCATGATAATCGTGGCTTCTATAATGATTTAAAATCAACATTTTAGCCATTTTTCGTGATTCAATCTCTTTTTGGGCAGATTTTGCAGCCAGTTTTCAAACTTGAGTTAAGACAAACCAAAACATAACTTTATCGATATTTGAACGCCAGCCGACGAACCATTTAGGTGTGAAATTAGCCAATCGTTTGAATGCCATCAATTAAAAAGCAAAACTAATTAAAATCATTAAATGAGCAAACAACAAATTATTTTTAATGTCGCTTAAAAGTGAAATCGTCAATCTAGCAAAAAGCAATAAAACATTTGTCATTTAATGGCCAGAATTGGCAGAATATCGAAACGTTTAATTGGAAAACACTTTCCCTGCTGGTCTCAATCTAATCACATCGTTCGAACTATAAATTTCAAATGCAACCGATTCGATCAACACGTAGTCGACAAAATTGCTAACATGGCCATTACCGTTTCCTGGCCACTCGCAGTGGAAACCACTTGATTATGACACAACTTTGACAACTGGCAGCTGCCATCAAACGTAATGCAAACACACAAGTGAAAACGGGGCCAATCGGGGGTAACGTGGTAACTGAGTCTTATGTATATATTTAGATATATGTATAGATGTATCCACTGGTTAGATTTCGTGCTGCCAAATAAATGAAATTCATTCATGCGCATTGCATGACGATCGCGTCCAACATTTGCCTCATATCCCATACCCATATCACATGAAGCACACAGCCCACGAATTGAAATGGACATGGACTGAGTGACTGCCTCGCTGGCTGGCTAACTGCCTGGCTAGCTGCCTGACTGCCTGTCAACTGTGTGACTTTCATCATCATCTCTGGCTGATAGATGCACATCAACAGGCGCGACGGAGACACTTTCAATTGCACACCTTCTCGGACTTGGACTTGGAGTCGGTCTCGGTCGCACTTTCACGCTGCTTGGGGGCTTTGGTCAAGCTTCAGCTGCGCTTTTTTTTTTAATTTTATGGCTTCTTTTGGCGTTACAATTTGAATGTCATTAGTGTCAGCGGCCGCTGGCTAACGGAGCTTCGAGCTGTAATAGACCTCAGCGAAGAGTAATCGCCACCCAAAGACCACGCCTGCCGCACATTCTTTTTTGTGTATACCCTGCCCCAGCTCTGAGTTGCCTGACTATGTTGACGTGACATGCGTGACTCTTATTGACTCTCAGATTTGAAACGGTTACTCAACGCAATCGTCTTCTTTGGCCACTCGCATGCCTTTCCACATTTTTATAAGACCTTATTTACCCAATTTGAATGTATAAAATTCAAGTTTGGTAAATAAAAGCAACAGCAACAGCAGCAACAACTGCACTTGTGCACTTGTATTTGTCCCCTTCCAGTTTGTGCCACTTTTGCTTTGTTACCGAATCACAAAAGTGTCATCAGTGGCATGTTAATTTACTTGGCCATTAACGCCGTTTCGGCTCTTATCTAAGAGAGAGCAGCCAAGCCACAACTGTTATAATTCGTATTATGGTCGCTTTGAATGTATTTAGTTGCCTACTTGGGAAGTAGGGGGGGGGGGGCGGGGGCTAACAAGCCATAGCCATTGTTCTCGGTCTGGTGTCTCGCGGCGCCAGTGGATATCATCATAATCTAGCCATACATCTGGTAATGCCACTTTACACATTTTGATTTCACTTGCCAGATAAGCTAATACGTTCCTTGCTCTTTAGATCGAAATCACAGATAAATATTTAATCTCGCTGTTATTTGGCTAAAGCAGAACTTTTTTTTTCATAATTGTTGTTTTTCAGTTAGACAGTCGGCGCCCGAGGCACCACAATTAAGTCTTGTTTGCCTAAAACAATAATTAAGACTGCTCTAATTGAGAGTTCTTGTGTCCAATTTTGTTTCTCCGAACAGATGATTTCGATTATTTTTGCTTGTTGCATATTTAACCATTCATAATGCAACATCTTCAAGCCCTTTCCTTGTGGCAGCTTAGTGCGGTGATTTGCGCCTTTTCTTTGATGCCGTCGCCATTAGCTCTTAGCCAGCTGTTAATGCTGTTAATTAGCTCAAGGAAACCACAATTGCCGGGCATTTACTCGTCTCGTCTAAGAATTTTTCCAACCTGTCGCCAGGTTTTCTTTTTTTTTTCCTTTAGATCAATTAATTCAGCGCCAGGCTGTGGCATCGCTACGAGACACATCTGGTTACAATTTGTAGCTAAATGTCGGCATGCGGCTTTAAACTATCTAGTTGATCTTATACGCTGTTTTCCCAGATAAATAGAGTCTATTGGTTTGTCTGACTAACTGGATTATTATTATTAATTAGACAATAGAGTAGCGCTCAGTCCGGCCAAGTCGGATTACAACTTTGCCACTTATTAGTTATTAGTCTTAGCCATGCCGAGTGCAGACGGATCTAATTGTTATGTCTCATGTTGCCGCTAAAGATATATATTATGGCTGCAGGGTTTGGTTTTTGTTTTGGCGCCTTTAACTTTGACATTGATCTGTTTTTATCATTCTGTGCGAGTTGTAATTAATAACAATTGCTAATAGTCCTCGTGCCACACAGTTTACAGTGTGTCTTTGGAAAGTTGCCGCGTGTCTTATGTAAAAAGTCTGATTAACTTTGTTTTTTTTTTTTGTTAATATTAAATTATAATAATTTGCCGAGTCGGTTGGTTGGTCGCCAAATCGATTGGCCACTTGGTTAGTTGGCCATTACTTTTAAGTAGTTGTGATACTTGCAGTAAATAGTTTGTTTGTTGTCTGTTACTGTTGCTCGGGCAGCTCGACAACTCTGGCAATTGTGTTTACAGTTCCCCCGCCATTTATCGCTTGAAAGTTTTCTTTAATTGTTGTTTGGCTTTTAGTTGCAGTTATCTTTACACATCTACAGCTGCATTTCATATGCAAATTATCTATCATTCCCCCAGTGTTAAACACACTCCGCATATGCTCATGTACTGTCCATGTTGATTAGCATGCGTCTTCTGCCTCGTGCGTCGTGCCTCGCTCCTCCTCTCCTCCTCTCGATCTTTTTGCCTGTCCTGCGTTGTCCGTTTCATGCGTGGAGTGTTGGCATCTATGCTGATAACATGGGACATGAGCATGTGGCATCCCAGCGCCGGCAGTTAAGCTGACAGACAGGGGAATGAAATAATGAGAAGTGTGATTCTGTGATTCTCATCGTCCGGCCATAAAAAACTTGTTTTTCCCAGAATACCATGCAAAACTTGACAATCTTAATAGATCAGCACAAAGAATATCCAAACGTATAAACAAACGGATTTGTTTCTTATTGGGTATATCAAAGATCTTCAAAACCATATAAAAAATAGTTGAACAGACAGTCAGAGCTGTGCTTGCTCAGCAATTGAAAAGCTGTCTTGTTAGATAAGTATAAAAAAAAAAATGAATTATTTGTGTTTTCTTGAATGTGGCAAATAAGACTATAATATAATATTAAATAAATTGATGTAAATAAATAATATACAAATATTTGGAATGTATTTAAGTATGATTAGATATCAGTGTACTTACCTACACGATAGCAAAATAATTTCAACATGTTTTAATTTAAATAATTTAATTTAACTACATTTTCAATGTCAGTTTGGTTTTAAAAACAAGGTCTTCTAATTAATTTTGAGAGATGTAAACCTTTTAGGCTCCAACGCTGCCATAGCAAAAGTCGACTTTACAAAGGCCAAGCATGCATTTAAACTGTTAGATAAAGATGGAAATAGGGGGGAGAGAAGACAAGGAAAGGGGTTATTAATAAACAAGCTCGATTACAGGCGGCGGTCGCTATGAACTAAGAAAATAATACTTGATAATTATTAATTAGTAGGAGGGCATAAGAAGCGTAGCAAAACGATCAAAAAATACCGGGTCACATGCCCAAAGAAGAGAGACAAAAGACAACAACGAATACAAAACAAAAGTGTAGGCCGGCAAAAATGATGATGATGACGACAATGAAGATGATGATGATGACGATTTGGTTGTAAAGGGGTATGGGCGGCATTACGGTAGATGTGTATGTGGATGATGAGTGCGGCAGATGTTTATAAGATTGACCCGCATACCAGTGTGGGGGCCAGTTTTTTTTTTCAGCCAGTCAGACACAGTTGCACAATTAGATAAAGCATCTTATGACTGCACTGTGATGATGAATGTTAATTGAACTGCACATTGTACTTTGAAGCATTGTTCTGGCTACTGTCTGACTGTCTGACAGCTGGAGAGTTTTTCCTAAGCATCCTTGACGGATGCTGGTTGCATTCCCCAGCTTTAATGGCCAACAACAAATGCAGCGGCATCACCTGCTGCCCACATTGTTGGTTAACTGTTAACCGTTAACGCCACTTCAAATCGTTAAGCATTCCATGACATTAATATGCAATTTTTTGTACATAATATTTTCTATGGAAATTTATGTTTTGAATGTATTTTTTTTTTTTTTTTATGTTGCAGCTAATGAAACTTGACACCTCCGGCAACAACTATTCGAACTTGATGGCCCTGCTTGGTGCGTGGGTGGCAATAAATTAGAGATCTAAAATATTTTTTATTGATATCGACCATGACGATGTCGATTTTGTGACGACAATGATAATGATGATGATGATGTTGTTGTTGACCGACAGAACAGCACAAAAACAACAGCAAGCTGCCATGTGAGACGAGAGACGAGCGACTACAGACATTGTGTCAGTCAAACACTATTCATATGCATATCGATTGTTAGACAGAGAGAGAAAGAGAGACACAGAGAAAAAGAGAGAGAGAGAGACAGAGAGCAATAGCACAGACAGTGAACCGAGAAAAATAATCGAGAGACAAACGAAGCACAGCTTAAACAGCGCCATGGAGACCCAGTCCATGGAGCAGGATGTTATGCTGGAAAGCAACGAAGATCTGATGTCGACATCAAACACATCCACAAATGGCGGTGCCTGCGACACAAATGGATGCACCAAGAAAACGGTAAGTGAGCGACCCATAAGCACTTTGACCATCACAAGGACAGAGACAGCACAATCTAAACTTCTAATTTTAGACGACAACTTTTGCGACATTTATGACCCATTCTTAGTTCTCTTCCATTGGCACTCTTAAAAACAAATAATAGTTTGTTATCAAACTTTATGCAACGCAAGCTAAAAATTGTAAATAATACTTTATCAATTTTTTGCATCTGTTTTTTTTTCGGAGTACGCTTGCTGCAACATTGAAGTTATTATATTTCATTGTGTTCCTCACAGAAGAATTGTGTATAAAATAAATTTAATAGCTTTCTAAAACAGTTTTAAAAGCTAAAATCAATTCAAGTTCGTTTGGTTTGACTATTTAAAAAGAGTAAATATGTTTAATTTCTATATACATATTGCGAAATACACATGCAAGGTTATTGACGTCTCGCTTTAGTGTGAATTGATAATTTGCTGCTATTTTTCCTTTCAAACATTCAAACACTCAAGCAGTCATTCACTCATTCTAAGTCATTCCGTCATTCCGTCACTTATTGTTAGCCGCGTATTGTTAAATGCATTTTTTTTTTTTTGCTTTCTTGGCTTTTTGGACTAGACGCGTTCGCTTTTGCTTTCAACCGAAACCGTCAACTGTCGACAACACCTAAGAGGTTTCCGCACTGCTTAGGCATATTTCAAGTGCTTTGACCCACCCACCAGACCAGACCATACCCGACCCGACCCGACCAGACCAGACCAGCCTAGCCCAGACCATTACCATTACCATTACAGACCACCAGTCCATGGCATATATATGTATACCACATGTGGCAAATGCACAAAAGGGTATACGTATTAAAGGTGTAGACCCAATGCGATTGCCTCATGGGCACTTCCGTCAACAAAAGCGGGGCAATAACTATGACCAAACCATAAGACGATGGCCTCACTTGACTGCCACAGAATGAGCAAAGCTTGCAACAAGAAGGTGGCCAATTGCATTACACCGTTCTATGGAAAAACGTTTAAAACTGCATGCAAAACGTATTCGTTATGGTTCTTGTTGCCTGTGCTTTTTCCAGCTAATTTTATAGACGGTCGTTTTTATTAGCTTCTTTCTACCTCATAAAAGATTTACCAGTAAAGTAGTAAATAAAACGATTATTGAAATTGTTTCAAAGTAATAGCAAACAAACGTTTTGCAATCGCTGTATTTGCTTTAAATAATCGGCAAACAAGCTTCTAACTTGAAGGTCGAAACCTTAAACATATATTTGCATTCAGCAATTTTACTTCATATGTGTCCTGTCGATAAATTATAAAAATATTAAAACCCCGTTCAAGGTGACTCGGCTCGCTTGTCAGCTTAAATTCATAAATAAGTAAATAATTCATTGGGCTTACAAATCATTCCCGCTGCCCACACAGTAGCACACAGCCAAACGGCAGTTAATTTTAACAATAATGGAAAGAGAAATAAATACAACTTCAGACTCGGACTTGGACTCTTGAACCAGTGAGATTTGCATGAGAGTTGGGAGCAGTTGAACTCGGCGCGCAATTGAAACAATTTATGCTAATTACGGCACTTATTGCATTATTATTATTACGATTAATTGCAGTCCATAACATCGCCCGATCCGACATCGTATGTGGCAAAGGCGCGAGTTACGCGTCCCACGCCCCCGCCACCCTCCAAGAATCCCATGCAATTTGTGCAGAGCAAACCATGCAATTTATATCAGACCGCACAGCAGCAGCTCAAAAAGGCCGAGGAGGTCAAAAAGCTGAAGGAGGTGCAGAAAGAGGAGCCCGAGGAGTGGCAGAATGTGAGTACATGCCTCAAATTATTAGTTACAAGTATTTTACTCAATTGAATGCTTTAATTCAAAGTAAAAGTTCACTTTTAATGACTATATCATAGATAAAATCAGTATTTAAAGCAATTAAACTAAGGCAAAGATATGCATCATTTATGCATAAACAAGAACAACATTTTTGAGCGATTGCTTATGCTGATAATTATTTGCAAAATATATTTAATTAGAATAAAAAAAAAAATGCTGTTGATTTTATATGCTGATCACAAACAGAGCTATAACTATTGTCGTGCGATATTGCTGAATTTGCCACTATATTATCAACAGACGTTACATCTAAGATCAGAAGAAACTTTATATGCCTGAAGTTTTTAACGAAATCGTGACAAATTTCTAAATAGCATTTTTTTTTTTTTGGTGTGTCGCATATGTCCCAAGATAAACAACGCACAGCGCTTGGGCAGGGCACTTGGCCTGTTATGGCCATATCTGTAGCACTAGCTAGCAATGGATCTGGCTATGGCTCTGGCTACGGCTATGGCTATGGCTCTGGTAATATGTCTTTGTGTGTGGAGCAGGCCTGCTCCAGTTTCCAATGCACGTCGCTGGAGCGGACAAATGATATTGCATAATCAGCTGTTACTTGTTTGCTTTCTTGCTAACTTTCTGGTGCGCTGTTATTTATGTAGCTGTTTTTTTTTTACACAAATTCGCGTTGCATGTAAATTTTTGGTTGCCATAACCTCAAAGTGTCGCCCTGTGACTGTACCTCATTACCGCATCAGCTGCTGTTGCATACGTGCAACTTTGCATTTGAATTAATTGCACAAATTACAGTGAACATTCGTTTTGGCAAACGTCTCTATCGATTTGTGCCTTACGCAAACCAATTTTCTTCCCACACATAACTTTTGGTTTTTATGTGTGCGAATATCTATTAAAATGCGCCAAGTGTATTTAAGTACGGTCAAAACTGAGTTTTGGGTCGGGGAATGGCGCCAAATGATGGGAAAGGAAGTTGAAAAATACTGTTTTAATTGCCATTTACTGAGCGACAATGTTCAGAGACTGTTGTTAACTGGATTTGTGTCGGAAATTTTTCAAACTCTGGAAAGTTTTTTTTCTGTTAATTTATTGTTGCAACTTTATGAATTTTAAATTTATGAAACGTCAAGATTGAATTCATGAATATTAAGCTGGAGTTTAAAAGAAAATATAAATACGATATGATTTTTTTTTGCCTGTTATATTTAGAATAGATTAAAATTATCAACAGAGTTTGCAGAATTAATTAAAATCTACGACAGAAATATAGCAGGAAACGCAATATCCACTTAAAGCCAAAGATTGTGAGAGCAATCAGAAAGAACCAACTAATTATTATCAATCAGTCAGCATTTGCAAGTATTTTTCATTCGATAAATATAATCCGGTTTCTCAGAAAGTATAATTAACAAAAGTAAAAATAAATAATTAAAGCTTTGACACTTTTCACCACTGTCACAACTCTTTCTGACGGGGCAAGGTAAACAAAGCAAAACTTTTTAATAGCCAGAGCAAAGAGTGCCTGAATATTACCTTAAATATATATATAGTATAGTATAATGTGCTTTGTATATTGTATGCTAACTTTCGCTTCTTTTCCACAAATGAAATGCAACACAAAAAGAACCTTGACAATTGGAAATCATCTCGGCGAAAACGTGTCGAACACATCATCGATCGTGCAGCCGAAACGAAGAAACTCGAACTGGAGGAACATGATCGCATGCGACGAAAATCGAAAACATTTACAGAAATGATGGAGGAGCGGTAAGTCCAACTGTCCAACCCAACCCCCCCACCCATTCATAAGCAAAATGATTAAGTTCTTAATTGGATCACTGCAGGGCCGAACGTGGACCGCGTGGACGTGCCAAGTTGGCCAATCTGGCCGTTTACAACGAGGATGAGGCAAATGATTTCAGCGATCTGGGCATCGGCACGAGCAGCGCCAGTGGCAAAAGCAGCTTATCGGAAGATTATGATAACAACAGTGTTATGGTAAGTGCCACAAATAACTGCAACTATTCGCAAAATAGTTTGCTATTTAATGTCAACTGAAAATGAAATTTAAATTAAAAAATACGAAATATTTATTAGATTTCTGGATTACTATTTATTACAACATTTGTTGCAAGAATTTGGAAAAACCCAAAAAAAAAAAAACACAATTAAACCAATAAAGTATTATTCAGGAGGCAGGAAGTTTAAAGTTCAGATATTAATTGTAGAATTTGAATATATAGATATATCATCAGGTTTAAGATCTTATTAGAATATGATTATTGATAATGTTAATATTTCGCTGTATATTCGCAGACAAGATCTTATTTATGCTTGCAATGTTTTCGCTTTAACTTCGCTGACATCGTTTTCGAATTTCGTTTGTTTACAAACAATTGCAACAAAATGATCAATTATATCAAGTTTATAAACATTTGCCGCCGAGCCTTTCAATTGTGGCTCAAGCCGCCGATGTGGGAAAGTGTTGCCAGAGACGCGAGCTAATAAACACAAATTGCTTATTAATCAAATGCCTCCACAATCACAATCGCGTCATAAAAAAAAAAAAATAATGAACAATAAAAGGCAGAAGTGGAAAAAAATCATAACAAAAAAATACATTCCAAATTGCCATCTGATTGAGCAATTAGACGCGCTTGCCGCCATCACATATGAAATACAATCAAATATGTCATTTATACATGCATGCGACACAACTATTTATGTTGTTTATGTTGGTTCATCGCATCTGGGTTGGGTGTTGCTTGTGGCTAAGACACGCGAAAAGGCGTCTGAAGCTAGGCAAAAAAAAAGAAAGTTTAGACTTAAGTGGATCTGGAAAAAAAGGTAGACGCAAAAAAAAAAGATAGATGAAAATCGGGTGCTATTTGTTGTAGCTCTCTTATATTAATGTAATTTTATTAAAATTTTACGTTTATGTTAAATATATAGCGAAATAGACTGCATATAGATAAGGATATAAAAAAGGATATTATATATATTTATTATTATTAATACAAATATAAACAGACAGAAAAACAGTGATACAATGAAAACAAGTTTACATTTATATAAAAATTATAGAAAATATTATTATACATAATTATTATTATTTATTACAAATATAAATAGAAACCTAGAATGTACAAATTTCGAAATAGTGACAACTGACTCTTGGTATATAATAATTGTAAAATAAATATAGTTAAATATAATTATGAAATCGAAAAATTTGGAAAAGTAATCTTAATCTCTCAAAAAATATGCTTTACAGAGCGACAATGCCGATTTGGACAAGGCCATTGGCAGCGCCGGTGCTGGCAGCATTGAACAGCAACAGAATCACATTAATAGAAACCGCATGGGAAATGGCAGCGCCAACCAGGCGGCGAGCACATCGAATGCCGGCAAGGTGCAGGCGCTCAGCGGTGCCGCGGCAGCCACGCGGGAATACATCTCATCGCCGGGCTATGACACTTCGTCGAGCACGGCACCGGCCAGCTCACCGGATCCCTGTGAGTACACCTACGAGGGCGCCATACAGGACTACAAGCAGCGTGTGCAGCGCGCTAGCAGCAATGGAAAAATCTCCAACAATAATGCATCGGACAATGGTGAAACAATTGCGTATCCGACACGACGCGGCAGCAAGATTGAGGATCGCTTGAGCGGCTTTGAGGTGACCTCGCCCAGCGACACGCTGGAGGGCGTAGAGAAGCAGAAAGTGGATGTGCCCAAAGTGGATATCTCGAAGCGCAAAGAGATCTTTGAGCAGCGAGAGAGTGAGCCAAAGCCAGTGTTGCCCAATGGAGCAGCACCCAAAGTGGTGCTCCGCGATCGTCTCCATAATGGCAATGGAGTCACCACACCTGTCGAGACAGCAGCCAAACAGAACGTGAAGCGTCTGTCGGGTGACATCAGCAGCATACGTGATCGCATGCAGAGCCTGGAGCATCAGCGCAATGCGTTCAACTCCAGCAAGAGCGTGGATGTGCCGGTGCCGCCACTGAAGCAGCGCCTCAACAGTCTGCAGCATGCCGTCACCAGAGAGGAGGAACCACATCTAAAGAAACCGCCGCTGGTCGCACTCATCGATGCCCGCCAGCTAGAAATTATGCGCGGCGAGGAGCAGCGCATGCGTCAACAGCAGCAGCAGCAGCAGCAGCAAAAGGAGCAACTGCAGCAACAAAAGCCACTGCAGGAAATGGTGACAATGCCGCCGGCGCTAGTTGTGGATGAGCCGCCATCGGTGGTACACGATGATAGCGGCATACAGGCGGACAACAATGAAGAGCTTCTCAAGGATCAGCAGCAACAGCAGGAACTGAACGAGGCCATCGCAGCGCTGGCCCTCGAGGAGCGTCAGCTGGAGGAGGCCGCCAATGCGGTCAATCAAATCGAAGCCGAGTTTGATGAGTTAACCGATCTGCATCCAGCCGCATTGCCCGCACCAAAAGTTACAGCAGCAGCAGCAGCAGCAGCAGCAGTAACGGCAGCAGCAGCCACCTCAGCAGCAGCAAAAACAACATCCCCTCAAGCAACAACGACAGCAGCACAGCCAGCACCAGCTGCGGCACGGGACATGGAATTTAGTGTAAGTTCTACTAACAATTTTCTCGAATCCGCTATGTTAAGTCCACGTAGTGTCAGTGATGATAATATTGTAGTAGCTTCAGTTTCCAATGCGGTGTCGGGTCAACCCAAGCAAATTATCAATCCCAACCCCAATCCCAATCCATATACCAATCCAAACAATTGTAACTTGCGTAGAAAGCCCTCCAATGAAATGGTTCATGCGCGCAATTTGCTTAAAATGTTCAAGGAGTCCTTTCAAAATGACGATGAACTGAGCGAAACCGCCGAACAGACACCCTCAGCTCAGTCCCCACCGCCTGGTCAATTTAGCCAAGTCTTTGACTTTACCAAGAAACCATCGAGCCCAATACCAGCACCGGCACCAGCACCAACACCAACACCGCCTCCCATCCAGAACCCTGAACAAATTGTGCGTCACGTTGCAAGCGCAGCACCACCAACACCACAAACACCATCCTCGACCTCTGCCTCTGCCTCAGTCCCCCATACACAAATACCACGACCATTAGGCAAGCCGCCCATGTCACCTAAGGCGGTGCGTTCAAAGCCAACAACAACACCACAACAGTTCAGCATTAATGGACGCGTCGAGATCTTTAACTCACGCCAGTTAGAGAAACCACCAACGCCACCACCCAGACGTGTCTTCAGAGCAGAGCCCGAAGTGAATTCATATTCAGCACCGCAAGCACCGGTCCATGTGCCGGAGGTGGTGATGTGTGCACCACCGGTTACCATTGTCTCAGCCGAAGAGCTGCCCAAACCCAATACGGTCAAGGCGTTGTCCAGCTGCTTTGGCGAATCCGCAACAGCAAGAGCTCCGGGCAGTCCAATTGCACATCGTACACCGACCCCGCCCGGCATGTCACCCACTTCCGGCTTCATGCGTGCCACGTGTACATCACCCACCAGTGTGACTTTCTCTCCGATGACTTCGGGTGTTGGCGGCCAGACGTCTCCAACTCCATTGCCCAAACCGTTGACACGTAGTCGGATACCGCAGATAACGCCACCAGCATCGCCCAAGCCAAACAGACGCACTGCACCCGCTATCGATGTTGTGGAGCATGCGTTGAGCGATCGCAGCTCCGGTGACTATGCGCCCATCATCAGACAGACTCAAGCTGTGGTGCACACGCCACCAGTAGCCATGGTGCGTGCTAAGCCGCCAACGCCACCAAGTACGCTTAGCTTCGATCCGCTGGCGCCCAATGACTCACTGCATGTGCAGATTACATCGCCCTCCAAGATGCCACAGCTACGCATCTGCACGCCCAACGAGTCCAGCCTGTTCAAGCTCGCCGGTTCGGCGCCCACATCGCCCGGCTTGCCGGACCCGGCCGCGTTGGAAGTGGCGCTGTGTCAGCAGTTTCTGGATCGTGAGTCAAGCAAACTGCAGTTCCAGTTGCCGCCTGATGATCTGGCGCGTTTCGAGCAGGAAGCTGTTGAGGAGGTGCTCTGTGATAAAATAGACGTGGTCAAGTTACCCAAGTTGCCCAGCACCGGTTGTCAGACAATAAGCCAGCAGCAGCTTGATAGTTGCGATGGCATAACCAAGGAGCAGCAACCACATTTGACAGCACCCAAGGATGAGGATGTGGCAATGTGCATTGGCCTGCTCGAATGCCTGGCACCGGTTCAGGAGCCCAGCTGTGAGAGCATCGATGTGCGGCAAAAGCCAGAGCCAGCAACGGGTTACCAGCACATAACTGATGCGGATATCAAGCGCTGTGATGGCTGGCAGGGAATCAAGGATTTGAAGAGCGGCAACAAGCCAAGCTCTCCCATTAGCGATGCGCGTGCCGCACACTCCAAAGCACTAATGGATACCTGCGAGCAGATAATTGCCGAGGAGCGCTTGGCCAGCAGCCAAATGATGAAGACATCTCTGCCCGACGAAAGTGCCACGGCCAACACGAAAACACCAACGGGCTCGACAACAGGAACGCCGATGGCGAATCGCAAATCAAAGATACCCATACCCAAGTCCTGTTGCATATCTGCTTCCAATACGGACTCCATTGGGCGGACGGGTTACCTGCCCGTGAGCCCCACCACCGAACAGCCGCTCATAGCGCGCACTCATGTGGTGGAGACAGAGATTAACGTTAAGGAGATGACACCGCCCAGTTCACCAAAGGCAGCAAGGGGGGATGGTCAGGAGAAGAGCAAGGCCAAGGATAAGAAGTCTAAGACTAATATATTTGATTTTTTGCGTCGCAATTTTGGTCATCAAGAGGAATCTCCGGCATTCAAACAAGCCCATCCCACACTCAACCAAACCCTTGATCCCAAAGTGGTGCTCACCAGCACCCGCACCGGCGTCGATGTGGTCAATGCGGATGATTTTGTAAAAGTGGACAAATCGAAATTCTATTTGGACAACAATGAGGCGGTACCTCCTCCGCTACCCGCAACACCAGCTCCCGTGAACATTGAGATACGTAAAACCATCACCACAGATGAGATTCTCGAGGAGCACAACACGGAGCAGGCATTGAGCCAGGAAATAAGTGACTTGCTCGATGATGCGCTTAACAAACTGGAGGCGACGGGGGCGGCAGTTGGTGCTGGTCACTGAATAGCACGACAATTTAACGGATTTTGTTTAGGGAATACTCGAAAACTATCTAGGATCTTAAGGGACATATAAACAGGGTTTTTTTTATTGTTGCTGAAATGGTCTGAAAGTAATCTTGCTTTGAATATACTCGTTGTAGTTGAGAAATTAAATTTGAATTTATATATGAGATTTGACATTTAATACTGATCGAACGAATTTACAAAAATATAATACTCTTAATCTGGACAATCTGATCCTGACGACTTCCGAACTTGTCCGAACGGTTTCATCAATTGATACACGCTTCTAAAGTTGTGTAGAAAAAATTTGAACTCGATTTAAATTTTCAATATTTTTCGAATGTTTATTTCATTTAAAATATATTTTGTTGTGGGGCTCAAGCTACGTAAGCTATATTTACTTTTTATTTCTTTGTTCTTATTACTAAACCCAATTTTTATGTATAAAAAACGAAATTTAATTTACGTAAAGAAAAATGTGAAACATATGTTTTATGGTTATATATTTTATATACTTAGAGCGCTGAAAACTTCTAATACACAAAAAAAAGCATACCAAAATAACAAACAAAAATATAATAATGATAATGTTGTGCTATTTTATGAATAAATAAAACAAAAACTAGAAATGAAACTACAAATCTACAGAATTATAAAAAGTGCGTAAAAGAAATAAATATTTACACTTAGCGCCGTTTTTACAAGTTCTTGGCAAGAAGCTCAACTTTAATACAATATTAATGGATATCGTTCACTCATGTTTACGCAATATATTAAATAGGAACTTAATAACAAATTGAAAAAATTCATTCTCCATTTTTCGAAAATCTTTCTTCGCCAACATAATAATGAACATGAGAAAGCGAAGAGCAAATTATCCGCTTGGCGCAGTTGTTCACTGGGTAACTGCACTTTGCCAAGCAGAAAGGTCCGTTAAATGACTGCTTGCACTGCTTACATCATTTAGTCAACTGCTTTGTCAAGCAGTGCACTGCACATTGAGTGTTGTGATTTCAACTGGCATAAAATTGTCGCTTCTTTCCAAATCTGCTACAGTTTGTTACTCATTGCCCAGGAGGGCAATTTCCGAAGCACGCGTCTGTGCTTAATGAGCACTTAATGGATTACCAATCAATAAATAAACACATAATTAATAAAATGAGCAAACAAAATAAGTTCGAAATGTGGAGTGAGAGGAAGGCTTTCTCTGGCATATATACATTTCCATTGCGCCCTGGTCCTTGTTGTGTTCTGTCTTTTCCTATCCAGATGATTAGCGTAAGTAAGTCCCCATGGGTTTAAGGTTTAACATTTAAAGCTATTTTGTGTATCGTTTACAAAATATGTACATATATATTAATAATTTTGTATCAATAATCTATCGTAATATAATCTCATATAATATGTATGCATTTCTCTTACATGCCTTGCGCTCGTATTGTTGGCTATAATGTATAAATTATCGAATTATGGAATATACATCATATGTATATGTATATTTATATTTATGCTACAGTTACATAGTTTACATGCTTACTGCCAGCAAAAGTTGTTGCAAGTTTACAATTTTCGAGGTAAGCGGTTGTGTCTCTATCACACAAACACTCACACATCTCTCAAACTCTCTCTCTCTCTTACTCTCTCTCTCATATTTATCTTTTGTATCTCTGTCTCATTTGTTGGTTCGTTGCATTTGCTTTTGTGTTCAGTTCTGTTCTTGTTTTGTTGTGTTGTGTTTTGTTTTTGTATTTAGCTTTTAAGTTCCATGCATGTTCCAGCGATTTATACACTGTAAATTCCCATTTAAAATGCCAAAAGTCACAGATGCCGCGACCTCCGCCCTGCCGCCTAGAAGACCCTAGTGAGGTTTCAGTTCAACAGTGCCTACTTCGGGGCGCTACACGACCAAAACCTGCCCCTCAACATCTACGCATTGTTCCATATATGCATATATATATATACACATTCTCGATTATTTGCACTTTTTTTTTGCTTTATTTTTACCATTTTGCTTTATCTGTAAACGAGCGTTGTCAATGCGACCCTTGCAACAGTTGCGTTTAGTCGCCTTAGGGCTTTCAACGTGTTTGGTTCGATTCCGGGCAACTATCTACCCACGTAGTAGTAGTATCGGGGACAAGCTACAGCAATCGCAGTTTTATCTTGATACCGCCTGACACGAAACGTGAAACCGACAGACCGACATATTCGATCTAAAAATAAACAAACGACGCGTCGGGGATATACCACGATTGCTATATTCTTCGCTGTCAATTAACTTATGTGCATCAGTTGAGCAATTTGTTTTCGATCAAAACGCAATGGTAAGCACAAACATCCGGACAGATGTCTCGGATTCCCAGAAAGGCATCAAAATTATTGTGTGTTTTATGATACTTCAAGTTTTGATTAGCAGTTTAATTTTGCAAATAATCTTAAAACCGTTCAGCAAAAATGCCTTATCACTATGTCTACAATACTCGTACAAAAAGTATTATACATATACGAGTATATTTTCCATCCAATATAAGACATTTTTGTCATAGTCATTCATAGTAATATTATCATATCACTGTCTACAATAATAGTACAAAATACATTATACATATATATTTTCCATCCAATAGAAGAAGAAATTATCCCAAATGAGAGTAGTTAGTGTCGTAGTCTTGCACAAGTGTTACAGATAATATAGATACTATTGCTGGAAAAACCTGCTAGCTGAATAACCAATGCGATTGGGGTTAAGATACTAGCTTATCGTGCTGTAAAAGTATCTATTTAACTGTGCTTCCCAGTGTGGCAAACTGTCTACTCAAATCACTTGTAAATAATGGAACCGTTCGACTGAATTTGTACATTTTTAATTTCGTTATTAATTTTGATGATATTTATTGGTTATATATTATATTTTATAATTATTATTTTTTATTGTTTGCTAGCGCAGACTTCAAATATGTGTAAAATAATTTAATTAAAATATGTGCGATGACGGCGCACTTTTCTCTTTCTCTATCTTTCGCACGCTTTGCTGCTTTGATCGCTCGATTGCTCATTTGCTTGCTCGCTCGCACCAACGCTACGCAGATCAACGAAGCTCTTGATTTGGCGCTGGAAGCTATTGACAGGGAGGCCAGCCGCACGCACGACGAGGAGGAGGAGGTGGAGGTGAAGGGGCAACAAAATACTGCAAATAAAGTGAATATGAAGGAGGAGGAGAATCAGAAGGAGAAGGAGGATAATGAAATGGAGAAGGATGAAGAGAATGTGTTGATGAGGGCGGGAGGAGAGGAGTCAAATGCCGCGATGCCAAATAAAACCGATGAGCAGAAAACGGAGGAAGAGCAAGAAAGACAGGAAGTAAAGGAACTGCAGACAGTGGATAGAATGAATGAGCCCATCTATGAGAACATCAGCTCGTCTATATCTATGCAGCAAGTAGATAATGACCAAGCAGCGATCACGATGTTAACAAGACGAAGTCAAAGAAGCATTCCAAATAAAAGCAACAATAACAATAACAACGAGCATAATCAAACTAACAATAATAACAATAACAACAACAATACCAATAACAATAATAAAAACAACAACAGCAGCAATCAAATTGACACAACAACAACAATCATAGCAGCAACAACTAGCGCCGACTTGGAACCTTACTATCAGGTACCGAAAGCAACAGAACCCTACTATGATGCACCCAAACATCTGCGTCCCATACCCGTCTACGAGAACATTGACGTCTTCTATACGGGCGTGGAGCTGGGACACAGCGTTGCGTCTATGGCGCCAGCGTTGGAGCCGCCCAAGGAGAAGCCGCCGCCACCGCCAATAGAGCCGCCGACAGATATTGCGGCTGCTGCTGATGACGAGCTAGATGCTGGAACCTGGTCATCCGACAACACGTACGAGACCATTTCCAGCCACACACGTCGCCAGCTCCAGAGTCAGTCAGGGCAGGGCACGCCCACAGCACAACCATCGCCACCCATCAAGCGGATGAACTCGACGAAACGGATCAAGAAGGAGCTGCGCAATAAGAGATCCAGCTTCCTGGGCATCGAGACTGATGCCGATCTAGATGATGTGGACAGCTACCTAGAGTTAACGGTAGCACCGCCACCAGACATGGCCCAGCTGCTGCAGGAGGAGCGGCGCCTCGAGAAACAGCTCTACATTAAGGCGGCTCTGTGTGACAGTTCAGACACAGGTGAGTGTGGGGAGCGGGATTGCTTTTAACCAGAGAGAGAGAGAGGGAGGTGCAGAAAACCAATAGAGCTGAAAAATGTTCACAAAACAAATGATGAACTGGTGGGCAGGTGAGGAGGTAAACTAGCACTGGAAACGGGCGGACCGGACTGTGAGGTCTGTGCTAAGTATAAATAATCCGTTTAGTGCGTGTCCCATGGAAGCGGACAGTGCTTATTGAAAGGGGATTCAGGTAAACGACTGCCAGCTAGAATCGATTAGAATCAGGCACTGCTCAACAGAAAATGTTGAGTGGTTGCACGGAAAGCACGAAAGAAGAGCGAAAATTCAAATAATAAATAAATTTAACAAAGTACACGGAGAAAAAAAAGGAGAACTTTCCACTCAAATGGAAAATTCGAGAACGGGCAAGAAAATCCTTATGTAAAGAGCAATGGTTGCCGTATTAAATTTATTGATCCCTATCATACATAGGAATAAGGATCAAGGATTTCCACAGCGACTTTCTTTATTTTCTCTACTTAATCTCTTTGTCTCCGTCTGACAGGTGAGAGTCGCGATTCGGGTGTATCGGAGAACCATTCGCGGCAAAGCAGCGAGCATTACACCAACTCATCGGAGGAGAACGACACACAGTCGGAGGCGACGCCGCCACCAATGCCGCCACCACCGACGCAATCGCTGGTGCCGTCGCAGCACGGCGATGTGATCTATCAGAATGAGACGCTGCATGCCGCACAGACGCCGCTGCTGCAAACGGTAAAGGGCAACTCAGCGGAGTCGTGGACGGAATCGGCCACAGCGGCCGCGGCCGCAACTCAATCGCTGAGTGAGGCAACTGCCACGGCCAATGCGAAGATTCTGTCCATTGAGGAGAAGATACGCGAACAAGGCGAAGTGCTGCGCGTGGAGCGGGAATTGCTGCAGTTTTCGGTAAGTGTGGAGGGCATTTATTGGCCAAAGGAAAGTGGCGGAATTAATTGCTTACATTTTTGCAGCAGGAGGAGTTGAAGCGGCAGCGTGAGAACCTGCTGCTGCGCGAGAATCTGGCACGACGAGAACTGCAGCATGGCGCCAAAATGCTGATGTCCAACAATCGACGATCGCTGCAGGATTTGCACCATGGCCTGGGCATTGGCAATGGCATGTTGAGCGCCTTTCAGCCGCCACAGCCTCAGCTGCCACAGCCGCAGCAGCAGTCAGCGCAACAAATCTATGCCAATGTGCCACAACAGCAACAGCAGCAGCAGCTGCAACAGCGGCCAGCGCCGCCAATGCCCCAAGCTCTTTCGCAGTATCACTACCATCAGCTGGACACAGACTATCGCAAGTCTATGTCGGATCTGAATGAGTTCTCCAAGCGTCTAATGTTACCGCCACCGACGCCGCCCACAAAGCCGCTGCGCGCCATGCACCTGACCACCAATGGCCATGGTCTGGAGCCGGATTATGCGGTCAGCATGCGTCAGCGCAACGGCGTCAATAGCAACGCCTATGGCGGTTCTCTGGTAAAGATTGCGGGCGCACCGATGCCAGCAGCGGGAGTAGCAGTGCCTGCACCACGGCTCACTGCAAATCTGGCGGCCGCCTATCATCATCAGTCGGCGCAAAATCTGAGCAACATGTCGCGCAACACGCTGCTCGCACTGAGCGCCACACCCAAGCCCAAATACACTGATGGCTGGGTGCAGGTGCAGCAGCAGCAGCAACAGCAGCGGAATCTAGCCAATGATGCCGCTTGGCTGCAGAAGCGCAAATCTATGCCCGACTACAATGGGGCGCTGTGTAGCAATGGACATGCCAATCACTGGCTGCTCCAGGAGGCCGAGCATCGTCGCCTGCTCGAGCAGCAGCAACAACAGCAGCAGTTGCAGCTGAACAGGCGTTCCATGCCCGCCGCTGCATCCAATGGCAAACCGCTGCCCGATTCCATTATCCAAACGCTTACAGAGCGCGTCCAGAGCAAGGGCATTGGCGAACGCAAGCGGTAAGTAGAGCTAACCACTAAGGAAACTATTTAAGATGTGCCTGCCTTGGTTGCTTTTTATATTTGAGATTTATTGAATAAAAATTGATTTAAACTTTCTCGTTTACTGTTTCAGCTTTGATGGCAATGGCAACTACAGTCTGTTGAATAGCAATGGCATCAATGGAATGAAGCCACTTGGCAACAACAACAACAGCAACAACATAATTAACAACAGCAGCAACAATATCAACAGCAATATCACTGCCAGCAGCAATCAGGACAAGGTGCTCAGCGTTAGTGGCAAGAAGAAGTGTTCGCATTGTGGCGACGAATTAGGTAAACTTTGCTACTACGTTGGTTGTGAGTGTGGTTCTTCTTCTTCTTCTTCTACTACTTCCTCTTCATCTTCAAGCATGAATTCCGTTGCTGAAAAGCATTGATCAATCATTTCTAGGCTTGACAGCGGTCAATCAGCATCTGATACACAAATTGCTATCAATCTTATTATGTATCTTATGACAGGTTTTGAGACCGCACAAAATTCCTCAATAGCTAAAAGTATTCAGACATCAATCACAAAGATATTTCGGATTTGCGACTATTCTTCAACTAGAAAAAATCATAAAGCTTTTTTCGATTTACCTATCATAAAAATGACATTTTAAAGGATGGCTATGGTATTAATGTTGTAAAATGTAAAGCTATCTTGTGAATATACCAATTACACAGGTGTAAAATATATCATCGTCCTCTCTTCCTTCTCCTCTCTTTCTCTATCTCTATTTCTCTCCCTCTCTCTCTTTCTCTTTTTTCTTGTATGCTTACATGTCTGTCATAGATTTGGGCTGTACCCACGACAATTGTCGTCAGGTGCACAAGGCGCTCAAATACATTGTTTGGGTTTAAGGCTGGCGCCACCGAAATAATTAAAGACTTTTATCTAAAGACTCAACACTTTAAACTTAATTAAATTTAACTTAAATATAGCTGCATTTTAAGGCTGCCCTTAAGGTACTTAACAGCTGACATTCTTCAAGGATTTCCCAGAGCTGCAATTAATTGAGTGTTTTTCTGTTTTGAATTTGCATATAGGTCGCGGAGCTGCCATGATCATTGAATCGTTGCTTCTGTTCTATCACATCAACTGCTTCAAGTGCTGCGTCTGCCACGTGCAACTGGGCGATGGACTCAATGGCACCGATGTCCGTGTGCGGAACCACAAGCTCCATTGCCAGAACTGTTATTCCAGCGACGATGGCATCAAATTCAGTTGTGTTTGAGCGCGACTCTCGGGACATGCATACAGGATAGACTTAGATTCAGTAGTTGTTATAGCTTATTTGTTGCAACTTTCGATTGTTGTTGTTGTACTAATACATACATATATACATGATTACATATATACATACATACATACATATAGTATATGTTAAATGTTAAACAAAATGGAACCATAAAGTCAATATGAATATGAAATGTTTTCAGCTTAACGTTAATCATCGAATGCAGCGTTCAATTTTGTAAATTGCATTGTAATGATAATGTTTTTGATTCGGATTTTAACTTTTTATATATTATATGTATACATAAACGCGATAAGGATATATATATATATATATATGTATACAATCCAAGCTCTCTCGCTCTGATGTTTTTTGCAAAGTCAAAGTCAAATTTTAAAATGCATATAATATCAAAAAAAAAAAATAAATTTAATGCGTGTTGAAACATAAAGACGATAAATTTCTATGAATGTTGTTAAATTTTTTAGATATTGTATATTTGCCCACATTTACATGCATACATATACTTACAAACATATATACATATTTATGCATACTGTAAATTAATTAATCAAATGCTGAATTGTTTATTAGCAGATGAATTTACTTATGCACATTTTTTTTTTATTAATTCAACAACACTGTAAACAATCTTTGAAGATTTGCAACACGGCCCAGCTCCTAAATACCATACGAAACCTTCACGACGTACCCAATGTACCTAAAATGATGTAGTACATACATACATACATACATACATGAACAAGCATACACTAACAAATTTACAAACATATCTGCATAACTGAAGCGATTTAAATTCTAATTGTCGTTATTATTTGTATAACTGGAAACAAAAAAATATTGTATTTAACATATTTGTATTTTCTTATTCTTATTTATTGTAATTAAGCATCAATTTCAAATGCATGAATGTTGTAAACATATTGAAATGTCATTTCAGCATCATTCAATCTGATATTGATGCGTATTAATTTAAATACCAATTTTAACAATTAATCGGTATGTGAAACACTTTTTCTGTAAAAAGGCAGCTTGAATTTCGTTTAGTTTTAAATAAAATACATACATATTTCAACCATACCCAAATGGGTAATATATCCTTGTATTCAAATTCATTCGCAGTTTTAAATGTACTGAAACATTTAATTGCTAAATTATGTGGCATAATTTTGGGGGTAGCCAGGTGACGATAGAAACAGACTCTTGCTCGGCCATATTCTTGCACATAGTTGGAGGATATGGAGCTTTAGGATCGGTCGGATCAATTCTATCGATTGCCATTCAAGGATTATGGATATCTAAGAATAAACAAAAGTAAAATTTTTGTTGGAAGAAAACTAAATGGGCACAATCATTGATGGCTCGGAAACTACTAGAGCTACATTTAAACATGATTTACTAGGAGACGGTTTTACTTAAATCTCTTTACTCGGCTATTCGAATTTACCGTCATCGCATTTATATCTTTACTCTAATCGGGAAGTTAAGGTTCACTTGTCTCAAGGACCAAGGAAATAGCCAAGCCACCGGATTAGTGTAATATTTTGGCACATTTTTTTGTCTAACTCTGGAAATCCCTGACTGACAATCGATAGAAGAATATCTCACGCGTTAAGATACGTTAGTCCCTTCGAGAACCTTGCTATGGCCTACTTTTTGGATTTCGAGTCATCAGTCATCATAATGAGAGCATCTCTTATCAAATTATATTCCTTTATATCGAATTAAGTCCAAGTCAGACCTGCAACCTTTTGCTTGAAATGTAAATGTAAACATCTGGTGGATCTGAGAACTTTATTACTTAGACGCATCAACGGGAAATACACAATACGTAGAATTTACTTTGCTCTTAAATTTGACTTAAAACCCAATTTGCAGCATCCTGACTAAGCCGTAGGCAGGAATGTCAGTTTCTCGTTGAGCTGCAGCTGTGTCTTAATTAATTGCGAAAGAGTGATAACCATCAGCAAATCGCGTACATTGGCGTTGAACATCTGGGTGAACTGTTCATGCGACATGTGTGGTACTGAATGGATGAGGTCGAGCAGTTGGCGTCCAACTGCATTGTCCGGCGTCACTTTATGGGCAATGACATCGTCGACGTATTTTAGTATTAGGTCCAGCAGAGATTGCAGTTTCTGCGAGGCCTCGGAAATCTGTGCCAGATCCAGCATTGGCGGCACGGTCTTCGGTCGCTGTGCCGGCGACACGCCCACAGTTTTCTGCAACAGTTTGAGGCCAAAGGTCTCTGGCTCATAGCTGGTCAGCTCGACGGGTATCGGTGTGAACATGCAGCCAGTTTTGCCACCGGGCACACCCAGCTGGATACACACATAGGCGCGCAGGCCCATGCGGCCCCCTTGCAGCGAAGTGTCCACAGTCAGATGAACCGGATTGTTGCACTCTCGCGCATAGTATTCGTGTATGACGGAACTGTGGTTCGTCACCTCGTTGCCGGTGGCCCACCAGCCGACCACGCTTTCATTGGAGTTCACCTTACGGTTCAGATCGTACATGTCCAGGGCGTAGCTTAGTTCTGCCTCCACCTGGTCATCATGCTCCTTGTGTGGCACGCAGAAGCAGTTGGTAACCTCAACCACTCCCTTGTCAACAGAGCCCAGCAAAGTGCCGATCACGCGATGTGAGTCAGCATTGCGACGTTCAAATGCATCTACAACTTGGAATAGTACAACGGGATGCACTCGCACAGTTAAATTAAGTGCCGACATTGTTATTTATTTGTACGAAAACTGCAAAATTTTACAATTTATCAATCGCCACGCTGCGCGAAAGGATGGCAGCGCTGAAAAAATACTCTCGATAGTTTGTGGTGGCAGGCCGATTCTTAAGCGCTGTCCACTTATGTTCAATATGGCCTACACTTCGTGAAGTGCTGCCAATCATCTTTTAGGGTAAACTGTTTTGCTTTTGAACTGAGTTTAAACAAGCATATAAATATTCAAACATCTATATAAGAAGTGTTAGCCGATTCTTTTTTTCTATATCAATTGCATATATGTTGAAAGGAAATCAATATTTAATAAATTAAAGTAAATATAGTGAAATTGTTCTGATTTTATTAAATGAAAAGTGAATCGATGTACTAAAGATCTATAAAAACCCTGCATACTTTTGAGATGAAAATAATTGTGAATTTTCGAAATAGTAACATACTTTTAGACGTGAAAATAAAATAACGAACACTGTGAAAAATGTGTCAAATTCTAAAGTATGTTTTAATGGACACGCAAGGGAAGAAAAAACTGCTTGTATCAAAAAATTTATCACATCTCAATCCGACCATTGCTAAATTTTGGCCTGTTATAGTCGAATATTGGAAATTCTTAAATGCCAATCGATAGTCCTTTTTTCTCCAAGATCAAGATGAAATGTTCCCCTGAAGAATAAGGCCCAGGTATTGTTTAGGAATACCTGTTTGCTATAACTTCTTGCCAAGTTCCGCAGTTTGAAATTAAACAAAATGTTTTTCATACATAAAAACAAATTTTATTAAATAAATTTACATTATGCTTAGTAAGCATAAATACGCTAGGGAAGTAATGGTTTATCTACCACGTGAGATTATCCCACGTAGAATGAGGGCCTGATTGCTAACATATCTCTGAATATTAACTAAGAAGCCATTTAGCTTGCTAACATATCTTTGAATATTAACTAAGAAGCCCTTTAGCTTGCGACAAAGACACACATACAATCAAATATATTCAATGGAAATACAATCATTCTACAGCTAATCTCTACCACACTTCACACTTGTGCACAGGATTCATGGATGAGTTTTCTGGGCATTGGAAGTCCTTGGCAAAGTCCCTCATATTGCTCATCGAGCCCAACACTCGGAACTCTGTGGGAGAATGCACACCTGTGGTGATTCTCATCTTCAGGGATTCTGAAAATCTTGTGATGAGTATAGTTTATATTCCATTTATTTTGCTTTGCTTACCTTTGCGATATTTGCCACACCAAGTCTGTCCAGTTGAGATCCAGAACATTTGGAGAGGTGTATAATCCAGGCCAGGCAACTTTGGTTCCGGACCGTTCTTCTCCACCCAGCGTTTGTATGCTATATATGACTCCTTAAGGCCACCATTATCAGCAATATTTTCGCCTTGGGTATTGATGCCATTTAACTGTCAGATAAATAAATGAGAACCAATGAAAAAGCAATCAAAAGAATTACTCCAGACTTACATTCAGGCCAGTGAGACGGTCAGTGTAGTTGCCATACTGGTCAATAATACACTGGGCCTTCTTCAGGTACGCCTTGTGTGTGTCGGGCTGCCACCAATCCCGCAAGTTGCCCTTCACATCGAACTGGCGACCCTGATCGTCGAATCCGTGCGTTATTTCATGACCAATAACATAACCAATTGCACCATAATTCATGTACTTGGGTCGCTGAGCACTGAAGAATTGGCCCTGCAGTATGCCAGCGGGGAACTCTGTAAAAATTGTGGGAAACAATGATGCAATACTCAGTAATTTTTTGGAAATTCTTTTACTTACGTATACTATTCTCCAGTGGGGAGTAGAAGGCATTCACAACAGCTGGCCGGGCATGACGCACCCAGTCGGTTTTATTGATCGGCAGACGTAGTTTGTTGAACGAATAGTCTGTGCCAAAGATGTTCATCTTCAAGAAGGATTCAAAATAACGATCTGGATCGATGTCCAGTTTCTCATAGTATTTGGCCAGCTTTTCGTTGTCCAGCATCTCGTCGGGATAGCCAATGTGCGTGGCCATGCTGTGGAGCTTCTCCTGAGCCTCCTTCTTCGTCTGCTCATCCATCCAGTTGATGTCCTTCAATATGTCGCTGAACACATTGCGTATGTCATTAACCATTTCCAAAGCATTCGCCTTGGAGTCCTGATTGAAGTGCTTGCGAACGTAGAGCGAACCCACGGATATGCCAAGGCTGACATTAATATTTAATATTTTATTGAGCGTTGTGAATTCAATATTGATTTTGTTTTCATGTGATGTTCATGTGGTTGTTGGCAACAGTTGTATTTGTTGTTGTTGTTGTTCAGTGCATTTATTGGAATGGTGAACAGTCGAGTTGAATTGACGTGAAAGTGGAACATAAAATGATAATTTTAATAAATTATTAACTTAAATAAAAAACAATTATGCTAATGGGTTCTCTATTCGATGAAACAAACAATAAGTTCAAATAATGCAGTCGAACGAAACCGACTGAATAATACCTAAGTGACGACTTTGAAAAAAGGTGGTAAAGAATCGATTCAAATGAAGGGACTTCAGTTTAATACTTAAAGAAGGTCAAAAAGGTTATATATATAGCATTAACAAAATTTGGGTTTACCATCTAATTTTTTTTTTTTTAATTTTTGGCGTAAATAGCGAGATTTATTTAGGTACTCTTTTACAATATCGGACAAAAGGAAGGCTTAATGCATCTTTATTCAGCCGTCAGTCTTAGAGTATAATAAACTTTCCGTACAAAAAATAATCAAAAGAGATAAAGAAAAAAAATCACTTAAAGATGGTAAAAGTTTTCTATTCTCCAAAATTCCAGGATAAACAATTTTTAATTTTTTTGTGCCGTATTCTTCCCTTTAACGATTAGCTTTTTCTTGAACTGAATCATAATAAGTATGGTTTATATGAAAGATATATGGAAAATAAACAAACACATTTTTCGTATATAATGTTTATGTGTCTTATATCGTTTTTTGTGGGCACCATTGAAAACAATGTGGATGTGTTGTTAATGTGTTTATGTGTATGGAAAGCAGTGCTAGTTAACTGTACCGGTCAGATGGAGTAAATTTGGATGTATTTATATCTATATACTTAGTAATATCTTCTTCAAGTACGCCAAAGTCACTGCAAGATCACAAAGAAATCAATCAGGAAATAAACGAAAACAAAGACAAGAAGAAAAGCAGCATTATCTTTGAGTTGCCAAAGCATATATATCCTTGCAGGCATATGGAAAAGCATATCATTTGCTGATCAAACTATTGAATTATTGAAAAGTTTGTATGTAGCTATTTTGGTATCATAGTATTACAGGATTATGAGATCACTCAACTAATATTTTGTTATTGTTCCTCTCCAATCGATCAAATTCGAAGCAGACAACAAGTTATTTCAAAATGGAGAAAACAGTTCCCAAATAAATTTTAAAAATGACTTCGAAGTCAATCGGATAAGGCGAAAAAAGTATTTCCATATTTAGCTAAGATATTCCACAAACCTTAACAGATTAACTCAGATAAATTGAGCTCTTATATAAGACGATTAATACATGTGGATATGTTTCACATATGTACCCTCTGCAAGGTTATACTAAAAAGCAGAAATAAGTTCCCTAAATCTCAAAATCCGCACACTACTCAGAATAGAACAGATTGCTGTTCCGGTCATATATACTAACCTGCCAGTAGCAATATCCACGCACTCCTTCCAGCGTGCCTCCTGCTCTTGTCGGCCGGACAGCGCTGTGGCATATTGAAGCTGCCGCTTGCGGAAATCCTCACTGAGGAAGCCAATGGAGAAGGCGTGTATGCGCCACATCATATAGTTGGCAATCACGCGTTTGGGCGTCCTGGCCAGCAGTTTGCCCAGTTCCTCGAAGAAGGACGGCACCGTCAGATTAATTATCTCATCATCCTGCACGCTAAGACCAGCGGGCAGCAGCGCATTCATGTAGTCCAC
Organism: Drosophila demipolita; assembly: GCA_035042405.1. Taxonomy (NCBI): domain Eukaryota; kingdom Metazoa; phylum Arthropoda; class Insecta; order Diptera; family Drosophilidae; genus Drosophila; species Drosophila demipolita. Next base: position 319,292 of record JAWNLI010000349.1, on the reverse strand, counting down.
CCACTGCACGTAAGGATAGGCGGACTGCAGTTGTTGCACTGTGCGTATATTGAACAGCTGCGATGAGTTGCGACGCATCTCATTGGGCCACGAGATCTAAAAATGTTCAAATGGGAATAGGAATAAATAAAATCATTATTATTATTATTGTTGCACTTACGTTGGCCAGCGCCATCTCAAATTCGAGGGATGTCAGCAGCTGTGTCTTGGCCTGGTCTTTTTGGGCGCCAAAGAGCACCGCAATGTCCACCATGTAATCGTAATAGGCACTGACCAGTGTCTCATTAAAGCCCTTCATCAGGAACTCGCGACTCAAAGCCAACGTGGATTGATCCAGCTAAATAGAAACAGAGTTTAATAAGAGAAAGTCCTGTGAATTCACCTTCGACTTACATCAATAATGCGCTTGGTGCTATTCTGCAGATCGACACCAATGGAGAAATCAATGATGTAGTCCATGCTGAAGCCGGCGGCACGGAATTTCTTGACCTGCTCCTGCCAGGACCAGCTATCGTCGGCATTCCAAGTGTCGCCCTCGATCAGAGGCCAGCCTCCAAGTGATTTGGCAATGTCAGCAATGGGCTTAGCACCCAATGATTCAATCAATGCTGCACAAAAAATACAATTCATTAATTCTACTTATTCCTGTGGGATCTGGCGGATTTACTCACTTTTGTTCATGCAAGCTCTGTACTGCAAATTGGGCAGACGGAAGTGTTTGGGCTCGGTGTCGGGTCGCTCGGCTATAATGATGTCCTTGAGCTGCTCCTGCAACTTGTCCGCGATGACAGAGAACGTACTTATCGATACCTTGTCGTCGGGTATGATCTCCTCCTCAAGGTAGCTGCCACACGCAAACTCATAGAAATTATCACACGGCTCCACATCGGGCTTCATCTTTCTGAGCACCGTGGAGGCGGTGTGTATGCACTCCTTGGTGAGGCAAACATTATCCAACTCGGCCTTGCCTTTGGTACCTGACGGCAGTTGGTTCATGGTGGTGCTATCGCTATGCAATGCTGTCGGCTCTGGTGGTTGCTCCAACAGATCTGAGCCCACCCCGCCAATCGGCTTAAGTACATCGAATGCCCAGAGGCCAAAGGCTGAGACAGCGACCAGGAACAGAATACCACTCAACACAACCAAGCTTCTCTCCAGCTTGGTGCGTCTGCACCACCAGTTCGGATTCCTACAAAAGAGCAAACAGAAACAACAACACACAAGTTAAGCCAATACCCATAAATCTTAATTAAAACACGCCCACGCCGTGCACGGCAAAGAGTAAAAGTTAATTTCACTTTGCGTTGTTTTCGATTTTTGTCGCCAAAGTTGCGTTGTCATTCATAATCAATTCACTTTTTCTTTGGCTATCACCCGTTGGCCATCTTGTTTATCTTGCGTCTTTCGTTTGTCTTTAAAGTTGTTTATCAACATTGCCTCCTATGCAGCAGGCAGCACTGTGCAACAAATTTAAGGTAAACACAATATAAGTTTCTGTTTGAATTTCCTTTTCGCTGAACTACAGTTTTGCCAAACTTTCATTATTCTTAGTAAGATATTTATTGAGATGATGATGTAAAATGTAAGAAAACCTTTAATTTCCATCTCGGAAATATTCAAAGTTAGTTGCACAAATTCAAGTAATTTTGCGTCCACTTGGACTTCATTTTATTGTGAACTATTAAAACAAGTCGTAATTGTTTAAACCAGTTGCATAGTCCATGTAAATTGACGACTTCCTTCCGATTTACAAGTGTCTGTTGACTGTTGTGTTTGACAATGTTGCAAGAGCTGTGGATGTAAACCAAAAATAGATATCGACAATCCAAACCGGTTATATTTTGTGGGCCAGCCTCAAAAATTTGAATCGACAAGAGGTTTAACTGGCTTGGTATATTTTTTAGTCAATCACACAAAAAAAAAAAAACCTATTCGAAAGAGATACAACAAAAATCCAAAACACATACATTAATGTTAGCCAATGGCTTAGTAGCAAACAATTTCCGTGATGAGTTTTTAGCACGCTTCAATTACTGCCGAAAATTATAAAATAATGATGCCAAAAGTTACGAGCTTTTGCTGCAGAGCTAAGCCCGCTTTAATGACCGATTTACTCATATGCGATTCATTATCATTTGATTTTTTACAAAATCAGTGCCAAAGGTCAGCGCCAATAACAAATCATTGGTTTTAAAATCATGCGTTGGCCAATTTTTTATACATCGCAGGGAAACATTTCTGATCTAATGGTTTCTCTCTGGGCTCGTTATTATTTGCAATTACTATTTTTAATTATAAGGAAAAAGAACATGTGATGCGATATGTAAAGAGAAGTTACAAAATATATTTAAAAAAAAAGGCTGCAAACGTATTTTTTATACGGAATGTTAAAGATTACATTGATTTTTTTAATTTAAGCTGTAATTAGATCAATTTATAATAATCTAAGAAACATTTTAACGACCCAGTTTTTGTTGCGGTTGACATAAACTATAGAAAATGTTAATAGTTTTTACAACAAATATGAATGATACGTTTATATAAGCCAGGATTTTAAAATTCAATTTACACTTCTCATTTAACTTAATTTTTTGTATACAAAAAAAAGTGTTCTATTGAAAGTTATGAATTACTTTTGGAATTGGCTAATAATAAGGTTGCAAAACTGAATAACATGAACGCAAAATAAAAAATAAATATATATATATATTTACGAGTAGTACTTGTTTGCAAAGCAATTATTTTGTTTAATGCGGCTGAACCTTTTGCTATTCCTATTGTTAACAGCACAAATGGAACATTCGCCCGGCAACAAAAACAAAGTTGCATGCGTTGAACAATAAACCCAATGACAACCTCGACGCGAGCAAAAATAACTTTCAGTGCTTCCAATTTGTGCTTTTTACTTAAATTGTTACACGCTGATGTTTATTTCAACCTATGCACTCCGGCTTGTGCGGGTAGCACTCTCAAATTAATTCTTAAGAGTCAACGAATTTTAAAAACAAAAAAAAATCGAATTAAAATCAATTCTTATAATTATAGCCAGAGTAAGTGAGAAAAAAAGAAAAATTAATAATTCGCAGTGTTTAACCAGTTTATAAATGATGTTATCCGTTTTTTTGCATTGCGTTGCTGTTGTTGAGAATTCGTTTAATTGTCCATTATGTAAATTGGGAAGCTTTAGCAATTACACTCGAACAAAGTTGAATGGCACTTATTGAATAATCCATGTGCGGAAAACAAATAAATATATATAATTTTAAAATATTGGCAAAATCAGTAAAATTTATGTCTGTTTTATGTAGATCAAAATCAACAGCTTGAAATATGTTTCGGAGTTCACACAACTTTTCGGTTTTTCAAAATAACCAATTAGTGTAAACATAGTAATTTATGCCGCAAACAAGAGAAAATTGCTGTGAAAAGCTGAGCTTCCTATCTTGTCAATCTCTCAATCAGTCAGTCAGTCAATCAGCCAGTGAACGCACTAATATCCGGCTTGTTGAGCAATATGTGAATGCCGGAATACGGAATATTATTACCATGCCGAATTGGAGTTTTTTTTTAAAAAAGATTATGAGTTGAGTAAGTTTCACATCTGACTTATGAGTCCATTGTCTACCCATTTCTTAACAATTCAATTAGCTGGATTTACATCGTGCCTGAACATTACACCTGAACATCTTCCAACTGGGCATCGGCATTTCCCCTTTCAGCTGAAGCACATCAAGCACGAGTCTCTTACCGCATGCGGACTTCACGATATGATCCCCAATTTGAGAACACGTCTCAATTGCTGAAGCCTGTTCCCGCAGTTTGATGCCATCGTTACTCAGTCAACATTCATTGGGCTTATGTAACTGCTTAATGACAATTGGCATTGCGTCTTTGGGTCTTATCAACGCAATATCAAAAGCCTATCACACCTAATAATATCATACATGAGTAACAGAAGTATCTGTGTCTATATCAATATCTGTATCTGTATTTGTATCTGTATTTGTCTCTGTATTTGTATCTTTATCTGGCTTGAAGCACCGATGGCTGTTTTTGTAGCTTGTCAATATTCGTATTTTATTTATGCGGCTCAGGTGCTGCCCCGATTGTCCACTGACATCTTTGTATGTACAACTGGGCGGCCAGATGGGCGTGTCAATGGGCGTCGGCTTCAAGCTGTGCTTTTGTCTATGAGTTGCCCAATAAATGTGTCAAGTGCAGGAGGCATTTTTGCCATTGACGTGACACTTTGCCGTCATCGCCAACACACACACGTGTGCGTGCGTATGCATAGGTGTGTGTATGTGTGTGTAACCGTGTGTGTGCGTATGACATTTGGCAACATTGCTTCCCTTTAAAGTCTTTTTTCTTCTGTATTTCAATATACTTTATTTAAATGACAGTGGCGCCTGCAGACAAAATTCTGCAACATTTCTGCACTAAGCCAGCATTTTTTTTATGGTCATTTCAAAAATGGGGTAAGTATTTTTTGTTAACCAAATTTGTGGCTCAATAATACTTTGAGCATTGTACGAAACTCAAGTTTATCCATTGTACAACTTTTTATTTTCAATACTGAACAAAAATAATTTAGTGTGAAACTTTTAAGGTTGCAGTTGTCCATTCCCGCTAGCGAAGTTTCACTGTACTCGACTTTTTTATGATTATTTTTGCAGGTTTTTGGTGTGTTAAGTCGTTTGTTTTTTAACAATATTCAACACTGTGATTGACAGACTATTTCAAAAGATTTTTTATCGTTGAATGGGCGCATTTCCTTTCTTTAAGCTTTTTTGTGCCTAAATTTGAGTTTAATAGCTCAAGCTTTTATATATATATATATATATGTATATTTTTATTTGTAAAACCATTTGTTATTTTTGCCTGAGTTGATAAAATAGTTTTCAAAACATATGCCTGTGAATCCATCGACTGTCACTAATCACTGAATACACAATTAAGATTAAAGAATAAATCTGTTTTCCAAGATTTCTTAATACTTCAAATTAACTATGACGATATCTAAATTACCATTAGAAAGTGAGAAAGAGCATTTTGATTATTGAGTGGAACTATAACTGGATTACTACATAATATAAGTATAAATAACATAAAATAAAGAAATATTATAAAAAAAGGTATCTAAACGGAAATCACGTGAAGCAGCAGCTTGGAGCATGTCAAAAGTTGACAGTGACCCCCCCCCCCCACACACAGCTAATGGTTTTGTTGTTGCATGCACCACATGGGCATGTCCATCAGTGCGAGTGGCCTTTGTTAGCTGAAGTCGCTGTCAGACTTTCCCACTTAAATTTTTTTTATTTTTGCTTTGATATTCGTAAAGCCCAAACCGAAAGCAGCGACAAATTGCCTTCAAAGTGTTAATTTGTGCCACAGACACAATTACCTAATACATTTTAATTACGCCCGACTTGGGCCCGTGATACTATAAGATGAGACAAACACTTACTCACACACACACACAGAATGTGATGGGTTTTCTGTTTGTTTTGCACAGTTGATGTTGTAGTCATTTTAGTCGCTGCTTGTAGTAGATTTTTTAATTGCCCGCAATATTTGAGATGTCATATCATTTAAGTAACTGCGTGTGCGGTTCGCTCATTAAAACTGACGGAATGCAGCCGAAACGCTCTCGGAGAAGCAACTTAATTTTCTGATAACAGTACAGACGATCTGGTCTACAAGAATGCATTCAACATATCGATCGATAGTGAATTGAAACTAGAAAGTATGCCAAACTAATTAATTAATAATACATTTAAACAAAAAGAGTATGTGTCGTTTTTTCTTTTAAATGCCCGACTAGGAGTTACCTAGTACGCTGCTCTAAAATACTTTCAGCTAGTCAACAATATTTATAGGTGTTACACACATACATATAGATACAAGAAATATGTGTTCTTTAATCCTAAAGTATTTATTTTCAAAATAATTCATTTCAAAGATGTGCGAACATGCATTAATATGTAGAAATGATCATGATATCATTTCAAATACTATATGCCCAAAAAAACTCCATAATTTTAATTAATGTCAACTAGTGGATACAGTATTCAAAAATTAAATTAATATAGAAGCCATATCGTTACATCGTAATTTTTCTCCATTAATATTAATATGAAAATTTAAAATGTTTACAACTTGTTAGCATATGAATAAGTCAATATTCAAATAATATATTGACGTAGGTCGTTGTCCTACTCAAGAATTAAAATTGTATACTATATAGTTAGAATACGTAACACATATCGTGAGACAATTATAATACCCGCACGAATTACAAAAGCAAATAAAAACAAGTTAGAATATTTCTGTACAGACAGTTTGACTAGGAGCCTCTGATAGTAGTTTGTTGATAACGAAAATTTATCTTGGTTAATAAAATCTGTGCTCTTAATAACATATGTATATTGTAGTTGTATCTTTAATTAATATCAATTTAGTAGTTTTCAATTAAATCGAATAAACTTTATCCGCTGATAATATGCGATAAAACATATTTGAAGTCTCTAGCTTAACTTGTTGGCTAAATCGAAAAAGCTTTTGATGCCACTCAAGAATACTTATAGAATTTATATTATTTATAATATATAATTTAGGTGTTCGACTTCCTTTTTTTGCAACTTTATTGTGGCCTGACTCCAATAATTAAGGGGGATATAATCAATTAACAGAACTTGCTTTTGTGTTGGCTTAATGGGTTGCGCTGTAGGTGATCAGCAATACCTTCCAATATTCCCGGCTATATGCTTTGGTTTGTGCTCACCGTCTATTAACATTGAAGTACTACATTTGCGTAAGTTTCCCTCGCTGTATCTGTTTAAACTTCAACTTGTGCCCAGTATAATAAAATCATTTTTTATTTTTTTTATTAACCTTGGCCCTAAGTGGAAAAATGCACAGCCTTTGATGGACTTTGAAATCTATTTATCAGCAGGATGCACACAATTTGCGAACAGGAAGAAATGGCCGACAATGCAATTGCGAGAGGCAATGGGGGCAATGAGGATGTCAGGGGCTTTCAGGATGCCAGGATGTTATGCCACTTACTTTGCTACCTTTAATAAGCTGACAGCAGGGCAGGAAAAACGAACGGAAACTCAATTAAAACTGTAGCAACAGTTTTCCAGTTAGTTGGCTGCGCTTCGTTCCACGGGCATTCACATAAAAAAAAACAGTTTTATTGCAAATGGTAACCAAGCAAAGTTAAAAAATAAAATAAAATAAATAAATAAATAACTGATAAAAGCCGAGACGGCGAAGGCAGCCGTATGTCAAATTGTCTGTTTTCATTGATATTACGGAGTGCGTTTTGCATGCTAACCAAATGGAAATATTTCAGGTTTATTTTTTGGGTGGGTGCCCAGGTCTTAAAGCAACAATATTGCCAATTATTCGACAGTGCGACATAAATAATACCAATGGCAAAGCAAATCATTAAATATGCATTTGGCATTTAGTGTCTGTAATAAACAAAAACCTAAAAGGCCGAAGAAATTTTCACCTTAAATATTGACCTCAATTAAAATGTATTGTATGGTGTATCAATATTGTATAATTTATATGAACATAAACTTGAAACTTGGGAGTGTTATTCGGTGATGAATGCAAAAAAAAAATAAACATAATTTCAATTGAAATTTTCTAACTAATTTCCGAATAAAATGTGTTAACATGCATGCAATTATCCCATTAAAGTTATGCATTTCAAGTTCTGAAAATTTCTGGTTGAATGAGTTGGATAGTTTATAAAATTTGAAAGAGTATTTTAGATATGCATTACTTAAATAGAACGACGAAATAAAAAACATATAACCTTGGAAACTAAATTGGATGATTTTAGTTTGGATATTTTGTTCATTAATAAAATGTTTAATGAAAGAACTCATTTTTCGAATAATTGCTCTTATGACAGTTATTGTATAGTAATCTGCTCTCGATAATATTTTCTCCAAATTTGGTTATTATAATACAAATTGGCGTCTTTTTTGAACTTGTTTCAGATTTTTTGGTTAAACAAAAAACCTTTCATATACACATCGATTTATTTTAATCTAAATAGAATCGTATAGTTTTAATAAATATTGGCAAAACTTGCTTTTTACTTTTCACTCATTTAGTATTAATCTTATCCGTTTTTTAATCATTTGCTTATCCACAAAATTCATTGTTTTGCATTAATTGGCTTTGCGGATTTTCATGTGATTCAAATAATTATTATTCAAAGAAGTTTTGCTGAATCATTTAATATCTGTACAAGTGCTTTGAGATATTTCACAGTCAATTTGACGCGTGCCCAGAAAAGAATGCGCTGACGAAACTCTGCGCTTCCCGGTTTCAATAATCGGCCACAAATCCTATAAAGCTTCATAAAATCAGCGCAATTATGTCGACCAAAATCAAAATAAAAGGCAGAGAAAACGAGTACACGTAATTTCTTTGAATGGAAGAGCAACTGGTACCTGGGCTGGAGCCGAGCTTGACAATCATCAATCACTGACTTGACAAATGCCCCGTATTACACTCGGCTTGTTTATTATGTGTGGACTGGGGAGGGTAATAAAGCCGCTTATGCCAAGAAGTCAAAGACCGGGGCTATTACGTGCGCTACACGCTCCCAAAATTTCCTGCAATTACGCATCATGATTGGGGCAAGGCACTTGGCATTAATTTTGGCCTGATTCTCAATGATTCACGAGCGCCATTAGAAAACGAGGAATTTGATAAGTGGTCAAAACAAATAAAATGGGCATAAAGTAACATAAAAATAAATATATAACATAATAATAAAAAAAATAATAATATAATAATATTCTTCTTATTTATAAACAAGTTAAAGACAGAACGACAAGAAAATAACCTATACCAGTCTGTGAAATTCATATTTTACTTAAGATTAGCACTGACCTGAAAACATTATTTGAATTATACCCAACTTTGAATTGATTATTATAAGTATAATACAGAAAATCACACAAAACTTTGTCAAATGTCTGATTTTTTAAATGTTGGCTCAATTTACTAGACTCATAAATCATATATAAACAACGACTTCAAATATTTTATCTTCATTATATTCTTCTTTTATGTTCATGGGCACTTCGATCTCCATCTTCTCAGATATTTGTTGGTCAAGGCAATACGTTAACCCGAGATAATGTTTGGAGCCGCAAAACGACTTAATGAAAATATTATCTCAGCTTGTTCAAAATTTGTTTACGGTTTTTTAGATGGTCAACGGACCAGGCAACTTTTGAGCATGTGTGTGAAATTAAACATTGAAATGTGGAAATTAATTAAATTGCCACACATCTGCATATGGATATGGTGGGTATATAAACAATGCGTTCCAGATTGCGTACACTGATAAGCTTAGCCGACACCCAACCCCCCCCCCCTCCACTGGACTACATACGTATATGGCCAAAAGGGTTACCACACATTATATGCCCAAACTGACGTATATGGCATGCGCTATAGTAGTTGGGGCATGTAGGCCTTGGGGGCGTGGCTGATTTCAACCGCAAGCTTCACCTTCGGCGGTGCAATTGCTGAACAAAAAGAAACGCAAAGAAAACGCAGCCGCATGAGGCCAACTGAGTGACCATAATTGAAGTTGCCGTTGGTGGCTGTTGACCACGTTAAGGTCTGCGTGCATTTAATTATGCAATTTGTGCAAATAAGCGAATGCAACAACTGCAACTGCAACTGCAGCTACAGCTACAACTCCAACAACAATCGCAACAGTCAATAAAACAATGCAACCCAACATAGTCTGAGTTTTAGAAACATTAAAGTTCTTGGCGGATTTCTCGTCGATTTCGGTGGCCTAAATACCGCTTTAAAAATACAACAAATTTGTCAGTTTTAGAATAAGTCAAAAGCTGTAAAACCGGTAAGTCAGTTTCCTGAAAATAGGTGTGATATTTTTATTTTTCGTCTCAATGTAAATCTACAAAGGTTTTTATTGTGTGCGTTTTATTTGTTTTGGACTGTGCCGACTGTCCCATCTTCAAGAGGGGAATACCTTTGTATATGTATATATATGTATAGGTGGAATGTATATGAGAATAATAATTAATATTCTGTGACTATATAGCTAAAAGGTAAATGGAAATATAATGGAAACGAGCCATTGCCAGAATCACAATAAAAACTCTCAATGAGAAAGAAAGCTGCAAAATTTGGCTGACATCGGTGAATATTATGCTGATGTAGAGATAAGTTCTCAGAAAACGTAAAATTCTTTTGATGAAAGCGAAAATTGTAATCATTATTCAGATTCAGATTCATTATTTATTTGCTTAAGCAAAGAAAGGCGGATAAAAAATAGAAGCTGCTAAAAGCAAGTTAATCCTCACGATGAGGAGATTACTTGGAAAAAATTTTAAATATATGTTTATTTATTAAGAAATTACAATTTGTGTTTTGTAACTATATACCAAGTAAATAAATAAAATACAAATAAAATATATACACTATGAACTTCTATATGTTTATTTCACATTTCTGATGGGTATAGTGTATAGAGGAAAAAATCAGGGGTATAACACATCACCTTTTTTTGGGCTGTGGTTAAAAAAAAAACATTTTATATTAATCACGTATATTTCATGATGGTTGGCTTACGTCAGTTTTAAAAGAATTGTGTGAAACAAAATTACTATCGGTAAACGTATCTGAGGTATTTACCAGAATTTTTATACATGCACATACATATATCTATTTCATTTATATAATAATAATAATAATAATATATGTACGTGAGAAGTTAGATTAAACAAATAGGTAATTATTTGTGTACATACAATAAATTGTATTAAGAACTACAGTAACAATAAATGTAGTAAAACAGTTCCATGCTTCTATTATTACAAATATTTTTCCCCTGACACGACAATAATTCTCAACACAAAACAGAAGGTTCCCATATAACATAAAAAATTTGTATAACTAGAATTGTTAATAAAGTTTTTTGGTAGTGCGGAAAGAAACTAATCCAAAGTCTTGGTTAAATTAAAAACTAGTAATAATACAATCAAAACTTTATCGGTCCAAATATTGTATAAACTTTTGTGTAGGAAACAATTAAGTTTATGAACGGTATTTTAATATTTTTTAAAACAAATTCTAATACGAAAATTATAATTCACCAGTCGACAGCATACAAAAAATCCTCTCCAATTAATTTTGCATAAAATAAAGTAAAAAAAAAAATAAGCAGACTGCGCTTATGGGTTTTTTTTATTTTTTGTTTGATTTCAAATCGAACTACTCGGAACGTGTTTTTGATAAACATGCGCAACTTTCTTTTTTTTTTGGTTTTTGACGCGCCAACAAAATCGAATGCGAATGGGAAGGCAAGTGAAACAGGGTGGCGTGAGAGAGAGCGAGAGTGGTATAACGTAAATGCAACAGTACTAAATTAAAACACTTAAATACATATTTTTTTAAAAACATGTGTGCATGATTTACAGTACGTGGTTTAATGATTGATAAGCGAGAAGACAAAAACTTACTTAATAACTGTTTGCATGTTCACCGTTTTTAACAATTTTGATTCAAGTAACAGCTGCAATTTCTGGGATCTTTTACGTTAACGAGACGCTGACTTGCTGTTAAAGATAAATGATTTTCATTTAGTTAACATTCGTAAGGCAAAGAACTTTTAAATCAACAATATTGAATGCACAAGTATTAAGCAAGTAAAATTACAAGCGCTCCACACAGCTATTTGAATTTAACTGCCAATAATAATATCGGATGAACTCAATACTGGTATGAACTCAACAACGAACGACGACCTACTGAGCCCACCAACGCAATCGCAGTTGTATATAAAACTTGTTAGAGCAAAGCCCGGTTTAGCGATGCACTAGTTGTATCAAAATTTTGTTATATTATCGATAATTTTCCATGGAATTATCGATAGTCGCATAAAAGTATAGGTAGTACACAAATACACTAGCGCCATTTCTAGCAATAACATCTCAAATGTTAATAAGTTCTGCAAGCAAACCCTGTTGAGACACTGTTATTAATTTGTAAACATTGAGTTGTGAACCAAATTTTTTAATTATAGTTAATAAGGAACATGCATTTTGTTGCCAGACAGCATTTTATATTTTCTCAAAGTTCTTTAAGTGTATTACTGCTCTTAAAAATACTTTCGAGAAAAATAGAACATTATTTTTAACATGACAAAATCATGAACGAACTAAATGAACGGCAAAACACGAAACTAGTTCGTTCTCTTGGTTCACTTTTTGTTTCGATAGAAATTATTCCGAACGCTTCAGCACAACTATCGTCCACGCGACTAATTAAACTAAAATAAAAATAAATTAAGTTGATACAAATCATGAAAATAAGTTTATAGAAAACATGTCCAAGTACTAGCCAGCCACGTAAGTAAAAATACTTGTTAAAAGCGAATAATACTAGAGTAGAAAATAATCTACACGTTTTACATTTCTGAGCGGATCTGTGTGGTAGTGTGTGTGAGCATTTTTTCGCACAAATGAATAAAATTCATTTTTGGAACATTGCTATTTAATTAAAGTTTGATTAAAGTATATATATATATTGTTGAGCATCAGTAAAAAGTCTGTCCCTCCACACTTATAAGTATATCATATATATTTGAAAGGCCCATCGGTCGAAAAATGTAAGTTATACGATTAAAATAGGCGTAGGCACAAATGTCGTCCTTTCAAAAACAATTTAACACTAATGTTGAATATGCACCGAACGTAGTGAAATGGCAACATTTGAATACAAATCGTGCGGATTAACTTCGGTCTACAAGGGTATGCGAAGATATTCATTCATTGTAAAACAATTTTAAGTCGAAATGCAACAAATTAACTAGTTCACATTGATTTAATATGAAACTCCATTTTCTATAGAAATTTCTCTGCATAACACGGAGAAGGAGAACGGAAGCAATAAAACTCAACTGGAAGTCAATTAAATAGCAATCATGGACGTGTCACAGCCACCGCCACAGTTGTTAACGGCGCCATCGGCACTGGCCACAAATTTCACATCGATGCCGCCGCCATCGATGGGTCAGCACTACAGACACTACCATCCCCATCATGGAGCCGGTAAGCAGGGCTACAATCACTTTAAGCCCTTCATGCCCGGTGGTTTTCAGCGTCCATTTGGCATGTCGCAGGATGACTTCGATGGCAAGCGTCTGCGTAAGAGTGTTATGCGCAAAACGGTGGACTACAATGCCTCCATTATCAAGGAGTTGGAGGTAAGTAGGATGGTAATGATGTGCCTGTGCTCTTTGCTCACGCTTTGGTTATTCGCATTTTAGGCACGGCTCTGGCAACGCGACTATCGTGATCGACTGGCGCTGCAACCGGACAGCATATATGTGCCGCAGATGCTGCCGCCATCCAGCTATCTGGACAATCCGGCCAATGCGATAACGACACGCTTCGTGAAGACGGCCACAAACAAGATGCGTTGTCCGATCTTTACGCTCGCGTGGACGCCCGAAGGCAGAAGACTGGTAACCGGCGCCAGTTCCGGCGAATTTACGCTCTGGAATGGCCTCACATTCAACTTTGAAACCATTCTCCAAGTGAGTTCTAGTCTCTGAGGAGAATTACGAGTGTCAGCTAATTATAATAATCGGAAAAATATATATTTAGGCCCACGATATTCCGGTGCGAACGATGGTTTGGTCGCACAATGACAGCTGGATGGTGACTGGTGATCATGGTGGCTATGTGAAATACTGGCAGTCGAACATGAACAACGTGAAGATGTATCAGGCGCACAAGGAGGCGATTAGGGGAATAAGGTATTGCCAATATATGATTGTAATTTGTATCAGTTGTATTTACCATTTAGCAGCCACCGTTGTCGCAAGCACGGAGGCACCACCGAACCTCCCAATTTTAGATTGCTTACAGTTGCGCAGCTGCAGTTTAGTATCATCCAGATCTCTTAATGTTCTCCTCCTCGCCATCTGGCTGGTGGTGATTACAGCTAAAAAATTTATTTATTAGTGGCGATTAGTTCTGTTATTTTTTTTTGTTTTTATTCAATTTTTTTTATTTTTTTTTTTTTCCTTCGGGGGCTGTTGCAATTGAAAATCAATAAAGCCGTCACTTGAGCAACATGCCAGATCTCTCCAGAATCCCACACTTAGTTTCGCATAGTCAAGTCAACTAAGTTAACAAAAAATAAAATCAGTGTAAGAATTTGCTGTATTTAATACTACCAACTCTGTGATTTAAAGACTGATAATCAATTAAAAAAAAGAAGAAAAAAAAACAAATAAAGGCAAACTAACAAATGAAAAACTAAACCTACTGCACAATTTTATTGGCGCGCAACACAAATAATAAAAAATCGGGGGTTCGAGTGTTTTCTTTAAAGCCTGCTGCTGCTGCTGTGAGAGGAGGGCGGGAAAGGGAGAGGGGATTTATTTAGAAACATATATTGTATTTGTGTTTCGTTTCCATTTTCTAACTCGGCTGTCTCTTGAATCCAACACCAATCCAATACCAAAATAGTTTCAGTCCGACGGACAGCAAATTTGTTAGCGGCAGCGACGATGGAACCTTGCGCATCTGGGATTTCATGCGCTGTCAAGAGGAGCGTGTGCTGCGAGGTAAGTAGAACAAAGTGACCTCCACCTAATCCCAAACTGACTCTAGTCTGATCGCAGGACATGGAGCTGATGTGAAGTGTGTGCATTGGCATCCTCAGAAGGCAATGATTGTCAGCGGCAGCAAGGATAACCAGCAGCCCATCAAGATCTGGGATCCGAAGAGCGGCTTAGCATTGGCCACGCTGTAAGTATTATAAACTCCAGCCTTGCAGTCCATCCATCTAACTGTTGTCCCATGCTACAGTCATGCGCACAAATCGACCGTCATGGATCTCAAGTGGAACGACAACGGGAACTGGCTGGTCACAGCGTCTCGGGATCATCTGCTCAAACTGTTCGACATTCGCAATCTGCGCGAGGAAGTTCAAGTGTTTCGCGGCCATAAGAAGGAGGCCAGTTCAGTGTCCTGGCATCCAATACACGAGGGTCTCTTCTGCTCCGGTGGCTCCGATGGCTCCATTCTCTTCTGGAATGTGGGGTGAGTTCATCCATACCACTTCTCTCAGGGATGTCTATTAAAGGTGCACTAAACCAATTGCAGTACGGATAAGGAAATTGGATGCGTGGAGACTGCGCATGACAGCATTGTGTGGACACTCGCCTGGCATCCACTCGGGCACATTCTTTGTTCTGGCTCCAACGATCACACCATCAAGTTCTGGACACGTAACAGACCCGGAGATCTGATGCGAGACAAGTACAATCTGAATACGCTCCCAGCCAGCTTAGCGGCACTCGACGAATGCGAATACGGTAAGTATTAAAAAAAAAGATATTCCCTTGGATTAAGACATGGTTTACTCGCAGACGATGCCGTCATACCGGGCATGGGACCTGAGGACAAGGTGGAGTTCACGGAGAGTCTTACGGCCGACAAGGGCTTTATACCGGGCCTCGATTTGGATGCCGGCAATAGGACAGTCGGCGATAAGAAGGTGCCTTACACCAAGCCCATCCCACGTAATTTCCAGGTGCAATGGGCTGGACCACGACGAGCAGACGATCCGAGTGTGCTCAGCATACACGATGAGTTGGCGGCCCGCGAATCCAAGGACTCTAGCAATGGTCTGACCCACCAGCAGATCAGCGAAAACACACTCGAGGGCATCCTGGCCAGCGGCATGCTCAACGGCCTCGATCCCCAGACGATTGTAGGCGTATTTGTTTATGGACGCTTCATACGTGTGCATCCCGACTCGAGACTGATGGGCGCCATTCGCCAGGGCGCCGAGTACCTGAACAAGTACATTGACGCAGGCAAACTGGAGGAGCTGTGCGATGTTGTGCCCATGCGGGAGCGTGAACGAGAACGTTCTCGATCCCTTTCGCCCACGGTGGAGACGGCACAGGGACGTGGCGAGGTTTCGCCGCCACTGAAGAAATCCCGCTTTGAGCCACGGCAGCACAATGCTCAACTGGTGTGCGTGCGCGAGCTGCTGCTACTCAAGAAACCCTTCCTGCCATCCCTGCTTACCGTCAAGGCGCAACAGCCAAAAACCGAGTTCATTGATGAGCCCTCGAGCTACGGCAGCGGATCACCCATGGATTCAGGCTCGCGCGACGATACAAATGCCCGACCCAATCCCTGGGCATCTAACGCACCATGGCCCAACTATGGAAATGGTAATGGCAACGGCTCCTCCTCCAATCAGAATGGATATGGCAACAACAATGGCGGCGGCGGCGAGAACTTTAATGATCGAGAACGTGATCAGTTCCAAAAGAGTGGTAACAACAACAGCAATAGTGGACAGCAGCGTCGTAGGCGTGGCAACAATGCCGGCTCGGGTGGAGGAGGCGGCGGAGGTGGCAGAAATCGGGGTCGCAACAACCGACGATTCTAGTTTAACCAATAGCACATACACCCACATTCTGAACACACGTTTTGTAATAATACAAAAAAACAAAGAAATAAAATCAAATATTTACTTGGCTTGTTTACTTCAACTCCAAATTATGCATAATACAATTTATATATATATTATTTTAGAAACGCTAGCGAACACAACTGATTGTCACATTTAACTGTAGTATCTTGTACCTTTCGATGGGCACCTGCATCGATAACAGCTAATCGATGCGATAATTAACACTCGATAACTGGCAACGGGCAAGTGTAACAATTGGCACGCCGCCACATTTTATCGGACGCATATTCGAAATTTCCATTTGGCGAATTTTGTTCCTAGTCACTCGGAGAGAAATGGCCAATAAGTTTCTAGAGATTTTAACAGATGTACATGCTTCGTGTAAGAGCTATGAACAGTAGCGTGCTGGAATTATTATTATTATTGCGTACTTGGTAACTCAATGTTTAATTTTGAATTGTGTCATCTACGAAAAATTAAAATTAATTAGGTCAATTAATTCTAAAACTATGCGGCTAGCGAATTACGGCGACTGCTCCGTTTGCTGCTGCTTCTGCCACGTCTTTCATCATCCCCGTCATTGTGTGCATCGCTCGCCCTGCCATCCTTTATGTCCATGTCATTGGAGAACATCCCCTGCCTGGCATTCACATCCAGTTGGCTGTCATTCCGAGCGATAGTGTTGTCCGACTTGCGCTGATGTCGAAACGTTTGCTTGATTTCGCGGACCTCCTCCCGCATCCGATCCTTGGTGTGCTGCTCAATAGTGCGCTGAATTTGCTCAGCGGATGCCACCAATTTATCAGCCTCGAGAACAACACGTTTCGATGAATTGGTACGACTACGACTCCGACTGCGACTACGACTCCCATTGTGTCTGACACTACGACTGCGACTGCGGCGCTCCCCTCCTCGTCGTGAATTCGAATGTGTGCGGGAGCGAGAACGGGACCGGGAATAGGTGCTAGAGGAACGTGAGCGACGCGTGGAGGCCAATTTCCGGTTCTTGCGCTGCACCGGCGATTTACTGCGATTCCGCGAGTGCGAGCGACTATGGCTGCGTCTGCAAATGGGTACATCAGTATATATATATGATTGGGATTTCTTTGGCACATACCTGGAGCGAGATGAATAGGACGATTTGCGGTAGTTGGAACGACTGCGGCTGCGACTGCGCGAATGCGAGCGCCTGGAACGGCAAATGAGGCTACAAAACAGACAATATTTAAAGAGAATACGCATCAGGAGGATGCATCAATGTCCACTTACCGACGACCACGCGAACGACTGCGACTGCGAGAATAGGAGTTGGAGCGTGAACGATTTCTGCAGTAGAAGAATATTAGCTATAGTATATATATTTATTATATAATTCTCACCTGCCGCGTGATGACTTGTGGTAGTAACCATCGTTGCCATCATCGTCCTCGTAGCGACCGTTTTCGTATTGCTTGGGATTATAGTAGGAGGAGGAGTGGCCATCGTAGCCAATGCGACTGCCACGCATTCCCCTGCCACGTCCACGACCGCGTGGACGCGGCGCAAAGCCACGATAATTGCTTGAGACAGAAAATGGCGGTGGTCCGGCAGGCCGGTAGAGTGCCGCACCGGGAAAAACTGGCGCCATGCCGTAGCCAAACATGGACAGAGATTGCATCCATTCGCTGGCTGCCTCGGCGCTGTACGCCGCTGCTGCGCCCGGCACGGCGCCAGCTGCCAGAGCAGCCGTCACAGCCTTGAATGGATTGAGCGCAGCCTGCGCTGCTGTGGGTGGATTTGCGTTTGCATTGGCGATGTTGCCATTCAGCTTATGCTTCCTGTTACCCGACATTGCTGTGTCCTCGTCCTCGCTGCTCGCTGCTCCACCGGTGTTCTTTGTGCTCTTGCTCTTGAGGAGACCTATGAGCGGTGTATTCGTTTTGATTTCGTGCACAATCTTGCGCTGATCACAGACCAGCTTCTCTGTGGCTGTCTTGTACTTCTCCACCAGACGTCGGCGTTGCAAATCCTTTGCCTCATCATGCTTGACACGTTCCGATTTTTCGTTTTGCTTAAGCTAAAATTTATCATAAATTAAGATATGCAAATTTCCATCGAGATTGGCTCAACTACTCACCTGTATCCGCTCAAAGACTTGCTCCAGGATGCGTATGCTTTCGAGTTTGCGTTCCACAATCATTAGTTTGCGCTCCTCGAGCCGTATCTTGTGCGAGTTCTCCACCTGGCCACGCTCCTGTATCTTTTTCAAGTGCTTCTCTTTGCGTTTCTCCTCGCGTTCGCGTTGTTTCTCCAATTCGGCTAATTTCAATTGGTCTTCCTTTTGCCTGTAAATTTGTTGTGCACAATTTTGCTCACATGATTTTTGTAAATTTGCTAAGAGAACTTATCAACCGTTTCGTCTGCAAGAGTCAGAAAAATGTGTAACTCGCCACACCATGGATATCCGCATATATATATATCTATATATATACATATATATATATATAAATGCGACACACACGGTTCAGATAAGTAACAAGTGAACAGAAAATTAAACCGACGCAATTTACCCAGCAGCCAAAGACGTTTGCGGTTTGCCCCTGTCAACTTATTAGAATATATATAAACTTACTATAATTTGACTTTATATTTCAGAATGGTTGATTTGAATTCATTTAAAGTGCTCACTTTTAATTATTTCGTGACGAGATCTGTGAATCTGAATTGATTGAGATTAAGTCAAGCAATCTAATAGCAAAATTGGCTGTCTGAAAAGATGCAGATTGTTTTCCTGAATTCTTGGAATGTTAGTAGATACGCTTTCTTGATCGCAGATAGACTACAATAATCAGCCAATAATAAAGACTTTTTAACTTTTGAAACAATGCAAACAGTTCCATTCGTAATTCTGTCTGACCCTAATATAACTAAAGCTGATCTATAAATACAATATCTGATATACTGGAAAACTGGTCGCCGCAAGCATCTTTAGTGTTGTTATTAGTGAGCGAATGAATCAATGACTTCAAACAGACGGTATCATTCTCAGCCCATTTAGACGGACGACAAACAATAATCAAACCTTTCGCGTTCCGCTTGTTCGGCCAGAGTCTTCTTTTCACGCTCGCGCTCCTCATCCTCGGCTTGGGCCTTGGCCACACAGCGCTTTCGCATGCGATCGCGTCGCTGAATGTGCGATTCGCTCAGATGTCGCTGCTTGTCGAAGTTCACATTGATATTGACGGCCTGCGTCTTGTCGACGAATTTGCGCACCAGCTTCGTGCTACGGAACTCATCCATGGCGCGCACAAAGCTTGAGTACTCCTCAAACTGTACATAGCTGCAAAATATGAATAGCCATTAGCAGCTATATAATATATTATATGTTAATGACAACTTACGCCTCGAAGAGCACATCGTATTCAAAGCTAAACGTTCGCATGCCACTAATGTCCGCTTGCATGCTCTTTCGATACGGATCGCAGATTGGTATGTCGACTGCACGAACCCGTCCAAATTTCTCAAAGATGCGCTTGAAGATGCTCTCGCTGGGCTTGATCTGCTCGTCGTGCTCGGAGTGACGCGGACAGAACCAGCGGATGGGAAGGTGTGTCATGTGAATTGTGTCGGGACGTTCGCCCGCCTTCATTTCGTCCATATTGCGAGCATCCCGAAAATAAGAGTCCCAATCGTGGCGCGTGGGAAACTCATCCTTTGACTCTGTGCAGCGCACCCTGAATGCTTCACTAAAGCCGGACAATCGTAATGTGATGCCATCGAGGCGATCGACGGCCAAACGCAAACGCTTGCGCTCGTCCAGCTCTGCCTCGAAGCGTATATAGTTGACGGTGCTCTTGGAGACCTAGGGGTGAATTAGAATTAGGTTTATACTTTTACTACTTCCCCTTTGCACATACCTTGAGAACGAGAAACTTGTCCGGCTTCAGTTCGGCACTGAGTTTGTCCATTATCTCCAGATTTGATACGGATTTGCCGGTTTTGATTTTTTCTGGCAATGAAATTGATATTTGCATTTTGGCCAACGGCTTGAGGTACAAACTGTGCGGCAAATAGAGCGGCGTGCAGTCTGCAACATTTTCTATCGTCTGGATGTTGATCATATTTTGGATGCGTTTGGTTTTTTTGATTTTAGTTTGTGTTTAGTGTTTTTTTTTTTGTTCGATAAAATACAATGCAATTAAGGTAAAATACAAATAGTACAATTTATAAAAAATATAAGCTACATATATATTAGAATCTCAAAAAAAAAAACAGAAAGAGTTGTGTGTGTGTATATTGGTAATTTGTTTGTGTTGCCCCCGCCCGTTTCCCTGGCCTAAATATATTTGTATGTATATCCGATGATGACGATTTTTCAATGAGTGTGTGCTGTGTCCGAGTAAATCGGAGTCTGTGTGTGAGTGTGTATTTTTATGACGAAATCGTCACCACGGTGTTAATCTACTTAATCCTAATAATATTTTGACTTTTTATTGCGAAGTATTCCTAAAAAAAAAACACGTTATTAGTTTTTTAAGTTTGATGGTTTTGCACTTTTTCTTCACTGTTCGAGTCAAAACTATCGGCGTATACGAGTGAACAAAGAGTAGCCGCTCACGATGTGTACTCGATTGTTATAATAATTATCGACCAATGTCAATTGTAAATTGTCTGGCGTAACAGAACCTATCGATTACAGCTCTTTTTGAATTCATAACGCTGTTTTCCAATCCAGTTCAAACAAATATTAATTTTTTTATGCATACGCATTTACTATTTCATATTAGCAGAATAATAAATGATAACATGATAATTTAAAATAAAATAACCATGTTTAAGTAGCATATGCATAAATTGAATTTTGCATGCTGTAAATAACAGGTGACGAAATGTTAACGTTATTGTCGCTGTTATTATTATAAAAAAAGAAGAAGGAAGAGGAACTACGAAAGTGCGTTATTTCAATTTTATACTGCTTAATTTAATTAGAAATTTAAGTAATTCTACAATATGTGTGTGTGAAATTATTATAATATTAAAAAACAACCAGAGCCCAATGGCACAACGTGTAAATGGCAAAAAACTAACATGAAATAGAACTGCCAACAACAACAAAGCACAGCAGCAGCAACCAGCAGAGCCACAACAACAACAACAAGCAGCAGCAGCAACAACAACGCAATTGTGATAGACAAAGAAATAGATTAAGAGGGAAACGAAACACACAAAAAACCCAACAAAAAATAGGAAATAAAGCGAAACGAAAACAAAACGCAACATTTTAAAATATATCGCGCGAGTTTTTAGGCACCTTTTGCACATAGAATCGTGTTTTTTATACGCAACGAAAACAGATAATAAGAAAAACAGCCAGCGAATGAGCAGACAAAAGCAATACGATAAAAAATAAATAAGAACACATAAATTAAAAGAAAAAGTAAAAAAGCTGGCGCTGACGCTAACGCTGAAAGAGAAGCGAAGGGCGCTGAAGGAACGAAAAGAGAAGCGAAAGCTGGATAACAGCAGCTTTTGTTTTGGACTGAGACCACAACGTCGTTGCTGCTGCTGACACGCACACAAACACACATACAGAAGTACACTCACACTCACACATAGCCACAGCTGATGTCAAATCATTTGCAGCGTTCGTGCTCGTGAGCGTTCACAATTGATTAAAACCAAAACACACCACACAACAAACAAAACTCGACATACACAGACACACACACAGGCGCCATTGTGAAAATTGATTAAAGATTACAAGGTAAGTGCGATGCACACCGTTTTAATTAAGAATCATAGTTATAATTTATGCATATGCATCCGCCCCAAAGCAACTATCGATGATGCCCTTTTAGTTACATTCATTTTGAATCTAGCCGCCTATAACACCCTTTTCCTCCCTATCCATTTTCATTCCATTCCATTTCACTCCTTGCCATTCCCCCGTTGCTCTCTTGTGGCAAATGCAGCCCTGCACCTGCTGCCATTTTCTTTTTGAACGTCATCTCAGACAACCCTTGTTTTTTTTGCCTTGCTTGCCCTTGTTATTTTGTGTAGTCTGTTTGCTTGTTGGTTTGTGTGCGTCAGTTCGAGCCAAATTACAATTAATTGCAACAATTTACATATTTTCAGCGCATATCTAAATTAGGTTTCCTAGAAATTATAACGTTGGTAATTGCAACTGTCATTTATTGCTCTCTCTCTCTCTCTCTTTCCACCTGTGTGTCTGCGTTTTCTCTCAATTCCTTGGTTAGTCCAAAACAATCGGCGCGTAGAATAATGCAACGTAATGGAAAATAACAAAGTGTAGGCCAAAACAATGCAGAAACACACTCATGCACACACGCATAGCAGTGTTGTTAGTGGCCAGTGCTGCCAACTGTGTGACAATAATATTATATGCATGCATATGCATCATAAACTTGTGTTGTTGCTGTTACACAAATGTAATCGTGCTATGATCACGCATCAGCTGTTCCCAAACAGCTGCCTGGCGGTCTTTAAAGAACAGGATTTTAAAATACACTGTAAGTTTATTTAAGTTTACTGTTTAACTGGGCTTGTTACTGATTTATCGTACTTTGATTTTGCGTTGCCTTGAATTTTTGCGAGCGCTGCTAGTCTAAGCAGTCTTTGCCTACTGTGATACTGTCTGTTCATGTGTCTGTGGCTCTGTTTGTGCGATATGGGCACAATATTTACTCGTCATTTTTTTTATAACTTCAGAAATACAAAATCAGACATTAGCGTTGTGCGTACGTGCTGTGTATGTGTGTGTATGGTGCGTGTGTGTGAATGAGTTCCTTCTCTTGCTTTCGTGCTGCTGTTATTGCCCTCCTGCAAAGTAACAAAGTGGCGATAAACTCTGACGTCGTCGTCAGCGTCGACGCTGTGACTGCTTTTGTTGAAATGTAATCAGTTAGTATTATTGAGAGATGCTGTTGAATGACCCCAGCAAGCAGAGTTCAGGGCAGTCTGCAAAGCTACCCCCTACACCTCCCACCTTCTTGTGTGCTAACAGCTGTTATCTTTTGTTTTTAAGCAGCAAAGTTGATTTATGCGCTTTAATTACACTGTATGTTACACAGTCACCTGTTTATGTGTGTTTGGTGGTATGAGTGTGTCTATATGCATGCATAGTCTTCGCACGTAATTAGGTTGATAAGCCATTATCAGGTGAATAACGGTGAATGCGGCGATCAATTTCACTGATGAGTAATCAAAATGCTGTCATCTTCTGGTGGTGCTGCTGCTATTTCATGTTAAATCGTAAGACTTTAAAAACTGGTTAGGATAAGGACCATTTTTTACATTTTTTCAGCAGTATTTGTTGTATGTATTTCTCGTTTTCGCTTTCATTATATACTCAATAAAGTAAATCCAAGAAATATGAAAAAATTTCTTAAAATTATGAAATTGGCCTCTGTAGGTAAGAACCTACAAAGAAAAAATACAAGCTTACATTAGTAAAAGGCGACTCAGGTAATAAACACAAAACGCATTAGCTCCCTGTAAAGCGCTCGCACTCGCTCTATCCTCTGCCTCTATCTCTCTCGCACCCATTTATATAGTAGGATCGCGAGCACACGTGTACCGCTGCTCTCTCTCTCTCTTAATAGCAGCGACGCAAACGTCGACTTCAGCGTCGGCGTCAATGCCTGTCAGTTGTATTTGTTACGCCCGCAAGTCTAGACGTTGTTTTTTTATTTTGTTGTTTAAATTTTGCTTTGCCTTAACTTAGGTGTGTTGATAGTAATAATTGATGTTGCTGTTATTGTTGTTTGCGCATGTGGATTTTAGCCAGACCGACGCTATTTTGTTTTTATATTATTATCGCTTCAAGAATGTTGTTTGTCACACAACTTGTAAACACTATCTATTATTATGAATATAAAAACGAGAGTAGAATAAAAAACGAGAATCAATTCTTAATATAAATTGCAACTCAATAACGGTGGCCGGCAGCAGCAATCGCGCTTAGTCATTTAAAATTTGAACGACTGGCCACCCCCAGCAGCGCCAGAGTGTCTAATCTAGCTGGCATGTTATCGCTAACAGTAGATCACATTAACAGCAGACTGATTTAACAGCAGAAATCTAATGCCTGTAAAAACAAACCCACGTGCGTCTCGAATAGAAAGAAAACAATAATAAACCAACGAGTATTGTGTAAATAAAACCTCTCCTTAAACTTTTGATTCGTTACTAAATGATGTATATATATAAATATTTATGCATGTATATCATCTCTCTTATGTTGTTTTGTTCTGCATTGCAGTCTCTCAGCGGTAGGTGGCGGCACCAAACAAAAATAAACTAATGCGCATTGTGGACAAAGAACCCATTTGAAACGGCGCCACTGTTAACTTGTTTCTGCATGAATAATATATATACGTATTGCGTATATATATCTATCTTATGCTGATGTGTTTTTTGCAGTCTCTAAACACTAGGTGGCAGCACCACACAAAAAGACTGTAATGAACACAGAAAGTCTTAGCAATATACAAAAAGTCTCCCTTAAAACTAAGCCACTGTTTACTAGGTTCTACATATATATATATATATATATGTATACCTTTCTTAAGCTGATTTGTTTTTCTTTGCAGCCTCTCAACACTAGGTGCCAGCACCTAACTAAAAACAAGACGCATGAAAACAGAAAGCCTTAGCACTGCCAAACAAAAAGGGACAAGAGGAAGAAGGTGAAGTGAAGGAGGAGGTGGAAGGAGGAGCTGGAGGAGGAGCGGTAGCAGAAGCCCATTCCCCACCCCATCCAATAAATATTGTTAATCGTGCTCGATCCCGGCGACCCCTGTGGAGAAATAAGCGCCCATGATGCTGTACGTATTTCATGTGGATGTCGGCCGCATGCTGAGCTTCGACATGACCGTCGCTCTGTCCTCGGTGGAGAATCTAAAGGAGACAATTCAGCGGTTGCACGGTCTGCCCGCTGCCAATATTGTACTGCTGGTTAGCGGCGGCGAGATGCTAACACACTCCACACAGGTATCCTGCTACGCTGCCGGCACCGACACGAATCCCATTTTCATGTTTCTCACCGGCGATGAGCGATTGGCGCCAACGATAGCCAGCGGTGCTGGCGGCGGAAGCGGTGGCGCTTCCGGTGGTTCATCAAATGATGCATCCGATGCGGAACTGCAGCGTCAGGTGGACAGCAGCCATGAATTGCCCGCTGTGCTGAATACAGTGCGGCAACGGTCGGCACTGGCGCAACTCATGCGCGAAATGGGCCGCAAGGAGGAGCTGCTGTGCGAGCGTCTCGTCCACGAACAGCATCTGCAGCAGCAGGGTTGGTCGGCGGTCGTCGCCAACATGGAAGATTTGACGAGCGAGTTCAGCGAACGTTTTCACAACTTCTGTTTGGCCTTCGATCGCCATCTGGAGCAGCGCGAGAGTTATTTGGAACTGTTGCGCAACTTTGGCGATGATCTCAAACAATTGGCACGCATACCCATTCTGCCCGGTCTGATGACGCTGGCCGAGGCCGATTTCCATGGCTTTGACGAGCTGCTCGACAACGAGGATGTGGAGCAGATGCAGCAAGCAGAGGCGGAGACGGGCGCTGAGCCCGGCAGTGAGAGTAGTGTGGAGAAGAGCAGCAGCAGCACATCGCCCAACAAGAAACTCAAAATGGGTCACGAACTGGAGGAGCAAGAGGAGCAACCATCCTCCAAGCACCAGCAACAGCTGCATCAGCTGAATCTGCTGCAATGGATAAGCTCGAAGGGTAATCACACAGCATTGCAGCAGATGTGTGATGAGTGTGTCCAGGGCTTGGATACCTTTTCCGTGGACATTTACGAGAAACTTAAGCAGGAGGTGCAGAAAATCATCATGATGGCCAAGCAGACGGAGGTCAAGGAGATCAAGGGGCTGAGCGATCGGCTGTATCGCCTCGACGAGTTCAAGTACAAGATATGCAAAATGGTGCAGGATCAGCGGGAACAGGCCACAGCCCTGCAGCAGAATGAGTCGCGAGCGCTTAATTTACGGGATAATTCGGTGCTGCCGGATCTGTGCGTGTCGCATCGCTCCCAGCTGAAGGTGATGCTCGATAATCATTTGCGCATCCGGGAGTATTGTCGCTGCATTGCGAATGCCAAGGATGAGCTCGGGTGGAATCTGCACACGCGTCTGCGTCGTATCGTCTGGATCGAGAACGGGATGAGTGAGTTCGATAATCGTTTGCTGTTCTATCATCGCTGCCTGCGCCGTGCCGAGCGACACATCAGCATCATCGAGCAGATCCATCGGGCGCCGTCCACGTATGTGGCAGCCGTCACGGAAGTCGTACGTCGCAAGATCTTCTCGGATGAGTTTCGCTTGTGGGCATCACGTCTCTCCGTCGACTTTGATCGCATCCATGGCGAGGAGCTGCAGCGGCGTCGCTTGTTCAACAATAGCTTCGATGGCCACTTCTTGAATATTCTTTTTCCGGGCATGGGCGATATGCCGCCAACGTTTGCCAACGAGCATCCTGAGCTGAGCTTCGATACACGTCTGCCCCAACTCAATCGCTCCGACATTGAGCTGCTCTCCATTCAGCTGCCCGAGCTGGCCACCCAGCTCCAGTTGCCTGATATGGCGCCCGTCTTGAAGTTCTTTGTGCAGCGCAACAAGGACATCGGTGAGCAGCTGGAGCTGGACGCGCATGTGGAAGCGGATGCGAATACGGATATGGCTGCTCCGCAAGTTTGTAATCAAAGTGTGAGCACGTCGAGCACCAGTCTGAATGCTGGCCAAATTGCACGCAGCACCGCCACGGAGCAGCTGCTGATGCTGAGCGCCACCACGCTGACTGATGATAATGCCGGCAGTGTGCAGCGGCAGCGGGATGCGCTGCAGGCCATGTCCAAGCTGGCGCTGCAGTGCTTGACCGTGTCACGCTCCAATCTGAGCAGCTTGCGCAGCGAGCTGACCACGCGCTATCAGGATGAGCTGCAGTCGGAGCTGCAGCTGCTGCAGGACAAGTGGCAATTGTTGCGCATGCAGTGCGAGCAGCGGGATCAGCAGCAGCAGCAACTGCAGCAGCTGGCACAGTTGGAACATTTGGAGCAGCTGGAGCAGCTGCGTCAACAGCTGATAGCTGCCGAGCAGGAGAAGCTGGCCGCTGTGGCGCAGGCACGCGAACAATTGATCCACGAGCACAAAACGGAGTTGGAATCGCTGCGTTGTCGCTTCAAGCTGATGACCTCGATGGACCGGTCCCCGTCGGACAGCAGCCTGGAGAAAATAGAGCGGCCGACGAGCAGCGCCAGCATCGCCAGTCTCGATGTGGAACAGCTGTTGGCGCAACAGCGTCAGGATTTGCTAGCGCAACGCGAACGTGCAATCAGCGTAGCTGTCCAAGCGGAGCGTGCTCTCTGGCAAACCCGACAACAGGAGCAGGAGCAACAGCAGCAGCAACAATCGTTGCCACAACTCAACTCAGTATCTGAGATGGTGAATGTGTCCATATTGAAGACAATGCTGGAGGATAAGGAGCGACAGCTGGACATGCTGCGCGAACAGAATAGCCTGCTCAACCAGGACAACTATACGCTGAAAACACGCTTTGATCTGCTCACCAACGAGGATGGCAACAGTTGGCTCAAGGAGAAGATCGAGTATCTCAATCGCGACAAGAATCGCCTGGAGGAGGAGCTCTGCCAGGAGAAGGGCAAGCGTCTCGAAATGGAATCCAGTGTGGCAGCAATGAGAAAGTAAGCAAACAATGTCCACATATATATATAATCTGCAAATTTACTTAAATTGAATTTCTGCGCAGTTCCAATTATGACATGGGCGGCACTCTTACACGCTCCAAATCCAGTGTCGTGGCTGCCTCCTCGTCAGCGTCGTCGTCGGGACATCGCTTTATCACGCTCGAGGGTTGCGGCAAGGGCGATCTGGTGTTTGTGGTGTGGAGCATGCGGCATGGCCAGTATATGGTTGTTCAGGATTCGGTGACCAAGTACTTTGTTCATGCGGACAGTCTGGCTGCGCTGCAGCTGGCGCAACCGCCACCTCTGCAACAAGCTGCTGCTGGTGGCGATACAAATAAGCTCGTTGCTCTGCTTGAGCTCAATCAGATTCCGTTGCCCTACTACGCCATCGGGCGCATCATCGACAAGGAGTACTGCCAGGCGCGCAAGGTGAGTCATTTAATATAGATTTCATACGAATCCAATAACCAAACAAGTTTTGTTTTGCGCCACAGGACGAAAATCGCTATCGGGTGAGCAAGGGCTCCAAATTCTACCGCATCCGATTGTCGCCCGTGTTGTCGTCGCGAACTGGGCAGCGCCGCGAGCGTTTGGAATGTAAGTGAGTGCGAAAGCGAGAGTGAGCAAACTGAATCTAACAACTTTAAACAAGAAAAAGTCATATTATTTAAGTAGCAATTGATTAAGATAGATTAACAGCAGTTACAAGCTTTAACAGACCAGCTAACAGACTGTAATAACATCTGTAACATAACATGCAACATGTACATAACATACGATATCGATATCGATAGCGATCGTTTACCAGCTTGCAGAAACTGAGAGCTGAACTGTTCAGAACTATTCAAATTAGCAAAAAAGAAGAAGCACTATACCACAATTTACCCTTTAAACACATAAGTATTCAAACAATTTCATTGATATACAAAACTCTAGCTTTGACAGCAGACTAGTTTCTAATTCGGAAATGTATTATTTTAAAATAATTGGATTTAAACAACAAACTTTGTCTGTACACTTTTTTTTATGACCAACTATTTTTAAAAAGGGTTGTTAATAAAGCTGTGTTAGTCTAAAAACAAAATTATCATTGTGCATTTGAAACACAACTAAAAACAATTGAACTCAATGTTGACCTACAGCTGTTATTAACCTAGATAAAGTCTAATTTTTGTTGAAAATTACAAACGTGTTTATCTAATGTATGCTCTTTCAATTCCATTCGGTTAGCAACCAGCTCGAGCGGCGCAATTAGTCGCTCGCAACTGGTGACAGCGGCGCGCGATGTGATCGAAGCTCCTGGACCGGCCCTGGGCGGCGGCAGCAGCGTTTATCTCAGCTTCAAGGAGCGCACGGTGAGCATAAGCAGCGTTAACGAGGAAGAGGACGAGTTAATCAGCGAACGATGTCGCTACATAAGCGTAAGTGAGGAAGATGAATTGGTTGCGATTGCTGCTGCTCCTGCTGGTGCTGGCAGCAGCACAGAAGGAACAGCAACGGCAGCAGCAGCAGCAGCAGCAGCAACAACAACAACAGTAAAAGCAGCACCGGCTGCGACACCATCAATAACAACAACAACAACAACGGGGGCAACTCAAGCACAGTCTGTGATAACAGAGCAGCCAACGGCATCAAGAAAACTAAAGTTGGATCTACTGTTGGCCTCTGCTGATATAATAACACACCCATTAACACAACAACCACAACAAAAACAACAACAAGAAAAAGAGCAACAAGAGGAGGAAAATAAGTTGGAGGAAGAAGTACAGTCGGAGCCTGAGGCGGAAACCACACCAACAACAACAACGATACCCATTATTGAATCCAATCCTGTTTTGGATGAAAATCCCATTCAACTGACTGATGAGCCAGTTACCATCTATTTGTCCGAAACAACAGCAGAAACCACTGCAGCAACAACAACAGAAGCTGAAGCGGATACTACTTCAGATATTGTTGTTGTTGAGCCGAACTTAAGCACAGCGGCGACTCTACCAATGTCGATTGGTGGGGCCACCACCAACGAGGACTCCGACGAGTATCGCTCGCTGGAGGGCAAGGAAGAGGCCGATTTTCCCATTTCCGAATAGTGTATGAGATTTACAAAAGTTTATATATATATATATAAATACAGAGCGAAAGATAGAGAGAGAGCTACATATATATGGTATGTGCATAGATCGGCATCGGTCGTCGCTACGTCTTTAACTAGGCTAAAACTCTTACTATTTATATAGGATCCCATTCTTAACAAGTAAGCCACAGCAGAGCCGACGGCAAACTTATACACACACACACACATATATATACACAAACAACTCACATAGCACATGATGAAGAAAGTTATATACTTAAATAATTTAAAGTTTATAAATTCAGTAAAAGAAACACTAACGGCTAATGTTCTAATGTAGTTGTCTATAGTCCCTAGATCTATAATGTATAATCTTATATCAGACCTGCAAATGAGTTCGATAAAAGTCCCACACAATCCGCGCACACACACACAATTTTATACACTCACACACACACACACACAAAAACAAACACCAACGATTTTTATTTAAAATAAAAATTACAAAATAATCAAATATTTAGATTTTGTGAAATTTAAAAAAAAAAAATTTATATTAATAATTCCCCTTAACCTTTTTAGTGCCAAGAAATTGTTTGCAATTCACATTATTTTCTAGCAACTAAAGTTGATATTAAGATACACACACAAATTATATATTTTTATAGGAATTTTCACCGACCTAACAACACAACAACAAACACCCACCCGCCCATATACATATGTCTTATTTTTTGTGTTGTGGAGGCGTAGCCCCGCCTATTTAACAGATATGCTCAGCTCTCATTCGTTCAAATCGTTTTGATTTCAGTTTTTCAATATTAATTACAAGCAAAATCAAAGAAAACAAAATACAAACTAGACATGAGGACAGACAAAAAACACACCCACAAAAATATAAAAAAAAAACAATCATGAATAGAATTTCGTGACAAAAAATTGATAAAAATGCTTAAGTAAAACTAAGCGCAAATGTATATAAAGAAAATACACACAAACACACAAAAAATACATTTTACTTTAAAAAAAATTTAAATTTAAATAAAGGAGAAAATAAATAAACGAAGGTGTAACAAACAAACAAATTGTCAATATATAACAAAAGCGTGTAAAAGCGAAAATCAAATAAAAGAAACAAATTGTGAATATAATAAATCCACATTTATTTTGGCGGCTATAGAAAAACTCGAAAATATTGAGAACTTGCAGCGGAAAGTGGACAACACTGAATATTCTGATTTGTAACAATGAAATAACATAACATTTTAAAATATACAAAATAATTTATTATTTTAATATATAAATCTTATATAAATAGTATGTATATAAGTCGATGCATGTAAGTATAGTTAATATTTGCATATTTTAGGCTACAGTTTTGCTGATCTTTTCTCAAGCTGCACCCGATTAGACGGTTTGACAAAACGTGATCAACAATATGCATAGTAATTATGAGTAAATTGCGCTTTGACATGCCTCTTGGTTAGGTTAATAATTAAATGAGTTGAACAGTTAATTGCACATTCTGCCAAACACTAATTGGCAAAGGATTCCCATGAGCATCCCAACCATGGATGAAGGTGTACCAAAAACAGCATAGACATGGATATATTCATTAATTTTACAGCTGCGCCCATACAGACAAATATCTATATATATTTATGGAATGCAGTGCAACATCAGTCTCCGTTATAGAAAAGTCGGTTATATATGGTTATATCTATCAGCTAATTAGACAACAAATTTTAATAGCTGCATAAATTATTGCTCATGCTTCTCGTGCGCTGCTGTTTGTTAATAATACCCTTGCAGTCGAGTCTAACAAATTGCTTAAGCAACTCAATTTAATTATATAAATTATGTACATATATCTTTAAAGCGATATTAGTTATTGCTCTTTATAAATATGATGTTGCAGATGTGTGTAAGAAAACACTTAAGTAGCATTTGCTTAAATTTTAAAGCAAGTTTTTTCTATTTACTCACTGCAAGGGCATTCAAACTTCTATTTGCTCGAAGTTTTCGCTATGTGTATAATTAGTTGAGCTTCTGCATATATTTCTTAATATACACACCTCTCCCCCCTACCCAACCCGTCCCAACACCTACGTCTATACCTCACCACACATCATGCGATAACTGAATCTGTGCACGACTAGTGAATGGCTCTCTGGCGGCTGTGGCTGTGGCTGTGGCTGTGGCAGCAGCTGCAACCAACGCTTGGCTGGCTACATGGCTACGTCTCTATTTGGGTCCATAAAATAATTGGGCGTTAAATATGCTCCACTTTTTAATTACCAACAGCGATACTAATAACCCTCCCCCTCTCCACCCCTAATAACCCCCATTCCCCTTATCATTCCGTTCACAATATTCCACACTTTTTGAGCA
This sequence comes from Drosophila demipolita, assembly GCA_035042405.1. NCBI lineage: Eukaryota > Metazoa > Arthropoda > Insecta > Diptera > Drosophilidae > Drosophila > Drosophila demipolita. The sequence continues at coordinate 286,595 of JAWNLI010000349.1, read as the reverse complement.
CAAATTTGCGCTTTCGTGCTGCACTGGAACCGCTTCCTTTTTTGGCCGGACGGAGGACGATGGTGCCGCTGCTGGACTTGGTGAAGGTCGGACTGAATGCACTAATTGTGGGCGTGCTGCTGTAGGGCGGATGCGTTGAATGGTGCTGGCCATTGTCGCCATTTGTGGTTGCTGTTGCTTGATCGTAACTTTGGGTCATCAGCTGATGGCACTTGGTGGCCAAATAGCGGAAAACGGATGCAACATTGATGTCCTCCTTGACGGAGGTGCGTATCAGGCGACAATTGAGCATTTTGGCCAACGTTTCCACCTCGTCGGCACTGACCACCGCCTGCTCGATGAGATCGATCTTGTTCTGGACTATCACTGTGGGTATTTCATTGCACTCGTTCTCCACCTTCCGTTTCCACTCCTTTATCGCATCGAACGAGGCCCGATCTGTTGTGGAGAAGACCAGCACCGAGGCCTGTGCGCCCCGATAATACGCCTTGGTGATGCAATCGAATTCTTCCTGGCCAGCGGTGTCCCACAACATGATGCGCACATCTTCGCCATCGATCTCGATCTGGCGCTCCAGAAAATCGACGCCAATCGTTTTCTTATAGTCCTTGGTGAATATACCCTTGCAATAGCGCTGAATCATCGATGATTTGCCAACGCCTCCATTGCCAACAATCACCTGCAAATGTAAGCCAAAATGTATTAATTACTCGATTTATCTGATTTATCTGGATATATATAAGAAATTTATATTTTTATATTTAAACTCATTAAGACTAATGAGTCTGCATAATATTATAGTATACAATTCCAAAGCAACACATTTAATTTCCAATTTCATGTAATTATGTACGTCAATTTTCGAAATTCTTTTTGAATACCCTCGGGAAACGACTGTATCCGCTGTATACACTTTAAACAAAAAGAAAATAGATGAAAAGATGAAGACTTTGTATGGTTGTACCAGTTGTATATGAATGTATGGATATGCTTTCGCTTCATCCCAAAGAGGAAGCTGGAATGTCGATCATTTTAGTAACATTTCCTCAGAACTCCCCATTTACAAACATAAAAGAACCGTTCTCTAAACGATCATTGATTGTTCTGCCTGTCGTTACACACACATATGGGTGTGTGTATATGTGTGTGTGTGTGTGTGTTTGTGTGTGCGAGTGTATGTGGATCAGGTATCTGTTTGATTGTAATTGTCGAGGCTATTATTTAACGCTTAACCCGCAGCACACGAAATAATTTTGCTTTAGCGCAGCAGCTGATTGGACATAAAGTCATTCATCAGTGTGTTGCTGTTGTAGGTTAGAGGGGTACAGCTTGGGGGGGAGGGTATAACTTACCACCTTAATGGCGAGCTCGATATCGTCCTCACGCATGCTACTATAATTGTATTGGGACTGTAGAGCTGCTGCAGCAGCGCCGCCCGTTGCCGTTGCCGTTTGGATTAACAGACGCATCGGCGGCCCCAAACGATCCGCTTCGTTTTTGGTTTCGGATCCAGATGATGGGCACACGCAATGCTAGCGCAACCAACTCTCCAAGTGCGTGTTTTTCTCTTTAATTATTTTTTTTTTTTTGGCTAGGTTCAGTTTTCACTTTTTAGTTTTCCACAGCTTTGGCTTTTGCGTAATGTCAAGTCAAGTGCAATATTCACTTTCTATGCATTGATTTCACCAAAAAAATCGAAGGCCGAAACTGGAATTGTACAGAAAGAAGAAAAACCAAAGTCACAAAAATTAACACAACACACAAATTGTAAAAACGCACTGGCAACAAAAGTTTTTCTTTCATTTTCACAGGAACCGGTTTTTTTCTTCTTTTTTTTTGTGAGTGCGCGGTTTTTTTCTTGCTTTCCTGTTTGTAGTTCGGGCGGACGATGACTGCGGCTTCTAATAAGACGCAACGTGAGCCGGTTACAGTTGTATCAAGCAACAGGTGCTATCGAGCGACACCTTTCGGCTCACGCATCGTTCGTCGCACAGTGGATGTCATTGCCAAGAAGATCAGAGGTGACGTTAAGCCCCCTCCGCCTCTCTCATTCTCTCTCACACACATGCATATGCATGAATTAGCGCGTTCTCATAAATTCTTTTGAAAAGATTGGGAATTAACCGAGTGTCGTGTCGATCTAAACGTACGTTTTGATTGTCATTTACCAATGACAATGGCATATGTAAAAATAGTTTCTATTTACGATGTCCAAAAGAAATATATATTTTTTATTTCTTCTTTGCTTTCTGTTTAAATATAAGTATGCTTTTAACTTCTTCGTCTCTCTTGCCATATATAGACTTTTATTGCAAGCCACAATAAATATTTAATTTTATTTCATAAGCACCAATAACATTTGCATTTAGCTTAGTTCTAACTATCAGCTATTGTTTTTTGTTATGTGAGAACCACTGTGCAACATTTGACCGTGCGCTCTTTTGTTACCTTTCGCTCGTTCTAATTATGTTGTGACTATTTCGCTTTTGGGGCATATTCTTCCACAGACACACACAGTGCACACTTGAGACTTGCGCCTGGGGTTATTAGTGTTGAGAGCGGTGTTTTTGTCTATTGTTATGTTAATTAAGGCCAGCGAGGTTATAGATTTAACTAGTTCAATAAGCATAAACATATGTATATATACACATTCACCTTTGCATACACACACATGTATGCATTTGTGGGCCACTAAGAACAAGAAAACTAACCACGCACCAACAACAACAGTTGTGTCAACGAAGCTTGACATGAAATCCAAATGAATTGCGTGATTGTGGGCTGTGTAACAGTATGTGTAAGTGTGCTCGTGTGTGGGACGAAGAGAATAAAAAAAAACTGCATGCAGTCTGCCTTTTTACTGCGTGTGTGTTTCTGTAGAAATTGCAAATAATGCACATCACTGCCGTTTCCTCCACATCACTCAACTCCTTGTGCCTTGGCTAAATGATGTGCAATTATTTTAAATTTTGCTTACAAGCTAACATATAAGTTGCTGTTGTTGTTGTTGTCAACTAGCGTTTCTTTGGCTACTTCCTTTTTAATACATTGTATGTATGTGTATGTGCTGTGTAGTGTGTGTTCTCTTTGTGGAAGGAATGTGGATTCTAACTTGGCCATTTAAGTACACAACAACCAGCAATGCATTTGTGTGAATGCAACATCAACAACAAGAACAACTGCAACAACAAATTCCGATTGTTGCTGCAAGTGGCAAGTGAAGTGCTGCTGCAGGTTTTCTTGCCACATGAGTCTGCGGAAAGATATGCAAATATCTGCTGCTGTTGTCTGGTGCGCTACTTAAATCAATTATGAGCGCGAATTCCTCATTATTTAAATTAACTTTAAATACTCCATTCGCGCACTAACGGCTTTTTTCTGCGACAGAAGTCTCTTTTGTTGTTTTTGTTCTATATTGTTTTATACACATTTTCTCACACACATAAAATGATGAAAGCGGCGCATTGTGTTTATTTGTGAGAAATGCTTAAACATAGACGCAGAAGTAAGTTTGCATGTGTATGTGTATGACTGTATTTGTAACTTCAAAAATAGTGTTCAACAACATATGGCGAATGCGAAAACGCGAAGCTGTAAAAAATGAACCCATAAGCCAGCAGCAACAGCAGATTAAAGCTCCGCTTCGAGTTGGAAATAACGACAACGCGTGCGAATCGCGTTAATTAATGTTAGCGTTAGTTAGTCGCTTCTTCTGCTGTCTGGCTTTGGGCTCTCAACCGTAGTGAAAGTCTCTTCTTCTCTACACACGCACACCCAATATTAACCGAAAACGTTGCCAACGGAACTACGTATATTAAGCGAGCGCAACACACACCTGTTGCTCAGCGCGCTTCAGCACGAACTAAATACTTGAAACTTGGCTTACAACAACATGGCAAGCTGGACGATCAGGTAGAAGAAGAATGCGATCCGCAAGATGTGGCTGTGGTGTTGCTAATCACTTTTGTTTTGTTTTTGACTGTACATTTTGTTTGAATAGGATTTTTGTATGATTTAATTTATTAATTTTTATTTATAAAACAGTCCGTTTAATTGAAATTTAATTTAAATTAACGTTCCTTACAATCGATAGCTAATGTATGAAAATCTTTACAACACTAGCGCTGCGCGTGTATGTGATTGGTATTTTGAACTCAGCTGTTCAGCGGCGAACGATATATGGTGGCGGGCAACCGATAGACTCTTACTGTTTACTTATTGTGGAATCTGTTTTTGTTTGGCGGGCGACAGATTAATTGCCTTTTAAAAGACATCTGATTTGTCACTTAGTTTTATAATTTGAGCTAATCTTTAAAAGCATAATCGTATCGGATCGCAAAAATGTCAACGCATGCGCTCAATGATCAGGACGAAGGACGTCGTGTCTCAAGTTTGTGTGCGTGAGCTCGTTGCGGCATCGGGCTAGCGAATTATTTCTTTGACTAAACTTGGCAAGGAGCATTGGATACCGTTTTAGTTCTCAATGTAATTTCACAGCGCTTTGGTGTCTCGGTCTCCATTCGGTTAGTTGGCTTAATATTATTTTGTTGCAAATTTCACGCACACAAATTAAGTGTGCCGTAAACGTGCATGTGTGTGTAATTGTGTGTGTGTGAAAGAAACAGTAGAAGTAAACTTAAAAGAAAAAAAAGAACAGTGTGAAACCATAGAAAGTAAACTGTAAATGTTTATGCTAAAGTAAATTCCAGCATGGCAAGTAGCAACGGTTTTAAGGGTGACTCTGCCTTGTTTTACCCCACCTCCACTCCTATGCCTTATACATGTGTTGGTGGTGGTGGTTCTCGTCCTCTTGTTCGCACACATTTCTAGCAATCGCATGCAAAAAAAAAAAAAAAATACGAAAAAAAAATAGAAACTGCCCTGCTTGTTGGCCTTGCCTTGTGCGAATGCGAAGCGGCAAAGAAGTCAAATAAAGTCTGTGGACGGAAAAATCAATATTGATAGTAAACTTCACGGCTGATGGGCCATACTAAATACTAGCAATATTTATCATTACCAGAAGATACCCATTGCGATTAAGTAGCGCCGTCAGGTGGTCTTTGTACCGTGTCCTTTATCCAAGCAAATACCGTTAGGCGTTGTGAGTGACTCATGAACGGATTCCACTTTAAAGTGAACCGCGTTGTTCACATTACTTAATTATTGATTTCAGTTTAATGCCTAATTGTTTTCTATTTTGAATTCATGCAGCAATCAAAAACGAATTAACTAAAAATGATGATTTGTAATTGGCTTTGTTGAAGTTGCAATTTGTACAGTTTACCATTAAGTATATCCAAAAGAATATACAAAAGTCTTCAAAAAGGAAACAAAACGAAAACTATCAGTAACAAGATGAAAACTCGACTTGTCTCGCTGACATATCGCGGCAGTGCATCCGTCGATCCCCGCTACTCGGCGTCCATGCTGCCATGGACCATCAACGATATTCGATCAACCGAGAGCTATACAAAGGTGAGTAGGAACTACAATATCAATTTATTTTAATAAAAACATTTTTAGAACTCTTTAATTATTCGCCAAAAATTAAATCCTTTTTGTTCTTAACAACTCTGCATAAGCCATTAATTATTCCAATCAATTAGTCGTAATCGTTACACACCCACAACTTGAGGTCTTTCCATCATCTGAACTTAATTAAATCATCAGTGATAACATGCTTCATGCTTCACTTGCTCAATAAACAGCAGCGATATATTGTTTTGAATTATGTTCTCAGTTCATCAACATGCTTTGCTAGTTATTTGGGGCTCCATAAATCAATTAATCAGCCCGATAGGCAAACCAAGAGAGAAAGCACAAAGCGGATGCAATTTATTAATAATTTTACGCTCAATAATCGGCAATTACACTGATTGGCAACCGTTGGCACATCAGTTGCCAAAGCGAACTTAACAAAATTAGACGCACTTTGCTGAAAGCCGAGCAGGTGAGGAGTAAACGAAAATCACAGTCCCACTGTGAGACTCACAGCTAATTAGAAGGATGACAACGACATCCCGAAACGGGCGCTCAGTTGAACAAGTTTCCATGCGACAAATATGCGTCATGTGCGAGGTTCACTTGGTCTATAATGGGTCTATTCATCTTTTTGATATTTGTATAATATTATAACATTTTCTAGCGGACATTAAACTATACTATCAATGGGAAAAATGCTCGATACTGTCAAGTTGTATAGATGGCTTCAAGTATTAGCAGCGTATAGAATTAAACATGCATATATATATATATATATATATATATATATAGCCTGAACCTGATCTATATATGTATTTTTGTAAACATTTATAAAATTATGTATAGGGTCTCTACCTTCGAGTTCAGGTTCAGGTTGGCTGCATAATCATTGTGGAATCATACTTTTATTAATATAATTATATTATTCCTGGGTTTAGGTTTGTTGACCTTTCGAGTTGATATTATTCGTGAAGGCGACTCATTGTGGTTTGTTGTGCTTATAGAATTCCTTCTCATAGTCACCAAATCAACAAATATCGCCACTGACTATCCCAATCTTTAGTCTTTGTCATTATCTCAAACTCAGCAGATACCAGTACTAAATACACTAACCAACTATATCTGTTTATTGTCATAAAATCAGCATATATTTCTACTGACTACAAGTACAAATTCCAAGTTTATTTTTCTTTCCAAGACCTGCTTAATCGTGTTTGATTATAGATGTCTAAAAGACACTTTGCTGGTCGTAGCTTTGGTGCCTCTGCCCAGATCGATTGCCTTAGATGTTTTTCTTCTTATATACATTTATATATATTTAACTGTAATAATTAAAGCAACCTCGTTTTCAGTTTTATTACGCATAATCAAGAAAATGATAAAATGTGCATTTCACTTTAATTTTGCTTAACTTTTTGATCTCCGCTCGCATTAGTTTGCCAAATATGAAATTACACAGGGAAATCAACTGGCGCACTACGTATACGACACGTTGAGCACGTGCGGCGACAAGTTGTCCATTGTCGCCCGTTTCCATTTCCATTTCCAGCTCTGCGTCTGTCTCTTTCCTGCTCGACATCAACTTCAATGTCAGCCGGCGTCTGGTGTCCCATGGCTATTATTATAGGAAGCTTGAAATTAATTTTGGCAAAGCTTCCAATTAGTCGCCCATCAGCTCCATATACATATGTGTGTGTGGTTACTAGTGTGTGTGTGTGTGTGTGTGTGTGTGTGGGTGTAACACGTTTTTGATTAGATGCTGTGTGTGGAGTTCATTTAAACATAATTCCGCAATTTAATTGATTTTTCACTAATTTCATTTTGGTGTTGTTTACTAATTTAAATGTTTGTTTAAAATTTATTTATTTATTTAATGATTGCAAGCTGACAAACATTTTGTGTTGAACATGTATAAAATTGGTCGAAGCTATTTTTGTTTAAGGGCGCAAACTTCAATGCTCCCCTTTTAACTTTTTTTCCATTTTGGGGTTTTCGATTGCTCCTCGGAGTGTTAAAATGAATTCATTTTACGTGCCTGCCAAGCTGCTCAGCAAATTCTGGGTTATTTTGCGCTCTCTGCTGAATCTGAAGGACACCAAGTGTGTTGCTAGACTTAGAAGGGAACTTGCCAAATTGCGAAATTATGAGAATTTATTTTTGTTTTTTGTCCCCTATTGAACATAATAACAATACTTTTGGGAATAGTTGGATGGTGTTCTTTACACGTACTTACGAACATCTTTGTGTAGCTGAAATATAAATGTGAAATGAAATATAAATAATATAAATGAATAAATTTACCTGTGCCATAAAGGCAGTTAACGAACATTATTTTTTTTTTATTAAAATATATTTTCATATTACATTTGAAAAGTACAAAAGCACAAGTTAAATAAATCTTGTATTTATGTTGCTTTAATTTATACAATATTTTTGATATATTGAAAATAAAATTATGCATGCACAACAAACATAAGCAACACTCTCGTCACCCCTCTCTCCCTCTTGCGCTGCCTATCTCTTTCTCACTTCTGCTGTAGTATTTTTTTTTATGGTATTGAGCCAGACTTTGCAGAGCGGGCCTAAACAATATTTTGATGGGTAATTGCCTGCATAAATATTTACTTAAGGCTGCACTTTTGTTTATCACTTTGATGTACGCCGTTTGTGTAAATTGACACAAAACAAACAGAGTAAGAGAGAGAGAGATAGAGTGAGTGAGACAGTATAACAATAAGCTGAAATGTTTACCCAAGCTCTTCTGCTCTTCGTATCTGTGTGTGACAGACGCTGTGGCAGCTTATTGCTTTATTATGTTAAATAGCGCATGGAAATTATGGCAAAAGCTGCCTTTTGGCTGCCGCTTAAGTGCGAAACATGCCACGCCCCTTCATCAAAGTTTTATGTCAACTTTAGCAACGCTTCAGTGGCCAAGCAAACAAACTTGCCACATGAGGCATGATGCACTGCGTGTGTGTCTATATAAATATTTGCCCTGCATATTGGTTAGCAATTAGTGATTGAGTTTGATAGCATTGCTAAATAATATAACTTTCAGGACAGTTGCACTTTATTACAAAAATCTAAATATTTTTGTAAGGCCAATTTTATTATGAACTTTTTAATAGATGACAATAATACTTTTTGCAATGCAAAGTGAAAGGGAAAAAAGCGTTGAAAACAGAGAAATATAGAGCGAGAATAGAATCTCTGAACCTGAGACAAAGTTTCTAGTCTACTATGAATAATACTGTCTAATACAGTAATCCCAGTAATTTAGGCTCAATAAATCAAACTGCTGTGCAAACCAAAGTGAATACAACTTATAATTAATTTTATATTCCATAATTGACAATTACATTGATTGCCAATAATTATTACGAATCTATTCTACTCTGAACTTTAACTACTTTGAAAGAGACTAAATTGACAGATAAAATATAATTCAAATTATAATTTGCTTGTAAATGAATAGTGCTGGAAATGATAGAAAAGTAGAAAATAGAATGAATAGAAGTTTCACAATGATTGAAAATGATAATAAAAATCAAATTTGATTGAGTTCAATATTAAGTTATATCATTGTAGCTGAAGCAGAACCAATACCCAAGTAAATTTTAAAAAGCGTTTACGCTAACAACTTTTTGTTTGGCCCCCTCCCCCCTTGGCGTGACAGGTAGTTGATGCCTGCCTCTCCAGTGCCACCCTGCTGGCCACCAGCCCAGCAACAGCTTGGTTGCGTGCCTTCCATTGACGTCACAACGGCAGCAGTCAGGAAGTTGACTTTTAGCAGAAGCAGAAGGAGAAAAATCAATAGGCCACTCTGCTTTCACTGTGAGCACAGCGCAAAAAAAAAAATACGCTCATTTTTCTTTCCATTTTTATTTTTTATTTGTGAATTCTTCTCTTTGGCGGCTGCAGCTCGGCAGAAGTCCCTCAGCTAATCCGCTTCTGGCCGAGCACATTCAAACACTTAAGTCGCGCACCCACCTCCTCGTAAATGGCTTCACACTTCGCAACCGTTGGCAGAGGAGGACTCGCGCTGGGCTTACGCCGCGTATGCGTTACTTTTGTCGCGCCGCATCGCGTCGCATCGCATCGTGTGCCTTAAATGAGCGTGAATGATGTCACCCACTCAATTCCATTTGGCTGGCGTTTTGCATTTGATATTGCTGCACAGTGCGCTCCTCCACAACTGCCTTTTATATGGTAGTATTAGTGGCACAGCCGTACTCTAGTCTCGCGTATCACTTGACATGCTTGGAGTCTGTGTGTGTGGCTCTGTGTGCCACTTGGAAAAGGACTCTGTCAGCCACACTTTGAGTTGTCCAACTGAGTGCCAGGGTTTTTACTATTTGGGATGTTTTTTTTAATAGCTTTGGCCATTTATGCAGCCCAAATAGCTTTGCGCTTATCGAGCATACTTCAGATATTTATTATATTATTGTTAATAATAAATGTGCTCTTGTCTATATATCATTTATTTAGCTATTTGAGCAAATTTGAATATTGATTTTAGTCCCTTATTTATTTTGTATACGCTTTTGATGGCAAGACAAAGACAATTCTTATTATGGACTTAGCCTCGAACTACGTTGATTTTATAAGCTTTGTGTTCTCCGTCAGAAATTACAACAGTTGTCACACAAAAACACAAACAGGCATTGAAATCCAATTGGCGCCACGTGAAACCAGCCCCCATTGTTAATGTTGGTAAAGTCCAAATAAGAGATGCTCGCGTGCGTGACTTGTAAATAAATCAAAGTAAATTAATTAAAAATATACAGTTTGATTTTGGAGACCAAAAAATCAACTATTTTTATGTAATCAAATTTAACAACTTAAAACATATTCGTATTAATACTCCAAATTAAATTGTTATTTATTTTTTTTTGTATTAAAAATCATTTATAATATTTATTATACTCATTTCTTCGTGATGAAATCCAATACGCGTGATTCTGTCACTCGCTCAACTCTGTTTGTAATCACGACGTCAACAATCGCGTGTTGTTGCTCACTGATTTTTACATGTTAACCGTTTCTTCATTACCTTTTTATGTGTCAGCTGACGTTTGCCGTTGCCGTTGCTGTTGTTATTGTTGTTGTTGTTGATGTTGCTGTTCTTGTTATGCATGAATTGTGTTGTTGCTTCTAGTGTTTGACGTTTTCACAATAAATTGACTACAATTGCTCATTACACTGCTGTTACTTTTGTTGCTTTTATTTGTTTGCTGTTATTGTTGTTGTTGTTGTCGTCGCCAGTATTTTTGCCATATAATTTACATGAAGTACTTCTGCCGCTGTTAAAGTATTAATAACGTGTTTTGATTGTAGTAAAATGGGTTCAAAAAGGTCAGCTTCTGGTTCTGGGTCGCTGCTACTGCGGTTGCCATATATATAATACAGGACGTCTAACCTAAAACCGCAACCTGAGATTACTGCAATTATCGATTGACTCAGCTCACAGTATTTTTTGCTGTTTCACATTGTAATTATCCATTGAGCGGCTTTTTAATTATTAAATGTAAAAGTGTTTCCAATTCTGTTTCTATTCTTGTAACCTGAATCCATTGAGATTTGCTACTAAGGAAAAAATACAGTTGTGGAAAAAAGGTGTGTAAGAGTCAGTTAGAAGCATCTGTATATAAAGTTGAGTGGCTTCTATGAACAAGCCGATCTCAGCTACTAAAAGTGCTATTTTTAAATTTGTCATAGAAGTTTTCGAATAACTTTTATATATTTTATATATATTTTATTGTATTAATTTACTTAATTTTATCGATACTTAGAAGATCACAATTTTGAAAATTATATGCCATTCAATTAATATATAATATGCCCATATTAATGATCAACTGTAAATATTTTAAAACTGACTTCTGATAATATATATATTATGCCCATATTAATGATCAACTGTAAATATTTTAAAACTGACTTCAGATGAGCTCTCACTAGGCCAAACTGGCGGACTTTAAGATTGTTGGTAGTTGTTATTGGTATTTGCATTATATACAAATTCGTAATAGAAGACGCGTCACATTTTAAACGTCTTCTAATCAAAACCTTGATATTTATTTATGCCAATCACGCTCCCTTCGTTACGAGCACAAGCTTTAAATTTTCCGTGCCACCGTAATGAAAATCTCAATTTGCTTTGTTCGTTGATTGCATTGCAAACAGCAACAGCAACAGCAACAACAACAACAACAACAAAACAACAACAAAAACAACAACAAAAACAATAACAACAACAACTGAGTTGAACAATTTTAGATACAGCAGGTGGAATAATTGAATTTGTCCTGTCAATGTCAAAGGCAAAACCAATCAGAAATCACTTTCCAATGAGAGGGTCCCTCCACGCGATGCTCAGCATCAAGTGGCACTCGTAAATTAATTAAAAATCAACCAGGCATGGACATCATTAGTTATCCAAATGATTGCCTGGTGCTTTGCCAATAAAATAGAAATCTATTTTCAAATGGCAAAGTTGAGTCCAACTGCAGCCCCGGGCAGCAATATCCCTAATGATTAGAGTGCTGCCAGGCAGCCTCATTAGCCGCCTGTTTCCATCATTTTCTCTTGCACTCTCTCCTAATTATTATTAATTGAAAAGTCTTTCTTTTTCTCCAGAATTTTGTTCGTGTAAATAGTACGACATCCTTTAAAGTAAACTCCTTTCAATTGGCCCCAAAAGGGCACAATTTCTTCTTTGCTATTTATTGCGTTGTTTACGCTTGTTTGCTTCCATTAGTGAAATGGGAGTTTGAATTATGCACGGATATGTGGCAACATTATGAGAAACGTTTATTTACCATAGTTATGGCTTGTCAAATTAAGTTAAGCTAGATGAATTGAGCATAGTCTTAAATTAGTTGGGCAAAGTTAAAGCATTAAGTATAGTTATCCGACAATAATATATTTTTGTTAGTAGCACTTTTGTTACATTTACACAAAAACTCATCTTCTAACTATCCAACTAACTGAACGTCAATTTCATTTGCATCCGTTTTGTTTTGATGGCTAAATACGAAACTACGCCTCAAATGAGTCGACCTGTTTTCTGCTCTGCTATTAGACTGGCACACCCCAACGAGCCACATTAACACTCCCTAGCTACATGGTACACACATACATACATATATATATATATATGTGTGTGTAAATCCATGCATAATAAAAACTGGTGGAAGTGAAAGGAGGCCAAGTACAGAAAACGGCTTGCAAATGTTGTCGGTGACGGTTGACGGCGATGAGGACAACACCGGAAATGGAGCAGCCGCCATGTTTGCTATGTTGTCAGGCTATTCCCAGTCCTCCTACTCCTCCTTCCTGCCTATGCCTCTATACCTATCCATCTATCTGCCTCTCAGCCTGCCTGTCTGTCTGTCTGTCCACTTGTCTATCCTTGCTGCTCTGCGCAGTGAAACGCTTTTGTATTTGTGCAAGCAAGTAAACTGATTATAAGAATTTAACACTGTTAATCTGCTTCGTCTAGTGGAAGCCCTGAATGCAGCCCTTGGAATGGGTATTATGAATAGTCTGTGTTTTCTCTCTCTGATTATGTTAGCCCAGTGAATACGAGCAGTTGAATTAATGCCAAGTTAGCAGAATTAAATTACTACACATTCAATATTAAAATGAAATGTGTTTGCAGTGATTTAGATAACAAAATTAGATTTGTGTATATTTTACTTGGATATATAAAATGCAGCTACAAATAAATAAATAAATAAATTCCCTATTTTAATCTTGTTGTTTATTGAACCTTAAAACTAATGCTTAAATGAACACATTCTGTTTGCAGCTATCGGTTGGCGTTGAGCATGGAATTTTAGAGTCCTACAATTCGGACTTTGAACTGCAATTTAGTCATCCGCTGAAGCACATTGTGGGCATGTGCCGCATCATCCACAAACCGCAGGCGAAGAGCATCGGTAACGGGTTTATGCAGCTGAAATCAAATGCTGTGCAGGCCAATTGTGCAACCGCTTCCTCCTCCGCTTCCGTCTGCAACACATCCTCAACAACTGGCACTGGTGCGGCTGCTGCTGCTAGCAACTCATTGTCCGTAAATGGTACTCGTCATGGTCTGACCACATCTACATCCTACGGCTCGCTCTCGTCCAGCGCTGCGGCCGCTTATCAGCTGCAACAGCAACAGCAGCTGCAGGCCGCCGCCGATGCAGAGCAACCGCAAAACTTTATGGAATTCCAAGGACCAATCACCGGTCTCGTGTATCTATTGAAAGATCCCAAGGATCCGCTGCTGCACATTTATCTATTCGAATGCGACACCGTCGAAGAGGTAAGTTCCATTTTGATTTTAACATTTTCTACTTAACTTTTGTGCGAGTTTGTGGCTTGTCTTTTGTGCAAATTTTATGGTGTGGGCTTTTAAAATGCACAGGCATACAAATGCTTAGAAAAGTTACCACAATGGGTTTTGTTTTAGCATCCGTTTGTGCAAATTGCAAAACGCTTAAATGCTGCATCCGATTTTATGGGGAAAAATTCTAAAAACTTTGGCCTTGCTATGAATATATAAAAAGCAGCGTCATTTCAAGATGAATAAGAGAGAAAAGTAATTAAATTTCTGTAGAGCTTCTGAGTTTTAACACTTTTGAACACACATTAAATAGAATCAGCTTTGATAGCGAACATAAAGTAAAGAAAACCCGTAAAAGTGTGCATAAAATTCGATTATTTTCCCCAGTGATCGCCTGTGAAAGCTGTAAATTTAATGAGCGCAACGGCAAAAAAAGCCACTTAAAAATGTTCTGAGGTAAACCAAAATAATTGCTTCTGTGCATCCCCCAGCTGGGTAACATCTGCTAACGGCAGCAATTAGGCGGCGAAGGTGTGGCTAAAAAAAAAACCAAAAGAAAAAAAGAACAGCGAAAAGGGAAAAGAGCCATTAGAAAAGCGAGTGAAAAGCTAAAAAAGCCTGAAAAGCGGCAAAATGCCTGCTGGCAGCTGTGGTTGCTCTGCGTTGGCCAAAATTTGATAGGCTCATTTATGGGCTGCTGCTGCGGCGACACAGTTGTGGCCCGTGCTAAACACCAGTCCCACCTTTGGGACAGAGGGTGGCGGTTGGTCGGTGGCGTATGCGTAATATGCAATGCGATTTTGATTTGAAAACGGATCGAAAAGTGTAGAGAGAACTTAGCAACCATTCAGGTTTATTGCTTGTCCTTGTGGTGACTGTTATCCTTTCGAATGTTGTCGCATTGTCGTCTCTGCTGCCATGTCTCTATGTTTGCAAATACGTTTTTATTGTGCTGTCAAGTGGCCCGGACCCGAATCCGGTCCCAGCATCAGACCAGCATCACATTCTCGAACCTTCGGCAAATGTCGTTTCCGCTGACATGGTCGAGATAGTGGCTGCTGTCATTTGGAATGCTCGCTTGACTTTTAATGACATTCAAGAGGACATCGCCTGGCATGTCCTTTTGCAAAACATACTCGAATCGTCCCAGGAACACAAAGAGTTGCACATGTCCAAAGCATTGGTGTAAATTCAGTTAAAACCGTTGATTAAAATTCAAAGCTTTGAATTGAATATATTTCCGTAATATGTTGCATTTAGAGTTAATTCAATGCGTTTTCAATAATTGAATTATAATAAAACCAGGCATAAATTTTGTGTGTTTTGCTACTATTGAGTTAAAATTTGCATATTTTCGAGTTTTGCTACACGGGATTGTTGGCCTTGGCCTGTTGTTCGCCACACACACACACAAATACAATTAATTAAATTGATTTTGAGAATTACTCTTGCAGCTGGCAACATATTGGCAACACATATTCCTCTTCTGCTGCAACAACGAATCCTGCAACCAATTCAATTTGTCGCAACAGGCAGCAGCACTTCAAATTTAGTTCGGCAATTTGACCCAGTTGATTTTTGTTATTGAGCAGCTTAATGCATTTTCCTTTGACACGATATCGATAGTGCTTTTAAACTAGTTTGTTTTTTTGCTGTTTTTTTTTTTTTTGTCAATTTTTGTTTGACAAGCGAACAAGGTTTAAGCATTTAACTTGTATTTTATGGACTTATTTGGAATTAAAACTAATTAGAATCCACCAGCTTAGACAAGTAAATGAACGATAGCTGATAGCAGTTGGTTCAATTTGAATAATTCAGAATTTTGTTATATTAAAGAAATGACTATAAACCCATATAAGCACCAGGCCAAATCGATTCGGCGCAAGATTATATATTCTTTTTAGTTATATTTGCGATGTTTCTTATGCGATTTTAAAGATTTTGACCAGCTGACGAATAATATATAGATCTCTATTTTATATAATAATTGGATATATTTTCACAAATACAATTGCGCTCGAAAATTAATTTGTGGCGATATTCCTGATAAAATTTAAGTCAGAGGACTTATATATTTACAAAATGAATATAAACGGATAGATGCAACAGAAAAAATCGATTATATGTTTATATATATATATATATATATATATATGATCGGAGATGCTTCCTGCTATCCGTTTATACTTTACTTTTTCACAACTCAATTATAACCTGTCTCGAATTTGTAATGGTTTGTTAAAAAAGACTTTATTAACATTTAATATATATTCAATAATATATTCAATATATCACACAGAAACTCGATAAACTAATAAATATCAAAATATAAAAATATCCATATTAAAGCTAATACGCAGTCGGATATGCACATATTAATTAAACAAAATTGCTTTAGCATAACATATATGAGACAACCCACTAATTAATTTGTACATCGTGTATATTAATAAAGTTATTAACTATAGCTATGTGTATAAATAAATGTGTTTACTTTATAATAAGCACAGCTGGTTTATAGGCGGTAAAATGATATTATCAGAATTATTAATGATTTTCGCTGTAATACATAGAAATTTCTATATATGCATTAATAGTGCAATATTTGCTTTCCCAGAACTCTATGGAAGGGCTGCTGAATTTATATTAAATACTCACAAATCACACATACGCAGCGTGTACTGTTCGCACTCTTTGTTGCGCTCTCGCTCTCTTTTTCCCACACTCTCACTGATTTTTTCTCTTACAGGTTTAACTGTTCAATTTCGCATGCGCAGGTTTCTTAAATGTTTGCGTTGTTTCGATTTAGTTGCTGTTGTTGTTGTTGTTGCTGCTGCTGCGGTTGTGGTTGTTGTTGTTGTTGTTGGTGTTGGTGTCAGTGAGCAATACTTGTCGAGCTCAGTGGGTCGGGCGATCAGTGAATGGGATCCGTTGTCGCTTGCCTGTTAGTTGTCTGGCGGCAATTGAATCGCGTGCGCGCTTTGCTGAATGCAGCGACAGCAACCAGCAGAAGCAAAACAACTAAAACCGAACAGAACCGAAACAAAATGTAATACAAATTAAATAAAAAATAATTCATTACGAAAATAAATAAAACAAAATGTAATACAAATTAATTAAGCAATAATTAATTTGGAAAATAAATAAAAAAAATGATTTCTGGAAATTAACAAAAAATTAACTTGTGTATTGTGCAACAATGACAACAAATGTCCCAAGCAAATGTATAAATAAATAAGTTACTAAAAAGTGCTTGCCAACCGAAAAAAACAAACAAAAGGCCCAATATTGAAAACATATATATTTACATATATCATTTATGAAGAATTTTATGTAGATATATATACAAATATATATATACATATATAGACATTTCTTAGTTGCGTCAGTTGGTTATTCTTTTATGTGTATCTAGAAGCGATTTCAATATTCATTCAATTGAAATGCCTTCAAAGTCAAGAACGATCAAATCAATTAAATGACGAGTGAAATAACAAAAATAAAAAATAAGAATAGCATCATTTTATTGTGTGAATATTAAACCGGTAAACAAATATTTAAAGCCTCCAAGTTGTCGATATTGTAATTGGTTAAACAACTCTTATATAAAGCACTCAAAGCACTTGATCGTATTTGCATTGCCCCAATTACTTAAAATGTTACCTGTCAATGTGTAGTGCAAATATTTTCAATTCGCAAATGAAGAAAGAATAAGAACAATTTCAATTAACGCAGAAATCAGCAAAGTAGCCAAAGACGCAGCATCTCTCTCTATATATATATATATATATAATATATTTGAACACTCACAGATACAACAGGCACAACTGATACAGCTACAGTTGAAGTCAACAACAACACATTTGTATCGTTCAGATACTATTAGTATTTGTCTGTTCTGGGCGTCATTAATTTTAATGCCCCACCAGAGACTAACTAAATACATACATATTGATAATTGTACCTATTCAGTCGCACACAACTTGTAGCGGTACGAAGTATTTTTAACTTTAAAAAAAAAACAAGTGAGAATTTTACAAACGGGCATTATCGACTGAGAAATAATCTGTTAAGCTGATAAAAGTTAATTTATATATATTATATATGGCAGAAATGTACCCTCCAAGTTTCTTTCAAATTGTGGTATTTAATTTTCTATTTTCAATGTGTGCAAAGCAGCCCAATGTTAAATGTTATTTTCAAGTAACGACAAATTATTAATTATAAGCAATATGCTCTTATAAATTTGTTAACAGAGTATTACAGCAATATTGACTTTAGTCAGAAATTTGCGTCAACTGTTAATTTACTGAAATGCGTAAATAATCTGTAGACGATGGCGATATATGATGTAAAAGATTGTTTCACTTGTTTTCTACTTACAAACCAATTTTCTACGCTATACATAAGAAATTAGAACGAATTTCTATAAAAAAAGTAGTCACAAATTGTGTAATTTTTTTTTTACGCTTTTCATCGATTGTGTTAGGCATATTTGAATATTTCAGTTAAATAAGTTAATACAAACATATAATAAATAATATATATAATATATTTCTATACTATAATTTAGTGCAATTTAATTACATTTATTTGTGAAAATCTTTTACAAACTGCGATAAAAAATGACAAACACAACAATTTTGTGATAGTGAGCAACAATTTTAAAAGTGCACACAAAAAGAGTAAAAGAAAAAAAGTTTGTGTTATAAATAAGAATTGGATTATCGCCGTGCGGTATTTGCGGCAAGCAGTGAGTTTCACAAGTGCAACATCAAGGAAAGAGCAAACTAAAAAACAAAACAATCAAATACAACAATAAATAGAAGGAACCGAAAGAGCAGAAAAGGCAAACCAAAATGTTTACGGTGCCATTTTATCGGGACACAATCCTGACTGCCTCCGTCAGCGATGCATCCGTGCTGAATAAAAGCCGTGCTGTATGTTGAAATTACGGCGGAGTCTAGTTGCTATTGATACATATGTTGAATTGATATCAATTTAAATTGCTCTGCTATGATTTGATTTTATTGCTTTATATACATATATTTCATTTGTTGCTTTGTGCAGTTGTCTTTGTTTATGTTTACTTTGTTTACTTTGCATGGCAAAAAATGTGTTTTTCGCTTTTGATTTTTCCCTTCTTACGTAATGCACTGGCAACTATTGGCTGTGTCCTTAAAGCAAAGTTAAACCGCTAAAATTTTAAGCATCTTCTGGCAGTTAAATTTGGGTTTGATTGAATTTTCTATTTGTTTCAATTTCCTTACTAATTCTTTTGAGTTATTTTTATTTTCTGTCTGTATTATTTAAGCAATTGTCGAATGCTCATGCAAATAAGAAGCGTATAAGTTCATTACCATATAAACAGCTTTTATTCAATTTATTCTTTCATCTTCGTCCCACACACACACACACACACACACCGAAGAAAACACACTTTTCGCGCGTGCCAACAGCTGAGAGCCAGAAAAATGATGCGTCAGCCATGTTGACCCAACCTTCGATGGTTTTGTTATTTTTTTTTTGCGCAATTTGTTGACTCGACACACTTGACTCTGACTCTCTGACCATGCTGTGTTAAAGGGAGCGTAACTTCTGGTAAACAATTTTCCCGGCAAAGTTTTGAAAGCACTCGAACCACTTGTCCAAACGGTTTTCTAAATTTATGGTCAAGTTGAAGGTCGTTCAATGCCATGAATCTGAAAAAAACAAACAATTAACGCGAACATTTCGCGTACTGTAGTATTTTTTGTGTGTTTCTGTCTAAAAGTTATCAGACAATGGTTTTTATGCAGCCGATTATCATTTGACATGAAATATATATTTGTTTTGCACTTTGTCTATGTTTTCAAATGGCTAAATAATCCTTGTGTTAAACTTACTGTAAAGTCAAAAATTTGCATTTTTTACATTTAGAATACAATTGCCATGCGGTCATTAAGCATTTACCAAAGGTTCAACAAACCATTGACTGCTTTTTAAAATGCAAGCAGAGATTTCGTTTTACTTGCTTTTTTATCCACTTTCAAAACAAAAAAAACTCTGAAAATGCGAGAGCATAAAATGAAACGTGTTGCAGTAAAAAAACAGAGCAAAAATGTGCTTACAAAAACACATTTAAATTGACATTGCAATGTTTGCAAAACTTTTTCATTGCTCAATAATACAACGAATTTGGCAGTTGCAACGAATGCAAAACTATAATATTTAATACTTGTCCCATTACTAAATTTAGTAAAGTTAGAATTGGTATATTTTATATTTTAAATGTTTTCAAACTACAAATATACATGCACTTACAGGGTAGCAGTTGAGTCGATCAGCTGACTTAATTTTTCAATTGCAAATCCTGTTCAAGTTCAGATTTTTGTTATAAGTAGTAAATATGAAATCTATAAAAAGTACTAGGTCATTCGGCAATGCAAAAGCAATAATAAATTCAATAAAATACGCAAATGCATATTTTATTTGACCTTTTTAATTTGTATTGGGTGTGTGTGTTTTTTTTTAGTAATTTCACACAGCTTAAATCGAATTGGTTTTTCAATTAATATGCAAACTCATATTAACACATGTAAAAATGTATTTATAATCATCGTTTGCCACATGTCGCCTTTAACCAAATAAAATAATTATAAATAAACTTCAAGTTGAGAAATTTTTAACTGTGAAATACTTTGTAGCCAGCTCAAAATTTAAACTTTAAAATCGACGTATTTTTTTTAGTTAATGGTATTTTCACCAGCTGATAGTCAATCATTTAATATACTCTTTTGAACTTCAAACAAGGTATAAACAATTAAGCAGTCAAAGTAAAAAGGAGCACGTAGTCTGCGCAAAATAAATCAAAAAAAATGCATAAGGCGAAACTGTCCTCAAAACAGGTTGCGAACGTGATGTTGAATTAAATTCCTGTGAAGTGTTTTGCAAAGAAAAACTATACATATATATATATATAAATATATATATGGCATACATACATTGTTTACAAATCATGTTTTGTTTTGTGAGCGTTGAATATGACAATTTTCCGCTGAGCTCACGCAAATTGCCACACAACAAATTTCACACACAATTTTCATATTGTTATTATATGTATTTTTATAAATTGCTTGGTTTGTCAACTAGCAAATATATATGTATGTATTTGATAGAATTCTCAAATTAGACAACAACAAAAATAAATTTTATACAAGAAACAAGTTTTTATGGTGAGGAAAGAAACGAAAGAATTCGATAAATTACATTTGTCATTGAACAAAAAAAACACAAAAAAAATTGTAAAATATGCGTAGACTGAAAAATGTTTTATTTCTTGGAAATAAAATGCAATAAAACACATTAAAAAAAATTAGTTAACTGGAAAAAATGAATAGTTTATGGTTTTATTCATTTATATTTATAATATACATACAAAAATTGTATTTCAAAAGGCGCCACGCGTTGCGTGTGCCTGCAACAAACTATATAAGAAGCATATGTAAATATATATATATATATGGATATGATTCCATACACAAATATGCATATATTGGGCGAAATTTGGTAAATTCTGGTATAGTCTACACAAATGACGTCACGATCACTCGCCAAGCGACTGATCAGTGAAATACGCTTGTAAATTTACATAGATAAATCGGAAGAGACGGCAACCAATTAAAAACCTTTATATCAATTTTGTTAGCCAAGAGTCGGCGTCAGCGTAAATTGAGTTCGCTATTTTTGCCCAAAAGCGCTGATAAATTACAATTAGTTGACACCGCAGTTAATGCATCTATAAGATAAACCGCCAAATCTTTGAGACAGCTGCATTTTGCACTGACATTGGACTTTGTAACACTTGATTTTTCTACTTGGCTCTTTTTTTCCTTTTGGTTTTGGCAGCATTTCAATGCCGTCCAATTGGGCCACAGAGCGTACAACTGAGCACATTTCTCTTACAAGATTGCCGAGGAACTATCGCAACACGCAGCGAACAGCTGTTCAGCAAGAGATTTATCAGATCCAACAGATTCATATACTTCGCTCAGACAATGCTGAGGAACCGCAGACACGATGTCTGCACATGAATGGGGAACGTGATAATGAATTATTCACGAATGCAAAATGCAGAATTGCGCAAAAATATATATTTGGAAAGCAAACTAAAAATAATCAAAAAATAAATCGATAATAAGCTGTAAGGAAATGTATCTAGAATATAATAATATGATAATAATAATAATATGATAACAATAATAATATGATAATAATAATAATATGATAATAATAATAATGTGATAATAATAATAATATGATAATAATAATAATATGATACTAATAATAATATGATAATAATAATATGATAATAATAATAATATGATAATAATAATAATATGATAATAATAATAATATGATAATAATAATAATATGATAATAATAATAATATGATAATAATAATAATATGATAATAATAATAATATGATAATAATAATAATATGATAACAATAATAATATGATAATAATAATAATATGATAATAATAATAATGTGATAATAATAATAATATGATAATAATAATAATATGATACTAATAATAATATGATAATAATAATATGATAATAATAATAATATGATAATAATAATAATATGATAATAATAATAATATGATAATAATAATAATATGATAATAATAATAATATGATAATAATAATAATATGATAATAATAATAATAATAATAATCATAATAATAATAATAATATAATAATAATAATATAATAATAATAATAATATAATAATAGTAATAATATAAGAAAAGCAAAATATATAGAGAGGAAAAGAAGAATTATGAAATGTATATAGAAATCGCATGGAATGAATTAAAAATAAATATTAATTAAAAAGTTCTTATAATGAATAATCCCTATTTATATAAAATTGAGTGCATTCCATTTGGATTATTTTTCAAAATAATATCTGTGGAAATCCAACTTATTTCCTGTCTAACAATTATGTTTAAAATTCTGCTTTTTTGTGCTTGATAATTACTAATATCTGATTTGGTTGCACTTTTTATCTGTGAATCTAAATGGATTTTTCTTACTTAACTTAAACTTTAAACACTTTTCGACTACTTATCATAACTTAATTTAATAGCATTTTCTTGGTCATCTTTTATGATAATCAAATCATAAACTAAACCAAAGCCAAGTTGCTTTGTCAGGGACATAAAATGAATGTCCGAAATTTGATAGCCAGCAGCAAAGCCGGCGAAACAATTCCCTCACACAAAATGACATAAACTAAGGACAAAAGATATAAAACTCGTTTGGGCTAACAGTCCGGAAAGTGGCCAGAACCAAACCGTAATGGAGCTGTTAGCTGTTAGCTGTTAGCGTTTAAGCTTTGGCATTTTGTTATATTTAGTGCATGCCTGCCTGCTGCTCTATTAAATCTCAGTCTTAAACTTAAACTTTAACTTCTTCACTCTCTGGTTCTCGTCCTTACAGATGGCGGAGCTGATGCAACAGATGCGGGATCCGGCACACACGCTGGGCGGCTCTGTGGGCAGCATACCACAGACTCTGATTGCAGGCGGCGGAGCTGGCGCTCCTGGCACACTAAATGGCACACATGCCACACCGGCAACAAAT
This sequence comes from Drosophila demipolita, assembly GCA_035042405.1. NCBI lineage: Eukaryota > Metazoa > Arthropoda > Insecta > Diptera > Drosophilidae > Drosophila > Drosophila demipolita. The sequence continues at coordinate 263,144 of JAWNLI010000349.1, read as the reverse complement.
TTGAAGATGAGCGAAGCGCTTAGGAATGCCCAACACGATGCTAGTCCCAATATTGTCAGCTCCAAGATGAAGGCATCCAAGTCGTATACGCACGGCTTGAGCAGCTCGTCGGGCACTGTGAACATTCCCACGTCGACATCGGCGCAGAGTAATCTGTCGCTGCTGACGGACATCTCACCAAATCACACCCACTTCTTTGAGGTGATGTATGTGGGCAAGATACGCGTCTCGCAGAAGCGCGTGCCCAACACCTTCATTGACGATGCCCTGCCCAAGTTCAAGGCCTACGATGAGCAACGTTTGCGGCTCTTCCAGAATCGCAAGATGTCCCTGAGCAGCGAGGGTGGCGTTGGCATTGTGGCCAAAACTGCCGGCAGCACTCTCAAGAGCCAAGAAGTCAAAGAAGTGGATGAGGAGGATCAGGAGTCGCAGTCCATGACACAAGAGGAGCAGCACTTGATGGGCGCCGAACCGGAAGCCATAACACAACCACAAGTCGAAGAGAACAAGGAGACTAAGTCACCAGCTAAACGGGTTCTGCTGCGCGGCCAAAGCCACGTGGAGCTGGGCGAAAAGATGTAAGTCATCGTAGATTAAAATTGGTTGTCGTCTGCCCATCTTTTTGTTGCCCAAACCTGTGTCCCAAAACTAATTGATTCCCCATAAATACGGAAGCAGCTCGGAGGATAGTCAGCCACTGGAGGCGCCCAACGTCATTGTAAACAAACAACCAACGCCACCCGAAGAACAGACCGAGTCAGCTGCCACAGCAGCAACTGCAAGTGCAACTGCAACTGCAACAGCAAGTGCAACAGCAACTGCAAATGCAACTGCAACAGCAACTGCTCCAGCTGTGGAGAAGTAAGTGGCGTCCAGTCGCCAGATCCCACTTCTCCCTAGCTGCATGCTTAGTTGCTGATTTATTCTTATTTGCTTGATTTATTTATATTTGATTGATTTATTTATAGTTGATTGATTTATTTAAAGTTGATTGATTTATTCTGATTTGATTGATTTATTCTTTTTTGATTGATTTTTGATTGAATTTGTCTTGAAATTTGCATTGCATTAAATGAATCCCGAATCTGTACAATATATACTCTATATATATATATATCTATCTATATATTTATATATCAAGTTATTTCAAAAATAGTCTTGTTTGTCTGCCTTTAATGATATTTGGCTTAACACATAAGAAAAATTAACTGTTTTTAATTTAGTCTTATTTATTTATTAAACACAGTATTTGCATGTCTATTCTATTTGCTAAATAAATAAATATGTGGCGAAAAAATAAGAGTCCTAAATTTGGATTTTACCTATTATCAGTAAATATGGTTAGCTTTAACGGCAAAATTGGGTTAGTTTTGGCCAGTTGTGAAACCGTTACATCTCATTTAGTTTCTTCTTTTGCAATTCTGGTTGTTTCTATATGTGTTAGGTTTAATAGGAAGTAAGAGGAAGTGTTCCGGAGATGTTAACTCCTCAACTCTGCAGCTTCTGCCAAAATCTAACCAGTGAAATATGAAATACGAAGTATATAATTTTAATAGCTAAATTTCTTCTAGACTGATATTCCTTTTAGTTTTAAAGTCGACTATTTGAAGAAACTGTATACAAAAAGATTTTCTTTTATTTCTTATTGCTTGTTTTATGTTTATAAAAATTGTTAAATAAATTTTGATTTTATTTAGCATGGCATGCGTACAACACAAATATATAAATCCTATATACACTTCTAATCCCCTACCGATTCTCACGCACCTTTGCAGCATACCCAAGCTAAGGGATCGTTCGGCCTCGCAGGGCTGTATTCCGCCGTTTGTGGAGCAGAATCGCACTATGGTCTTCCTGGTTGGACGCAGCGATTTGAGGCTCATCTCGCCGGATCGCAAGCAGTTGCTGCTGTACAAGGACTTCAAGGATGTGGCCAGCTGTGTGCATGGCCAGAAGTCGCTGGATCACTTCGGCATCATCTGTCGCGAACTGAACAACGAGGGCTACATTGGCTACGTGTTCAAGTGCCAGTCGGAGCACGTCTGCGATGATATTGTGGCTGCCATTGTGCAGGCATTCGACACCTGTGCCGAGCAGAAGAAGAAGCAGGAGACACAAATCATCAGCTGCGAGCACTGCCCCATGCTCTGGTACCACAAGTTGTGCACGGACGTCGAAGGACTTTCCGAGAAGAAGACACAGTCAATGATCTACCGTCGCATTGCGACGCTGAGCGAAGACGAGCAGGAAATGGTGAAGGCCAAGTACTACGGCTCCGAGAAGACCAACTCATCGGTCGAAGAGCAGAACCAGTTTCTCATGATGCTGTTGCGCGCTCACTGCGAGTCCAGGCAGCAGCGACATGTCCACGACACCGCCGAGAACCGCTCCGAGTTTCTCAATCAAATTTTGGGCGGCAGCACCATCTTCACCAAGGCGAAACGCTCACTGACCAACTCCTTTGATAATCTGATCAAGCGCAAACCGTCTACGGTGGATGTTATAGCGCCGCCGCACAATCTGCGGGAGATACGCGAGGGCTCCGCCGAGCCACTGGGCACCCAGTCACCGCCCGAGGGATTCCGTTCGCGCTCGAATACGGTGGGCGCAAGTCCCAGCAACAAGCCCAGCGCCGATCAGCTCAAGAGCCCCATGATGGACATGTAAGTAAATGGGGGGATGGATTAAGCTATCATTATGACTCCAATTTGTATTTTAATTTGCAGCTTTATCAAAGTGGGCAACAGTCCGAAGGAGGCGGAAACGCATCAGGGCTCCTGGCGCCAAGCCATACTCAACAGTGTGGTGACGCCATCCAAGGGATTGGACAGTGAGGTGCCCACCGAATTTCTATCGCCCATGCGCAAGCGTAAGTCCATTTGCCTTCAATACCCCAATAAATAAAGACTCAAATCGTCAATCCTTATAGCTGCGAAGCGGGGCAAGCGAGATGCCGCCGAGCTGCGCGAGCTGTGGCGCACAGCAATACGGCAGACGATTATGCTGAATCGCATGGAGACAGAGAACGCCATGCTGCAGGCGTGTCAGAACGAGAACGAGCTGAAGCGCATCAAGTTGGACTACGAGGAAATAGTGCCGTGCGACAAGCAGCTGATCGAGCGCTGGGAGCAAATCATTGAGCGCAACTCCATGCAGATTGGCAACAAGAAGGATCCCAAAGTGTTGCGTCATGCCATACGCACGGGAGTGCCGCGCTCCAAGCGTGGCGATGTCTGGACCTTCCTCGCCGAGCAGCACTCGATGAATATGGCGCCAGTGGACGCAAAGCGATTCCCCAACTTCAATACTCCGTATCACACGCTGCTCAAGCAGTTAACCGAGCATCAGCATGCGATATTTATTGACTTGGGCCGCACCTTTCCCAATCATCAGTTCTACAAGGACCCACTTGGGCTGGGTCAGCTGTCGCTGTTCAATCTGCTAAAGGCCTATTCCATACTTGATCCAGAGCTGGGCTACTGCCAGGGCCTGGGCTTCATTTGTGGCGTGCTCCTCTTGCATGTAAGTGGACCCCTCCTGACACAGTCTGCACTTTCCATTATTGACTCTCTTGCTCCAACAGTGCGATGAGGCCAGCGCCTTCCAGCTGCTGAAACATCTGATGTTCTGCCGCAACATGCGCACCAAATACCTGCCGGACATGAAGAAGTTCCAACTGCAATTGTACCAGCTGTCGCGTCTGGTTAAGGATCATCTGCCCGATTTGTATGTGTGGCTGGATCAGAACGATGTTTCGCCCACTTTGTATGCAGCACCCTGGATCCTAACCGTGTTCAGTTCACAGTTCCCATTGGGTTTTGTGGCGCGCATTTTCGATCTGGTCTTTCTGGAGTCCTCGGATGTCATCTTTAAGTTTGCCATTGCCATGCTGTCGGTGCACAAGCAACAGCTGCTGGCGCGCGATAACTTTGAGGAAATAATGGACTATTTAAAGACGGTGGTGCCGAAAATGGAGTCGCACAACATGGAGAAAATAATGAAGCTAGTCTTCACGCTGGACATTGGCAAGCAGCTGGCCGAATACAATGTGGAATACAATGTTCTCCAGGAGGAGATATCCACGACGAATCATCATCTGGAAATGTTAAACAGAGAAAGGGCGCAGAATCAGCATCTGGAGCAGCAGCTGCAGGTGATTAGCCGCTTACAATTTGTAATCATTTTGATGATCGACATAATTCATTCACATTTGTCCACAATTAGTTCGCTCAATCGTCCATTGCGCAGCTGGAAACGACGCGCTCGTCGCAGCAAACGCAGATCTCAACGCTGCAATCGCAGGTGCAATCATTGGAGCTGACAATACAGACGCTCGGCCGATATATTGGCCAATTGGTTGAGCACAATCCAGACTTGGAGCTGCCCAGCGAGGTGCGGCGCATGTTGCAGCAGCTGGATGATTTGGATCGACAGCGACGCAAGCCGATATTTGCCGAGCGTAAAATTAACAAATCAATTTCAGTCAACAGTCACTTGGGGTTTCCACTCAAGGTGGTCGAAGAGCTGAGCGAAAGAGACGAACCTGGTTCGCCACAAAAGCAGAGGAAGGAGAAGACACCTTTTTTTGAGCAACTGCGCCAGCAGCAACAGCATCTGCAGCAGCAACAGCATCTGCAGCAGCAGCGCAACCATAACCAAAATGGCCAAAACGAGCCACTTGTCGTCTTAACAATACCACCCACACGTCCCAATCGGCTGCTGGACAATGCCAGTGCACGCAGCGTCATGCAAACAAAGCTGGACGAGCTAAAGCTGCCGGAGCATGTCGATAAGTTTGTGGCGAATATCAAGAGTCCCCTGGAAGTGGACTCGGGCGTTGGCACGCCGCTCAGTCCGCCAAGCACCGCTAGCAGCAACAGCACCAGCAGCAGCCAGAGCACCACGGGCAGCATATTCAGCCGGATGGGCTACAAGACGACACCCTCTGCCCTGTCCCCGATGGCCATACGTCATAGTTATAGTGGTGCCATTGCCATAACAACGGCGCCAACAACTGTACCGCTCGAGCAAACAGTGACCACAATGGCTGCCATCGAGCTCATCGACGCTGTTGGCCAGCAGAGTCAACAGGAGCCGGAGCCGGGCATGCATCCGCTTAGCATGGTTGGCAGCGATGTCCAATGCCGTTTCAATGGCACCACACAGCTCAAGTCAATACGGCCCGCTCATCATATGCGAGCGATTACCTTGTCCGGCTTGCCGGCACACAGTGTGGATGCAACTGTTGAACTGGCGCCACCAGCTGCGGCCACCGGTCGCAGCTAACGGTTTTGATTCATCGGCAGGCTGATGCGCAGCCTCTACCGGGAGCGCACGCCTGAGCACCCCGAGCAGGCTGAGCAGGGCTAAACGCTTACCAGTACACCTCAGTTGCGGCTAAGATGCAAAAATGCAAAATACAAATAAATGCTACAAATTTCATTATTTTGCATGTTGCGCACAAATTGTTGCCCTACATACATAAACGTTATATATACAGACAAACCCCATATATAAATATATATACATAAATTATATACAGGTACTTATACATGGAACTGGATAAATGCTTTTGCAGCAACAATTTTATAAATTTTTGGCTAAAACATGACTTGTGAGCAGGAATCTGGTCAATCCACAAAATGCTTACATTGGACGGATATATAAAGAATTAATAAGCAAAATCTCAGTTTCTAGTTTTACTTAAGTTTTTTTCTAATGTTCAGCAGATTTAATTAATTTGTAATAAATTTTACTTAGTTTTACTTGTTGAATTTAATGTTTCGTTAGTTTTAGCCAATTAGTTTTTACTGTTTCGCTTAATTTTTATAATATTATTGGACTTGTACATTATTTCTTTTTGCTTTTATTTTATTATAAGCGATAAACAAGAAATCCAGCAGCATATTAAACAAATTTCTGAAAAACATATATCTGCATGTGTACTATACAAATTCTTAAATCTCTTCTCTGACTTGTATTATCTATATTCATTGTTTAAGTATATAAGTAATTAAATGCAAACAAATTATCTAAATAAATACAAAAAGTGAATAAAATGCTTCAATGCTAAGTACAACATATTTATTAGCTGGACTTTTTGCCAGAGTTTTTGAGTAGCTAATTTGTGTTTAGTAAATGCGTAAAAGAGTCATATAAAAAACAGTAATAAATGCAATAACAACTATTTAACCGATATTCAAAATTTGTTTTTATTTGGTTTTACTTTAGAATTGTATTTTTAGGGTGAGCCAAGAGAAATGGACAATTATTAATTTCAGAAAAATAACTTTAACTTGGCCAATTCCACGCAGATTTTTGGAGTACAAGCTGAATTAGGATTGCAACCACAAACTCTATCGAAATGCGTCATCTAAGAAGATAAGGACGAGGTAATCACAAACTCCTTGGATGATTTTGTTATCCTTTATCCTTTAATCAGGGCCACAACAAAAAGCTTAATAGAGGAGCTGCAGAATTCTGATTTCACTTTGAGCAATGTCACCGGCAGAACAAGGAGTATTTGTACTATCATTAAAACTAACGCTATTTATAATTGTTCAAATTTTTTCAAACAATATCTCAAGGATACATAACAAATGTTTGATTTTACTTTTCATAAGTATTAAATAATGTATTTAATTTTCGTTAAAAAAATATGTTGATCATATCACATTTTATTTGTACATTTATTTGGCATCAAACTAACAGCTTTTAAGTCAATCTATGGATTACAAAGAAATTAACTATTTTTAAAATATTTGTTTCAAATACAGACAAATAAATCTAGCTGTAAAAACATCACAGTTTTTTATAAAAAATAAAAGCGAATTTAAGCAACATTTTTGGCCAGGCTCTTTAGCCATCAAATTGTGGCTAAGTTCGGTTTTATGACTATAACAAATACAAAGCAAATTCCTAATCACATTCTAACATTTACCTGGAGACATATTTAGAGCCTAATCCTAGACTACTGATCGTTCTCCTAATACACTACTGAAACTATCTTGTCTACTCCTTAAATTCGGGCTCAGTGCTTAATTCGATCTTTGGCTGTTGCAAGCCGGCAACTGCTGCTGGAAGGGGCATGTTCTGGGGCAAAGTCTGCATTATGTTGGCATCCGTGGCACCTGCATACAGATTCTGAAAGAAGAGCGGATTTTGTAGCTGAAAGAGCGCCATAAGATGCGTCATCTGGAAATTTGGCGACATTGCATCTGCAGCAGGCATAAAGTTGGGCACAAGGCTGGACAGCAGAGCACTGCAGCTGGATGAGGGCGGCTGTTGAGCTGGCGGCGTCGGATAGCTGTCTGTGTCAGTCAGTTTGAGACGCTTCGCCTCAGACTGTTCTGTATCCACGGACAGTTGCTGAAATGAGTATAGAAATATGATGAACGAAGTGCTTCCGGTGGACAGCATTCAACTCACAATCATCTTGGGTGGGCGTCCTCGCTTACGAGCCAGGAAGTGTTCGGCGGAGAGCGAAGACAGTGGTGTCGAGGTGGAACTGGAATTGTTACTACTCAATTCAGATGCATCCTCCAGCTCATCCTGTTTGCTCTTGAGCTGCTGTTCGCCATCCTCCCGATCGTGTTTGCGCTTGTGAGTAACCATTTGGCTGCTCGAGCTCAGGATGTGGTTGCAGTCCTCGCGCAGGCAATGTATATGATTGCTCACCATGGAGAATTTGCAGGACTCGAAGGGACATGGCTCCGTTTTCAGTATCTTCTTGAAGCCATCCTGTGTCAACTGACTGTGCTTCAGATGGTACGTCTTGTGTTTGTCTAAAGGGAAGATCAATAAGCATGGAAATTTTATTTGAATTCAATTTGAGATTACTCACCCATATCGGCCTTGTGCTTGAAAGTGTGGTTGCAACCCTCGCGGCAGCAGTGGTAGTGCGATATCTTCTTGCCATAGAAGGGACAATCCTCGATGCGACAGTTTTCATGGGCGCGAAAGCGCCGGAAACCCTCGTTCACAATCTCCGAGTCCTTGCGATGGAAGTTTGCATGCATATGGACATCGCTGGTGCTCACATAGACCTTGGGACAATGCTCATAGATGCAGTGATAGTGTGTCTGCTTCCAGTTGTAGGCACAGCCATCGCCATACGCGGGTGCACAGTCGTCGCCGGAGGAGAAGCGGGCAAAGCCCAGTTTGAGACTCTCCTTGCGCTTCTTGTGCCACTTCAGATGGCGTATGATGTCATCCTTTCTGCTAAGAGTTTTGCCCTCGCAGGGTTCGTCATGGCAGTGAAAATGCTCACGCAACGTATCCTGGCGGCAGAGCTCATTCTCGCACTCCAGATACGAGGACACCTTGCGTAGATATTTCAGATTCTCCAAATTCAGCAGAAACGCATCCAAACCGCTGGCCGTCGTCAGGCTGACAATGCTCGCCTTGCTCTGATCATTGGATGGCGGTGGCGTCAGCAGCGAGTTCCGGCTCTGTGTCGGGGGTGTAGTAAATGTCTTCTCACCATTGTCGATGGAGTTGAGGACACCATATGAGGAATCCGCTGGCTGTTTAACGGGCGTATACTGCAATGCATAATGAATGACATATTTAATGGATATATATTTTTCCCAAAACTAGACATCGTGGTGCCAGTTGACGTGGCACAGCAGCTGCTTAATTTCCTTGGAATCATTTTGTTGTTTACATTAAGCAAGCTAAAAAAAATAGCGACAAACTTTTGTTAGTTTTTTATTTCAGACAAAGCGCAAGAATAAAGAACTTTTTTTTATACGAATACAAAAAAACTACTCTCGAATTGCAAACAGCGTGGGAGTTTCAGAGGAACAAACATATAAACTATATTAAATTCATTTTCAAAGCAATTCAGCTATTTTCAGCTGACTGACACACAAGAAAAATCTAACAAATTGCAACTTTTTTGGTAGTTTAATTAATTAATTAGGGTTACAGAAAATTAGGTCAAAGATGCTAGAAACAGAAGCAGTACAAATTTTAGATTTAAAAGGTAAAAAAATCTAAGAAGTTTAAATTTATGCTTTAATTAATATATATATATATATATAAATATATATGGTCATTATTACTATTTGTGAGCTAAGATTGCAATATTTTCTAAAGTATTAAAAACGTTAAATTTTAATTCAACTAATTCAACTTTTCTGTATATCTCAACCATCTGCAATCAGCTGCGATTAAATTTGTATATATTTACATCTTTAAGATTAATTTAATATAGAAAATTCAGTTGGCGTAGCAGCTATAATAAAGCACTTACCATGCTGGGTGAGTCAATGCTGCCATCGTTGGTACTAGTGCTCTCCAGCGGCTGGATGCCCAACGACAGCAACAACTTCTCGCTGTTGGCGCTGGTGGCACCATTAGTGCTGACCAGGCCCGAGGAGTTGCAGCTGTTCCAGCTGGATATCGGCTTATCATCCTCATCGTCGAATTGCTGCTCATATTTGACAGAGACTGCCGAAATGTTGCCAGCGACAATAGCAGTTGCTGTTGCTGTTGTTGTTGCTGTTGCTGCTGCTGTTGCTGCTGCTGCTGCTTGTTCATTTGGCGTAGATGTCACTGCGGATGATTGCAAAAAGTTATTTCTGGTAAGCTGCTCCAGCTGGAGCTGCTGTGTGAAACTGGGCGTGTTAGGTGTTAGTAGCAGATTGGAAGTTGAAGTTGTCAGCAAATGCTGTTGTTGTTGTTGCAACATGAACTGTGTCAGTGGCGATATAGTGCCGAGCAACATTTGTGGCAACTGCTGGGCAAAGTTTGTGTTTGTGCTATTAGTTTTTGTGGGTGTGGTTAGTGTTGTTGCATGTCGCTCATATTGCTGTTCCTGTGATGAGAAACTATTCAAATTACTACTGGGACTACAACTACGGCTACCAGAACTACAATTTGTGTTTTCTGTATTTGTTCGAGTTTTGTGTTGTTGCTGTTGTTGCAAGCAAGTGCTGCTACTGATGTCCTCAGTTTGTGTGTGAGCAAAGCCTGACAACTGTTGTTGTTCTTGTTGTGATTCTTGTTGTTGTGTTTGTTGTTGCTGCATTTGCTGTTGCTGTTGCTGCAAGAGGTTCATCACATAAAGTTGCATCATATATTCCATTTGTTTGAACATTTTGCAATCTATTCTTGTTATGCACAAAATCTTTTAATTTTTCTTTGAAAATTTAGAAATAGTTCTTAGTAATAAAGATTTTCACAATTTTCACTTGGTATTCTCGTCGCAGATTTCTATGGCACATCTCTTACGATCCTCAAAGTTCAGCTGCGTAGCTCAAACTGATTCAACTCTTCCACGACCACCAGCTAATATAGTAAATTATTGCGCAACATTTCGTAGGTCCTCTCAGCAACCCTCTCTCTAAGAAAAAACCCAAGACTCTCTTAAAAAGTGATCTAGTCTGCTCGCTCTTGCAACTCTGACTCTCTCTTTAAAAAGAATAACTGAAGGAGATTCCTTTGGACAGTGGTTAAGTACGCATTCAACCCTCAAATTATTTGTATGTCCTGTTGTGTGTAGAAAATAAGTTCAGAATTTGACTTTTTTTTTGCTGGTTTTTTCGTAGCCAATAAAATGCCAGCGTCCATGTAAATTTCTGCAGAAAAGCGGGTTTTTGGGATAATAAAGTGATATGGAGAGACCAACTGCTGCTGCTTAGGAATTTCTCATGTGCATAGCAAGTGAGCACAGATAAAGAGAGGGGCGAAGAGTGTACAAATTTATATGAATTTAAGCAAATATGATTTGAGAATGCAGTGGAGGAAAATGTGAAAAAGAAAAACTTAAGGTTACTATTTTATTTTAACTTTCATATTTATAGATATTGAAAAATAGCAGAAGAGAAAAAAAGTGATACACGAAGAATTTTTACATTAAATATTAATTTTTATATTCAAATTTGGTAATAATTGTTAAAAGAACAGATAGCTAACAATGAGAACATTATAACATAGTTTTTCTTAGAAAGTAGAAATATACTAAGTAGTGTATTTATTTAATTAGTCAATTGCTTTTCGTAATCTAGTGTTGTCTCACACTTTTCAAAAACTATAATCAATTAAAAATCTGATTTTATAGGCACAAAAATGGCACGAAATGTAGTTCCCAGCATACTAATGCAAAACCCTTTTCAAATTATTTGCTCAGTTTGAAAAATCGAAGTGTAGTTCTTCGAAATCAGAACAGCTGCGAATTCCAATAATAATTGAATATATTCAAATGCAAAAATAAAACTAAATTAAAATTACAAACGAACAAAATGGAACTGCATCACAACAGCGCAAAAAAAGGCTTAATTAAAAATGCCAACATTTGCATATAAAATAACGTTTGCAAAAATGCGAAATAGAAACAAACTCTAGGAGGATGCGACTTGTATCAACCGTTGCGCAGGCGCAAAGGACCCTTGTCAGAGTAATTTACATTGCTGTCAAATAACGGTGTGTGGAAACATTTGCATAATTTTGGCACTGCCGCAAAGGCTTCACACACAAGCGAGAAGAGCCAAACAAATCGGGATCAATCCCAGCCAGTGTTATGCAAATCGACCTGTGTCGGTGCCCAATACGGAGGAGGGTTCCCGCGACGCGCGCCATCTGAAAATATATGCAAATCAGCTCATTTAATGAATGGAAAAGGAAATCCCGGAACGAGCAATTCGGTTAGCAAAAGAGGCGGATATCGACAAACTACAGAATTCGATTGATTTTGTATTTGCTTGTTTGTCATTTGAATTTTGATTTGGAGATTGAAATAGTTTTTATCAATGGTTGTCATAGTTGAGTGAAATGGATAAGAGAAAAGACCAGAGGACAGAATACATTATGATCTGCAAAATAGCAATCCAGCACAATATGCACAAGGCCTATGAAATGAGACCCGAGTATGTTTGTATAACTATATATACAACTATAAGTTCAAGAGGAACCCAGTCTTGTTCTCAATTTGTTTCCATTTTTATATGTACTTTGTGGAACAAGTATTTGCATATTAGAATTAGATTCAGTTACAAATGTTTAAATGTGTTTGCATTTAAAATTGGATTTTATTTCAAAAGGGGCATTGATTGCCGTTCTCCTTAAATATGTAAAAAATAAAAGCTAACTTTACGAATAATCAAAGTATTGCAAATTCTTTGATTTTGAAACGACAATTATTACAACAGGCTTAAAAAACCCGAAGGAGGAAGGAATGGAAATGATATATTCTAAAAATAGCTGAATGGATGATTTCTTCTAATTAGTTAAAATAAGAGTAATGACACTTTAAAGTTTTGTAAAACTAAACAAATCTCATTGGGATAGTTATAGTCAGTAAATTATATATACTTTATATATACTTTCTAAACATGCCTTATCATTATCGTGAAAAAATCTGTTGGAAACGCTAACATTTTTTTTTATTAATTTGCTTTGACAATGAAAACAACATTTACCCCAGAAAATTAATAGGCAAATGTTCAAAGTAATTCAAATTTTAAATGACAATTTTTCAAACATTTTTCGTATCCTTCAAGAAGTTTGAACCTTTAGTAATTTGTATGCCTCTATGCATAAGTCTTTAATGTGTTTTGTCAACAAAGTCTTCTATAATCAAATGAAGTCATTGATGACAATGCAAATGTGTGAAGGACTCTCTCCTCCATCTGCATCATCTGCCAAATAGGGTCTTAGGGGATGGAGAAGGACATCGCTGACCAGCGCACTGACCAACCCCGCTAAGGACACGCGCCTGAATCATTAAATCATTTAATGCTGGTCAAGCCATTGGATGAGGCTGTCGGAAGGGAAAAGGTTTAGTAGTGGTCAGTATTTCAGTCAGTTTTGCTTGAGGCACAGCACGCGTCCATCGGATAAGCAATCGCCATTTGTAAGCTGATTCCATCTTTCGCAGCTTTGAGTTTTATGCTCACCCTTCGTGTTTAGTTGGTGACCCAAAAGTTATCGTGCGAAATTCTTGAGAAATGTCCGTTAATTTGAGAACATGTTTGGGTTCAAGCTTAGGCTGAACAAAATGGCTGACCTCCAGGAACTTCCTAAATGCCAAACAGGACAATATAGAACATGTTGGCAGAAAGATACCCAAATGCAAACCAAATGGGAAATTTGAATGCGCTACCGCAACCGAACCCTTTGAGCAGCCATTGTCCTGCTGTCCTGATGCCCTCGCTGGCACCCCAGAATCTGTGAGGATTCATCAGGCAACTGCTCGCGATGCTGCAGCCGCTGTTGTCATATTAGTTTGACCGGATCTCGCAATGGACCGTCGCATGGCTGCTTACTAAAAGGAGTTAGGCCTTTTTTTTGTCTTTAATTTTCTTCGAGGCCTTTCCCAAAATTGAATGCCAGTGTCCAAACCGGTTTTTCGGCTTTGTGATTACATTTATACGGATTCGCGGTCCGGTTTTTGGGCAATGAACTCGTCCCTATGGGTCGCCTTATCCCTTTTCGGAGTAGGGATGCTCAAAGCGAATGAAATTGGCGCGCTCACCCAAGAAGGTCAGGGCTTAGATGGGCTTAGATCTCTTGCTCAAGATTTTTGTTCCCATCTTCAGAGTAAAATATCTAAACAACCGTTATAAATTACAGCCGGGCAGCTGAAACTGAATCTGAATATGAGCTCAAAGGGGTCATTATTCAAAACAAATGACCAGTTCAATTTGTTGTTAGTGCTTTGCCACGCGTTCAAAGGATGACCCCAATAAATGACCACTTAACTCCTTGACCAAAACCAAAACCTGTCTGTCAATGCTTGACCAGGACAGACGACGCGTGCGGCCTAACGAGTTAAAGGATAAACACACATGCCTTGGCAATTGGTCAAGATGTCAAGGACATCCCCTCCGTGACCACTCTTTGAGGGACCTGGCGCGTGTGTTCTCATAATCATAATCATAATTAAGATCCTATTAGAATTCAGAATGGAACCTTTTTGCGTCTTCGTCAAGGGTCAACGTAGTTGGCCAAGCAAAATCCTCAATGAATTGCAGTGCATAAATTGTCAAAAGTACTAACAATTATATTGAAATACAATTCTGGATTTCGTAAAATTCTTTTTTCTTAAGATTTATTTGAGGCAATAAATCTGCTACCAAACCCATCCCAAACAAAAAATTTTTAAAAGAGAAAGAAAAAGGCAAAATATCTCTGCATTTAGGATAAAGACTCGACTTTCTGAGGGTAGCACTTCGAAAAATATAACTTTTTTGTTTACAATTTAGCATAAATTGTGAAAAAATTCAAAGGATGACAGAGGCAATTGATGTAATTAGTCAGAGAGGTTTTGAATATTTTCAAAGATTTTTCTCACGCTAATGGCATCGTCGATAAGGATAAAACATTCTCCTGAATTGCTTAACTATCTTTGTTTGGAATTTTACGAGTCCTTTTGCGCTAAGAGAGTCGTGTTCTTCTCTATATTTATATATTTCTATATTTTAGTAGCTTTATTTGCCAGGAATAATTATTTAGAAATCAATTTATTCACATTACTCAATTACGGCAACAATTGTTAAGTCCAATTTAGTCCCAATTCCCAAAACAAGTTGTAAGCTAAAAGAGCTCAATCTCAATGCTTGGAGTTCGAAATCAAATCAATCGATGGCAAAGTTCGACATCTGCTCCTTGCCAATCAATTTGTTTGTGAACGAATTTCTAATGCGCTCCTTTCATTCATTTCCTCCAGCTGATTTGCATATATTCTCAAATGAGGCGCGCGTGCGCCTCTCACTGGGCTAATCTCCTCCTCTTCCGCCACAGATCCATTAGCATAACACTGGCCTCTACAGAATATGTTGGATGCCTGACAGGCATCTCATTTAAAAGGTGCCAGTTTTAAAATTATATATATATATTTAAAATGTACTTTTGGCATCAGGTTTGCATTGCAAAAATCAAGCCTGGGAGGGTTGTAAAAATTTTAAAATATAAAAATCGGTAGCTGATACAATTTTTGCCCATTGGGCCGGAACTCTATTCAAATGTAGTGAAAAATGTAATTTCTTTTTAAAAAAATGTTACGCTTCTTAGCAAAACAAACGGAAAACGCAATGAACTTGATCAAATAATTTATCATAAATATTTGCTTCTTTTCAACGAGTCTCCAATTTGATTGATGATCCTTATGAATTACGATCGGAAACATTTTCTCAACGGTTTTGAGTGCTCAACATTTCAAGGAACTTAACGTGTTTTTATATGTAATGACAATAATAAAATTAATGATTCCATTTAATGTCAAGCGATACTTTAACTTTTCTTTAAGTGAAAATGTTTGTTAAATGTGCTGGAATTTTAGATATGAGTATAGAAGGTAAAAAGGGAAACTCTAAAGAATAATTAAAGAGTTTGTTGTTGGATACATTCAGTGAATGCCATTTTTTGCCAGACTCGAATTGTTCCAAAACGATTTTTGACTTTGATTAGTTTTATATTCTGAAGAAGTACTTTAAAACTTTAGTTTTAATCAAAGTTATTTTTCTATTTAGTTAGTTGATCCAGTAAAAGAGAATTGTACATTTGATTGCTTAAATCTTCAACATTTTTTTTTTATCTTGTTTTGGTCTTTTGTCAATCGTTTTCAGCTGCCTTTTCGAAGCATTTGTTAAAACGATGTCGAAAATACGAGTTTTACCAGACGTTTGTCCTAGATTCTTCTTTCTTACAACGCAATCCTTTTAGTTAAGAAAAAGGAGACTCACACATACACACACACATAGAAACGTGTCCTTACAAAAAGGATTACGCTAAATGTGTAGACAAAATGTTTAAAGGAGTTTGGCATTCAATTGAGGGAGGAGGTTTATCCTTGAATTTGATATTTTTTTGTTGTGATTTTCAATGCGTATTTCTATTATTGTAGAAAAATCTTCAAAACAGTTTTGACAGTTGCGCAATGGAGCATACACAACGCCGACACAACGATCATGAAAAACAGAATTTCATGATCAGAGCAAATTTTTATTTCACAATGTGGACAAAAATGTGATTTCTAGATAAATTACTACAACAGAATTTAACTTTGTATATATCTATCTTCTATCTATCTAAATTATTTAGTTGTTAAGTTTTCATAAGGGTAGAAAAAGATTTTAACTATGATTCTTGTTTTCCGAGCCGCGCATTATACAAAACTTCGTGAATAACGCCTGTATTTATTGCTAAAGATGTGTTGTTTGTTATTCTAGTTGTTATTCCTTTAATATTGTTAGGTTTTATTATATTTTCAGTCTACTGAAACACAAAATAATCAGAGAATGTTTTGTTCTCAAAACCTCGGATCTGGGCACTTTGTTTAAAGTTTTTTCATCACTTAGGCATGAGAATTAAGGACGACATTGCTGTAAAGGAATCCTTCCCTTATCATAGCGCTTGCAGTTGTAATTTTTAAAGAAAAATTGATGAAAAATAGTTAGGATGTAAGCATTCGAACAAGAGAATATTTTTGCCACATCGTCGATCAGCCGGCCAAGATCAGGTAATTAGGTCAAAGGATATTGATCAAAGGCCAGGGATCAGTTGACTCTGTCGATGATTCTTACATTTTACATTTGAATAATTTGAATTTATTAAAATTGTTATTGCAATTATTGTATATGAAAAATTCATAATAGGTATTTTAAAAGCATAAGAATCATTTCGCAATCAAACTAAATACCAACAGAATTTGTAATATGAACCGAGTCTTAATTTATGAGACAACCTTAATTTCAATATCGTGACTATAATTAATGGTCACTTGTCATGAAATTGACAATTTCTTTTACTTATAAAAAGTTTCAGATTTCCAAGCAGAGAGAAATCATCAAAATACGATTGTTTTATGAAAAATCTTTTAGGGAAAATAAATGACATGATTTTATAAGGACGACCGGGGTTGCTGCGAAAGTCGTCTCATCTCAAAATATTCTGCCTGCACCAAAGGGTTGCATATTTTACCTGGAGCCTTTCGGGATTGTGGCTATCTGTGCAAAAGGTCTGGACTTTTTTCATCAAAATGCATTTGTTTTCTGAATAACACGTTATCTTAGAGATACTCTTTTTATTTTCTTGAAATTTAATATTGCTAAACTGACACAGCAATTACAAATAATTGCAATGCATAGATATTTGCAAAGGGTTGCAATTTTCATTTCACTTCATAATATTTCTGAAATATGTGCAACATTGAGATATAATTTTTTGCGTTTGACTTATTGTTAAAGAACCTTTTTAAATAACTAAAAATGTACATCTAAACATAATTTAAAAATACGCAATTTTCTCTTTGCCATTCAACTCAAGAATTATTCTTGTCTCTCCATTTCCCGCTTGAGTCTTTGATATTTTCCGAGCAAAGAGATAAAGGCCAGTTAAATTTTGATGAGTAAACTCAACGGTCTTTTGTGTGTCGTAAACAATTTAACACGCAGTCAACTGAAGGCGCCCAGCATCCGCATCGTTTGTCCTTTTTGTGGTGACGCAACAACCCTTTCCAATCTTTCCATTCAGAATGACAATGACCATGACAACAACACAGTAGAAACCTTTCCAAAAGTGCAGCATTTATTCTACATGTTAATTCACAAATTTCAAATGAAAATGAAAACGAAAAAGTAAAATAAAAACGCTAGAGTAGAAATATTTACTAGAATATACCCTTTACTTAGTTTCAAATTCAGTACTTATTTTAATACTTATATTTGACATAATATTTAGATAGGTATGTTATTAATGGATCATGTTTTGAAACCACTGTACCTACTTTAGTAGTATTTAGCGATAAACGCCGAGAGAGATGAGTAAGTGCACTGATTATTGGTCAACACTTGAACCCTCAAAAAAGAAGTCGAACTTGGTTACTAAACAAGGTATTCATCTGGACGCAAAATTTACAAGTATTCGTTTTATTCTTTTTAGACCATAATAAAAACAAAAAACTGTTGGAAACATGCCAACGTTTAGAATGGTCACTTAAGCCCTTAAGGACTTGCTGAACACGCGTCACACAAGCAAAAAATTAATCTACATAAATACAAGCAAACATTGAAAATTAATTTTAATTTTAGCCATTAAAAAAGGTAGTGAAAATGTTGCCAACTTTGTTGGGGTCAAGTGAAATCAAAAAACGATTTGGCTAAAACTCATTATGTGAGGAAGTGTCCAGCACCAACTTGCCCCATAATTAAGCATTAAATATGTTGTCATGGGACAAACCTAATAGCCTGGCCTGCTTCCTAAGAAATCCAAGATGCTGTTTCTTGAATTCATGTCTTGTATGGTAACCCTATACAGCCATCGATCAAAAGCGCACGCATTTCCGCAAATATTGTGAGAAAATTCCCACAGTGCAAAAATCGCTGCCTGTGTTTTCCGAGCTATCAAGTAACTGGCATCAAAGGGTACAAATAAAATTGCAAGAGCCATAAGCCCTTGGTCCTGCGTCTCGGGTTGAAATGCTTCATGTATTTTTATGTCACTTTTACACAACGAAATGTAAACAATAAGAAATGGTCTTGATGCCCTTTGGCAGTCCTGTGACATTTTTATATATTTCTGCCTGAAAACTAATGCGAGTTTTGATTGACCCGATCCGGGGTTGTCTTTTAACTTTGTACGTCTTAGCGAAGGCCTCTGGCCTGTCATACGTTTTGTGGGTCAACGTCACATTAAGAATATATTTAAAGGGATTGACACTTGTCAAGCAGATTAATGCGCAAAGAACAAAAAAATTAAACTCATAAACATATTTAAAAAGCTAAGTAGATGAAATCTGTGACCCACATAATAGTCATGCCAATCTTTCCGTCTAATTCTTTTTTTATCTCAATGTTTTTACAAAAAAATTTAAATCAAAACTTTTCTTAATTTGAGCATAAGGGCTGACCTTTCACTTGACAACCCAAAACGACAAAAGTTAAAAGTTTAAATTAATTTCAGTTCAAAGCAATTTGATGGCTGATTTGTTTGCATTTAATGTGTGCAAAGAGAGATTTTGAGCTACATGCTGACCCAAATTAATAAAGTTACACTGCAACACTTTTGCCACCCACAGTTAAATCTACGCCAAGTGACAATAAGGCTGGAGCCATGAATCATCGCCAGAATCGACCCCTGGGCAGCGATGTCGGCATCTTTAGGATTGCGTGTATATTGAAATTTGACGGCAGCCAAAGAAATTGACCGACGATATGCAGATTTCAAGCAAATGTTGAATATGTATTTGTCACAGGGTGCATATAGCTATTAGTAACAAAACTTGATCCTCCTTGTGTGGCATGTGGAGTTGACAGTTACGTATCATTTCAACTTTCGATAGGCAAAATAAATAGATGTGTTTTTATTTTGAATTATGATTTATTTGACTTATATGCCGAGGCGTTAATTTATAAATCCAAAATAATTTTACTACAAATGGTTACAAACCAATCTGCACTTTCTCGAAATCAATTCAAATGGCATTTTATTGCAATCATTACTAACCACAGAACAAACAGCTTTTGCTTGCTAATATTAAATCATTTTGTCGCTAAAATTTAATGCATCCTACGAATAATTCACTGTTCACATTATTCATAAAGAATTTAATACACATAATACAGGGCGGGAAATATCAGGACAATAAGCCCTGTAAACAAAAACAATTAATGGTATTTATATTATTTATTTATAGAACAATTGCAACAAATCAGCTATCAGTAATTAAAAAATTCCCGCCAATATTTAGATAATTCGGCGATATAAAATCTACCGATTAAATATCGATTGCTTTACTGCAGGAACAGAAAATGTATGACTGCCCTGGTGCTTGGTCTGTAATGCGACGTCACAAATAAGAGAATATTTTGCTTAAAAATGAAATGCGCGGTGCACAATTGCACAAACAAGTTTAAGTCAAAACAAAAACACTCCGAACAGTTAAGCTTTTTTAGCTTTCCGAGAAACCCTGACATTTTTAAAAAATGGATTGCGTTTTGCCGGAAAAGCACCAGAGACAAACTGAAGACGACCGCTAAGAGCGTCGTCTGCAATGAGCACTTTAAAGAGGAAGATATCCAAGGAGCATTACAATTTCAAATGGGTTTGTGTTACTATTAGCAAATGAACATAACGTACGCACAACCACTTTAACTGAAATTACTACGCAGGGTTGTGCTCAAAGCGAACATTGGTACCAGGTGCCGTTCCCTGCATCAACAATAACGATATAAGTGCGCTCGAACGAGAGCGTTCCGAAAAGAAAAAGAATCAAAAATTGGTCGCTGAACTGCTGGAGGAAGCATCGGCACGGGAAGCGGCAGAGGCAAGCGGAGCAATTGTAATCGCTCCGAACTTTATTAGAAACACCGGCATTAACTCTGTCCCAGATTTTGTTAGTGCAACAGGCAATGCATTCGATCCATTTACACCCACGCCTATTGAACACGATCCCCTCGCCGAGGAGCTGGACTGCAGCACTAAGAGCAATGGCCAGGATCAAAGGCATATTGAACGAAACAGATGTCGCACCTGCTCTGCTCAGTTTGTATTGGATGAAAATTCGAAAGATCTTTGTGACACACAAAACGCTGTGATGTTATATCATATCGAAGTTATTACCGGAATTTGGGTTAGTATATATGTATCTATACAAAAATACTTGTTGTCTTCAAGTCAGAGATGAAAACAACTTCTTATCTAAATAGATAATTTGAACAAGTGTTGTTTGTATTGTAGATTCAGAGTAAGGATAGAGAGTCGGCCGTAATGTGTTCAAGTTGCGTTGCTAATCTGCGCACCGCAATTGCATTTCGGGAAGTATGTATTCAAACGGAACTACAACTTGCCGCAGGAGTCGATGATGTAAATCCAGCTGTTTTCAACGAGAGCATCTCAGAAGATTGGGACGAGCAGGCGGATGCACACCAAGAGCAAGAAATGCTTGTAAAGGATGAGTTTGTCTCAGTGTTTGCGGGAGATGACACGGGCAACCAAACAACGGTCGTTGAGCCTTTAAACCAGCAAATGATTCAGGCAGTGGGTCTATCGCCCGCAGATCCAAAAAGTATAGCCCTGGGAGCGCAAATCTATGAAGACCTTTTAAATGAATACAAGGGTAAGGAAAAGATACCGCGTCCCAGGCAAAAAAGGGGAATAGTTGAAATGCAGAAGGCAGCACCAAGACAAAGGAATCGAAAGCCTCAAGAGCCAAAACCCATACGGCCGAAACGCACGAAAGAGGAAAAAAATCGGATACGGCGTGAACAGATCAGAGCGATGCCCCTCAATTATGTGTGCGATCAGTGTGGCGCATCTTTTCGCGTCAGATGCAATTTAACAATACACATGCTGCGCCACACGCGCACAAAGAACTACACATGCCCCGAGTGCCCGAAGAAATTTTATGATTCCTATATGCGAAACATTCACTTGCGTGTGCGGCATAGAGGCGAACTACCATTTACCTGCAATTTTTGTAAAAAAGCCTTCGGTTCGTCCAATACTCGTTATCTGCACGAAAAGTAGGTCGAACATGTTAAAACATAATCAGATTTAATTCATATACATATCGCTTTTACAGGAATGTGCATGGAGCATCGCCTCGCATTCATCGGAACGAGAATCGTTGGAACAAAAAACTCGAATTAAAAGAGAGCGACCAGCAATCGCAGTATGGCCAGAACCAAAAGGCAACTGTTCGTCACTTTTGTACATATTGTGACAAGAGCTATGCGACAAAATATGCATTAAATTGGCATATTAATCAGCACAACGGCGTCAAGCCATTCAAGTGCAAGATTTGCGATATGAGATTCCCCGATCCGCAGTCGAAAAAGAAGCACGAAGTGAAACACGACAGTAAACGTCCCTACGAGTGCGACATTTGTCTCAAGGGATTCTATGTGCGTTGCAAGCTGAAGGAGCACGAACGAATTCATACGGGTGAACGTCCCTACAGGTGGGTGCAATCGCAATCGACTATTGACCAAACAAGAGTAACACGTAACTAACCAAAAAATAACTTTTGCTTGCAGGTGTGACGTTTGCAACGCATTCTTTCGATACAAGTTCAATTTGTATTCGCATCAATTTAGCAAAATGCATAAGGAAAATATGCAAAAGGTGACAAAGATTGAAATTATTGACGACTCAAATTAAGCGGGAACGGAAGACTCTCAGTTGCTTTAAGTTAATATTAGAAGCACAGCTAATATACAAATGCACTTTATTAAACCAAGTCTCAAAGTCACAAAATTTTGTTCGCATCATCTCTTGCGTCCATGTTCAGCGATTTCTTTTGCTTGGATAGGCACTTTTTACTTTTTTGGCGTGCATTCGCAATATGATTGGAGGAGTTCATGTGCTGCGTTAGGTTGCCGGCCCGCAGGAACCAAAGATCACAGTCATCACAGCTGAGCAAAAAAAAAAAAAAATTAAAAATTAATATTAAGTAATTTTAAATAATAACAAATAACACTTACTGAAAGGTGCGTTCGCCTCGCTTGATGAGCTCCGTTTTTGACTGCGGCCCTCGACCTTTCTTACAAGCCTCACTGCAAATAAATGGAAGTACCACTGCTGACTCTAGTGCCCCTCATTTAAAATTTAACTCACCGTTCGTGCCGCACACGTGAGCTCTTTGTACTATATTGGAGTCCACAGAAGGTGCACTCATAGGGACCCTCTGTATGCTTAAGCTGATGCCTTCGCAGCAGATGCAGCGTGTAGCACTTCTCATTGCACTCCGTGCACTCGTAGTTTTTGGTGCCGGTGTGCCGCAACAGGTGCACGTTGAGATTACTGCCGTCCTTGAATTGCCGACCACAGTGCTCACAAATGCAGGGACGCGCCGATGCCCATTGGCGCTCGCGATCCACGATGCGTTTCGGCTGTTGGTCATCGGTCAGCTTGATATACATGGTTCTCTTTCCCACACGCATCGTGTAATTGCGTTTGGACTTTCGACAATGGGCTTCAGCTATTGAGTTCTGTTGGACCATGCCGGCATTGGAGGCATCAACAGTGGGCGTCTCCTCTAAATCCTCATCACAAGCTACACGGGCAAAGCTATCAGATTCTGGTTGATCTTCGTAATAAGAGTTCGTTATTGGTTCGATGGCATCGCCATCTTCGCCGCTCCGTTGGTGATGTGTGGTGGTTGTTGGCTCTACCTTAATATCCACTGAGCCAAGCTCATCCGGCTCCTCAATTCGAAGTGGGTCGTTGCTCCTCGCCTTATCTGACGCAGCCGGCGAGTTTCCATTGCTTAAGCTCAGTTTGCTTTTACGTCTAGTGAGGAACGCCTCAATTTTTGTGCATCGTTTAAGAAAGGAGTTAATCTTCTTCAGCAGCATTTGACACTCTTCGCAGACATGGATAGGAAAACCGGCAGCGTTCTCCACCTGAATGAAATTATACATTTGCACATTACACTATTTGAGATGCCTAAGTCAACTGTGTTTGTACCCAGCAATTTGTTATTCTGCGCACGCTGTTTAAGAGACTACGACCCCTTGGACGGAAAATGTTGATGCAACTTTCTGCATTTACTGTTTTGCCGCAGGTTCGGCAAAAATCCTCCATCTCTATGAAAACCCAGTTAAAATTCGATCAATTTGTTGACAACGCGACCCTTTCACAAAAACTACAAAATACACAAAAAAATGCATAAAAATACCAAACATAATAAATATACAAAAATGTATTAGGGGTTTTATTTGAAATTGAATTAATTTTCTTCAAATAACAATAAAGAGTTGTGCAAGAATTTTGGATATTAATAATTTTAACATAAATTTACTTATTTATTATAAAATAATAGCGGTTATTTATAATGTAAACACAAATCCTATGTTTTTATGAAAGAGGTACAAGTAATTCAAATGTTGAATTTTATTTAAATAAATGTTATTTAAAATTAGTGGTAAAATTTCATTTAAATATTCTTGAAACTGATTTGCTATTGGCAATGTGTACAGCAAGTTGGTTTAAATATGCCCACAAACAAGTAATAAGGTCTTTATGATTGTTGTTTTTTTCTTTTTAAATACCACCTAATTTTCTTTCTCTTGGAATTCACTCTATAAACCAATGTCTATTTCTCTCGAGGCGTGTAGTTTGGAACGCAAGTGGGCCTTTAGATGAGTATTTCTTTGAAACGATTTGTCACAAATGGAACAGCTAAAATATGTACGAATGTTATTAGCGCCAAATAGTAGCATGTTTTTAGAATAAATACTTACTAAAATGGCCGAACGCCGTTGTGAGTTAAATCATGTCGCTTGAGACCAGATACAGAAATAAATGACTTTTCGCAATATGTACATGAATATGGACGTGTGTTCGTATGCAATCTGAAACAGGAAATACAGTATAAAATATAATAAATAAAATTTGTTACTTCGCAATAATAAAATTGAATAAACACTTACCGTTCATGCATTACTCGGGTGGTGCTGCTGTTAAATGTTTTATCGCAGTGTTTGCAGGCGTAAGGCCGCTCACCTTGATGCACGATCCGGTCGTGCAGCTGTAGCAGATGTTCCGTGTAGTAGAGTTTGCTGCAATGTTTACATTTAAAGTTTTTGACACCGGAGTGTCGCAGAAGATGCAACTTGAAGTTACTCTGGTCATTAAAGTGCCTGCCACACTGATCGCAGACATAGTCACCACGTCGTCGTTCCCGCCTTCGTTTGACGATCTCCTCCTCTGACAAATTCTTCCAGCTGGTGTAGGTTTTCTTGACTCTGTGAATTTCGTCCCTGTCTTGACCAGCAGCATCTGAAGTGCTCTCGATGGACACCTTCTGTTTGAATTTAGTCGTGATGGTTTTTCTAATAGTTTTTGTGTGCAAAGAGTGATCCCGAAAATCTTCGAGTGTCCCTTCACTATCGCTGCTGTATGTGCATATGTTGTACATTTCGTTTTGCACGCTCTTAATTAATGAGTCGACATCTTCACCCGTGTTTTCATTAAGATCAGATTCCATATCAGTTGGATTGTGGTTGTCTTCTTCAAATTCAATAAACTCTTCGACTTCAGCATCGCTGACTTCATTCTCCTCCAGTTTGTCAATTTCAATGGGCAAATCTTCGTAGTCAATATCAAGTTCCTGTATCGTTTCATCGTCATATCCAGTGTCTGAGTATTCCTGTTTTAATTGCTGTTCCAAATTCGATCTGAAATTCAGCAATTTGTTTTGAGCATTGATGCAGTGGTCACGAAATACTTTCATGCGGTATGCTGCTACATTTAAGTCGACCGTGCAGCAAGCGCATATGTGTGATGGTAGATCTGGATGTCTTTGAAGCTGTACACAAAATTATCGTAATTATGTATATGCAACCAGTACACATAGAGACAATCTTACCGTGATTCCAGCTACCAATTTAATGCTTATTAGGATTTGGGAGTTCTCGATCTCAAATAAATTCTTGGCGTTCATATTGTAGATGACGCTTGCACAGGTACGACATTGCAGTGTCATTTTAAGTGAGTTCAATTAAATATAATCAGATTTATAGTTCATATATTATATATTTATTCCGGGAAATAACAAGCAAGCCAAAATCAGCTGTGTGTCACTCACAGAAATTCGTTGTGAATGGTTTTTGGCGAAGAAGAAGCAAGCACTTGAATATACAATAGAATTGCAATTTGAAACTTAACCACCTTAAAAAGGGTATTACGAAGTTCTGCTAAAATATGTTACAAGCATATATAATATAATCGTGACCGTTCGTCCGGTAAACAGCCGGAATCACAAATTGAGCGCTCAATTTAAATGTGTTAATTCTCTTAAGGAACCCTTTTTTAAATTTGTACTCTTCTATTTACAATAAAAATTTTAATTTACAAATATATTAAAACTAAATAATTGAATTACAAACAATGACTAATATATTTCCGTGTGTCGGATCGCGTCGCTCGGCTGGAGAGCTTTAACAGTCTGCTGATGGGTCATTGTGCCCATGTGTTGCTCCAATTGATGCTTGCGGGAGAATGTCTTATTGCACGGAATGCATCTAAAAAGATTCAATTAATAAATATATATTTTATAATTAAATGCAGTATGATAATGTCAATGGCTCTCGGCTCATTAAAGAAACAAATTTTTTAATAAAACATAAATCCACAAACTGAATTAAGTTTCATCCTTGCAAGTGTTATGGCGATTAGCAGTCGAAAAATGAAATACGTACAAAAAGGGCTTTTCCCCTGTGTGTGTCAGCATGTGATTTTTGAGGACATTCGAATAAGAGAAAGACTTGCCACATGTGCCACAGGTAAAAGGACGTTCGTTTGTGTGTGTTCTGCAAAAAGAAATAAACATAACACAGTACTATTGATGGCTATAAAAAATAAGTACGTCTTTAGACGGAACCTTTCGTGACGTATATTCGAACTGCGATCGGCAAAAGAGCGGGAACAGTATTTGCACGTAAATGGCTTTTCGCCCGTATGCACTCTGATGTGTCGATTGAGCTCAGAGGGCCCGGCGAACGTTTTAGTGCAGATTCTGCAAAAGATTTATGTTATAAAATAATTGATTTGATTGTGAAGCTAACAATCAACAGACTCGCATTCAAAGGGCTTCTCAGACAGGTGACGCCGCATATGAATATTAAGCGCTGCACGCTTTGAGTAGATATTGCCGCATATTTCGCACATGATGTTGGTAGAAGTCTCCTCAGCCGATTTAATAGCTGCTGTGGCAGCA
The DNA here is from genome assembly GCA_035042405.1 of Drosophila demipolita. Classification (NCBI taxonomy): domain Eukaryota; kingdom Metazoa; phylum Arthropoda; class Insecta; order Diptera; family Drosophilidae; genus Drosophila; species Drosophila demipolita. The sequence continues at coordinate 236,482 of JAWNLI010000349.1, read as the reverse complement.
TTTGTTTGCTTTGCTGGCACATGCTTCAGCACTGAATGCGTTGGATTACGAGGTCGTCCCCGTCCACGTTTGCCAAGCCTGGATTTGCGTACCTTTGGCTTTCGCAATCGTTCTGTGGGATCATAGTCACTGTCGCTGGCATTGCCCAGCAATACGTTCGTCTCATCCAACTCTTCGGTTTCCTTAAAATCGTCATCGTAACCCGTGTTAATCTCATCAACTTGCTCATTGTTATCTTCCAATTGCTCTTCCAATATTGTATCGAATTCAATATCATCGTCTGGATCGATAAACTCATTGGTTGCCTCGTAGATGTACTCCACAGTGTTGCTTTCGATTTGGGTGGAATCATCAGTTGGCTCCAACTTCAGTTCAGCCTTAAAGAATCAATTAACCAAATCAAAATAAATAACATTTGCATTTACTGAAGAGATCTACCTTCACAACGCTATTGGCAAAGGTTCGCTCGCTCTCCTGACACAAATCCCGAAATTGATAGGCACTGGTTAAGTCACCGAGACACCTGCAGCAGAGGAGGCTTGGCATGTTCTCCAGCGGTGGCAGCTAAATTTTAAAATTTGTTATAAATAGCAACAAAATTATGAATGTATTTTTATAAATATAATTGCATACCTTAATGCTGCCGATTTCCTCGATTTTGCGAACGAGGGGACACTGAACATCCTGCTCGTCGTAGAGTGGTGTCATTGTATCAGCGTTTATATCCTCCGTTAAACATATTCGACATATTATATACTCTGGCATGCTGTGATTTTGCTTACAAACTTCTTATCAATACAATAATAACAATAATGTATTAGTACAGCGTCTTTAATTTATTTGCAGCTCAGTTGATTTATTTTTTTATTTACTTGACATAAGGCCAGTGTGACCGTTTTTCGATAGTAATGTAGTATCTTTATTTCGTGCTCTGGTTTTAATTTTCACTGTGAATGGATATTTTCCGATGGATATTAAAAAATGCGATTGTTCTGTATAATGGAAACAAAGTTTCATAAAATATTATTAAATTTTATATGTATTTTAAATTTACACAAATACAATTAAAGCTATGTATACACTAAAAATTAAATCTAAATCAGTACATTTAATTAAATGGACAAGTATATTTTTTCTGGGTTTCCCCTTGCTGTAAAAGAACTTAAAGTAGTAAAATAAAGTCTGTCAATCAGTCAGTACAAAGGAAAATATTTAGTATTTCTTAACAATAGTTAAATATATGCTACTTAAATTCCAAAGCTACTTTGAATTCAAACTATTTTTCATAATTTTTGTTCTAAACACAGTTTAAGCTCGAAGAAATGTAAAACCTACACAGATTTTGCAAATGTCATCATTTGAACTGTTAATTAAAGGATAAGAGGATATGTCACAGTATCTAAGAGAAATGTGAACAAGGACAGTCATATGTGAGATGTAAGTGATACATATTATATGATGGAGTGTGCAAGGGAACAACACATATGAAAGGGTATATTGTACAGAAGATATATTTAAGCTCAGTATTTTCAGACCCAATTTGATCGTTCTCATTCGGAAATTATTGGCGCCTTTTTCTTCATCGATCATCGTAATGGCGTAAGTATTAAAATTGCTATCAAAATTAGCATCGCAGTTTCAAGTTTCACTGTTTCAATCGTGCAAATTTAATTTAGTAAATCACAATTAGCGAGACGATTAATTGCGGAAAAAATTTAAAGATGCGCACACGACTGCTGTCGGGGTGCCTGTAGATTCGTAAGTACGAATCAAGAGCGCATCTCGATCTATAATTTTTACATCACAATCATAATAATTCTACTGCCCTTTTACAAACTTAAAACTTAACAATAATAAACAGTTTCCTTACTATTTTTTATTTTAAACGTGGGACAGTGTTACCAGCTGCCGATCACAATTTTATTTTTCGCAGTAAATCACAGATGATTTCAGGGGATGCGATTATTATGAATAAAACTACAAACCACTCGAGACGAGTTATTTTAGTTATTCAAAAAAATATAACTTAACAACTATTTAATAGTGTGTTCTTTGTTTTCGTTAAGCCTGGAAAAAGAAAGTATTTAAGCTTGAGCGAGATAAGATAAGATAAGAACGAAAAGTCTGTCAACAGGTTGACTTAGAAACGCGCGCTTCAAATTTAGTGGAAACGAGCTAAAAGAAGCCGTGTTGATTGCAAGTCGCGCTGTGGCGCAAAATGTACTGATGCGTTAAATTTACAATCGTATTTGCAATTCAAAAAGCATAAGTAATGGAAATTTGCATAAAGTGGAGCATGTGCCGAACCTGCACTGGAGGCACTTCTTCTCATCTGCAGCCCCTCTTCGAGGACCCGCGATTAGTCGAACATCTCTTGGAATATGCTGGTGTTGATGTAATAATTGAATATATTTAAAACATTTGGCTTACAGTTAAAATTTATATTTTCCATTCTGTTCCAGGTAAAACCAGACGACGGGCTGCCAACTCAGATATGTGCAGAGTGTGTGCACCATCTGCAATTGGTGCACACCTTCATCACAGGTTGCAAACGGGTCGATGTCCAATTAAGAGCCACCGTGCGTCACACAATGTCCTTAAGGAAACGCTTTATCGGCCTGGATGCCAATACGGAGGATTACAATATGATATCAAAAATACAGACACAGCCACAAAAGCATAGCAACCACTCAAATGTGATGGAAAAGAAAATATTGAATACACATTTGAGGAAGAATGCTACAGAACAAGAGGAGCTTGTGGCCGAAAACATTGTAATACAGGAGGTCGAAGCGACAGAGGAGATCGAACTGCTAACAACACTGACAACGCAATCCTCTGAGAAGTCGACGAACACAGCTGAAGATGACTATACGGTTGTCGTTAGCAAATGTCTGCTAAATCTGACTCAAGGTGAGGTGATGGAAAACGATGACAGCGAATACAATCCAACGGATGAGGGTGATCCACCTGATGCAGCAGATGATAATGATGAGGTAAAAATTATGGAACATGATAGTTACCAAGTTGCAAATGCAGATAATGAGTCAGCTATAAATGATAATGAAACGGATTCTGGCAAATCTGAGTCGGAGCCGGCAGCAGCTGTTGCTACTATATCGATTGACCTGTCCGCCGCCTTGGAACCCCCATATTTGCAAAACTGCACCATCTGCGGCAATTTGTTTAGCAATGAGGCACAGTTCAAGTCCCACATGCGCACCCATCGCAAGGAGCGGAGGTACGAGTGCGAGTAAGTGTATCTCACTTGTGATTGTGAACGAAGGTAACATTTTCTAGTCATAATGCAGGTTGTGCTCAAAGCGCTTCAATGCTGCCTGCAATCTGACCACACACATGCGCACACACACGGGCGAGAAACCCTATGAGTGCAGCCACTGTGGGCGCCGTTTCGCGGATCGCAGCACTCAACGGAATCATGAACGGTAAGTTGATTAGGCTTAGATGCTCTGAGCTGATTCCCTTTGAGTGCTATCCTCTTGCAGCACGCACACAAATGAACGACCCTATTCATGTAAGATCTGCGGGAAGACCTTCACGCTGGCCACCACATTGAAGGCACACTCTTTGTCCCACTCCAAGCTAAAGCCGCACAAGTGTCTCACTTGCAACAAAGGCTTTCGCCTACCCCACCAGTTAAAGGCTCACGAAAGATCGCACGTTCATCGCTCCGAAGTGGACATCATGCTCTACAACCGGGACTACGGCGATGACACCAGCAGCTAGGTTCTGCACTCACTGAATAAATTGTTCCAGTGTGTTATAATAAATATAATGTAATAATAAGCCGATATTAAATCACTTATAATTCACATTTGTCTAGCCTAGCTTAATCTATTACAGTTACTCCTGGCTCAGCATGTAGGTGCTGGAGCTGCTCGCAAATGCCTGCTCCTCCTTGCTTCTGTGCGTCAATGTCTGCAGATGTGCCTTCAGCTGATGTGGCAACGTGAAAGATTTCAAGCAGATGCCGCAACTGGAAAGATTTTAAAGACGTATTGAGATGAGTGAACAAAGATTGACTGGGATGCACTCACTTGAAATTCTTCTTGCCCGAGTGCATCAGGCTGTGATTCTTGAGGATTGCCGTGTGTGTAAAGGTCTTGCCGCACTCCTTGCACTCGTACGGCCGGGTATTCGTGTGCACCCGCTCGTGACGAACTTTCTCGCTGCGATCGTAGAAATGGCGCTCACAATACAGACACTTGTACGGCCGCTCCCCAGTATGGCGACGAATATGGGCGCGTAACTCTCCCATTTGACGAAAATATTTGTCGCAGATTCTAAAAGGAATTCGAAAATCAGTCAGTAGTTAATTATTGAAATTGATGAGTAGCTTACTCGCATTGGTGCGGCTTGTAGTCGGTGTGTGCCGTCATGTGTGCATTGAATGCTGCCTTTTTGGGGTAGACATTGCCACACAGGTTGCACATATATTTCGTGGATTCTGCCTCGGTTTGTTGGTCCACTTTTCCAAACTGCTCGGCTCTGATTCTCCGCTTCGACTTGAGTTCGTTGTCTGGCTTGCGAGGGCGTCCCGGCTTTCGTTTGGTAGTCGTTGTGTCTGGCTTGGAATCTGGCGATGGCGTTGGCGATAGGAAGTCATCGTTGTCGTCCTCCACAAAGTCAACATTGCCATGCTCCACCTTAAGTGGCATGTTATCCTCTTCCTCCTCAGCAGTCACGCAATCATCGTCGTACATCAGATTCTGATCGACCACGATGGCATCTCCAGCGTCATTTTCATGCGCATCATAAGCAATGCCCAGCTCATTTATTATTTGGGGCAGCAGCTGCTTGGAGCGATCATGCGTTTCGTTATCTGTCACATAGCCATTGGCCGCCTCCTCATCGTAGTCAACATGAAAATCATCCTCAATTTCCACACAGCCAGCCGATTGTAGATCCTCCTCAACCTCCTCGTCCTGCTCCACGTTGTCGTTGTGAGTGTGCATCTGGAGCGTCTCATACAGATATTCCATGTATGCACTGTCACTGGTATCAATCAGCTCGTCCGGCTTCGCCGCCTGCAGATGCGCACTTTCCAAATACACTTGCGAATTGAGGCACATCTGCCGGAAGTTGTACCACATGCCCACAAATTTGAAACACTTCTCGCAAACTTTGGACGGCAAATGCGTAGATCTGCGTATCTAAAAAATTCACTTTTAGAATGTGTTTTTATTAGCTTGCTGCCAGATACGGCTTACCCTGACGCCGCAACAATATTCAATTTTACGATTCAATAGCTGATTATTGTCATCGGCAATTTCCACTACAGTCCTCGCTTCGTTTGTGAAGAGTTCTCGCATTTTGCTCTGCTCGTATTCCTCTAAGCACACGCGGCATTCGGTTGCATTCGCACCTGGTGAAATGTTATCCATAATCACCACTTTAAACACACTTAATGCTGTGCCAGTTTAACAAAATTATTGTTTACTGTTCGTGACAGAGTTGGTCTTTTAGTAGTGTTGCTCAACAATAGTGCTAAACAATTTGAAGAAAGTTGGCAGCTCGCTTGGCCATCATATTTTTATATGCAGATTAAATTTTAAAATAAAATTTCCAAAGTATCTTTAAATTAAAGATGATTTATATATGCAAATATGGAAATTATAATTTTTAAAATATATTTTTTTTAATTTTAAAAAAAGATTTAGACTACAATTTTTATTTTTGTTGTGCAATTTTAAAAATTATTTCAAAACATTAAACAGTAATTTAAGAAACAAAATTCAAGTAATTTAGCAATGTGCATATCTAGTTCTATTTTTAAATAAATAAATAATGTTTTAACCGATTGTATATATATATATATATAAATTTATAAAATTATTTTATCTGCCAGAAATCCAAATATCCAAAGCAACATTTTATATGAGATAATATATTTTTATTCATATAATTTTCAGTTAATTATAGCACTAAGCATACAATTCATGAATTTCACTTCATAGTGGTTATAGTAATGGCTGTTAGGAATTTCATAGACATCGAATCGATTATTTTAATGGGTTAAGAATATGAATTTTAAAAGAATATACAATTTTGTAGTTCGTTTTCTAATCCATCAGTTTCTAAAATCAAAAATCAGACTTACAAATAAACCTCACTTATAATGAATAAATCAAGCACGATTACAGCTACTGAATGGATATACTTTTAATTAAGTTGTTGGTAATCTATAAATTTAAGTTGGTTACACTAATTATTTTTGCTTCTCAACGCGGCCCTTTTTCACACCATTCATCTTGGGTAGCTTTTGGGCGTGCTTTGGGTTGCGCTTTTTCTTCGTCTTGTCAAGCACAACAGAGAAATCGACTGACTCGGAATCATCCTCCCCAGCATACTTCTCCAGCAGGCGATCCATCAGCGAGTTGTAATTGGATTCGCGATGATTTTTACGCGCCAAAATCATATGCTCCAGACTGCCGCAGCTGGCCGCAGCAGCCTCCTCGTCGTCCTTCTGCTGGCGTTTCTGGATGCGCTCCTTGATGATGTGTGCCTCTTTCGATTCGCGGGCATATTTCTTGTGGCGCTTATTGCGCTTCACTGCCGGCTCCTCGGTAAATATCTTGTATTCGGGCACATCATTCGCTGTAATCATGGCGGCGACGATCTCCTTGAAGCGGGGCTCGTCCTCGACCTTCATGAACGGCACATGATTCATAATGTAATTCATGCAACCCTTGCCGCCCAAATATGCCTTCTTGATGTCTGTCCTCTCCAGCTCAGAGCCGATATATTCCTTCTCATAATTGCTGATATCTTCGACGGTCAGCGGCTTGAAAATCTTGCTCCATATGTCCAGCCAATTGGTTAGCTTGCCCTCGTCATCGTCATCGATGATTGCCTGCTCGTCGTACAGAGCCCGCTTGGCCGGATCGGTGAGCACCTGGTAGATTTTCGAGAGCACTTTGAACTTTTCGGTGGATTCCTCTTTTTGTGCCTCGGGCACTCGGTCTGGATGCACCAGCAGCGACAGTTTGTGGTATGCCTTCTTTATCTCCTTCTCTTTGGCATCCTTCACAATATCCATCAGCTTGTAAACATCACGCGTCTCAAAGTATTTTTCGCATAATTCAAGAGTCGACATTTTATTTTTTACTACAGCTTAAATCTTTCTCTCTCCGTTTGTGATATTTAGTGTTTGAAAGTGTTGATGAGAGTTCCAGTGCTGAAAAGGCGCCGGCAAGGTAGGCATGCCTGCCAATCGTTTTAATACCAAACTTAGTTGAGATCTGGTATTTTTATGCACCTTATTTACTTGTTAAGTTGGCTGCGATTGACCGACTTCCTTTTCCGTGTTAGCTGTGAAAGAAAAAACATGCCGGTGGGTGCAAATTTTAACAAAAATATGGATTTCAACAAGAAAAACCTGCGTATGCGTATGCAAAAACTATGCAGCATGCAAAGTACTGCAGTGCAGTGTCAACGGTGCCTGCTTTTGCAGTGACAACATAAAAAAAAAAACCAATATTTGGCAACACAGCTTGAACCCCTCCCTCGCACCATATGCATTCGTGGTTAAAAAAAAGTTGAATTGCAGACATTGGTGAAATACAAAACAAAATATTGAATGAGATTGTGAAATGTGTTTGATTTTGTTTGTACTTACAGCTAGCAAAAGATTTACTGCACCCTCTGCCCGCTGAGGAGAAACGGAAGCACAAGCTGAAGCGCTTGGTGCAGCATCCCAACTCCTACTTCATGGACGTCAAGTGCCCCGGCTGTTACAGGATCACAACGGTTTTCAGTCACGCCCAGGGCGTTGTTGTGTGCGCAGGTTGCGCCACCATTCTGTGCCAGCCAACTGGAGGACGGGCAAAGCTTACAGAAGGTACCAAAAATACTGAAATTCCCCAAATCTCTTATCAAATTGTCCAATTCTAATTTTTATGATATATTAATTTTGCAGGCTGCTCGTTCCGCAGGAAGCCACAGTAAAATTAATTTTCGCGCTTCAGGATGAACCACAAATTATTAATTTTTTAATAAACAATCTTACAAAGCAAAACAAATAAGAAACGTAAAGAAAATCCATAAATAAGTCGTATTGAGCCGTTTTCATTCCCTATAGAAATTGGCTTTTTGGAGCATGGACAACAAAAAACAATAACAACAAGGAAATTTCACAGTCAACATTATTAAACATCAACGACAACAATGACAGTGGCAGCAGCAGCGGATGCAAAACAACAACAAATTACAAATTTGATAAGTAGTTTTAAAAACTGTATGAAAAAAATGCAGGCCAAAAATTACGTCTGGCATGTTGAGGATTGTGGAGAGGCTGTAAAATAGAATGAACACTTTTAATACAATAACTTTGGAATTTCTTTGCTTAAGAACCAGCGACAGTTCATTAAAGAATCAACGATGTTGTGTTTATTTAGAGCAATGTGAAACGGCTTTTTGCAGTGTGGCCACTTTTTTCCTTTCAGTGTGTAAATCAATAAATGTTATCACTTCGAAACTTGTGGATGGCTTATTCAATGCAATAATCTGAATTAATAAGTTAGCTGGCAACCAGGAGGAATATTAAACTTTTTATTTAAACCTATAGTTGTTGCAAATTCAAAGTGTGCGCCAACTAATCGATTGTAGAGTGATGCTCTGCGTACGGTCTCACAGTATTTTTATTTTATTGCGATAGTCAATGTTTCTTACCATCGTCAAAGGTATGTTAACTTGCCTATTTATCGATGAGTTGACACACTGTACGTAGCGTACGATATTTAAAAAATTACTTAATATTTATTAGCCGAACTTTACTTCTAATAATTTCTAAATACGGTTTTAAACAAATGTACTTATAAATTAATTAAAATCACAATTTTAAAAATTTAAAATAAAAAATTGAAATTTATTTATTTAATTTAACAGTTCGTGTCGTGAGAGTTCTTGCACATTTTGTCACATTCCCATCTCTATGCTGCTAGTCGATTACTCTTATAAGAAAAAAATGAACAGAGTTTTTTTCAGTAATATTTTTCTTGCTCGTGCGTGAAGTCGCGGTCGCTGTGCCGCTCGCTCTTTATTGTTTGTGTGTTTTAAATCAATCTAAATCATATACGGATATTCTTAAAACGCAAGAAACTTACTAAGGGTCTCAAGATTGGCGCGACATAATTAAATGCAGACGCACCGAGTAACAAAAGCGACACATTAAAAGAGAAATAGTACAAAGAAATTTGTCTTCCTGCTTTTGGCCGTCGTCGTCGCCGCAGCCGAAGAAGAAGAAAAAGAGTGCACAGAATAACAAAAGCGAAAAAATGCAACAAAATACGGAAGCAGAGCAATAAAAACGCAGCCATAACGAAGACGGACGATAATTGTGCAATTATTAAAAGAATTGTATATTTATTTTTGGTCGAAAGTTCTTTGTGTGAAAGAAACACACACAAACACATAAATATATACAAATAAATTACTAGCAGCATCAGCAGCAACAGCAACAATAATAACAGGCAGTGAAAATTGACAAAGCAACAGCAGAAAATTTGTTGTAAGCCCTTTTTTTGGCAGTTGCTAAATAAAAATACATACACAAAACAAAATAAAAAAAATTCAGTGAGCTGTGAAAATTGTTTTTATTTATGCAAACACAATTCTAAAATGGATGACAAATTCATCGTATTCAATGCTGCACGCGATAATGACCTGCCCCTATTGAAGGTGAGTACCCGCTGCAATTGCTCTGCTTCGCTCTGCCCAGCACTGCTCGGCTCAGCTGCTAGCAGCCTTGTGACTAATCAATAAAATTCTACACACATACGAGCGCAAAATATGTCGAGAGAGCGAACGACCCACACAAAGAGAGAGATAGAGGGAGCTTATGTATGTGCGTCAAAACAATAACAAATATAAATGTACAGACATATCTTTTATGTGTGCTTGTGTGTGTGTGGGCGTATAAGTCAAGCTCCCTCTTGCACAGCTGCAGGCAGCACGCTTTTTGCATAATAAAGTTCTTAAGCTTTTGACTACATTGCTTTGACATTGGGAAATGGCGCTGTTGCATTTGTGCGTGTATTTGTGTAGGTGTTGTGTGTTAGTTTCAACTTTGTATTACACAAACAACAAGAACTGGCATACTTACAGATTTTCTGTTGATTTTGACAGGCAAACACCAAAAAAAGTTGTTTATTTAAAATGTACTGCTATCATTTTGGCCTAAATTTTTTTTTAGAATTGAAAGTATGTATTTATGTCAGCATGCCAAACATTATAAAAAAAACAGTTGGCTTTTTGTTGTAATTGTAAATGCAAATTGTAATTAAATTAGTTGAAATCTATGCTGGGTATCTGCTTGGCGAACTAGTCGCCTAAAGCTTCCTTACTTATCTTTTGCTGTTATTAACAGCTGACCACCAACAACAAAGGAACATGTACACATTATTTTTTTTATCATATTCAAAAAGAAATCCCAGTTCTTTGGGCATATCTTAGATATATAACGATATTATCATGGACGTAGTACTTTATTTACACATTTTGCATTGATTCACTTCCCCTGTTTTCATTATCTTATCGGAGCCACAAGCAACGGACGGAACGGAACGGATGGCGTCGCAAAGTATTTTCAGCGAGCATATTATGATATTTTATAATGCGTTGATTCGTATGTGGCCCACGTTGCGCTCAGATTTTCGACTGCTGTTATCATTGTTAATGGCACTCACAAATTTTACGGGCTTAAAATCACGTTTTAATTTTTTTCTTTTTATTTTGTGTATTGAAAACGCTTCCGCCATTGCCAAGTGAGTGAACTCCCCCCGGTCCCTTGACAACGCCCTAAAAATACTTGTATCGGTACACAGGTGTACCTTTAGGTACCTGTGTACACACTTAGGTACATTTGTACTTGCCTGCTGTATATGTTAACTGTGTGTAAATAAAGCTATCCTTGAGAGCGTTCAATCACCAACTGAAAGGCTCGACATGATTCGACTTGCACCGGTTTCGTTCATTTTTAGACTTCCTGACTGGGCTCGGCTCTCTCTTTCTCTCTCTTGCCCTGGCTCTCTGTCACACTCTGGTTCTGCTTCTAAAAATGTGTCATTTACGGAGCTGGTTGATGCTGCGCTTCAGGAAGTGATTTTTGGTGTATGAATATATATTTATATAAATTTATAAATATATATTTACGTATGTGTGTGTGTTTGTAGGTTTCCTAAAATAGTCTTGTGCATGGGAGTCTCTTTTACCTTATACTTATTTAAGATCGATGAAAAAGGAGATTCATAAAACTGAGCGAATCTGTGTTTTAAATGCGATTGCATCGAGCACAGAATTTTCTATTTTAGCCACGTTATTTGCATATTATTTATAACGACTACTTTCGATGTTTCTAATTAATTTAATAGTAGTTTGATTAATTATTAAAATAATGTAAAAGTTATTTAAGAAATATATTTTAAGAAGATAAAAATAAAGTTAATAATAATGTAATTACAGCGTATATGTTAGTCTGACACACTCTCGTGTCGATCAATCTAGATTATTTAGATTTTGCAAGGTGTTGTTGCAGCCCCAGAAAAACTTGTGCTCCATATTGAGCGAGAACAACATGCTTCGAACTCGAACACGATCGCCAAACGTGCAACATCATGGTTCTAGCCAAATGAAACCGGTTTTTCTAGTTGCTTGTTCTGGTTGTTGGTTGTTTGGGTTGTGGACTAAACATTGTTGTTTAGTCAAAAAATAAAGGCCAAACCCCAAAACAACGTACTTACACATTTGTGGTAACTTCATCATGTTGAAATGTACATATGCGGCAAGAGACACTTCACTCACTTCAATTCACAACAATAAGTGAGCTGGACAAAAGTGGCTGAGAAGAGCTTGGTTTGACTCGAACGAAATAAAAGAATAATTCTTAAGTACTTTAAATCACGTTGGTAAATATTTAAAATGACTTCCTCTATTCTTTTTGTAATCAAAATACAAAACCAAACAGGAAATGTTTTTTTTTTTTTAATTAATTGCGTAAATATTTTTACATATTTGTATAAGAAGAAAAAAAGCAAAACAAAAATATCAGCATTTAGTGAAAGTGAATTTAAGTCAGATTTGTCGTATTTTATATTAATGACACCAAAAAATAAAGCAATATATGTGCTTTACAAAAAAACAAACGCAAAAACTTAATAATAACTAAACGTATATGTCTAGACGTTATTCGTAAAAAGGGCAAATGAACGAAATATGTTAAAATCAGCATAAGACCAGATTAACTATAAGAAAAGAATTGCTAAAATGCGTGGAAAATGACCTGGAAATAGAATTAAACAAAATGTTAATTGAAAAATTAAAAAACAAACAATCCAATCAAGAATTGCGAAAGTTCAGCGACCTCCCAAGGATGAACCTTAAATTAAATCAATACATCATTAGATAAATATACTTTCAATATAACCAGATAAAAGTATTAAACCTAATATGTAAGAACGGAAATTTCGATTATTCAAACAACGCTAAAATTACATAAATTAAATGTTATTGACCCGAACAATTGTCAGGCTTTTAGACAACTATAGAAACATTCATAAAAAAAAGTGAACAAGGTCAGTGAAACGCAAATTAGCGATTGAATTGGATATTTTAAAATACTTGGAAAATGGTATAAAAAAATGTAAATGAAGTCTGCACATTAATTAAATAATCCTCATCAAGATCGAACCATCAGCTTAAAGTGAGACGGCAAAAATGCGGTTGTCGCTTTCGAAACGTTTGCAAAACGCACAGCAGCATTCAAGTTAATTAGATTTTTTGCATCAAGTTTTATGCACAACTAAGCAAACGTACATATAAATATATATATACATATATACATATGGACATGCATACACACGACCGTATTATTTTATTCGGTTACCAGCTGTTGTTTTGAGGTTGAGGTTGATTCTTTGCCTTTTCAGTTTTGTTTCTTAGTTAGTATTTTGTGCTGAACATATTCAGCAGCGCAAATTGCTTATGTTTATGTAGTTGTTGGGGTAACCTCAAAACACGAATTTGAATACGAGTGCTTCGCTTTTGGCCAGAGAGAGAGAGAACGAGAGAGAGAGACAATCGCAGCTTGGGTTTATTTGCACCAACGTTCGTCCATTGGACCTGCTTCTTTTTTTTCCACTTGCTTGCCATTTAACTGCTTCTTGATTATTAGTTGCCAGTGCATGTATGTATGTGTGTGGAAATGTAAGGTCAGAGCCGATCTCTTGCTCTATCAGTGGTTTGCTTTGACTTTAATAATCATAGAGTACACGAGAGAGTGCAAAGTATTTACACATATGCATACACATATATTGAGCATACCGCGAGGAAGAAACGTTAGCAACGGCAACAACAGCAATTAACAAACCTGCGACTGCGACAAAGCAACAATAGCAGTAACAAAGCAGCCACCAATACAAACAACAACAGCAAAACAATCTTTCGGTCCACACACACAGAGCAAAGCGAAGCTGAGTGCGTGAGATAGCAGCTGCGTTCATTGGCTTTATCTTGTGTATTATCTACAGATCACAGTTAGGGTATATTATCTCACCCACTGTTTGTGAAGCCATCCATAAAAAAAATACATATTTGGTTCCTGTCGTAAATATATAAATTTATATATAAATCTTGCTTTGATAATATTTTTCGGTTTTTATGTTTAAATAAAATTAAATGCTGTAATCGGAACTATTATACAGTTGTAATGTTTACGAGCAAACCATAGAGTGTTTAAGCTTCGCTGTATTTTACATATACATTTTGTAGCTGCTGTTTTGCAGGGCAACGCAAGAAAGAAAGAGAGAGACGCACACTGTTAGAAATAACAGACGATTATCGATGCAAATGCTGCTAATTTATAGAAAATGAAAAAAGAACGATGAAAGCTATATTTATATGTGCAGCTATAATCTTAATCGGTTAGATTTAAATTTTAGTCAAATAAAATTATCTTCATTTATTTTTATTATAAAACTTAAATTTACATAGATTATTTGTAGTAAGATATGCTCAAACTTGCAATTGAGTATTATGTGTGAATAATGTAAAAAATGTTTCACATTGTAGTTCCCACGCAAGTACCTAAACCAATCCAAAAGCTTAATGCTAAGCCAACACAAGGGCAACAACTTTACGGTAATTGGACAATTAAATGGAAATGCTGAATAATTTGTTTTTTTTTTTCGCTGTGCATTTTATTTACGACGCCCAAATGCCTCTATGGAACTTACTCGAGCATATTGTGTACTACTGTGCTACGATTCATTCGGCTGACTATATATGTATACCACAGTGTGTACTTCATAGGTGTACAAGTGTGTGTATGTGTGTTGTGTATCCGTTGTTGGTTTTGTTTTTGTTTGTTTGTTTTGTTTGGCTTATTCAGCGATCGACTCGTCATGACTTTGAAGTTCGTCGCACGATTAACTAATGCAGCAACAATCTGAATATCTCTTCTTCTTCATGCTTTTGCTCACGCTGATTATACGCCCATAAAGCATTATAATATCGGTGTCGGAAAGCGCTCTTTAAGGCTGACACTGACTATCTGCTGCTCATCTGCATCTCTGTTGATATTTGCCATCTTGAAGTAATTTGTTTTATTATTCTCTTGTATATGCGATGAATAAAATGTTAATTGATATAACAGCGGAGATTAATCTCTAGCATCTATAAAGAAGAAAACAGTAAAAATATAAATACATATCAGTTGATAATGCAGACTTTTATTTAATGCATTTCCTTGAACAATACTGCAATTTAAACAGTATCATAACAATGCTATTATTTATATGGTATCTCTATATTATTTGATATTTCAATTGGCTCTTTGTTAACAATATCTATTTTTGAAGTTATTTTTAAATACATCGCAAATAAAATTGAAATGTTGAAGCAAATTTGGTCTTACATATCAATTTTTGTAGTTAGCTTAATATATTTTTTGTAGCTATGTTAATTTTTTCCATATATGTCTTTTATTTCTTTTTTTTTAGCTTACTTGTATAAAAATATGTATACATGTATAATAATATTAATAATAATAAATAACATAAATTGAACAAAAAAAATTCGTAATTTTTATAATATTCCTCTCATTTGCTATTCTATCACTTATCAACTGTTTTTTTTTGGTTTTATTTGTTCCCGACGCAACATGAAACCGGTTCATATACGAGCCGGTTAAAATTTAACCACTTTTACTTAATTTTTTGTTTGTAACGCATTAGAGGAGACGTGTCTGAAGCACTAAAGCAATAAATGAACACTTTAATTATGGAACTATTTTAAAATTTGAACAATTATTATTAATAAATGCACATTTGAAGAATTAAAATATTTTTTTTATGTCTCCGTTTCTCCAACTGCTTGAACTAGATCCAGATACTTCAAATTTTGAATAAAAATTTTTTAATTACGCGCAGATCATGTTTATCTAGTATTCTAACTTGTTTTTTTTGTCTAATCAGGTTTGCTTTATGTTTTAATAAAATTCTAAAGCTTAAAATAAATTAACAATTTTCCATAGTTTTTTTTTTTTGCTTGTGGAATTATTCCAATACCACATTAAAATCGACGCTGCCCTCGACCCTGCAGCGTGTGACTCATTACATATAAATCTGTATAAATATGTGTGTATGTGTGTATGTGTGTATGTGTGTATATAGTAGATATGTTGCTTGTGAGGCTATTTAATGATTGGCTTGTATTGACTGATATCGCTTGGCCTCTGCTTGAACCCGTTAAAAAGCACCGTTGACCTCAACACGACAGCTTCGAGAGTAAATCTTACACCCTTGAGCGACTGCGATGCTTGGCTATAACAATTAAGCCAGCCGGCCAGCCGGCCAACCAGCCACACATAAGAGCCAAACAATTGAGCGACGTGGCCGACTTGAATGTCAGCCAGGCAGACAGGCAGAGAGGGGTGTGAGGAGCTGAGGGGTTCGGTTGAACGCACCAAAGTAGACTCAAGAGCCAAGTTAGAGAGGAGGGGAATGTTGATATTCATTTACTACCAATGCATATCTATCGACATTGAACTCGTTCAATGTCAAAATTATAATAAATTATGCGTGCATGGCAAACACAACATAATCACAAAGCAACAGCAAAAGCAACAGCAAAAGCAACAGCAGCAACAACAACAATGGAAAGTGGTTTATTGTTTATTACACGGAAACAACATTTTTTTAATCGCCTTTAATACTGCTGGCGTTTTGTGGAAGCTGTTTCGCATTTGATTTTCGCGCTGCTCGTGTCGACATTTTCATAACGGTATATGACAAGGTAAACATCTGTGTATGCCACAGCCCATTTCCAGTCTCCACCCTTCCCCTCCCCGTACCAACCACCTCTTCGTCATAAACGTTTTGATGGAAAACAAATGTCAAGTGTTGAACAATTTTACCTTGTTTTAATTATAATTGTTTCGCTTGCGTTTATTTTTGCTTAGCAGCGATAAACAACAGTAAATAACAGTAAATACACATTACACACACATTCACACTCATAATTATATATGCACATTTGTATGAATGCATTTGAATTTTTCGGGAAATTAAATTTTAAATCAGTTTTCGCTTAATTCTGAAATCAGTCGCAATAATTTCTTTGCCCTCCCCTTCCTCATCCATCTCCACTCTTCCCTTCGTCTTGTACTAAAGTCATTTTGGGCATGTTTAAAGAGCTGACTAACCGTATAATATATATCATGTTCTGACTTAGATCGATGAGCGTTTCTTTTCTGCACGCGTTTTGCATATTTTATTAGTTTGTTGACAAGTTTTTAACTTGTTTCTAAGCAGTTATCAATCAAATTTTTACACACGTCTCAACTAATTGCAGTGTCTTAAAACTGGTTTTTCTTTTAGCTATTCTGATAGAGAAACTCATAATTATTCATTGCTCAATTAAATTTATATGGTGCTCATATTAAACTTGAAAACTGAAAACCACCTTATGTCTGCAAGGGTAGATAATCTTCGGCATTGATATTGATATTGATTAATATCAAGAAACATTTTTTTTTTACCAAGTTTTCCTACAATAGATTTATGGTACCTATATATAGCTCTATAAAATAACCTGTCTTTTTTAAATCAATCTTTTATTCATACAATAAACGCAGCTTTTAAGTGTAAAATTAAAAAATTATAATCAAATCCTAAATAACTTGTCATGCAAGGGTTTTTCTAAGTCTTTTCTAAAAAAATGGTCTTCATTTTGGAATTAAGACCGCAGAAATCATGTATGTTAAAATAAAATTACAATGAGAATAAAGATATATTTTAATTTTTCTCTCTAGACTTATTTTCACTTGCTTTTGAGGTTTGATTTCCTGATAGAAGACCGACACACAATAAAAACTTTTCACAATGCAACATCATATTTTTGAGTAGTAGCAAATGTACCAATGCAAAAGCAGCAATAAGAAAATAATGCCCAGATCATTATTCTTGATCCTTGTGTATAAGAATAACATCGAAGCAGAACTCAGAGACAAAGACAGAACTCATTTATTAAGTTAAGAGCAGTGTTGGAAGCAGCAGTAAAGGATTTTTGAATGATACTAAATTGTTCTTTACTTGGTTTAATATAAATCAAATATTTTTAGTAATTTTAAGGTGGCCACATTGTGTTAAGTTCAGTTTGAGGTGAAGTAGGAAGCTCTCTCTTTCAATAAAGAAAGTTTGCTGATCGTTTTTATTAGTAATTGTAATTTTGATTAGAAATTATAGGTTATTGAGATTGTTAATTTTGTTCAGCAATTGTTTAGCAATTGGCATCAAACCTTCATTTAATTCATTGGTCATTGGATATAAAATGTATAACATTTATATTAAATGAAATAAAGCTATTACAAAGTGCTATTTATTTTTGTCGTCAATGTGCATCATTTATATGTGAACACATTGTGGCATCGAGATTCGAAAGTGTTCGTAAAGTTATTTTAAATTGTTAACAAGGCTCTTGCACTTTTTATTGTATTTGTTAAGCACCTGTCACATTTCCACAATTATCTTAGCCACCACATATTGAATAATGAATGGATCAATCTGAAGGCCCTAGTTTCCGGTGCCATATCAACTGCTCGCATAAAGCACGCCAAACATTTTTTAAGTCACCTTTTTGTACTACTGATTTTCACGTGCCTTGTGCGTTAGGTCAAATTGGCTTTTGGCTTATGGCTTATGGCTTCTATAAATATATCTGTACAAGTGTGCTGTCTGCTTACAGTTCAACTTTGGGTCAGACGGGAAGAGAGGTGTTCGTTTAGTGTTTGAGCAAGGTTGAACGAGACTTTGGGGCAGTCGTCAAACTAATCGTTTTAACGATCGCCAAAGTCTGTAGTTATAGTTATAGTTGCTGTTGTCTCATGACTCAGCAATGTTGTTGGGTCTTTGGGCGGGCTTAATCTTAACTGTGTATGCAACCGGGAACCGGCTGTGTATAAGTTATAATGCGGAAAAGCAAATACCAGCCAGCTGGCGTTGGTTGCTGGCTGGCTTATTGGTTGGTTTGGTTGGTTGGTTGGTTGGTTAATCGCGTCATCAAATTGTCATTGTTTGGTTTGTTCGACGACACGTCTGTAAGTTCAGTAGCCTAAAGTATATGGACTCGATGAGACGCTGAGAAATGACGTGCTCAATTTTAATCTCTATGGATATATTTATCAATATAATTCGCAATTGGGGTCATTGTAAACATTTTGTGTAAAGCTTCGCCTGAAATTTCGATGCGTAGATTTTGATATGTAGCAGATAATATAAATATATATAATTACTTATCTTATTGTTGTCGCTGTCTGCTGTCTGCTGTCTGATTTCAGCAACAACAAATTTCTGTCTTTAAAAATAAGCTGAATGTTGCCAAAATTTGCATGTCACGCGCACGACCTGCTCATGCGAGAGCGAGAGGGGAGTATTAATGTTTTACAATGTTGACTATTATGTGACGCAAAATAATAAAGAGGAAATACCGAAAGAAAGAAACAAAGCTAAAGAAAAAGAAGCAAGAAAGAACGTTTGTCTATGCAGCAATCAGGAAGCTTAAACAGAATCTTATACGCGCTGTAGAAGAGAAGCAAAAGATTCGACCAGCAGACAGATAATGAGAGAATTATGGGAAAACCAATGACCACAAAAGAAATAAAAAAAACAACAAGAACAAAAGACGAATAGAATAAATAAATTTCGCAAGGTCTTCGAATTTAGTGCTCCCCCAGCGCCTTTTTTTATTTCTCTGTGTTTTTTTTTGTTTTGGGCTTTTTTCATTTATTTTTTTTTTTTTTATATATATATTTCTGGTTCTGAGCTGTCAGTGTCGTTGTATTTTTATGTGTTTATTTTCATTTTTGGTTATATTTGACGCTTAGCTGATGAATGCTCTAATTGAGATTGATAAGTCTCCACGGTTTCGTATCAGTTTGTCTTTGACAAGGTTTTAGTTTAGTTTTTTTGTTCGTAATCGTAATCATTATGTTTCCTATGGTTTCCTATGACCCAAGCGTAATTCAGTCGTGTCTGACTTTTCAATGGGTGATGAAGTGAACAAGATCGTTTCCATATCTATTTAAAGATTGCGTCAAGGTTTTCTTATCTTTTTGACTTTGATATACAACATAACGATATCGAATGCGTTTTGTAATTTAAGGAAAGCGAAAGCGAAAGTTGAGAACATCCGCTAAGGTCACACTTTCAGAGTCACCTTCTATATATATTATCAGTTCGCATTTAGCAGCTAATATTTGTATAAAAACGTGCTCAGACTGTCTTCACAATACTATTATTAGTTTTGTTATTACTTGTCAATCAAGTTTAGTTTATTGTTGACTTTAGCTTAAATTTAACTCTGAGTCAACGTGGTATTAATGTTCTACGATGGCAACAGAGTCTAAGATTTAAGAATTTGTATTTTATATACATATATTAACAATCAGGTAGCATTTCACAAATAGCACGAGACATGCAGCTGTCACAGACCATTGTTGCCACGCGATCTGGCAACCCCTCAGCTTGTTGCTGTCTCCCCCTTGTGTTGCAGTTAATAACATATTAAATGTACTGTGAAACCGAAAAACGTTTGACGTCATTGAATTTTAATTTAAAATTCACAATTTATCGCAAAACAAGTAAGAAAACTCTCGAAATTGATGTCAGCGTCTTTCGACAAACTCGTGCCTAAATCATTTTTGCATATCCATATCAATCCATATCATAGATAATTTAATTGTTTGCATTTATGTTCTCAATGCGAATTAAATAAAAAGAGAGAATGAAATTGATTGATTGCGCTCAGCTGATGGCTTACGCCTCGCTCTCTCCCTATCTTTTCCACTCTCTGTCAGTTTATCATGGTA
The DNA here is from genome assembly GCA_035042405.1 of Drosophila demipolita. NCBI lineage: Eukaryota > Metazoa > Arthropoda > Insecta > Diptera > Drosophilidae > Drosophila > Drosophila demipolita. Next base: position 216,102 of record JAWNLI010000349.1, on the reverse strand, counting down.
GCAGTCTCTCATTGATAATCAATTGCAACTCTCTCGACACAATTTTTTTCATATTTTAATTAGCACTTTTGCAGTTTTTTCTGTTTCATTTATTTATCATGTTTGTGCGTTGTGGATACAGATAAATAATATTTTGTGTTTATTATTTGATTAACGAATTTGTTTTTAATTGCAATTATTAATGGAACACAAAAAGAGAAAAAATAAACACATTATTCGATAGTAAAAACACTGATAAGAAATTTGTTTTGCTTATATTTTGTGGAATTCCCCCATGTTTAAATTAGCGAAATTAAAAATAAAACAAATGTTGCTGCAACATATGTGTTGAAGTCTGAATTTAAATCCGTGAACTGCAATAAAAAGCGACAATTATTTTCTGGAGATTAAATCTAAAAAAAATTATTGATTGTTCGATTTTTACTATTTTTGTAACAAAATTCCTATAATCGGCTTTGATGCTTTGATCTTTGCTAATAATACACAAATAATTCCACACACTTCTGTTTAGCTATGTCAGCAACTGAATGATAATTTAATTGTGAACTTCTATGGGAGTCCGAGAGAGAGATTCACATTTATTACGAGTCAACAAAGCTTGTTTGACAACGTGCTCTCAGAAATGTAATAAAATGAAAATATACTATGTGAATTCGCTGCTAATCAGTTAAATTGTTTATATACACGTGCCTGGTTGTTATGCCCGTAATCCCCATTAAAATGGGTTAAGTGTGTATAAAAATAATGCAAATGTTTGCAGCAGATAGAAAAAGCATCTCAAAATATATTTTTGATAAGTATAGGCAGCTCCATCTGTACAAGCTGACCTCAGAGACTAGATAAACCAGATGCTTCGAATTTGTAAATTAGATATTTCATATACCAAACGCAGATAAAATTTATTTTTATTAGTAAATCATAATTTACGATAATTTGAGAGATATATGTTTTCCTTCTGAGCAATAAAGAAATTTACTGATTAGTAGACAATTTAGCAAAAACCCCTAGGAAACACCCACTTTATTAACCATAATAAACAAATCAATTTATATATATAATAAAAATATATATTTATATAACTAAAATATATTTTTATATAATAAAAATTCTCATTCTTCTACTATTTGAGTTGTGATATATTTGCATAAATATCACTGCTTGAGTGTGTAAAGCTGAATCTGTAATATAATCGATTATATATATTATCTATATAAAATTTATTTGCTTGTGGTTGTAAATATGACTCTCGCAAGTGAATAAATAAAATGCTTTTTAAATTTAAGATAAAAAACAGTTTAACTCATTTAATAAGAATGTTGGTTTGGTCATTTGAAAGATTCGCTAACCGAACACGATAATTATGTTAATTCAGTTTGTGTTTGCTTACAAATAATAATTAAATTTGGAATTCGATTCTTTTTTTTTTTTTAATTTCAGAGTGTGCTTTATAACAAGAGCTGTGTGGATCTTGCGGCGTTGACATCGGCGAAAGTGAATGGAGCCACTCCGCTGGTCATTGCCTGTCGCAATGGACACTACGACATTGTAGAATACTTATTGACAAAGTGTCGAGCCTACGTGGAACAGGTGGGTTCGGTCACCTTCGATGGCGAGCCCATCGAGGGTGCTCCACCGCTGTGGTGTGCCGCCGCCGCGGGTCATCTGGGCATCGTTAAGATGCTGGTGCGTCGCTTCGCCAATGTGAACAGTACGACACGAACGAACTCGACTCCGCTGCGTGCCGCCTGCTTCGATGGCCACTACGAGATCGTCAAGTATCTGGTGCATCATGGTGCAGGTAAGTGTGTGTGTGTGTGTGCGTGTGCGTGTGGCATGTCCAGCACTTGATTCATTATTGCTACGGTTTCTCTTGCAGACTTTGAGGTGGCGAATCGGCATGGACACACCTGCCTGATGATTGCCTGCTACAAGGGGCACTATCGCATTGCACAGTATCTGCTGTCGTTGCAGGCGGACGTGAATCGGTGCAGCATTAAGGGCAACACGGCGTTGCACGACTGCGCGGAGTCGGGTTCGCTGCAAATACTACAGTTGCTGCTACAGCACGGCGCCACCATGGATGTGGACGTTTATGGCATGACACCGCTGTTGGCGGCCAGCGTCACCGGACACATGCCCATTGTGGAGCACCTGATAACGTTGCCATGCGTGAGTCGTGTGGCACGAATCGATGCACTCGAGCTGCTGGGTGCCACCTATGTGGATAAGAAACGTGATATTGCCGTCGCCTTGACGTTGTGGCGGCGAGCGCTCGAGGAGCGAGCACAGGATCCGCCACTAGACAAGAAAGTGCAGGAGCCGGTGCCGGCCTACGAGCTGGTCACCGAATTGACGACCATCGAGGAGCTCGAGGAGCTCGTTCTCGATCCCGATGAGATGCGCATGCAGGCGCTAGTCATCAGACAGCGCATCCTTGGACCCACGCATCCCGACACCAGCTACTACATTCGCTTCAGGTAAGCCCAACTGCCCAGGTGGCCAGCAGCAAAGGAAGCGCAGCTCAAAACAGATACATTTGTAATTTAGATACAAATGTAATTTAGCTATAAATGTAATTTAGATACATTTGTTAATTAGAATAATTATCTGAACGATGAGCTGAGTAAATATTTCATTTAAGGTTTTTGGCTTTTTCAAAATTAATGAATTTATCATTCTAATTAGGTTTATGGACACAACTGAATAATACTTAAGTTAATCCAATAATTTATTTACTCTAATAAATATATAAATAGCTTTTTTAGATTATTTATTTTATATAATCTATTTACGTACTTAAGTTAATCTAATAAATATATAAATAGATTATTCGTTTAACTTACATATTTAATATATACTTACAATTTAATAGTTAATCCATTAAATAGATAAGTACGTTTTTATTTATTTATCTATTTATTATTTATTTATTTATCTATTTATTATTTATTTATTTATCTATTTATTATTTATTTATTTATCTATTTATTATTTATTTATTTATCTATTTATTATTTATTTATTTATAATATGAACATTTTATTTAATCTGTTCATTTAATTATCTATTTATATGTTTATTTGATTAATATTAAAGTTAATCTAATACCCTATTTATTTATTTAAGTTATTCTAATGATAAATAATTATTTCATATTTATATATATTCTCTTAAATAAATAATTATTAATCTCTTAAATAAATAATTATTAATCTCTTAAATAAATAATTATTAATCTCTTAAATAAATAATTATTAATCTCTTAAATAAATAATTATTAATCTCTTAAATAAATAAATTATTATTATTTGTGACTAATATTTAAGTTAATCTATTTAACTATTTATTAGATTAACTATTTATCTATTCATCAATTTATTAGGTTAGCTTAAATAGGATTCAGTTGTGCCCATAAACATAAATACGAATTTAATTAAACCGAGTAACAGTGGACAATCGAAAATGGAATGGAATGAAAATTTTCATCTACCAGCCTCGGAAATAAACACAGAATCCCATTCATTAGAATAGTTATGAATAATCAAAATTTGCGATGCTTAATAGATACAGGTTCATCAGTAAATTCAATGAATAAAAATTTCTTTAATTTAAAAACTTCAAAAGAAAATACTACTTGCCAAACAATAAATGGAGAAATAAAATTAAATACGAGCATATCATTAGCTCCTAGCAAACTTTGCCCGACAGATCAAAAGTTTTACATTCATAATTTTTCCAAAAATTATGACATCCTCTTAGGCCGAACGTTCCTTAAGGATTGTAAAACCGAGATCAACTACGAAGACGAATTTGTGAGACTTAATGATTTTCAATTTTTATTTAAATACAATAACGAAACCAAGGAAGAAGAATACAAAGTCCCACCACTAACAAGAGACATACATACAGCATACGCACTAGAAAATGAATTAATTGAAGGCAATCAGTTTATATTAGAACATCTAAATATTGTTCTCCAATTTGGGTAGTACCCAAGAAAGAAGATGCGTCAGGAGAGAAAAAATACAGAATAGTCGTGGACTATCGCAGCCTTAACGAAAAAACAATCAGCGATAATTTTCCCATACCCGTAATGGACGAAATATTAGACAAGTTAGGAAAATGTCAATATTTCACAACAATTGATTTAGCCAAAGGATTTCATCAAATTCAGATGGATGAAAAATCAATAGCAAAGACAGCATTCTCAACCAAAGCAGGACATTTCGAATATACACGAATGCCATTTGGATTAAAAAACGCACCAGCAACCTTTCAACGTTGCATGAACAATCTTTTAGGAAATTTAATTTACAAAAATTGCCTAGTATACATGGATGATATAATAGTGTATTCCACTTCATTGGAAGAACACATATTAGCATTAACTAAAGTTTTTAGAAAGCTCAGAGAAGCAAATCTAAAACTACAATTAGTTAAATACGAGTTCATGAAAAGAGAAACCGAATTTCTAGGACACATAATAACAACGGAAGGTATAAAACCTAATCCAATTAAAATAAAAGCTGTTAAAGAATTTCCAATCCCTAAGACGCCAAAAGAAATAAAAAGATTCCTAGGACTATGTGGATTTTACAGGAAATTCATACCAAACTTCGCAAAAGTCGTGAAGCCAATGACTGTAAAGCTAAACCACAAACCGCTTATATGGCTAAATAACATAAAGGAACCAAACATGAAACTACAAAGATGGAAGATAAGATTAAACGAATTCGACTATGAAATCAAATACATACCAGGCAAAGAAAACTACGTAGCGGATGCCCTTTCAAGAATTAAAACCGAAGAAAATACCAAGGAAGAAAATCTCATGGTGAATGCTCAAGATAGCATAGCAGCAACAATACATAGCGCAACAGAAGATAACCAAAATTGTATCCAAATCACAGAAAGACCATTAAATTATTATAGTCACCAAATAGAATTTATAAAAGGAAATACTGAAGAAATGAAGAAAATTAACTATTTTCACAAAACTGAAATTAGAATAAATTACACCGAAATGACAACGGAAAAAGCAAAAGAGATCATAAAAGATTATCTTTGTGCAAAAACCACCGTTATATACCTCCCACATGAAGATGACTATGCAAAATTCCAAAAAGCTTACTTAGAAATAAAACAAAGAGATTGCCCGATAAAAACTATGAGGACCACAAATAAATTAAAAGATATCCAAACTTATTCAGAATTAAAACAAATCATATTAAACCTCCATACAAACCTTTTACACCCAGGAATAGAAAAGACCATAGTAATGTTTAAGGAAAAATAGTATTTCCCAGATTACCAAAAACTAATACAAAACATAATTAACGAATGCGTAATCTGTAATATATCAAAAGTGGAACACAGGGATATAAAATTTAATTATGAAATAACACCTGAGGTCTTCAACCCTAGAGCAACATCCGTTATAGATTTTTATATGGTCAATAATAAACAATTTTTATCATGCATAGACGTATATTCAAAATACGCTACATTAATTAAAATACATGGTAAAGATTGGTTAGAAGCAAAACGAGCATTATTAAAGATATTCAACGAAATGGGAAAACCATTAGAAATAAAAGCAGACAAAGACTCAGCATTCATGAGTACAGCATTAAAAATTTGGTTGGATTCAGAAAATGTTAAAATTCAAATCACAACAAGCAAGAATGGAATATCAGACGTAGAGCGATTTCATAAAACAATCAACGAAAAACTAAGAATAATTAATTCAGACACAAATGAAGAAAATAAATTAACAAAATTCGAAATAATACTGTACACTTATAATCATAAAACAATACATAGCACTACTGGTAGAACACCAGCAGATATCTTTATTTATGCCGGATCACCAGCATACGATACCCAGTTGAATAAAATGAAAAAGATCAATAAGTTAAACGAAACAAGAAAAACTTACGAAGTAGATACAAAGTATAGAGAAATGCCACTCGTCAAATCAAAAATAACAAATCCATTCAGGAAAACAGGCATAGTAAATCAGTTAGATAACAAACACTTTGAAGAAACGAATAGAGGAAGGAAAATAATACATTACAAAACCAAGTTCAAAAAGAAAAAGAAAATAAATATAAACAAATATAACATTAATTTCAAACCAACTGCACCGTACAATTAGAAGATATCCAAATAACAAATGTAATATCCGATTTTACACAAACCGTTTATATAAGTAATAATATAAGTAAAACAGAGCCGTTAGCATTCATACAAACTAAGGAACTCATAAGACTACTTTGTTCAAATGCAAAAAATGTACCAAAACGAATAATAATCAAACATAGGAATGAAGCAGTAACGACACCAACCATCCAAAATGAAGACGAAGCAACCGTCAAAAACGCCGACTTAGAGACGTACTTAACGCTTGAGGACAAGCCAATTTGTAAGGGATGGGGAAGTGACATATCCAGATCATGCAGATCTCTCATGTCCACACTCACTGCGACAACGGCATACCCTTATGCAAACATCAGCATAAACAACCAAACCCAACGGCATATTTCCTACACTCACTGCAAACAAACGTACTGTAAACAAAATACTTTCATAGGTCAAGAATGAAATAAGACGCAAATGCGAGTTTTCATTATCAATAAAACCAGTAGCATAAGGAGAGTTACATTTTGTACACCAAACTGAACAGACGTGTTTTGGCGAATAAGGAATTATATTTTTTAAATCAAATACCGTAATCAGACATTCAATTATATATATAGTGGGTATATCCTGGTCGATTACAACCTTACTTAATTACGTTTGTTGGCTTTTATTAAATACTTTTTATTTTTGCTTGCAGAGGTGCCCACTATGCAGACGGTGGTCGGTTCGATCGGTGCATTGAGCTCTGGTCGTATGCCTTGACAATGCAACAGAAGATCTTGCAGCCATTGAGTCCGATGACGCAGTCGTCGCTGCTGTCGTTTGCCGAGCTGTTTAGCTTTATGCTGGTGGAGGCGGGGCGACTGTTGCCGCGCGGACGCATTGTGCCGCCCATTGAGGCGGACGGCATGCTGACCATCTTTCACAAGGCCGTGCTGGAGGTGGAGCGGGGCCAGGCATTTACGTTGGAGCAGCAACAGCAGCAGCAGCAACAACAGAAGCAGCAACAGCAGCAGCTGCAGTTGCTGCCCACTAGCAAACAACTAACACAATCGCCATCCTCATCATCGACAGCAACGTCAAACAGCTCCACATCTTCATCAGCAACATCAGCATTAGCAACATCAACCTCATCATCATCGTCATCATCCAGCTCAAGCTCATCGTCGACGACGCTGTTGGCGGCACATCAGCACGACGATCCCAATGCCCTGAGCCGCACTCTGGTCAGTGCGCTGCACATTGGGTGCCTGCTCAGCTCGCTGCTGGACTCGGAGAGCTTCTGTCCGGATATGCGGCATCAGGTGATGAACGCCTTATATCGCCTCAATCGTCTCAAGGTGCATGTGCGCTCCGGCCGCACGGCCCTCCATTATGCCTGCTATCGCGAGGGAACTCTCGCTGGTCGCTATCCCTCCTGCCAGTTCCCATCGGCATCGCTGGCCAAGGCGCTGCTCGAGGTCGGTGCCGATCCGAATGCCGTTGACGACGCCGGCAATACGCCACTCCATCTGGCAGCCTCACTCCAGCTCTATGTCGAGCCACTCGCTCAAACGCTCCTCGAGGGTGGTGCGCATTTGGTGAGTCCACATTTCTTTTTGTGTATTTATAAAAAATTAAATAAATTTGCATATTTTTATATTTTGCAGGACACGCGAAACGAGGCCGGCGAGACGTTTGAATCGCTGCTGGCGCCCACAGCTCTGCAGAAGATCATCGATCCCATGAAGTACACAACGCTGGCGTGTTTGGCGGCGCGGACCATCAAACAGGAAGGCATCAAGTATAAGGATGCGGTGCCACCGGCGCTCTACAAATTCATCGAGTTGCACTAGGCGAGCTGTTGCAGTTGCAAGTGTTTGCAACCAAAGAGAGAGACTCGAACATGTTTACCTGATCGCTCGTACGACCAACCGCCCGCCCGCCATTGAAGCCATGTCACGTGGATAGACATAATACCTACACACACACACACACACACACACCTACCTACTACCACTACTATTACTGATAAATATTTAGGAGCTGATTAGAGAGCGTTCTAATGACTCGGAACTGATTTGTGATGGTTGCAAGAGAAGTGCCCAATCCTGGTGCGGGGGCTGCCTGGTCGTAAGGATCAGGGTTGAAAACGTTTGAAAATTGCAATGAAGATTTTGCAGAAGATGGAAACGATAATGTTTATTATAAGAACAACAACAACAACAACGAAAACAATTTAAATTTTTTGAATAATTTTTTGCTTGCAAAATGTTTATTTTATATTTTTATTATTGTTTTAAATTGTGTTCTTGCTGCTCTTTTCTCTATTTTGTATGTATGAATTATGATAAAAAAAAATATTATTATGTATACCCCACGTGTGGCGCAGTCGGGCAGCTAAATTAATTGCACACGCCTATAATTTATTTATTGGACCGACGCAAGGTCCTCATAGCTGTTGCGACCACGCCCACGCGTTGCAAATTGTTATGCGTATTTAGTGTGTATTGCAGTAAACACATCCCTCCCACATCCACATCCACATCCATCCCAAGCAATGAAAGAAAACTAAAAAACTGTGAACAGAATTAGAATTAGCAATTAAATTACAAATATTTATTTATTTGTTGACTCGACACCCAATCGATTAATGATGCTGATGACGAAAACGCTCCACAATAACTGAACACAGCACGTTGCTAACGCCTCAAGCCAACAACTAAAACCTAAATTTACACTAGAAATACATTCAAATGCAATATATACATTTTTAAGGACAAATAAAACAAAAAAAAAGAAAATAATGTAAAATTAAAAATGTTAAAACAAAAACAACTAAAAATAACGAAACGTATTCAAAATAAGGAATTGTCGAGTCCATGTTTTGATGCCCTTTGGTTGTGCTTATCGAACGGAGACAATTGGCATGTTAATGTTATGCATTGGGGCGTGCCATATTTGCACCTGCCACAAGCCACGAGTCACATTCGGCAACAACAGCCCGCCAAACTGGTGGCCACAAAAAGTGGCACACTTGCAGCCGAGCAGATTAGTAGCACAATTTTGAGGAGTGAAATCGAGTTTTAATATGAAAAGTCTACTTTTCTTGAAAATTATACAATCTGTTATGTAATTTAAATTAGTAAGCTGCGCATCATGATTAATATTCATTGGAAACTAAATTTTAGTGTAGTTTTTGTTCACAAATTGGACGATAAATGCAAAATGTAAGCTAATTAAATTACATTTTTTTCAGTTTCTGTTCACAAATTGTTTGATAAATGCAAAATTCAAGCAAATTATATACAACTTCTAATGCATTAGTATTATTACTCAGGAACTGTTTAGATAGCTCACTTTTTCTGGCCGCCAGTGTAGACGTAAAATGATTGAGTTATATTGTCATGAATACAAAAGCGTTTTACGTACCATCTATGTACATATATATATATATAAATATAAATATATATATATACATATACATATACAAACCCATACCCTGTGAGTATGTGCGTGTGTGTGTGTATAAATATTGTATCTATGTTAAGTTATGCAAATTGTATTATCGCCTAGCCACGTAAGTTGTCCCATCAAGCGGGGATAATGTCGAATTTCGTTGCACGGAATCAGCAATCACCTGAGGGGGGAGGGTGGTGAAGAGAGATGGAATAGTTGCATAAGAATGTTTTGCTAATTCTTAGTTGTTATATCTCACAAAAAAAGAAACCAGCTAATGCCTGTATATATCTATATATATGTATATCTATATGTATATTTATGTATCTGAACACTCGTGTTTATCTATGCATTAGTTTACACACTTTCAATGCGAAAAACACACACACACAACAAACTGATAATTATATTTTCAACAAATACAAAATGCATTTTGATTTTTGCCTATAAAACCGAATGCCAGCTGCATTTGGAGACCAACAAAATGTGGTTTCCCATGCTGAGCCTGTTGGCCATTGTGGGTGCTCAGGGCTTCGAATATTTCGAGAACTACTACAACGCGATCGATGCTGACGATGAGCAGGCTGATGTGAAGACCCGCAATGCAATGCGATCGCCTCTGCAACTGTGGCCCACAACGAGGATCTACTATAGCCTGGCCAGTGATTACAGTCCGGAGGAGGCTTCCAATGTCCGCTCCGCTCTGGCCACCTTCAACGAGCAGACCTGTGTGCACTTTGAGGAACTGCCGCTTACCGCGCCGATGGGCAGTCGTTATGTCAACTTCAAGAAATCCCCCAAAATGTGCGGCACTCGCGTCGGCTATAATCCCCTGCCGCTGTTGGGCTCCATGGCGCATGATGTCCACCTTACCGAGAAATGCTTGTCAAAGCGGGGCATCATCCAGCATGAGACGCTGCATGTGCTGGGCCTGTATCACGAGCAGAGTCGTCCGGATCGCGATGAGCATGTTGTCATCGAATACGACAACATTCCGCGCAAATACTGGCCACAGTTCATAGCGATGACAGAGTCCACCACGACCACCCACAATGTACCCTATGACTTTGGCAGCGTTATGCATTATCCAAAGAACGCCTTCGCCAAGGATCCCAGCCAGCCAACAATTCAAGCTCTGGCCGATGGTGTGCCCGTCGATCGAGAGATGGGTCAGGTTATCGGACCATCCGAGGGCGATCTCATCAAAATCCGTTTGATGTACAAATGCGATTAATCAATCCAAACGAATCACACAGCAACAACAACAACAACTACACAGAGGGTGCAACAGAATTTGTGGGGCAATAAAAGATGCGCGCTTGCATTAATTATAAAAGCAACTTTTAGTGGCATATTTTTTACTTTTTACTTGTGCAACATTTATTTAGAGGCAAATTAGACCCGAGCTGCAATTTATGCTCTTCCTGGAAGGAAATAAGTGGGTTGAAGGAGTTCTTTACACAGAACTTATTTAAAAAGTGAGAAAGGTAAGGAATAATAATGGGTATATGGAAAAGGAAGTATTGAGGAGGCATATCTATTCTTGATCATTTAATCTGGTTAATTAAGACGATCTCTGAGAATATAAGAGTTAAAGGCTTTATATTTGGTATATAAGTTTAGATATGCCTTAGACAGTATAAGTGCATTTCAGTTTATCGATATCAATTAAAATTGATTGCAATATAAAACGAAAAACAATAGCAGTTTATATATAACATGAACGACTTGGTTTTTTTTTTAAAACCCTAATTAAATTGAAATATTCGTATAATTTCTACACATTCTATTATTTTTCACCTCACTTAACATATTTATTAAAAATGTTATGGTAATGTTAGAAATTTAACTGTACAAGAATCAAATCAAATGCCTTTATTCGAATTTCGGGGAGTTTATATAGTATATTCAGCTAAAAAAATTTCGGACGTAATAGCGATTTTGTTAACAAAAACGTATTTTCATAATGAACAAAAAAGCAACAAGTATTTTAAAGGTAAACAATTTTTTTTTTCTGGCAGGCATTTTTAGTAGGGCAAGTGTTAAAGTTTACATAGAAGTACTTATATCTAAATAAACTCAAAAATTTATAATACGAATAATTTAAATATTTAGGAAAATATATTCTTAATATAATATTATATATGGAACAGCAGTAATAAAACTCACTAATTACGGCTCTTATTATGTTTTAAAAACAAGGTCGATAGAATTTAATATATAATATGCAATATTTTTAATTAATAACTAGCTGAACTAAGTTCTCACTAAAAGGCATATTTTAATTAGTTTTTGCAAAATAGATAAAGATAAAAAAATTGAAAAAAAAAACGATAAAAGCGAAGTAAATAAATAATGGCAAAGGTGCTTCGAGTGTGGACTCTTTTTTTGTATTGGTTAAACACACGAGTTGTATTCGAATCCATTTAATATTGTGTCAGTGTCAGTTAGAAGAGGGGAAAGTGTTCGGTAAACATTGCCCAATGGGATGTGGGAGGGGGTTTAGTAGTGTGTGCTTTGGTTTGATCTGGGCAGACAGCCAAAGAACTTAACGTGCTCTAAGTGCTTAAACAGTGCAAATGTCTGGATGCCAAAGTGTCTGTCCTTGTCTTGCACTCTGCACTTGTGTGCGTGTCTATGTCGAAAACAAATATTTGCTATAAAAAGCATTTAAAGTAGAAAAGTATAAATTAAATTAACTGATTTGCAGCAGCTTAAATTCGTTCTTAGCTTGTAAATGTGTCAGTAAAATAACAAAAAAAAAAAACTGAAAATAGGTAACGGTAATCATAAATGCTGTCGAAAGAGTAAATGCATATTAAATGTGCGCCGGCAATTGACTTAAGAGTGCGTGAGAGAGAGAGAGAGAGAGAGAGAGAGCGTGTACATCCAACAGGAAGTTCGAAAATTCAAAAGAGCGCACTGGAAGCGAACGCACACATTTTGACTAAGCCTTGCACCACTGTGCTGGCAATCAAATAGCGAAAGCTCTCTCTCATTCGCTCTCTCGTTAGAAAGAGCGTTGGCTTTGTCCGCTCTTCGGCAGTTAGCTCGTCGGCTGTGCTTGGGTCGCTTGGTCCACTCGTTTGTTGTGGCTTACTTCGAGTGCCTTGTTTCAGTATATTTAGTGCAGTCGTTCCGTTCGGTCGTTCTAACGGTGTAATCGCATTGCTTTGGCCTAGTCTAAAGACAATTCACAATCCACATTCTACACCCACACAGCCAACCAGCCAGCCAGCTCACACATACTCTCAGTGTGTGTGTGTGTGTGTGTATGCGTGTGTGTGCGTGCTTGTGGTTCAGGTGCGGCAACGAGTTAAAAGTAAAAGTTGCTTAAGTTGTGCATAATAATAGTAAATAAATAATAAAGCTAAAACAGCAGCAAGAAAGAGAGAATAAGAAGGTGAAGGAAAATCGAGAGCAATTAAGTATGCAACACTAAAGTGCCACATGAAAGCATAGTGCTTAAACAGTGTTTGAAAACATCAAGATAATGTTTATTTTGTGCCTCGATAAAAGTGGTCAACATGTTAACAGTCCTCAAAATGCTTTAAAATGTTAAAATGTTATTATTAAATACAGTGGCTGACAGATTTCATCACATCTCTCAGCACATTTTATACACGTGGGCGTTTCGGTCAGCGAAGGACAACCGTGGAAAAAATATTACCCAACTTTTGTTTTGGATTTTGTTGTTTATCCTGAAGGCCGCCTCAAAATAACTTTTGCCATTTTTTGTTGCCAGGTGTTGGGCAATATACCAAAAAAAAAAGGAAATACAAAAAAACGCTTTAAAAATCAATTCAGCAAAAGTTTCAATTGATTGAAATATCCTTGATAACTATAACTTTTTGACCTGTATAAAATCAATTGGAAAATTATGCAAATGAATTTAAATAAATTAATAGTTTGCCGTGTGCTCTGACAAGTTAATTCAATAACTGAATAAATATTCTTCGCGATGAAAAAATATATTAAAAAAAAACTTACATCAATTACACAGTGAATAAACAGATTTTCGAGTAACTTTCTGGGTAGTTTGTGTTGGGTCAACCCGGACCCAAAAAAAACTGTCACATAAATTAATGGCAAAAAAACAATACCATCACAATTTGTAATTCCAATAAAATCGCTGGGGCGCAGGGACAGGTGGACGACAGAGCCGGAAACTGGGCTCAGGGCTGGTAGACATACCTGGCCAGTTAAAAAAAGGGATAACCAAGTAATTTTTACGGCGCATTTTTTGCTGTGGGTTTTGTTTTTCGCTTCGGTTGCCGGCCTTCAAATTTCCGTGAAATTTTGTACTTTTTACTTAGGTGGTTTTTTTTTCTTGTTGTATTTTATCTGATTTTAAAGCATTTTGATTGCAGCACAAAAAAGTTTCAAATCATTAACAATTTAACGCCAACGCACAACGTTGTTAACAATCGGAATAGCAAGTTCAGTTAATCCGTGACAATAACAACAAAAAAAAAAACAACCACAATAACAATATAATAATAATAATACATAACCAACAGCAACAACTACAAAAGGTATATTAATTAAATAAGCTAATCATATATCCTCTATTTTATTGCTTGGATAATACAATTGAATTAACTCTCACCTGGCAGGATAAAAAGTGGGACGACCACAAAACGGGTTATGCAAAGGGTTAATGTGGGTCTGAAGGAGCTTTATTGTTCAACTCGAGGCAATTGGCTTATAATTTTATTTTGTTTAAGTTCGTTTATGGTTAATTTGATGATGACACACAGCGCTTGGTCAACTGCCGATGCGGAGGGGGTTGTCCATTCCATTTCCACCCAACTTTTGGGTCAACAAAATTAAGGCCATTTCTGAGGCGTTTCTTATTTTTATTATTAGGGAAGGATAATAATAGGATACGGTTGCCCCTGTGCCGTAGATAAAAAATAGACGTTCTATGCTAAAATACTTTGACTATATAGAAACAATATATATGGTTGGTTACGATCGGAAAATGGAGAAATTCACTAGGCTAGATAAGGAAACTGTAAAGAATTGATGGAGGTCGATTATTTATAAAGCAGCTAAAATAGTAAGCTTAAGTTTATTATAACTACATAAAAATATACATATACATTATAATTAGAAGTAATCATTTTTTATTTGTGTTATAACACATTTTTTACTACACAATTATCAATTTTGTCAAGAAACAGATCTTTGTCAACTTTCATTATGATAAATACGAATAATAATAAGTCAATTATTAAATCCAATAATTATAATGAGGAAAGAGTATTGATATTTCACTTTGTGTTTATGGAGAGTAGAGTAAAAAACAATCAAAGGTGTTAAAATGGAAAATTAATTGGAGACAAGCAAATAACTGTTGCGAAAGGGAAGGTTAATCTGTCATAAGAGAATTCGTAATCAGGCATAGTTAAGAGCGGGGGGAGTAAAGAAAGTGTAAATATTTATTAAATTATATATGCGCAAATGCATATAGTAGAATTATAATAAGAATTGGAAATAAATATACAAACGCAAAATAAGCAAAAATTATTACAACTCAAAATCTACTATATTTATTTTTGAAACACAATTGTACACAAACATACAGCAAACAATTAAAAAAATTAATGAAATGAAAAAATAAATAAAATTATTCATTAAAAAACCTATCTGTCAACTTTAGAGCTTTAACACAAAATTTACATTTCATATTCATTAAAGCCTTACGAAAATGGTTGAGAATTTCAGAGCTCGTTGCTTCATCATTGAAAATGCCAGTGTTGATTAACATCGCCAGAAGGAATTACTGTTCGAAAATGCAAATTAGCAGCACTTAAAACTCTGTCATTCAAAACATGATTTTTTTCCAAATAAATATGTAATAGATAATGAAGTTTTCAGTATCGGTAATTAAAAACTAAATTTTAAGCATCGCATCTAATGAACAACTTTCTTGCCCGCATAAAAATAAGTAAATAAATGATAAGACGAATGAAGATGATTCAGTTGTCGTAGTTTGATTTTTTAGATCAATGGTTTTGGTTTAATTTTCACAAAAAAGCTGTGTGCGTTTTTTTATGGTTGCACAGATGACGCCCAAAAAGGGGTCAAGCAATGCCCTTGTCTGCTCCAAAGACCTGAATACATAATTGCGTCAAGCGTTCAAGGTAAGAAACGCAAACAAAGGTTTCACTTATTCTCCAACAAAGAAATGGAGAAAGAGAGAATGAGAGAAAGAGGGAGAGTCTCTGAAAAATAATGTAAAATTGTCACTTTAGCCTTCGGAATTGTGCACAAAAATGGAATAAATTGTGAAAATCGTAAATAATTTTCATTTTGGTTTATAACTTTTCGTAACGGAAATTAAGAATAAATAGTTTAAATAAATATTTGCTTATCTGTTGGATTGTGTTATTTTTCCATATTCATAGAGTGCTGATATCTTCATTATTATTACTACTTTTTTTGTGTGGTTAAATCGGCTTAACCCATTTTTGCACAATTCTCACGTCATGTTTAGTTAGTGAACGGAAACGGATTTTACAGAGGATATTTTTATAGCTATATATATTTTATATAGATATATTTATTAGCTACATTTTGTTGTATATATTTTTTTTTTGTTAATTTGACTGCCTACACAATCATATTATACAATAACTTTGGGCCTTCTGCGAAGCCATTATAAATTGAACTATTTATGCAATTTTGTAACAAAAAGATCCAGACACGTTAAGCAAACAAAAGGCAATGTCATTAAAAAATAATAATGTGCATGTTGCGTAGCATAAAATTGTGAATTTATTATGAATATCGTGTGGATCGAATATGTATTGCAACAAAAGAAATGGCAATGGCTAAAATGATAACCAACAACAGATGGCGAAACATAATTAAAGTAAATTTATAGTTGGCCAAATGCATGCATTGTTTTTAATCAAATATAATTACACAACATGCATATTTCATTAATTATAAGCAAGCAGATATACAGTAATTTATATATATATATGTATTTATATATCGGCTACATATTTATCTTTCATATGTGTAATTTCTGCCGAAAGGGAAGCGGATACAGGATACAAAAAGTGTTGCACAGTGCCTCGGACATTTTGCGGTTATGGCCGTGGAAGGTGGCAACAGCCAGTTTTTAATGGAAATTTTAATGAGGCGATGTGCTTTAATTATGCATTGCCATTGGGTGGGTGGGTGTATGAGTGGGTGGTTGGGCCAGTGACGCCAAGCCACTTACAACTTAATGCCTCATCAACGTGACAAGCTTACGCTGCTTAACTCTCTGTTGGCCACGCAAATTCAACCTTGACACTAATTATGACTAAAAAAAAAATGTTTAGTAGGCGTTCACCTCACCTTAGCCCCCTTTCCGTCACCCCTCCATCCTTACAAACGCCTTATTGTTGTGGCTTGTGGCAGCCAGGCAAGCTGTCCTTGCCTACTTCTGCTGACTGACGTGTAGCTCGTTGCACTTGAGCTTCCCATGTGGCATGCAACAGCTGCATCTCTGCTTTTGACAACTGTATTTCAATTTATTTTTTTTTTAGTTATATCCAGCGTAGTGCGCCCAACTAAACCATATTACGAGTCTCAGCTGACTTTCAGCTATTATTTTTAGCTTTTCAAAATGTGAAATACTATAGTAAACTTGTGGAAAAGTATGTTAGATGCAGAAGGTATATAGAAAGTACAGATATTATATCATAGCATCAAAAAACAAGTCCATTTATTTTTTTTAAATTTTATACATATTTTTTTACCATAGCAATAAAAGATACGATTATAATCATATAGTTAAATAAATATATATTCTACCAATGTTATTTATCAACTGTTAAAATTGGATTTTGTTAATCAAAGCATCTCCAAGTCAAGCACTTTCGTTTGGAGTATTTTTATTTATTTACTTTTAAGTGATAAAAACATTTTTGTAGCTTTAATTCAGTTGCTTTTTATATTAACATTTTTTTGTCGATGCTTAAAAACATCGATTTAGACACTTTAAGATATGCTCGAGTGATATATATACTAATATTTATATTTTTAGCTGATTTTATAGCTCACAATTCGAGTATATATATTTAAATCTATTTATTTATTTAATATTATTATTCATTTTATGTTGATTGGATTATTTCTTTTTATACATATTATTATTTTGGATTATTGTTATTATTCAGGAATTTTTAGACTAGATTTTTAATTAATTTAAAGCGCTATTTTTCAGACCGACTATGGACTATCAAAAATATGTGTCGTCTAATTCTACTTTATTTTTATATAGTTGAGATTTTTGAAGTTAGCACAATTTGGCAAACACTACTTTTAATCCGGAATTTATTTTTTTGGCTAGATTTATTGCAAACTTGGTTTTTATCACTCATAAAAATAGCCAAACAAAAATGTCGTTAAACCGATTAAATCAGCTTTTTTAAGCTCGACAGCATTTGCTTTTGGCCGAAAATTGTTGAAGTAGTATTCAAAATTTTGGCTTGCATATATTAACATTAATAATTATTTTTAGCTAGCGAAAACTTTCTAAGTGCTTCAGAATGAAAAAGTTTTAATATTTTGGTTTACTTTGATGTTAATATTGCAACCAAGAGTTAAATAGACTGCTTAAAAGTTTTCTGCATTTCACGTGTTTTTATTAAAAACTAAACTAATTAATTAATAATGAAAACTTTATTTTATGCAAAAGATCTCAATTAACATAGTTTCAAGTTGAAAAACCGACGAAAAACTGTTTCAAGCACAAAAACCAACAAAAACCTGTAGCAAAAATATTTTATATATTTACTGATATTTTTAATATAAAGCTACACACTGTCAAAATTGCAAATTCCACGCAAATTGCAAATATAATTATATATTGTGAAACAGGCACTTAGTGAAAAATTTCATATATTTAAATTAGAACATTTTTGCTTATTTAAAACAAAATTCCCCCAACCAGCACAACAGTTTTGATTATAATTTTTTTGGGGCAACATTTGCCTCAGATGGAAACATTTGGCATTTTTTTTTTATATATATTCTTCGTCAGTTACAGAAAGACATTCATAAAGCAAACAAACAGGGAAGACGAGCTCGTGGCAGCTATAATATAAAATATCTGCGTTGTCCTTCACCCACACTCACATACACACACACATATATATATATACACGCACACACATGGCAAACAGCACGTGCCGGCACACACACATACACACACACACACACACACAGACCGGTACCCACACAAATTTCCATTTATTTAGACTTTGACATTTGAATTTTTAATGAAATTCCAAACATTTTCAACGCTCGCATCTCACAGACACTGTTTTTATTATGTTTTCTATCGTTGCAGCTGCTGTTGTCGACGCAGGAACACAGAAAAGAAAGGAGGAGATTGGGAGCTGTGCTGGAGACGAAGGACATTTGCAATCAGTACGCTGTGCCGGCCGCTAATGATGATGAAGTGATACCCAGTGATATCGTGTTAAAGTGGAATTAAATAGAATATAAATCGCTGGAAAAATGACTACGATTTCTCAGCACCAGCCGAGCAGAACGAATGCAAAGTAGTTTGCCAGCAGGCCAAAACAGGAATAGGCACGAACGGCACAAGCCAAGTAAAGAATTGAAACTGCTTGTAGCGGGCTGTCCAAGGAGCGAGCAAGTCCCACCCAAGCCGAGCAATTTGTAAGACGGCTCGGCAATTTCACGCATCGCGGCAAGATGGCAGGCGCTAATAAGGCGGACAGTCACGCCCCTGACTTATATAGCCCAAAAAATGCGTCCATTCTCAACTAGGTTCAAGTGCGCATTCAAGCCAAGAGCGAGCATTTGACTATCTCACTCACTCACTCACTGACGGACTGACGGACTGACGAACTGACTGACTGACTGACTGACGGGCAGAGAGTAACCCGCAAGGACGAGTGAAATATGATGGCAACTTTTCAAGTGGAAACGCGCCAGCAAACGAATTTAAAACAACGAGCAAAGCCGCGTCAACGGCAACGTTTCACGGATTCGACAACAGATTCGCAGCAGCCACAGCAGCTGGAGCAGCAGGCTGGGGTGGACCAAACAGCAGCTACGAATTGCACACGATTATGGCCAGCATGCGCCTCCACAGCAGCCAGCAGCAGTAGGCGCAGCAGCAGCAGCAGCACCAGCACCAGCAGCACCACCACAACCACCACCACCGGCACCACCATCAGCACAACGGTTGACTGTAGCAGCTGCCAGCGTGCATTGATAATGCTCAGCATGCTAGTCGTTGTCATCGCTGCGATATCCGGCAATGGAGGTAAGTCTGTCGACCTGCATCAAAAAAATTAATATATAAAAAAATAAGCAATATCTGCACAAAATTAAAAATGTTCTAGTCGAGTGAACTCGACTGTGAGATACCTTAAATAATTGTTTGTTGGATATATAAATGAATTTCTTATCCGATTTTAAAGAGATGTTTCCAGCTGATCAATAAATTGTATTATATATTATTTTCTTAATTAACAAAAATATTAATGCGTGTATATATATTATAGAGGAATCGAGAAATGTAAACTTGATCTGTGTGTATTAGAGAATTGATATCCCAAAATTGAAATCCGTAGTCTTTGAGATAGGCTTGTTAAATATAAATAAAGAATATTTATATGATTACTTTGGCTATTCACAAATTTTTGAACAATTAATTTTACACTTTTTGCCATTTTTAATGAAATATCACTTTAAAAAGTTTTTTTCTTCGAAACAAGTTGAATATATTAAATTTTTAATTTTTAATCTAGGCTCTAAAAAAAGACAAATCCGGCCGTTTTTATGCTCAAATTCTCATGTATAATATTTATTTCCTATTTTACGATCTTAAAATTCAAATATTTTAAACCTTCTATTTCTAGTTATAACAATTTTTATAACTATTTAAATACTTTAGATTTTTATAAAGACATCCAAAACATAAAAATCTTAAAAGCTTTTTAGAAATTATTATAAATCTTAAAAGCTCATTGGAAATGAGAAACTTTTTTTTAAGACTTTGAAAAATATTTACTCACCTTAACTAACATTGACATAGTACTTTTTTTTAGTACTTATTTTTTTTAAGTGTACCTTTTTTAATTCTCATCCACATTCTCAGCCATATTTTCATTGTTATTTTCACGGACGTTTAATTGATGTAGCTGATAAGATGTTTTTCTAGTAGTTATTTTTTTCAAGTGTACATTTTTTAATACTCATCCACATTCTCAGCCATATTTTAATTTTTACAAAAGTTTTCGTTTTCTTTTTTGGTGGCATCCTCAGCAGTTTTGACAGGGCCGATTCTTAATCAAATTTCGTGCTCCAGTTTCGCTTCGAGCCTTTTGCTAGCAAATTGCAATTGTTGTCAAAATTGATTTGACCAATTTCATTTATTGATTACGATTTTCGATATCATTCATTTCGTTGTCATGCCCAATGAGTCAGCATGAATGAAATTGTGGCCTGCCAACTTGGCATTTTTCAATATTTCTCTCTCGGCCTTACATAATGCCTACTGCCGTCTGAGTTTGTCCTGAGTTTTTAGGTTAGGTAATTAATTTTGTGTGCCTCTAAAGTCTTGGGAAATCAATGTTTCAGTCAGCACAGCCCAGCCCAGGCCTGGCCAAGCCAGCCGAAAACCCGGCCCGTCCCCAGTAGTTGTAGCTGGGCGTATATCAGATTCCCCAGCGATGCTCATGCCCTGATTGAGTGAGGATTTTGGCCAGCCCTGCATGACTAACTGCACTCGACTCCCTGTGTGTATGTGTGTGTGTGTGTGTGTGTGTGTGTGTGTGTTGGTGTGTGCCTCTGAGCTTGTAGTATGGCTTCCATTTTTCATATGCTGTGTGCTTGCTTAATGACAGAGCTGCCATTTGGGCCTTGGGCCTTGGGCCACCTGAGTAAGGCAGATATCATCATTAGTCTTTAATGAACTCTGTAGTTAAAAATATGCAGAGTTTTTGAACTGATGCTATTTGCGTGTCTCTGCAGAAACTCGATTATTTTAATTGCCCTTCGTAACTGTCAAAAGTCACTTTATTTTAACTTAAGTGAAATATTTCAACATTACTCTGCATATTCAATTGATTTAACAGAAAAAAAAAAATTGGAGACTTGTCGAAAAAGTTTTGGATGCCACACAAAATGCCACAAGAAATTCGTCTGCAGCAATGTCATCTGGCAAAAGTCGGGGACCCCAATCAGAAAAGAAAGTTGAGAACACAAATATTCAAATAACATGACAGCATAGGACTTTCCTCATTTAATTTAGCGCATACTTTTCCACAATTTTATGAGCCAAACAAAAAGACAACAGCAATAAAAGATTCGCATCAGTTCAAGCGCGATATACCTTTAAATATTTAAAAGACTTCGTTTTTTTTGATTTGTTTTCATTCGGATCGGGGAGCAACAAGGATTTCTAATTTTTAAGTGAATTTAAAAATTTAAAAGTTTTCGAGACGTAATTTTAGTCAAGACACAAGTACAAATAAACCCACACACAAACACAGCCACCACATACATACGCTGCAAAAAGTTTTGACATTTCAAATGTTTCTGACAACAACAATAACAACAACCAAGTCATGTTAATAACATACGTACACAACTACAACAGCAACAAGAAGAAGATGATAACAACAGCAGCAGCTGGAGCAAGAAAAAGCAGCAAACAGTAATATGCCCTGCGGTCTGCTCTTGTTTAATGCTGACGCTGCCGTTGACTTTGAAGCTGACGCTGACGTTGACGCTAACGTCGTGAAGTCTAAGCGACCCGGCATATGACTTTTTGATTTCTGCAGGGCGCATTTTAAGCAAGTACCGTATATTGAAGCTCTTAATTTATGTGGCTGCTGCTGCTGCTGCTGATGCTGTTGTTTTCGTTTTCTTTTTTCGTTGTTTTTCATCTTGTTGTTGTTGTTGTCTGCTGTTGGCATTGGCCGCATTAGCGTTGCGGCTGGCGCATCCCAAGCAGTCAATTTGTTTTAATTTCTAGCCAGCGGCGCTTTACTTATCTCCATGTTGTTTTGCTTCGACGGAGACAGCCTGCGCATATATATATAAATATATATATATATATATATATATATATAGAATCGCACGAACAGTTGGGATTTAAACGTTGCAGCAAACTTATTAGCAACATTGTGTTTGCCTTGGCAATTGAACAGCGCACATGTTAAGCCAACGCATACGCAAAATGCTGCTCTGTCTGTCAATACCGACTACTGGCAGGACATGCGATGTAGCTGGCCAAGACAATGCCAAGGGGCGATTGTGGATGGCTAACAACAAGCAAGCGTTCTATATAAATGGTCTGTGTAGTGAGTACAGTGAGAGAAAAATGTTAAATTAATATAAAAATAATTGAAGCAAGTATTTGCAATCCTAGTAAAATGTATTGAATAAAAAAACAATTTACATAACGACCAAGCAATTAATTAAGTAATTTAAAATTGTACGAATAAATTATTATGATTTAAATGCTATAAACAAATAAGTAGCTTCCATTGAAAAAGATTTTTTATTTTCTCTTAGAAAAACCTAACTTTAAATCTAAAACTTAAAGTTTTCTTATATTAACTCAGTTTTTTTTAAAATTGTTTTATCATGTTTACGATTTGTGAATATAACTATCATAAAGCGCTTATTTATTTTTATTTATAAATTTACTTATATTTTAGCACAAACTATTGTGGCCATGTCGTTGCTTAAGCCGAAAATAATATAAATGTCTATTTAGAAATGTGTGTTTATTTTAAGTTAGTTAAATCCTCGCTTAAAAAATATGTTTCTACCTAAATTTTTATGTTCACAAATGCCAAATTTAAGCTTAAAATGAGCTTAGAATAGTAGTTTTTTAGAAATGGTTTTTCTTAGAATAAAATAAACAGAAAATGTGCGAAATATTTTATTTTTCTGTCTGTGTGTGCAAGTGTATAAATATGTGTGTGTGTGTGTGTGTGTGTTTGACTGACAGTCTTGAGCCAACGTGCACAACATGCTTAATCTAATAAAGTCGCTGGCTGCCAACTATAAAATGGTCGCCAGCTCACAGCTCACAGCTCGCCCTTTCGCCATAAAACTCTCTCTGCCTGAGCGTAATAAGCGTATCAAGTGCCCAGGACACACACACAAGCACACAACACACACAGCACACACACACAGTTAAGATATAAAAATAAACACTCATGGACATATTTGAGTGTGTTGTGTGTATTTGTGTGTTTGTATTTGTGTTTGTGTCTCAAGCAGACGAATCGGCGTCATTCGCATCGTCCTTGCTGCTGGCTGCTGGCTGCTGGATGCTAAGTGATGGGATAAATGGCGGTGGATAAAAATTGGTCGTAACTACGACAACAACGGCAAGCATCCAAGTGGCTTTTGCTGTTCCATAGTTGTGGCAAAAACATGAAAATTTGATAAACGTAAAGCGTACACAAAAAAAAAAATTTTAAAATAAAACACAAAAAGCGGAAAAACAAAAGTTTATTTTCCACATACGAAACGCGAATACCAACGAGTTTTACTGTTTGTGTGTGTGTGTGTGTGTGTGTGCGTAATTTGCTAATTACCTAAATGGTTGAAAGGTATTTGAGCCAAACTAATGTTGCGCGCGTGTGTGTGTGTGTGTGTGTGTGCGTTATCGAATGGAAAGCAAACAATGTGCTGAGGGTTCGGGTTTAAATACACAAAAGTTGAAAATGTGCTCTTTTGGTCGGGGCCAAAAAAGTTGCATAACCAGTGCGGGGTGGCTGTAATGGCCAAATGTGAACTAATTGAACAATTATGGTAACGATATTGGATATGATGGCATCAATGTAAGTTCGTAATTTGATCTTGGTGGTGTGTAAAGCCATTTGCATATTGCTTTTTGTAGCCATTATAAAGCAATCACTTCAAGTTATCCACTTAACCAAGATATATATATATAAAATTTGTTAGCATCTTTGATAATTTTGCAGGCTATGAAATGCAGTTTATTGCGATTTGGCCATTTGCCAGGTTGTTTTTAAGCCAAGTAAGAGCTTAATGACTTTCCAACTTGGGAATTTTCAAGTTTTGTCACTTGCCTATAAAACTAGTTTTACTTGGTCCTCAAGTGATTTTCTGCACATATTTCTGGCAACTACCAAGAAACCAAAACTATCCAAACTTTTCGAACAGAATTTTAGGCAAATTTCCAATTGTCAAAAGTGAAATTTATCGCATTATTATTATAAATATTTCTGTTTTCAGGTCATTCGATTCCCGTTCGGATTAGACTGCAGACCTCATTCATAAATCATATTATTTGCTACTGTTTTTTATGTGTTTTTTTTTTAACTTAATTGTCGTTCAAGACCTGTTTTCCATTTCCGCTTTATTTGCTAGAAAATGCTGGAATGATTTCAGCGTTACGTGTCGTGAAATCAATACGGAAATGAAAGTCAGAACATTTCCAAATACGAAACGGATGCAATTACAATAATGATTTCCTCAAACAAACACACATGCAAGAAAGGGGTGTGTGTGTGTGTGTGTGTTTGTGTGTTTGTGTGTGTGAGACAATTGTGTGGCATTTAAAATGTGTGGCACACTTTTTGGGGGCAATTTAATTGCATATCAAAATGCGAATATTTGGCAAACACTCAACATTTTATGTATTCATATTCATTGCAGTGCTTGCCGCCCAGCGGGACTCCTATAAATCAAAGGATGTTGGCAGCAGTAATAATGCCATACCGAACGAGGGCGATGCGGCTGCAGCTGCAGCTGCTGCTGCTGTGAATGGTGCGGCCGGAACCGGAAGTATGACCAGCAATACTAACATAAACGGAACTTCTACAAATGGCCATGTAACAGGCACCGGCTCAATGACAACTGACATCAGCTCCGGCTCCAGCTCCAGCTCCAGCTCCAGCTCCAGCTCGAGCATCAGCACCAATTCGGGGGCAACAACAACAACAACCACTATAAGTGGCATTGCCAGCGGCAGTCTGCACAAAGGCAACTCAATAGCCTCACTTGCAGCTGCATCCGGCATAAATCGCAATAGCATCGATCTGATTGACGACTCCCGCAATAGTGGACCCTATTTCGATAGGAACGCCTCCAAAAATGTTACAGCGCTGCTCGGCAAAACGGCCTATTTGAATTGTCGCGTCAAGAATCTGGGCAACAAAACGGTAAGCTGAAAATACAAAAAAAAAACAAGTAGAAAAAAATAGAAACATTTAACTTGTTCAGTTTTACCCCCTAAAACCCCATTCGAGGCAACAGTTTGAGCAATTGTTTTGTCATTATGTGCTATCAAAATGCGATTTGTAGTCTGCATGTGTGTGTGTGTGCGAGTGTGTTAGATTTTCATGTTTTTTAGCTAATTAGCACGTAAACTGCGCCCACATGGTGGTTTTGGCTAATTGTTCCGCTGCCAAAACAAAATGATTAATTATACCAAAACAGGAAACCGATTTTACTTTATTCAACTTTTGGCGCTTCGACTTGCTTCGTCGTGCTGTGCGGAAGGAAGTGCCACAAACATTTCACAACACACTCCAGCTCTCCCTCCCGCTCGCCCTCTCCCTTTCTCAGCCTACACTTCCGGCCAACACAAACCTGGCAAACTATTCAAATCGACTCCGGGAACGAGGCAGCTCAAAAAACAACCAAAAATAACACAAATCTGCAAAGCTTTCATTTTGTTATTTTATGCTTCTGCTTGGGTTTTTTTCACCTTTTTTTTGTTGGGGTTTTAGTTTTGCAACCTGCTCCGTAGTCATTTGGTTTCCGTTGCTTCCGGTGCGGTCCGTGCTTATTTTCCGATAATAATATGTTACATGTCTGCCTGGCAATACTTCACCCTCCACACCCACACCTGCACTCTGTGTGTGTCTGTGTCTGTGTGTGTGTGTGTGTGATTAGTTGGTTAGATGGCATAGACTCCGTCGGCTTCTGCTGTTTGAGTTGCGGTTCCCAAAACTAATTTGGGTGATTATTAAATTCGAGCCACTCGTCTTCTGAGTGGTTGGGGCCATGGATGGTGAAAAGTTTTCGGTTGCTGTCTTAGATAGCTTTCAACACATGCCGATGTGGGTTAGGTAAAGTTCGGATCAGGTTTTTAGGGTCAGTCCGGCCAACCGAGTGGCGACTTCATTAGAAGCGTATTAGTTGGATAACTTAATCGATTATCAACAGCCAAGCGACGAGTTAATTAACGCTCTTTGGATACGTTTCACCTAATTAATTCTGGATTCGCACGCAGATTCATAAAAAACGAGCCAATTAACATTTTGTTCCTTTCATCAATTTTGATTATTTTAAAAGCAATCTAAAATTGTCATTATTTTTTTTTTTATACATTTTTAAATGAGGTACGCAAGAGTTTAATATATTTTCAGGCACAACATTAGATTTATTTAATTTTAATTTATGTCTTTGGGGCTCAGAGTAAGTAATAATTACACATGAATCAAATTGTGATGGACCAATTAATAGTTTGTTTCTTTTATCAATTTTAAATATTTTAAAAGCAAACTAAAATTGTTATTTTTTTTATAGTACATTTTAATGAGGTGCATAAGAGTTTAATGTATTTTCAGGCACGATATTATATTTATTTAATTTTAATTTATTTACTTAACTATTTATGTTTTTGTGGCTCACAGTAAGTAATAATTACACATGAATAGAATTGTGATGGATCAGAATTGATAATTTGAAATGTGAAACAAAAGGTTCGCTTGTTATTAAATTTAATTCATTCAATTTAAATAATTTTAATTAATTGAATTTATAACATTCTTTACTTATCCCAAAGTCACACAGACTTATCAAAAATTTCCCAATTTCTCATAATTTTCCACACTGTTTGCTGAAATTCTTGAATTCATTAGGGCAAAATTCATTTGTTTGGATTGTCAGTCGAAAGTCTAATTAGCTTTCACCTTGTGGCAAGCCACAGCAGCAAGCGCAACCACAACCACAACCCAGAAATCCCGGACTATTTAACTCCATATCCGACTGGGTGTTCCATCCTCAACCAGTCTAATGAAGTAATACATCATTGCTGCTAAGATTTGGCAAGCAACTGGGGACAACTTAAGCCAGCCCAAAAGATAAAAAATCGCTGGTTTTAGCCGCCTTCTAGTAATGATAAACAGCGAACGGATGCTTATGTTTTCTACATTATTAATGGCGTTTTTCATTAGACTCGCAGCCGGAGTCGACACTTTACGGGTGCTGCTCCTGCTGCTCCTGCTGCTGCCTCTCCTGATAACAGCATGCGAGTCGTAATGAGTTTAAAGGGGGGAAGGGGCTTGGCTCTTTTTTTAACACCCCAACGCAAAAACAAAGCGCCTTTTGAATAATTCAAAGCAAATATATAAAGTGCGCAGCTCAAGTTTAAGCGTGTAATCATCTTCGATGATTGTCAGCAGTGCGACTGCGAGATGCCCTGTAAAAGTGGCATCGTTTCATAAATGGTTTTCTGATATATTTATGATGTTTCATGTTCAAAACAAAGCCTGCCAAATTTGTTTGCTTGTTGAAACTTGGTTCATGTCAAATTGGCTTTATAGCAAATGAAATTTGAGATATTTTCAACGATGCTTTATTGATGATGAAAAGCATAATATGCGCCACAGTAAACACTGGGTATATGGAATAGCAAGCGTTTTAAACAAATCTTAAAGCACACTTTTCGGCGCACTGCAAATTGAGCCATAAAAACGTCAAAGATTTCTTCGCCCAACAGCCAAATATATTTCTATATATATATATATATGCAATCGATATACAAATTTTACGATACTGTAAACACGCATAATACGCATAAACTTGGCTAACAACGAGGGGTGGTCCAGTGATTTTGCTGGTTTTTTTCTGGTGTGGGTGTTGGGAAAAACTTTAAGTAAATTTTTGGGCGATTGGTGGCATGGAATGCGCTGTGTTCTCAAATTGAACATGGATTTTGGGGCGTGTTCGTGAACTGCTTGAGCATTTGGTGTTAATTACATTCAACTTTATTCAGGTAAAACTTTTAGCCTAACATTGCGTCTTTTTTCAGCAGCACCTGCCGCAGCATATTGTCAGTGTCTGCGGAGCCATTCAATTTGCGTCCAACTTCTCAGTTTCTTGTCCATTAACTTTTGCCGTCAGTCGCGGTGTGGTTGTCAGGCAGCAGTGCCTGTGGCAGTGGCAGTGGCAGTGGCAGTGGCAGCGGCAGCTTGTTGCTAAGTTGGTGTCATTGAAATTGAAAATGAAAAGCAAAAATGCACACAGCTGACGTATGACACGCGACACGTAAGGGGGGGGTGGTCGAAGGGGTGTGTTTCGCTAGTCCGCACCCCAAAATCACAGTCACTTAAACAATGTTGTGCTTAGACACGTTAAGAGCAGGTGGTTGCCAAACAGGTGTGCATTAGCATGGGCGGGGCGCCACCACCCCCAGTGCCACCATCCAGTTGCCATCAATTTTGCCCCGAGGCAGTCACATTGACAAGGGTAGGCTGTGTTTGCCTGCGACCCATCAGAGAGGGTGTCACATGTGTGCTTCAAAGTTTCTGATTTTTCTTGCCATAAAAGAATAACATATCAAAAGATTTCACAAATAAATTTGCATTTTCAAGGGAAGAAAAGAGGGGAAGGACCACGCCCCTGTTATAAGACAAAGATTGCGTGTGAAATAGACTTTTTAAACTGTTTGCCCAATAAATTAAACTTAACACGCAAATTTTCGGCTTGACAAATGAAATCTTTTCGTATGACTCAACTTTTGATTCGATTTTTTGCTTGTTTATTTTTCATCTTTTCATACAGATGTTGCTGCAAGTTTCCTGGGTGCGACACCGAGACATCCATTTGCTGACAGTGGGTCGATATACGTACACCTCGGATCAGCGCTTCAGGGCCATACATCAACCGCAAACAGAAGACTGGATGCTGCAAATCAAATATCCGCAACACCGCGACTCCGGCATCTATGAGTGTCAAGTGTCGACAACGCCCCACATGAGTCACTACATCCACCTGACTGTTGTTGGTAAGTGCTACACTGCCCCTAAGCTAGAAGGGGCACCTCAAGAAATCAATGTCGTCTTGGTAACCATTCACATTGAACCAATAACTGCTTTACATGACAGGTGAAAAGACTAGAAGTTAGTATGTTCTGGTCGAGAGAGCTCGACTTTGAAATACATATAAAGTGTTCTGATAGTTATTTTTCATATATGATTTATTTAATGACTTAAGTTGTCATTGTCAGTCGTCACAAGAAATACACAAAGTAAAAGATTTAATTATATCTAATTTCAAATAAAATTAAAAATTATATATATAAATTTCAGAGTAAGAAATCTATGAAAGTATATTTTCCATTCTTTGAGACATTTTTATAGTTGATCATAAATATATATAGATATAATATATGTGAACTGCGAGCTGATTTGGCATATATTATGTATGGGTCTTTCGAATTTCACAAATTGGGTACTGTTATTAATAAAATCAATCAAACTGAATCAGATATTAATATTAGAGAGAGCATTATATTTAAAATTTGAAGTTTTCAGTTCTTACAGTCTCTGAAATGAGTTCGTTGATATAGGCGATTCCAATCAAGGAATTATCCTTAACGGATCTTCCTTCTTTAAGGCTGATCCCATTCCAGGTTTATAGTGGGCTTGTTGTTTTCAAAATATGGAAGCAATTTAAACTACCTCGAAATATAGGCAATAATTCAATTAATTATCTACTCAAAAGGCTTGCAATTAATTATTTACTAAAAATGAAATTGTTTTTATTTACGACATTGCTGACAGGCTAATTGAGAACGTGACAAATTCAAATACAAATATCAAATGAGCAATTTGATAAATAATTTGATTAGCCAAATGGCCAATTACCAGTAATTTTTGGTGTGTTGATAGGCATTGAAATTCAATTAAAAAAACCGTATAACCAAACAGATCACATAATAAATTCACATTAAATGTGACATATTATTTTGTGGAAGACATTTTGAGTAGCTCTCATTCGTTTATCGAGAAACGAATCTTAAGTTAATATTAGATATAATTCAACAGACCTAAGTAAATTTTCTATTGATAGTTTCTTTGTTTGAAATCTAAAATTGAAGTATTTTGAAGTTTGTCTAATATTTATCCTGTGCAAAAATAAATAGATATCCAGTTAAATATATATATTTTTTTTGTTTTCATAAGAAAAACAATTTTCTGGGCTTATATTTCAATGATGTTGCTAAAGATACCATTAAATTAAATAGCATTCCAAAAAATATTTGGGTAAAGCTTTGGCACTTGTTGCTATGGCAAAAGGTAAATTACAAACTCTAATCGCAAAAGGGGGGTGCGAAGGGAGAAGTTGGGCAAAAGGAGCGCTTCACTTTCATTAAAATTTCAATAAAAATCTTTTGAAATTGTTGCTCATTTAAATTACACTTGTATTCCTAATGAGGCGGCTCGAGCAAGTTTCAAAAATTTGTATTTACCTAATTGCCATTTCATTTGAGCCAAGTCTTCGTACCGAAGTGGCCTAGATGGGATAGGTAATTTAATTGAAAGTGGTCTAAAAATAACTAGAGTCCCCAGCTTAGTCGGGCAGTTTGAGGGCTATAATCGTTGGTTGGACTAGATAACAAGGTATTCAAGTAATTTCAAATGATGCAACTTGTTTTTTTGTTTGTTTTGTTTTATTTGTGTCTTGCAGAGCCCTCGACGGAAATTATCGGCGCACCAGATTTGTATATAGAAAGCGGCTCCACCATAAATCTCACCTGCGTCATCCTCAATTCGCCGGAGCCGCCGGCGTACATCTTCTGGAATCACAACAACGCTGTAAGTGTAAGGTGCTTTTTTTACCGTCATTTTAATTTGAATTTTATTTTTGTTTTTTCGGCTTTTGTCAGTTTCGACAGGCAATTACTTTGGGGCATGATTATGGGGCAGCCCGCTTATAAATGATGAGGGATCTGAGGCGCTGCTTCAATTTAGCAACTTTTAAATTAGCTTTGCAATGCCAAAAACTGTGCAACTCTTTCGGATTTTTTTTCTATCTCTTTTTTTTTTTTGGCACCCCTCTTTTATTTTGTGCTTTTATTTTGTTGACTGCAAGAAAATGCCATTTAAGCTCTATGCCCCAAGAAGGGGAACTCAAAAGGAAACAACAAAAAAAAAGCCGTTGAGGCAAGGGGTTTAAATGGATTTTGGTTTGGCTTCCAGAGCTCATCCTGTTGTTGTTGTTGTTGTTGCTGCTGTCAGAGGCATCCCTGCGGCTGTTAAAGCCACGTTTTAGTTTTCCATTTTAGGTGTTTTACTTCAGTTCTTGCTTTGGGACTTTAGTCACGGCCATGTTTTAGCTTATTGTATTGGGAATATGTAAGGGTTGCTCCCGCTCACAACCCCTTTCATTATTATGTATTTTCTATAGAGCATAGAATGCTTTTAAGAAGGGTTGAGTGGGTGTGGTAATGGGTAGGGGAAAGTGGGCGTAGTGGTGGGAGTGGTCGCAAGTTGCTATTAGTGCCAGTTTTGCCAGTGAACAGATTTAATTTTATTGTTTTGCTTTATTCGCCCATCTTTCTTTCTTTCTTTATTTCCTTCACTTTTTTTCTATGCATTTATAAATCGTTGTTGTTGTTGTTGTTGTTGTTGTGGCACACTTGAAGTTTTTAATTTTCCAGCTGCGTGCAACAGTGCGTATGCGTAATCTGCACACAAAACAATTTTATGGCTTAGAAAATGAATGTCGCATAAAAACAAATTTGATGCCACTGCGTCCAGGCGCCATTGTAAATGTCATTCGCATACAAATTGGCCAAGTTTATTTCTCGCGCTCTTTTCTCCTCTCCTTTTTTTCCTCCATTCTTTTTATGCGTCTACATAAATGGTCAAGTACTTTGGCTTACTCTGCAATTGTCGGGGCTCTCGCTCTGTCCTTGTCTCTGGCTCTGTCTCTTTGCAGATAATCAACTACGACTCGCCGCGGGGCGGCGTCTCCGTTGTTACCAACAAAGGTGACACGACGACATCGTTTCTGCTGATTAAATCAGCGCGTCCATCGGACTCTGGGCATTATCAATGTAATCCATCAAATGCAAAGCCCAAAAGCGTAACGGTACATGTGCTGAATGGTAAGTAAAATCAACGACAACCAACACACACACACACACAGACTCACAACAAACACTTTCACATAAAAGAAATGAACAATCGTTGCAGCATTTATTGCCACACCGAATATGCGTTTACTCTTTGCAGAGAATGCATTTAATATCAATTTAATATCAAAAAATACAAAAAAAGATCTCCTCAATTTAAGAAAATTGCCATTTCTTTGTGGGATTTACATTTTTATTCAGAAAGTATGTTTTTACTAAAAGTTTTTTTTTTTTTAGAAAATGTATTGTATTTAATATGGTTTTTTTTTTTAAATATGTTTACATACAAAATTGTAAGTTTAAGAGTCACTTGTATTATTTTAAAATTTCAACAGAAACCAAGATAAGTGCCGTTAAAGCGAGCTACTCGATTCCTTAGTCTGTCAATAGTTAAACTCTAAATTATCAGTCGAAAAAGCCAACTTTATTAATTATTTTGAAATTTTAGAAAGGACTTTTCTCTCGAAATTTTTAATTTGCAGTTCAAGAAATATTTTGTAATTTTAAGATATTTTTTTTTCTAGATATTACACATTTTTAATATATTTTATTAATTATTTCTTAAAACAAGACAATGGCGATTTTCTAAAATGCAGTGAGATTTTTTTGCTGAGTGAACGCACTAAAATGGTTCACTTAAATTAGAAAAATAAACATAAAAAATATATAAAATTAATCAAACAATTATTTTAATTTGTAAAACGAAATATATTAATAGCAAAGTAGTTTATTTAATTCTTCAATTGAAAAAAAGTACGAGTTTGCATGCAGATTAAAGATTAAAAATTAAAATGAAAGATAACATATGCCTTTGCTAAGCAAAAGTTGCGATAAAGTTTAAATACCCTGATAATAATTTTGAATGCTCAAAATGTGAACGCAGAGTACAATGGACCAAGGCGAAAGTTTGCCATGTTGGACGAAAATATACATAAATAACCAGAGACGGAGACGGAGACTGGGACTGGGACTGGGACTGAGAATGTCTGACTGACTACGTAGTGGGTATTCCGGTAGAAGAGTAGATGGAGGAGAAGATTTGGGAGAAGTCGAAGTGAAATAAGTAGAAGAAGAATGCACGAAAGTAAAACATGCTAATGAAGAAAGACAAAAGGGTTGGAAAGGGTAAGTTGGACTAACGGTACAGTATTGTGGCTAATGCGGGCTTATGAATGCTTTGTGGCTGGCAAACTGAATGCAAGAGAGGCGTGGAATGATGAATGGAATCAAGAGTTGCTCGACGGGAATTTAAAGTGATGCTCAGCCGACTGTTGAAGGAGTACTGCAGCAGATTAGTCAGAACTTTAGTTAATAATTGTATGAGAAATGCACTGAACTGAGCAAAAGGAATCCCTTTGAGCCAACTCGGAATAGTTGTTAAGAACTGTGCTGCAAGTATTCAGTTGAGCGAACTAATTCAGCTTAGTGTTCAAAAAGGTTAACTTTATTCCACAATAAATGTTGATTTGTAAAGATGAGAAATAAATGCTTGCTTCAGGTGTGTGTCTGGCGTGCACTGAAATCATCAGTGGGAAATTAAAGATAAAGCCAGATACATACAATGTGTAGCTTAATAGCCAAAAGAATTGAGAACCCTTAATGGCTTCCAAGCATTTGAGAGCTCAAGTCGCATTTGGACAGCCATAGAAATGCAGCTACAGGTAACACAAGCACCGACACTAAATAAACCAGGCCAAAAGGTGCTAGCTGGGCGTGAGAGACGTTGAGATGGGGGCGTGGAAACATTAGAGCGTGCCACTTGAGGTGGAAGTAACGCAAACTAAAGACACGCACTTAAATAGAGTGCTTAAAATAGCGAAAACGAGTGAAGTTCACGTTACCAAAGTCTATTACAAAATAATCTCAATCAATAAATAGCAAAAAAGTGTGAAAACACTGCGCAAATATTGATTATTTTTGTTAATCAGAATTATGCTAATTGCGCGATGGAGTTACAATATCTGATAAATATCTGCTATATATATTCAATATACTAAATGGAAAAGTGCCACATGAAAATTATAAATACAGTTTCCCTTTTTGGCACCCCCGCACAGCAGTAACCATTGCCACAAACAAAGCAAACTCAGAGCACTCCAAATCCCTTTGCCGACAAAACCTGAAGCAAACTGAAAGTTTTCTATTTTGTTGCCACTTTTGTTGGAAATGCTGCCACAATGCTTCCCCCGCATGTATCTTGGTCGCTTGCAGTGGCAAAAGAGCGCGCGTGGCCCATGAAAATTATGTTTATGTTACGCGCGGTCTGCAGCAGCGACACCCAACCCAACCACCCCCTACCACTACCATCCCCCCCCCCTTGCTACTTTTGTCACTTTGCCTAGCTTGACTTTATGCTGCATGCCACTTCCTTTGCGACTTTCACTAATGTCAAGTTGTCGTCGTCGTCGTTGTCGTTGTCATTGTCGCAACGGTGTCTGCTAGATAATGTCACAGCGATGCCACCACACACGCAACACACACACACACATTGCGATGAGGGTGTGGCACACTCATCCTTGTTGCCATATTGTGCATGCAACGCGCGTTGTTTCCGTTAACTGCTTTGGCACACTTGTTTCTGATTATTATTATATGTTTTGTGTCTGTTTTGTTTTGCTTTGTTTTGTTTTGCTACTTTGCATTGTTTTTGACGTTACATTTTGTTTTCTTGTTATTTTTATTATTATATGCAGAAGTCAACATTGTGTTCTTCTTCTTCTTCTTCTTCTCCGTATTGTTCTTGTTATTGTTATTGTTTTTTTGTAGTAGCTCTGCTTTTGTTTTCATCGTGTTTCACTCTCAATGACAGCGGCTTCTGTTTGCTTCTCATTTTAACTCTCATTTCTCATTTGCTTTTTACTATTTTTTATTTCTTCCTTTTTTTTGCATTATTTGGCTTTTATTGTTTATTGCTCGAGCGACATGCAGGCGCTGGAATGGAGGAGAATCCGAGACGCCCAAAGACAATAAAAAATTCCAGAACGTGTTTGTCTGTTCATTTGTTTGTTTGTGTATTTTGTTTGTTTGTTTGGTTTTTTCGCATCAACATCAGCTGCGTCAGGCTCATGGATTCGTCGTTGCATCACAAACAGTGGAAAATTTTTGAAACCAAGTGTACAAAGCATAATATGTGATCCAAATCCGTTTGGATATATATTAACAGAAAATACTGAGTAATTTGAAAATGATCATTTTTTACAAATGGATATCTATTGTTAAATAAACTATAAGACTTTAAATAATGCTTGCAACTTGTTAATTTAAATGCCTTTATAATTATTACTTATTTTCGAAAACATTGTAATTTTTATATATCTGTTTAAAAAAATATTTGAGTTTACCTTTTATATTCCGGATAGTTTTTTGATAACGAGTAAAAAACCCCGTAATATATATATATATTTACAAAATATATATATATATTTTTATGTATATTTTATATATATATTTTATTAATAATTATTTATCATTATCCGATTAATACATAATTATTATACTGCATGCATTTATGATATATTGATATAAGATATATTGATATATATATATATATATATATATATGATATATATTTAACAGTACTGAAATAAGTTATATTTACCAAAGTAATCCAAAGTTATCTTTTTAAAAGTCAGTTCTTACCACTGTATTTAATTCATGCCACTGCCACAGTTGTTGCTGTTGCAGCTTCGGCTTGGTTGCCACTTGTCTCTGGTAACAAGTTGAGTGTTTTCGTGTATTTATGCGATGTGTTTTTTTTTTCGCAGCAAGTGCGAATATTTCTTTGTGTGAATTTATATACACTTTTATATTACCTTTTTGTCTCTTTGACTTTTGCAATCCATTTTATGACACTTTTTTTAAAAGTATTTTTCGTTTGAAGTTGTTGTGTTTTTTTGTCGATTGCTAAACAAGTTTCTCTTCGTATAAGCGGATAATTCCGTTAGTATTAAAGTATCGCATATATCCATGATAATCAGCTTTTATTAACACATATATTAACAACCCGCTATGTGAATAAAACACGAAACTAGCAAATATTTCAAGGGAAATAGACACAAGGACACGCACTGAATACATGCATAAGGAAGTGCACACACCCACACACACCCACACACACACACACCCACACACAGAAAATATACATTTTTTAACTGTTTTCGTTTCAACCAATATCTGAGTATGAGAACAGCAATAAAGATGTAAATTAAACAGGTGTTTCTCATTCCGTTTCCAGGGGAGTTCCCAGCAGCAATGCAGCACGCGGCACCAGCCCATCCTCCCATGTCGCCGCACCGCTATCTCTTAGTGTACCTGTTTGTGTGCTTCTGCAGTTTGGCATTTGTCAGGCACTCCATGCGGCATTCAGTGGTGCAGCCGCGGCAGCAAAGTCGACGTTGCACTTTCGACTTGCCACAACCAGAAGGGACAGCAGCAGCAGCAGCAGCAACAGCAGCAGCACCCGCAGCAGTTGCAGATACATTTTCGAATGTATTTTAAGTGTGCTCCTCTCGTTGCTCAGTTTCACATGGCATTGGCGAGGGCGTGGCTCCCATCAGGAACAGCAACAACAGCAATTTGAGCAATCAACAACAGCAGCTGCAACAGCAAACTCAACAACAACAACAACAAGAACAACAACAGCTGCCACGTTTAGGCAAGTATTTGAGGCGGACATAAGGTGAGCAGCCCCTCAAAAATAGACAAAACAAGAATTAAAAAAAAAAATGAAAAAGAAGCAGAAGAAACCCACTCTTAGAATCTAGACTAATATAAATACACTTATCTGATAACAACTTAGAGTAAATTTCTCATACTCACAAAAACACACTGACAAAAACACAAAAACACACACACAAACACACACAAAAAAAAACACAACTACATACATAAGCTGTAACTATTTAATAGTAACTAATATGTATAATCTATTGGCTATTGTGTTTTTCTATGAATCCGTGACGTATACGTAATAATTAGCCCAATATAAGAAAAAAAGAGAACAGAGCCAAGTTGTCGCCTTTTTTTAAGTACAACTTTGTATGATATCGTTTGAGCGGTTCTCTGCTTCACTAAATCTAAGTTTCCTGAATCCTGTAAATAGGCAGCATCGCATTATCTCAAGCGCTTGTTGAGTGTTATTTCTTATATATCCTTTGATTTCTCCTTCAAGGAATTTTCCCCAAAAGCGAACTTGACAACTTTTTCAAGCAAAACTTTCGCTTGCATTTTTGTGTAGAGACTTTCCCCCAAAAACGAACACTGCTCAAAGCCTACTAAAACAACATTTTCATAAACAAGATTACACCCAGAAAAAAATAAGCTAAATGTTTAAATAAATGCTACAAGTGTTTAGCTTATTCTAGATGCCATACTGTGACTATTCCCACGGCAAACCACTTGTTTTGTAAATTCAAATAGGCGTAAAAATAAATGTTTAACGAAATGGAACTCAAGACACATTAAGCAAACAAACAAAAACAAAAAAAAAAAACACAAATATAAAAAAAATAAAAAAACAAAAATTACAAGTGAAAAATTTTCTAAATGTTAAACTTCAACTGCGCAGCAAATTTCAAGTACTGACTACAGCATATACAAAATCGTATATATACATATATATACATACATACATACATATATATATATATATATAAAATAATGAAAACACTGTAAAAATGATTTCACACCAGAAAAAGCAAAACTCAAACAAAAACCCAGTCGAAAAGTTAATCGTGGACTTTAAACCGAAGAAGTAAAACAGGCAAAAAATACGGTTTAAATAAAAGTTTTCGTGGAAACATCATAGGCATTAATTCATAAAAAAGCAAATATTAAGATGAAATATTTAAATACTCCTATCATAAGTTGTCATAATTTTAAACATGTTTCTTAAATGTGTGTACAAATTGCATAACTAAATTAAAGTTAAGCTTAATTAATGTGCGATTTGGGATTGGGATTGGGGGAGTGCGCTGAAGAACAGAAGGGTAAATCAAATTTGAACGAGATCATGTTTCACATTTCAAAATTTATATGTTGTTATTAAATGAAAAAAAAAGTATATAAACATCAATAAGACATGAATTAGACAAATTTAAAAAAAAAAACAAAAACAAAAAAATTATTCCAAAAATAGTTATAAAATACATACATAAAAAAATTTGCAGAAATTTCAAGCTGTTTCAGTTAAGTTTGAAAAATTTAATAGTGGACAATCTGTTGAAAAAATTAAGATATTCGATCTGCCCTTTTAATGTTATACTTTGAATATATGAATATTTTTATTAGATTTTCTATTCTTTAAATACAAAATTTTTTTTTTTATTATACACCCAGTTGCAAGGTTACTTTTAAAAGCCGATTTTCATTGATATGTGACTATTTTAATTATTTTAAATGCAAATAATTCGAACTTTAATATTTTGAATATTTATTAACATTTTAAATGAAAATCGATAATTTAATTGTCTTATCCGAATAACAACAAAGGTTTCCTTGGCCAGATATTTTCTCCAAAAATTTGTATTTATTTTTCAGTGAAAATACTTTGGATAAATTTAAATGCAGTTGCAATTTGCGTAAACACTTCAACTTACTTCGATTCGCTTGCTGCAATGAATATAATTGACCATTTTATTTCACAATATTGTTTAATTATTCAACAATCACTTCAACCTTATCATTCCAATTATATAGAAAGCAGAAAAGCATACACAAATTTGCAAAAGTACAAGTAAAAAAAAAATAAAATCGAAAAACCAATTTAATTCAGTGTTTATATAACAGTATTCGCAATAAAACAAAAATAATGAAAATAATAAGCATTGAAAAAGTTTAAAATACAATCGATGGAAATACAAAAACCAAAAAAATAAAAATAAAATAAAATAAAAAGTATATATATATATATAAAAAAAACTGGAAAAGTTTCATCAAGCATGCTTCACAGCATCAACAGCAAAAACTATTCAGCCCCAAATGCAACTCATGCTCAGAAAGACTTTTCATTGGCTTTTCAACAACTACAACAAAGCACAACAAAAACAACAACAACTACAACAACAAAACGCCATCAGATACAAATACTCAGCTATTAATGTGTCCAACATTTGCATTGGATACAAAATTTGCTTTTTTTTTAATACTATATTTACCAGCATATTTCATTTTTTTACCATTTGCATTTCAGTTTATAATGAATTTTATATGCGTAAAAATGTTTAATATGTGCAACCGACAAAGAAAAATTAATATTGATATTTTCAATGATAAAAAATATAATAATTATTTAACATTTTATATTGGTATTTTTTGTGTTATTCTTTGTCAATTTTGTATTGTAAACTTTTTAAATGTTATTTTATAACAATTGTGAAATACTTTGTGTTATTTTCAAGCTTCCTACAACTTCGAACAAAAACACTTTCACAGAGTTTTCACTACGAATAAGCCGCAGAAAACTAGCTAAAAACAAAGTGACAAATTCTTAAATTACTTAAGATTTAAGCTAATTACAATGATACAGAAAAGTAACTGCAGAAAACTGACGTAAATATTGTATATGTAAATGTGTATTTATAATTATATTATTACAATTAAAAAACAAAAACGCTATATATATATATGTATACATACAGTATAGTCTATTTATTACAGAAAACACAAGAAAAAAAACAACAAACAAAAATTGAATTAATGATGTTATTAAAGCTAAACCAACTTTGAAAGTAACTTTCAACTAAATGCGAGAAACCCAGAAAAAAAAACAAAAGCAGAGTACGATAAAAAAAGGAAAACCAAATCTTTTAAAAAAGTAAGAATTTAAAATCCAAATAATTGTGAAACTTGTGAAAATGCGATGAGTAAGCGAAAAATAAAACAAAAAAAATCTGAGAAACATAAAAAAAATCCAAAAAAAAAATAACTAAAGCATATTATGTCAACTGTTAATGAAGTTGTTTTAATGGCAAAAAGGGGTAACCACAAATGGGTCGTAAATTACTTTTGTAAGTGTCTGTGACTGTGTGTGTGAGTGTGTGTGTGTGCGAGTGTGCGTGTGTGTGTGTGTGTGCTTGTTTGCTTATGTGCAAAGTAATTGTGAAAGAGCTTGTGGCTTCCTCGACGAGGTAGTAAATACTAAGCCAAACAAAAGCAAATCATTTTTCATTGCCGGACAGCCGAACAAAAGCCGCACAGCTGTGGGCGAGCCAAAGATTGTGGCATAGACGATAACATAATGAAATGAGATTAATCATACGCCCTGTGAAAAGCATAATGAATGCCCAGCTAAGCAATCGCTTACATTACATTATGTTAACAACATGTTTTACTCACTTGCTCTGTGCCCGCATCCTGGCGAGCTCATAATTTAGAGATTTCGACAGGAGTCTCTGACTGAGCTGTCAGAGAGAGAGAGAGAGCGCTGTAGGTAGCTGTTATGTAACGTATCTTAACGGTTTTTAATAAATATTAGCACATAGTTAAACACTTGAACGAACACTGATGGAAAATCAATAAATATATATTCGAAGCCACCGTTTAACGAGGAGATGCGATGCGATGCGATGTGGAGCATCGCCTAATGGATGCTTCATAGTGTGCTATATAAAATATGTATATTTATATGTAGAATTTATATCTATATATAGATGTGTGTGTGCGTGTCGAGATTTTATTGACGAAATATTGAGCAAGCAACACACAGCGTTGGGGTCGACCTGGTAACTGGTAACTTCATGCAAAACTACTCAAGGACAAGTGGGCAATAAGCGAAAAACTTTTATTGTTTTATGTCCAAAAGTTTTTCTCTATATGCATGGTGTTTGTGTCAGTGTGTGTGTGTGTGTGTCGACACTGTTGTTGTTATTGTTTTGTGTCAAGTGCTGGCCAACAAAAGCAGCAAATAGCCATCGCCATTGCCATCGTCGTCGGAATCACCATCAGCGTCGCATAATGTGCCATATATATTATGGCCAGAGGCCATATAATGCGCCATCCTATATGCATGAGATACCAATCTCGCCATGCTTCGGTCATTTACCATTTTCAAGTACTGCACAAAATGCAATAAGGATTGTTGTGCCACTGGGACGAGATGGGGCAGAGATGTGGTGCACTTCACAGTCATAACACTTAATGGCAGCTGCAGTTGTGTGTGTGTGTGTATGTGTCTGTGTGTGCGCGTGTGTAATGTAGGTGTAAATGATGACCTGCTTATGGTGTTTGGCTGTTGTGCAATGTGTAAATTGGCAAAGGATTGGGTCACGCTGACCACACATGTCCAAAATCAGTGCACCATGACTCGGCCACTCCATTTCTCGGCCAGCAGAGCAGTTCATCATTCTGACTATTGATTTCGGATGGCATTTAATCAACTTGTTCCATAGTTGCTTACATCATCTGCCCTCAATACATTATCAGCTATTCCATTGAGACCTGCGGTTCCACTGGGTTTTTGGCCCTAAGCCGATTGAAATGTGTTTGGCATTGTGAATGAAATATTGGTTTAATTTGGTTGAGGCATTGCTTTTGAAAATAGATTTGGATTTGAGAAAGTTATCATTTTGCTGGGTTTCGACCGATGAATAAAATTTTATTTTCAACAGTAAAAAAAATGCATGTGTCAAGATCTTATTAAAATTATTATTATTAAAATTCAAAAATGACAAAAAGGAA
This sequence comes from Drosophila demipolita, assembly GCA_035042405.1. Taxonomy (NCBI): domain Eukaryota; kingdom Metazoa; phylum Arthropoda; class Insecta; order Diptera; family Drosophilidae; genus Drosophila; species Drosophila demipolita. The sequence continues at coordinate 173,666 of JAWNLI010000349.1, read as the reverse complement.
ATATAATTTATTTAGTTTTAAAACTAAAAATTACAAAAAGAAATACAATTCCGATATTTTTCAAATTAAATATGTTGTTAAAGTATTTTTACGATTGGGTAAAATAGACAATTAAAAACTAAATTCAGGCATTTAGAAAACAAACGACAAATTTCAGCAGATACATTTTTCAGATACGTTTTTAACCATATTAAAATTTGGGTTTTCTGCACTGCCATCTATTAGATCTATTTTTCGCCCAGTTCCTGCACAAATGCCAGATAAAAAAATAACATTCTCAATCTCTTAGACATAGATGAAAAATATATTAAAGCTAAATTACGCAGATTATAATCATGAACAATTTTCTAATTAATAATTCTTTAAACATTTTTCATGTTCTCAGCTTAAAAATGTAATCAAAAAAAAAAAAAAAACTGGGCAAACATGACTGGCAAATGTTTGAAGCTAGTTTGAGCAGTGTGAATAATGCAGGGCAAACAGTTCATGGTCAGCCAACCTGGCCATTAGTTAGCCAGCCAGAGAGATAGTTACTCAGTCAGTGGGAGAGAGGTAGAGAGACGAGAGAGAGAGAGAGAGAGAGAGAGACGAGAGACAGTTGATTGTATTTTATATGTCAAAGTTGTAGTTTTGTTGCTGTTGCCGTTGGTTGTGCCACATTTTTGAGGGTGTGCTGCAGTTTATAACTGTAATACATTTTTGCGTATGTGCCCCTCTGCTGGCTGCTCCACAGCAGTTATTTGCGGCTTTTTGCCAGCTTGACGCTGCACTGGCCAAAAGTTATTGAATTGTTATAGCAGCCACTTGTGATAAATCAATGCCCGGCCAAACCCAGTGAAATCCACGTTGACAAATGGAGAGCGGGGAAGAAATCCATTTCTGTGTGTGCTCTCGAGTGGTTTATTTAATTTATCATAAATAAATAGGAATTTATTATAATGCATGTGGCTCTGTTCGATATTGATTTAAATGGCCAACGCATAATTAAGGCGAGGCTCTTGGCCTAGTCACAGATGCCAATCTCAAAACTGAGCTCGGCAAGCATGAAAGATGAGGTTTGAGCTGCCTTTCATTTTAGCACAATCTGCCCACACCAATTTTGCTATTAAGGCAAAATGTTTTATTAGACAGAGAGACAAAGAGGGGGTGAGGGAGAGGGATTTCGTAAGATATCCGGGCGACCGGACGGATAATCAGAATTAAAAGTTAGTTGGAGTTTGTTGAGTCCATTTTTGGTTCGGTTCGTTGAATACTCGAATAATTTTTGCCTAGATAAAAGTGCAATATGCCAGTCTTGTTATTTTAATTGCAAGTGTGTGTTTGTGTGCGTGTGTGTGTGTATGTGTGCGTGTGTGTGTGTGTTTGTTAAATACAAAGGCGTCTTGCATACTCGCTTGCATTTCTACAGACATTTATTATGGACATAATCCGCTCGTCTTATGCCTGCCTGTCCACGCCCACAAATGGCTGCTATAATTAAATTAAAACTCTTCCCATTACAGTAAAAAGCAACTAAAATTAAATTTCGACCCGCAGCTTATTCGAGTGAAATCATTGGGAATGAGCAAAGTCGCGAAGGCCCCAACCAACCCATTCGACCAACTGCAGCACAGGGCGTATACTTGATGGGCCAAACCTTTTTCCAGATTAAGCCAAATGGGTTTTAAGTGTGTCTGGAACTGTTTGAGGGAATCGGAGAATGCAAAAATGTAAATGCTTCAGTGAGGGAATGAGAAAGTCGGCTTTCTACACTCGTTAAACATGCGCTGCAAAGCTGGCAAAGCTCTCAACTTTATTGAACTAACTTTAAACTAACTTAACTAAACTTATTAATATCTTGAAAGCGAACTCTATTTTTATACAGAATCTTGCCACATTTCCATTTTAGTTTACAACATGAATTTCTGTTAATTGAAATTGAAACTTTAGCAATTAATTGTTTTATTTTTGTAAAATGTTTTCAACTTTTAATATAATAATATTATTAATTGCATTTTATGTGCACTTTTGTAATTGTGCATACGTTTGTTTGTCAATAAAGTGCATCTGAAATTGTCTATTGGAAACACTGAATTTCTATTGATTTTCACACACACACACAAAACAACACACGGCACACCACTTGAAGTCCCGTATTCAACGGTTGTCCGCAAAACCACAACACTTGAAGGGTTTTTTGTCTTTGTGTTCATTTTGTTTTTGCATTTTTTTTATATCTCCATTCGAGTATCTCTGGGTGCAAATTAATTTCCATTTGAAAATCCACAAACAGTAATTTTACAAGCACTTAACTTGGAGCAGACAGCAGCTGCTGTTGGCGGCCAAACGGGCTGGGCAACTGGGCAACTCTTCCTCCGGCTCTGCCGCTGGGTGCGTCTGTTGCTGCAGTTTCGGCTTGGCCAGTTTTTGGGCGTGGCTAAGCGGATTACGGCAAGTGTAAGTTGTAGTGTGCTCCTGCACTGGGCAACCAGTCAGCTAGCTAACCAAAGACTTGAACACGGAGGCCAACACTTGGCCAACACTTGCGGCTTCAGCTGCCCGTTCGAAGTACAAGCGGTTTTTTTTTTTTTGGCCCACAACACAAACATTTCAATGCAGACATATAAAAGTTGAACGTAAACCGAATCAAATCGAGAAAGAACCATAAAAATGCTTATAATACACACACAGCACACAGCTGCATAACTGTTGTTATTGCGAGAAGGTTGCTGGCTAAATGGGGGTCAGTTATAAGCTTTGGGCCAACTTGGTTGTGGCTGCTGTTTGCATTTGTTGTTGTTGTTGTTGCTGCTGCTGCTGCTGCTGCTGCTGGTGTTTTTGCTGTTAGTTACAAAACACGTTGTGCATGTGTTGGCTATAAATACATATGTTTTAATTTCCGCACTTTTGGCTCAGAGCATACCCAAACCAGGCAGGCGCCCACAAAAATTGCTGAGATGAGGGCCAAGCAGATTTAAGCCAAACAGCGGAAGACCCGTTGGCGTTGTGCATCCGTTTCTCTCTCGGACTTGTGCTTAAATTGATCTGAGTGTGTTGGCGAACACACACACACACACACACACTCATATATATTTCTGCGCATTTTCATCATGGAAGATGTTGGCCGTTTTTATATTTTTCTTTATTTCAATTTATTTATTTTTCTGTCATCTTTCGATTTGGTGTTTATGTTTTTCTGCGCACTTCAACAATATGAATGCCCAATATTAAACACACACACACATACACACACACACACACACTTAAATACATACTTACATATGTATGCTGTTAGGGTTTCATAAACATAGCCATGTGCTGTGCACAACAACAACACACTCAACACACACACACACATTTGCGCAGCATTCATCGATCTTTTTTCTGCTGCTCGCACAACTTGGTTAAATGACTCATGAAATTGCTGCTGTTGCTGCGACCCATTTGTTTGTATAGTGTGTGTGTGTGTGTGTGTGTTTGCGTTTGTATTAGTTTCAAGTGCTCACTGTACGCGCTGTATGGCTCAGCAATAATGTTTGGCCGCCTGTCGCCGCTATTCGGTTAATAATTTAGGCTTAAATACAAACGAGCTTCGGCCACATTGCGTATACGTCATGTTGGACAAGTGAAATGGGCAGCGGAGCGAGGGGCAGGAACAGAGGCAGAGGGAATGAAATTGTTGACACATGTGTAGAATCGAGTCCTCAACACACACACACACACACAGTCCGTGGCACGCCCAAAGTAGCCGCAAAGCCAATTGTGGATAACTTTGCCAGCTCGTGGACGGGTCGAGGGGAGTTGGGGGGGGGGGGAGGGTGCAAAGAGCGGGGGTGAATGTAGTATCGGATGTCAAATAAATCTAAGCGATGCCAAAGTCCGAGTGCGGGCGTGTTAAGTGGGCCCAAGACAAGGTTGATTGGGCGCGAACTTTGCGCAGGACTGGCAGGTGAGCAGGGGTGGCGTGCGGGGAGCAGTATCGAAAATTTTGTTTTGGGCATAGCCCAAAATTTGCAGTTATGTAAAATGTAATTTTCACGATAATCAAATCAAAAGCTGAATAATTTTGGCGACATTAAGAAAAGTTCAAAAGTTCGTTTTGCAAATGGTAGCAAAGTAATTTTAATATGTAAAGCCACAAACAAAAAAAAAAAAAATTAATTTGTTAAACAAAAAATTTAATCGAATTTATAGAAATGGTGTATCAGAATAACTGTATAACTTAAACAGGAAAAATACACTATTAAACTTCTTCATACTAGTTTTACTTTAGATAAATGGGGATCAACTCAAAATTAATGAAGACAGAGACAAATGATACAGTTATAAATACAATTTATTTATTTAAATTTATAAAAAACTACTTGGAAAAAGAACAAACTCTTTTTTCTATTTTTTTTGGAAAAACTATGCAAAGTAAGAACTAAAACATGCAAATGACACCAACATTTTGGCCGTTTCAAAGTCAACACTTCAAAAGCTGACAAATGCCATGTGATATTTTTGGTGTGTGTGTGTGTGTGACACATTTTCAGGCTGAACCGCAGGATGGCTATTTTTGGTTACAATGTGGTGCCATCAAATTACTGGTCTCATTTTCTATGCAGAGTCTATTATAGCCAAGAGGCAAGGAGGCGACCAAAAACTGGCGTTAAATTTTACACTACTAAGCAAACAAAAAAAAAAAAAAAAAAAACGCACGGAAAAGTATTCCGGGTTCCACATGCGATGGACACGCAGCGTCAAGAAAACCGCAAATATGCAAATTCTTGAGAGGAAGGCAACAGCCGGATTTGCCGGAACCCTCTGGCTGAGATGGAATGCTGAACATTGACCCGGCTCCAAAACTTAGCCGCTAATGCGTTGCCATCCTTAAGAACTCTTGACGTCAGCATAAAACACTGTCAGGACACACACACAGAAAAACTTGATATAAACATTTCTCCTCTTTTTTTTGGGACTTTGTTTTTAAATTATGAGCGAGCTGCGCCTGTTGAAAACTGAAAACTGTATTTTTTTTGTGATTTCCGTTTGGCTGTTTTTGCTGATTATGATCAAGGCGCGAGCAAACATATGAACAGAGAAACCAGTGCCAGATTGTGGACAGTCTCCAACTCCGAGATATCCTAGGACTCCATTTCGAACTCATTAATTGTTTATATATATTTTTGACATTTTTCGAAAACAATTGTTGCTGAGCAGGGGAGGAATTTTAAGTGCGATATATATAAATTTTGTGTATTTCTTAAAAGTGATAAAATTGATAATCTTCAACAACTAAAAAATCTCTTAAGAATAAGTTTTATTTTCACATTGATTACTTATGCATTTATTGGCATTCTTAAGCACTCTAACAAAGTATTGAGGACATCCTGTCAATCCAGGGACAACTTCCAAACGTAAATGTGCAGGGAACTTTTGATTTTTTTTTTTTTTTTGGGTGCGTGCCAAATTGGCTGAGAAGAGACTTGGCCATTGGACGCCAAATGAGACGGCCTTTTTTGTTTTTGTTTTTTGTTGTTTGTTTTTATTTTATGTTGGGTATCAGCAACTGATGCCAGACGGCTGCAGCAGCGTGTCCTTGGCCAGCTGTGCTCCACGTCGTCGATAGTTAAAGGAAGCTAACTGGGAACTGGGAGTGCAGTGTCCAAACACAGTGGAGAAACTTAAATTAGTTTATTTATGCTTTGTTTGCCGTCGACTTTTTGGTGCACAGTTTTTGGCTGTGGACAGTTTTTGGTAATTTGTTTTAATAATTTGTCCTGGCTAATAACTTTGGGTGAAAAGTTTTGGTAAGCTATTTCCACGCAATGCATAGCTGCGGCTGCGGCTGCGGCTTTGCATTAAGTTCCGCAGATTGAGTTGCCTTTCCGCAACTTTGGCTTTAAGTTGTCAGCGGCGATCTTGGCAAGTGGCTTAGACCAAACATAAAAGACGGGCAAACAGTGCGTAAAATGTTTGCGAAGCCCAAAAAGGAATTAATTACAGTCAACGGGCATGCAAAGACCAAAACCCGAATCCTTTTTCCCACCCGCCTCTCCCTTCTACATCCCTGACTTGCATCTTGTTGTGGGAGCTGAGCTTCTTCTTCTTTTTTTTTGTTTTTTTTTTCCATTTCCGTTTTTATCTGTATTCAGGCAACGCGCAAAAGTTGCCTAGAATATTTACTTGAGAAAATTTTCATATAGCGCACATTTAACTTTTATTCTTTGTTATACCCTCAAAAAGGCATGTGGCAACTTTGACATGATGCTTGCAGCAGCAGCAGCAAAATAAAGCAAGCAAGTATCTCATATTGTCATGATGATATAATATTTACCAACTCACTTGCCACGCACACAAGACATGCTGTGAATATTATAATGTATAATATATTTTGTGGTAGATTAAAGCTAGAAATTTATTTAAAAACGGTTTTCTAAACACATTTTTGTTTCGAGTTAAAGATGGATTTTTAAGATTCTGTCTGTGCGATTTAGTTAGAATATGGAAAAGTTTATTAATCAGGAAGATTTCTCTTAGCATATGTGAAATACAAATATCTACAGAATTGTACGGATTTTATTGCTTTCTTTTAACACAAAAAGTGCTAAATAATTGAAAGTTTTTACATTATAATAGTCTTAATAAAATGTGAATTATTTAAGGGTGTTCAGATTTTGACTTCCGTCAATAAAAATGGTTTACTCACTCGCACTTAATTTTAATATTTTCAGTTGCTGTGCAATTTGCCGCATGCGATTAATTTTATTATTTTCCCGTCTTCTGTGGCAGTTTTTTGTGGCGCGTGCAGCGGCTTTAAATCAAAATTTCGTCGGGCGAAAGAAATTTGTGTGCCGGGGGGAGGGTGCGACGCATGCAGACATAGATGACATGCCTCTGATATATCACTCAACGGGGCAGGGCCACCTGTAAAAGTGACTGAGATGTGGCCATGGCCAGTGACAAATTAGCCACATCAATTACACAAATTTATTTTGCTGCCTTGTTTTGTGTTGCAAGCGTCTCACAGCCCGCAAACGCCCAAAAGTCGCCTACAATCTCATTTGTTGTACTTAATTTGGGTTCTCTGCAAGGCATTCGCTGTCTCCCTCTCTCTCTCTCTCTCTGTGTGTGTGTGTAGCTGTGCAATTGTGTGTGTTAGTCATGGAACGGAAACAGTTAAAAAAGGGCAACGAAATGAGCATTTGGCATTGCTTTTCGTTTCGGTCAAGTGCGGAGTAACCCTCATTCCTAATCCTGGGGAAATGCGAGCGGTTGTTGGGTTCGTGGAGGGGGGGGGGGGGTGTGTGTGTGTGGGGTTTGGGGCGCTGAACCAAATGAGTTTTATGATGAGCTGCTGCGGCTCGTCGTTTGCTGCTGCTGTTTCTGCTGCTGCTGTTGTTGATTTACGTTTGTTTTGTTTGCATGCCAAAATGCTTAGAAAGCAACATCAACTAAAACTTTTACATACAAACACACAACACACTCACACACACACACAACTATACTTATTTGAAGCAGCTACGGTTGCATGTGTTGTGTCTGCTTGGCGAGCGATAAAAACTCGAATATTCTCGTAGTGAAAACAAAAGTTTTGCATTTGATTTATGTGCATTTCGGTTTAACTTTGTATATAGCGTAAAATAGTTGAGGCTAAAAGGGGCAACTTTTGAAGGGAAGGGGAGTGCCTATGATATTCCTACGCCAAGTTAGGTTAGTTGGCCAGGCCAGTTCATAAATTCTAATCATTATAAATGCTAAGCCAAAAACGGTTGGCTAAATGGAAGCAGTTGGAAAAGTATGCTATAATTATATAGATGATTAGGGCTTCTGGCTGAGTGTTGGAGGGGGGTGGGGAGGGTTATGTGATTGACAGCAAGGCATAAAAAGCCGATTATAATATGGCATTGTGGTCTATGAGAATTCATAAATATTTAAGCTAAAAGACATTAATTTATGTACATATTGATCGAGGACTGACACATGCGACTAATAATTTAATGGGGCAACACAAATGAGTTCTTTGGCATTGCTCAATTTGTTGCAAGTAGTTAAGGCCATAACAAATGTGATTTAGACGTGACGTATTTTAATTTTACTGTAAGTTCTGTGTATATTAATTTATACCATTTACTCCTTCGAATAAATAACTTAGTTAATAATTTTAAGTTTAAGTTATGCTGCAGAATTCTGCATTTCTTTTGAATAGAAACGAAATTTGATTATGGGAGAAGCAATTGAAATTTTCTTTAGAAATGCGGCTGCTGAATCATAATTAATTTCCGACAATTTAAATGCAAATTGAGAGATTTTAAGAGGATTTATTCTCGGCAAAAAATCAAAAAGGAATTCAAAAAAATTGCAAAATAGAATTCTTTGGGATTCAACTAAATTGAGTTCTTTTACTCCTTCTACTCCTTTCTGGTAGCTTGCAACTTGATGTTGGTCATTTTCATCTATTTTTGCCTCATTAAGCTGACATTTAATCCCCACACTTTAATTCGAATAACGTGCAAATTTATCATGTTGCTACGCACGCATGTGTCACTCACACACACACTTACACACATGGACATGGAGTGTTCGCAAGGACAACAGTTTCAGTTTCAATTTCATTTGATTTTTACCCCTGGCAACCGACAACATAATAATACTATTTGTGGTGGCAACTGTCTTCATCAGAAATCAGCTAACCAATCAAACAGCAAACGGCATTCAATCATTGTCGCTGGTAATGATGACACTCCACTTTCCCCCCACTACCCTATTAGGGGAGACCAAGCTGCAACATTTATCTTGAAGATCCCAAAAGTAACATCATATTTAAACTAATCTTGTGGGCAACTTCAATTGCCAAATGTGTAAAGTGAGCTGATTTCCATTTTGTGCGACTAATATGAATATCTGTGAATCATTGTGAATATTCGAGCTGAATATGAATATCTATGAATCATTGTGAATATTTGAACAGCTGAATATGTCAATGAATGCATCGCATTCAGATGTGCTCGAATTTTGGATTATTTATGGATGTTTTGACAATGACTGCCCGCTAAGCAACACCAATTTACGGCTCATGAACTCTGCTCAGATCGATATAATTGACTGCATCCGCATCCGCATCCGCATCCACATTCGCATCCGCATTCCAAACAATCCGTACAATTTATGCCGCACAATTTGTGCAATGACCATAAACCACGTCTCTGTTTTTTCGATTTGCAATACTATTTGTATGGCAAAGTTTGCTGATGCGATTTTTGGGCGATTGGCCGATCGACCGATTGTCCGATTTGCCAATTGCCAATTGGCGATTAAAGTGAGCTGAAATTGTTTGCGTGCTTTCGATTGGCTCACATCCATCAGATAAAAGGAATGTTGAGAGCAGAGTGTGGAGGGGGACGGGGGGCTTGGCATAGTTAACTGCATTATGTGTGCACGCGAGTGACTCTGATTGCATTTGCGCGTGTGTGTTTGTGTGTGTGTGTGTGTGTTTGTGTTTTTATGGCCACTCACTCAACAAGCTGCTGGCTATTTGCCTTAACGCAGATCAACGCAGCTCCAGCACTTATCTATTGAAATCATACATTTAAATTGGAATCGATTTGTGTGGAGGAGCTGCAGCAGCAGCCAAGCCAAGCCAAGCCAAAACCAATTCCAAGTGTAGCCGGATTTGACGACCACCATCAACAAGTCTCAGTGCTCCAGTTGCTGTTCTCTCTCTCTGTCTCTCGCTCTGTCCGCCTCTCTGTTTACCCTTGCCTTGGGTAAGCTCTTGAACCGCAAATCCTTTCGTTTGGGTTCCGCTCTGCATTCACTTGGATGGGTTGGTGGGGGGGCAGGCAGAGACATCGAGACATTGTCATCGTCATCGTGTTATGCAAATATTGCGCACATGGCATTTCTCGTTATTCAGCATTTCATTTTTTAAATAAAACACAAAAATGTGATGAGAAAAATATGATAATTTCAGCACCGAAGCTTGAATGTCCTTAAGAATATTTTAAATACCTGTCACAAGCTTTAACTCTTGATTTAGATAGAAACAATTTAATTATATTATTATTATAATATTTATTATTAGACGAATTAGTTAACATTAATTATTATAATATTTAAATTATATTATTAGGCAGATTAGTTAATATAAAAAATATTACTCTAAGATTGTGTAAGATATTTTAAACTCTAAGTAAATGAACATTATTATATTATTATTATAATATTTATATTATATCATTAGACACATTAGTAAACATTAATAATTATAGTATTTATATTATATTATTAAACAGATAAGAAAAAATTAATTATTCTAATTTTTATATTATATTATTAGACAGATTAGTTAACATTAATTATTATAATATTTATATTATATATTTAGACAAATTAGTTCATATTTAAAATATTTCCCTAAAATTGTATCAGATATTTTAAAGTCTAAAGTAAATGTTTTATATAACAAAGAAGCCGTTTAATTGTTGTTATTTATTTATTTAACTTTAAGTGCTTATTCATTCTTTTTAATGATTTTCTTATCAATAAGGGTTGTGGAGCTGTAAGGCATTCTTGAATTGTTGTCGAGAGCCCAAAGCAAATACTTGACGTTAAAACGCCCCATATTATATATATATTTTTTGTATTGTTTTGATTCTTTTCTTTTTTTTTTATGCTGAGTGCACTTGAAATGTAATGGAAATGTTTCTTGTGGATTTCCATGTGTCGTCTGTAAGCTGTCGATCTAATGATGTATAAATGATTTGCTCTTCTTCTGCTCGGGGTTGAAATTCTATGAGTAATTTAAGAAAAATGAATTTTTGATTACACGTTTTACAATGCTGTTATTGTTGTTGTTATGGTTGTTGTTGTTGTTGTTGTCATTGTTGCATTGTTGTTCGTTGTAATTTAAAATTATTGCCTTTGTATTCATGTTTACGCCTCAATTACCACAACATGTGGGCAAACAGAGCCCAAATATAGAAATATCGCTGAGCAAGTAATAATTTATTATAAACGTCTTACTGGGCCTAAACAAACATTGTGGTATGTAGTTGGCGACTTAAATAAATTAGCTTTGATTGTGGTCAAGGCCAGTTGCCTCTCTGCTCAGTAAGCTTCCAAGTTTCGCTTCCTTTGCTTCCCCTTTGCCATTTTAGCCACTTTATACACAAGACTGAAATACTCACATAGAGCAAATGCTTAATTATATTGTTGGTTGTCGATGACGCAGTAGGAAACAAAATGAAAAAAATAAAAAAAAACCAAAAAAAAAAGGCAAAAGGAAGCACGCAATAAGCAGTGCTAAAGCTAAGCATATAAATTAGAATTTTTTTCTCATTTTTTGGGTTTACCAAGGAGTTTTCCAGTACAGGACTTACATATATACACTGGCGGAGCGACTTAAGCAATTTGATATATTTTTATACATACAAAATTGATCCGTTAAGTGATTAAGAATACTAATGTATTTTATTCAACATTTGAACAAGAAACTCTTCTATATTTAACAGGAACAAATTGAGTAATTCGGATAAGATAACAAGACTTAGATTAAGTAAATAATATTAATTTTTAAAGTAGTTTTAAATATGATATTCATATATGTTTATACTTACAAATTGATCCGTTAAGTGATTAAGAACCACTTCTTGTAAATTTAACAGAAGTAAAAATGTTAATAATATATATTTTTACCCAATTTTTAGTAGTTTTAAATATGATATCCCTCTTAAAATTTATATTTTTTTATACTTACAAAATTGATCTGTTAAGTGATTAAGAATGCTAATGTATTTCAATCAAAAAGAATCAAATGTTGTAAATTTAACAGAAGCCAAAAAATGAATATGATAGCAAGGTTATATAAAGTAAACTAATTTTCACTCCGTTTAAAGGTAGTTTTAAATATGATATTCCTCTATGATTTTAAATATTACAAAATTGTTCAGTTAGGTGATTACGAATGCTACGGTAATTTAGTTAACATTTGAGAAAGAATCAACTAAATTTAACAGAAGAATAAAGGGATAAGATAGAAAGGCTTAGATAAAGTAAACTATGTTAATTTGTAATTAATTAATAATTTATAAGAAGTTTTAAATACGATATGCCTTTTAGATTTGTTATATGTTAGTAAACTAAATTAATTTTCACTCCGTTTTAAAGTAGTTTTAAATATAATATCCCTCTTAGATTTGATATATGTTTACACTTATTGATCCACTAAGTGATTAAGAATTCTTATGTATTTTAAGCAACAATAATCCCATGTTGTAAATTTAACAGAAGACCAATGATGAAATGGGATAAGATACCAATCAGATAGCGTAAACTATATTAATTTTCACCCCGTTTAAAAGTAGTTTTAAATAAGATATTCCTCTAAGAATTTATATAGTACAAAATTGATCAGTTAAATGATTAAGAATGCTACAGTAATTTAGTCAACATTTAAAAAAAAAATCAACTGAATTGAATAAAAGAATAAAAGGATAAGTTACCAAGGGTTAGATTTAGTAAACTAAATTAATTTTCACTCCGTTTAAAAGTAATTTTAAATATGATATCCCTCTTAGTTTGTATATGTATTTACAATTATTGATCCGTTAAGTGATTAAGAATGCTAATGTATTTTAATCAACATATAAACAAGAACTAAATCTTCTAAATTTAACATAAGCAAATTGATGAATACAAATAAGATACCTAGGCTTAAATAAAGTAAACTAATTTTCGCTCCGTTTAAAAGTAGTTTTAAATATGATATCCCTCTTAGATTTGATAAATGTTAGTAATGTATTTTAATCAACTTAGATAAAGTAAACTAAATTAATTTTCACCCCGTTTTAAAGTAGTTCTAAATATGATATTCCTTTTAGATTTTTAGATATGTTTTCCCTTTTTCCCTCGCAGTAAGTTTTTCTTTTTTGTCTTAGTTTTTTGTTGTGTGTATCTGCAATCTTTTTCCCTTATTTGTTTGTTTATCATTTTGCTATGCTGAACATTTTCTTATTTTAGTTCTCGTTTTTGTTTTTTGTTTTTTTTGTTTTGTTTTTATCTTTGCAGCTGCCAAGCCCCTTGACACTTTGATTTGTCGTTGACTTGGCTTTATGTTTTACTCTCCACTTTCGATTTCCACATGCTTACCAAGTAGCCAAATTTTTTGCTCGTATGTTTCGATTCCCTATTTGTCCACTGTCCCATTAGTGCCTGCGAGCGTTCCATAAAACCAAAGTAGTCCACTCAAAAACCCATACACCTTACACACACACACACATAAAACTCTGTTTGGCAGCTTCTTGAAAAAAGGCAGCCACCTAACAAACTCTTTGGAAAAATCGGACACTGCTCCGATGAAATCTCTGGCCAACCAAGACCAGAAACAAAAAGAAAGTAAGAAAATAAAAATAGAGGAAGTCCATCTACTTCTGGGCTCCAATTCTTCCTTTGTTTTTTTGTTTTTTTTTTTTTTTTTGCTTTGGGGGGGTTTGCTGGTTGGGTAAGTTTTTCGTTGTTGTTTTCACGGCTTGTTTATTTTTGCTTACACTTATCAAAATATTGACGATACACATATTGTTTTGCGTTGTCTTCATGGGGCATAAAGATATCGGGGTGCCCCCCTTTGAAGGCAGAGCAAAAAATAAAAGAAAGATACAAAAATTATCTTACACGCAGCCAAATGCTCTTGAATTTCTCTACATACACATTTGTGTGTATGCATGTGTGTGTGTGTGTGTGTGTGAAGCTGTATATATTTATTGTTCTTCCTGAATATGCCGTAACTTTCACTTTGTTGTCGGAGCCGTAGTCGTAGTCGTAGTCGTAGTCGGAGTCGGAGTAGTCTTGCCTGCAATTCCTCTTTCTATCCCCCAATAGATATCCCATCCGCACTTTATTTGGCCCATTGCTGCTTAACTTACTTTTGTCTTACGCTTGAATTTTCTTGCCTTATTCGAGCTGAGTTTGGGTTTTGGCCTTTGTTTTGCTGCTATTCGCTTTCTGCTCTTTAAGCGTTTTTTTCTCTCCTTCTTTTGTACCCATCTACTCAAGCATTGCTGAGCTAAGCAGCTCATTTTCTGTTCGGGTTCTGCTGTCATTTTACATTTGTTTTTCGCATATTATTTTCATAAATAAATTTGCATGTCGAATGACATTGTTTATGGCATTCCCCGTATGAGAATCGCACACACTCATATTTCGCCCGATCCTTGTGTCAGACGATGTTGACATCTTTGCTAAAATATGTTTACATGCTCAAATTAGTCTCCAACTCAATGTTGTGTTTTGTTTTATTTTGTGTTGTTTTCTTTTGTTTTGTTTTGTTCTTTTGCCATTCGATTGCGTTGCTCTGTTCATTTGTTTGTCTATCTGTCAAAGGACGACTGCCGAAATGAATTCGTAATTGAGTTTTGTACTCTGTTTCTCGGTTCCATATAACATTTCAGGACCACTCTTTATTCCACATCACATCGCATTCTAATTCTAATTCGAGTTTAATATTATGAACATTATTTACATATTTGCTTAATACATATTTGTTATATACAACATGTTGTTACATCTTTTGCATATATGCATATTATGAACCATTCCCCTCCCCTCTTCCACTCCAGTCAGCGAGCCGCCTGCTAAATTACAAAAATTACATATGCTCCACTGTACCCGGGTTCACTGTAATCAATTTCAACCTTCCCCAACACATGTTGGCTAAAATGTTGGCGATAATTATTGAAAATAAGTCATGCGTAGTTCTCTGGCTCCACTCAATGTCAATTAAGTAATTTCCCGAGTAGCGTGTTCCCATCCCATCATCAACTAATTTGTAATATGTCCTTATTTTAGTCGGTTAACGAGGATTGCTCATACGCCATCTAAGCCAACTGAAGCTTTTGGCAGACAAATTATGTCAACGCTTTGCACTTCTATCCCTTTTAGCTGTTTCTGTTGTTTCTATTGTGATAACGGCTCTGCTATAAACTTTGTGCCAAGATTGGTTGTAGCTTCTCCACGACCTGCTAATGTGCTCAAACGAGAAAAGTCAAGTTTTATCCTTGAACAGAATATCCAAAGCAAAGTTGATAATACAACAAATATGTTTGGCTAAGCTATCGTAAATTGAAAGTTTTCCGACTTTTATGCTTTTTGTTCTTATCAGTTATTTTTTTAATTTATTATTTTATCTGCCACAAATTTATTAATTAATAAATAATATAATATATATGTAAGCACAAAAGATAAAAAGGGACCTAAAAGAAGGCCAAAAAATTGATTTGATGAATGCATTTAATTAAATTGAAATTTAATATTAAAAGCCACTAATAATTTGGGCCTTTGCTTTAATGCTATATTTTTAAGAAAAGGTATAAATATTGAATAACTTTTAAATATAATATATATATCAGAAAAATTATATACTTTTATTTTATTTTAGTTTGTGCTTAAATTGGTTTAAGCCAACGTTTAAAGTTTTTATTAGTTAGCTTGAGAGTTTTACATGGCTTAACATTAATTTTAATTGCGTAATTAAATAGTCAAGACAAAAAAATTGCTTCGCTGCTTATTTTTTAAATCTGATTTTCTTAACGTACAGTTTAGCGGCTTAAATGCAGTCATCTTGTCTGCTGCTATTATGCTGTCTCCCTCTCTCTCCCTCTCTCTCTCTCTCTCTTGATGTCTCTTCCTGTCTCTTTCTGTGTGTCCTCCTCCAGCGCTGTTCAATAGAAATGAGTCGGCAGTCGGCATTGTCTGCGCGATGCCATCAGCATCTTGATTGTGAGGCAGCAGCAGCAGCAGCCGGCAAGTGTGGCCAGCAGTGGATGGCCCCCAAAAAAAATGTCGCCCAAGCGGCTCAGCATAAAGTAATCTAATGGCAGTCAGTCCGTAAGTACTGCCAAGCACTTACAAATCCGGCGCAGCGGAGCCTTGCCAGTGGAGTCCTGCGAGCTGTCACCTTGGAATTGTTGCCGTTAGCGGCCTGTCGTTATTCCCAGGACGCAAATTATGCATTAAGCTGTAGAAAAATGCCGCATAATACTATCAGGCTATCAGTCGAGGCAGGCAGGCAGGCTATCAGGGAGACAGGAGACTGGAGACAGGAGCAAGTCAAGCGACAACGCGGCAACAGAGCCAACAGCACACAGCAGCTGAGCTGATTTCCTGCGTCTCTCTTTTGGATGACTCAACGGAACAGTTGGCAATGCGAAAGCCGCAATCAAAATGTGTAAATTAGCACTTGATGCAACTGGGCTTCTCGCAGTTCCCTGTTCCCGGTTCTCCGTTCCGGTAACATGGCTGAGTGACATACTCTTGCGGCTTCTGGCTGTCAACGCTGTCGTCCTGTATTCATATATTTCATGGCAAATTGCAATTTCCACATTAATCTCCGCTTCGCACAGAATCAGGCCACGCACATGGAGCATCATGGAGACGACCCACACACACACAGCCGCAGCTTATAATTTCGCTTATAATTACATTACAAGTACAGTGGACTCAATTCGCTGCACATTTCATTTCTGGCAGCAACTGAAATTTTGCATTTTCGTAGAAACTTTTTGCATCAGAGAAAATAAATATTCAAATAAATTTTAGCTATGCAAATTTTTAACTTTGACCTCAGCTGGGTAAAAAGTTTATTCATTTCTCGTTGCAACTATTTTTCTTTTAGAATGTTGACAGAAATCAAAATGAACGTTTCCATTCACATTTTGTATATTTTGTGTGTAATACAAAAGTGACTTATAATTTGGGTAATTATTGTTATTGGCATATTCATTATTATTAATATTATTACTATCATTAAGGTATATCCAAAATATATAATAAAATGGTCGTTAGATTCGGCAAGTACATTATGAGTCTCAAACCTAATTCGACGCTAATTTACGATAATGTCTTGTTCCTTAGGACCTCTCGACCAGCAGGAGTAATAACTGGAAGCTCATTCTAAGGACGTGGGAAAGTCAATTGGTAACAGTTGAGTCAACGAACTTGTTAGATACATTTTCACAACAGGCCACATTGAGTTTGCTTTAAGTAGACTTACTTTTTTCAATGAATTAAGTTGCATTTTGGACTCTTAGTGGCATTTGTGTATTACCAAATCAAAGATTTAAGTGTGCATTTTTTTTAATATATTTTTCTTTAATTTTTAGTGGTTTTGAATTATTGTTTTACTTATAAATTTTAAAAAGCCACTTGGAATTCACGTTCACTATAATTTCTATATTTATTTACATTTTTTTTTTCCAATTTCCAAACTTACCCATTTCTAAAAAGTATATTAAATTATTATATAACATTTTTTTTAACTGATTTTACCCGGATAAAAAAGATAAATTTGTATGTGTCGGAATGTCAATCAGTGTCAGGCATGTCATTCTGTCATGTCAAAAAATGGAATCACAAGTTATTTAAAAAAAAAATTCATATAATCAAAAGCTAATGTCGGTTACCTTTTAAGGACCTTGAAAAAGGGTCTGCCCTGAAATTCCCATATCTGCAAGAATTTAAAACTTATCTGTGAATTACTAAACAAGAAATTAAATTGCAAAATAAATTGGCTTCAAGTCTGCAGTTGATTTTTAATGACAATTTCAAGTTTCTTGCCAATGGTAAATTGAATTTTTAGCTTAAATCCGAGCATGATACATGATACGCATCCGGCATTTCTACGGAGCTGAGAGTGCTATTGAATGTCCTTCACTGCTCTCATTTGGGTTTTGTGAATGTCCTTGTGAGATGCGTTTCAATTGACATTTGAATGTCCAACAGCAAATGATAGAGCAAGTACGCCTCCTCCAACAGCTTGGATTGATTTGTGATATCAGCAATTCTTTTTATTTTTATTTTTATTTTTATTTATCTTATTCATCTCAATCCACTTTTCCATTTACTGTGCTAAAATGCCACTTGTTCTGCTGCTCATATTAAATGTGTATCAATGGTTTAGACGATTTGCAGGCATATCTGCATTTGCCAAACCTTTTCCTAATAACACATGCCAATTTATCTGGGTGGGTCTGGAGTGAAGGCAAAAAAGTAATAAGCAAATGCCTGGCATAATTTGGCCAAGGACCAGTGCCACAAATAGGAAGCAGTCGGAGCAGCAGGTCTTTGGACGGCTGGTTGGATTCGGCGACATGGGCTCAGAGAATTTCAATTTCCTTACGTGGAGTGAGGGGGGAGTGGTGGGACATTGACCACTGACGTAATCAAATCGACAATCAGTAAAAGATATGTGTGCGCATCAATGTGCCCGAAGGGTTGTTCCACAAAATGGTATAGCCTAGTCGAGCAGCTCAAATATTTGCCAAGCCTGTTCCCAAAAAAAACAATGTGAAAGTCAAAGAAAAAAGGGACGCGATTGGCGTGTTGCTGCCACGCCTGAGGCATATTGGGCCTGCCCCAAACAGTGCGTAAATTGCCATTTTCAAACACATTTCAATACATTTTTTTTTTGTTTGGAGGCATCCGCAACTGTGGCATAAATTGTTGCCCATTGCAAAGTTGAGGCCCTACCAAATTTTATTGCTTTTGCAGTTTTGTCAGTTGGCCATGATGACTGGCGACTTTTTGCCTATCGTTTATCGAGTCTCGCCTTTTGTCGCTCGCCTGGAGAATTTCAAATTGCGCATACGCCGCGTGTGATTCGATTGCCTGACGAATACTTCACTTTTCAACTGCCAGCTGCTGCTGCCACTGCTGCCACTGCTGCTGCTCAGTTATTGCGCTGTCATTTTATTGTTTGCCGCACAGCCAGATAGGGTTACAAATGTGATGACAGACAGGCAAACAGGCTTTGATCCTGCCCCCTGCCTAGCAGCATGCAACGCATTTTGCTTTGTGTAAATGGCGCAAATAAGCGAAACGCACGTGCATAAAATGGTTTCACATCCTTTTAACACCCATATACACACACACACACACAAACACACATGATTTTGTATGGCAGCGCGAAGGCGTCCCATATTTTTTGGCTATTTAAATGCCACACAGCTGGCAAGGTAAATGTTGGAATTTTAGCCAAATTTAGTGTTTTTGGCACTCTTACAAAACCAAAAAAAAATTTTTTTAATTATGTAAAGATGAGCAAAATTAATGAGATTGCTAAAAAGGTTTTTTGAAGGTGGAAAATAAGTGTTAAATAAAATTAAACCATGTTATTAGTAATTTAGTAATTATAAATTATTTAAAAATGCATTTTTTAAAATTATTGCCCATCGCTTTGACTATTCAATTATTTAAATTTGAAAAATTCCAGATATTTAATATATTTGCGGCGAATTTAGATCTGGTAAAAATCTATTATTTTGTTATTTGTGGAAAAACTAAACGAGTAAATGTTTTGCAGATAACAATTTATCATTGATTTTGCTTATTGATATTTCAATAAACGATAATTGCCAAAAAATATAATTAAATATTTCGCACAATAATTTTTAGTGGCTTTAATTATTCTGTACATAAATCTTATATGTTTTGTGAAATGGAAATAATTATTCAATATGCGATTATCAATGGATTATGGATTGTGGATTATTTTGTAGCAACAAAATTAATAATCAATTAATATTTGTACTTAATTGGCGAGTTTGAAAATTTCATACATTGTTTATCTTTATAATTTTGTGTGTTAAAATTATTTATAAATCTATTTTTAACTTATGTGAAAAGTTTAAAAATGTTTTAAGCGCTTTTCCAATTGTTTTGCCAAAAATGTTTAGCGCGAAATCTGGCTAACATTATCTAAGGTATCTGTGGTGTTATAGTCTGCAACAATAGCTTTATTTCAGGATCTCAAATGTTCCGTTACATTATATTTTATAATCATTTTACAACCGCCGGTATGATATTTAGAATGCTAACAACAGTTGCTTCATTTCGCGTTGGCAAACTTTGTGTTGCCATGTTGCCTGCTGTGGCAAACATTTAAGCTGTGCCCCTCAATGTGGCTGCTGTTGTTGTTGTTGTTCTAGTTGCTGGCAGGCACAAAGTTGATGCCGCCACATGGTAGCTGTTTTGGCAGTTTTATAGTGCTGCCCATAAAGTACTTAAAAGTTTCATTTTACGCCTATTTTGTAGCCAGTGGCCCATTATCAGAACCACGATGACAGTGTGAGAGAGAAAGAGAGGGGGGTAGTATGTGTGTGGGTGTGAGTGTGTGTGTGAGAGAGAGTGAGATGTTGACCTGTGAAAAGTGGCTGGAAAGAGCAGCATAACCTGGGCAGCTGCTTGTAGAATCCAATTTGCTAACAATTTAACAATCATTGCTTTTGGCTAGCTAAAAGTCAACTTGCACACCCAAACACACACACAAACATACACACAACAACACACACAGACACAGATAGGAGAAGCATGTATTGCGGTGGCCATTTTAATTGCCTGCCTAAACAAATAATATTCGAGTAGCATACTTTTGGGAGCCACTGTCTGCGGACACTGGTGTCTTTAATGTGGTCCAGGCCAAGCGGTTGCTGGTCACCCTGATGGTTGCTCGTCTCCAGCTGCCAATTAATGCCAAATGTGGCACATGGAGAAGGTCAATCCACAGTGGATTGTGTATGGGTTGAGTGGGAGTGGGGCAGTCAAAGTTGGGCAACAGCAATTGCCTGCTTATTGCTCTGGAACTCGACCTCAAAACTTCTCCTTATCAATATGCCAAGCTGTTCAATGCCAACATCAACGTCTGCCTTTCAGTTTTGGCTGTTTGTGGCGCGATTTCATAAAAAAATAAAAAATGTAAAACAAATATTTTCAAAGCATTCAAGACGCGGCATTCAACACTCTGAACAGCAGAATTTTGTATTCCTTATTTCTCTGATTACATTTTCCATATATATATACCCCTTATGAGAAAATGGGTACTTCAGAAAGTTGAATTCATTTAGATATAAGTTTTGTTTATCTGTTCAATCTTTGCAACTGTTGCAAATATATAATAAATGATAATATAATTAATGACCATTTTAGATATGAGTTGTGTGTTATCTGTACAATCTTTGCATCTAATCCATATATAATAAATTAATGATTATATCTAAATATTTTTTTTAGCTGTATGTTGAAGGGGCAGCTCCAGGTTACATGGTATCTGCTCATCGAGCTCTCTCGCCTGGCAATCTTACAGCCTGTTCACAATTTATGTTTTCCGCCTTTATGTGCGGCTGGCATTGCTGCTGGCTGTGGTCTTAATGGGTTTTATGATGTTGTTGGGGCCTCTTCACTCTTAACTCTTCACTACTGTTTGAAGAGCTCGAAACTTGAGAAAATGATAGCTGCGCGGCTTTTCGGTTCGAGCCCAAACTCTTCAACTTGCAATGCAAATTTATCATGCTCCATCAGAGTGCCTCAGGAATTGTTGGCAAGACGGTAATTGGTCATTGCCGAGTAAACGGGTAAACTTAAAAGTGCTGCAACTACAGTGTAGCATTTCAGCGATTGGTTGCAAGAACTTATTTCAAGAATACTGAAAACTTAGTCCTTGGTCAATTAAAATCGCCTATCAACAATCGTTAACAATTGCCACGTTTTTGCACATCTAAACCTTTACTTTTTACTGTGTACAGTATCGATACACTAGCTAGCACAATTTATTTATTTATATTTTTGTGTTTTTATTCGAATATGCTACAAAATGTTGCACATTGGTTGACCATAGTTTAACAGCTTGCCAATTCTAAGCCGGCTTACGTCAATTTTTTGGCAACGGATTATTTTTGTTATATTCCTGTTGATTTTTTGCCGCTGTCCTTACTGGTTAACATTAAATAACATAAACATTGTATTTTACAGCAAACAGCAACGTTTACCGTATTTAAGTACACCTAAGTTGAAACTAATAGACTTGATAATTTCCTGTATTCTTTGCTAAGAACCACACAAATATACTTTTATAATTTGCTTACGCACAAGTAAAATGCTGTTAAATTCTATTTTTTCTCAGACCGTAATCCATTCAAGAATATAAAATAAATAAATAGACAAAAAAAAAAAGAAAAATTTCCTTCTGCCTGTTATATCAAATAAGAATGCTGTAGAAAAGTTATCTCGACTGCGATCAATTGTTAAACATATTATTTATAATTGATTTATTTTTTTTATTTTACTTTCAAATTCCCCTTTATAAAATTTTACACAATAAAACGAAACCAATGCAGCAACCAATCACAAGCCCGAACTGATCCCTAATTGGCTGGCTAGAAACACGTGCATATACATACATACACACATTCGTACGCACAATTGTAGGTAACGGCGTTCTGCAGAATACACACAAAAACATATTTACGCTCGCATCGAGTATCATGCCATCTCTTTCTCACACATGTGCTCGCATTATTATGCATACAGAAAATGTTTGCGGCTGCTGGTAGAAATGAGATCAACATGTAAATTTTTTTTTAACAATAACTTGGGTGTTTTTTATACGATCTTTATGAATCTTGAGCAATAAGTATATATATTTATATATCTATATATTTATATATCTATATATATATATATATATATATACATATATATATAAATATTTTGTAATGATTAAAAAGATTCTGTCCTTAAAAATGTGAAATTTATTGCAATCAGAAATCGAAGTATTGGAAACAGATGCAGCTATCGATCAAATAAATAAAACAAACTTGATTTGCGCTGGACATACGAGAACTTACATTCAAGTCAATTTTAAATTTTACAGACAGACGTTCGTACGTACAGACGCAGAGACTGACATGGCAATATCGACTTTGCATGTTATACACATTTCTACAAAACCATTATACCCTTTGAAAATGGGTATAAAATATATAGTCCAAACAAGTTACTTAAAAAAATGCACATTGTTGGAAATAATTCAATTTGCCTGTGTACACCGCATTCTTCTTTGCATTCCCGTTTTGTAGTTGTTGCCTGCGAGCAACGGTAATTCGCAGTTACTTTTGAGGGAGAATCATTCGTTTAGTTTGCTTTATACAGGCTGAAGCATGAAGCGGGATTTTTATGTACTCACCACAACATTATTCACCTCTAATAGTAACAATACCCAATAAAATTTCGTAAGAATTCAAGTCTAAAAATTTAATTTTAATTCAAACTGCAATATCCAAACCAAAAGTTATTCGGTTTCAGAATTGTTTCAGCTTTATGCAGGCAATTCAAAAAAATTCAATATTCCCCTTTAAACTTGCTTTTCGATTGTTTTCTTGTAATTACATTGGTTTGTGGTAAAATGTGAAATTTTCTTTGTAACTGGATTTTCATCTGGCCATTTGACACTTCATACAATTGCTTTTGAAGCCAAAACATTTTGGCATTAACATAAAATTAGTTTTTATGGCTGAGCATAGTTTTCAATGGCTGCTCATTGTTGGACTGGGCAATTAATGGGGTTTCCACAATGTTGTGGACACATTCTTAAAAATTAGCCTGTGGCGTGTTAGCAACATTTGTTGCAAGCCACAAACAGCAGTTGACCCGACGTGCCACACTCGAGCAGCGCCCGCTGTTGTTAAAATGCACGTCAAACATGAATTGCATAAAATACAAATTAAATGCATGCTGCCCCCCCCTTCACCCTTCGCCGACCATGCGCTCCACCCATCCTTGTGATGTGTTACTGATCCCCGGAGCGACTTTTCTCGTTAGTAATTGTGCGCGATTCGCGTTGATTTTCCCAACTCAGCCGGGTTTGAATAATGTGGGCGTTGCTGTTGCCATTGCCTGGATTGCTTCCTTGCTTCCTTGCCGACTTGCTTGCCACCATTCGTTGCACATTTGAAATACCCTGAACACGACCGACCGTTCAACTGGCGCTGGCATATCTTTGCATGTAAATGTGTTTATACTCCAGACTTGAACGCCGACTCCAACTCCAGCTCCGACTCCGATTCGAACTCGGACTCGCAATGTGGTTCCTTTTCTTTCTGCTTTCATGTTTGCACAAGTGTCCGTTGTGGTTGAAAGGTGAACATTGCGCTGCCACATCGCAATCGTGCCTGCCCCTCCCTCCCCATGTCCCATCTCCCTTCCATCTCCATCTCCATTTGGCAGCCAATTCCCTGCTCAGTCAGCGCTAGATGAAAAATAAACAGTATGCACCCTGTCCATACTTCACCCTCTTCCCCTCCTCCGCGCTGCTTTGCTTTGCTTTGCTTTTTCTTTTTCATTGCTTGCCATTCAAGATGATTTACACGGCTCTCCGGCCCCATGCGGAGCAGCGTAGACCACCTGACCATTTAGGATTGTCCGGCACTCCGGCATCGTCCTGCCAGTTGTAATTTGCTCACTTCTGCCTTTTGCATTTGTCGCATAATGATCATTTTTAAAGGCTTTAATATGCACACACGGAGCTGAATGTTGCAGTTGTTGTTGCTAAGTGTTGGGATTGTTGTTGCTGAGTGTTGCTATTGTTGTTGCTGTTCTTCTGCTTCGCATTATTCAAGCTCATTTTTATTTACTGTCTGGCGCTGGCTCTTTGTGCTGCACAACTTTGCCATAAAAAGCAAACGGCACAATGAAAATACAACAACCAACAATAAGAGGCAAACAAACAAAAAACAAATATACAAAAAAAAAATAACGAAAAAGCAGAAAAAAAAAACAATAATAAAGCACTTGAAACAAACGTTTTCAGTAAATTTAACATTAGCTGCTTTTGTGAAAATAATCAGCGAAAGGTTCGCTGGGCGCTCCGGAACCAAACGGGCTCCTCCGCATTAGAGGGGACGGCAAGTTAAGGGCGCAGTAAGCGGTGGTGGGGTGGTGTAAGGGGAGGGGGCGGGTGGGGTTGGTGTTGTGCAAAAAACTTTTCTTGTTCGCCTCATGCGCCTCAAAGTAGGCAACATTCTTTGTTGTTTGCTATTATTATACTTACTTGCCACGCGAGCGAGCACACGTATGCGTCGCTGTGTGTGCGCTGGTGTGTGTGTGTGCTGGTGTGTGTTTTGGTATATTTACAAACTGTGTAGCACACTTTTCAGCTTGCGCGGCTGTTGTGTGTGTGTTAAGGTTAAGAGTTGGCAAGTCCTTTCGACTGCACAGGACTTCTACTTCCCAGCGACGCTGTCAACTTTTCCGTACATTTCTGATTTATGTGGCGGCACTGCTCAGCCCTGCCCAGCGAACAACAGAGAGAAAGAGAGAGAAAGCTGTAGCTATAATTAGAAAGAGATGGCAAACATTTTGCAATGCATAGTTTTTGATATGGCTGAATTTACTTTATTTTCCCCTGGTAGCTGCCAAAGTGGGCAAATTATTTCAATTTCTATTATCGCATTTTATGATTGCCGGTCTGCCGCTTTTTATTTAAAAAATATTTCCAGAAAAACTCACTGGCATTTTTCCATGGTTTTGTTTTGACTTTTTTTTGCATGGCTTACAAACCACATTGCTGTGGAGTTCATGGCGCTCGAAGGTTTATTAGCCCAGTTACCATTTCTTAATGGGCAGTTTCAATGCCCTCTGCATATGGCTACCCGTATTGCCAACTGGCAACTGTTTACCGCAATTTGACTCAGTTATTGCAAAGCAATACGCCGGGACTATAATTAATTAATTGCTATATAAATTGACCCTTAACATTATACAATACTAAGCTGTGACAATAATTCAAGCTAACTAATTGATCTTAGCAGTGGAATGGTAAGAGCCAGCAGAATTTGTTGGTCAAAATAAATTTGTGGAAATGAATTATGTGAAAAGCACCCAGAAAATAAATTGTTTGGCATATTTCGAGGCTTCTCTCGAGCTAAAACCTGTTGTAGCCACAAACCAATCGGGCAATTGTTGATTAGAAACTCCAATTTTGCTAAATTATTTTTATTTTCAATTAATCGAGAAACTAAAGCTGCTGCTGCATTGTTAATGCAATTAAATGACATGAAAAAAATGGGCGTTGCCCATATAAAATATAGTTAGTATAAATAACATCACATTCCATAAAAAATATATAAATAAAAAATATATTAATATAATATATATAAATGTTACATTAGATATGTATATAAATATATATACAAAATACAACATAATTAAAATATGTATGTAAATGAAAAACTAAATGCAATTTTCGTTTATTTCTTTATTAGTTTTATTTAAAGTTATATATTAATAATTTCTGTATTTTTAGTTCCATACACACAGCGCTCCCTTCCCGGTAAAAATACTATTTAAATGACTTTTTTTTTTAAATTTATAAAATCAGGGAAAAATAAATGTAAAACACTTTTACTGCCAATTTAAAGTACTTTAAAATATTAGAAATTGTTGTATACTGTTTTTACAACTATTCTGCTCCAGCATTTGGTTACTTTTGCCTATTTGTTCGAATTTAATAAAACAATATATAAAACGATATATAACAAATATATATAAAATATATAGTTATATACGATGTCTTCATTTTGATAATCGCACAAGTGGATTACTTATTGTACTGCATATAAATTCAATATATGCTTGAAAGGATTTTTTAATTAGAATTAAGATTTTCAATTTTCAATCTTATGTTCAATTAACTGATTAATCGTACGAATGTAACTAAACTTTATAAAAACATGAAAATTCATTAAAAGTTTAGAGTAGAAATGTAGTTCAGATGAAATTTGAAGTAATTGATTTTCTCTATTCATTTTATTTAATGCAGAAAAATAAAATGCTCTTAAATAGCTAAGTTTTACGCAGTGAATTATACTCAATGCAGAAAAGTCGAAGAAATTTAAATAACTCTTTGATTTAATTTATTTTTTGGAGCAATTACTAAAAAGTTCAATTTACAAATTGAGTCTGACTTTCAAAAGCAGACAATTGCTTGATGACTCGTATTACTTCTGCTATACTACAAATTATTTTCCATTTAAAATTAAGTGAATTTGAATTAAATTCTCAGTGAAAAATTAGGCATGCTGCAAAGTTGGTTGCATTGCTCACTCAGCTGCACAATGGCCACAAAGTGTTTATATTGTAACAATTCACTTAATCCACTCATACTATCGACTGACACACACACACGCACACACACAAACGCACACATCCGGTTGACTGGGGACCATTTGGCGTTTCCTGCCTTGACTTTTATGTTTGCGCTTCCCCACTGGGCAGAGCTGAAGAGCTGTTTTATGCGTCTTGCTCTAATATTTAAAGCCAATAGTTGTCCAATCAATTTCAAGAGCTAACCACTAACTTCTATCTACATAAAAATGACAGTATGATAATTTCAACACACACACACACGCACACCAACTCAGTGAGTATCCTGGCAGGCGTTGCTGTCATTAAATTCAGTGTTGACGCATGGCGATGACGTGGTCCTCGTCCACGGACGATGGCGGCGTCTGGCGGAACTCATATGTATAAATTTTGCTCAGCCGCCAACAGCAACTACAACAACAACAACAACAACAACAACAGTTGCAGCAAAAACAACAACAACAAGCAAATTGCAGTAAAAGGAAATGCAGAAGAATGGTTGCCAAAAAAAAAATATAAAGCCAACGTTGAAGTGAGCAAAAAACTGCAGACAAACTGAGTACAATGAACGTTCTTCAACGAGTGTTGTGCGAGAGTGTGTAAACTTTTAAAATATATACCCTATACTCTGAATACGTAAGAGGTTACTTCGCTATACGTTTCTAAAGTGAAAATTCCTTTATTTTACTCATAAATATAATATTTGAATACATTTTATTGTTATAGAAAATATTTCTTTTTATTTCTTACTTTCACTCATAAACATAATATTTGAATATATTTTAATATTTATTTTTAGTATTATAGGAAATATTCTTTTGATATAAATATTTTATAATTGTTTATTTTTAAATTGATTTATAATTTCCATTTTAAAATAAAAAAATAATTTTGGTTTTTAAAATAGTTTATTTTATTATTATATTTTATTTAATTAAGCTTGTCACAGATTAAATTCAAATCGTAAAAATACTTGGAAATAATCTTTTTCATTGTTAAAAACTAGTTTGTATTTTAAAGGAGTTTTCATAATTCATTAACATCAACAAAATTCCACACAAAGTAGACTTATATTTTGTATAGGATATCAAAACTTGCGATGCTTTTTGGGGTGCCCCAAGTCGACTGATGTGTAGCGCTGATGGAATCTTGTGGCATATTAAACGTGCATAAGAATAAATGTATATATTTTCCATTTTTGGCAATGAAAATGGCCAAATGGCTGGCAACGGCAACGGACTAGTCGAGTGCTGTGCTGTGCTGTGATTGTGATTGTGCTGGAAAAGCTGGAAAAGTCGGAGCTGTTGTAAAAATTGAAAAACAAATTGCTGACATGGAAAACAATGCATGAAATATTGAATAGACACTGGCAGGCTGCCATTCAGTCAGTCAGCTAGTCAGCCGGACAGCCAGTCAACCGGACAGCCAGTCAACCAGTCAGTCAGCGTGCAGGCTGCCTATTTTGCAATTAATGAAAAAATCTAGCCAAATTATTTTTGCAAGCCAACAGTTGCGAGCCTCCAGCAGAGGGGACAGGAGCCAGTGGGACAGTGAGTGGGCTGCCAAAAATGTGGGTCATGTTTGCCATGGTGTAATGTGTACAATGATTGCAACTTTAAAAAGCAAACAAATAGCAAAACTGCAGATGGGAAAACGGCACCCGTCCGACCCAAAAAGTGGGTGAACGAACCAACAATGCAAACAGTAAATTGCCGGCTCAGGCTCCGGCTCCGGCAACGGCTACGGCTGAGACTCTGGCGCACTCTGAGGCAAGCAACCAAGCAAACAAACAAACAAACAACGTAACGTCCATACAAATGTCGGAGTCGGAGTCTGATGATGCCTGGAAACTGGGCCTGTCGTCGGGCGGGGCAATATGTATCATGCATGCAACCAGTCAGTTGCCGCTGTGCGGCAGCCAACACTCGGAGTCGAAGGCCCAGTTAAGTTGAGTTGAGTCGAGTTGAGTTGAGGTATCGACTGTGTGGCAGCAGCGGCAAGTTTCATCTGCATCTCTACTTGCATACCTCATTGCAGCGTGCCACATGCACCAGAGCCTTTTTATATGCTTTGCCTGCTCGTTGTTGTTGTTGTTGTTGTTGTTGTTGATGATGCATCTACAATTGCCGCTGATTGCAAAAAGTATCTGAGAGCAAAATGTGAGCTGCATCGCAGGGCTGCAAAGTGTCCGTTGTGCACAATAAGTACTCAATAAATTTTAATGCAACGCAATCAAAACTTTTAATCTGATTGGTCTATCAGCAAAAAAGAAAAATGGCCGATTTAAAGATACGATTTTTTAATCATTGCAATTTAGCCCAGTCAACTTATCTTACTTGCCCCAATTGATGTTTAAGGGGAGATTTTTCAGCACTTGAACTTCTTTGAAGAAGAAAAATAGAAAATGCGAGTAGCTGCAGCCCTGGCGGTCTAAGAACTGCTCTCGATTGCTGATTACAAAAGTATCCATGGGAAAAGGGCCCCAGGAAGATTATCATTGACATGCAACGGAGAAGCAACTACCTGGAGGCAGTTACGCCCACAAGCGCCCACTCAAGCAGTCAACACTCCGGGCTACGTCTGTGTGTGTGTGTGTGTGTGTGTGTGCAGTGAGCAGCAATAAAAGCCGTAGGAGTAAGCCTCTTTCACGGCTTACAGCCGAAGGAGCGGAGTGCAGGTGGAGCAGCGACTGGCAGCGCTTGAATACAGTTGATTTAGTTAATAGGAAACAAATACAGCTGCACCTGCAACAGTTTCAGCAGTTCCAGCGAGTTCCCTACAAGTGCTTTCCATTTAAGACTCCTCGAGTGGAGTCGTTGACTGCGCGAATTGAGATTTAACGGGAATCGTCTGCAAGGAGCGAATGTGCCCCGTAATTAAATGCTGCCAGTTAAACGGGTCGTAAGTGGCTGGCAAATGAATTGCAAATGATTTGCAAAAGCGAACAGCGCACAATTCACAAATACATCAAAGACAAAGCCACTCGCTAACTGACTGACTGACTGACTGACTGACTGACAGACTGGATGACTGACAGACTGGATGACTGACTGACTGATATAGTGACTGAGTTGCTGCTCCTTTGCTCCTTGGTTGCTACTCAAAGCGTTTGTCTGATTAAAATTGCCAGTGGCACCAAACAGCAAACAGCAAACAGCATCAGCCAACAAACCACATAAGCAGCATTCAGTGAAAACCCTTTTAACCCAGATTGAAAAACTCGAAATTAGTTTTCATTTACGTTGCCAGTTGCCTGTTGCTGAATGTGGCAAGGTGCTTCCATCTCAGTTTTTACAGCGATTGCAGTTAATTTTTAATCACTTGCATCTGTAAACTTTTTACTGGCTATGTTATTATGCGTGTTATGTTTACGGCCGTCAAGTCATTAACAGCAACAACAACAACAACAGTGGCCAAGGCTAACAGCTCACCAACAATGTTTAGCCAGGCTTAAAGTAGCATCAGTCGAGCACAAGATGCAGCTGCTCAACGCATACCAATTCCAAAAGACACAAACAATTCCAATTCTCTTCTTTAAAACTTCATTTCACACAATTTTGCATTTTGTTGTTTTGCATTTAAATTTTAATAGCTGCAATAAAAACCAGGTTTAAATCTTTACATTCCCCAACAATTGACAGATCCGATAACTTATCAATGGTTGTACAAAATTCAGTTCTCACTTCCCGATGCTGGTCAAGTTTTCCATTGTGGTTCAGTTTACTTTTATCATGCCTAATCTGTATGCACAAACAACAAGCAAACTTTGCTAAATAGAAATAAGGACTACAGTTCCTGGAACACACACACACACACATATATATATGTGTACATATATATATATATATTTATATATATATGTATGAAGTGCATGTCCAGTTAGCTTGCTTCGATCGATTTTCGTTTGGCAAACGAGCGAAACACTAAAAAAAAAACTTGCTTGCCATTGGCAGTTTCTAGTTTTTCTTATGCCCCGTTATGTGTTTAGTGTGTGCGTGTGTGCGTACGTGTGCGTACGTGTGTGTGTTTGCTGCTGTTGTTGTTGTTATTGTTGTGAGCTTTTTTGTTTGCACTTTCACTTTATCGCTGGCACGTTTTGTGTAGTTACCGTTACTGTTCCGCAGTGGCGCAAATTATTACACTGACCCAATAAAATAGAAACAATAAAAAACAATCCTCGCAAGCAGCGCCTGCAAATATAATCTAAATAAGCCCCTCAAAAGTTGGCGAAAAAAACTGAGTTAAATTTAAGTAGAGATCCAGCCAAAAAACGGAGGTGAGGCAAAATTAATTGCCCAAAGCCATAGCAAGTAGTAAAAGCAATTAACTTTCAAGAATATATATATATATAAACATAGTATATAGTATAGACTACATTGTTTTTTTTTTGTTGTTATGAATTAAACAAGGAGTCTTTTTTTTGCTTGGCTGCCATAAATCAGAGGCAAGCGCTATAAATGAAATTCAAATGTTGGCCATATGGCTTGGCAAACTTGTCCTGGGCACTTTCCGTTCGATGCTTCTTCAAGGCAACTGTTTGACTTGCTCTCCTGGGCAAGGACAACTCGGCTGCCGGCGGCTGCGATCTCTGCACACATGCAGGCAGCAGCATGCCACATGCCACACGGCACATGGCACTTTGCAAATGTGGCAGTTGTTGTTGCTGTTGTTCGTGCGAGACCCGCCTTATTGTAAATAATTCATTTTTTATTCGTTAGCAGTATGAACTTCACCTGGGTAAACAAGAGCGGGCAAAAGTATTACAAATTATTATTATTTTTTGATTTATGATTAAGTTTTGCGTTGCTGCTGGTTTTCTGTATTTTTATGGCCGAAAGCATCGTTAAAAAATTAATGGATTGAACAATTTTCCATGCAAGTACTTTGATAGTGAACGCGCCTAAAACTTGCATTTTTTTTTTTAATATTTTTTACTGTTTGAAAATTTAACTTTTGCCCACACATTTTATACTTTTATAAATTAACATGAAATAGAGAAAAGTATCTGCTGGTCACTTTACTTAAACTTATAATCAATTTCTTTTGGTTCAAAGCACTTAGAAAACTCTTCTTTATTTACTAAATAGTTTTTATAAGTATTTCTATTCCGTTTTCATTTTGATAATGTAGATTCAATTTGTAAAACTTACAAGGAAAAGTTCGAGTTTAGCTCTTTGAGCTTATATAAATAATTAACATTGCAACCAATTTTTATTTCATGTCTTCTTAATAGACACTAACTCAATAATGGATGTGCAACATAAAGTAGAAAGGAAAAAACAAAAACCGGCAACAAAAAATTGGAAACAATTTAAAGCCTAACCGCAAGTGTTGACCATTTTTTTTTTGGTCGTGACCAGCGGTTAGCAGGAAAGTGCTTCCATGGACATGGACTCAGTGCATAAAACACAAAAAATGCATTGCACAACACAAAACAAAAATGGTAAACAATTTTGGTTGAGGCGTTGCAATTAATAATGGCCACACACGATGATGCAGGCGCAGGACATTGGCACGGAAATAGCAACAGAAAGAGCAACAGCAACAGCAACAACAACATGCAACATCACTCGAGAAGCAACCACAAAAAAAGGGCGTAACAATTGGCCGCTTGCAAGTGAAGGCACATAAATTAGGGGCGTGCCCCATGAAGCAACACACAAAGACAGCATGGGTTCTTTTTTATTTTGTTGCTTATTTTTTTTTGTTGTTGCCTGCTGCCTGCTGCCTGATGCCGCTTGTGTGGTAGGCCAAGTAAATCTTCAATGTTGCTGCACGAGCGATAAGGCAAGATAAATGAGGCTTTAATGTAAAATAAATTAAGCACTTGTCGTGTGTATTATGTGGCAGCAGTGGGCGACCGTCTTGCCTCACCCACACTGCCACACTGCTATGCCAGGAATGACATTTGATTATCATGCGGCTCGAGAGCGTCTTTGCCGTGGCGCGCAAAACGCGGCGCATTCCATAAATCAACGCCAGTGGTGACATCGACGTTGAGGTCGACATTTGTGTCGTGTATGGCATAACAATGCCAGCTGGGCTTTAATTAAACTGCACTTAGAGTAGTCTATTGCCACTGCCAGGCCACAACACACAATGGAAGCGTGTCCCGAAAACTGTGCTATAAATTTCTTCAAATTCATGCTTCATGTGCAAGGTGTCAACTGGCAGCAGAGAGAGAAAAAAAAAAATGCGAATGCAAGCAGATATACAAAGCTTTCAAGGATTCCTTTCATATCATATCATGCACATGCTTTTTAAGAATTGAAAACCTCTTTTAGTGCACCTTAATAAATTGCAGAATACATATATAAATTGCAAAAGCCAGTCAAAATGCCACAATTTAGATTTGGCAAGACTGCATATAAATAATATCATTAATATGCAAAAAGATTTCATGCTTCAAGTGCGCATTTAAAGTGACACATACATTTATAACAATCGGAGAAAAAAATAATACACATTTTTTTGTTTATTTTTTTTTAATGCATATTTAAAGCATTTTAATCATTCAATTTCAATCGATTTATCGCTGCTTTATTCATGTCAGTTGTAATGAAAAACTTGGTCGCATTTTACTCAATATTTGTTGTTGGCTTAAAAATTCCCAATTCGCATTTATCCAACGCACACATAAAAAAACATCGCATTTGCTTTTCATTATAATAAATTAGTTGTTTGCCCCAAATTGATTTTTTGTGCATACATATTTAATGCTGACATTGTCATTATGTTTGTCCGACTCCGCTGGGGATATATTTTCCGTGATTAAAAGCCGAAGAGCAGCTTCAATATGATATCCAAATATTAATTGAGCATAATCAACACATCTGGTATATTATCTGAAAAGTAAAGTGATGGGTTGGAAAATAATTCAGGTTTATAATTTGCTCAAGCATATTACTAAAATATATTCCAAAAAAGAGTAGTAATTAATGTAACACAAAAACTCAAGAGCAAAGTACATTGTTATGCAATATATTGCTTGTCATATGCTCTAAATTAATTAAATTGTTCATATCCGTTGTCTAATTAATTAAGCCAACCAAAAAAAAAAAACACCCTGAGAGCCGCATAATTTCCCATCAATATTCAATTTAAATTACAAAAAACTATTACACAGAATACATATCTACAGCATTTAGCTATATATAAATATTTTTTAATATTTTTTTTGCGTACAGTGAAGACTTGCTAGTGTTTACTGAGAGTAACATTGTTTTCATATTGATTAACTGATTTTTTTTTCATGACAAATCACTCACTTAAATATTGATTTCAGATACTCATTTTTATATTTATTATTATTATATTAATAATCGTGAACTGTGTGTGAGTACTGTACTTACACATATATGCGCATAAAAGTACAAATAAATAAAGTTGAGCAGAGCATTATTTATTGCATGCTAGTAATTAGTTTATTTTGTTAGACTGAAATATTCATTATTGGAATTCAGTTGGGCATGACTTTTGCACATATACATCAGTTTGTAAAACATTAATTATACACATATATATTGTACCAACAACAAGCCACATCAAGTATATTAATGCCATCAATTATCTATTTCATAACAACTAATATTTTTTTTTTACTAGGATACTTCTAAAATCGTTTACATTTGAAGCACGTTTTAAGCGAAGTATTTAAGCATTTTTTAGATTTTACTTTAATTTAATAACTAATTTTGGGCATTTAGCAGTGCAAATCAGGCATGCATAATGGAAAATATGGTCGAATTGATTTGCGGCTGTTTGACGGGCTATTGTTGGCATTTTGATGCACAAAATTAATTGAATGTCAACACGAAATTAATTTGCACATGTCCTTGCAGTATTTCTGTGAATGTGAGCCTTGACGGCCCTGTCTAAATGCGACTTTGTCTTTGGCCAAGGCAAGTGAAATGCGGTTATTTGCTATGCGAGATGTTCTCGATTGCACATTGGATGGGGCGAGCAGTGAATTGAAATGTGTCTGGTCCAGTTACTGTCCAATTCAAGAATTACAACTGTACGCACTTAGTGGTGCGAATCGATGACATTTACCGCACAGTGGCAGTGGCAACCACAGACTTCATATCAATAGTTGTGGATGCGTGATGTGTGTGCTCCACCTGCCTTTCTGGTGGTTTTCGCCTGGTATCCGCTATGTATGTATGTATGTGTGTGTATGCG
This sequence comes from Drosophila demipolita, assembly GCA_035042405.1. Lineage (NCBI taxonomy): Eukaryota > Metazoa > Arthropoda > Insecta > Diptera > Drosophilidae > Drosophila > Drosophila demipolita. The sequence continues at coordinate 138,557 of JAWNLI010000349.1, read as the reverse complement.
TGTGAGTGTTTGTATGTCTGGCTTCTTGCTTACGACCTCAATTACATGCGCAAATAAAGTGCAACAAACATTTGCTAAGGACTCACTGCTCCCGCCCTTAAAACAGGAGCCTGCCTCTGCACTTGCCTGGTGAAACCGCTGGGTTTTGCTTTTGTATTACGGCACCAACCAAATTTTGGGTACCCAACAAGTAAATACATCTACACCCACATATACACACGCACACGCACACACATCGCTTTGTACATGTCTGTGCTTGCGTGTTGTGGCATTAGAATTTCAATGCAAATGTCCTTGTCGCATTTTGGGAATTTATTTGTAAGTTTCCCTATGCACACAGTCCCCAAATATACTTCCACTCGCAAGTTCTTTAACGAGTGTGTGAGTGTGTGTGTGTATGTTTGAGTGTGTGACTGCCACCGTACCCCTCAGTAACACTAATAATAAGCAGCCAAAAATAAAGGCCTTCAACATGAATGTTCATGTTTCTAAAACAGATTTCTACTCAATTCAGCTTAGTTTTCATTTTATATATTTTTTATTTTATATTTTTAAAATGATAAAATAATAATGAGTTGATAAAATAATAAATATATTTAACTAATTAATTTATTTATTCAATTTTATTAGAATTGTAAAATTGTGATGTGTATTACAGTTTAAATTAGAAATTTGAATACTTTTAATTTTAAGGCCACCTTTGTAAATATTTATTTTAGAAAATTACTTTCAAAATGAAGCCAGAAAGACGAATTTTTTCACATTATTATGAAATTTATTTGGGTACGGTTCGTGTTATATTTATGTTTGCAAATAAATAGTGAAAATTATTTCTGAAACATCATCAATTTCTGAATATTTGTTTGTGAATATTGTATGAATGCCGTCAAAGACTTGTTAAAAATTAAAAAAAAAAATGATTATAGGAGGAAAAATTTCTTGTTATGAGTTTTGCGCACGGCGACAAAATTATCCGCGTTGAGCTGTTGATTTTTGTTAGTGCTTTTGGCTTTGCATAATTTCAGGTTTGCTGTTGGCGCCTAATTGCAGTCATGCGACTGCAACTGCAACTGCAACTGGGCATCGATTGCATGCCTCGTAAATCTGCATAAGTCGCCGGGTAACACAAACTAGCGGCGCATTAATTTCAACTATTATCAGCTGCCCAGGGGCTATAAGACGCTATCAAAAGCTGGCCACAACTAACGGCTTCTGCTTGTTGTGCAAGCAGGAGGAGCAGAAGCAGCAGGAGGAGCAGAAGCAGCGGAATCAGCAGGAACAGCAGAAGCAGTTACAGAGCATTCTATTGGGGTTTCATTTTAATGGCATTGCGAAGGCGAAGCTGCACTCCCAGGCAATAGACCGACTGACTGCCTTTTGCCTGACCCAACCTGACCCAACCAGACCCAACCAGACCCAAACCTGTCCCACTCGTAGTATGAGCAAGTTTTACTAGCGTGCATCCAGAATGAGCTCACGTGCTTTTGTAAGTCGGTGGAACGCCAACGCCAACGCCAAAGCCATCTTCTTATGCGGACACAATTTCACAGCGAAATGATTTTGTAAAGGGGTCTCCCAGGTCTCCCAGCTTTCCCACTGACCCGGCAAGCGGCCCAGCTGTGTATTTGAACGTTGAAAGATGTAAATTTACTATACTCAAAAATGCTCCGACAGTTGAAATAAATATTAAAGTGAAAAACTTAGCTCCTCCTCCATCCTCACTCTATGTGTGTGTGTTTGTGTGCTTGTGTGTGTGTGTTTGTCTGTGCGCCAGCCTTAGGCAAATGGACGTTAATGTGGTGGGGGCGTGGCTACCTCATCCCTCTGCCTCATAGCTGCATAGCCCGTGGACTTGCATTTTTATTCCGTGTACTCTTTTCGGTGCTTTGCTGTGCCAAAATTAACATTTGCACAAGGTTTTGTGGATAGAGGTACAGTACAGGAGTTCGGCTCGGAGCCATAAAACTTGTTCACTCATAAATCATGCACAAAATTATTATCATTATGAAAGTTGCCTTTTCGGTATCATCAAAAGCGGGTGCCAACATGGCTGCCGCCTGCCAAAACCCAGAAGGGTTAAGCGCGTCAGCCAAAGATTCTATTTCTTTATTCTATATTCTTTATTTTTTCTCTTCTCTTCTTTTCTTTTCTTTTCTCTTCTTTTTTCTTATCTTTTGCCTCAGTTGTTGTCGTACATTTTTTCAATTTTTCATCATCAGAAGGAGGCAGCAAAGGCAGCAGTGATGGAGGTAACAAATGAAAAATGAAGATTTTGAAACGCACAGATTTTTTTTAACTTTCCCTTTCAAATTTTGATCTTTTGTGCAAAACGTTTTATTTTTATTATTCTTATTTTTTTTTTTTTTTGTTAAATTGTGAACTTTGATCATTTTACACTTAATTTCATTTAAGTTGTCAGTGTGTCTGTTTTTTGTATATGTCCTTGGCCTTGCTGCAACTTCTGCTGCTGCCACTGCCACTGCCTCTGCCACTGCCTCTGCCACTGCCTCTGCCACTGCCTCTGCCACTGCCTCTGCCACTGCCTCTCCTTTTTCTGGTTAAGCGAATGACAAAAGCAATGAGACAGCCAAACATTTAACTTATTGCCCAAGTCAATTTGGTTGGGGTTGAATCTGGGCCACGACCGGGCCAGCCATCATTCTTGGTCATAATCTGCTAGTTTCTTCCGTTTTAGCCGCTTATGTTTTGCCTTTCACAGCGCTGCGCATAACGGGTTTATTGTGTTATTGATATGCAGGCGGAAGTTTTAGCCATCTTGCACAGCTAAAAGCTCTCGAAGTCAAGAGTAAACTTGTTTGTGTGTGCAGTTTACAAGAGGCTAATTGCTTTCAAGTTTATAGTTTATATAAAATCTTTGTTATATTTATAAGATACACTAAAATCGCATGCAAGCTATTTGCAATATTGATGGTAAATTATATAAAAATCTATTGATAATCTATAATTAACATAGAAACAAAAGTTGTTTAAATAAGTTAAGAAAGCACTACTATAATTTACATCTTTCCCTTATCTAATACTGTGAGAAAGTAGCAGCTTGACTATGAAATTCAATTCAAATCAGTTGAATAAGTTGAATGGAATATTGGAATATCAGAAAACTATGAAGAAAACACTTCATCAAATGTTGAATGCACAAATTCGACTTAAGAACTTTTATCCGTCCGCTAGGCAAAAGCGCACTTAATCCCTTGACATATATATCAACTGCTGGCGGGAAGTGCAATCGCAAATGCAGTTTTGTCGAGTGCATAAATCTTCGAATGTACGCGAATTACTTAAAGCAAAAAACAGGCAAACGAAACTTTTGGCGAACAAGTTGCAAAGTTACGCCTATGCCAGATGCTGCCAATGTTGCCAATATGCTCCCCGCTTCGAAGTGGCAAAAACACGCAGCAAAGCACACTAAACCGCATCCACCCATTCACCAATCCGCCAATCCACCATCGCCCCCAATTCACCCATCCGTTGCCCCATGCAACGTGATCCCAATCTTGCAGCCAGATTCTCATTTTTATACTCATTCTCATTCTCGGAGCTATGCAAAATAGCAACAAGCGGGTGCTGAACGCGGAAATTGAATCCAAAAATTGTTTTGCCCTTGTTGTAAGTATTTGCTTGCTTCCTAGCAAAAATGCTCTTGCAACAAAGTAGAGAAAAACATCAGCTAGGCAAATGTAAAACTGTTTTTCGGTGCTTTGTTAAAGTTTCCAATAACAGTTTTTGGGGTGCATGATCAAAAAAAAAAAAAGATTTATTTTAATGCGGTCTTTCGGGTATTTGGAGCATCTTCTTGCTCATCTCGAAAGCTATTTTAAAATAAATTATTTTATGATTTCATTTTGAAAACTTTCAATCATTTCTTTGCCTTTACAATAGCAGCTGGATTCAAGGGAATTAATTAATTTGCTGCTTTATTATAATTACTTTCAGCGCTCTGCAAGATTAATTTGATTTTCTTGAATTTTTTTTAAGAGTTCCGTTTCTCGCTTGTGCAACTAACGGTTTCCAGTTTCCCTTAAGGCATGCCCCTTTACTCTGTATTTACATTTTGTTTTGCATTTTTGCAATTGCAACATGGCTAAAAAATTCGCTGGTAATTTCATGTTTTGGTCTTGCCATAAATCAAAACAAAATGTGCTCTAGTTAATAGATTATGACTAGCAGATACCCTGTAGCTGTGAATAAGTAAACCAGTGACTTAAAAAATATAATATTTGAATTATATTAATAATATAAATTTATAAACTATCTTTATTCTATTGCACATTTTTAAAGTGCAGAAAAATATTAAAATAACGCTTTAATTTATGTTCAATTAAAATTCTGAATTTGGCATTTTATTTCAGATGTTCGTTCGTTAGTAATTACAAAACATAATATTTGTATAAAATGTATAAAGTAAACTTCAGAGCTCACATTTTGGTCGACCTAAAATTAAAACAAATTATATTTAATCTGTCGAGACATTTGTTTGTGGCTGCAAAAGGCCACATGATTAATTTTGCATGTACTTTAACAAAGGTAAATAATACTTTGTGCGTTTATAGAACCTATTCTAATTATAATTACTTTTTTATAGAAATAAATTGCGCCCAAAATCGTAATTTGATATTGAACACATGTATTTACAGTACTCATTTGAACTGTTCATATTCAAATTGTTTACACGGAACAATACAAATATAATAATATAATTTCACTGATATAATTTTAATGAGGTTAAATTTAGACCATAATTGTATTGATTAAAAATTCTTTGAAATTTGATATAAATTATAATAATGATAACTTTGTTAGGCTCTCTGTGGAATATCTCGAGTGATGTTTAATTATAATATATTAAGAAATAATTAAATGCCAAAGTTTACAAAATGAAAGCATTTTTGTAGACGAGTTTTAGCTTTTATACATTTTAAATTAAAATTAAATATTATTTTTTGATAGGCAACTGTTTTAATTCCCACTAGGAATTGATTCGCTTTTAATTACACCCGTACCAGTTGCTGGTTTCTGGTTTCCGGCCTTGCCACGTGCCACGTAGCCGTCTAAGAGAATTTCTTAATTGGATTTCAATGCCGCCCATCAAATGATTTTATAACATTGCCTTTTCTTGACCTACGATTAAAGTTTCTTATGATGATGATGGGGCTCAGACCCTTATGGCATGCATAAGTTTTGCACGTATCTGGCATTTGGGGAATATGATATGAAAATGGTTGTGTCTAATCTACGAAATGTCTCCAAGGCATCGCATTAAGTGAAAAGGGTTAAGCCATTGAGAACTCTGCATATACATTTACAAAACTTATTGTTGGACACTTCCAGCATAAAATGCCCATCAGCCATGCAGCCCCCCCCACCGCTGATAGTCCCTGCTGTCCTCGGACACCATCGGACATTACGGTCGGCCAGTCCGACAGCCTTTATGAAACCCAAATTGTCATAAGAATTAAGGCACATTGACAGAATGACACGTGCCCAAAAATTTCTGCATTTATTTCACACTTTGCAAATGGAATTTGCGTATGAAATTCGATTTTTGTTTACAATTTGCGTTTTTAGCTTCCTCAATCAATATTTTAGTTTTATTAATATTTATCTATAAATTATTGTAGAAATTGCAAAAACGATTTTGGCCAATCAGAGGTTAAATGTATTCAACTTATTTTTAAAGTCAATAAATAAGCATACCCAAAAAAAAAAAAATTTATATGTGACTAATTAAGCCTGATTCTTACCATATTCTTTATATAATATATAACTTCAATCTTATAGTATGTTTTTTTTTACATGCAAGTTAAAAGAACTAAGAGTAAAGTTTTGTTGGTCTGCACAAAATACGAATTTTTTTTCCAACAGCTGTAAATTTTTGTAAAATTTAATTGCTTGGAAAACAAGGAAATTGTTTGCCGAAATCCTTTGGCGGAGCACTTTTGATTAAAGTGGGTTTTCTTGTTGTTTATCGGTTCTGTGTGACATTTCATTGCAGCAGCTGCATTTATTGTGACATGGATAGAAATTTATTATAAATTAATTGGAACAGTAACAAGCGACGGGTTAAATCAGATGGCGACGCGTCTCAGACAGCGAGCGACGCAGACAGCGGAACGTGCAGCAAATGAGGCGAAATTGTGGCACACTTTTTGAAGTTCGCCGCTGGTTTGTTGGCATAAGTTGCTCTGCTTGTGTACGTGTGTGTGTGTGTGAGTGTGTGTGTTTGCAATACTTAAAGCCAAGACAAACCATGTCAATGACATTTGACACGTGACCCTTTTTGAAACACACACACACACAGAGAGAGGGAGGGCAACCATGTAGCCATAACCATAAACATTTGGACGAAGCATCGCAGCCAGCTCAAAAAATTGGCTTTGCTGTAACTGCTGTTAGCTGGTTGGGGTCGTTCCGACGTGATTAGATGCGATTCTGTGCGCAATTGAGCGAAATTGATGACAATGCCATTAAAAGGTATATGGTACATGCGGAACCGCTGCATTGCTTTAAGTTAACATTGCCATCGCCATTGCCATCCTCATCCTCATCGTCCACGTCGTCGTAGTCGCCATCGTCATCTTCGTTGCCGTTCATAATTAATTTTCTAGTGAATTTAGTTTCATGGCATTTCGGTTAGCTAAGTGCGGGACAATGGTGGCCAGGAGGAGGCCAACCAAACCCGTATTACAGAACTGAACTGAACCCTTCCTCCCCCAACCGACTCTCCTACACAGTTGCCAACTGCCCTGCCCGGTAGCTGCTGCTGTGGACGCATAAAAGTTGCTTCAGCTGCGGCATTTATTTTAATTTGAAAACTATTTCTACGCCCTCCACGCCCATCTTTTGCAACTCCTCCTCCTGGTCCACCTCCTGTTCCCCCTCCTTCGTGTGCATTTTGTATACCAATGCTTATGCTCATTATTTTCGCATGACTTTTGTTGGATTTTTATTACATAAGTCGGCCGCATTGCGTATACGCAGCCATTTTTGCCATTTTCATAATAATTTGTATATGGCGTGCCATATTACACAACGTGAATTTGTCAAAGAAAAAAAAACCAAAAATATGTTATAAATATTAGCAAAGTCTGCCTTTTGGCCTAATGGCAACATAATTGTAGGGCGAGTGCGTATTCCGATCACTTAGAAATATAAAAACCATTCTCTAAATCCACAAATACCCTACAAAACTAATCTTGTGGAAATCTGTGGAAATTATAATCGGCATATAAGAAATTACTATACTTCAATCCTAACTTACATATGACGAAGATGAATGAGAATATAATAAATATATTTATATATTTTATATGTTTATTTTATTACTTTGCATATATTGTAAAATTAAAATTATCTCGAATTACAACAGCGGAATCATTTTCCCCGATGTGAAAAGTTTGCAGCTACAATTTCAATTTCTTTTTGACACTTTTTGAGAACACACAAACTTTTTTTTCCAAAGTATCAAACAGTTTTAAATATGTACAGTTAAGCATACCTCAGTTTCGCACAATATTAAAAAGTTTGTTGTGTTTATGTTGGCGTTCAGCTTATGTATATATATATTTATGTATATATATAATATATTTTAAATTTTACAGTGCTATTATTTCAAATGCAGCCTTTTTTATCGTGTTATATATATGTGCGCCATATCGAGCGCGCACTGTAGTTAATGGCCCTTAATTTAAAAAGTCTACTGGGGCTCGAGTAATGAGCCCACAATATCCTATATGTGCTATGTATACTCAAACAAAGTATAAAAATACATATCTAAATACTTAACGTAGTTAAGCTGGCAAATTATTTGCACGAAAATATTTTTGGCTCTGGGCTAGGCAACTTCCGGCCAGACTTTGTGCGGCTCGCAACTTGGCAGTTTGCGGCTTGCCAACTGGCAGTTGGAAGTTGGAACTTGGCGTGTGTGCAACCCATTTCGCTTTAGCTACATAGTAATCAAAAAAAAAAAGAAAAGGGGCAGATTGAAAGGTGAGCAACTCCCTCAGTGGGTGCAAAATATTTGCGTTCTGTTATGTTTGCGCCCGAAAACAGGCGATGGCAATTACCTTTGATTGGACACTTAAGTTGTTCGTTTTGTTTTATTGAAACGTGATTTATGGACACTTGCATTGGCGCAAGGTCACAGCAATTTAAATAGCACTAACAATTTTGGAAATGCAGAGCCTGCATGGTTTACAGTATTTGAAGAAGTCGGATTTGAAGACAGAATATTATTTTACTTGAAATTGTCGAATGGCCTCGGATTTAGCTTTGGTGGTTTCTGACCCATCTTTGCCTCAAAGAAACGCGTCACTTTACTTACAGCATTCCTGGACACATTGACGGGTTCTTGTGGAGTAACATTCTCCAACACAGATTTAGTCACATAAATATTTGTCCAAGTACTGTCGTGCAAGATCGCTGCGTAGGTAAGTAGAAATTGACAGAAGTTCAGCTTTTGTGAGTCGGGCCCAGCGATTTCCGCGATGAGTCGTTTTGCTGACATATGAGTCTGTGGCACCGACAGCTTCTCCAGAGCCAACTTCAGTTCGGGCAGTTCAATAAAGTTTTCACCATTTAAAACGTACTGCCGAAATGTGGCATATGCAACAAGGATCTCATGTGGCTCCAGGAAGTGTGGCTGGCCGTTGCCTGTCCCGCTTGGCATTTCTTCCTCGCTGCCTTCCGTGAATTGCAGAGATCGGCTCTCCATTAAGACGCACATGGACACAGTTTTGGCTATATCCATTATTTCTTCTTCCCCAATATCTGACATTGACGTAACATTTTCTAGCCTCAAGTTCTCTGCAAGGTCATTTATATTCCTGTCCAATTTCGATATCGATTCGCTTTTTAATCGTGCATTCCATGCCTTACATAAGTTATCAAACGATTCGCACTGGGTCATTGACGAGGCAAGGGATAGATTCGATAAGTTTTCCATGGACTTGCGCCGATCGAGCAGCTTCTCCATGCAGCTGTCACCGATTCCATACGTATCAGTTGATGGTTTGATTTCGTTCGAGTTTGGAATTTCAGACATTGTCTTTAGCGAAAACGTATAAAATAAAAATGTAATTATAAGAATTATAAAAAATGTATGTTATTCCAAAAAATTTATTTTTTTTTTGTTTGGTTCAAAATGACTCAAAATTTGTTCTCTGCTAAGCAAAGTTTACGAAATGAATTTATTTTGAGTAACAAATATGGAATGCCTAGAAGAAATTTGGCCTGCTATAATTTTTTTTGTGTACTGCAAACATATATCATATTTCGTATATACTTTGAATGAAAATGAATTGCCAACACTTTGGAGTCCTGCTTGGCTTAATATAAATAGCTTATTGTTAGTCTTAATTACTTATCCACATTATATAATTTGCAGATTGAGCCAGCGGTGGTTTCAAATCTTCATTTCGCCCATCAATTTTTAGCTGCTTCTGTTGGTTTAGCGGTGTCTTCAAATCATCATATAAACAATCTTTGATATAAAAGTAGGTGGAAAGAACACCGAGTTCTTATGTGGAAAATAAAGCTATCAGAGAGATGAAAGCGCAAATAGTAATTAGTAATAATTGCTCAAATTGTTAAAATTCACTGATATAATTGCATTAAATTTTGGCTTTCTTAAATGTTGTTTGTCTACAGTTAAATTGAATTCAAGAAATATTTTAATTTTTACATGCATTTATTTTGTTGAATTTTCTCCTTTTTTCGTTTTACCAAACCATTTAACGAAGTCATTTTATGCTTAATTAATAATTTATATAGACAAATTTACATAAGTAAGCCAAATTGTAGTCATGCTTTATTTGATTATGGAGTTCTTATTTCTAATTATGGTTGTTGGTCTTTTACAATTAATTTTACAACAATTTCCGAGCTTGCCAACAACTGCTTCGGGCTGTAGGATCAGTTTACGAAAACTTCTTTTTGGAGGATGTCTCAGATTTCATTTGATCCCAGTTCCCAAACTTCGCTTCGAGGTACGTCCTATTTAGATTCCTCGTGGAATCGGTTTTCAAGCGGTTCTTCATTGCTTTCGATAGGGTAACAAAAGATTCGCATGATTCGAAAGACGAAATGGCGAATTTATCCGACAACTGCTCGGAAGGACTGGAACAGAGCGACTTATCCGAACCGTCAACTGAGGAACCTTTATATGGGGTGTTACTCGAGCTGGAATCAGACATTGTAAAATTTCTTAAATTTCTGAAATTTCCCAAAATTTTAATAATTTCCGCAAATTTTCACTTAAAACAGATATACGATTTGATATGTCTGTATAGAGTTGAAGAGAAAAATCTATGATTTCTGGGAAATATTCAGCTCTGTCATAATAACTAAAATGAAATAGCCTATTAAGTTTTTCTGGAAATTTTTCAATAATAAATTGAATAAAAAACACCTACAAGCAAGAATAAATGCTAAAATGTATATTAAACATATGATAATTTATTTAGTCTTCCAAAGACCAAAACATTAAATACATAAATTAATTTAAATATCCATCCATATTTGCTACATATTTTTGGGTTGCATTCAACCTGCCCTCCAGTCCAGATTGTGATTTGGTTTTTGACGTGGATGCTGTTGAATTTTGGGTACTAATTAGTTTGTGTGTTTTTTTGGAATGGATTTGCAGTATATTTGCGTAAGCCTTATTTTTTGTTGATCATATTGAGCCGCAACGTCAGCTAATATCCCTGAACTCCCTCAGGCACGTATTCGAGTCAATCCGAGGATACAATATTTCCGGTTCTCGAATTCCACAACCGCAAATTAATGGCTATGGAGTGTGTTTTTTTTTTTTGTTTTTTTTTGGTTTACTTTTTTATTTTTTGGGATGTTAACATGCCATGGCCATAAACAGTTAATTAAGCTTTTATTGGTTACTCTCTTTTTTGTGCTCTGACATTTCACGTTTTATTTGTTAAGCAAGAGGACAAAAAAGTGACGACCATAAACGGTCAGTCGCCCAGTCACCCAGTCGTCCAGTCGTCCAGTCGTCCAAGCTACCGACCCGTCAACCAAATGCCAGCCCAGCCAAGCCAAGCGGCTCGCTTATTTGTCCCGTGCCGCAAGGTAGGCAACATTATTTGCACACCGACGACGCTGGAATCCCTTCCTCTCATCCCTTCTCTCATCACCTGGCCACGCTTCTGCCAGTCGTCCTGTCCTCAACTGTATATTTTGGAGCTCACGCTTCTCGCATTTTGTGCCGCAGTTTATTTATTCGCTCATTTCGTGTGCAAAAATATTTGGTGATAACGAGCCGACGGCCCACAGCGGATTGTCATGTTTAAACCACATTTATTTGTTGGCTCCCCGGTACAAATAAATAAAATGCTGTTTCTTTTTTTTATGCCAGTACATTTTTGTAGGTTAGTCAACGCGGCAGCCCAAAAAAATAAAATAAAAAAACATGTCAACAAAAAGTTGGCGGCATCGGCATTTAATTTACATTGCAAAGTTTCGTTTCGTATTGCAAGAGTATTCAGTTAATAAAATGCAGAGAACTGTAACTGTAACTGGAACTGGAACTGTAACTGTAACTGCAACTGAAACTGGGTTAAGCAGAAGTGGATAAGAAAATAGCAGCTATAACTGCGACAAACAAGCAGCCAAAGCCAAAAAACCAACGCAAAATATCGATAAGATAAAAAGAGCCAAAACTTAGCCAGCCCAAAAAAGAGCTGCCCAAACCCGTAATCAGAATACGGATTACAAAACAAATGTGTTCCCAAAATCAATTTCTGCTGTTCTTTTAATGCCAACTTAAAGTGTCACTCGCCCAAGATGGACACTTTTAATCTGACATCTAAAAATGTTTTATTAAAATTTAACTTAATAAATAAATCAAAATGTTCGTTTTTTGCTTTTGATTTGTAGGAATTTTACAAAACATTTCTGGAGACATCTTTTAATTAAGAATAATATTTTATATAAATATGATAAATTTCATTTCCATTTAAGGAGTCAGCCTACATTTCGTGTCGCTAGCAACTTTTTGTTTTGGGCCAAAAGTGTCAAAACAACTTGCTGGCTTTAGTTTACAGTTACAATGCGTTGCTGCTGCAGTTGCAGTGGGTTGGCTGCCCCCAAGGACGAATAGGCTTGAGAGAAAGAAAGAAAGTGTAAGTTGTTTTCTATTATGTTGGGAGGCAGTTGGGTTGGTGGTTGTGCCACTGGCTTGTAGCGCTGGGCGGCACAATTGGCCCGCAGCCAAGTAGCCTTTGAGAAAGTTGCGTTTTTCTTCAATGAACTTTATAAAAGACTGCAACTGCAGTTGCAACTGAAACTGAAATTGAAATTGAGGGGCAAGCTGACGCCTATGAAAACCTGTCGTATAAATTGCCGCCAGCGGATTGCAAAACAAATAAACAACAACAGCGTGTCCAGTGTCCAGTGTCCAGTGTCCAGTGTCCAGTGTCCAGCGTCCAGTGTCCAGTGTCAAGTGTCCAGTGCACATTGCACACTGATCATAATTAATGATACACATGCTTAAGGGTAAAAAGTGCAAAGAAACCTTTTATAGCCTTACGTTTTTTGAGTTCTTTTCGTTAGCACAATAAATCTCAATATAACTCAAGTGGACGTTACAGTCTAAACTTTGACATTTGATGGAAGGATTTGCCTCCTGACCCGAAACATACACACACACACACACACACACAAAGTCAGGAGCCATCGTTTGTCATGCTGCACGTAAGCTCAATAATTTTTTCCCTTTAGTTTCAAAATGAGCCAACAGAATGGACGTGCTGAAGGTCCGAGCCAAAGGCTTGGCCCACGCCCAACTATATAGATATTTTATATATATATGTATATACATATGTATATTTTGTTTGGCAGACCCAAATTGATTACTTTAAATATTTCTAGCGACTGCCTTCGGTTAACAACCTCATACCCGTTGTCTCCCTCTTTGAGCCGCATTTCTTGCCTTTGGCTCATTGTGCGGCGGCCTTTAGGGTTTCTCTTTTATTTTCGTTGCTTTTTCTATTTTTTTTTTTTTTTGGGATTTTGCTTAATTGAAACCTTAAATGTTTTTACATTACGTTGCCTTTCAGCATGAAAGAATACACAGCACATACACAAATACAAACACACACACATACACGTGATCAATCAATCAAATAGACAATCAACTTTTGCTTGTTGTTCAAAACTTTAAAGGTAATCAAGCAAAGTTGTCAGTATTACATTAAGTCCAATATTTGTTACTTTGTGGTCAATATAAAATTACAAAGTACTTAATTAACGGCGACATTTGGCTTAGATGAAGAAAAAAAAAAACCTTACTAAAATTGTGTCATTTGCCTCGAAATTAGGCTTAAGTACTTAATACTTTTCTGTTAAATTTCTACTCAAACTTTGCTAGAATTTAATTTGTTAAAAGAATTGAATTGCAGTTTAAACTTGTATTGATAAGCATTTTATTATTATTTTTGAATAAATAAATTCTTACTTTAAACTCTTCGAAACTTTTTGAGATAGAAACTTGTAGCTTGGATGATATATTGGTCAGTGCCTGACAAATTGTGAAATTGAGAGTGCTACGGTAAAATCGATTATACATACTACAAATTTTGTTGGTTATTGGCGATGTCTTTCAACGATTGGCATATGCTTCTTCCTGCTTCACCAGATCCCGCCCCTAAAAATCTTAAATGGTTGTATCTTTCGGAGTATTTGATTTGGTAGACACGTTACTGGAAGCCGTCTTAAAAACTAATAAAAATTTGTATGAAAACGTCCACATCTGCGTCCAAAATCTTCAATACTGATATTTCGAAAGCCCACATATATCACAAAATTTTAAAGATAGAATTTTCAAACTGGAAAAGTAACTTACTTATAATCTTCTCCTAGGATTGTCATATTTATTTTCGCTTCACATACATATCTTCCACAATTTGTAAGCTAGATTTGTGAAATGATGTTACTGGTCACTTCCTTAAGAGATCAATAAAAAATTTGATTCCCCAAACAGATTAACTTGTTAGAGTAAATCCATAAGATCATATACGTCCTAGAGTTAAAATCGAAAAATTTAAATGGTAGTGCAAGAAATACCTTTAAAAAATCCGGAAAATTGTATACCATTACCACCATCCCATAAAAGATTTAAGCTTATATCTCCTGCAGTTTGAGAGGTATTGTAACCAAACTTGTATGGTATTTTGCCAAGATTGTACATCAAGTGGCCACACCCACTTTTGCTCCCTAACCTCTTCACTACCCACACTTTGTTCTTTGCATCCTGTTATCTGCTAGTATCACAGATGGTATCAGAGTATTTAGTAGTCGGTTAAGCTTGACTGCAATTTTTCCTCTTGTATTATTTAATTTAATTGATTTTTATTCATATTGATTTCGATGTGAATGAAATAAAATATAATTTATGGTTAATTGATTTCTTATTGTAAAACTGTATCGAATTTCAACAGATTTAAAATTAATTTTATTTTTAAATTGCAAAATTATTCAATTTTAAATGTGTGCTAATTAGTGGATGATTTATAAGACTCCCAAAGGAGTCGGGATAACCAGCCAGCTAATTGGGTGAACTAGCCAGCTTGCATTTTATGGGCCAAGATGCGTCCTCGTCAGGCTGATGGTAAACTCTTTGAGCAAAGGAAATTAAAATACGCGTTGAGGCGGCCAATTTGTGAACACAAATTAGCAAATACATACAAATAAAAACATACATCATACAAACATACTTACATACATACATACACATAGAAGCGAACATTTGTTTAATAAATTTTGCTTGACATTTGCCAGCACATTAAAGCCATAATTTCACATTAAGCACAGGCGTGACTGTTCCAAGGAGTCGGAGTCCGTCGTGGTCATGTGCCCTGGGCGCCAATTGGACGCACGCGTTGCCCGTTGAGTCGATGGTGATTATGATGTTGTCTTTGTAGCAGCAACTGTTCCGCCGCAAACATTAATAAGCCAATTGATGTTTTGTTAACCCACCGAAACGATGCGATGCTCGTCATACTGCGGCTCTCTCCCTGGGTGCAGACATGCGTGTCCCCGCGGGTCCAGCCGGACTCCGGCGGGTCCTATCGTGTCGAGCGGTGCGTCTCGGCGTGTGCGCGGATCGCATTTATCCTGGCAGGCGCTGGGCCTAATTGCAATTTATGTACGCAATAAAACATTTGCCAAACTGCCCTCCAATTCCTTATGCTGTGTGTATGTATGTTTGTTAGCTGTCAAGGACGAAGGCGATGGGTGCCATTCGTTATGGCTTTTGGTTATAAATTTATGAAAAAAATTGCCATCGACTGAAGCTGGAAGCTGAACCGAACAACTGGGCAACTGACCAACTGAGCAGTCCTGCGGCTTTATTAATAAAGCCCCAACGAAGTGTTGTGCACCCAGCAAAGCCTCGAGTCAACCGGAGTCAACTGGGCCCGAAACGCGCTGTTCAAATAATCAGAAATATATTTACGTTACTCTGTGTGTGGATGTCATCCGGCTGATTGGGTTAACTAAAATTTAATTTGGCCAGCTCCGCAAGACCCCATCGCAATCAGGCTCTGCAGTACATTACAATTTTACAGCCCCAGCACATCAATGTATGCATATGCCACATGGGGCAACACAGTCAACACACATTCGAGTAATGCAATATTTAACTGCCGCAGTCGTTACGCCTGAAGTGCTTAAAGTAATCTGCCTAACAATTCGGAAATCATTGGACCTGAACAACCAGGTGAGCCACCAGAATGCCGAAGCAATGCATTTTGAATACCCTTTTATGTTTAATATTAAATATTAAATTCAAATAAAATGTTACAAATTATAATCTCAAATTGCAATACATCTTTAAAAAATATATAAATATTATGTATATAAATTCGTAATTTAAGCTTAATATTTTCTTGAAAAAATCTTGTTAAAAATAGAATAAATCATTTTTTGTTGAATATTAATATTTGTTTACAGTTCCCTCTCCAATTAAATATGTGAATTTTGAGATTTTCAATTTAGTACATTAATTCATTTTATAAATTGTTTTCATCATCTTTATATTATGTCATTTACTGTATGATTTAAAATAATAATCACATCGAACCATTAGTTTTTAATTATTTTTTTTTTAGTAATAAAAGTTTTTTTTAAATATATTGTAGCAATTGCTTTTATTTTTTTAAAAGTAAATATTTTTTAAAGATGCTTGTGTATTTATTATCATTTTTGCTATATAAACTGTTATTAAAATTCTGATTTAGGTTTTATAATTTTGTCGACACTTAAAAAATAATAAAATATATAGTTTTTACTAGCTTATTGGTCAAGCAAATGTATCCTTTGCAATAACTCCAAAAATGTGCAACAAATTTCAGCTGCAGTGGCTTAAGAGGCATTGCACGACAAACAGGCAGACAGACAGACAGACGGACAGACAACAGACTGATTTGGTGTTTGAAGTGATTGCCGTGCACAATTTCAGCTAAAAGCTTTCACTTGCCAATTGCCGATGAAAACAAATGCGCAGTCGATGGCATTGACGTGTTCCCCAAACACCGCCCGATATCCTATCGATTCACCAGGCTCTATTGGATCATCTAATAGATTCAATCTTTTTTTTTTGTATCACTTCGCTTTTTGTTGTTGCACCAAGCAACTTAATGTGCTTTCCACGCCAAAAAAAAAAAAGAAAAAAAGAAATACCACAACGGACTAAAGGTAAAGAGCGTAAGTGAGATAGAACGGCGAGAAATATATATAACCAAATAAAAAAGAAAAAAAAAGAAAGAAAAGTTGTGTGTGTGTGAAAAGCACTCAGCATTGCGCTCTCAGTGCGTGTGTGTATGTGTGTGCGGTGTGTGTGTGTGTGTGTGAAGCTGTCAGGGCTAAGCTAATTGAAAACTACTTGGCAACAAACTACTATGGCCAGCAACTGCTGCAAACAACGAGAATCAGCAACAGAGCAGCCAAGAAGCCGCACATTACTCATACGCAGCGTACACAAAGGGATTTCTTAGGTACAACTGCTGCTGCTGTTGTTGTTGTTGTCGGTGAGACCACAATTGTGGCTAGTTGTTTGCTGGTTTCCACTGTCTGCTCTCTTCTATGCCATTCTCTTCTATGCCGTTTTCTGTGGTCTAGTCAGAGGCACGTCTAACCGTTTTGCTCTTTTCACCATTAATGCCAACACAGGGCTCAGCAAGTGTGTCTATATGCATGTGCATTAGTGTGCGTGTGTGTGTGTAAGCGTATTTGTATTGCATGAATACATTTTGTTTTAAGCTGTCGCATAGTTGCCTGTGCCCAGCGCACGTGATGTCGCAAAAGTCTGTTGCAATGAGTGTTGAGTGGCTGCCACAAATAAATGCATTTCTGGGCAGGCATTTGCCAGACGGGAGAGCATTAATGCTTCCGGCTTATATTCAGTGGCACATTGAACTCCAAGCCATTCGCAATGTTAATGGTACATAATAAGTAGCAAGAGGTAGCAGCGGCACCCTTAAGTGGCGGCTTCATCAGCTGAGGGTTCTGGCAGAAAGTCAGCAACGTTCTGCGTTTAAATTATTTCCGTTTGGCCTTTAAATGTATGCAACACTTTGCGCACTTTGTGTTTTCTTTTCTTCTTTTATAATTTTTTTGCTTTTCTTTTCTTTTTTTTTTTGCTTGTTTTCCGGTTTGCAGCATGCAGCCATGATTTAGAATTAATAAAGGAGGCAACGTTGCACTTTTCCCGTTCGCTCTATTATTTTTTTTACTATGCATGGAAGAACGTTTTGTTCTTTTTTTATTCTTTTTTCTTTTTTTTTGCATTTTTTGCATTTTTTGTATAAATATATAGCTGGTTGCACTGGCTGCCAAGTTGCAAGTTGTGTCGCTTGCCTCACTTGCAGTTGACTTCTTTTGGCTGCCCGTTTTCCACTGGCTGCCACCTGGCATTGTTTTCACTATGCGCACATATAAATGTGCTGCATACATTTCAACGCCAGATTTATGCAGCAACTTGGGCATATGCGTTACGTTCATTTTCCTGCATTTGGCTTTACTTTTATGCAAAGTGCAGCTGTCTGCGTAACGGTTTCCTCTGTGTCTGTGTCTGTGTCTGTGCGTGTGAGTGAGACAGTATATACATAAAGCTCTGCTTGCTGCTTCTTCGTGTTGTTGTTGTTTTTCTATGGTATTTGTGTCAAGTACACGATACAGATTAAAGCGCATAAAGCTGGAAGATTGCACATAGAGCAGACACACACACAAAACGCACACACACACACACAGTCAGCACACAGGAGAGATAAAGCTCGTGCAATGCTTGGAGAGAGGAGGGAGAGGAAGAGCAAGTGTATGATAAATGGGCAAGGCACGTAGCGCAAATCGAAAGGAATTGCAATTTAATGGCATAACCTGTGCCACTGTTGCCAATCTCAGACTCACCTTCTCTTTCTCTTTCTCTCACTCTCTCTCTTTGTCCCTCTCTCTAGCTATGCGTCTCTTTCCCACGCTCCTCTGCTTACCCATCAGATTGGAGTAAGTAATTGGGTTATGTATAAAGCTAACACATGCTGTTTGATATCATTTGATCACTGCTATGTTATTTGTCGCTGCTTGAGAGCTATTTAATATCACATCACTGCTACTCTGTCTAAACAGTTTATTTATATCTGTTTGAATTGCGACAGTTTTAGTTAGCTAAACACTTTCGGTGAATGCACTGATATAATTCAGCTCACTTTAGTGCAAGCTTGAAGTTGTCTGACAACAAGATAACATTAATAGTGCAACTTAGGCATGTTTATGAAAATGCGTTTACCATTTATCTTCCAACTGATAATATCTAAACAGTTAATAAGTCTTACGATTGCAACTAACTAAATTATGCTTATTTCGCAATACTTTGTTGCTGCTCTTATTCCTCTTCAACTTGGTGATCACACAATTGCTATCGATCGACATCGATATGAATGTTAAGTTCACGCGGCATGTTAAGTTACAGATGTTATGTTACAGTCTTAGTTGCGCAGCTCTAGCTGCCTGTTGTCTACACTGCTACACAGATGTGACAGTAAATCACCTTAATTTCCATTTGAAATATTTTCAGAAAAATGCAAAGTTCATATTTGAATATCATTACGTATTACGTATATTTCTACGAGACGTGGCATTTGCTTAGCATAGCTGCAAAGTAAATCCATCCATGCCAATCAGCAGCTGTGCAAGGGACGAGGGACGAGGCAAGCGGAGCAAAATAAACGCCAGCCTGCAATTTTTCAGTAAATTGCATCGAGGTGGAAAGTCAAGCTGCTTCGGCTACGTCTCCTGCATTTTCTGCTGCTGCTGATTGTTGCTGTTGCTGCTGCTGTTGGGAGAGAGAGGACTCGCAGTCAGTAGTCAGTCGCAGAATGGGGCAACGCTGTTCAACTTGACTTGCACATTGTTGCATGCAGCGGGGCGTTTTCTTTGATCGTCACACGGCTCGTCCCTTAACCGGATGTGGGAAATGGGTGGGAAACTCCAGCTGTAACCCTTTCCCACCCGCGTGTGTGTGTGTGTTTGAGTAATGGCGTGCAGGTGAAATCCCTTATATGAAAAATATATATATGTGAGGACGACCAGTCGCATATATGTGTGAACTGTGAGCCAGAGAAAGATAAAAGCTAAGTTCAGCACAAGTATTTTCTATGCGACCTAAACTAATGTTTCCAATGCTTCCTTTTCTCTATGGCATTCTCTCTCGCTCTCGCTCTCTCTCTCTCTCTGTCTCCGTCTAGCTGTGTTTTATCTCTGTGTGCTGGTATATTACTGCAGAATATACCATTTATCATTGAGACTTTAGAGGCACAGAAGCATCGCATTCAGAGCCGTTGCGGCTACAATCGCCTTGCTGGCTTTGTCTTTGTCTTTGCGGCAGGGACACAGTTCATAATTAAATTGAAATACTTGTACAATTTTCGCACGCTTATAACATGAAATTTATGAATGACTACCAGGAAATAAAGAAACCCGTTTTCTTACTCTTTTGCACTCAGCACCCCTTCCACATTCATCCTTTCATCTCTCTGTGCCTCTGTGCCCGTTCTTGGGTCGCTCCACTAGTCGCTGTATCTGTCTGCCCGTCGACACTTGGCCACCTGCTGTCTGTGGTTCACACTCACAGCAGGCGTTTAAAATTAATAATGTTGAGCGTGCTCGTCGCGTTATCTAACAGCTCAAAATTTCTATGCATGGGCTTTGGCTCTGCAGTTGTCATGACAGTATTCCACAGAGACTAGCGCCGAGATGAAGAAGAATAGAGCAGAACCTGCGGTGTGTATTTGTTTGCTTGATTAGTTGCCTGTCAGCAAAGGCATCTTTAAGCTGTCATCCCAAAGCTCGCAAACGAAACTTGCGGAACACTGTGACCATGCTGTGGAAAACTAAACATAGTCTCCATCGAAGCATCTAACTTAAGTCTTACGCAAATACTGAATTTTGCTAAATTTTGTACATTTTCTAATATTTATTGTACTATTATGGGGTGAAGAAAATTTGTTTATACTTATTTTATTAAATTGGATATTTGGCTACGAATTTATAATTGAGAATATTTTGTTTTTTAAAGGAAACTTTGTATATTTGGATTATTGTGCCACATAAGTAAGTATGTATATTTATAAGTATATGTTATATATTTTATTATATGTAAGTATATTTTATACAGAAAATGATTGAAATACAGTTTAACTATTTATATAAATTTATTTTTTTGCGCTTTTCTCACATATTTAATTGAATTAGTCTCAGTGTACAGATAAGTTCCAAATCGAAGAATCCATCAGTCTGGAGTGGGTGTATTTCTGCATTTCATCTCTACGTTCAATATAATAAAAATATATTTATATAGACAGATATAGATATACATCCATATTTCATTTTCTTTAAAGTTTTCTTTCTTTTACTATTTACCATTTAACAACTATGCTCAAACTTGGAAATAATTCGTTCAGAATGCGACAGCAAAACAAGTTTTCTTTGTAAGTCGGATTGAGGCACTGTGTGGGTGGACTTTAATGTCTTTGAGGCATTTGGCTTGTCAACGGTTGCTGCTACAAATGGCAAGCGTGGCAACCGTGGCAATCTGATGGGGAAGACCTGCGTCACTTGGCCCGGCAGAAAGTTTCCTTTGGTGTAAAGCTGGCTTCGTGGCTGACTGGCAGTTGGGTTTATTGTTGGGTGTTTGTTGCCTTTGCTTTTTTGCATCCTGCGGCAAAGAAATTGAAATTCGTAATTATTCCCAACAGCATGGAAATTTATTCAATTTTAATTGAGTTTCTTTTGTGTGAGCTTGGATTTTGAGTTCGTGCTAAAGCCAAATGCGAGCACGGCGAACAACAGCAAATATAATTGAAATCTGCATTATAATAAAGGTTCAAGTAAAAAATGGAAAAACTAGTTATATTTTCCACAGGAGCCAGTGAACAGACACCAGCACAACCCAAACCCGATTCGGTTATTTTCTATTTGTGACTTGCAAATTTCAGCATTGAGAGAAACGAAATCCTGATTTCGCAAGTTTTTAATTGGAAGCGACTAAGTCAATGATAGATACCCTTTTTTATGTCACAATCTGTTTACGGATTGGTGTTCACATTCATGAGGAAAGAATACATCTAAAAAACCACTTAATAATGCAACAAATTGTTTACAATTCATATATATTTATAATGTATTGAATATTAACATGAGAAGTGCAGTTTCGAAAAATGCACAGGTAGTAAGTGAAAAACGGAAAACATTAGATTGTATTTCCAAATAAATCCCCATGCGTTGGAGCAAATGTTGAATGGTTGCATTTGTTGCTCTTCGTGACAGGACCTCCATGTATGTGTGTGTGTGTGTGCTGTGTGTGTGTGTGGGTGTGGGTTTTGTGAATGTGCATTTGCTCGTCTTAATTTACCATTTTGGTAGAAAAATTGTAGTTTTAGTTTCTGGTTTGTTGCATTTTTTGCATAGCTCGTCTGCAGCATATCATCAATCAGCAGACGAGCTAAATCTCCCTCTTCCTCTCTCTCCCTCTCTCTCTCTCTCTCTCTCTCTCTCTCACTTGTTAAGCTCAAACCCTGTTCAACAGTGTTATATAAACGAGAGCAAAACACATTTTTCTAACATTTATGTTTGAACCTGTAAATAACAAAAGATATTCAGCCGCTGCTCGATTTGTGTACACAATCATCTATCTTGTGGATTGCTCTCTTCCTGCACCCAAAATATTAGTTTTCTTTATTGTATTTTTTCAGTCTACCTGCCGACTCAAAACATATTTATGACGCTTTTTGGTTGTATACAAGATTGTAGCTTTAGATTTGGTATTGAATTAAGAGTGGACCATAGGGAAAATTCAATAAATCAAACCAATGAAACGGAGTAAAACATGGCTTAGACTCTGTAGCCAAAAACGTCCTCGTTAAGTACAACTGTTGTTGACTAACAACAAAATCTTTCGAATACATAAACAACTTCTGCCTAATTGATCAATATGCTTTTATCTGTCGCCTCACTGCGCGATTTGCATAACTCAAGCAAAACGACTTTTTGCGCAAAAGGGTTTTCCGCGCCATAAAAAACATACAAGACTAAAAAACAAACATTCGCCGGGCTGGAAACAAATGGCATCGCGAATTGACATCTGAAAGCGCCGCAAAACAAAATGAGCAAAAAGCGTAACGCAAACTGAGAACAAAAAAACAATTTATTTATTTTAGCAACAAATTCCAATCTAATACAAAAGATAATAAGTTTCCTTTATGGGGAATATTTTTGACTAGCCATCCATTAAAAACCCCTGGAAACCAGTAATACTCAAAACCAAATCCACATTCAGCCAAATCCACATTCACATCTTATGTTGTTCCAATGCAATTTGTTCGCTCCTTTTGCGATTTGACCAAGAAACGAATTTAAGTTCATGGCCCATTCAGATCTGAGTTTGGCACGTCAGCGAGGTTCACTTATTTTTATTTACTCACCGGATTATGCTAATTTTTAAAGTGATTTAGTGTAGCCAATACAAAACCAATGCCAACATAAAGAAGAACAAAAAACGTCAAAGCAAATCGCAAATACACAGCAAAAAAAAAAGATATAGTAAAAAATACTTGCTTGAGTTTCGAGGTTTGGTTTTTATACCCTGCAGTCGAACATAAAAAGGATGGTCAGAAAATTAAAATATATTTGAGCAAAGACATATTCAAATCAGATATTTTCTATCAACAAGTGTTGAAAAACGCGAATGTTTGCTACCATTTTTAGATAACAAAAAAATAAATGTTAGATTCTTTAGTTGGTATCTTTAAGTCGATAATTTTAACCCGGCTAAAACATAGTTGTTGTTATTCCTTTAGCGCAGCGCATAAAAATAAAAATAAAATGAAATAGAAATAAAATAAAATAAAGTAATATATAAAATCCAACTGGCAGGCATTAAAGAGGTCCCATTTCCGTACCATTTCTTACATTCTCCATTCCATTTTCATGCGTTGCGTGTGCTGCAGAATTTCCGTTTTTTCTCAAATTTGTTGTGTGCATATGTGTGTGTGCCTGCGAGCGTTTCTGGTAGTCGGTATTGGTATTGCGTGGTGCCGCCATTTTGTGTGGCATACTTTAAGGCAAATCAACGTAATTCTTCAAGTTTGATTTCGTGTGTTTAGCTGCGTGTTTGAGTTGGCTTACTTACCCCAAAGCCAGGCGCTGATGCCACTCGTCGCTGACATCAGCTAACATAAGAGAAAAAAGAGATGCAGAAGAAGAAGAGGAGAAATATCCCAACGAAAAAACAATAACAATGAATGTGCGATAATTTTGCATTTTATCAAGTTTGCGACTTTGCCTTTGCGCACCCGAAATTCGTCGCCGCGTTGCCAGTTTTTATGCGCGCATTAAGCGGATTTTGGTCTAAAGCCCTACCACTTCATATATGCCCCTGCCAGCCCTTTTAAATAAACCAACACCCCTCTTCAGCTCAGATCTTAAGCACATACAGCACATATAAAAAGTGTATAAAAAATAAAACAAGATGTTACGTATACGCCTTGGCGACCAAGGCCAAATGTCACACACCTACCCACTCAAGGCACACACGCAGACGTACACACACACACGCGCGCACACACACACACACACACACACACACTGCGCGAAGTGTTGAAGTAAACTCCTTTCGTCTGCTAACAGTAAGCGGCTTAGTGGCGTTGGCGGTATCGCTTTTGGCACTTGTCTTCTGCAGCCATTTCTGCGGTTGTAAAAGTAATTTGATCATATGAAATTCCACGAAAAAATGTTCACTGCATGGCATAAAAAGAGAATATATATACACGCAAGCCGCTCATTCATTATTAATTATAAAGCAAAAGAAAAAAAAATAAAGAAATCCTAATGTGCATAAGATATTAAATAAATGGGTTTTCAATTAGGGACAATTTTTCAAGGATACCATTAAAAAAATGTTAACAAATTCCATTAAAGTTGTATTTTAAACTTTTTTCAATGTTTTTATTCTAGCTTAGACCTAATTTTAGCAGAATAAATTATTTACATATATACATATTATTGATATTGATATGCATTATATATATCTGAGAAGACCTTCACAATAATTGCTTGAAAAAGAGACAAAGATGTTTTTTTTTGGAAAACAAGTGCAATTAAAGTGCTTAGCACATTACAACTGACGCTCTTCAGAACTGCATTTAGTATTTTTTGCAAATTGTTTTTAGTATTTTAATTTGTCACATTCCGTCAGAAAAGTCAGCTTACAAAAAAAAGTGAAAATAAAGGAAACAGGAGCAGCACAAGTGAAAGCTGAGAGACTGAAAATTTCATTTTGAGTTGCCTGTCGTGTTTTCCATGGTAATTTCATGTTGTTCTTTTCGCATATTCACTAGACACCTAACATACACTCAAACACACACACACACACACACACACAAACACACACACTCAAATAAACACCGGAATATATGGAAGGTTGCAGGGCAACAAAAGGGCAGCTAAAGCTAAAATGTCAGAGTGCCGTTGCCACCATAAAACTGTTAAAGTTTTAATGACGAGCGCTCAGCTGCAGCAACACCAACAAACACAACTGACAAACATACAAAAAAAAAAGGAAACAAAAAAATTAACACGAATAAAAAAACTTTGTCCAGCTTGAAGGGCAGAGCAGGCGTGGCCTAAAAGCAGCAGCAGCAGTTAGAATGACATTAACAATAGTTTTCAGCAATGAAATGCAAGTAAAAGCAGCCTGACAAAGACTGCATGAGATAGACAGGTGTGTGCATGTGTGTGTGTGTGTGTGTGTGTGAAGTTCTTTGTGTGCATGCTGTCAACTGCTAAATGTCATGTGGTTGAGTGACATTTTTTCCCTCTTTATTGTCCCCAACACAGCCTTTGTCGTTGTCTTTCTCCACTAGTTGTCGTTGTCTTCTAATTGCTGCCGACCGTTGTCCGGGTTGTCCGGGTTGTCCGGGGTGTCCGGGGTGTCCGAGGTGCTGTCCGGGTTGTCCGTGTTGCAATTAAGCAGCGACACGTATCGCGAGTCCAGCAGCGCACGCAGTTGTAATGAACATGTGCAATGCTGCATATAAATTGTTGCATACTTTGTGGCGCGACCAGACAGCTGCAATTGAAGTGGCAGCAGCAGCAGCAGCAGCAACGGCAGCAAATGCTTAAGCATCAAATCAACTGCAATGGCAAAACGATTTGTTCTAATTTGCTGATGTGCATACAGATTAGAGTGAGTGAGATAGCCAGACAGCTGCAAAAAGAGAACGAGCAAGAGAGAGAGTGTGAGAGAGGGAGTGACGTGGCAGCTAACAGTTTAATGGTAGCTTAATGGGCAGAAATGAAAGGAGGGGGGGCACAGACTTTACGCTGCGGCTTGTATGCTTCTGAACCCTACTTCCCCTTCTCCCCCTTCTCTAACGGCTTCTTCGCCTTTTCTTTGTTCATTGTCGTTGGTTTTTGTACAATAAAAAAAAAAATGCGCTTATGGTAAATCAATTTAAAACCAATTTTCGTTTGGCTCTTCTCTCTCTCTCTCTCTCTCTCTCTCTATCTGTCTGCCAAAAAGGGAAAGAGAGAGAGAGGGAGAGAGAGGGAGTGGAGAACAGTAAGCAGAGAAGTCCTTGTGGTTACAGCAAATGAGTTGAACAGGACTCTGGCAACGCTTCGCATTAAATATTCATTACTCTGAGCTACTTCTTTGCTCAGACTAGATTTGCTTTTCAACTGCGAATAACTGCTCCACCTGCTGCAGTTGTTGTTGTTGTTGCTGTTGTTGTTGTTTTTGTTGCAGCTTAAGTTTATGGCAATCTCTCGCCTGCTAAGTTGCTGTGCCTGTGTGTGTGTGTGTGTGAGACTGCGCGCGGGTGACGCTATTTAAAAAGCTGTTTTTGCAGACATCGAATTCACATTTCCGTAACCCGACCTACACGTTTTCCCATTTTGTTGAACGTGATGCGAATTTGCCCACATACAAACACGTAACACATAACACACAGCAAAGGACGCAAGAAAGCTCAAGACATGCCTTGGCACACACACACACACACACACAGACGCGACTTATACACACTCACCCACACACACACATAAGTGGCTTGGCCCCACAATTTGTGCTCAATGCAGCGTGTAAATGCTTTGTTGTTCATCCTGCTCTTAAGCACATTGGCCATATCGGCTATTAGATCAAACTTCTGTATTAATATTTAATATAAATAAATTATAATTAATGGTTTGCCATTAAAGCGACCATTCATCTCATTGAATCTACGCTTGTATCCATCTCAATAATTCACAGCAGTTTGTGTTTATTACCAAAAAAAATAAAAAACAACAATTTGTATAAACCTACGAAAATGTATTCATTTAGTTCACCATTTCCGCACAGCATTATACATTATACGTTTTTATTTCATTTATTTTTTTTTTTAATAAAAAGCCAGTCTCTTTCTAATCAAATTACAGTGTGTAAATCATATTTATTTTTAACTTTCTATCTCATTGAGAGCATCTAAAAAGGGAAATTTAATTAAATATAAATAAAAATAATTTTGCATCGGAGGCGTTTTTATACCAAGGCTTGCAAATAATTTCTTTAATATTTTAACTCACACAATTTACTTGTTTTTCTTTTTAAATTTATTTTATGCTGATTATCTGCAACATTGGGTGTCAGTTGGGTTCTTCATTTGCTTTTCATTTAAAATTTGCACATACAAACAAATTGTCAAACATATATAAATAATGCAATTTTGTATAAATTATTGAATTGCTGAGGGTGTCAAAATAAGCAGAGTATTTTATTTACTTTAATAAACTTACAGGGTATTATACTTTCTGCATGCTTTTGCTAAGTTGTTCTAATTCCCTGGGCGTATACTTAATATGAAATTGGCGCTGATTGTTGGTTTGGTTCCTGCTTATGTAACTGCAATTAATAAGCGGAAACTAATTGATTTTGCGCTGCAACTGATCCCAAAACCCTGTTGTATAACTACCAAATTGTTTTCTCAACTGCAAAGACGCTAATTAAATATTGCCAGCTTTATTTATGCTCACAGCGCTTTGAGAGACAAACAGTTCAGGTAGATTCATTAACAAAAATATATAGAAAATGTTTAACAGTTGCATTAATGATATTCGTATTGTGATACAATTTTTTGCCATACACATTTTGGAAAATTAAAACTGAGCTATATATTTATATTTGAAACAAGACTGTTGCAAAAAAGCCTAATTAATATGCAAAGCAGACAATTGCCGCTGGGTTTAAATAAACTGTGGAGATCCGTTGGCCTCGGCTCAAAATTGAAATGGAATCGAAAACAAATAAGTGATTAAATTAGAAACAGTTTAACATTTAATATTGTCTTTGGGCTTAGTCAAGCTTGAACTGATGGCAACAATCGCATCTCAGCTGCTGTCTGTGTGCGAGTGTTGCTGTGTCTCTCTCTGTGTAATAAGTGACAGACGGTTAAAGATTATTTCAAGTGTATTTAATTTGCTGCTTTGCAATTGACTTAAAACAAACAAAACGACGACAGACCAGGTTGCCAGGCAATAGATACTGAGACACAAAATACAGAGAAAGGCAGCCAGGCAGGTTGGCAGCAGGTTGTACATAAACAATTGCGTATACGCAATGTATGACATATTGCCCAGCTCTTATCTTGGCTAAGGTGAAGCACACGCTTTGCTGCACTGCAAATAGAGAACGACAAATAACAATTTCAAGTAGAATGAAGATGCACATATTGCCATTCAGATACATTTCTGCGATAAATAAAATATTACGCACCAGCAAACTACAATTTTTCAATAATCTAAAATGTTGCAGATTAAAATTGTAGCTTTAATTTAACATTTAAACAAAAATATTGTTAGATCGAAAGCAAGTATTTTATTATAATAATTAATAATAAATGAAGAAGCACAAAAAAGAACAAAATTTTATCGTAAACATAACTTTTTTTTGCAGTCCATTTAGAATACTTACCTGCCAAAATTTTAATAATGCTTCAATTGCAGCCACTCATTTTCTATTTTCTGGCAAAGCGTGTTTTTTAACCAAATTTTGGTTTCCATTGTTTTAGCTCAACGTTGATGGAAAAAGTTACCAAATTTGATGTAAACAATTTGGCGTCCCTTAATTAACGCAATTATAAAATCTGCTAGCCAAGAGCAAATGCAATTTAAATTTTTTTCTGCTTATTATTTGTCTAGTTTGGAATTCAACTCGTATAAAAAAGATTGTATTTTACTGGCAGGTCACGCAGAAATAATCATGAACTACATTTTATGAAATATTTAAATACAAATCTTTTATATTTTTAAAATTAGCCAAGATTATCAATGCGAATTAGTGGGCGAAATAAATATAATTATAATTAAGACTCGCTTATAAAAACACTCAAGCAAATGTGTGTGTAAGTGTGTGTAAGTGTATGTGTGAGTGTCATATGGGCACCTCAGCGTTTCATCTTGGCCTTCAATTGAGCTCCCCTCATCGCGGCACATCCTCCGCTGAGGCAGCTCATTAACTTTTCAGCATCAACACTTGGGGTGGCAAGTTGGGTGCGCTGCGAAGGGTGCTACAGAAAACTCGAGCTACTCGAGGAACATCTATGGCAGTTTCTGTTTGTTTGTTTGTCTGAGATTCGGCGGGTCTGTTGATTCATATGCGTTGCATAAATATTTATGTCATAGTAACGTATACGCAACGGCAAACTTACTGCCACTTAATGAGTCCTGTGCAACATATATGTACTTTTCCATTATATTATAGGCTCTCAGCGATGCGTTGCAAGTAGGGCTCATGCTCAAAAGCAGTGGTGCGAATGCTAGTTGCTTCATTGCCACATTGCCACACTTCGAATGTAATTTGCTTACATCTTGCACCCAGGGGTCTGATTTGCCATTGTGTATACTTTTCAGCGAGTTGCCTGATTCGTTGTTTCCCCACTTTGAGCTGTAGTGTGAAGGTGTTGTTGTTGTTGTTGTTGCTGTCAAAAAACCAGTCCCAAAGTCTCCTGCTTATTACAACAAGTAAGAGACACGTTCAGGGCCGCGATGCTGCTTTATGTTAATCTACACACACTAAGCACATCTGTGGCAACTATATAGTAGGGCTTCATGCTACCTCTCTCTGGGGCACGCTTAAGGCCAGCTTAATTTTGCATGTGCCAGCCAGAATTACTAAGCGGGTTTCCTAGTTGCCGTTGTTGTTGTTGTATTTGTTGTAGTTGCTATTATTGCATCTGGCTTCATTTGTTTTATTTTGATCTTGACGCCTGAGCTGCCACAGCTTGCACCCAGCTAGTTGATAGTCTTTTGTTGCCGCATAATCTGATATGTACATGCAATATATATGTCTTTGATTTATGCGATATGTGGCAAAAGCACACAGATTAACATCATCTGCGGTTTTCCATGTCCACAAAAACTGAGGGTAGCCACGTTTGTATGTAGCAAATTTTAATGCCCCATTGAAACTCAGTAAGCCTTGATCCAATAAAAAATGGAAAATATAAATAAAAAAAAAAGAATAATCGATATTAAATTAAATGCATTTCTTTTTTAATTTAAAGCTGCGAAAAATCAGCATTTAAATGATAAGATAAGTTTCGCCACGATATTCCTTGATTATAAAATTTAAACACAATTTAAAAATCATTTCACATTGATTGTGATTCGTTTATAAATATGTGAAAAACTTGCTAACCAAACGAAGTGAAAATTTAGCTTGTGAATATATATAATTTAAATAACCATTGAACTGCCCTCACTCATAAATGCACACACACACACACACCCACACACACACACCGATTTATATGGAGCAGATTGTGTACGTCAATGCGGCACGTCTTGAACATAACTCATATGCCACGTGGCAAGCACTGGCACTGGTTGCAACGTTGACGTGCAATTTCAATGGTCAATCAAAGCGTTCTGCAGCAGCAACTTCCCTCATAGATTCCTCTTTTTAGCCAACTACATGACAATCCCAAGTAATATTGGACAAGCTAAAACAAAATTGGCTGCTTGTCACCGCAATGAGTTTTTTTTTTGGGGGGCGTTTGGTCTGGGAAAATATATTTTACTGACAGTTACCAGTTCAGGGGGGAGGGCGTCGTGCAGATCAGTGACGCACATGACGCTGCAGTTGCAGAGGCAGCGATGCATGGAATCCGCTGCAGTCGATTGACTGGGATTGAGATGAGCCAGCGCCACATTTGAAGCGTTGTAGTTGCCAAACCTGCGCAATTGTCTGTTTGCCACAATAAGTTTGTGCCACGTTTCGTTAGCGCCAACTGAAGCCATCTGTAACTGTAGTCTCTCGGCTAAAGGCAACTATCTGTTTCTTACACCTGCAAACGGCGTGGATGCTTTCCGTTTTCAGTGGCATTTCATGCTCTACTTGCAACTTGAGCAAGTTGAATAATTTTCAAATTTGACAGCGGACACATGGCGCACACTTTACCCAGTTGCACAGTTCCACTGTTGCACAGTGGCTGGCCAATGCCAATGCCACGCCCCCCACTTGCAGCATCTGTAACAACTGGCAGCAGCAGCGTCAGCCGGCCGGACGGAAGCTCTGGCGGAAACAGTCAACGTGGCTGGGCGTTCCAAAGTAAACCCATCAAGCATTCCATATGTATTGAATGACGAAAATCAGCTGCTTCTCTTTCTATTCCCCTCTCTCTCTCTCTCTCTCTATCTATCTCTGTCTCCTCTTTCTTTTGCATAATGTATTTAGTTGCCTGGCATCATAGTCATAGCGGGGTTGGCAGAAAAGGATATCGTAAAACGTATAGTCAGAGTTTCCGTATCCTATTACGTGTGGAAATAACTTTCATATGCACATTTTCATATCCTAGTTGCAACATTTTTCAATGCTACAACTTCCATTTCCACATTCGTTGCCCCGCGGGACCGGCATAAATAGTCAATTGTGCAACGAGGATATGGACAAAGGGGGCAGTGGGGATTGGGGACGACGACGACAGTGCACGGGAGCACAGGAAACACAAGAAACAGGTGCAATCGCAATTCGAATTCAATCAGGAATTGCAAGGAAGACAGTTCTCTGACTGTGTGCATTTAGCTCAGAAAACTATGTTCAAGTGCCTCATAAAACAAAATAAAATAAAAAATAAAGTTTAACCAGTTAAGATCAAATACTTGGCAGGACTAAACTAAAGATTTGTGTTTAAGTTTAAGCTGTGGCTGCCCGAAGTCAATTCAAATAAATGCAACTCAATATTCAAATTTGCAACGTGTCTTGTAAATATTAAAAGTTACTGGAAAACAATAAGAATTAAATGTTTATTGATAATTTTTTAAGTTGTACATTTTCTTGTAATTTCACTGATTTAGTCAGATATTTTTTTAATTTTTTTTTTGTAAACAAAACTCAATTTAAATAAGCTATAGACAGGGCATAAAACTATTGAATTGATTGAGGTAAATATTGCCCGCAATTGAAATTTATTTCATTGCAACAAAACAAAAAGCTTTTGCATTTAAACAACATTTTTTCAACAATAATCAACAATAAAGCAATTGTTTTCAGAGGCACAACAACAACAAGAAAAAAAAGTGCAGAGTTTTTATTGTAACTTTCCTAAAAATGTGGGCATAATTCATTTGTTTGTACAAAACTCACACACAAAGCGAATTATGTTGCATTAAAATATAACAATGAAAAACATTTTGATATATGACAAATACATGAAAAGCATAATTGCGCAATTGTATTTAACAAATTATTTATGTTTGGTCTACACTCACAATTTGTACACATGAAATTTTAAATTGTCCGATAAAAAAACTAATCGTTAAAGTCGTTAATTGAACAATTAATTAACTTTATGCTAATAGGCAGACAGAGTGTAAAATTTTAATTTAATATAGGAAAATTAACGTCTTGAAGATACCCTGATAATTAAACGAAAATAATTTGAAATATCTGAATAAAATGATGGCTATAAAATTGCTACCGATTAGTTTCATAAATAAATAAGTACTTACATGAAATACTCGTTCAATGAATATTAAATAAGAATTTTGGCAGCACTTTGCCGGCACATTTCAATAAATCGTCAAAATCAATGAAGTCTAAAATTAGCAACCCGCAAAAGGGCGAAACAAATAATAATAAACTGTGCGAGGGTAACAAAGCCCAAATAACACATAGGCCACTGAAATATGGCATAAAATGAAAGCAAAAGCTAAATAATACGCAGCTCAAAGCAATAATAATAAAACAGAGAACAAAAACCAAAAAAAAACACCGAAAAAAAAAAACACCAAGTTACTATAAAACTGGGGCCGATAACAACAAGGTCCAACAACGAATAGGTTTGGCCTGCGTTTCAAGCGATAAACCTTTACAGCTCATTACACGTTGGAAATTTCATGCTTCAACAGCTTGACGCAATGATGATGATGATGGTGCCACCAAAGGGTTAAAGCTGATCCCACGAAACCGGGGCGGACAGCCGTGTTTAATCAGTGAATCAGATGATTCAGTTTCAGTCGACTCACTACGTTCCGTTTGTCATTCCGAATTCAAAATGCAAAGCGAAACGGAAGAATTGATTCCGAAGAATCCTCAAGATGCGATTGACGGACGACAGAAGACCCTAGAAAAGGGGAAAAGGAAAAGGAGCAGCAGTCTGCATTTGACCAAGCTTGAATTGAAATACCTGCTTACAAATGTGAATTATGCCAACACTTTTGATAGTCAAATATTCAAAGTAAAACATGCGGGACTTAAGAGTGAAGCAAATCGCTGGTGCAACTGGCAATAGGGTATACAAATCTGAACAAGTGCAATAAAGAAGAATTTGCCTTTTGCTTTGCTCCTTGGCTCCTTTGCTCCTTTGCTGTTGTCATCCAGTCGAGTTCTTTCGAGTGTTTTGTTGTTGTTGGCTCAAGTTGTTTGTGCATTTTTAACGTAAAGCCAATTTTCGCTAGCGACAACATCAATAAGATATATAAACAGCAACAACAACCACTTCAGAAGTATTTGTGACATTGCGTTGACATTCAGCAAGCTAAAGCCAGCATTGCGTATACGCAATTTTGTGGCTTGTTCGCGCTTATCGAACGAAATTCGAGTTAAAATGTATTTTAAAAATATCAACAAAACTTTAAAAGAAAAGTTGTGTCCAGGTTGCAATTGAAATATGTGCAATAAAAAAAGAAATGAAACTTTTAACGCATTTCGCGTCTGCGTGTTCGGTCACAAGAACAAAAAAAATAAAAATAAAAATAATTGCACGTTCAAGTTTTTTAATTAAAAACAACCCGTGACTTGTGTCAAATGGTGCGAAAAGTGACAAACAAAAAATATTATCGATTATCCGTGTGACACTCCCAAATTTTGCTGCCTCGAGTTGGAAACTACTCATCTTGAAAATTGTTCGACGAAAAGTGTATTTCTCTGATTTAAAATACACACTTTGATATTGAAAACAATGCAGATATCAAATACAGGAATTATTTATTCTCTTGCCAATATTAAATAATCAAAATTAAATTTAAAAAATGCAAGTTCTTTTGTATTGAAATACCAACATATATTTCTTAATGATTGGCTGAATTGACAAAACGCATAAATGTTATATATGCAACTATTTTCAGTTGTATACACATCAATGTTGCTTTTATGCATATGCGTGCCTATGATAAATAAAATAAATGGGAAATCGTTAATTATTATGGTATATATATATATGCATGTGAACATATTTTACACTGCCTGTGGCACCAATTTGTAGTTTAACTGCGCCTTGTGGCACTGACAGGCGCTGCCATTTATCAATGCCGACGAGTGAGCTGTGAGCAAAAAAAAAAAAAAACAAAAAAATATTGTGAAAATCGTGTGTACAATTAAAAATTATTTCGCTGCACAGCACTTTTAAATGGGAGCGGGGAAAGGGACGTGGTGACGCTGACTGAGGGAAATACTTTCGGCTTTTGGAGGCCGCATGATAAATGCATTTTACACAAGCAAAGCAAACAAACAAAACTTCGAATTGCGCCCGCAAGTAAAAGTCACAAAATTGTTGCTAAAATATAAACAAAATCGAAAGCAGCTGCAAAGCTTCAAGAAATGCCGGCCAAAGTGACAAATTGGAAAACATAGAGACGTGGTATGGAACAGCTATATGCAGGAGGAGGACTCCTCGAGCCGGATAGGCTAGCCTGGTATGCCTGCTATGCCCCGGTGCAGCAACGGTGTGTGTGTGTGTGTGTGTGTGTGTGTGGCAGATTCGCATAAAAGTTTATCAACTAAGTAAAATAATGTTGGGCGTAAAGTTGGCAACCGCAGTGCCCGCAAACGTAGCCGCTATAGTCGAGGGACAGCAGGACGAACAATAAAAACCAAATGTTGCGACAATTCAGGTTACTGCATGGGAATAGCAACAGCAACAGCAACACCAGCAAAATAGTTGGGGCAGCACCATGGAGGAGACGAGGAGAGGAGTAGAGGAGGCGTCTATATGGTTGTGCTTGAGGTTGACTGTGAGGCGAAGCTAAAAGGATGCCAGCCAACGAGCACGTTTTGCATAATGATGAATGAGGACTACGACGACTATGATGTGCATGTATGTGTGTGTGTGTGTGTTGTGTTGTGTGTGTGTTGTGTTGTGTGTGTTTTGTTTGAGTTTATTTGCGTGTTGTGCTGAAGTCGCACATTTCGCTGCTTGCCGCGCGTTGTTGTGTTGTGTTGATTTGCTTATGTGCAACACTGCAATGTTGGCAAAAAGAGAATAAAACGAGAAAAAAAAACAGAAATGATAGCACACATTTTTGAGCAGTGCAACTTGACAGGCTAATGGCGCCGCCTGACGTCGCAATTGGAAACAAATTATGCTCAAAGCGCAACACAACTGTCAAAGTGGCATTTGGGTTGCAAGATGTATTCCATTGGGCCAACTATGGATCCCCCACAAAGACTCGTTGCTTATGCGATGTCTCCATTATGTATGCAGTTGCCAAACAAGATGTATAGAGAGCTGGGGAGGAAGGGAAAGGGGTATTAAGCAGTAAATTCAATTTAGTAAATGTCAAGTTCAATGTTGCTGAGGATTAATGCTAGCTTATCCTGCTGGCGGTAATTACATGCAGTTTGTTATAAGTTGGCTAACTCGATAATTAACCTTATTGCAATATATACCCAAGCACAGAGTTTACAAGTTAGTGTCTCTAATTATATATATCAGACAACTGGAATATACTTTCACACACCAGAATCTCTTCCTTTCATTCAGTTGAATATTAAGTTGAATTAATTAATTAATTAATTTATTACTAACTATATTGCTGGTGTTTTTTGGTGACCCGCTTATTGCTGCCAATGACAATTGACACCACAGAGATAATAATTGTTATTCCTTTTTGTCGACTGCCAGTGACAACATTTTATTTCTCGCTAAAAGCACATTTACCCAACTAAATATATACAAGGATATGGAAATTGCCCATATATATTGCGCAATTCTGTGACCGTAGAAAAAAGATTGCCATATATTTGCATCTAATTGGCAGGCAGCTGGCGGGGCAAAGCTTTACTACACAAAAGGATGCCAACGCTGACCGGGACAGCAGGCAGGACATTAGCCAAATCGCGTCCAGTGCAGCCCATCAATGACCATCGAGACGTCCTGCGCAGCTTTAACGGCAACTTGACGTCCTCCTCCCAGTTATAATTTTCATATCAGAGCCGCATTTCTTTCTAGTTATTCCCACTCTCGTGCAGCCAGCTAATATGCAAATTCCCTGCAGCTTTTACTTTAGCTCTACTCAACTCTGCTTTGCTTTTCTTTCCCTTTTCCCATTTTCCTTTCTCCATTTTCATTTCGCCCGTCTCATCCAGGTCTTTTGTTTTGCTTCCGCTGCGCCATGTTTTCCAGCCATGTCGCTTCTCGTTTTATTTCTGCTGCGACGTCGAGCTTATTATGCATTGCACATTTTACATTTTTGCTTGAGGGCAAAGTGGAAGAGAAATACTTACCAAAAAAAACCGTCAGCGCCGCACACCGCAAAAATCGTAATGAAATTTTTATTATACGACAAAGTAAAATATTTTTATCAGCATTTCTCGCTTGTTGCTTTTGGGTCACGCCAAAGTTCTTTGGCATGCCTGAGGTTGGATTTGGTTTGGGGGGTTTGGGGGACTGGTATTGGGTTTGGATGAGGGGACTGGCTGGCTGGCTGGCTGGCTGGCTGGCTGGGTGCGAGTCGTCTGACAATTCGCCGGTTTGGAAATCGGGTTAAACTGTCAAGTCAATCAAAATATGGAAAAACTTTATCATTGCGACTTGCACATTGGCCAAGATCCTCGTATTGCCAACAGCTTAATATTTATTTAAGCAAATTTTTAGCTCAAAACTAAACAGCGCTTTGACTGGGCTCTCTGGAAAATGTGCCACAAATTGCAATGCAAAGTTTTCGCACTGCACTTTGACTTTGCCATCAGCTTTGGCCTCAGTTTCGGCTTGGCTTTGGCCGAGTGTCAACTTGCTCGGGCCGTGGTCAGGAAACTTTTCTCTTTGCCCTAAGCAAATATTTGGACTGCGTAATTTGCTGACAATGGAAGCGACATTTTTTGTAACGAGCAGCCGGCGAAAAGTATTCAAATTTCTGCATCTTCTTAATGGATGGCAACAGGCAACTAATGCCAAACTATAAACTTCAAAAGATGATTGAATTTCGTTCTTCGAATTCAAGACAAACTTTTTCACAGTACGCGAAAATCTGACAATTTCTCGAATATCCTGTGACAACAATTACGACAATAATTTGATATTGGTTTAGCGTACACGGAATAAAAACTTTGTTTTTATAATCTAAGCAAAAACTCTACTAGCTGTGTGAATAATATTTTCAATGAAGAATCTGAGCAGGTTAATAGGAATTTAAATGAATTACATGAGATTTGTTAAAATTTTTGCATGATTTCCAAATATATTTCGATTTATTTTCCAAGTCATGCTTTATTGACAAATTATTGCAAAACAAGTTGCTCTTTGGCCCCATTTGTCAAGCATTTTGTTTCATATTTGAAATAAATCCAGTTCTCATCTAATATGGAACTCGAAGCTGGTAAGTTCGAGGCTAAAGGGACCAGCTAGTTGCCGGCTAAACGAGCTCTCTTCATGCTCGAATTGGACCAAAGTTGCCACGCAAGGCATGTGGCATGAATGCCAATGCACAAGCGTGCTGAAAACCGCACATCGGACACACACCTACACACACACACACACACACAGCTGAAAAAATTCTTATTTGGGGTGCTGTTCCCAGCATATACCGAACATTCGTTTAACCCTCATGATTCGAAAGTTAAAAATCAAATTTAGTAGAGATTTACATGTACATTATTATGTATCGAAGTAAACAATTTGCATAAGCTTTTAACTAATTGATTTACTTAGTTCTTACTTTCTAACATTGCTGGAAATAGTTTGTGCTCAATTTGTTAAAGAGTAGGTTTCAATATTGTAGCAGCCAAAACTAAGTTATAAATCATTTCTAAACACTTACTTTACTTTATTAACAAAGATTGAATTCTACTGCTTTATGATGATATCGAGCGATATCGATAAATTATGTTAAGCAAATGTTAAGTTTCATTTGTTAAGCACACTTAACAGATCGACGAAAAATGTTAAGAATGAACTTTGGAAACCTAAAACCAAATAGGTCCGCTGAGAGGCAAAACTGTAATGAATTAATTTTTAATATAAATAACTAACCTTATTTTTTAAGATGTTTTAAATCATTGTTGATTCATAATGTACTATTTCCATTTCGATGCTCTAGCTCTATGGTGATTATTTCATTATTTTAGACACCGACGAATGAATCCACCCAGGTAAAAGTGAGTTAACATTGTGGATTTTGGTTTTGAGGACTCTAATCTGCCTGTAGAAATTTAGTTAAATATTCGTCACCTATTTTTTTTTATGATTGGCTAAAGCCCTGCTAAAATACTGACAGCAAGATGTATCTTTAGATTATCTTTTAGTTGATCTTTGTTTTGTTAACCTAATTTTAATCTAAATATTTTTTTTGGCTGGCTTCTTTCATCATTTATCTCTAATACTCAAACAGACCTACTTAATTGAACATATATCTATTGTGTTAAGTCTATTAATTGACAGAAAACAGCTGCGGTTTCTATAACCTAGTTATAATTTGGACCATTAACTCGAAATACGAAACCAACTAGTACTCAGAATAGTGGGATTAAAACACATCAGAGTATCAGACAGACAAACAGATAAAGCCAGACTGGCTAATAACAAATATTTAAAATCGCCCAAGGATTCTTAGTTACCATCAATTTGGTAAATATGGGGAACAGTGAACATTCTAGTTAGTTTTTAAGCCTGTCTGTCATTTTGCGGACAGTCAAAAGATTGTTGGCTGCAATTGACCGGATTTTGGCATCCCAAACCTCTTTGATATATGTGCATCTGTGTATATGTCGAGTGGGTTGGACTGTCACAACAAATTGACAAAATTTTGTAAATTTCGACAGACGTTTCAGACGGACAATGGAAAAGATAGTCAAGAACTGAGATGCTGGCAGAGGCAGAGGCAGAGGCACTGGCAGAGAGTCATTGGCGGTTGATGAAGTGCTCGGCATAGATTGCTGAATTCATAGATGGTACACATCTCAGTGCTCGTCACAACAAATCAGTTTTGCATTTGCATGCATTGCGCTTTGTTGTCTGGTTGTCTGGTTGTTGTTGGCCTGGCTTGAAGGGCTGACACAGTCCAATTGTGCTCCAAATGCAGTGGTTGCTTTTCTAAGCTGCAGCTGCCGCAGCCTGCTGTTAACCAACTGCCAGACAGAGTCTGAGTGAGAAAGAGGGGTTAGGCAGAGGAGGGTGAGGGTGATGGTGAGGGAGGGGGGCAGAGATAGTGACAGCGTGGTGTATGATTTATGGGGAAGCCAGGGCCAGAGTGAGCGCCTCTCGGCATAAACTTTTGCCGACTGTTGTCAGCTGGCAAACAATGGCAAAGCCACAACATGGTTACACGAGAGGGCTCAAGCGGCATCTACTACTTGTTCCACGACAACAGCAGCAGCAGCAGCAGCAGCAGCAGCAGCTCCAAACAGCAGCTCCAGCAGCAAAGACATGCTGTGCCCAAGGGTGTCCGGATCGACGAGCGCTGGTGAAACTCCACTTGGCTGCACAGCCGCCAAGCCAGGCAGCAAAAAATGAGCACGGAGCCAACTTTATGCATAAATATTTGCATGGCGACCGGCGACCGGCGAGGAGTGGCAGGAGTAAAGAGTGCAGTTCGGGCCATGTCTAACTGCTAACTGCTAACTGCTCGCTGTTTGGCACTCGTTTGTGAGGCAGCCATGCCTAACCAGCTGCAACAGAGCCAAACTATTCAACGCATTTTGTAGCTGCAGAATTCAGATTTCAGCATTCAGTTTTCGTGGCTTGACCATCATTTTGGATATGGTTGGACTAACTGGCTCACAACTCACAGGTGTGTGCACACACACCGCTATTCACAATTGGTAATGGTCACAACGTTAAATTCGTTTGCAATTTGGTTATGCAGCTGGTTAAAAAAGTGCCGCCATTTGTCAGCCAAACCTGAAAACACTGCGCTGCAATTCACAGTATGCATCAAGTATGTGAAACTCAATACAAAAGTTAAGGCAAGACATTTTTTAGTTTTGCACTTTTTAGTGTAGTGCAGCGAAAAGCGATTTATTTCTGTTTTAAATTGGCTTCTAAAACACTAAATGTTTTGGCAGAAAAGATTTATGACTTGCCGTCGCGTGAGCTCAATTTTGCATTCCTCAACTTACTAAGCGATTTACGAGCTCAACAAATCGAGGTTTACAATTTGGCATTGCATTGAAATTAATTTTCAAAGAAAACTTGGCACTAGTTTTGAATCGATTTAGCCGATAATTGAATACGAACTGGCATCATGCCAATTACATATGCATCAGAGCTGTCTGATGTGTGATAATAAAAGCAGAACATTTTTTTTTGGAATTAAGAAAGCTTAATTGAAATGCCTTAAATATATTTTAGGCAAATGCTTATATACTTTATTATTTAAAATTTATTTTCCAATTTTCTCCGGCCCCTTAAGGCATATAGTTTCTTAATAAAATTTATTTGATTTTTGTTAGTAATTTTTTTATAAACAGAAATATATAATGTAGATTTTATAAGCTAAAGAATAGAGTTTATAATTAAATATTGCTAATAATTTAATTTATAATAATTTTTTTATAAACAGAAATATATAATATAGATTTTATAAGGTAAAGAATAGAATTTATAATTAAATATTGCTATAATATATATTAAGATATTTCAAGCTTCCATTAAATATGTATATATCATATATCAACTTCTGCTTGCCTTGTTTATGTAATATGATATTTATGAAACTAGTTCGACTAGTGTTAGTTCATTTATCGCTGATTGACAGAAACCAGAATTAGTTGGTCACTTATAAAGCAATCAAGCAAATCAATCAATCATCGTCGGCTATCAAATGTAATTGAAGCGTTCTTGAACATTTCGTTTTCCATTTATGGTTATGCCTTAGACGAATTGTGGCGCCAGGATCAGGATTAGGATTTCCAAGTTCTGCTCTGCACACAGCAAATAAGATGAAGACAATTTTTAATGTTTTTCAGCGAACATCATCGATTAGCGCAGACTAACAACTCGCAGTTTCGCAGCTGGCTTTATGTGTTTTAATCGTAATGTTTCGGGTTCTTCATTTTTTTTTTATATACGTACAAAGCTGTTGGCTGATTTAATGACTTTTCAACAAAAATTATGTTGACATGTTCAACAATAAACTCGGTTTATTGACTTTTTATGAACCACAAACCACCGGCGAGCGACCAAAACAAAGCTTCGCACCGCGTGAACATAACTCTGACACACCACAAGCACATTCAGTCGACTACCCACACACACACACACACATATATATACAGAGACAATCCCGCATACAATAAGCAACTTTAAACATAATTTTTACATCCGCTCGGCGCCATTGTCCCGCTTAATAGGCGATTCTTTGAGGTCTCCTGCCTGGTCGGTCGGTCAGTCATCATTGTTGGCCAACAGCAGCTGTTGCCTGTTATTTTTGATGTTGTCTCTGGCGTTTTTGTTATAGCCAGGATTGTGTTTTGAAAACACGCAGTAATTAAGACAACAAGCAAGTTGTTATCAAATATATAATTTGTCTTTAATTTTTAAATAAATACGATAACTTTTTGTTATTTATATTGAAATATATTTTTGTTAGAAATTGTGTTTATCCACAACTATTGTGGATAGCAAGCGCAAGCAACAAATGACATATCTTTAATTGAAAATTAAACAAGTTTTGTTCTTTTGCCAGAATTTGTGTGTTTTTAAAGTTGTTGGCAAATTATTTATTTTGGTCATACTCACAAAGGCACAAAAGAACCAAAAATTGCTTCAAATGACAAATGTTTAATTTGTTGCCGCGGAGTGTGTAGCATCCACACTGAACAAATTCGAGTGGGGCACAAATTGCCGAAAATAAATAAATAAAAAAAAACCTAACGATTGTTAAAACTCATTTGTGATTTTCGTCTGTTCACATTTTATAGCCGTTATCTTGTTGTCCGACTTTCGCAAGAGTTTTAAACTTAAGACACAATTTGACTCAGGCGTCATAAAAGTTCAATTTTGAGGCATCAGTTAATGAAGCCAATCAAGGGATCTTATTGTTTTCCCTTACTTGATTTATTTCCACTTTATCTTCGTGCGTCCGATGACAAAAATACATTTAAACGTATTGTGATGCGGGCTAAATTAATTAATTTTAATTAATATCAAGCAGACGCCATGTGGAGCATAATTTTACTGCCATTGTCAACCAGCTCGTTTTTCCCACATTTTTAATTTATGTATATTGGAATTAAACACGACGTCATATCATAATAAATGTATTTATTTATATATACATATATATATATATATATATATATTTATATATATATTTGTTCAACACATTTTCAGTTTGAACAATATTTATTTTTTTTTTTGTGAATTTATTTTATTTCACATTTGGTGCTTTTGCGGTTGATACCTCTTTGACCTCTTTTGATTGTATCGAATTTTGCAGTTGGCCCAACTTGTCACGGAGTAATCCGAATTTTATAAAATTGTTCGCTCAATATAGGATCGCACAGAATAAATAAATACATAAACATGGGTTTAAATTGGACTTGCAGAATGGAAAATTGTTCCGAATAAATACGAAATGGTTGTGCACAAGTTTTGCCCATATTTGTGTAGCATATTTTTTATATTTAGAGTTGGTTGTCACTGAAAATTATAATTTCTCGAGATTTGAAAGTAGTTTTTAATGTTTATTTAGTATCAAACCTTTTTTTGGTATAACAAATAAATAAATAGAAATCAATCGAGCATATACAAAAATTCACTTTCAGTTCTTATTTAAGATCTGCGAAGTGACTTGCTTGCTTTAAAAATTTAGGTGCAATTTAAGATAAATTATCACAATATAAGTAA
Source organism: Drosophila demipolita (assembly GCA_035042405.1). Lineage (NCBI taxonomy): Eukaryota > Metazoa > Arthropoda > Insecta > Diptera > Drosophilidae > Drosophila > Drosophila demipolita. The sequence continues at coordinate 95,436 of JAWNLI010000349.1, read as the reverse complement.
TTATCTGGCAATCAAGTCAATTGGTATTATCAAATGTTTTTTTTTAACAAATTGGAATTTCATTAAAGACTATTTTTTATCACATTTAAGCGAAACAATCGATTTTACGAATAGTGTTTTTGTATCATCTCAATCTGCAATGTGAAACTCAATTTGAGTGTCTGGCTGACAAAAAGCAGACAAATTATATAATCAAAACAGCACATTTTAATATTTTTTTATTGTAAATTAAAACAATAAACATTTAAAACAAGCCCCCAAGCACAGAGCACAGAGCTTCAATCCGATTGTTCTCAACGCTCTTTTCCCAGTCCCCCTTTGTTCCTGTCATGTCCTGTCCTCAATGGGCCATCTATTTTGATTGTTATTGGGCAGACGCACGCACAGAGTTCCACCTCGAAGCAGTCAATAATTGTTGAGCAGCCAACCCAGTCAGGGCCACTCCGAGGACAACCAAAAGGGTGCGCAGCCCCTCACAAAAAGAAAGAGAGAGAGAGAGAGAGGGAGAGAGAGAGAGAGAGAAAGGGATTGGAACATATCAAGTTGTTTTAGGTTTGACAAATTTAATTTGATTTTGTGTGAAGTTTATTGGGAAAACGTTTTGCAAACGCAGCTCGCCAGGAATTGGGCTGAAGTAACTGATATCTAAAACTAAGACAAGGATTGAGGCGCCTAAGCGTGCGTGTAACCCAAACACGTGGATACTGCTCCCCTCTGCCATGTAATTCAATATATGCGCATGCACACACACACACACACTCCCACACACTCCCACACACACAGGCAAGCAGAGAGTGCTCTGGCTAAATATATTTTTACGTTTCACATTTCACATTTTCACTTTCCCAATTAAATTCATTTCATTCCAAAATGTTACCTTTTAGCTGGCTTGGCTTGAGTTATTAATAAACAAATAATTATAAATTATTTAGCTTTCCAAAGCAATTAACAACACTTAACACACATTCGCAATTATCTCCATATTTAATTTAATTTTTATCTGCAAACTTTTTAAGATAAACTTATTTTTAAAATACCTGTGAAAAGTTGAAACATTTAATAAGAAATAGAAAATAGGTAATTAAAATTGTATAGGCAACATTTATCTCTTACTTAGGTTGGTAACATCATTTTCTATAAATTGAATAATTAGCCAAGAAAATTGATTTGCTGTATTTGTTCTTGGTTAGTCCTTCTAACTGAAAGTGAAGTTTATTAAAAGTGTACATTGAATTTATAGGAAATCCGAGTGCAATAAACTTGTTGACTATTTGCATAGAATGGCAGTTATTATAAATATTTGTTAAAAAAATTTGAATGATTTTATTAAATCTAGCTATTTTAATAGAATTTAGGATCCTTAATTCATTCTTATCATGACTATTTAATATAATCCTATAGAGTCTGCTGCATAAGCCCCTCGATAATGCCAAATGTTGTGCTTGAGTAGAATACAAAGCAGAAGTCCATCGATTTTCAGATGAGCAAAAATCCAAATCTTTATTCGATTGGTATTACGTGATATCAAAACTCCACTAGTTCAGCTCAATTATTATGCTTTGAAATAAAAAAAAAGCACGAACAAGAATTACCAAGTCTGCTTCAGTTTCAAATGCAATTCAAGTGAAGTGGATAAAAAAGTTTAAGTTTTTCAGTTATTATCAAAACTAGCAAAACAATTCACTTTTCTAGTTATTGTTCAACCACTGAAGGGAAGCGAATTCTCTAAGATTTTTTGAGCATATTTCAGAGGCCTTAAGTTTCCAAGACTCAATATGGAACAATTACTATAAAAATTCGACGTCAAACGACTGCTGCTTAAACTAACATAATAATAATATAAACATAAACATATAAACATAATAATATAAGCATAATACTATAAACATAATAATATAACATAAATTAAAAAAATACCAATGTAAAGAATTCTAGGAAAAAGCATTTCCTATTCAAAAATGACAAATTTTGATTAGCCCTCGTTCTGTAAATATGAACACATTTGCCAATTGGCCATTTACAAATGTATCTTGTATCTGTGGATGTGTATTTACTTTTGTGGCAGCTAACAGGCAACTCAGTATTTCTGGCTAGTTGCACTGGCAAAAGGCATTTTGCGGTTATTGCGGTGCAGCCACAGAAAATGCTTTTACAATCCTTGCGCCCCGATCCAGACCACAACATTGAGTATCTTAAAGATGAAAATTAACCAACACATGCAGCAGCAGCAGCAGCTGGATATGGGCCTTTGGGGGGGCGTGGCACATTAACTACGCATAATTTGCATGCCAGCATAGCTTTTGCGGTCGAAACTTCATTTTTGCTGGCACATGTGAAAGAAGAGGAGTCCATGCTGGAAATATGTTGAGAATTTTCCAGCTCACCGTTTCCTAATGAGTTTTACGCAACTGAATAGTGCGATGTGGTTGCTTAGTTGAGTGTGGCAGAGTGGCTCAGTGGCTCAGTAACCCTGGTGGCTCAGTGGCTCACTTGCTTGGTGGTGTGCCATGGCATTTCATCGACACTAAAAAAAAACATACAACTTTTTAAGTTTCACTTGAGAGTTTTAGTGGCATCATGCATGGGTGGTAATTAAAGTGTGTGAATGTGTGTGTGTCGGGGGGGGGAGGGGGGGTTAAATAAGTTTCGATGTGTGTGTGAGAGTATCTCAAGGTTGTGTGGTTAACATATTATGAGCTTGGGATATTGGCCAGGGAATACGAATTCTCATTTAGCCATGCATGATTAAATACATATGCTTTTCGCACTCTGAAACTTTAATGAGAATAGCTTAAAAAGTTTTGATTATTGGTGTCATTGGGGGGGGGGGGGGGGGGGTTGGTTGGCAGACAAAGCTTTAGAGATTTTCCTTTAGATGAACTGGAGTAAAAGAGGCAATTTCAGTTACGTCTGTCAGCTGTGAGTGTGAGACACTAAAACGACACATTACTCAGCCAAGTTAAGAAAGCCAGTTGGGAATCAAGTTTAGCAAAGTTTCGCGAGTTTGTCATCGGCCATGTTGTCATGACCATTTCAGTTATATTTCTAGTTAACTTCGCACTAGTCGAAATAATGATAACAAGTTGGAATTAAATGTTTCGCACTTTTCCAAGAAATTTATGATTTACATAGCAAGAAAATGAGTATGAGTATTAAATTATCTTATATTAATATTGCACATACTATAATAAATAAACTTGTCGAAGTAATGATAATAAGTGGAAATTAAATATATTTAACTTTTCCGAGATTTACATAGCAAAATATGAGTAAGTATTATATATGAATATTGCACTTATTATAATAAATAAACAAGTCGAAATAAAGATATAAAGTTGTATTTAAATATCTACCACTTTTCCGAGAAATTTATGATTTGCATAGCAGAATGTGAACAAGTATTATTTAAGTATAATTATCACAAATATGAACATTGCACATTGCATATTACAATAAATAGTAATCATTATAATAGTTATCTGACCTGACAACAAAATTGGCTTAACAATAATTTGTGCTTCAGGTTTGTATCTTATGTTTGGCATATTAACTAATGAGTCTCCCATTGTATCATTTGCACATGCAAACATTTTGATAATCAGTTTTCCTAGTATTATATAACAATTCACACAATTACAACAAGTTAAAACAATCGATATATCCTGGCCTGTTTTCAATCTAAGGTTTATAAGAAGCTTATAAATATTCAGTCTACATTTTCATCAACTTTTTGTTGTAGCTGCAGTAGATTTTCGATAATTCAAATAGAAAAAAAATAATGGATAAAGATTAATTTAATAATACATATACAAATTTAAGACATGGTTTTTTTTTTTTAATTTAATTAGATTTAATTTAATTCTTACAAAAGAAAAGGCGACAAATTTAAATATTTTCTATTTAAATTTTTGATTCAGATATATTTAATATCGCGTGTAAAGACTACAACTGTTAAAATTTGTAAAGACAGTTTAAAATTATAAGTTTCTCTAAGAACCTTGCGAAATAAATTATAATTTGTAGATAGACTTTGCTTTCGTATTACCAAAAGAAAAACTAATGCTCAGAAAAGTCCACAAAAGCCTATATTGAAATACACATTTTTTTTAAGTTTGAATTTAAAAAATTCGAATATTTACTAAATATATTAATAAATATTTATATATCATAATTTTTGTGATGCCTACAACAGTCTAAATTGAACTTCAATATTAAAAAATTGTATATGGAATCCATATAGAGTAACCCAGAGCACCCAATAGCCTAGCTAGGATTCGTCTAAATAGTTCACTGGCCTGTTTGCAATGTTGCCAAAGTGTTTGCATAGATTGTGGCCAACAACATACGAAAGTTTAAATGTGTTTACCTGTTTAAGCTTGAAAATAATTCGGAAATATGATAATTTTTGTCTAAAATACAGAAACTTAAACACAATTTTGTACAAAAAATAATTTTCACGTACATTTCTCAAAGATATTCTAAGGACAATTTATTTGTAACTATTATTGCAGAATTCAAATGTGTATTGCTGAAACAGACTGCTTGCAATGATGATAAAAATGGACGAACTTAAAACAGCGAATATATATTTGTGGCAAGAACACCAAAGACAGGTAACACAAGCAAGGTTAAATGCTAAGTTATGTTTGTTGTCAAGTGCAGTCGAACAATGTCAGCGGAAAAACAGATGCGATGCCAAAAACTCAGCTCGGCACGCAAAACGGAAAGCACAAAGAAATTTCAAATTCAATGCGATTCAAGTGTGTAAAGCTCAACTCAACTGCGTGTGTGTGTGTGTGGGTTACTAGAGGTGTCTGTATGGGTATAGGTCATGTATACTCTCACGTTTTGAATAATCAGCGGCAATTATAATTTCTAATTCTGACGTTTGTAAAACGAGAGCGTGGCCCGTGTGCACTCGGAAGAGTAAAGAGCAATTAGATTAGTTCGAAACACTCTCTTAGCTTGCGTTGCGTTTACTCTTCTGTGAAGCATTTTCGAACTTCCAATGCGTGCGTGTGGGTCGTGTTTGAAAAGAGCTTTTCGAAGAGCACGCACACCGAATTGGTCGTTCGGGCGGCTGCTGCTGCTGCTGCTGCTGTTCTCATTCTCAAGGCGAGCTCGAGCAATGTGGATGATGATGTTTGGCAGTTTAACCTTTTGCCAGGCGCTAAAAAGTATGCTACGAATTAGTGAAGGTCACTAATTGATTAATTCACCTGCCAAAAGGTCGAGTCGAGTATACGCAAAACAGCCTCACCCTGATAATTTCACAGAGGACATCATAATTCCTTCATCCACACTCTTATAATTGATAATGACTTAATTAGGTTTTACAATAAGCGACCGCAACGAAACTCACAACTAACCCTTTGCTACGCACTCACAACTTCTACTTACAGACACAACTACACAAACACAACTCACACACACACATACACACACATACGCTTAACTCGCCCTTGCCACGAAAAACCCATAAATGGCAAACTTTTCATAAAGGATTTAGCCAAAAAACTTTTTTGGTACATGCATATGTGAGTTGTGTCTGTGTTAGCGTGTGTGCCTGCTGTTTAATTTATACATTCCCAACAAAATGGCTACACACACTCACAGGCAAATATATTATTGCACCGGCAAAAGGATTAAAAATTTTCGTGCCTTTCTGTCATGGTTTATAGAAAGGCTGCTCACGCGGAAGGGCAATTGTTACTGTATGTGTGTGTGGGTGTGTGTATGTGTGTGGCCGTTAGTGTGGGCGTGTCAGTTTGTTGTGTGGTAGTTTTCACGCATAGCCAAGTTTTACAGTAATAAAAGGAACAACAACTGCAACAACAATAACTCTTATGACTGTGGCCGAATTCACAATTTGGCGAAAACAAAACGCAAAAAGCGGAATCAGAAAACTAACCGCCAACAAAAATTGCAATTCACACAAAAAATAAAACAAAATAAAATAAAATAAAACAAGACACACATTGCAAGTTTATTGTGCTTAAATGGAAATCTTCTAACATTTAATATGAAAACTCTTCCAATAATATTTTCTTTTAATTTGCTAATTTTAGTTTTTAAATTTTATAAAGCTTGCATAAATTTTAAATTTGAATTTGAATTTATTGTGGAATACCCCACAGGGTATCTGCAAGTCGTTTCACAAACTGATTTTAGTCATACTTTTTTTTTTTAATATTTATTATGTTTAATTATGTTGACTTATTTTTACTATGGTGTTTTTATCGCTCGTTAAGGAATTTGTAATTCAATGGATTTGCCCGTGTTTATAACTCCATAAAATATGAGGTTTAATGGCTGTACCCAGATCTGAACATGACTTATCATAATTAAATATTTATTTTAGTGGCCAGCTCGGATGGTAGCTCATTTTTGTGCAGCCGGCTGCTACATTTGATGCATGCCCCTCATTAGGAACGTGAAAAATGAAGGTTTTCTTGAAAATGGTAAGTGGGGGAGATGGGGAGATTGGGGGAGACTTGACAACAGCCTGAACAAAATATTTGCGGAAGTTAAAAATTAATTTCAAGTGCAACTGGGTAGATTGCAGATGTGACTGCTCCACTGCTGCTGGCCAAGTGGCGAAAATCACAAACAATAAACATAAAAAATGTGCCACTGTTTTGTGCGTCAGCTGTGATGGGGCAGGGGGCATGGGGCATGGGGCATGGGGCAGTTGGCAGTTGGCAGTTGGCGAAGTCATTGCCATGAATAAAGAAAAAGTTAAGTAGGCATAAAAAAGTGTAAGGTACTCGAAGTATAGAATAAATAAGTATGTCTTGGAGAATGTTATATATATATTTGCAGCAGGTCACAGCTGCGACAGTCGGCTGGACAAAAAGATTATGCGGCAAGATGTGAAATGTAATAATTACTTGCAACAGTAAATACATATTTATTATATTGTTTATACAGGATATTGAATTTTTAATTTCGTTAGGATTTCCGTTCTTCTTTTGTTTGTTTTTTTGTTACACGCTGATGATTTTATATTTACTTCGAATACCAACCGGCAATATGTGTAACAAAAAACGCGAATATTGATTTTATGTGTTGCGAGTGGCACTTAAGGGAAAATCAGCGTGCAACCGGAACCGGTTTCAAGATACTCTCACACACAACAGCTACAAATTGTATTCTTTTCAATCTAAAGGATATTCTTCGATTTATTTATATTACTTTTAAGATTGTATCCCTGATTGTGTAGCATAACAAATTGCTATAATTTGCGACTTAATTTTATAGTCTCTTCAATTCAGTATTGCTCAAGCTGACAAACTCAGAATAAAAAAGCTTTGCTTTTGAAAATTTATTACACTTTCTTATAATTGTCAAGAATCTGAATTCTTCGGATATACTTCGTAAATTTTTTTTTTTTTTGATACGGCGCAGGGCTTAAAAGCAATTTGAGTTTGACTCTGGGCTGTTCCCCAATTTTTAATTTCAGGCAATAATTATTTACTCCAAATTGTCGATGGGCTTCATTTCGGATTCATTTTACTTATTTACTTTGGGCAATCATTTTTTTATGTATATTTATATTTTTTTCTGAGTTGCACAATGAGAGCAGTTCACCTGTGTATGTATTTATATTGTTCTAGGGAATTATGCTTCCTTTTGCTTTAAATTGTGAGTGCAAACAGTTAAAATTCCATTTTAATTTCAACTTTTTTTTGCACACAATACCAAATTTGTTTCTATCTGCATTCCGGATTAAAGGTTTCATCTTTGCTGAATTGAAAGCGATGTGAATTGAATAGGTGTTGTGTCACCTTCGATTGCATCTTCAGTTGCATCTCAAAAATGCCACAGCCAACAAAGGTGCACATTGCAATCATGATTGCAATGTTTCCATTGATTCGTTTTTGGGTTTTTTGTGCAAATATTTTCACTACAATTTTAAGCAAAAACTGAATGCCGCCAGTTCATCCTATGGGGTTTTCCCCCTCGGCTGTATGTGTGTGTGTGTGTGTGTGTGGCACACATTCTGTAATGGTTGTGGCAGCGTTGCCTTTATTATTATTATGTATTACTCTTTATGTATCAGCTTCAATTAATGTCAGCGTGTTCGCGTAACGATTTTCTTGTCATTCATGCCAGTCAAACATGTCGGCGAACCGGGACGACAGTTAGTCAAACAGGCAGACAGACTGGCAAACAGACAGACAGACTAACAGACAGACAGACATACATGTATTCATACAGCAGGGAACTGGATTCAAATGAAGCGGAACAGAGACGGGATCTTAGAGAGGGGGTTCCACTGTAGTGTGTCAGTCCTGTCATGCGTTTATTCATTCGTCATTCGTTGGGTTTTTTTTTCTTCTCTTAGTTGGTGAGGGGAGGGGAGGCACAACATGTTTTATACGCCGCCACAAGAGCGTATTGAAGTGTGTGCCACAAAAATCAAAAGAAACTTAATGAGATGCGTTGGAAGGTGTTCCCTGCTGTCTCCTGAAATCCTCTTGCAAATGTTGCTCCTGTTGCTTTCTTTTGTGATAATACTCAGAAGAAGATCAGAAAAGAAACTTTTACCTGTTGTGAATTATAAAAATAGCTAAAAAAAAATATTGTTAATGAAAGCAAAATCACAGTGAGAAAATTTGACGTTGATCAATTGCTGCAATTTTGGGGCCAACTGAGCACCTAGACTTGCCACAAGGCAGCACTTCAGTTCAGACTAAGGTTAAAAGAAATGTTTTGAAAACGATTTCACGACACTTTGTTTACTTTGCAGATTTCGTAAAAGCCAACATTAATCTTGCCAAAAAAAAAAAAAAAAAAATGTATAGGTGTGGAACACGTGTAGGAAATGATTATTGGAACAGCCTCGAGCATTCTCAGAGCCGCAATTGTCCAGCGATTTCGGGGAAAAGCAGAGACGAAATTAATTAATGAGTTATTTGGCACAAAAATCTTCTGTGGCATTTTGCCGCACGTGTGAGCAACCTGTCCTTGAACCGGCTACGCCTCACTTCCAAATAAACAAACAAAGTTTAATTAAAAAATGTAACAACAACAATGGAAAAACAACAAGAAATGCTTATCATGTGAGGGGGTTTTTCGGAAATTGAAGTAGTGATTAATGCAATGTTGATTTCTATCTTAAAGCTGGTTTTTTTTTTTAGATAGGAATCCAATTTGCTCAAATGAACAAAGCACACACTTGCCACAAAAGGGAGTAGAAAAAAACCGAGTCAATAAAAATCAACGTCAAATTGAGCCCGTCAAATTAACAAGTCATTGCGGTCACATTTATGCTGTCAAAAAATTTACTGAATAAATACAAAAAAAAAAAAATAACAGGCGTCGAGATTTATTGACACTTGTAATTGTCAATAATATAAAATCCGTGGACTCAATTATGTTAAAAGCTCGAGCAGCCAATAAAAACACTCAACACTCGCAAGGATCCCCGGCAGGGAGTCCTGCGGCAGTATAAATTAATTTATATTGTGGAAAAAGACTAACGCACAAGGACTTATGGCTAAGACGGCATTGAGGCATTGGCAGTGCACAAGAAGGCAATTAAAGCTATTGACTTAACAGCCAAGGCCCAAACAGCGGTTTCCTTAAAGCATTCACGCAGCGTATGGGAAATATCGTCAAATTGGCTCTCCTCCCCAGGATGGTTTGCCATTTTTCCATTTTTTTGATTTTTATTGTGGAGCTGTTGCTGCTGTGTTTATGCACTTAAAACTTAATGAATTATTTACAGTAATGGTCTGTTGTTCAGGCAAACAATATTTTTAGCCACTCTATCGCGTTATATGGGTATATAAAATTATTAGGAAATTGCTACAAATCACGCCAATCTTCCACACTGCACACTGCACACTGCACCCAAATCCCGGACTGAACCCATTTTCGATGTGGCAACCAACACTTAAGTTTTGCCAGTTATTCAAATGTTTGTTTACCCTGAGTGCTTTTGAGGAGTGTGTGCAAAGCCCAGAATTTATGGGTGCTTCGATTGTAAATCGAGTTTACCTAAGCCAAGATTTGTTTAAAACTCTGAGCAATTTATGTTTGCGCATTTGGTAAGAAAAACATATGTATTGACTTTGTCTCGAGCACTCGAGCAGCCTAGCAGAAAGTGGCTCAAATAACAGTTGAAATTGAGCCAAATTTGACACATTCAATCACAAGTTTTTTATTGCTCTTAAAAAATGGTATATTTGTTTTATTTACCTGTTTACTTACTTTCGAGTGGTATGCAAAAAATTCCTTGAAATTGCTCTTACTGATTTTTTTTTTATTTTTTTATGCTAATTTTAATCTTTTAATCGTGAAACATATATCATCATCAATAGCACAAAATGAAAAATGTTTATTGTCTCTCTAACAAGTTTTTTAATCAAGTTTATCATTTGAAACTTTCAAGTTTTCAATAAACGCACAATATTGAAATTCAATGAATAATTTTAATGGGAATTTTGACAGTTCAATATATATTTTGGGAAAATATATACAAACATTTGAAGTTGTCGTATTTGAATATAACCAAATGTTGGCAAACATTTGTCTTTCATTTTGCAAAGACAACAAACCAACTGTTTGTGCAACATCTTAAAACTGTTGATTAAAATGCAACGAAACAGATAAATTATGCAGTGCAGATCCAAAATGAAAAAAATGCATTTCAGTTGCATAAAACAAAAGTGGAGCCAATATTTAACACCAAACATTTCCGACTATCAATATTTGTAGTGCTAATCCACGGACACTTTGGTATACATATTTGTAATATGCGGCCAATTTGGAAATGCACAATTATAACATATGTATATATATATAAATATATAGATAGATATATTTGAAAATATATATTGGCTTTTTGGTATTTAGAGAGTCGCAATGCTAACATTTGAATTAAAATGAACATAATTGGAGATCCTCTCAAAAACACGAGGGCATTAATTAGTTATCCAAATGCCGCAACAAAAAGGAATTCGAAATTTTGTTGAATCCCACAAATACACGCCAAAAAATACAAATTTATTTAATGCCAAATGAGGCCGGGCCAAAATACAAATTTTGTTTAATGCCAAATGAGGCCGGGCCAGGCTTACGAGGGAGTTTTTATTTGTAATATTATTTCGTTTGCATGTTACTTAACTATTCAATTTAATCAAGTACACTAAAAACAACAGCCACAACCACAAATATATTCTCGACAATGGAGGAATACTTACAACGAGTAGCGAATCCATTTGCAACATTTTGTGTACCTGTTTTTAATGAATTTATCATGTACATTGCGACAAGCTGCCACATCTAACAATACACATGCATCTGCATTTGTGTGCGTGTAGATGTGGGTGTATGCGTGTGTGTGTGTGTGCGTGTGTGTGTGTGTGTGGGTGTTTGCGTTTGTAGTTTGTCTAAAGTGAAGTACGTGACGACGCCCAAACAATGTTTTGTTGAATAAACGCAACACCCACAGATGTATTTAAATTAAATAATTAAATTTTTAATTGCTTGAAGCTACCAAAGAACCACGCTTAAAGCCAAGAAGCCCATTTCAAGCTGGCCTGTCACAAATGGCATTAACATTAATATTTACCTTATTAGCGGCCACAAAAGCGACCAAATATGAAAAACAACAACTGTCACTCAACATATTAAACTTTAATTTAAGTAATTTCAAGTACAAAATTGAATAAAATCTCTTATTTTGGTTTCAATTTATTTATTTATTTTATTTTAATTTATTATTATAAGATTTAATACTTAGTTTAAAGTTGTATATTATTTATTAAAGTTTTAGATTCCGGTATGGCTGTGTTTTTAGTCTCCTAGAGAAATTCTGTGCAAAAGTCACTTTTAAAGTCAACAAAAAATTTGGCAATCGATAAGGATATACTTCAGTACATTTTTTTTCAACAATAAAATTATTAATAAATAGCATATATACTTTTTTATATTCATACTATATTAATACCAATAAAAAAAATTGGTTCTTATTAGATTTAAAAATATATTTGATTATTTAATAATTATATTATATTATTTTCATTAATATATTTATATAGATAATGTTTTTCAAGTGGCCACTTTAAAATATAGGCTAAATAATCATATATGATTATTATATATAATGATAATACATAATATGAAAATTATCTGCCTTAAAGTGCGTAGAAATAATATTAATAACTTTTTATAAAACCTATCAAATTAAATATTAATTTTAACATTTATAAGCAGAAATTAAAGTTAATCATCATTTCATGTTCAATGAGAAATGTGTAATACCATGCAAAATTGAAGGACAAGGCTTAAATGATATGTCGCCTTTGTGGAGTAAATAATAATATATAATATAATATATATATATATATATATATAAATATATATGTATGTCGCAGACCCACCCATTCTCACATTGTATTAAGGAAGAGATGTGTCCTTCTTATGTTGCATTATATTAATATTGATAAGAGCAGTATTTATTTTTTTGAGTGAAGTGGATAATTTGACATTAATTAAAGTGGGACTGCAACAAAGCGGCTTTCACTTTATCTGTGCATATATTATTATATAAATATATATATAAACGGTGGACAATAAAAATATTTTTATTTATATTGAGTTTATTATATTGAGTTGGTCCACAGTTGTGTGTGATTATTAAAAGTAAATATATGCACGATGTGGGATCACAGTTTTCACCCGGGTTTTTGGTTCATGTGCATTCTGTGAACATCTGGGCGTGTCAGGTTTCTCAGCATTTTAAGACTTAAATAAACCCGCAATATGCATTTAATAACCTGCAAAGCTGCGCATCTAAAATTGCGAGCCCTGCAAAACGTTGGTTTGCTCGCCGTTGGCAGTAATTTCAGATTTTAATTAAATTCTTTTCTTCCTTGGTTTTTGCGACGATGTCGACCGCTGTGTACTGCTCCAAGCAGGCCACCAACCCAAATAACTACAAGTACAAACCAACCAAGCCTACCACCCATCGCCCCCCCACTACCCACCCCCTTTTGTGCCATTCGTTCTTATATAAAAATATTTGTAATGCCGTAACGAAAAAATAACACAAGGCAAAATGCAAACATTTGCGAGGCTTTTCTCTCTTTCGTGTGCACCTCGAAGCGTTTGGCGACAAAAGCAACTTAACAATTTGAATCCACTTTCAATTCAATCTGCGATTCAGTTTGTCTTCAGTTTCACACTAGATAAAATCATCTGATATATACATTTTATGTATTCTTAAGCTGAACGTTTCGTTCAATTAAATTGACTTACAAATAAAATGAATTTTACTCCATTTTACCTGGCCACAATTATATTTGATGTCAATTCAGTTTTACACTAGATGAAATCATCTGAAATTGTGAGAACGATATACATTTTATGTATTCTTAAGCTGAATTGTTCAATTAAATTGACTTACAAATAAAATTAGTATTACTCCATTTTACCTGGCCACAATTATATTTGATTTCAATTCAATCTGCGATTCAGTTTGTCTTCAGTTTCACACTAAATAAAATCTTCTGAAATTGTGAAAATGATATACATTTTATGTATTCTTAAGCTGAACGTTTCGTTCAATTAAATTGACTTAGAAATAAAATTAATTTCACATCAATTTGCCTTGTCACAATTATATTTGATTTAAATTCAATCTTTCAATTCAAGCTGTAATTTAGCTTGTCTTCAGTTTCACACTAAATGATATTATCTAAAATGTACATTTTATATATTCTTAAGCTGAACGGATGGTTCAATTAAATTGACTTACAAATAAAATTATTTTCACTCCATTTTAACTGACCACAATTATATTTGATTTGGGGTTAAGTGTCAATATTTAATACATAAAGCTGGAATTTATTTTTAGCTTGGTCAATTCGCGGTCTGAGTCATTTTACACTTCAGTTGTTAGAATGTAATTTATCAGTTTCAGCACAATGATTGATGGACATCTAAAGTTCACATTTAGAATAACAATAAACATTTATATTTATTCACTTTATGAATTATACAAATATACAGAAAATGAAACCAGTACTTAAAATATTTTCACTGCTTACAAAAGTGTAAATTATTGCACTTTTGAGAACAAATGAATTTACGTATTTAAAAAAAAACCAAAATTTGAATTTTATTTAAGTATTAAATTGCAAAATAAAATGTTGGTGTTTGTAAATCATTCAGAGCTTGAGGAGCACTTTCAGTGAGGCAGAATCGAAGGGCTAAGTGAAAGGTAGCAGTGCCTCTAATGCCACTTAGTACAGCACTTGAACACGGCGCCGAGTGCCTAGATTTTGTCCAGACAATCCAGATTCTGTTCGGATTTTGCGGATGGTGAAGGGGCAAACGCTGGATAATGGAGCGGACATGGACAACATCGCATATCAATGCAATCGCAATCCGCTTTCGTTTTAGATTTATAGACCAACGCAGTGCATCCATTGCAGAACACTTGGCTCAAACAGAGGGTGGGTAGAAGGGTAGAAACAGTTGGCTAAGACTGGCAATTGCTGGAGCACCAGCAATTTAAAGGGATTTGCTTGGTAGTTGGCGACTGTCTCAGTTCCGACAGCTCAGTTGGCAGCAGGCTTGAGCTGGCTGAAGCTGACTGAAGCTGCCTCAAGCTGCCTCAAGCTGTGTGCCGTCGCAGTGTCAATACGATATGGCAATGGTTCAATGGTTGTGAAAACGTTTGCCCAACCCCAACAAGTACATGCAAGTGCATCACTGCCACATCCACGCATCGCCAAGCACATTGGGGCGTTGCCGTGCAACCTGGAGGCCAGCCAGGCCAGGCTGTAGTTGCAAGTGGCCAAGCCACAATTTGCTGCTGTGGTACATTTTCCTGTTTTTCAAGCGGACTGCTTAATTAGTTGGATAAATTATTTCCAAATTATATATAAAAAAAACCTTATTAGAATGTATCCGACCGCAGAATACCCTTACACTAGTTAAGTACCAAACTGGTTTACTGTTTAGTTGTGCCTTGACTCTTCAAGTAAGCGTGGCAAAGAAATTTTCCTAGTTTCCCAGTAATTGATCTGGTTATGAGATTTTGTAATTTTCGAAAACCATATCTAAATAAGGATGATTTTATAAGGTATTAGGTATATGGTTTGTGAACTTGAATTCTATTTCTATTAAATTTCCACATCCCTCTACCAATTACTCCTTTCTGAAAACTCTAACAGCTATAACAAATAATCAAGATATATATGTTATGCCCATTTGACAAACTAAAAAACACCGTTACCAGCTTTGTTATTTGGATAAAAACAAACTCGTAATATCAACTTTATATATATTTACTGTATATAAAACTTTGTGAGTGCTGTATACACATAATACACATAAGCACAGATAAATAGAGGTTACAAACCTCTATAAGATGGGGTTCCAATATCTGCCGTTATTGTTGTCGTCAATTCTCAGATGTCGGCAAAATTGCCAACCATTAATTGTCTCAAATTTTTGGTTAGTAGTAAATTTTAAGATTTCAAATCTCGATGAATTATTTGCGGTTGAATAACATGCATGTAAGCTATACCCTCTAAATGAGAATGAAAACCAAATCATATAATTTTATTTATTTATATGTAGCTATTTATTAACAATCTGAGTTATTCCGTCAACAGCATCTGACTATCTCTGATTGCCGTCGTGCAAGTAGTCATAGGGAGAACCACAATCTGCTATATAATTTCACAATTTTTTCGAGGTCAACAAAAAAGCATTTTCACCTCATTATTAATTTTTTTACGGACTTCGTTTATGGTATTTTGCTTTAATCTTTTTAACGCAATAACCAAATTAGGTCATTTAGCTCTGTGAACAAAGCCTTCCCCAATTTTCTGCAAGGTAAAATTTAATTATTCCAAAGTTAATTTATTTTGTGTCTTGATACCTCGTATTGAACTATATCCCCAAGATTCTGTTGGTAATTCGAATTTAATACAAAATTAAGGTGATATCGAAGTGGAAAATGAAAAAAGGAAAAATAATAATTAAAATATATATTAATAATTAATTAAATCAATATTTTCTCATGTTCATAAGTTCTACATCTTGAATCAGAAATTACATTAAAAATAAATTTTATATTGAAATTGTTTAGTTTCATCCATTGGCTTTATGAATTCGTATAGGGAATTTCTGTGAGGGTTCTCACCACGTCTCGTATATCTTTGTACATATATAATCACAATTGCTATTAGAAAAAGTCATTGGACTTCAAAGATTTTGAGCAATTCCAAATTCACAACTTTGAACTTGGTTTAAAGTTGTAGGTTGCATAGCGTTAATCATCCATAAAAGATTCGGTGTTTTAGTATGCAAGTAATCTAAACCCTATAAGTGAGAATGTCAAAGTAATCATAGTTGTCAAACAAGAGTCAATGTATTTATCCAACAATTTTTTTTTTTTTTTTTTGAATAATCTAATTGTGAAACTCTGGGAAATTGATTAGTAGAAAGAAATTATTATCATGAAAATGAATTTATTTTTTCAAGGCTTTCGATTTAAAATCATGTCAATTGTGCATTGTTGAGATCAGTTTTTCTAATCAATTAGTTTTGTAGATATCCCAATTAAAATCTATCGATATCGCATGCTAAGTACAAGTTACAGTTCATATTACAGATGTCGTCACAGTCTGAGTATACTGCTACAATATGTAAACAAGATGGTTTACATTATTTATATTATTATTCTAAAAAACTGCATTGATATGTTTGTGCTTAAAGAAATTGCAGTTTGAACAAATGCTAAATTGCGCTTCATTATCCTGTCTTCCATATCTGGTTGGAATCCACTGAATTTCATTGCTTATCAGATAGCGATACCCAAATTATATTACTGGCAACTCAATGACATGTTCCAATACTATGTATAATATATTTTTTATATGTAAGGCATATGTAAAAATTACGATTTTACACTTTAACTTATCTAATTTTGCTTAAGCTAAAAGATGGCTATAATCTTAAAATATTTAAGCAAGACATGAAACTGTAGACTAAAAAGCCACCTATCCAAATTGGGTATTTATAGTAGTAATCAATGTAGTTATTGTCACCTCACATCCTAGGAGAATATGTCACCTTATCCAGGAAAAAATTCAGCATTCTCGGTATGCAAGTTGTGAGTTCCAAGGACATAGTAACCCCCAATCCAACAAAGTTTCTGGCATTGGTGCAGATATAATTTCTAAGGTAAAAAAATATATATTTGATTATGTCTTTTCAATTTCTATCATTAAAAGCTGTATTCAGTAAACATTATATGCAAAATTGTTACAAATTTGTGTTTTGTCAGACGTTTAGCTTAATCAGCTTTAATTTAACTTTTAAGTCGACACAATTTGGTTGCTAATATTGAATATTGAATAGGGAATTTTGAATGCATTCTGACAGTATATCAAAAATGTGCAGATTCTTGTAATTGAAAATACAGGCATTTTGAGCCTAAAAGCGAACACTTTGTTGCTCGCTTGGCAAAGCATAGAACATGATAAATTCACACATAAATTATAATAAATGCTCACATGTGCAGACAGCACACACACACACACATATACTGGAATTTATATAAAACTATATATATATATACTATATATATATGTAAATTGAACGGTTAGAGCGAACTGAACCGCATGTCATTGGCTAAAAATTTACATGAAAAACAAATTTAGCTTGAGGCTGGCACTCGAGTTGACCAAAATGACTAAATGACCAACTGATGCAGCTGATGGTGGATGCTGATACCGGTGATGAAATGCCAGGAAAAGGACACAAACACACACATAAATACACACACACATGCACAGAGAGAAATTAAGTTCACACGTTACACACTGCATAATCCAGGCGATCAGCATAATAATCAAAATTCATGAGTCACAACAGTTTCAATATCAGAGCAGAGTGGGTCGCAACTGTGCCGCAACTGTGGGTCTACATTGCGGCGATTAGTTACATATGCTGTCCGGCCATTTAAGCTCTACGAGCCAAGTCAGGCAAGTGCTGATGGGTCGCCGCCGGCGTCTGTCTGCCCAAAATGCAAATGCATAATTAAAATAATTCTGCAGACATGCGAACGGAAGCAATGAACATGCGACTCGCCTGCCCAGCATATATCTTCCACTTGCAAAATGCTTCCTACCCACCCCCACTCCCCTCTCCCTTATACACGGACTTGGACTCGGACTCTGACTCGGCTGACAAGCTGCAGTCGTGACTTGGTAGCAAGTGCAATGACTGAAATATATGTCAAAGCATGGCGAGCAATCTGGTCTGGCGAAGCCCAAAACCTTATCCAAAACTGAACCAGGACACGTAATTAGATGCACGATAGTCATCAGATGCCTATGAAATGCGAGTGCTCACAAATTACAATTCATTTCAGTCTACGTATTCCATGTGCTATTCCTATTCCTATTCCTATTCCTATTCACATTAATGCCCCCGGTGGCAGAATGCGACCATTGCAATTGCAATTGCAATGCCAAATAAAAGTCGCCTCTGTTGCCTGATTGCATGCAAAGTATTCCACACGCTTTTACGAGCAGAGTCCGCTCCGACACTTGTGTGATTTACGCGAGATCTGGCAAAACTTACACCCAAAGAAACGACACAAAAAACAAATGTGTACAAAAAAAGAAAACAATCCAACAAAGAGTTTTATGGCAGTCAACGCAACGAGCCGACTTATGAACACCCTTCAAAGAAATTTGAAATAAAATTAAAACAAGTCACATATAAATTTAGCAACACTCCATACAAATTGAACATCGCGAGATAACTGAATTAATAATAGAATAAATAAAATAAAATATAAAAATTTTATAAAATTTTCAGCTATTTGCTATTTTTGTCGAGTAGTGCCCAACATGCCCTGCCCGGGCAGGACGAGGCAGTGCGGCCAGCCACAAACATGCGTGTGTCTGTATGGAGGCAGATTCACACCTCGCCGGCCGAATGAGTAAGGAGGACACTGTTCAGGAGTGGATGGTTTGGATGGGCGGAAAACAATCGCTGGCAGCAATGAAATGCAATGCGCAAAATGCATTTCCCGCGACTACACAATTGAAGTAATAAATCACGACTGGTGGCAACAGCGCCATTGCTGCAGCAGGGGAAAGTGCCATTGCGAATGGGCATGGGAATGGGCATGGGAATCACAAGGGTAGCCACATGGGCAATGTGGCCAAAGCGGCGAAGACTTTTTTTTTATATCTGTAACTGCGAAAAAATTTGCTGCAAGCTCCAAAATGTTTGCAAGTGTGTAAGCGGTGCAAAGCCATACATACACACACACACACACAGTCGCATACATACGAAAGCACACATATGTGTGTGTAAGCATTAAGTGCAATCATGTGGAAATACGCGGGGAATGGCAGCCCGGAGACGGGAAACGGGCAACGGGAGACGGGAGACGGAGACTACCTATTAAAATGTTCGCTCATTAATCATCGGCACAGCAACGCCGCGTTTTGTTTGTTGTTGCTTATTTTATATAAATAATTCACTGAAGTCGACAAAAGAAAACAAACAAAACAACAATAAAAAAATAAATAAAAATAAAAAAAACTGTGTGCCAAAAATAAAGAGGAAATAAAATTGCAAATTTATGCACTTTTATGGGCAGCAATTGTTTGAAATATTTCTCAACTACCGCATAAATATTCGCCAAAAAAATTTAATACATTTCATAAAGTCCCTCGTCGATTTCTATAACAGCGTTTTATTTCGTAATGTTTTATTGTATTTTTGTTTTGTTTTTTTTTTTAATGCCAGAGACAACTGTAAATAACTGCAACAAATTGTGTTTACTGCACATATTGCGCATACGCCGCATTGCACACAATAAGTGAAAGTTAATTTAGTACACTCATAGAGTATATATGAATATACCAAATCTAGGCGGGGTTGCACACAAAAAACCAGTTGCATTATTCAGAGAGATTGGAAAAAAAATATATAGAAGTGTGTTCCCTGCTCGGCTGAGCAGAATTTCGAAATTAATTTCAATGATTTGCTTAATAAAACGCCAATTCAAATGTGCAATTGCCGTGGTTGGCTTTGATTGAGCATAAATGCAAATTACTCGGCTATGCGGGGGATAGACAGGGTAAGAACTATAGTATTATAAATAAAGTTCAGTGTAATTTATGAAAAAGGGCCCAGTTTTCCATAAGCTACAATTCATTGGTGTAAAAATCGTATAAAATCATAACTATTATTTCACTTTTAAAATTATTTATATAAAAATATTAAATCGGATCTGCTATCAAAAAAATCTAATAAAATACTTAATTCTGTGTACAGAAAGGTTTTGTAATTTAATAAAATTATTTATTCTTAGCTGACAAGTATTCAACAATCAAAAGTTAAATAGAAAATTATAATGAAATCGAAAACAACACTTTGGTTTTAGCAAATGCAAAAAATGCTTCTTCTGCAAATTGTCTCCCAATGGGCTATAGCAGATTATTGTTATGCTCTTCGTGTCGTGCTTTACTTAAAATCCTTTTTAAAAAACAACACTAATTTCAACACCATAAAAAGTGAACTAACCAGTTGAGTATAATTAAATTCAATTCAACGCTTAACATTCCCCGCAGAGACTCGCGGAAACAGCATAAAAAAAAAACAAAGAGCAACAAAAAACATTTGCTGCACTTAAATAGAAACTGTGTCATTTGAGTTCTTCTTCTTCTTCTTCTATTTAAAATCTCGGATACGGTGTTGCAGCAATCAGAAGTGGTTAGAAGAAAGGGCGTATCTGTGGGCGTGTCGTGGCAAAACAGCGCAATTACAAATGCGCTGTAGTCGAGACACCGTTTGCCACGCCCCCAGTGCAACGCCCTTATTTGCAAACTGTCACAAAAGTCAAGGCATGTCCTGTCTCGGTTCCAGTCACCCCACCACCCCCCTCCCTGTCTTTCCCCGCCACCCCACTTGGCTGACCCTGCATTTTAATTAATAATTTAAGGCTGAACAAACCGGCGCCTTTTCAGACCATATTTTGGTAGCATTTAAATTATTTAATTTGCGACGTGGTCACAAAGTGCCAACTGTCGACCAGTCGAGACATTTTAGTTCACCCAAAAAGTCCATTTTAAGAAAAATAAAAATAAAACTCTCGTCTGGCTAATTGTAAAGCTCTTGTTTACTTGCCAAGTCTGGCAAAACAACAAATTTTTCAATGTGTCATTGGCCAATTTTCAAGCCTTAAGTGCTGTAAATTTAATTATATTTTAATTCTTTAGTCTTTAGCCCACGCTTCGGTATAATCTATTAAAAAAGGTGCAGCAAAAATTCACAGAGGCAATTTATGTTTTAAACATTTTATTTCAATTTGCTGATTGACATAAATATACATATTAATAAACTTATCCATCTGCCAAACTAACTTACTAAAAGATATATATAAAATTCCTACACACTTAAATAGTCTCCCAATTTTATTATATTGTCGAAGAAATTTATTAAGGTTAACGTTTTTTTGAAATCGTATCAAAGCATTAGTGAAATTTTCTATTATTAAATTCTTTTTATATTATATATTTCTAGGCAGGCCTCATTTTAAAGTAAACGTTTTTATAAATGTACTTAATAAACTCATAAAGTTATTGTAAACAAAAATGCAGCACTTTTGAAATAGAGTCATTTTGTGTGCTCGCAAAATAAAAGCAATTCGAGTTAGATTTATCTACGCAGCTTCGCATATAAATTGTAGGCGTGACAATTTCAACAAAAACTCGCAATTCCCAAAAGTTTCATACAAAGTACTTTACGAATATTGGTTTCAACGCCCACCCACACACACACACACACAGAGAGAGATACACACATTCTGTTTACGCATTGTGCTTTTTGAATATGTGTGTAATTTAAGCACATAGAAAAATTTCAAACTGCGCACAGTTTGCCATCAAAGTAATTTTCAGCCACATTCTCGTTTCTCGTTTATAATTGCTTTTGTTTTTTAATAATCAGGCTTGACCCATTGCCACATGCTCGTGCACTTACATATGGATATGTGTGTGTGTGTGTGTGTGTATAAATAAGGCTGCCTAATGGCCCCAGCGCACCACATTGCGTATGCTTAACATTTTGTGTTGCTGGTTACTATGCAAGATAAACTCGCAACGGCAAAAAACTTTTTATTATTAACTTAGCGCTCAAAACTAATAAAGTGCGCTGCTAGGTGGAGGGTCGCGGAGGAGGGGAACGGGGGGTTGGTAGGGTTCTAGGAGTTGTATATGGTCTGCACAGAAATTGTGGGTTGTGTATTCGAGTGTGCCGTTAGAAGCGACCATTTGCCAACGCTGAGCCCGTTTATAAAATAATTTTTGATTATACAACTTTTGCCATTTAATCAACAACGGACGTATATGTGTGTGTGTGTGTGTTTATGGGTGTGTGTATATGTGTGTTTGTACTCGAAGAATGGTATATGGTATATGATACACCCAGGAATTCATAAAGTGAATATTTATTCAGAGCTTTACGTGTTTAATACAGCAAATAAATTCGCTTTCAGCAAACGAAAGCGACTGTTTGGCACTAAAAGCAAAATAGTTCAAATAGATAATCGAAGATAGTCCTGATCTTAAGGAAATTAAGCAACGTTAATTTTAATTATTAAAATTAAAAATACATATAAAAAAAAATCAACTTTGAAAGAGCCAAACAATTCTTATGGTTTTTTATTTATCGAGTATTCAGCAATGCTTCAACAATTCTGCTACAAATTAACACGCAGATGGCAATATCAAACTAAATCGGATCATTAATATTTTAATAATATTAATACCATAATACTAAATAAACATAATGCAAATCTGGCTGCATGGCGATATTTTGTTATCTCAATCAGTCAGTCGAAAGTGATGCCAAGTCTCAAAAGCAAACTAACTTAATTTATTGACAGCAAATCAGAGGAATTAGCAAAGTTCTTGGTGATATTTATGCAAATTTCAATGGTCATGCATATTAGCCTAAAACTCACATAACTTTGCGAAAGTGTGGAGAGGTGGGTGGAGGGGTGTATAACATTTTGTTCGGCTTGGCCTTTAACCCTTCACCTCGACACCAATTCAAATTCAACGAGAATTCTAATGCAATTTTCTGGCGCTTAATTTTGCGGCCAGTCAAGAAATCGAGGTGTACCCAAAAAAGGGTGTGTACGGCATGTGTGTGTGTGAATTGTGAAGCCCAATTGTATATGTTTTTTATATGTGTGTGTGTGTGTGTGTGTGTATGTGGGTCATGTTGTTATTTCCGGCTTTTGTGGCCAACACATGACCGACTTCAGCTAAAATTGCAGTGATCGCCTTGTAGAGCATTAGCCAATTTCTATTAGCAGATACCTGCTAACCACACACACACACACACACACACACATATATACCCTTTCTAGTTATACCCGCCAGCTGCAGCTGGGAGGGCTTCCAACCGCAATGACTGGCTAAACTCATTGGCAAGTTCATATTTGCAAAAGGTGCATTTGTTGGTTGTCACAGTTGTTGTTGTTGTTATTGTTATTGTTGTTGTTGTTGTTGTTGTTGTGGCTGCTGTTGAGCATGTCGTTTCCAAGTTGGAAAATTGTTTTGCAATCAAATTAGATTGTAATTGTAATTGCTGTACTTCAGTTTATGGTCACATTTGCACAATTGTGCACCATATGCGAAACGAAGTCCACCTTAGCAAATACAATATGCCAGTTGAATTTAATTTAATTGAATTTAATTTAAAAGTCTGCATTTTGCAGCCCAATGAATCCTGGCATTTTGCACACACAACACACACGTTTCAAATGCAAAACTGGTTCTTTAATTGAATTTCATCTGCGACGCTTCTTGGCCAGCTTTCACTTTGTGTGTTTAGCGTGTGTTGGCCCAAATGAACATTTGCAACTAATTATGTTACGCTGCCAAATTTCGCCTAAGGTGCAGACAGATACAAAAGCCTCTTCATAATCTTCAATTTCGACCACGCAGCTGCATAAGCCAAGTTAAGACAGGTGTAAAGACCAGAAACCATAGCAATCGGACGATACGAAATGATGTGCAACTTAATGCACAAATTAGCCTGGTTAATTCAAGTAGAATTAAGCAAAAATTATATGCAACTTAATGCACAAATTCGCCTGGTTAATTCAAGTAGAATTAGGCACACCTCTTGGGTAAATTGTAAGCCCAAAATGGATGTACATATTTAATGTAATTTTGAAGAAATTGTGTCAAAAGTTATCAAATTGTGTTCAACTTTTGATTCGTTTTGAATTTGTTGATTTATTGCCATTTAACAATTTTGATTTGTGTAAATCGATTATCATCTGAGCGTTATAAAGGAGTCCTGTTTGCACCTTAACTTTAACAAGGATAACAAAGAAAGTTTTAACAAATTTCTGTGCACATTGTGGCAACAATTGTGGCATTAAATAATATCGCGCTCAAAAGTATGCAGCAACAATGTGGCAGCTATGCTCATATTATGCATAAAGGTGCAAAAAACACACACACACACACACACACAGAGAAATGTTACACTTTCACACATAGTTTTCAGTTTTTGACCTTACAACAGCGATTTATCTTATGTGTGTGTGTGTGTTTGTGTGTCTGTGTTGATAGCATCTTTGCAGCTGCACATGCCGCAGTGAAAGCACAAATGCAAATTACCCACACACACACACACACTGAAGTAGACACAAATGCACACACACATGCTTAGTTTGGTTAGCAAATGGGCGCAGCGAGGCTCCACTTGCAACAGCAGCCGCAGCACAAAAAAAAGAGAAAAAAACAAAAAAAAAGAAAGCGTCTAAAAAATGTAATAATACTGCAAGCATTTTGGGGTTTGCTTCACACGTGGTTGGCTCCGGGGCATCTGCTATGCTTTTGTTACCAATACGCTGGTGGGGAGGGTGGGGAATGGGGCATGTAGCACCGCAAGGCAATTCTATAAGAACGTATGTCACAGCACGCTCTGTTCTATTTAATTAAAAAATGCACATTTTTACATTTTCGCTAAGTTTTTAATTTCCATAATTAGCGTTTGCATCGCTGTCGTTGCCAACAAGCAGCAGCAGCAGCGGCAGCTGCAGTAGCAACAACAACTTTGGACGAATGACAATTTTCGAGTAGCAGTAGAAACACCAAAACACACACACACACAGACATATACATATACATTTACACTTGCAGCAGAGCGCATAGTGTTTGTTGCCTACTTATCTGGGGCGCAGTGTCACATGGACAAGTAAAGCAGCGACAAAGTGTACTACTTGCACTGTGTGTGTGTGTGTGCGTGTGCGGGTGTGTGTACGGCTGTGTATATGAATATTGGTGAGTGTGTTGTGCAACATTGTGAAGTGCGCTTGTCGCTCTTGTTGCCCTCTTGTTGTGTTGTGCAGTGTTTTTGGGTCTGATGAAAGTCATGTAAATTGTGTAATAGGATTTTGCCAGGGGGCAAGTGCCACATTTAATACGCATTGAAGACAAAGCAGCTGATTACAGGTGGCAGGCTGTGTTCGCTTCAAATTAATTTTCCACAATGTTCGGGTTTTCCAAACTAAGCGATAAAAAAATTAAACAAAAATAATTTACCAAAACATTTTTATCCTTGTAGAATAAAAAAAAAAAAACAATTTGAACAATTAAATAAATAAATGTGTTCGCAATTTATGTATGTAATTTGGGGTCTATCATGTAAATTAAGCAAAATATGAATACTAATTAAAGCAAAACAAAAACAAAAATGCAATATTTTTTATTATAGACAACAGTTTTTCCCATGGCAACGAGTAGGGCAAAACTGTAGAAAACTCGTGTGTGTGCATATTTGTAGATACAACAACATAAAACGTCATATTAGCAATGCTAACACACATACACCTTCGCCAAAGTGACACACACACATGCACACACACACACACACACACACACACACTCATACACTATGGTATAGAGTTTCCGCAACATCACAAGGCTTGCGGTCAGCTTATAACGCTATTTGCACACTGGCGCGCATTTATCACATTTATCTTGAGCATTCTCCGCCATTGTCCCAGTTGAGCCACAGAGAAGGAGAGAGAAAGAATGAGAGAGAGAGAGAGGGAGAGGGGGAGAGAGAGAGCGTATAGCAAACACCTTGCAGTTAGCCGCAGATAAAAAAGTCCCATAAAGCAGAAAGGCAAACAGGCAGCTGTGCAATGGTGCTCAGTTTATTTGCGTATTTCAGTTTTCAGATTTTGTGTTTTGAGGTAGTCGCGAACAGAGAGGTAAACACAACATTCATTTATGGAAACGGCAAACAGGAAACGGGAAACGGAAACTAAAAAAGAATACAAAAATGTTGCCAGAAGCGCACCTGAATAAGTTTTAATCCTATTTTGTTGGATTTGCAAAGAGTTTTATTGCAATGCACTCTGTGTTTGTTGCACTATCGCAAACACAACAAGCACACACACACACACACACACACAGAAGTGTACCCATAGCTACATATGTTTGTCTTTTGTTCACGACTTAATCTGAAAAAATAAAATGTGTATTAATGTGCAGCTGCAAAACAAAGAGGTTCATTACAAGCATATCTCACTTTGGAGAAATTATGTACAACTTTTAAAGTTAATGTGAAAAAAAGTCAATTATTCCGAACACTTGTAGACATGATAGAAATTGATTCTCTTATTTTTTTATATAATCATGATTAAACTACAATGCGACTTTTCAATAAGTTTTCTTTTTTACTTATTTAAACTGAAATAAAATAGTGAATAATTTATATTAAAGCTTTTCAATTATTTAAAGGTAAAGGTTTTAAATTATGTAAAAGAAAAAAAAATATATAGTAATAAATCCGGCTGTATTTAATTGTAAATTAAATGTAAATTGACTTTTTATTTTTTTATGAAGCAAACATATTTTTCATCAAAGTTAAAAGCTGTTAAAACATGAAAAATCATGTTATTATTGCTTAATCACTTTTTTTTGTGAGCTAGTTTTTGCGACTGCTATTAATTTTTGATTCTTAATTATTCAGTGTCGTTATTCGGCAGTGGAGCCGCTGTCACCCAACACAATAATCTGCGGTGAGTACTCATTAAACCTGTTTCGAAAATTCGCAAATTCCAAAATTGTAGCTAAAGAGCAGCCCCGGCAATGCCAATCAACGTCACGCATTGCTGCTTGGCTATGCAAACCTTGCGCCATATTGCAGCCCTGTAATTTTCATGTGCCCCCAAAAAAAACTAAAACTACCCAAAAACGGCGATAACAAAAAAAAAAAATCGCCCAAAAAAAAGCAACGGGAAAACTTTGGTCAAATGCGCGTAGAGCGAAATGCAGGGCAAATGTATCTATTTAATTTGCATTTTGCACGCGAAAATAGTTTGCATATCGAAGGACAGCGGAGGACGCCATTGTTATTGTGGCCGCGTTACTCATACGCAGTGTGTGTTAAATTACTTGCACAACACCGAGCCACACACACACTTACTCACAGCTGCAGGTGAGCTGCGTGTGTGTGTGTGTTTTTGTGAATCTGTGTATTTTGTGCGCGTAATAATTAGAAGTTTAATTGGTCGAGCAAAAATGATTTAATGAGTTTAGCAGCCAGCCAAAAAGAGATGTTGCCAATAAAGAGAAGAACGACTAATTGATGCTGTTACCCAATTACCACCCCGGTTACCTCCCCCCGATTCGCAACAAATTCAAGTATTATGCAGCACGTAAATCCGCGTAAGCAGCACTTTAAAAAGCAGTTTTCGCCGCTCCGCAATGCAGCAGCTGAGCCAGAACAAAAATCAAAGAAAATTACAAATAATTAGTAACGCATTCTATGAGGCGAGTGGGCAAGTGGGCGTGGCATACAGGCGCTCATTAAAAGAAATCATGAAGCGTTCACTGGAAGTGGAAGCCAGTGAATTGTAATTATGGCGTTTGCCTTTCTGCCAACAAGAGCAAAAGTGAAATGAATAAAAACTATACAAAAGTGGCATAAAAAGTTCAGTTAATTGTGTGCTCCATAGGTTGGGGTCAAAAAGTGTTGCTGGCCAAATGCTGACAATCATTTCTTTTCCATCTGATTTATAAGTAGTCATGTCGAAGTCAGTCAAAGTTTCATCCTACTTATTTTCATTCTTCGAGAACTTTCATCGTTTATTAATGAGCATTTCAAAGCGGAGCTGGCAAAAGTGAAATGGAGAACTCAACAGAACAAAAACTGCTGTGCATAATAATTGGCAAATAAATATACTTTGGTATCCATAGTTTTCATTTGAAAATATAGATTTTATATATATAAAAACTATTATTATTCATCTGCTGAATTTTATATAATATATTTTGTTTCTAGTACACCTTGCATAACATTTTTAATATTATGCTAGATATTTATCAGACCATCTGGACACGAAATTTGAAGTACTTCAAAGTTCCTATTAGAGCTTTTAATATATATATTGGCAAATGAAAATACTTTATTATCCATAGTTTTCATTTGAAAATATAGATTTTTTTATTATGAAAAAACTGTTATTATTCATCTGCTGAATTTTCTTTAATATACTTTACTTCTAGTACACATTGAATAATATTTTTAATATTATGCTAGGTATTTATCAGAATCTTAAAATATCTGAGGACATAATTAAAAGTACTTCAATTCTTTCAGTTGAGCTTTTACTATATAAAAATGGCAAGTAAAAATATTTTGTTACTTATAGTTTTCAAATATAGATATTTTTTTATATGAAAAAACTATTATTATTTATCTGCTGAATTTTCTTTAATATATTCTTTATATCTAGTTCAACTTGATTAATATTTTTAATAATATGCTGGATATTTATCAGAAGACGTAATTTGCAGTAGTTCAAAGTTTTCAGTAAAGTTTTTAATATATATATATATATTGGCAAATAAAAATACTTTGTTATCCATAGTTTTAATTTTAAATTTAAATTTTTATAAGAAAAAACTATTATTATTCATCATCTGAATTTTCTTTATTATACTTTGCTTTTAATACACTTCGCTTAATATTTTTAATATTATGCTACATATTTATCAGACCATCTAAAGACGTAATCTGAAGTACTTCAAAGTTCCAAGTAAGAGCTTTAAATATCTTTAAGTTTTGTGGAAGCTTAACATTTATGTACTTGCATCATTTTCTTGTGGCAGCCACTTGAATTCTCTGTTGAGGATATAATGCATTGACCCTCAGTCTAGCATTTGCCTACTATAATGGCATTTGTTTGTCTGAGCTCATTCTGCAGCAAGACTTGCTTCACTTACCCAAACCCGCGAGCAAGTCCAAGTCATTCAAGTGTCTTGCCAAATTTTAAAAGACCGTGTAAACGCTGCCAGAGTTGGTTGGTTGGTTGGTTGGTTGGTTGGTTGGTTGGAGGCGCCACCCAAACACTGTGCGCTTAGCTAAGCGGTGCTTTGCCTTTAATAAAACCACTCCTCGCATTTATCAAGTCTGCCACCGCCAGACAGGGAGGGAAGAGAACAGAGATGGACAGGCAGACAGCCGCCAACTCCCCAAGCACTTCACTTTGCCTCAGCCCAGCCCCCTAAATTAGTAGAGCTCTGGCTGGGATCCTTATCCAGCTCTGGCACTCAATGGACACTGGGTGCAGCATAGCATTCTCTACTGAATTATTAAGCAGATCTAATGCATTTCATGCGTTCTCAAGCAAAACTCCACACCTTCACTTCATATTGATGCATGACGAGTTGTGGCCACTTTTAGGGGGAGCCAGCTGCATTGTCATTAGCCTGGCTTGGATTAAACTGAACTGAGAGCTGACCAGTCTTAAGGTAAATCTTCTTATCTTAACTCCTTTATTATACTTTACATTTATTTTGATTTTATTTTTTAAAGAAAATACAAATCGTGTCGAGCACATAAATTGCAGTTTATGAATTGCTATCAAGCAGACTCCTAGCCAATTTTAGCTGAGTAATTGGCAATTTAAAAATGTATCTAATTGGTTTTTACACCAAATACATTCCAAAGGTACTTGTCAACTTGGGCAGATTCAAAGATTCTCATCTATTAATTTATTAGTTCATTTAAAATGCTTATTTATGTATTCATTTTAAACGTATTTTTTATATAAACAATTCACTTTTGCAATTCATTCAATGTAATATTTTAATCGATCGACTTTGTAAGACATGTTCAGAATTTTTCATAAATATATTTACAAAACAACAACAACAACTTGTGTTGCCTCACAACAACAACAACAATTTTGTAATTATGTGCTTTGAAATGTAGCCTGAAAGGCTTTCCATCAACCCAGGGCCAACATCCGAGGCATTTGCATCTTGTCAACGTCATGTGCTGGGGTTGGGTGCATATTGTGTGTCTGGCCTGAAAAGCATCCCCATGAATGGGGCACAACGTGTGTTTTGTTTGTCCTTATGTCCTGTGCATCACCTCTTACATAACCCATGCCGGTTGAGTGATAAATTATTTAGGAATTCATTACACGCGTGCACTGCCAATTTCAACTTTGGCCCCCGCATATTGCTCTCGAGTGCTTTATGGGCTGTTTTGTGCACAAATTTAAGTGACTTAAATTTGCACATGGAGCTAGCCAAGTTTGGCCACGATCTGTGGCCACCTATCGGTGTGCAACGTTTTGGAGTGGCCAGTGCCAGTGCCAGTGCAGTGCAACAAAGTGGCGCGGCGAGTGACTGGCCACAGAGTTTATTGCAACCGCAGGAAAAACATCATAAAATTATGGAAAATTAATTTAGCTGTGTCACCATCGATTGTCATGTGAATATGGATGAAAGTTGCGGCAACCGCAATTGGGAAATAATTGCATTTAGATTTTCAATATACATGCGTGTGTGTGGGGGTTTCTCTTGTGTATGCCTGCTAGCTGTAATTAAAATAATGGAAAAACTATATAAAACACGTTTGCGGTCTAACCATAAAAACTAGCCAAAACTGGCACAACGAATTTGCCAAAATTTTCCAATTCAATTTTGCCTGTGGCAACCAAAACCACGCACGGCGACAATGCATTTCTGCATAAATAAAAGTATTCATCTAATTTTTTGATTAGTAACCATGAATGGAAATATCCCATAAAATTATAACATCACTGAAAGTAAACAAAGTTTTTTTTGCTATATTTTATTAGCTTTTTTTTAGCTTTATTTTTACTATGCCATATTAAATAGTTTAAGTGTGCTCGTAATACGGAAACTTTATTCTTATAAGTATTCTTCAGATTTACTGAATGAAATAGTCAAAGTTTTCCAGGAGTGTCTCCATTGAGCAATTACTAAACTCTATTAAATTATAGAAACTAGTTGGCTTTCATCTGAAGTGCTTTTTGAAAAACTTGACTCATCTTTATTATCCAACTAGCAATAATTAAAAAACTTTGATTCACGTATAAATTCTGTTCACTTAGTTTAAAGCTGCTCAAATCGGATCTATGGAGTATTTGCTACGACGTTTTTCTGTAAATTAAGTAATTAATTATATTTAATTTAAGATTGTGAAATGAGTTACAAAATATGGTTTGATTTACAGAATTTAATTTGAACATAATGTAATTTAACGCAAACGTCTATGAATATGCACATAGCCACATAAAATATATTTTATTATTTAAGGCTTATGTGTTTTCAAGCCACATCCGCATTTTGTGGTAAAAACTAATTTATTAAGCCTGGATGCGTTGCTGTTTTCATTGGATATGCGTTTTCCCCTATTTGTGCCACACTACATGCCACAACAATACACCATAAACAGCGGGACAACTGCAATAATAGATGCCCCAAAACACCAAACTTTTCTGCAGCATGATGAAAAATAGAAAACAGAAAACAATGGGTTGACCATATAGGAAGTGCTCTAATGGGCAAACAACAGCAGCAGGAGCAGAAGGATCAGCAGGAGCAGCAACTCCAAAACTCAATTATCATTCGTGGCAAAACTTGACGATGAGCATAATTGGATGGAAGACGGGTCTTCGAGGGCAAATGGAAAGCGAAAAGTGAAAACTGTCAACGATATGGCAAATGCAAATTTCGGGTACTGTGAAATTGTTTACGCTTTTCGTAAAACATTTTTATTGGGCATATATAAAGCAGAAAATTTGTTACTTACTTAGTTAATACTTTATTATTAATAGCCACCTATGTTTTTTAATCACGAAATTATTTTATGTTTACTGAAAACACATTGAATATTTTATAACATTTCCTTTTCTTATTTGAATTTCATAAGTACATCTCTATTTTGTATTAATAATATAGTTGTTGTGTATCAATGCATAATTCAAATTATTTTATTTTCACTGTGAACGCATTGAATATTTTATAAAACATTTTTTACTTATTTGAATTTAATAAGTATACCTATTTTTTTTATTAATTGTGTATCAATGTATAATTCAAACTTTTACTTTACTTTACTAAAGTTTCAAACTTACATTTAATAGTCTACCAAAATTCATTTCATTTAGTAACAAAATTAATGTTTAAATGATAAATAAAGCGAATACTTTGCCTCATGTTCGAAATTGAAATGCAACAAACCAGAAGAACAAAACAAATTATAAGCGAAAGTAAGACAAAAGCCGCAGAAACAAGCTTGAGTTATATATATATATATATATAATTTTGTGCGTGGCAATGAAGGAGATTTGAAGTTTTGCTTAAAATTGTTGCAAATGGGAGATGGGCGATGTGATGAGCCTGCGAGAAAAGCTTTCTTATCATCCGCTCGGAGTGCTTTGGGCTGCGCCTTAAACTAGACAACACTGGCGCATATATAAAAAAATAATTTGTTCAATTCACAAATTCACAACAAATGTGCGTTTTTGCCTGTGGGTGTTTTTGTTTAATTTTGTTTTGCATTCAACCAGAGCACTGGCCATAAGCAACAACAACAAAGCAAGCGGCTGATGGACGAGAAGGAACAACGATGGGGGGGGGGATCTGAATGGGAAGAAATAACATCAAGAGTGGGCGGAGTACAGCACAGCAGAGCATCCACATCCGCATCAGCATCGGCATCAGAATCTTCATCGTTGCCAGTCATAAAATAGCAGCAAACACAGCAATGTACAGCATTTCCCACATGCCACACTCGGACAAGGATGCCGAGTCGTGTTTTCTTGCTGCTCTTGCTGTGTTCATGTTCCTTGTGGTAAATGTCTTTTAACGTCTGATGTGGCACTTTCCCTAACAACCTTGAACATCTTTCAGGCATTCAGGAAACAGCCGCAGCACTTGAAGAACACAAACATAGTCAATAGTCAATGTTTAAATGCCAATAACCAATAAACTCGAATTTATGTGTTAGTAATTTTTAATAAAACCGTTAAATATTTTTTATTTTTATTATCAGTAAATGTGCTTATGGGAATTGTTTTTTTGATTTATGAAAACTTCACAGCTTATAACCAACCCAAACTATGACACATAATTCGCTTTGCATTACATCAAGTTTACTTAAAACACAAAATTAAATCAATTCCCATAAAAAATTGTTATTTTTTTATAATAACAACAAAATTAATGAAAAATAATACGTTATAAATGCAATTTATATAAACTAATGTTTTTTGTAAGCATTTTTTCTTGCAATTAATTTTTATTTTTTGCTGAAAACCACAATTTTATTATATTCAATTAAATGCAGCATGTAAAATTCAATGACATTAAATTGAAATCCCTAAATACATAAACAACCTTTCCAAGTACATATAAATTTGTGCAATAACAAAAACAAAATGTACAATAATAATAATAAACTATTTATTTATTTTTCCATATTAATTTCTAGTTTTGATACTCTACTTGAACAATTTAATTTTGCACAATCCTTGGAGACAAATTCAAATTCTTGCTAGTTGCCGCAGCTGTGAATTGTTCAATTATCAATGCAACA
Organism: Drosophila demipolita; assembly: GCA_035042405.1. Lineage (NCBI taxonomy): Eukaryota > Metazoa > Arthropoda > Insecta > Diptera > Drosophilidae > Drosophila > Drosophila demipolita. Next base: position 61,488 of record JAWNLI010000349.1, on the reverse strand, counting down.
TCGCTTGAACAATAATTATGCAAAATGCAAAAAAGAGGAGAATTAAATCGAAGCATAACAATTTATGCAACGGCAGAATCGGAGGCATGCAACGCAGTACTGAGTCAGCAGCTGCGCTGCATTTGAGTGTTCCTTCCGTTGACTGATGAGCAGCAAGTGTATTATTTTTGGGCCACGGAGTGGCACATAAGTATGCAACAGAGTTGTGTTGCCGATGCTTACTTTGAGCATAGTTTCCGTTGAAGGGGGGCGCCACTTGCACTTACAGATCATTGAAAATTCAACACATTGTTAATACGACATGTTGTCGCAATTCTGGCAACACTGTTGTCATCTTAGCATGGTGTATGCTTTTGTGTGTGTGTGTGTGTGTGTGTGTGTGTGTGCGTGCTTGTTTGTGTGTGTGCCACATTGTGTTGCACTTGTTATTAAGTACTTCAGTGCACAATTTTGTTGTAATGACAACCTGCAAGGCAAATGCCTAAGGCGACAACATCGCGTGCCAGGGCCGCGACAACAGCTTGAACTGAAGTGCAACACACAGTCTGCTATCGTGCCCCCAAAAAGGGGGCGGGCGCTTGCCGCTTGCCGCTTGGGCATGGCCCGAGCATAACGCACACCCTTCGCTCTACATGTGATTTGCATGTTTAGCGAAATTAGCGCACTAACAACAGCTGCACACAACGCTGTATGCTGGTTGCAGGGGCAGGCAGAGGGGCATGAATGTGGGGAGGGGAGGGGAACTGAATAGGTGCCATTGTCGTTGTTGTTGTTTGCGTTTCAGTAACCTAACTGCAGCTTACGACAAATACAGCACATACGCCATGTGTGCCACAAACACACACGCACACACACACACACGTGCACACACATGGCCAGGCACATAAACCATTATTTATTTGTCGACAGTTGCTGTGTACAGTTTTCGTACCCAGGTCCACTTTAAATTAACTTCAATGGCCGGCAAACGTTAACAGTGCGAAACCAATTCATTTGTCGAGTTACCGCAATTATGTTGTTGCCATTTTCTTCTATTGTTTTGGCCTAATGCTTTGAACTCTTTTCACCCACTTCAAAAGGCTCGTTTGCCCATTTGTGTTTTAGCTTCATTTGCTGAGTGAAGTCTAGTCGCTGCAATTTCTGAATACATTATAAATTTATATTTTCGCCCAAATCACAGACACAGTTGGCAAATAAAATATGTTCGCTATTTCGTAAGTAATTTCAATTTCGTTGCTATTTTCTTCGACTTTTCAAAGCAAAAGCATTTCGCCTCGAATGCACTCAGTTCCAAATAAGACAACAACAAAAAAAATACTTAAAAAGCGAGCGGCAATAAAAGATATTATGAAGATTAATGACTCAAGATTATTTGCCTTTGTTTTCAACTCAAAAGTAATTTTTTTCCTAAATAATGTAATGCATTATTTTATTTTTTATTTTTTTCTCGCTTTTAAGGGGGCTTAAAGTGTAGATAGCCAAAGTGGCTTACTGAATTTAATGAATCGCAATTTCTAAAAGAATTCATTTATTAAGTAAATAAAGTTGCCACTGCGGCTGACCAGTGGCAAGTAAGTAAGCCGCTTAAAAGTTGCCAGAGTTATGAGTCTTGTGAATTACAGCTAAAGAACAACATCAAACGATAAATAATACTTGTAGACTTTGTCGGGAAACAACTTAAATGGCACTAAGAGCAATATGCCTGACATGGAGTTAAAAATTCCCGACCAAAGTCAACAAATTCCTTTGGCTTTCAGCTAGTAAATTAGCTTAGCTCCATGAGCTCCAGCCCACACTGAAGACAAACTTCGACATTACGTATACGACTACGGGTATCTTTCATCCGTACTCGCATTGGCGTCTGATAAAAGCCATATTAATGAGCTGTTGGCCTATTGCATAAATTCATAATTTATTCTTAGCTTTATTAGCTGTAATCAGTTAGCAAAGTCTTTACACTTTTCCGCATAAATAAACACAGCTCAATTCGATTGGATAAATCGACAGCGATTTGCATGTGACGTCTGTAAATTTCTCAGAAGTCTCCTTGTGACTTGTGACTAAAACTAAAATTAATTAGCTTAAATCAATATGTGTGTTTACAGTTTAACACTTTTCAATCTTGTATTTTTGCTCCACAAGAAATTCTGCTAACTTTCATATATTAATATAATATTAATTCAATAAATTAAACTACAAAAATATAAATGTCGTAAATATTTGAATACTTACACAAGTCACCTATAAAGTCAACAAAATATTAATTAATAATTTTCTACTTATTTGAAGTGTATCTATTTGGCATTAGAGCAAGTTAGAACTGAATAAATAATTTTCTCAAAAGATTTATAATCAATAAGTTGGAGTAAAAGATTGAGATTTGTTTAATAGTTTTAAGCTCAAGAAAATGGGGTTTAATTAAAAATTGCGTACATGCTGCACATAAATTTAAGTTGTTTACTCAAGACAACTTTGAAAATATTTAAAACTTTTTATAAATTCCACGCGTGCCACAAAACTTTTTTAGCGCTTGCAATTAAATTAGCTGCCTGAAAACACACACACGCACACAGGCACAAAATGAGTGTGTTACAGGTATGTAAGTGTGACTTTGCCTGTTTTTGTGTGTGTGTGTTTGTGTGTGTGTGTTTGTGTGTGTGTGTGTGCAATAACTTTTTGCGCTGTGTGTCATGTTGGCATAGTTACGTTTTTTAGTTTTATGTATGTGTTATTTTTTATGTTTTCCTTTTCCTTTATTATTATTTTATTTTTGTATTTTTTTTTTGTGACAAAAGCTTACGATTTTTTTTTATATCCAGAGTCAGGCGTAAAGATTAAAGCATTTCCCGTCATATTTATTTTACAGTTATGTCACCCTCACATTTACATTGCCCGAGATGCGCGCAAATTGATTAAAAATGCTGCCAACTCTTTGCTAGCAAAAGCTGCTGCCCAACAAATATTTTAGTATGTTTAAAGGCCACGCCCACTGTCAGCGATGCCGCCTTATTTGTGTTGCCGCTTTCCATATGCATATGCATTTTAATTTGCCGCCCAGCCGCCACACAAGAATATTTTCCATTTTAATAATTGATTTTTCGCGTGCGTATCCAGCGAAACTTTATCCATGCTTCCAGTTACCCACGGCGTATGAGTAATTCCTATTATAGCAGCCAGCATGCACACTCGCACACACACACACACACACAATCGCACACCACACACGGTTAAGTGTAGTACTCGCCTGTCGACACGTCCACATTTTAATAAGTAATCCAGCAACAGAGCCAGATCCAAGCTGCAAGGCATATTTACTTATAACCACAACCAGAGCAACTTTTCCGCATTTGGCCAAGACTAAAATCTGAATTCTTGGCAAAGTTCTGCATCTAATTCTACGTGGAAACATAAAGCAAAGCTGCGACTGACTGGCATTTGCCTCCATTACACACACACACACACACAACTCCAAATCCAAGCTGAATCCATTAATAATCAAGTTGGGCGTATTCACTGTCTGCAATTGGTTTTTCCTTAAAGTGCTCTGATTTTTAATTTTGATGTCATGCAACATTGAATTTAAAAGATATAAATAAAATTGAAGCTTTACAAATGCTGAACTAAATTGTAGACAGATTGAAACATCTTCATTCTTGTGAGTTTTCAGTTGTTATTAGAAAAGTTAACTTTTAGCTAGAAATTCTAGAAATACCAGCGGCTATATTTGATAAGTAACATATATAATTAGGTTAAGGATTTTTTAAATTAATAAAGTTCTGATCTTTTGGGAGTTCGATTCTAAACGTCGACTTATAGTGTTGACTAAATACTAAAAGTGTTTTACACAGTTAAACTTAGAGATTATATCATTATTAAGTGTAAAATTTAAAACTATCCCTAAATTTTGTCATTTAAAGTGTCTTAAAGAAATTTTAATAATAGTAATAAATTTAATATTAATATAAAATAATAATATCAATAACAATAACAATAATAATAATAATAATAATAAAAATAATAATAATAACAATAATACTAATAATAATAATAAAACCATTAATAATAATAATAATAAGATTATTAATAAGAACATTAAATAAATATCTCTCGGACATATTCCTTAAGCATTTTTAAATCCAAATTTAATTTGCAAAAGTTTGCACAGAGAATTTATTGTGCAGCAAGAATGCTCATATTTGGCAGCCATGTGTGCCACACTATTTGGTGGCAAGGTTTGTCAACTGCAGCGCTTTGTGTGACCAAGTTGCCAACTTGCTTATCAAATGATGAACACATGTAGTTTATTTATCTATATATATATATATATATATATATATATATATAAGCATATGTGTATATGGCTTAGGGCTCTGTATTTGGTCAGTTGCAAGAGTCTTCATAATCAGTCCTGGCAACTGCTGTGGCTGAACTTGACTCAACATGAAAGTGTAATTCTCTTATGGACATCTGTGTTTGAGTTGTCCATCGCTTTGGGCACAGCACTTTTGCAATTACAAGCGTTACCTACATACTTGCTCAAAATAAAAGAAATCAACTCGATGCATGGCCCTTTTGATGGAAATGGCTACTTTTTGAAAGCCTGGATGTGTGGATGTGGATGTGTGTTGTGGATGTGGATGTGTGTGCTCTGCTCTGCTGTGCTGTGCTTTGCTCCGCAGGCCTGGCTTAAATCTGTGTGAAATAGGTCAAATGCACTCAATGGAAACCGACATGTGGCATGGCAAGCATGCCAGCTGCATGACTTTGCCCTTGCCCCTCTACCCGTTCGCCACTTATTCTGCTGTTTGATGGCACTTTAGTCCAAGCCGTTTTCGTTTTTACTTTTTTCTTCATTTTTTTTTTCCTTTAAATTTCCTCAACGCGCCATTTTTGATCAAGTGCATTTCAGCAGCAAAGCTAACGAAGTAGAAACTTAAGCTGCCGACGCATTTCGACTGGACTGGACTGAGCCTGGCACTGCGCTGGGCAACAGCTGAGGCTCTTCATGCTCTACTTGACTCCAGAGCATTCCCACTTTTCCACGCGAATTGAGCAAAATAATCATATATATTAAATAGCAATAAATTCAAACATTGAATTGACATATATACAAACATTATATTGACTTCTACTCAAAGCAATGCAACCAATTTGTAAATACTTTTCAGGTGAAGAGTATGTTTGGTTCGTGTATCAAAAGTCAGGTTTTTAACATTTGAGGACTTTAATATTTTTTTTTTTTTTTTTGCCAGAGTCGAGTAGGCGTGACGCAATTGGTAAGTGGGTCATTGAGCGCACATCATGTTGCTCCCCCTCGGATAAGAGGCAAATCTCTGCAGTCTTCCATGCAACATATTCGGACGCATAATCAAAATGTGGCTAAGCGTATAATCCGACAAAACGATGGCCACTAATTAATGAAAACAATTAGTAAATTTTGTTAGCTCGATGACAACGACACGAACAATAATAATAATAATAATAATAATAATAAGAATAGTAAGTATAACAGACAATTGACCAAACATAAGCGGCAAAATAACATAAACATAAAAACGCAAACGTTGGCAATAAACGGGCATAGAAATGCCCAAAATTTATGCTAATTGGACTTGTTTACCAGTGCGTGTGGCTTAACGTGCAGAAATCTATATCCACTATCTCTCTCTCTCACTTACTCTCTCTCTCTCTCTCTCACACACTCTACTCTTCTCCCTCTTTCGTTCTCTTTGCGTTCTTCCGTATTCATGTCTATTTTTGTTGGCTAATACATATATTGTATTTTCAGCATTTAGCTGACATCTTCAATTTTGTTTATTTGTGTCTGCAGCGCCAACGGCGGGTTTCCTGAGCTTAGACCAGCGCAATCTCCAGCTAAATCTCCCCCCTCTACCCCTTCTTTCCCTCTCTCCCTCATTCTACATATATATCTTCAAGCTTTGATTTCTTGAGTCAACGCAAAAACAACAAATATTAATTTCGCGTTCACAAAATATACTCGATTAAGCGATGCCCTGTAAATAAAGAGTGCCAAGAATAAATTCATACAATTAGCAGCTCAATTAACAATAGATTTTAAAAATATAATTAACTATAAATTTAAAAAATATAATTAACAATCAATTTTAAAAATATAAATATAAAATAAATAAATATATAGCCTAACCAAAATTTCCAGCCTTCATATACTTCTTCTTCTAATAAAATATGGTTTAATTTGTTAAATAATTAATTGGAAATAAAAAGTTAGTTAAGCTTTTTTTTAATAGTTTTAGTATGAACCGTAGACGTTTTAAGACTGTCTTATTTATTTTATTTATTTATTTTCAATATTTTTATCGAGTTTTAGTCATTTATACCCTATTTTGGAACATTTTCATACAGGATACTTAAAATAAAACACACAACAGACGAATGGGCAAATATTTGTTTCGAAGCCAAGCCCAAAAACAAAGACAATGCAAAATATTTGATTTGGCATTGTGTTTGCCAAGTAGGAAAAATGGGAAAGTGCCTATTTCGCATTCAGATTTTCAACGTTGAGCATGTTGAGAAGTTCGTATCGAATCGAGAGCATCGTCTTCAGATTGGCCTATAGCCAAATTGTATTTGCATGTCAATTGCGCTTGTTTATCTCGCGTTATTATTTTTGACATTGCCAGAAGATATAAGCCGAGCGGACAGCCAGACTGATTTTGGCTTATTCGATATGATTTGGGATATAATGAAAATCTTTAGTCAAGTCATGTCGAGCACTTGGAAATTATAATTTGCATACTAAGCTGATTGTGTTTTAGGATCTAAGAACTAGTTGATGACGATGTCAATGTTTTATTGAAATATTAGCTGAGAAAATGTTGAGAAAATTTATATTTGCTTTTACCATAATAGGTTTTTACTGTTAGTTGCTTGATTTTCGTAAATTCCAACAACACATAAAATAAACATAATTTTAATTAAAAATATTATAAAACCCAATTTGCTGAGTTTTAGTTTGTGGATCGTTTTATGGGTTTGCTGAAATACAATCGATGGCAAACCACAATTAACTTACTCGCCCTAAAACACATTTCGTGGAATACCCCATTAAAGTGGCCATAAAAAGGTCAGTGGCCAATAAACTGAAATGCAATTAAGAGCCATACATCATAAAATCAAACTACTATCGACGATAAACCATATAATTTTGATAAAGCGCATTTTGAACAGATTGATGAAACTGTTTACCACAAACTTTTACAACTTACCAAATACAAATGAGGATGGGTTGGGTTGGGCTATTTTTCCTTTGTGCTGACGGCATGTTAATGATTGAAAAACTTAAATATCAGTGGGAATCTGCAGTCTGCCTTCAGCAGAAAACTGCAAAACAATTAAAAAGTGATTTTAATTGAAAAAAAAACAGCATAAAACAAATACGGCGAAAGAGGGTCTGCAAATGCCTCAAATGACAGAAACGAATTAATAAATTTGAATGCGACTATTATATCGTATGCTTAATACATCCCTTGGAATATACATATATATATTATATATATATATAAATATTATATATATATAAACTGATGTTGAATTCGGGGAATCTGCCATTAGTGGCAGTTGAAGGTGCCTCTTTAAGCTGCCAGCACGTACTGTACATAGATTTTTATATGCCTCATGTTTTCTAGCTTAGCCATTCTACCTAATACGTTGCCCGGCAGTCTGCTAAGGTCATAAATTCTTGGCCAAATCCACTGAAACCCGTACACCTGTTCTGCCAGCTAAGTATTATTGATAGGCATTAAAGTCAGGTGCGTGTCCACAACGAGTACTCAATAGAGCATTACGTGCAAAACATGCGCATAGGTGTTATACTTGATTTGATTACTACAAAGCATTTGCCACATTGCATATTGATAATGATGTAATAATGATGATATACATACATACAAATACATAGCTATAAACTTGTACAATTGTACAGAGAAGCTTGTTCGCTGAACCTTGCAAAATGTTGATTTAATCCAATAATTGCAACATGAACCGAACAAAGTTGAATAATAGCAAAAGGGCAACGCAGAAAATGCAGATGCAAGTTAAACTTTGTAAAAAAAAACGAGTCGATTACAATAAATATATATTTATTATATATTATGTACTGCATTAAGATCTGTTGTATTTTTTAAATTAAAAAGTGATTCGAGCAGTAAAAGACACTTATCAATTAGAGCTGACTTTTTAATACTGACCTAAAAACGAGCTAAATTGGAAAAGTAACTTTTTGCGCATTTACTAAGTGTTTTCTTTTTATCTGCCAATTGTTTTTTAATCGCTTTTATTGTTGTTTTCGTTTAAGTTTGTTTCAAGGTCAAATGAATTTAAATATATATTGATTTTAGCTTCAAACATGCACAATTTATTATTAATTTCGCTTTAAGTGTGCTTTATGCAGAACAAATCTTTATTCATATAAAAAATTGAAAACTTCGACAAAACATTTAGCAAATATATATATGTGAATATAGCTGAGTGCACAGTAGTAGAAAGCAATATATTTGTAATATTATTAAATCGTCTGAATAGGTACAATATATTTGAATTGTTGTCATGTAAACGAGGAGTAGTCCAAAAAACAGTTGACCCCGTTTGTCAAATGGTCGACTGGCCACAATATCAATTTGCAAGACAATGCAACCCGGTCCCAGGCCAATGCGAGCAGTGGAGAGAGGAGAGAGGAGAGTGGACAGAGGACAGAGGACATTCTCAGTCCTTAGTTAGCATATCTGGCGTCAATGCATTTGATTGCACAATCCTTTATGGAAAGGACCTTTGGTGCTACCAGTTCACTTGTGTGCTTGCCCTTTCAATTTCTCATCTTCATATGTATACACACATATATATATATATATATATATATGTGTAGTTATATAAATGTAGTTTATCTGCTGACCACATTTTTTGTCCTAGTCCCGTTGCACATTAGCATTCTTTTGTGTGCCTCTGGTCCACTTTTTATTGGCCCTTATGCCATTTGTGGCATAAACTGCTTTGGCATTTCGATGGCAAGGCATAGGACTTGCCACTTGAACTTAACTGAATTTCCATCTTTTTATTTTGCTCCTCCTTTTTTTGTGCTTTTCCATAATGATTCTTTGTTCGTTCTCAACTTTATTTATTGACTTTGCGGCAGAAAAAATGTCAAATTTAAATTCCGCACGAAATGACAAATTGCAAACTATGTCACAAAAAAATATCCTTAAATACTTCAAATGTTTTTGGCCAGTATATGTGATTTTGTGGTTGAGTGTGTGTGTGTGTGTGTGTTGTTGTTGTGTCATCCAATTATATTCCTTTAATGGCGTTCGCTACGCTTCACGTTTTGCAATCACTCATTTGGACATGCGGCGATGCACAATTTGATTTAAATTAGTTTAGTTCGGCTTAGTTTGAGTGGCTTCTCTAATTGCAGCAAATATTCAAATTAAATTGTAACTCACATCCATTAACCACAACATATAATTGAACATTTAACTCGGCCAAATTTTTAGTGAATGATATTTCCGCAATTACCGCGATCTCAATTTGGGATAGTATTGAGAACTGAATCCAGCAAACTTTCTAATTTCATTTAAAAGTTGTGTTTAAAATATAATTATTCATTTTTAAATCTAAATGAGTTTTTCTTTGAATTGAATGTCAAATTTATAACTCGAATTGAATGAATAAAAAATAATACCAAAAGCTATTAACGAGATATATATTTAGGGGCTGAAAACACTTATTGGGCCCAATTTCTGCTGTTAACAAGTGCCAAATTTTGCATAGCGTTGCCATATTTTCAGGTTTGCCAATGCAATTATTGGGTTACAAATATTGCGTATACGCAGCACATGCCCAAATTGTATATTCAATAGGAAGTGGCTGTGGTTTTATTGCTTAGCCAAACGAGCTAACGGTTAACTGTTAGCTGTTAACTGTGCTCTTCCCAGCCAACCCACCACAAGTGGAATGGAAAATAATTAGACACTCAGCATTATTTGTAGGCAATCAAATTGAATTTAGTGTTGTCCAAACGCACAGGCTCAAAGACTGGCGTTGCCCTGGCCACGCCCTCAACACACACGCATGTTTTTGTGTCCAGGCTGTTGAGTGTATGTGTGTGTGTGGCTAAGTGTGTGTCCTTTTGGACATTTCCTTCTGCCTGACATGCTGTTAATTCTCATCACGTTTAATGTAATGGCAGCACGTTAACTTTGAAGCGCTAAATTGGAATTCAATATGTTCGCTAGCAATAAAATGTGCGACTTTCTCGCATCAACTTTCTCTCTCTATCTCTCTTTGGCAGCCTCTTTCTCTTTTCATGTGTATCTCTTTCTGTATTCGACTTTTGGCACACGAACTTTACCAGCCTTGACTCGCCAAAGTACGTTGAGTTCTGGCCAAAAGCCAAGCGAAACTTGAAAACTGCCAACAGTATGTGTGTTTTGCCCAAAAACTCAAATTTCCACTTAGTCATCTCGATATTATAGATTATTATAATGAATATTTAATATGACTTTCCGTAAAATCCCACAACAAACAACACAAATCATAACTTGAACATTTTTCAATCAACTTAAAGTGACTAGAAAATACCCTGAAACCGGAAAGAGTATTTCTATATAAATGCACTCATTTTCTGAGTTTTCTGACTTTTTTGTGTGAAAAGTAATTCAAATATTTTATATGTTCATATTGTTGTTCTGACAGTCAACATCTGCGAGAATTGTTTGTCTTCCGCTTAACATCTGCGAACTCGCATTTCCACATTTCGCATCTTAATTGTCTCATTTCATAAAGTTTTTTAAATTGGCTCATTATAATTTCATACACACTTACTAAAGGTATCCTCCCTTGACTGCAAGTTGAGTGAGTTTTTAAGTAATTTTTACAGATTTTAATATGCTAATTGAAATTTAAATAAATAATAAATAATAAATAAATAAATAATAAATAAATAATAAATCTATAATTAATAAAAAAATAATAAATAAATAATAAATAAATAATAAATATATAATTAATAAATAATAAATAAATAATAAATAAATAATAAATAAATAATGATTAAATAATAAATAAATAATAAATAAATAATGATTAAATAATAAATAAATAATAAATATATAATAAATAATAAATAATTAATTAATAAATAATTAATAAATAAATAATAAATAAATAATGATTAAATAATAAATAAATAAATAATAAAAATACATTAAATAAAAAATAAATAATAATTAAATAATAAATACAAAATAAATAAATAATAAATAAATAATGAATGAATGAAAATTAAATAACAAATAATAAATAATAAATAAATAATAAATAAATAACAAATAAATAACAAATAAATAATAAATAAATTAAATAAATACACTTGACTGAAGAGCTTGCAAGTTGTTTTACAAATAGACAGATAATGGAATCTTTTAATATTCATTTTTATTTATTAGTTTTAAATAGATTCCTAAGCTGAAACTTTTTAGTATTGTTGGCAAGTTTTGAAGTATTCCAAAAGGCAGGGTATCTGCAAATTGAGTGCTCTTATTGTTTCTGTATTGGGTCGGTATTCCAGTACAATTCTTTATGTTAAGTAGAAGCAATTGAGACGTTTGCAATTAAAGCGAATAGTCGGGCTGTAAATTGCGAAACACGTCGCATGCCACATGGAACCAAAGATATATAAATAAGTTATTTAAGGCTTGAGCGCAATGACTTGCATGGCTTTTGAATTATTTGGTTTTTGCTTTATGCCAGCCATTAAGTCCAACCGAACTGCTCATCTGCACTTAAAGCAATCCACAAGCTGGTACTTGGATGCCCCCCCTCAAACTAGTTGGACATTTCAGCACTTGGACACTTTGGATGCTGGAGCGGTGTCCGAGAGCATTTACTGAGTCACTGCATATGACAGAAAGTAACTCTCCATCGCCATCTGCCATTATATACGTGACTATATATCATCTCACACTCTGGCTGGACTAGGTGGTACTCTCGTCGCGTGCCAGACAGTCGACGGTACATTAATAAGTTCACTTACACTTCCAGTTCAGGCCACATTATTCATGCCTTCACGACATAATTACAATTTGAATTGCTTTTATTGCCACGAGCACGACTTTCATTTTTGGCTCTCCCCTTGCCCAGTTTGTAATTGACAAATGAAAACATTTTGCTGACATTTACGTGGACGGCAACAACAACAACAACAACACAAGTTGGCTGAATGCTGCTGACCGGCTCATTGCCCCCACTTCACTCATGGCTAATTAACATTTTGCGATGTGCCAACAGCCAAATGCTTTGCCTTTAAATTCACATTTCCACATTTCTCACACTCTTTTTTCGGGGCATGGCAAAATGGGCTCAAGGCAGTTTCATTTTTTTCGGCCTTCGTTTTATCTTCGTATTTGATTTAATTGTATTTTATTTTTATGTTTTTCATAATATTCGTGTGGAAATAGGATTTCGGGCCAGGTAATTATAAGATTTTCATTGAATTAGACATTTTCTGGCATTTTCTGTCTTAAGTGGTTTTTCTCGCTTTTGGTATGACCTAAATGCCACTTACTAAAATATTTACATACTTACTTCGGGCCATTTTTACAATTTAATTCTAAATGAAACTTTTTGTTTTATTTCTCAGAATTATGCAAACATTTATTTTAATGAGCACACAATTTGATGAGAGCGAGAAAAACTGTAAAGAGGGGAGGGGAAAACATATTTAATTAAATTGTAAAAATATTAATTTTTGGTTGATTTCCCATTTCAACGTCATTTCTTGATATGTCAAAGTGTCGCCAGTTGGTTATGTTTTTATCTGACAGCTGAATCGGGTTGAATCAATAACTAAAAAGGTCAATGCCAATAATTGAACTTAAGTGCTCGAATTTAAGTAGCTTTGCCACAACAACAACAACAACAACAGCAACTACAACTGCTGCATCATTAGCTGATGGTCGCATTTACAGAACGCAAATAATATAAATAAACTTTGGGCTAAGCCCACTTGGCTCTTTTAAGCTGTTAGTGCTGCTTCTCCAAATGGAGGTGCTCCCCAAAGTACTCCAATGGCCATTCGCACACAGCTAGGCCCACTTTGGACTCCCCAATCGCTGCTGCTATTTGGCGCAATTCGAAGCCATAGATTACAGCGCATTCTGACTGCCTGTGTACTTTTATATATATATATATATATATATCTGCCTTGCATGGGGTATCTTAGTTAAGCTATGCAATCTGACACATTTTCGATGCCTACCAATCTTGGTCAGCACGAATCTTGGCTCTAATATGTGGAATTGGTTAATTCTGTGAACTTGTTGAAATATACTTGAAATATACTGAAATATACTTTTTATAAACTTGAAATATATCTCAAAGTATTTACTTTTTAAAATAAAGCTAATGAAGTTTCTGTAAAGATATACTTGACAGGCAAACGCATTAAATATAAAATAAAAATACTCTTTAATAAAGATTTTCAATTATGCATTTGGAATGCATAGCTCTCATTAATTTGAGCACTCTTACAAATATTAGGGTATTTACTATTCGATCAATTTCTTTCTTAAATATTCTCTTACTTGTTTTCAATTCCTTTAAAACGTTTATTATCATCATTGCCGTATCTGGCACACAATCAAGATAAATCGCTGGCAATTGTGAATATTTTGCATTTATTTTTATTTTATGGACAAGTCGCCGCAATGACGCATTTATTCATTTTGTTAGTATATTTTGTATATACGGAAAAAAATAATAAACAATAAAACAAATATACATAAATTGAAAATTATTTTTACATTCTATATTTGCAGCTTCTTTTCAATTCGGTGGTAGTTAAAACAACAAAAACAGGAACAAATCACGACGCTTCTCGATTTAGAATATTTTCGAGTTTGGGGTTGGGGGGCGCGTGTGTTCTTTGATTTGAATATTTAATTTTCCGAAAGGCGAACAAGGAGGGGAATGAGTGTTACTCTTAGTTACTTGTGCAAGCAAAAGACAATTAATTAATAATGTCAATATTCGCGGGTCATGGTCTGAAAATAAAAAAAAAAACAAAACGAAAAAGGGAAAAAGGAAATATCAATGGAAAACCCCAGTCAAGCAAAAGGGAATTAATGAATGAAAGCAAATAAGGAAACGAAATGACCTTCAAGTGGGAAACAATGAAATATCCATTATGATTTAATGACTCCATGAAGTCGAGGTATATATAGGTGTTAATTGGTATTTTCTGTGTCAGATTTGTCAATTGAACTCACTCCATAACCGTAATCAATGTGCACCGAACTGAGGCACGTTCGAAGTAATAAAAAAGTGTTGTTGAAGGAAAATTAATCTTTGCTTGTGACTCTGATTTATTATTTGACAATGAGTACTCAATTCCAAACATATTTTTGTGTTAATTAAAAATGTAATTTACATCTGTGTAGCTTAATTATTATCATTCCAAACACACTCAACTATAGCCAATTTGTACGAAATGAAAAGTCGATTTACAAATTACAAATGAAGCTCAAAATTAAATGGAAAGTTTCCATTAAGTTTATATTTAAATTATACAATTCTTAACTATAGTTTGAGCAATTCTCGAAAACTTATAATCTGTATATAATTGTTAAGTAAGTGCGGCGTAATCAACTGTTAGTGTATATTAAAACAGTTGGTTAAATTAAAGTCAGGAAAAAAGAATGTAAGTTCGAGTACAAAATTTAAAACGAAAATATTTCTAAGCCAGCGAACTGTCTCATTTGCATAAAGAACCATGTGAAATTCCGTTTGCCAGAGGCAGTCAACCGGAGCATGGCCAACCCGACCAGCAGTTCTATGCAATTTCCACAATTACCCATACGCAGCGTATGCCCGCAAAGGTCATCATTACTTTACCTGGTGCGACTGCGACTGTGACTGCGACTGCAAACTACAAGTTGGTGAAAACACGAATAATTTCCATAAGCTACAAAATTTATGCTAAAATAAGCGTCACATAAAATGCAAATAGTTATTATTAAACTTTTTTCCACGACCTACAACTGCAGGTGGATGAAAAGGATGAAAAGGATGTTGGATGACGGTGGCAGTGGCAGTGGCAGTGTGGTTGGTGTAGCTCACCTGTATTTAGACTCGTTTCGCTGCGTGCCTCATAATTAAGTTATGGGGAACGTCTTTGCGGCAAGACGGCAGAGGTTTGGCTTTGGGTGCCACAACTGCAGCACAACTGGGCCACACATAGTTCATTGCATGCCACTCATATTTTGGCTGTATATATATATATATAGTAAAATGTGGCACAACATGAGATTATGTTGATACTAATGTTAATGATGCTACGTAAAATATACATCTGGCATATCTAAAAGGGCGTTGCTCCGGCTCCGGCTCCGGCTCCGCCTCCTGCCCACCTTAATGTTTAATGATAATGATGCACTGCCGTACTTTATGGCTGTCTGTCTTCGTGTGTGTGTGTGTGTGTGTGTGTGAAAATAATGAACATTACTGTGCGTATTAATTACAGCTATAATTAACAGACGACAACAACATCAACTGTGTTTGAGTCTGAATATGGCACAATAATTTGCGTAGCTCCCTTATTGGCCAATTTATTATTTGTCATCTGTTATTATGTCATTAAGGGCTTTTTTATTGCTGTACATTTTTTTAATTATCTTTTGATCAGTTTTCCCTTTTTTTTTTGTATTTGTTGTCGCGAATTGTGTTCATTTTAATGCTGTTTTACACGGCAATTAAGTTGTTGAGTTGAGGCAGGTGTTGCCAATAAAATCGAATGACTATCAATTTGAATTAAAAAATGGGGCAGCAATTAAGACTCACACAAATTAAGACTTTAACTAGTAGTGGCACAAAAATTGACTAACTTATTAAGACTTCAATTTTAATTAAAAAACTATCTGTCTATATTATTAATAATTGTGAAATGTATAATTGATTTGGTCACTTCTAATTCACGTCAAACAAATTTAATTTACACATTTCATTTTCTATTTATCAATTTATATGCCCAAAATTGATTCAACTTTACTTTATTTACTTACTCAAATTGCCCCAAAGCGCTGTCATCTGCTGAATAATATTTCAACAAAAATTATCAACCGCGAAAAAGACATACAAATAAATTTCAACGTGCAATTTAAAAAAAAAAAAAGTCATAATATTAATTAAAATATTCACGCATAAATCGAATTTACGTGCAAGCTGAGAAATTATTATTGCTGTGTAAAAATAAAACGTTTTAATAAAATGAAACATTTTCCAGAATAAATAACAACTTTATTTCTATTTTTTAATTGGGGGTTATCAAAAGCGCTTAAGGTAAAATATGCATCGTATTTTAATTAATGTTAGAAACAAAATAAAATAAATACATGGAATTTAAATTTTGTATTTCGCTCAGTTTAACAAAGTTGGTAATATGCTTATCGAGTTGAAAAATAAATTACCAGTTCTGTCAACCTCACTACAACTCACCTCCCCTCCCCTTTGGCTGTTCTCCTGTGTGGTTGCGGCAACAATCGACTTTTCGGTTCATTAATATTTAATTAGGCAACCCAGTTGCAAAGTGCCCATCCAAAAAATAAAAGCTTTAAGAAAATGTCCATGTTAATGTTTTCTGCTTTTCGACTTGCCCCACAAACACATGCCACAATGCCACAGTGCCACAGTGTGTGTGTGTGTGCATGCATAATTCATTATTTTGGCAGGAATATGCTTACATAGAGAAAATAATAATAAAAAAAAATAACAAAAGGAGAAATTTACTGTTGCCACATAACTGAGATCAATTTGATGTTGCAACTATTAGCACATTAAAAACTATTTTCTGTCCATTATTCTGGCAATCCAATTCCTTTCCCCCATAATGAAACTTGTTCCTTAATGTTTGGCAAATTAAACTTTGGGCTACACCCAGCTACTTACATGAGTGGCAGGGGCGGAGGGCATAGGGCAGGGGGCAGGGGCATCAAAATAAACATGTCATCACGCAAGAGAACTTTATTTTAATTTAAACATTGCATGTCAAATTCTGCCTTGGCTTCGGCTAGCCGATTTCCGTTGCCTACTTTTGTGCGCCTTCTTCATTTTGTTCTCCCTTTTCTTGTAGCAAATAAATCAAAGGCAGTTTACTCTTTCACTCCGCCCACCCTCCCACTCCCCCTCCCCACTCTCTGCTCAGTTCGTTGTTTTCCTTTTTTTTTTAATAGCCACAAATCACGTGTTTTGGGCTATTTCATAATGACGCGCGTGCCAGCCACGATAAGGAAATATTACATTGCCGGCTGCCGCATTTTTTCCACTTCCTTTGACTTGAGGCATTTGGGCAAAAGTTTGCGCCAAGTGTGATAAGTGACCGCCTAATGGCGAATTTGATTGTTTACGAATTGCATTTAGTGTGCCCCCAAAACAAATAACAAAAAAAAATGATAAGATTCGAGCTCATTAATGCCTGCTGCCTTGGGGCATGTCATAAACTTATTATTATTTGCACAAATTCAAGCAAACATGAAAAACAATTTGTTGGCCCGTCTTTCGTGCAAAACGTTAAAAGCAAAACTAATCCATCACAAATGTCAGCCAATAACTTGAATCAAAAGTCACGTCGGGATGCAAATTTAACACATTCACATTACAATAAATGTTTATGTGTAAACAGATGTTCATCATATGCATATATATATATATATATATATAAATACACATCGCCGAGATTGATGTTATTATTGCATATTTACTGAATATTTCCTTCTTTTAATATATTATTATTATTATTATTATTATTATTATTATTATTATTAAATTGGGGACTTGTGCACTGTGACCTATTAGATCTATTGATCTATCCTCCATCAACCCCAGTTCCTGAACGAATGTCAGGATCTTTAATGGGTCGAGGGCTTCTATGTCTTTGACATTCATGACATGCATCCCTAGGATGCTGCACCATTTCCTGCATCTTTTTTCCATTCAGTTAGGATGTGAGTTGAGGACTCCTTCTCGACTTCACAAAACCTACACTGATTGTTACTATAGATACCCATATTGGATAGGTGGCTTTTTAGTCTACAATGTCCTGTCAGTAGACCGACAAGTACCCTTAGCCTATTCCTACCCATGGATATTACTTGCTTAAATTTAATTAATTAAATTTTAATATATAAAATATACAACATTTTTTGGCAAGTGTTTATTACTTTTAATACTGACACATAGATACAATATTCTATGATATGGTACATTTCGGCTGGCAAATCAAATAAAATTTGTACAATTCTGAGAAACATCTGGAGGATTATTGAGAGGCAGCTGCTCTGTTTTGTTTGCTTGCTGAGAGCCACTCTGCCCAAATCCGAAAATTGTTAATTTCCGGTGTGGTAGGATGATCCCAGCGAAATATTGATTTCTTAAATGTACACAAAATATTGTTTCCTTAATGGTCATGAAATTTTAATTGAATAAAATTTGAACTTGAAATGTTATTAAGTGCGAGAGAAGATTTAGTCAGCAAAGTGAAGTAAATTAAATTTACTTAGTGTGAATACAAATAAACATTTAACGACGAAATTAATATTAAGTGTAGATTTGCGATATTTGTTTCAAATTCTTTTGTATTACTTTTATATCAGTTGTGTGCTAACTAACAACATCGAAATTGAAAGACAAGTATTGGCCAATAATTGTGTTCGGGCCTAAAAAGGTTTGCCCAAATTGAAAGGATTGCGTGCCCTGAAACCGTCAATGCCAAAACAAAGAAATACGATAACAAGAACAAGAACAGTAAAGTTAGTCATTATGGATAAGCGTTGAAGCTGGGTTGTTGGCCAAGTCTGAACTGGTTGTCAGAATTTAGCTGCGCACTTGTGCAATTACCATAATGATGTCAGCCAGCGCACAAATCAGGCGACGTCGTTTATTACAAGTGCAAGAACTTAATTAAAATGCCAAAACAAAGGCTGGCGGGTGAAAGAGAGCATGGCGGGGGAGGGGCGGGGGTGGATTGAAACGGAAAAGAGTGGCACATAAACTATGCACAATGCGAAGTGAAAGTGCCGCTGGTGATGACTGCTGCTGCTGCTTCAAGGACTTCCGCTGCTGCTGTTAAAACAACAAACGCGAAGGGTGGAGGGTGGATGGGGAGAGGGGGGGTTGTAAGTTGGTTGACTTTTATGATTGCTTGCTCTGGCATTGGCTGGGGCAAAATGAGAATGGCAAGTTGGCCATTGCCATTGCCGGAACGCTGCGCTGAACACCAATGCGTCTTTTCGCACAATTTCAAATCCCAACTCAATTTGAGTAATTTTGCAGTGAATCCTTTTGACTGCGGTTTGTGTGCGACTGCGGTGTCGTAGATGCCGACCAATCGCATTTCGTACGCCAACAACATTGCCACGATCATTACGATCATCGTCATCATCATCATCGACGTTGACGTTGACGTTGACGTCGTCAACATTGGCAGGCAATGCCATTGTCCAAGTTCGCAACGTAGGGCAAATTCCGGGCTTCTGGTTATTGGTCGTCTGGTGGTCCCGTGGTCTCGTGGTCTGGTGTTCTGGCTTTGTTAATTTCGTTCACACATTCCCACACACGGTATTACACTATTTTCTCACACACCCCAGCACACACACACACACACGCATACATCCAGGCTTACCCGGTTTCGGCAAACGCATTTCGAACATTTGCTTCATTTACTGCGTCGTTTGCCGCATTTTAATTGCTTCTGCTCACACACAAATGGCAGAAGGACTTCACACACACACACACACACAGGCGCGCACAAAAGTTTGTCAATCTGCAATTTGAATGCGGAGCATCATCGGCGTCCGATTTCTGCCATTTCCGCGGCTGCGTCTGTTTGACTCATAAACCTGGCTGCCATTAAATGAAATGAGTTTCTGACGAAATTATCTGCTCGACTGCGGATTGAGGAGCACTAAACTAAACTAAAAAGGAACAGAGCACAAAAAAAATGCGACATAATAAATTTAGTCTCGTTCGATTTTAATGTTTAATGATGAATTTCAGTATACGCACACACATGCACACACACACACACACACACACGCACACACACATGTGGCGCACGTTGGGCGCCATCAAATTGTTTCATAACTCAGTTAACTAAGCGAGGAGCTGCCTGCAGCGCAGCGCCAGCTAAAAGTTTAATTAAGTTACTTAGTAAATCAAATCAAATGAGCAGCTTGCGACAGGGATTACTAGAACAATCTCACAAGGCACCCCCTCCAGGCTTCGTGTCTGGTTCCAGCTTGTGTCCTTCATTTTGCCGGCAGGTGCTTAATCCGCTCGACTGCCAGCGTTTGCATCGCTCTCAAGTGGCATTAAAACAAATTACAAGTAATTAAAGACTCAATTCTCATTAACGACGACTTTTGCCAGCAGTTGCACTTTTTGTTACATTTTTCTTTTCCCTCTGCTCCCTCTTGTCACGCAGATTGTTAAAAAAAAAAAAATAATCAGCGATGCGTTTAACCTTTCACACACGAAAAATAATGAAAGTGCTTAGCACAATTTGATCTTTTGTTGCAAGTATCTTAATAAATTTATGTACGGCTTATAATATTTAAATAAATCCTTATAGTACAAAATAAATGAAAAGAATTTATGTACAGCTTATAATATTTAAATAATTCTTTATAGTAAAAATTAAATGAAAAAAATTTATGTACGGCTTATAATATTTAAATAATTCTTTATAGTAAAAATGAAATGAAAAAAATGTATGTACGGCTTACAATATTTAAATAAATATTTATAGTAAAAAAAATGAAAATAATATTATATTAGTAATTTAATCTGCAACATTTTATATAAATGAAATTTATATATATATAAAATCAAAATAATAAACAAATTTGTCAAAGCACTTAAAAGTCTTAAAACTGAAAGTTTGGTAACAAAAATATATATAGCAAAATGCCAAGAATGCAGTTCAATTGTTGGTAAATACTAAAAAAGTGCCAACTGATAACACTCAAAGTCAAACTTGTTTTTTATTATTTATCACAGTTACGAAAGTCCCTCAAAAAAAGCTCAACTCATCACCCCTCTTTCCTCCTCCCATTTATACTTATCAACGACTTTTAAGTGCTTACGGGATTTGATTTATTGCGTTCATCGGTGGAAAAACTGTCATTTGATAAATGATAAAAGTTTTTATTTGCCTAACGGTAATTAAAAAATATTGTTTAATCTCTTTTTACTGTCATTGCTTACTGACTCATCGTCGATGTGATGGCAGACCACTTTTGCCTAATATAAATGGGGGTTTGAAAGGATTTGCCTTAGACAACATATATAGAAAATTAATGGTATTTTATAGCAGATTATACTTAAAAACTAAATATTGCTACGCGTGCTGGGATTAACTCATGACTATAAAAAAAACTCTAAAGAATTTGTAGTTTTAAATAAAAAAAAAATAAATACAACATTTCATTCATTAAATAAGAAGATATAAAAACATCAATAAAAGATGCTTGTAGAATTATAATTCGGTTTTTAAAATTCAAAACTGAAATACGATTAAAATACAATTAAATTCGCCTAATCTTTTTGTATTCGTATTATATATATTATTTGTATTATTTATTATCATATCTATATTTATTAAATTATATTTATTATATTATATTTATTATTTGTATTATTTATGCTAAAATATATTTATCTTTTTACAGAAGTTGCATATTTATTTGCACATGTTTACATCTGTCAAAAATATTTATTGCTGATTCATTTCCATTTCCAGTGAAATGAACACACATTTTCTGTTAACATGAACTGAACGACATTTAACACTATCACTTAATTTTTTGCCACCTTTTGCTGGCATTGCACTCTCAAAAATCAATGACCCGAATACGCAATGCAATTGAATATCATCAGCAGTTGCCAAAGAGAACAGAACTCAACTCAGCATGGAAGAAAAACAAGAAAAAGCAAGGAAAAACCTGCAATGGCAATCGGCTGGTTACATAAACATGTAGCACAGTGCTGCTTCTTCCTTTGGCCCGCCCACATTTTAAATGGCAGCGAGCCGAAAATCAATTTGAATGTGAAGTCCTCGGCTGCTTGGCCCAAAGCCTGCTTAAGCGATTTGCTAATAATAGCCAAAAAGCCGTAAGATTTCGCCAACGATTTGTATCCAATATGTTTGCGGGGTTTTATGGCTAAAGAGGGGGGCCAACAGCAGAGGGAAATCAGCTCTCATTAAATATGCATAAGTGTGTGTGTGTGTGTGTGTTGCCCTCAAAGTGGATTTGATGTGGGGTGATGGTGTGCCGCCCATTTCCTCACCTTAACAGCAAGCAATTACAAGTGTTGTGCGTAACTGTATCTTTGGCTTGCCCCGTTTGTCTGTCTGTCTATCTGTCTGTCAGTCTGCCTGTGTGCATATTTATTTATATGTTTGTGTATGTTTGTGCGTAATCTATTATCCCGCTGAAAGTGGTAATTCCGGTTAGTAAATAACGTGCAAGCCCAAAGTCAAAGAGTCGCCCGTCCAGAGTTCGCTTTGCATTCGGCATTCGAAGGCGTCGATTGGATTTTAAGCCATGTCTTGGCAAAAGTCAGAGCATGGCCGTCGGACAGTGGTAAACAGCGGGAAAGGGGTAACGGAGATTATGGGGGGCCATCGAAGGACAGACAAACAATAACGGTTTCAGGCCCCCAGGCCAACCGTCTATAATTCCTGTGTTAAAACCCATAAATCTATTGGGGCCCTCCTTACGTATGCGCCATTTCACACCGTTACCGTTAGACGCACACACGCAAACATTTGCATACGTACAGCTGGCCATGTAGCCATGTATATGGTATGGTAAGTATACCTCACCCCTACACCCCCCCCCCCCCCACAAGCAACTATAAAGGCGATTATCGATAGAAATGGCGTGCACCTTTCAACCAAATTGCTTTCCGGTCGATTTTTCTCCTTTTCAAGTGGCGCTTTATCAATATTAAAATTATCCTCGTTTTTTGGCATCAAAATGTTTCTGTTTTTACTTTCATTTTTTTTTTTTAGCTGCCACTTTTTTAAGCTTGATTAATTTCTTTAATATTCGCGCAAACAATAATTGAGCTCAGAAATAATTTTATTGTTAATTATTCACATGTGAAGTTGGTAAACAGCTTGTTAAATATTACAAAATTAATATAAAAAAATTAAATTGCAGCAGTCGAGTATTTAATAAAATACTTTAATTTATTTTTAAGAAACTACAATTTTTATTAGTTTCATTTTATTTAAAGCTTCTGATTAAAGTACTTATAATAATTATTTATCATGATGAGATTTTCAAAAATTATTTATTTTTATGTTTCTCACTGCTGCAAAAGTCACATTTTTAATTTATTACAATATTTTCTTGGCAAATTATTTGTTTTGTGAGAGTAAATTAAGCCTTAGTGAAATATGGCTTAGAAAGTTGAGAAAGCTTGTATAGATTTATCATTTCTGGCCTTAGACAAACCCAATACCACTGCCTCCATAACTATTAAAGCTTGTGGCCAAAACACACACACACACATAAAAGGCCACGTTAACAGTTTTGACAGCTTTTCAATTTGGTTGGCAGACAAATTAAAAATGGTTCAAGAACGACGACGACGACCAAGCGACGCCAGCTGAGGTTACCAAAGACGAGCAAGCCCAATTGTTGTTGCCACAGTGAAAAACGGCCCCCGCTGGGCAGAGGGGGTCAGGTGAGGGGGGGGATAGACAAAACCGAAACATGCACGTTTCAAAGCGTATTACGAATATTTGTCAATTTTGTCATTGGTTGCCCACAAAAAAGGAAAAAAAACACAGTTTGGCCTTGCGCTTGGTTGGACATTCTGGGAGCCTCTTTGATACTGGTTTCAGGTCTAGAACCCGTCTGCTCCGCCTGCCCCCCGCTCGATGCCCCGTCGCCTCAACAGACACTGAAGCTTTACCAATTCGTGCCTTTTTTGTTTGCCTGTTTGTCTGTTTGTCTGTCATTTAAGTAGTTTTGGCTGCTGATTAGAATCACACACGCACACAACTCATACACATATGCCACAAGCACACAGACACAACACACACAACACACACAACACACACCATAAATATAAAAGTGAAATGCCAAAAGTAGTGAAAGCGACACATAAATACGCTTACATAAATATATATAAATACATACATATATATAAATATATATATACACATACATATTTATGATACAAATCTTCTTTTTATTGTTATTTAATATTTTTATTTTGGCATTTTATGAAATTTAAGTTATACACGCATAGGAAAACACACATATGAAACACACACACAACTGAGTAAATAGCTGCGCCACTTGGAATGCTTTTGAGTACAGCTGCGTCGTCTTCGTCTTGCCCCCCAGTCTTTCGTCCCGGACCAGGACATTATCGGGCACGCGTGTGTCAACTGCCAACGCTGCTGACGACAAGGACAACGGCACTGGAGAGGAGGTGGAGAGGAGTAGAGTGGAGTGGAGTGGAGTGGAGTGGAGCACAACATCAGCGACATTTATACATATGCAAATACACAAAAAGGTACAATAATAAAAACCAATAAAAATGACAAATAAAAAGATTTATGTGTTTTGTATTTTTCTGTGTGAAACAACTTAATTTTACTCTACCTCTAAGATGGTTTTCCATACACTATAAAAAAAAATAAATGAATAGAAATAAGATGAATATATATCTGTTAATATATATGAACAGAATTATACTTATTTATAATAAAAAAAAACTAAAGTCATTCATTCAATTCAATTTTCATTTGAGAATTATAAATGTGTTTCATCAAAGACAAAGTTCCTTTTGGAAAAATATCTTCTGATATTATCACAATTTCGACCATGTCACTGACTGTCTGTGAGTAAGCTTGAAAATGCCTTCCTTGTCAATTTGCATATTAAATGAAATGGGAAACAAAACAGCGAAATTAATTGCCCATATGATTTATATATAATGTGTGTAGTACAAACAATATTTTCCATTCAGTCTCATTTGCTTTTATGCATTCCACTTAAAGCATTGCTTTTGCGAGATAAGAGAAAAACAAGAAAATTATTTTGAAATAAAGTCAATGTTATTTTCTGCATGTGCGCCCCAAAAAACACACACAGAATAACAAAAACAGCAGCATTAAAGAAAAATATGCAAATGCGATTGTCTAGCATATTTTTCGGAGCACAAAAGGTGAATCTTGTAATGAGTTCCGAGTGAAAATCAACAGCAGCAACAGCATCAGCCCCTGAATATCATAATTAAATTTGTAGACTACAAAGAGAGATATTTTTGGCATAAGGAGCATGTCTAAGAGCTGCAAAAAGCATCAATAAACAGCCCAATATTCCCAAATTAATATAATTGTTCAAAATGTAATGAGCCAAATCGTTGCTAAAATGTTGAGAATATTCAGCTGCGATTGCTTGATATATATATTATTTCGATATAGTTAGTAGATATAACGATATGGGTTCAATATTTTTAAAGTATCCTTGATATAATTTATTCTCTATTTTAATTTATGTATTTATTATTTTTAAATAATAATTTATTTTGTGTAATTTAAAAATATAACTCTAATTCTAAGATAAAAATTATTTTAATTTTGACGTAAATTAAATTGAGAAATATTTTTTTATTACTAAGTTTAGTGGTTGTTGTTAGAATATGACAAATTTGGCTTTAGTAAGTAGATATAATGATATGATATGAAGAGTTCAATATCTTAAAAGTTAGCTTGATTTAAAAAATTCATTATTTTATTTTTCTCATATATTAATTTATTTTATTCCTAAGTAATTTTCTCGAACTTAAATGAAACTCTAATTATAAGATTAAAAATAATTTTAATATTGACGTAAATGAAATTGATAAATTTTTGGTTCATACTAAGTTTATTGTTCATAAAGTATATTTTGAGTTCATTGAGTTCTTTCTATAAGCAATATTATCTATTTATTGTGTCTAAGAGCAACATGAGTTTTGTCATTTAGAAATTTTGTTTATTTTTCATTTTGAAAGCAACTCAGCTTTGAAATAGAAATAAATACAAACAGCAAACAAGAACGTAGACAGATGCCAACATCGATTTTACTTTTGCTTATTGGCACAAAACTAGCAAATGTGACAGCTGACATATTTTTCTGCAATATTTTATGGAACGGGAGCCTATCAAGTACAGTAGACTCCTCAATTTCTTCTTCTTCTTCTATCATTTATTAGCTGGAGTATTGGAAATGGCGCCAGTTTATTTCAATCTGTCTCTCTCACAATATCTGTCCAATACATATATATATATATATATATATATATATATATTGTGTACATTTTGTCAATGAAAATTTCGTTTGAATCATGTTGCCTGTTAAGCATACAAAATTTGCTCATTGAATATTTTTTTGATTTGCGACAAACAATTAGATAAAAATGTTATAAGCTTTCAAAGCATTTAACAGTATTGCAAACAAGGGCAAGCAAACAATCAATGTAATGTAACTACACAGCTCAAATAAATATATATATATATATATATATATATATATAGCTATTTAAACCAGACCAACAAACGAGATCTAAACAAAATCATACAGAATCAACATGCCTGGCATAAAATGCTTTTTAAACCAAAACAATGTAGCATTCGCAATGTAAGGACAACAAAAACCAAAAACATAAGCAAATAAAATATAAATATTACGAATTGAACAAATAGCAGCAACAATGATAGCAATGTGTTCCGCATGCATAAAAAGTTATGAAATTGTGGATGGCAAATGGGCCTATTGATCGACAGTACAGAACTGAACTCAAACAACAACACAACAACAACACAACAACTGTGTGTTATTGTTGCCCCAGCATCGACAAATACACACACTCATCACACCCCTCTTGTGTGGTCGACACACACACACACTGGCACAGTAAAGTGGGGCACAGCCAACCCCAACCTGCCTGTGGCAAAGTGGGCTGGTTGACTGTGGAGATGGGTAGAGAAAACCGCTGTTCAAGAACAAAACATCTCTGAGCTGAGTTGGAAATGTGAGAAGCTAAATTTAGAAAAAGTGCATAAATAAATAATAACAAAAAATTGAAGTCAGACAACTCGACCTCCATATGAAATGTATATTAAATGAAGTATTTATGTCTGGATTTGTCTGTCTCTAAAAGCCATATTCCTGCTCCTGACGCAATAATGGCTACCCCTTCTTCCCAATACACTTATTTTCAAGTTTTTCTCATCAATCCAACTATTTTTATTAGAGTGATATTAATTTACTATAAAATAAAAATGTACGCTTAATTAAGACACTTACTTAATAAATATTAAAATTATTTATATGAATGTATTATTATTATAATTATTATTCTTAATATTATTGTTATTATTATAATTATTATTCTTACTATTATTGTTATTATTATCATTATTATTATTATTATTATTATTATTCTTACTATAATTGGTATTATTATTAATTTTATTATTAATGTGGCAGGCCACTGGCCACTTACTCTAAAGACTGTAACTAAATTCGGTACATAACACGGATATCGATATCAATCGAAATCAATTGTGTGGTTATAGATACATACATTTAAAGAAAAGATCAATCGTTGTGAACAGGCGTGTTTGAGAATTTATTTTAATTTCTGCTACATTATTATTATTATTAAACTAATATTATTATTATTGATATCAATCGTGTGACTATCGATATCAATCGATATACACTTAAAGTAGTAAATACAATAAAAAAGAAACTTGTTTGAAAATATATTTTATTTTCTGATACATAACTATTATTATAATAGCTAATATTATTATTATTTGTATTACATTTAAACTACAACACGAAATTTACGAATAAATAGATTTAAATGCACTTCAGATTTAAGACAAGCCGCGTTGCATTTATTCTCGAAGGTATTTTTTCCATTAACCTCAAACTGCACCCATTGCATGCAGAGGATAACTGAGAAGTTTCGTTTTAACTGCCACAGCCACTCCGTGGCAGCAACCTCTGCTCCAACTATGTGCCACATGTGTATTCCGTTTGTAGTTTTCCAGGACTCGCAGACTCCTTTGCACCTTGCACCCTTTTTGAAAGTGAATATATTTTCTGCACTTTGTGTCTCAGTTTGTTTGTGTATTGTTTGCATTTTCTTTGCTTTATTTATTTATTTATTTTTTTGGCCAGGCGCAAAAGTTTCACTTGCATTTGGCATTTTGCAATTGTTTTGCTCTGTGTGTCGAGAAGAAACAATTTGTTTAATATTGTTCGTAGAATGTTTCAACAAAACCAGCGACTTTTAATTCTTGAGAACGCCCTGAGTAAAACGCTTCCCAGATAAATTAGCACAAAGTTGTTTTGCTTGATTGCGATTGAAGTGCTTTGATGACATAACAAACCATGTGAATAGCCTCTTGGCGCGTGAGTTGAATTTCAGTCGCTGACCTGAGTGGGGCATGCGGCGTGTGGCAAGTACTTCCCAAGATATTCCCTAAAGGAGTGCTTTGGACTCGCAATGAACCTTGCTTAAATTATGTATATATCAATTTATTTATAATAAATATATATACATTTTATTAATATATTTGATAATATTGTGCGATTCAAACTGACTTAAAAGTTATATATAAAAATTTAAGCATAAATTACGAGCCTCTTATATTAAAAATATTTGGAATTTATTTGGTACGGATTTTTAAACAAATTATACCATATTGATTAGTTAACATATTTTAATCAAATTAAAAATAATTATATAATTAATTGAACTGTCTGGTAAGGGTATTCATACTTCGTTAATACCTGCCTATTTTATACAATGGACATTCTGAAGTTTGTGGCGAATAAAGTTTCACAGGTCAAGGGGCATTCCGTTGGCAGTTCCACATCGTCGACATATACTGGGCACTTACAATGGACTTATTTGTTGTCGTCATTAGTCGCGTTTGTCTGAAATTAAGTTAAGTTTATGACAGAGCAGACAGGCCATTCTCCGCCAGCTGCAGACCTCCAACTGAAAGCTG
Organism: Drosophila demipolita; assembly: GCA_035042405.1. NCBI lineage: Eukaryota > Metazoa > Arthropoda > Insecta > Diptera > Drosophilidae > Drosophila > Drosophila demipolita. The sequence goes on along the minus strand of JAWNLI010000349.1, from coordinate 32,369 downwards.
ATGACTCCGTCTCCGGCTCCGGCTCTGGCTCTGGCTCTGACTGTGCTTTTGGCTGTATTCGCATGTGGGTTTTGCCATTATGGTTTTATTATCATCAATATCACATGTTTATATATACATAAATCTTGTATGCCAAGTGAAACAATTAATTCGGTTTGCTTTTATTTGCTTTCTTTTAAGTGTTCCTCACTGTCTGCGTTTCTGTATTGAGTTCTATCCCTGGCGCGTCGTCCTTCATAGTTTTGATTTTCTGACAGCGACTGCTCTTCTCAAATAATAGAAATATTCTTATGTATACACATATATATATATATATATATATATATATATATATATATGTCTGTGGCTGACACAAAAGTTCATTAGGTCCTTCTGACTTGCTGACAGGGCCGGGAGTGATTTTCTTTGCGTCGACTTTAGTGAGCCATTTTGTTAGCAGCCTCTTCAAGTTTGTACCAAAATGACGAGACTCATTAAAGTGTTTTTACTGTTTAATAATGGTTGTTAGTAAGATCTCAACATTGTAAAAAAAAAACTAGACTGAGCACTTAATTTGAACACAAACCTTAAAGATCTGACTTATATTTTCTATATTTCTATTTCATTAAATTATATAAATATTAATTTATATGCCACTTAAAATGTCATTTTTTATATAAAAATAAATTTATTGGGAACTTAAAAAGGTTTTTTTTATATAAAATAAATGACATTGAACAAAGAACTTAATTTTAATTAATTGTGAACTTAAATAGTATTTCTTTTATATAAAAAAATGTACACTGAAAATATTGATTAACATTTTGGCTGCAAAGCACTGATTTAAAGCATAAACAAAAATAACAAAGACCTAAAATTTTTGCTAACCTATAACTTAAAACTGTTGAGAACTGTTTAAAATGTTTAACCAATTATATATAATTAAAGTTTGTTAACATGATTGGAAACAGCGTCAGCTTTTCTCAAGTTTTGGTTCAATTTTGTATTTTATGTTATTTTTGCTTCCGCTTATCGCTTTGCGAATTCTTGTGTTTTTTACGATTATTGATTGCTGGCACTTAACTTGAATTGTTCAAATTGTTATTTGTTCCCAGTTGTTTTCCCTTCTATTATGTAGCTACTTTAAGCCACATAATATTTGTAAGCAGCTGAAATTATCTGGTTACCAGCAATTTGTTGTGTTTGGGTGTGTTTCACAGATTATCGAGCACCAAGCATAGTCATTAGTTTAAGCAAGAAGCTGTCGAATGTCATTGTTTAATCAGGAATTTAACTATGCTAAAACTTTGTGGCAGCAGCAGCAGAAGATAACTTAAAGCCTAAGCAGCCCACAAATGACAGCCAAAACGACAGCAATTGAAGGAGAAACACGCGCATTTTAAAATCATCAACATTATCATCAGCATTATGGCAGTTATGCGGCAACTGCCTGCTGGCTGTCGACTGTCGACTCTTGGCTGATGTTGCATGTATATGGGGCATGGGGCATGGCTGTAGTCTTAACTGGTGCCGTCGGCTGCTGCTGTCATTCATTAGACGACGCAAAATGTACCAGAAATGTGCCAGGAGACCAACAAAAAGTTAAATAAGATGTAGGAATTTTCTCAGGCATGCCGACAATCAGATGCCCTTCCACCTGCCAACTTACAATATAAACAAAATAGATGTTCATTAAAGAAGGGCAGCTAAAAGATATGGTACTCCAATCCTGATGACTCTACCTGCAGCAAGTAAGACCAATCGACTGTTGAGAATGTCTGCTTTACGCCAAAATTAAAATACCCTTTGCTAGTGTATGGGAGCAGAAAATCAAATTACACGGCAAAAATGACAACGACAACGGCGACAAAGAAGTTGATTTCAACACGGCAGCAACGTGGCATAAACCTTTCCACGCAAAATTCACACAAATTTCTGCATGTTGCTCCTCGACAGCCAGACTCGATAACTATCCATCCAACCAGCCATCTATTCATCTATCCATATATATATCTATCTCTGTCGGACTAGTGTATCAGTGTCTGTCTGTCTGTCTCTCTGTCTACGGAATTCGAGCATGTAGCTGCAGCTGCTTCATTTATTTAATTATTTCCGAGCACGGCTCCTTTCCCATCTTTTGGGTACTCGTTTTCCGTTCCACATTTTCGCTCTGCAGTAATTTAGTTTATTGTTATTTTTGCTTATACACTTGGCAAATTGCATTGTTTACAGGAAATTGCAGAAATTAGTTTTCGTCGACTAACAGCGCATAATTGTGTGAAATCTCAGAGGCACAGCCAAAGCACTGATTAAAGTGCAGTCTTCATCTATAATTTGTCAGCTGTAAACAGTCATAAACACACACCCCCATACATAGTCACACACACACGCACACACATACATACAAAAGTATTTTTAAGGACATTGCGCAGCCATTGCAAAAGCATAAAATAAAATAATAAAAAAAAAAATACGCAACTCAAACAATTTTCTTCTAGTCGGGATTTTTTCTGGCACTTGTCTTCGGTTTGGCTGCCTGCTGTTCGCCTGCCACTTTTTATGACACATTGATTTTATGATTTTTAGCACCCAACGGTGTACAACTTGACAGCCGTGTCCTGTGAGAGCATCGCCAGGACTCACAACATGGCCTCAATATGTGTCGGCCCTGGGACTCCCGAGGCGGTACAGTCTGCTCGCAAGGGCAGTTAAGTTCTCTTATATAATATAATACACATTATTGTTGATCCTTAGTCCTTAGTTAAAATTATATTCTTAACATATATTTGCGTATATATAAATATAAATATTTATTTCTGTTAAAAATACTCAATAAAATTTAAGCTGCAAACATGAGAGTTTCTTGTTTTATATTACTTTCTTAAAAGTTTTAATATTCTTTTATAATTATATTTTTAATTTTTGTTCAATATATTTAATTCTATTCAAAATACTCCATAAAATTAAAACTAAAAACATTTTTTTGTTGCTTTATATTACTTTTTAATAAACTTTTATATTATTTTATAATTCTATAAAAAGTTTCTTACACTTGACTGCATTTTAGGTGTTGTTTAGAATATTCAACAAAATTTAGGCTGAAAACATAACATTCTCTCTGTCCCTATCTCTCGCTTTCTCTTTCACTTATTAAAGTTTTTTATGTTTTTCGGAATTCTAAGATATTATTTTCTTCCATTTCAAGAAACAATCTCTTCCTCTTCTATGGTATGGATAAAAAATCGTAAGACAATTTAAGCTAAACACAAAATAATCTCTCGTTCTTTCTCTTTTTTGATCTCCTTTTCTCTCTTTCTTCTTCATTTTTTCACAATTCTAAGATATTATTTTTTTCCATTTCAAGAAACAATATCTTCCTCTTCTATACACTCATTGATAAAAAAAAAAACCAAACGGCAAATTTAGGCTCGCAAAAATAGCAATTATCTTCTTTAAATTGTTATTGTTCTTCTATTAAAAAAAAAACAAAAACAAAAACAATCGCTTACTCTTCGCTTCATTTCACAGGTCAATCTCTCATATCACCCTTCAAAAATTATTCACAGACCATTTAACCACGCGTCTTCGACCCCCAAACTCAGCGCATTCAGGCAGTCAACTAAACTCAACTCAACTCATCTTAACTCATCTCATCTTAACTCAACTCAACTAAACTCAGCTGCCACCGGGCGTCACATTGGGGCGCAACCAGGCAGTGCAGCATCTAACACTTGCCACCATTTCCACAGCTCTTTGGGTAAATCTGAAAACACATGCTCCCAAGTTGCGCAGCATCATCCATCAAAATCATTTTATATGGAAACGAGATGGGCAACAATTTTATGGACGCACTTTCTCTGCAGTCACCGCCTTTGCCTCCTCCTCAACCCGTTGGCGCCGCATCGCTCGTTCTTGGCTCTGTTTTTAATGCCTTAACTTAAACACGAAAATGGTTCGAATGCTGATAGCTCAACTCCTGGCCAACAGTCATGCTTTGTTTTGATTTTTTCCGAAAGAGGAAAACAATTTTTTTTTATATGCTAGAACAAGTTTGTTTTATGTTTTGCCATTTTGTGCTCTCCGTTTTTTTTTACAATGTTTTTACGAGGATTCTCCAATTGCCGTCGGCTTACAAACCTGTCACAAAAATAGCCAAACAAAAAAATAGATAACTTTGTTATTAACTTTCGAAAAAGTAGTCAGTCATTTTTTAGAACAACACTTTACAACATATTTATAGTTTAGACTATATGTAAATATATAAAACATTTTATTTATTATGCTTTTTATTTTTATAGTTGTTTACAGATATTTTTTCTTAAGAGTATTTTACATTCGGCTTATCGCAGGGATTGGGATACAGCATTTGGCTTAAACGCCAGCGAAGCGTGGCATTTTGTGTAGGTGTAGTTGTAGGGCCAATCCTAAAGTGAAACTCATTCCATGGCCTTTTTGCAGCACGCTCAATCCGTTCACATGTGTGCGCGAATCACGCACGAAAGACTTTTGAATTGCCCGCCCCCCAACAAAAATACTGACTGACTGACAGACTGACTGGCTGACTGGCTGAAATGGCGTTTGGGGGGACAGTGGTTTTTTTATTTATTTCATTTTTTTTTTTTTTTTGCCCGAGTAATTTATTATGGCAGATTCCGCTTGGCAAATGCGCAGCGCAAATATTTTCATAATTCGCTAACAAAGTCAAAAGCCGCACACCAAAAATCAATAAGTTTGGCGTACGTGTTGTGATCCGCCTCTCCACGGGAGCCATCGAAACTGTCCAGATACGAGTGAAACTACGGGATACGGGTACATTCAGCCAGGGGCATATTTTTTTATTTTTTTCTTTTATTTTTTTGTGGCCAAAAGTTTTGTTGGAGTGGCTTACAGCTAACGCCATCGAGAACTTCATAAACGTGAAGAATTTTCATACCATTTTTTTTTTTCATTCTATACTCTTGCAAATTCTGTTAATTTCTGGTCACGTTATAAAATGCAAAAATTTCGAATATTATTATGAACAATGTAATAATTGAAGGAATGTTTGTATAAACCCAGAATAGCAAAGAGTAAAAATATAATATCCATTTTAATTAAATTATATTTATTTAAAAAAAAAAAGATTTTGCTCGGAAAACAACTAATGAAATTTAATTAATAAAATATCGTCCACAAACCATGTAAAATATATAAGTCGCTGAAGCAAGGAACTTCACTAGTCGGTTGCCAAAAAATAGTACCTGTTCTCTCATGTTTACTTTATTTATATATTTTTTTTATTTGCACATTTTTGGGCTAAAAACTTTTTGGCATGAGCGGAGGGAACGTGTTGGCCGTTGCAGCTGGAGAGTCGATACAGAAACAGGATCATCAAGTGTACTCTTCGGATGCTTATACTTATGTATATATATATTTATTAATGGCTACTTCGATAAATCTAAAGCAGGCAGACGCCTAAGCGTCCAACGGCTCATCATCATCATCATGGTCATAACAAAAGCTTAGCCAAGTTTGCACAACTTTGCCAATAATAAGCTCAAATGAATATGAGCCGAGAGGCGAATACCATCATTCAGCTAGAGATATCGAGAACTTTTTTTGGCATGTGGCTCAGATAATATTCTGGTGGTGGCAATTTGATTAAAGGCCCAATCACAGAATTGAGGCGAGCCCCAGGCGAAAGTCAATTATGAATCGACAGGGATTTAGTTAAGGGAATGACAACCAAAATATTTGAATTGCCAAAAATAGACTCCACAAAATGCGACCTACAAAAATTCATAATTATATGCAGAAAATAACGGAATACTTACACGTACCTCCCCTTAACTTCCCCTAAGTTAGACATAGGAATCTAGGGATTTTTAATTCAAAATTTTTTATTTAACAATTTAGAAAGTAAGCTTCAAGATTGAAATGATATGTGATGAAAAGATTTGCATACATTATTAAATCGAAGTGCATTATTTTTAATTCTTTTGATTATTTAAAGTTATAAATTTGCTACATAGCCAATTTATAAAGATCATCAGTTTTGGCCATTATAAACATGATTTGCATTTTCCACAAATTCATTTCCGAATTTCATTGCTTACTTGATTAAGGATATTTCCTAGCTTCACGATTTCAATGAGAATTTATTCAGTAAACACCAGCTTTTTCATTAGATTAAAGTTTTGTATTCTATTAGCTGTGCGGTGAGGTGGCTCTAACTTTTTGACCATAAGCCCTCATCTAAGTAAGTAGCAAGAACTTAAAATTTCTCCACTTTGATGTGATATCCGTCAACACACCCCCTCCCTCCTGCCTGTATTTGCAAATAAGACTACTTAACGCATTGCGAAACGCTGTTGGTTGAGTTTTGGGCCAAGTGTTGACAGGATTTGTTTGTTTGAGCCGCCAACAAGCCGAGTCAATAGTGAAGGAACCAGCAGAGCTGGATAGCACCAGAAGGTGCTGTTTGTGTGTAGTCCTGCTTAGAGTCCTGCGGTCCAATACACAAAATGCTAAGCCGAAACGGTTACACGTGCCCCTCTGCATTTAGCCATTGTCAACATTTCGTGTACGAAACAGTCCAAATCGTCTGGCAGGAAATGAGCTTACTTCTGGGCCACCCAGGGGACCAAGTGAAAGGGTGGGGGGTAGATCCGGCAGTTTGGGTGGTAAGTGTGCCGTTCAGGAACAGGAAGTTCACTGTCATAGTTGCTACCATAATTATCTTGTTTACAAGGTGAAGGTAGCCTGGCCAGAACAACAAGCTGACTGGCAGACGGGCAGCCTGGACTCGGCCTGGACTTAAATTTATGACTATACAACACATTGGGTATATTAATTTGAATATGATTGCCCTTGGGTGCCGGCTTGTTAGTTCATAATATCACACACAGACACACACACACACATACTTACACACGCTGCTCTGTGATTTAGTCTGCTCATAAAATATTTGTGATGCAGATTAGTAAAATGGACAATTTTGTTGTTTTTATTGTTGCTTTTGCTTTGAGCCATTAATTACTGTTTTCACTCTTGCTTACAGATTTTACATACTAACACACACATATATCAGACTGTGTGTGTGTGTGTGTGTTCTGTGTTCACTTGTGAGTTGCCCTGTCGTTCCTCGTCCATTAAAGTGCCACAATATTTTCTGACAATTATTAATTGTGTCGCATGTCGGCAGCGCTGTCATTGCCAGCATTTCTTGGCCATGTCTGAAATTTTAGAGCTTTTCCCAACTTGTGCCAAATATGCTGTTCATTAGCAAACTGTCGGCGATTGCATGCATTGCCCGTAATTGACTTCTCTGGCATTTTGGGGCCATATGGAAAATTGCTAACTTGTCTGAACAAGAAATCAATGCTTTTAATTTATTACAATTTGCAATCGAATTATTTAATTTTCACTCCTGTAATCCAAATCTAGCCAGACTGATGAAAATGTTTAAAAAAAAAAACAGCAAACAATTAAAAACTCAGTTAAAAATATTAGCAAACATTTGAAAACTATTAAGTTGACATATAATTAATATGGGTAATATTTAATTGTTTGAAATTTGCCTTAAGGTGGTTTTATTGCTATTGTTCTATTGTTTATTATTTGATTAACTCTATTTATAATTTATATATATATTTTTGTTTGGCTTGTGATCAACAGGTTTTCATTTGTTATACTCCCATACATTGGAATCTCTATTGAATTAACAGATTTTTATTCTTAGCTAAATGCGTTCAGTCAACTGTCAATTTTGAAAGTTAGAAAGTTAAAAACAATTGACTTGGAGTTAGCAAAACACAAAGATATATTGATTATTTGTATCAATTTTTATTTAGTCTCAAGTCAGACAAATTTGATTGATATTTGATGATTGAATAGTTTGTCAACAATAAAAAAATAATAATTTATTCCATAATTGCAATAGCTGAAATAGCTTATAGAAGATACATATAAATATATATAAATAAATATAAATAAACATAAATTATTAAACAATATAAAAGATTAATTAAAATCATGATTTATTTTAGTTTATTAGGTGTGCATTATTATTATTACAAATTGGGGGTTTCTAAACTGCGACCTATGCCAGAATCTTTATTGGGTTGGGGTTACTAACTCATTGAAACACCTAAAATGCATTCCTAGGATGCTGCATCTTTTCCTGGATAAGGTGACACATTCTGCTAGGATGTGAATGGACAAAACCTACATTGACTGATACTATAAATACCCAATTTCGATAGGTGGCTTATAATTATTATTAGCTGTGTGAGGTAATTCACATATTTATATTACCATTAACTGCTACTATACTTAAAAAGCTAAATGTGTTCACTTCCTGGCAACAATTAAGCAAAGTATTTAAACTGATTATACACAAATTGAGTATTTAATAGTGATGTTTGTAATTATCCTCACAGGTACAAAATGGTAATCATTTCGTCTGCTTGTCAAAGTGCGCATTCACTCGTCTAAATATTTCTTGTAATGGATGGCTACAAATTAATTTATCATTACTACTCAAAGCCGGCTAAAATGGAATAAAAAACATGCTACTCAAAAACTAAGTCAGCCGATTTTACAAACGTCTGGCAAGTAATTGTGGAGTGGAAGAACACTAACACAATGATGATGATGATGATGAGTAACCCTTCAGTAAGTTCATTAGCCCCCAAATGGGTTGAAATAATGCGCCAGTTTTTGCTCGCAGCTAAAAGCAAAATCAACAAGACCAAACGACTGCAAAGAAAATACAAATTAATGGCAAATTAATGAAATCTATGGCGGCAAGCAGAAATTGAAAAGGAGAATGCTAAATTGCCAAAGAGAGATACCGTTATACACGAAGACGAAGCGAGAAAGAGAGAGAGAAGAGGAGAGGTATAGAGTGAGAGAGAGAGAGAGGGAGAGGGAGAGAGAGGGTGTAAATTTGGTGTGCTGAGTGGCAGCCAACCCGAAAATGTCGGAAAAAGCAACAACTGTAAATGTGTCAAGCCACCACTCATTCCACTGCACACCTCCCCCGCCCCTCCTACGATCAGTCCACTTCACTTCACTCCACGGGAACCCCTCCCCCTTTCATCTCGTTTGGTATGCCCACAGTGAAGCGTGCAAAAGCGACGACTGAAGGAATTTGCAGTAATTAAACAATTTTACACTGACGCAACCCTCCGGGGTACGGATGCTGGCAGCGCGCGCTCATTACGGCAATTTTTCAGCTCAAGTGTTGCATTTTGTTTGCGCCAATATCCGGTGCTCGGGAACCCCCTCCGCTGCCACCCCTCCGCTGCAACCAACCGCAACTCGCCCGTTGCAGCTTGCAATTTTATGAGTGGCTGCAAATTAGCTGAAATTAGAGGCGAGGGCAGCAGAGGGCAGAAACACCAGCAAAAGCACCTACCAAAACCAGGCGGCTCATTAAAGCATCCACAATCTGACGGATTCTGTGGCACTTTGGTTTAAAGCTCAAATAGGACTCACAGCTCAGCCTGCTTGATGTCTTCAAGGCAAGAGGAATTAGGTGACTGACGTTGGCTGGACATGGACCGAAAAGCCGACGATATTAATTTACTTGGCCAACCTGACTGCCCCAAAATGTAGGCCAAGACAATGCACAAAGACAAAAGCAACGACCGAAATTGAATTAGAGCCCAATCCAGGCAGACACACAGACGGACGGACAGACGGACAAGTAAGCCAAGTTTCATCCATATATGTGGGGATTTGTGTACTGATAGATCAAGTGGACATCTGATTTCAAGGATAATACAAATCAAGCAAGCAAACACAAAGGAGCCAGCAGACATACAGCTCGGAACACAACAACACACAGCAAAATAAAAAAAGAAACTTTAAAAAGTGCTGCTTTTGAGTGGCACAGTTTTTTTTTTTATTGCAAATTTACAGATACGAAATTGTCCTGAAATCGCAAATTGAGCTAACTTTAAAAGAAAAGACAAATAACTTAATTTATTAAAATATTTATTTACTAAAATTATAAGAGTATATAAAATGTCTATATAGATCGATAATTTCCTCTAATTTAAATTAATTTGTATTAAATAATGTTAATTTGCCATTGAAAATTAAACAATTTTTTCGTTTTTCATGTTTAAATATATATCTATATTAAATATTTTTTATAATACTTAAGTACATATGCTCAAAAATAGGGACGAAATTAGGCTTCTACATAATTTTCAATCACAATCAACCAAATTAAAATTACAATTAATACTAACAAAAAATAATGTGAAAAGACAAAGATTGTTTATTTCTACACTCCGAATTTTAAACTTTGTTTGCGCCTCATTAATTCAAGAATTATATTACTCATGAAAATTAATTTAAAACTTATCAGTATACATAAAAAAAAAACACCACTCAAAAGTTAAAAATGTAACATAAACAATTAACTACTCAACTTACTCATAAAGCTGTTCGTTATAACCAATTATTTATAAAACAAACAATTTGAAATATGTCCAAATATTTGTGGCAATTGCAGATTTTCATATTAAGAAACTTTCAGAAGCAGGAACAAATATTATTTTTGTGCTCACCTTGCCAGCAAATAAATACAAATATGTTCAGTAAATATGGACAAACAATTGTCAAACATTCACAACTGTTCAATCGCTCATCCAATCACTTTAGCTCACTCACTCCCCCCACGCCCACGCCCACTCACACTCACACTCAGCCGGCCTTGGGGCACAACAAGGCAAAACTGTAAACCATCGCCAATGAAGCGCTGTACAAAGGAATGTATTACCAACAAAAAAAAAAAAAAAAAGAAGGCGAGGAGAAAAAAATGTAAGCGAAAGAAGGAAAACTGAAACGACAAGCAAACAAAAGGAGCAAATAAATGCGATGGCCATCAATCAAAAGGGCATTCCAATGCCAAGTAGCAGAGGCAAACGGAACCCGGCGGAAGCGGAAGCATAACGAGCAGCTCTCATTTCTCGCACCGGAAAAGGCACGGCAAGGTGGACGACAGCCAAATGACCCAACGTCAGAGGAAGTGCCCGCGCAAAACGCCTACTAAATGCTGGCCAAGACGCTTGGCCAACACAGGCTTACGGTTTAGCCTGGTATTAAGTCTGGGCCTGAGTGTGACAATAAACAAGGCAGCGAGCAAACGACAAACAAATAGACGGCCAACAATTTTGTTTACACAAACACGTTGGCAAATGGCGGCCACATTACGTATACGCCACCGGTACCACAAAACAACCGAATGCGCCCTTTGACACACACACACACAACACACACACACACAGAAGTAGGCAGAGGTAAGCACAGGCAGTTAGTTGCTGTTATTTGCGGCCTTGGTGGCAAAGTGGAAACACACGCGGACAAGCAGCGAGACATTGCCACAGTGGCAAGGAGACACAGCAAATAAAACATATCCACACACAGAAGCAGACACATCTGATGTACTTAATGCCACGACAGTTGCCCCAGTATGTTGCCCCAAAATATTAAAGATTGCTGCGTATTCTGCTTAATAAATAAATAATTCCTGCAGACAACTTAAATATTCTAATTTATCAGTCTACGCATACAAATTGATTGAATTTTCACATAGAGCTCAAATCAATCAGAGTTGCAAATCAATATAAATAAATGCATTTAAAAATAGACTGATTAAGTTTTCATCTCTGTCGAATTAAGTGTCAAATTGAATTGTAAATGTCGAAAGGCCAATTTTTTTTTGTATTTAAAAACTTAAAACAATTACTTTTATATTGGTTTAATCTGGCCAAATTGTTGCGTGCAAATCTAAACTAATTAAATGACCAAAGATAGACAGAGAAAATAGAGAGGGGAGCAAAGAGATGTGGCAGTTCCTTCAAAAACTCTAAATTCATCAAAAAACTATACGCAGCAAAATTTAAGATTTCGTTATATACTTGATATGGAGAGCAAATAAAAACCAGATGAAAAAACGGAAACGGAAACGGTAACTGAAACCATGACAGTAAAGTGGTGATAATTTGTGGAACTTAGGACAGATATCTGAACATTGTTTTTCGTCAGAAACTTCATCTATGTTGAAGGACATTTCTACTTCTTTGTCTTACATTTTGTTTTGTGGCTTTTTTTTATTATACGCCAGTTGCGAACTATAATAACTTTTGTGCAGTTATTGCTGGCTGGGTTTTGCACATAAAAGCGACCTAGGAAAATCTTGATATCCATCAAAGTTGGCAACAAGCTCAAAGCAAAACTCATTAAAATGTGTTTGTTGAAAAGAATAAAAATCTTTCGTCAACATTTTTGCCAGTGAAATGCTCTGACGCCGAATATAATCATACTAAAGTTCGCTCTCTGCCCCATCAACCCCAAGCCCAACCCACAACCCCCAAGAAAGCTGCGGGAATGCTACAAAAATGCAGCGCACCGCAAAATACAATAACTCATTCAAAACCCAATTTGTTTCCGGCCTGTTTCCCCAACGAATTAATTATGATATCAGCATAACAATTTGCATAACCTCAAACTGAAAGGCAGACATGCAGGCACATACACACACACACACACACACACACACATATAGATATGTTCAGTAACAAGTGCAAACAAACACACACACCCACACACTCACACACACAGCAGAAATAAAACTCGGTTTTCCCAAATGCCATATCAGCTCAGCAGATGTATGGGCAAAGATACAATATAGCAACCATTCTGCTCTCCCAACCAAAAAACACCCCGAACTCTCCCGAAGCTACAGATACAGCATCTATATTACAATATAAAATTCGTACATTCCAACAAGCATATTCACAATCACACAAGCATTCCGATAATACTCTACAATTTGCGGTATATTTTAATATGTTTATGAATAATGCTATAAATTCAAGATAAAAAATTAATATGTAAATTTATTGCTTGATTGGAAATGAAAAATATGCATAACAAAAAAAAATATTTATTAAATTCTTGGCAATTTTACCATCATAATTTAATTTACTTTCAAAGAACCAGTTTAATTTAATTATTCCGTGAGAATAAAAATAGTTTCAACATTTAATAATATATAATTTTTAAATAAATTTATGATAGCTTTCACAGTTTTCATTTAGTTGGGATCATATTTTTTTCCTGATTAAAAATATATAATAAAATTAAACAAATAAAAAATTATTATAATATGTAAAAAAATAGATATAAGAAATATAAGTAAAATAAAATATAATAAAATAATAATTGTCAATTATGATACATAATATAACATATAACTTAATTAATTTTTAAAGCATAAATAAAATTGAATTATTCTTTGAGAATATCAATAATTTTAACATATTCAAATACATAATTTTCAAACAAATTTATTATATCTTACAAAGTTTTCATTTATTGCTTAAATGAAAATGAAAAAAAAAGCCCAAATTAAAATTTAATAAAATAATAATTATCAATTGTACCATAATTTAATAAATAATAAACTAAGTCTTGAAAAACAAATAAAATTTTTATTTTTTATTATTATCTTCCACAGTCTTCATTTAGCTTAATATTTGGAATCAAGTCAAATGAAATTAAAAATACACCTCAAATAAAATTTAACTAAAAAAACTAATTGGAAATGGTACCATAATTGAATATATCATTAAACTCAATCTTGCAGAAGATAAAATAATTATGAGAGAATATCAAAAGTTTTAACATATCAAAAACATAATTTTCAGACTAATCAAATATTTCACAGAATTCTTTTAGGTCCATAGATTTTCGTAGAATTATAAATAAACAGTTGACATAGATCAAAGATACGAAGATGAAAAAAGGTCATATGAATTGCAAATCGATGGCAGGGCATTATGCATTCGTCGATGCTCGATTATATTTTTCCATTTATTTTTTTTAGCCATATCTCGATGTGGCAGTGTGTCTTTTGGTCTGATGAAATTGCATAATCGCTTCCAGTTGTTGCACAATTATTGAAATGTGTCTGTTTGCCGCCCACAGCAAGGGCGTTAGCGCAATGTGGATGTGGATGAGGGGCGGTCAGGGCAGGGTACTGGGGGTAGGTAGGTAGATTGAAGAGGGGCATGCCGCAGTGGCACGCCAAGCATCGAGGCGTAAAATTCACTCGGCGCTCCGAGCGGACGCAAACTTGCTGCAAAAACGCAAAACGCAAATGAAATGCCATTTTTCAGTACAAAGGCAATCAAAAATTTATGGTCGACGACAGGCGACGGAGGCGACACATTGGGAGCGGGGGCGGAGCGACAACGTGGATGTTGTCGTTGGCCCTTAAACATGAAACATTTAATTGCCAAGTTGCTGCAAAACGCTTGCAACATTATGGCAACGATAGCAGGACGAATCGGTTTGCTTGTGCCACATTTCTTTTGGCCACAAAACAAATTCAGCAATCAATGGCAATTAGATGAGCCCAGTTTCTCACAACTTGACGACTGTGAAATGCAAAGCAAACATTGTAAATTCATCTCGGGTTGGTCATTTAATATGTACACTGATTGGGAGAGGGGGGGTGTGTGGGGTGTGTGGGGTAAGTTGTATGTAGTGGTATGCATAATGCAGCCTGTCATAAAACTGAAAATCTCATTTGCCAAAGTCATTGATGCTGCCTGCCAGAAACACTGGTTAACATTATCAATGCTGGCAGTAAAAGGCAACCGGAGAGCCAAAGAGCCGGAGAGCAACATTGGGATTGGGATTGGGTATCGTGGGAGCGAACGGAACGCCATGGAAACATGGGAGCAACGGCACAACAAGGCAAAGGCTGTCAATTTCAGTTAACTGTGGAAAGGCCAAGCCGAGCTAATCCAGAAGCAGCACAAGCAAAACTGAAAGGCAACTCAACAATACAACCGCACACACACAAAAGACAGCAACAACAACAACAACAAAAGGAACAACAACAAAATCAACAACAAAATGGACGTTTTGCACATGCAACTTCCGTTTCCGATTTGCTTTTGTCTGCGCTTCTTCTTCTTCTTTTTATACCCAACGTTTAGCCTTTTGGACCCACTGCCACTGACACGGATGGGTTGGCTGCAACCAGCAGAGCGCCCTCGATTGGCCAATGCAGCATTCATTGAGATTGCTTGTTAAGGTGTGTCTCAGTGCCTGTCGAACATGTACTTCAGTCCTCAAGATTAGACCACAATTTGATTATAGTTTACAGCTCTTAGTAGCCACAGCAAAGCATCCCCCACTCAACGCTGGACACTTCAATTAACGTTAATAAAGCTCAATTTTCGCATATATATATATATATAGAAATCGGGCCCCAGAATCACCAATCGAATCCTTTTGAACTGTGTTTAACATGTAAAAACTCTGCTGAAATTTTCAAAATTCGACGACCAAATCTTTGGCCGATTTGGCAGCTATATAATAAAGTGATATAATACATGATCGAGGCCACAAAATCGGATATATATGGGGAGTACCATAGAAACAGCAAATAATCAAAGATAAGAAACGTTGAAAAGTTTAAATAATAGTTTAAATGATGACGACAATTATTTATTTATTTATTGCTAGAATTTAGAAAAACAATTGAAGTTGAAACTAATAATTTATTTCATTCAGGTACAATTTGGTTTTTTTGCCAAGATTTAATAAATGCAATTTACGTTTGGAATTTGGAATTGATGCAATGGAAGTGATTATTCTCTCTCTCTCTCTCTCTCTCTCTCTGTGTCTCTCTCTGTCTCTCTCTCTCTCCCTCTCTATCTCTGTGTCTATCTGTCTCTCTCTCTCTCTCTCCCTCTCTCTCTCTTTGTCTATCTCTGTCTCTCTCTCTCTCTCCCTCTCTATCTGTGTCTCTCTCTGTGTCACTATTTGTCTCTCTCTGAGTCTCTCTGTCTCTCTCTCTCTCTCTCTCTCTCTCCCTCTCTCTCTCTCTCTGTGTGTCTGCTGTAATACAAAATAAACAATTGCTTAACTCCAAATCCAAAACACAATTCACAATCTCTCTTTCTCCGACTTATATCCCTGCTCCCTCCGCCGACTTCGACTATTCAGAGACGGAAGTATTTGGATGACGTTTACAGGTACATCCCACAGTCTCGCTGAATAACTCCGCCCTTTGCCTGAGCAGCTGATCAAGGCGCTCCCGCTTCAACTTGATGACTTCCTCCATGTGGGCGATTCGCCTGTTGGTCATTTCAATGATGAAATCCTTTTCGCGATTTTCCTGCAACAGCTGCGCGTAGAGCGAGTAGAGTATCATTTTCTGTGGCACCTGAACGAGGATGTCGCCTATCTGTTTGTTAACGATCACCGTCTTGATCTCATCGTTTTCCGCCCAGGTCTGGTCCTGGGCAAGCATCGCCTTGCGTTGATCCAACACACGTTGACGCTTATTCACGCGGATTATCTCACTGAGCAAAACCTCGGCGGCACCAACTGCACCCGCCGAGAGCTGCTTCATGAAATCGGTATTCATTTGCAGATTGAACTTGGACAGCACCTTGCGGTTAAAGACCACCCAAATGGACAGCTTGCGCTGCACACCGCAGCGCTTCGGATAGTTGTTGAGATCGACGAGATGCGGATGATCCCGCTTAATCATCTCCGCCAAAGGCAGCACATCGGAGAATTCGCGGTGCATTCGCGATGCACTAAACTCGTTCTGTTGCAGCCACTTGTGCACCTCGGCAATCTCCTCGACGCTCAGACTCCTGTTGCTGATGGTGTGCATCCTATTTCTACGCACAACCTCATCCGTCGTGCACATGATTTCTCTGCTGTTGTACATTTTAAGATATCTATATAAATATATATATATATAATATAAATTAGAAATGATTTGCCAACTAGTGAAGCAAGTCTCAGAATCTGTTCTGTTTATTAATATGTCAATTTGAAATTCTTTGAAAACTCGATTCGAAATATTTTGTCTGATTGGAGATATATATATATATATATATGCACAGTGTGTTGACTAATTGGATTACATTTTCCTTTATTAAAGCCAAACTTTCACGACTCCACCTAATGATGTGTCCTGTGTCCTGAGTCCTGAGAGATTGGCAACTGTATTTCCATGCCACCTGCAATTACTGTTTACTGCTTTGTTTTTCATTGGAAGCCATCATAAATTCCACTCAAAAAAGGAATATCCAAAATGCTCGCGGCATTTTCCCATTTCCCATTCAATTCAAGTATTTGCTATTGCCTCAATAAGACCAACTAGAATTCCAACTAGAGAGTTACCAAACTAATATCAAGCCAGTGCATAACCAACACATCAACTTACACACAGCATGAACTATTCCTATATCTGTGGTCCCACTCCCCCCACCCCATCCCCCACACACCACACACCAACTTTGAAATGCAGTTTGTTGTGGCAGTTCCAGTGTCTCATCAAATAAAAGTCATTTGCACTTTCACACAAATTACTTGCAGCCAGGATTCCCTCCAGCTGGACCGGAGTCAGCACAAAAGCCACATAAATCCCAACCTGGCTTGCTGGTTGATTATAAACCTGAACTGGTAGACACCTCACAACATATTTAAAGCAGATGCAACAAAGCATTTGCAACACAGCAAAAAAATACATACTCTGTAAAAACTGATTTTCAGTAAATATCAAATTTTACATTATTAGATTATTGATTATATTATATATAAATGCGTTATTTTTCGAACTAAGTCTGCTAAAATTTAGTTTGATTTTATAACTGACTTGTGCAAAGCTAAACTAACTGTCTGAAACAAGAATTTCAAATTTATTTAAATTAATTAATTAAATAAATAATTATTTTCCCTAATATTAACTAATTTCAGGCGACACCAAGAAATACAAAATAATAAAAAAAATTTTGTATATAAATATTTATTTTAAAGTCAACAAACTGCTGACGACACCAACAAATACAAAATAATATATAAATTAGAAATATAAAATTCCTTTTTTTATGTGAACTAATTTCAGGCGACACCAAGAAATATAAAATAAAATAAAAATTTGTAATATATAAATATTTATTTACCCTAATATATATAATTATTTTTAAAGCCAACTAAATTAAGACGACACCAAGAAATACAAAATAAAATAAAAATCTTAATATATAAATATATATTTACATCAGAAATATATAATCTTTTTTGTGTTAACTAATTTCTGGCGACACCAAGAAATACCAAATGAAATAAAAAATGTTATATATAAATATTTATTTAAATTAATATATAAATTTTTTTTTTAAAGTCAACTATTTTAAGCGAATACCAAGAAATACACCAAAATAAAATAAAATTGGAATATATAAAAATGTATATAAATTAATAAATATAATTATTTTTTTAATGTCATCTAATTTCAGACGACACCAAGAAATGCAAAATAAATAATAAATAATAAATAAATAAAAATATTAATATATATATATATATAGAAATGAATATTTAAGCTGATTATTACTATTAGTTACCATTTAATTTTAATATTTATAAATTGGTAAGGACAAATTATGTTTAAAATAAAAATAAATTATTTATAAATCACCGAAATACAATTGCTAAATAAAAACAAGCTGATGTCAAACCAGTTTCAAATGGTAAATAATTTTTAAACATTTATAGTATTTTGACAAGTGATAAGTGTGAATAAATTTGCGATGCACAATTGCAAACGAAATGTTTTATTAAGTGTGCAACGAGTGACAACAATTGACAATCGGAGAAATATGAGAAACGATGGATGGCAATCAGAGAAGATGGGAAATGTGTCTTTCGCATTTCTTTCTGTCAGTCATTTGCAGATTTTATTGTAGTTTCCATTTGTGCCACTTCCTGCTTGTTGTTTTGTGTGGAGCTTCATTATGCTGCGTAATAAAAATGCCAAACTGCGACAAATGTGACAGGATATACGATACTAATGAACTGCCACAGTGGTCAGGATGTGACTTGCCACAGTGGGTGGCAAGATGAGAACAGAGTGTATTGAGAGAAACGCGGATTGGCAAATTGATTGGTGGATAACAAAAACAGAGATAGAGACACACAATTAGTTAAAAAGGGCACAATGGAAAACATGGGAATTAGATTTGTGTGGCAAAGTTTTGGACAATAGACGAGTGTTACGACTGTTGCCAATTGTAGTGCAATCAGGCTTGGTACAGAGAATATATTTTTTTAATTAAAATTCCAGCAGGTCGCGCACAACCTGACTGTGGAATATGGTCGGCGATCAGAGCCGTTGAAACATAAGCGCAAAAACTTTTGACGAGTTCTTAGAAGTCGCAATCGTCATTCGGGAAATGGAATGCAAAAGTTTTTTGGATACAGATGAAGTGGAAGTTTGCTGCAACAAGGCCACACAGCGCAGGATGTCAACGGGAGATTGGCGCCCAAGTGAGCAGCAGCGGGAGTCACAATTGCAACTGCAACTGCAACGGCAACGGCAACGGAAAATACACAAAACTTAAACCAATGAACATTAAGATAATGCAACAACAAGAAATTGCTAACCCTTGGGGAAAGATGGCCTGGCCCTGTCCCTTGCCCACATAATTCTGCATTCGACCTTAGAGCAGTCCACAAAAGTTTTTACTTGCAACAACGCAACGCAACGCAATCGGGTCCAAATGCATTGGGCCAAGTCGGAAACTTGCGCTTGCCACATTTGCCAGTTTGCATTTCGAGGCAGTAACATAAAGTTTTTAGCTTATGTTGTGATTTTTATTGTTCACAAGAAATGCTTGCAGAATGTGTGGCAGGAAACAGGGCGAGCGGTTTGCTGAGTGTCACAAAATGAAGATAAGTTTTATGTGGCGCGGAAATTAAGGACTAGGTTTTATAGTATCACCTACTTGCCCCAAGGATTTTGGCAATGCATGTCCTGTGTCCGGTCGCAAATGACTCGAGGGGCGCCTCAACGTTAACGAGCACTGCGAGTCTTTTGTTGTCGTTTTCAAAATGTGATTAAATGTATTAAGAATTCATTAGTCATTAGCCAAAAATGGCAGCAGTCTTGGCCATCATTAAATATGCATTGAGTCTATTCATTCATGGCTTTGCCACAAATATTAAGCATCCACTGTGTTTCGTCTCTGTCCCTAAAGCACCTGCGAGGCCAGACTAATGCGCTGTCAATGCTCTGATTTTAATTAGACAGGAAAGACAGGTGCCTCTTTTATGGTGGGTCATTCATGGAAGACAAAGCACCTTTTCCAAGACGAATGCAATTTAATGAAATTTCAATTTCAATTTCAATTTGCCCCAAGGCCCAATAGCCAAAAACTTAACAGCTGTTAAATTTGATTAATGACTTTAATAATTAGAAATCAAATTTATACAAGAGCAATTATTGCATCTGCAAATGTAAGTTTAATCACATAATTTATATTTGAATATAATATGAATATAATAAAATATTTCAATATATTTTTTATAAATTATATTTATTATTTAAAATATAATAAAAATAGTAACAATGTTGTTTCTTGTATTTTATGCTCCACTTAACTTTAATTACTATAAAATACATAAATTACAAAAACATTTCAGTAATATAAAATATACATGTATTTAAATAAAAAATTACAAGCCAAGTAAGTTTTCATAATGTTAAATATATTTAATATTTAGTAAATATATTGAGTTACAAAATTACAAACAAAGTTACTTTTTATGATGTTAAATATTTAAATATTAAATATTTAGATTTAAAAATGAGAGTCAAATTTACTTTTTCTAATGTAAAATTATATTCAATATTTAATAAATATATTTAATAAAAAAATTACAAGCAAAGTAAGTTTTCATAATGTTAAATATATTTAAATATATTGAATTACAAAATTACAAACAAAGTTACTTTTTATGTTGTTAAATATTTAAATATTAAATATTTAGATTTAAAAATGAGAGTCAAATTTACTTTTTCTAATGTAAAATTATATTCAATATTTAATAAATATATTTAATAAAAAAATTACAATCAAAATTATTTTTTATAATGTTAATACATTAGATATTCAATAATTATATTTCAATAAAAAATGAGAGACATATTTACTTTTTATAATGTTAAATATATTTAATTATATTGAATTTGTAATTCAACTACAAAAAAATGATGTCAAATATATTTAATATTTAATGTATTTATTTCATTAAAAAATTACAAGCAAAGTTATATTTTATAATTTTAAATATGTATAATATTTAATTAATATATTGAATTATAAAATTACAAGCAAAGTAAGTTTTCATAATGTTAAATATATTTAATACTTTCTTACTTTTTATAATATTAAATATATTTAATTAAAAGCAAAGTTACTTCTTCAAGCTCTTTTGGATTATCTTCTAATCTATTTGACTTTAGTTAAGTTTGTTCAACTTGCTTCGTTTGAATCATTTACAGGTGCCACAGCTCTAACAAGTCAATACAGCTGAAACGATGGCACACACACACACACACACACGCGCACACACATTTTGTAAGTAGTAGGTCAAACACGTAGCACACGCACTGCAACAATTGCAACAATTGCAACTCTACTTGCAACTTGCTGAGTCTCGCTTAATTAACTTACAACATGTGTGTAAAAAAGAAGAAGACGGAAAAAATATCATTGCGATAAGTTTTGGCAAACCTCAGCAGAAGCCATAAAATGTCGTGAGGCAACTTTCGGCAATTAATTACACGCAAAAGTTTTCAATTACGAACCAATTACGCCCAAGCAACAAGCCATGTGGCACACACACAATCGCACACACACACACACACACACACACACACAAATACACTCGCAAAAAATTGAAATGATATTTTATTGAGCAGCAACGTCAGCTGTCGCCACATACACGTTCCCAAGTCACCTTAACTAGCTCTCTCTCTCTCTCCCTCCCTCTCTCTCTCTCTCTCTCCCACTCTCTCTCTCTCTCTGTTGACATCGACTTCTGTGTGTGTCGAGTCTGTTAACAGAGGCTCGCCGATGACACGTTTTGCCAACACATCATGCAACGTTGATGATGCCAAAATGAATGCGTTGCGTTCGCCATAACGGAAATGCAGCGAGCCATCGAGCGATATGTCGCTCGCAAACCCCCCCCCCCCACCCCCAGCAAATGGCAGACAAATATGGCGCCCAAAACAATGGCCGCCTGCTGCAACAGCATTGAATAGTGTTTTTGTGCAAATTTGCACGGAATTGCAATCTAGTCGACGCCGGGCATTTGGAATGGCGCATTGAAGTGGGCAGTGGGAATTGGGAATTTGCGGCATGCTGGCATCGCGGCATGGTGGCATGGTGGCATGGAGCATGTGACATCGGGCTCTAAGCAATTGAGCATTGTGGCCATAAGCACACATATGTACATGCACTGAGAGCACCACTGAATTATGGATTTCCATCTGTATTTCGTCAACATTTCATTTCATTCAGCTCTTTATTAAGGAGAAATTTTCCATATTGCACACTTTGGCCAAAAGCAATGTTTTTGTTGCGTTTAAATTGGTTGCTTGTCGTATTTGTTGACGTATCTTTATTGAAAATTATTGAGCCAATATAATGAAACTTAAGTGCTTCATATTGTGTACCGAAATTAGGCTGTTTTCATTATGAAATCTGTTGGAGCAAAAATCCTTTCCCCGCGTCAGGGAATGCCTGGATAAGAAAAATAAAACTGTGTCGCACCAGCGTTGTGTACTCAAACGAAGTTTATTCAAGACTGTCAATTAACATTAAAATTATCGATCATATGGGACTTGACATACTTATGTTACTGATGCACGATTGCATTGAATGTAAAATAACATTATTTTCAACACCCTTCCACAATGCAATCATGCTTACAATTCCATTCATATTTAACATGTTCCTTAATTCATTATGTTTCCATTTTGACAAGTTCTTTGTTAGCACATCTGCTATCATTTCATTTGAAGGAACATATTTCAAAACAATTTGACCCTCATTTACCGCTTGCCGAACAAAATGATATCTTATATCTATATGCTTAGTTCTACCATGATGTACAGGATTCTTCGCCAATTGCTGTGCACTTAAGTTGGCTGCATACAACACCGTCTGGGTAGTTTCAGTGCCACAACCGATTTCGATAATCAGCCTGCGCATGACAATAGCTTCCTTGCACGCCGTCGATAAAGCCATATACTCAGCTTTTGTACTGCTGATATCGGTCCGCCAGCAAGGAAATATACGTAGCCAGTATAAGATTTACGATCAACCTGATCGCCAGCCCAATCAGCATCAGCATAGCCTTCGAACGCCCTTCCACACTTTCTGTAGTGTATCTTCAGCTCCACTGTGGACGCTAAGTACCGCAGGACATGATTTACGCCTGCAAGATGTTCGCTATGCGGATCCATGTTCCGTTGTGCCAACTTCGCAACCGAGTGCAAAATATCCGGTCTTGCTGTGAGAGCCAGCCACATTAGCTCACCCACTTGTGCTTGGTACGATGTCTTATCCACCTTTTGACATTGGCTGCCGTTGCAAGCTGTCTGGTACCCAGCATCCAATAACGTAGCTGCTGGTCTGCAAAAGATCCTTGATGCATTGCGTATTGCCCAGAGTGATCTTCCCAAGTTCACCCTCACGTTGAATTTCCATGCCAAGAAACAGTTCCAGTGGCCCCTTGTCAATGCACTCAAACGACTTCTTTATATCAGCCTTAATGCTGACTAAGTCCGATTTCGATTGATAAGCTATAAGGAGATCATCAACGTAAACTGGGATTAGTAACAAATTACCTTCCTTTCGCTTATAAAGGCATGGATCATTGTCGCAATGAAACCAATTCCAGGTTTGATTCGTAATCAAACCTTTTGCATCGCTTCTTGCCAAAACGAAGACATGCGAACCGCGCATAGCCTTCTCGTAGGTTGCTGGAATGGGTACCTCACTTGTATCCATAGCGCTGAGTATATTATATTGCTTCCTTGGGCGTCCAGGATCTGCCCGTCCTAAGCAATTTCGGTCTACCAGGTCCAACTCGTGGGATCTGCTCTTCCTCCAGCTTTGCGTCATCTTTAGCACTTTCAAAGGTTTCATTCGCATTACTTTGATCCGTAGCATCTGACCGAGATGTGATGTCTTCGCCGCTGGAGTCAACTTCATCACCATCATCCTCTTCGCCAGCTTGCTCTACTCGATGCCCTACATTTGCTATATCAAATGTGATTGCTTCGCCCTTTGCCTTCTCCAGATAGCTGTAGAACATCTCTTTTGTCGACAACTGTCTTGGATTCTGCATCGTAGAGCCGATAGCCTTTTGCCTACACTGAGTAGATTTTTGTACTCCACGAACTTTCGGAAAACCTCGTCCTTTCCTTTCAGGAAATATACAAAATCCGCCTTGACTTGTCATCAATAAATGTGAGGAAATACTTAGAGCCGCCAAGAGACTTCGTTTCGAAAGGGCCACACACATCAGTGTGCACCAGTTCCAGAAGTTCCTCCGCTCGGCTTTCTGTTGATCCCGGAAATGGCTGCACGTGAACCTTGTTCAGCATGCACGTCTTGCACGACACCCGTTGCAACACGTCAACATTTTCCATTCCTCGCACCAGCGTCTTGATTGCCATTTCACGCAAACTATCATAATTCAGATGACCATATCTGTTATGCCATAATTCGCCGTCCGACTTAACAGCTGCATAACATCTGTTACGATGACTTTCAAACGTATACAGATTTAATACTCGTTTGGCCTCGAGTATACATTCGCCATTTTTTTTAAATTCTTAAAACTGTCATATCTTCGGAAATAATGGAGATATTGACGTTTTTCGCTTTTATTTTTTTTAAATTTTAAAACTGTCATATCTTCGGAAATAATGGAGATATTGACGTTTTTCGCTTTTATTTTTTTTAAATTCTTAAAACTGTCATATCTTCGGAAATAATGGAGATATTGACGTTTTTCGCTTTTTTTTTTAAAACTGTCATATCTTCGGAAATAATGGAGATATTGACTTTTTTCGCTTTTATTTTTTTTAAATTCTTAAAACTGTCATATCTTCGGAAATAATGGAGATATTGACGTTTTTCGCTTTTTTTTTTAAAACTGTCATATCTTCGGAAATAATGGAGATATTGACGTTTTCCACTTTTATTTTTTTAAAATTTTTAAAACTGTCATATCTTCGGAAATAATGGAGATATTGACGTTTTTCGCTTTTATTTTTTTTAAATTCTTAAAACTGTCATATCTTCGGAAATAATGGAGATATTGACTTTTTTCGCTTTTATTTTTTTTAAATTCTTAAAACTGTCATATCTTCGGAAATAATGGAGATATTGACGTTTTTCGCTTTTTTTTTTAAAACTGTCATATCTTCGGAAATAATGGAGATATTGACTTTTTTCGCTTTTATTTTTTTTAAATTCTTAAAACTGTCATATCTTCGGAAATAATGGAGATATTGACGTTTTTCGCTTTTATTTTTTTTAAATTTTTA
This sequence comes from Drosophila demipolita, assembly GCA_035042405.1. Classification (NCBI taxonomy): domain Eukaryota; kingdom Metazoa; phylum Arthropoda; class Insecta; order Diptera; family Drosophilidae; genus Drosophila; species Drosophila demipolita. The sequence goes on along the minus strand of JAWNLI010000349.1, from coordinate 6,946 downwards.
AAACTGTCATATCTTCGGAAATAATGGAGATATTGACGTTTTTCGCTTTTATTTTTTTAAATTTTAAAACTGTCATATCTTCGGAAATAATGGAGATATTGACGTTTTTCGCTTTTATTTTTTTTAAATTCTTAAAACTGTCATATCTTCGGAAATAATGGAGATATTGACGTTTTTCGCTTTTTTTTTTATTAAAACTGTCATATCTTCGGAAATAATGGAGATATTGACGTTTTTCGCTTTTATTTTTTTAAATTCTTAAAACTGTCATATCTTCGGAAATAATGGAGATATTGACGTTTTTCGCTTTTATTTTTTTTAAATTCTTAAAACTGTCATATCTTCGGAAATAATGGAGATATTGACGTTTTTCGCTTTTTTTTTTTTAAAAGTATATCTTCGGAAATAATGGAGATATTGACGTTTTTCGCTTTTAAATTTTTAAAACTGTCATATCTTCGGAAATAATGGAGATATTGACGTTTTTCGCTTTTATTTTTTTTAAATTTTTAAAACTGTCATATCTTCGGAAATAATGGAGATATTGACGTTTTTCGCTTTTATTTTTTTTAAATTTTTAAAACTGTCATATCTTCGGAAATAATGGAGATATTGACGTTTTTCGCTTTTATTTTTTTAAATTTTAAAACTGTCATATCTTCGGAAATAATGGAGATATTGACGTTTTTCGCTTTTATTTTTTTTAAATTCTTAAAACTGTCATATCTTCGGAAATAATGGAGATATTGACGTTTTTCGCTTTTATTTTTTTTAAATTTTTAAAACTGTCATATCTTCGGAAATAATGGAGATATTGACGTTTTTCGCTTTTATTTTTTTTAAATTCTTAAAACTGTCATATCTTCGGAAATAATGGAGATATTGACGTTTTTCGCTTTTTTTTTTAAAACTGTCATATCTTCGGAAATAATGGAGATATTGACGTTTTTCGCTTTTATTTTTTTTAAATTCTTAAAACTGTCATATCTTCGGAAATAATGGAGATATTGACGTTTTTCGCTTTTTTTTTTAAAACTGTCATATCTTCGGAAATAATGGAGATATTGACTTTTTTCGCTTTTATTTTTTTTAAATTCTTAAAACTGTCATATCTTCGGAAATAATGGAGATATTGACGTTTTTCGCTTTTTTTTTTAAAACTGTCATATCTTCGGAAATAATGGAGATATTGACGTTTTTCGCTTTTATTTTTTTTAAATTTTTAAAACTGTCATATCTTCGGAAATAATGGAGATATTGACGTTTTTCGCTTTTATTTTTTTAAATTTTTAAAACTGTCATATCTTCGGAAATAATGGAGATATTGACGTTTTTCGCTTTTATTTTTTTTAAATTCTTAAAACTGTCATATCTTCGGAAATAATGGAGATATTGACGTTTTTCGCTTTTTTTATTTTAAAACTGTCATATCTTCGGAAATAATGGAGATATTGACTTTTTTCGCTTTTATTTTTTTTAAATTCTTAAAACTGTCATATCTTCGGAAATAATGGAGATATTGACGTTTTTCGCTTTTTTTTTTTATTTTAAAACTGTCATATCTTCGGAAATAATGGAGATATTCATATTTCGTTTTTCGCTTTTTTTTTTAAAACTGTCATATCTTCGGAAATAATGGAGATATTGACGTTTTTCGCTTTTATTTTTTTAAATTCTTAAAACTGTCATATCTTCGGAAATAATGGAGATATTGACGTTTTTCGCTTTTTTTTTTAAAACTGTCATATCTTCGGAAATAATGGAGATATTGACGTTTTCCGCTTTTATTTTTTTAAAATTTTTAAAACTGTCATATCTTCGGAAATAATGGAGATATTGACGTTTTTCGCTTTTATTTTTTTTAAATTTTTAAAACTGTCATATCTTCGGAAATAATGGAGATATTGACGTTTTTCGCTTTTATTTTTTTTAAATTTTTAAAACTGTCATATCTTCGGAAATAATGGAGATATTGACGTTTTTCGCTTTTATTTTTTTAAATTCTTAAAACTGTCATATCTTCGGAAATAATGGAGATATTGACGTTTTTCGCTTATTTTTTTTAATTTTAAAACTGTCATATCTTCGGAAATAATGGAGATATTGACGTTTTTCGCTTTTTTTTTTTAAATTTTAAAACTGTCATATCTTCGGAAATAATGGAGATATTGACGTTTTTCGCTTTTTTTTTTTAATTCTTAAAACTGTCATATTCGGAAATAATGGAGAACGTTTTTCGCTTTTTTTTTAAAACTGTCATATCTTCGGAAATAATGGAGATATTGACGTTTTTCGCTTTTATTTTTTTTAAATTCTTAAAACTGTCATATCTTCGGAAATAATGGAGATATTGACGTTTTTCGCTTTTATTTTTTTTAATTTTAAACTGTCATATCTTCGGAAATAATGGAGATATTGACGTTTTCCGCTTTTATTTTTTTAAATTTTTAAAACTGTCATATCTTCGGAAATAATGGAGATATTGACGTTTTTCGCTTTTATTTTTTTAAATTTTTAAAACTGTCATATCTTCGGAAATAATGGAGATATTGACGTTTTTCGCTTTTATTTTTTTTAAATTCTTAAAACTGTCATATCTTCGGAAATAATGGAGATATTGACGTTTTTCGCTTTTATTTTTTTTAAATTTTTAAAACTGTCATATCTTCGGAAATAATGGAGATATTGACGTTTTTCGCTTTTATTTTTTTTAAATTCTTAAAACTGTCATATCTTCGGAAATAATGGAGATATTGACGTTTTTCGCTTTTATTTTTTTTAAATTCTTAAAACTGTCATATCTTCGGAAATAATGGAGATATTGACGTTTTTCGCTTTTTTTTTTAAAACTGTCATATCTTCGGAAATAATGGAGATATTGACGTTTTTCGCTTTTATTTTTTTAAATTTTTAAAACTGTCATATCTTCGGAAATAATGGAGATATTGACGTTTTTCGCTTTTTTTTTAAAACTGTCATATCTTCGGAAATAATGGAGATATTGACGTTTTTCGCTTTTATTTTTTTTAAATTCTTAAAACTGTCATATCTTCGGAAATAATGGAGATATTGACGTTTTTCGCTTTTATTTTTTTTAAATTTTTAAAACTGTCATATCTTCGGAAATAATGGAGATATTGACGTTTTTCGCTTTTTTTTTTTAAAACTGTCATATCTTCGGAAATAATGGAGATATTGACGTTTTTCGCTTTTATTTTTTTTAAATTTTTAAAACTGTCATATCTTCGGAAATAATGGAGATATTGACGTTTTTCGCTTTTTTTTTTAAAACTGTCATATCTTCGGAAATAATGGAGATATTGACGTTTTTCGCTTTTATTTTTTTTAAATTTTTAAAACTGTCATATCTTCGGAAATAATGGAGATATTGACGTTTTTCGCTTTTATTTTTTTAAATTTTTAAAACTGTCATATCTTCGGAAATAATGGAGATATTGACGTTTTTCGCTTTTATTTTTTAAAACTGTCATATCTTCGGAAATAATGGAGATATTCGTTTATTTTTTTTTTTAAAACTGTCATATCTTCGGAAATAATGGAGATATTGACGTTTTTCGCTTTTATTTTTTTTAAATTTTTAAAACTGTCATATCTTCGGAAATAATGGAGATATTGACGTTTTTCGCTTTTTTTTTTAAAACTGTCATATCTTCGGAAATAATGGAGATATTGACGTTTTTCGCTTTTATTTTTTTTAAATTTTTAAAACTGTCATATCTTCGGAAATAATGGAGATATTGACGTTTTTCGCTTTTATAATTTTTAAAACTGTCATATCTTCGGAAATAATGGAGATATTGACGTTTTTCGCTTTTATTTTTTTAAATTTTAAAACTGTCATATCTTCGGAAATAATGGAGATATTGACGTTTTTCGCTTTTTTTTTTTTTTAAAACTGTCATATCTTCGGAAATAATGGAGATATTGACGTTTTTCGCTTTTATTTTTTTTAAATTTTAAAACTGTCATATCTTCGGAAATAATGGAGATATTGACGTTTTTCGCTTTTATTTTTTTTAAATTTTTAAAACTGTCATATCTTCGGAAATAATGGAGATATTGACGTTTTTCGCTTTTATTTTTTTAAATTTTTAAAACTGTCATATCTTCGGAAATAATGGAGATATTGACGTTTTTCGCTTTTTTTTTTTAAATTTTAAACTGTCATATCTTCGGAAATAATGGAGATATTGACGTTTTTCGCTTTTTTTTTTAAAAAAACTGTCATATCTTCGGAAATAATGGAGATATTGACGTTTTTCGCTTTTTTTTTAAAAACTGTCATATCTTCGGAAATAATGGAGATATTGACGTTTTTCGCTTTTATTTTTTTTAAATTTTTAAAACTGTCATATCTTCGGAAATAATGGAGATATTGACGTTTTTCGCTTTTATTTTTTTTAAATTTTTAAAACTGTCATATCTTCGGAAATAATGGAGATATTGACGTTTTTCGCTTTTTTTTTAAAACTGTCATATCTTCGGAAATAATGGAGATATTGACGTTTTTCGCTTTTATTTTTTTAAAATTTTTAAAACTGTCATATCTTCGGAAATAATGGAGATATTGACGTTTTCCACTTTTATTTTTTTAAAATTTTTAAAACTGTCATATCTTCGGAAATAATGGAGATATTGACGTTTTTCGCTTTTATTTTTTTTAAATTTTTAAAACTGTCATATCTTCGGAAATAATGGAGATATTGACGTTTTTCGCTTTTTTTTTAAAACTGTCATATCTTCGGAAATAATGGAGATATTGACGTTTTTCGCTTTTATTTTTTTTAAATTTTTAAAACTGTCATATCTTCGGAAATAATGGAGATATTGACGTTTTTCGCTTTTATTTTTTTTAAATTTTTAAAACTGTCATATCTTCGGAAATAATGGAGATATTGACGTTTTTCGCTTTTTTTTTTAAAACTGTCATATCTTCGGAAATAATGGAGATATTGACGTTTTTCGCTTTTATTTTTTTTAAATTCTTAAAACTGTCATATCTTCGGAAATAATGGAGATATTGACGTTTTTCGCTTTTATTTTTTTAAATTTTAAAACTGTCATATCTTCGGAAATAATGGAGATATTGACGTTTTTCGCTTTTTTTTTTAAAACTGTCATATCTTCGGAAATAATGGAGATATTGACGTTTTTCGCTTTTATTTTTTTTAAATTCTTAAAACTGTCATATCTTCGGAAATAATGGAGATATTGACGTTTTTCGCTTTTTTTTTTAAAAACTGTCATATCTTCGGAAATAATGGAGATATTGACGTTTTTCGCTTTTATTTTTTTTAAATTTTTAAAACTGTCATATCTTCGGAAATAATGGAGATATTGACGTTTTTCGCTTTTATTTTTTTAAATTTTTAAAACTGTCATATCTTCGGAAATAATGGAGATATTGACGTTTTTCGCTTTTATTTTTTTTAAATTTTTAAAACTGTCATATCTTCGGAAATAATGGAGATATTGACGTTTTTCGCTTTTTTTTTTAAAACTGTCATATCTTCGGAAATAATGGAGATATTGACGTTTTTCGCTTTTATTTTTTTTAAATTTTTAAAACTGTCATATCTTCGGAAATAATGGAGATATTGACGTTTTTCGCTTTATTTTTTTTAAATTTTTAAAACTGTCATATCTTCGGAAATAATGGAGATATTGACGTTTTTCGCTTTTTTTTTAAAACTGTCATATCTTCGGAAATAATGGAGATATTGACGTTTTTCGCTTTTATTTTTTTTAAATTTTTAAAACTGTCATATCTTCGGAAATAATGGAGATATTGACGTTTTTCGCTTTTATTTTTTTTAATTTTAAAACTGTCATATCTTCGGAAATAATGGAGATATTGACGTTTTTCGCTTTTATTTTTTTTTAAATTTTTAAAACTGTCATATCTTCGGAAATAATGGAGATATTGACGTTTTTCGCTTTTTTTTTTAAAACTGTCATATCTTCGGAAATAATGGAGATATTGACGTTTTTCGCTTTTATTTTTTTTAAATTTTTAAAACTGTCATATCTTCGGAAATAATGGAGATATTGACGTTTTTCGCTTTTTTTTTTTTTTTTAAAACTGTCATATCTTCGGAAATAATGGAGATATTGACGTTTTTCACTTTTATTTTTTTAAATTTTTAAAACTGTCATATCTTCGGAAATAATGGAGATATTGACGTTTTTCGCTTTTATTTTTTTTAAATTTTAAAACTGTCATATCTTCGGAAATAATGGAGATATTGACGTTTTTCGCTTTTTTTTTAAAACTGTCATATCTTCGGAAATAATGGAGATATTGACGTTTTTCGCTTTTATTTTTTTTAAATTCTTAAAACTGTCATATCTTCGGAAATAATGGAGATATTGACGTTTTTCGCTTATTTTTTTTAAATTTTTAAAACTGTCATATCTTCGGAAATAATGGAGATATTGACGTTTTTCGCTTTTATTTTTTTTAAATTCTTAAAACTGTCATATCTTCGGAAATAATGGAGATATTGACGTTTTTCGCTTTTATTTTTTTTAAATTTTTAAAACTGTCATATCTTCGGAAATAATGGAGATATTGACGTTTTTCGCTTTTATTTTTTTTTAAATTCTTAAAACTGTCATATCTTCGGAAATAATGGAGATATTGACGTTTTTCGCTTTTTTTTTTAAAACTGTCATATCTTCGGAAATAATGGAGATATTGACGTTTTCCACTTTTATTTTTTTAAAATTTTTAAAACTGTCATATCTTCGGAAATAATGGAGATATTGACTTTTTTCGCTTTTATTTTTTTTAAATTCTTAAAACTGTCATATCTTCGGAAATAATGGAGATATTGACGTTTTTCGCTTTTATTTTTTTTAAATTTTTAAAACTGTCATATCTTCGGAAATAATGGAGATATTGACGTTTTTCGCTTTTATTTTT